>OY288252.1:54180341-55589492 GCA_958450325.1 Agrostemma githago | reverse complement strand
GGGTCAGCTTCTGGAAGTAGACATCAACGCACGTAGTAAAGCCCGAGAAGGTCCTCATCGGACCTGGGGGTGCGAACCGAACAATGCAAAGATAAATAAAAAACAAATCTAGCCAAACTCGAGCAAAGAAATAATAACAATAGCAAAGTCTGAGTCATAACTAATGAACACGAGTAATACACTCACCAGGCCCCGCACAATGCGGTTAGAAATATGAAGGTCAAGATGAAACATCAGCTGATGACCATCCTAGTCCCGAGCCCACTCGGGATCCTCGTAGACAACCTCCTCATTCTCCGGTACAGGAACCGGAACGTGAACACTCCTAGCCACGGTCTCCGGAAGCTTGCGCTTCTTCACTCTATCGAACTCGGCCTCATTAATAGTCTCAGGGTCACGTCGCTGAGACGAGACGCTCCGTCTCCTCCCGCGAATCCCTCGAGGAGTCTGTGAACTTGCCCCGACAGCCTTCCCACTAGCACCAACCGAGGAAATTCCATCGGGACGCTCAGTATCACCTCTAGCTGTGAAACCCAAAACAGCTTTTGGTCCTCCTAACCGGCATCGTTACGACACCTTTTAGTTCGTCTTAACACACAAAACCTCACGGAGGGTCCTAAAGGCCATCCTAGCTCTAGCAATCGACAATAGAGCTACCCACATCCTCACAAACACTATCTGAGCAAAATTATGCAAAATAATCATAGGAATAATCGGGAAGCGATCTTTAACCCTAGCATTCCAAAACGCATTTCAACAAAGAGGCATTATCACACCTCGAATATCCTTATAAAGCTTATAACTACTTTAACAAGCACCAATCAATCTTAATTTAGCAGTGAAACTAAGCACAAGCATCAAAACTTAGTAAAACAAAAACACCCAAATCGATTTTCTAGGGTTTCAAACAAAACAAACTCATAATCAACCAAATCAAGCAAAACCGACAATAAACAAGCAAGGAACACTAACCCGGAGTCGACATTGTCGTAAATGGCGGGAATCGAATTGAAACTTGGTAAGAAAAGTCGAAAATCGGTCTTGAGGCGAAGAGAATGGTGCACTCGAGTTCTTAGTGAAATAAAACGAACGCCCCAATCTTTGATTACTCAAGCTGACCCGGACCGCAAAACTCCGACCGCTTAAGCCGATGCGTCTGAGTTTAGGTGCGCTGGGGGCTAGGCGCCTCAAGACTAGGCCGCAGACAAACGCACGCCTAAATGGCTCGGTGAAGACTAAAACAAACCAAAACAAGCAAACTCAAGGTTCAATACGCCCAACCTTTAAAAAAACAAAGTAACAATAAACAGAATAATTACTAATCGACGCCGGTAATACATTCTCGATAATGAAACAAACATGAGAACCGCACTTAACCTAAACACTGTACTCAAACGCATAACAAGACAATTTGAACCAAATTGAACTAAGCAAACTCTGAACACACTCAAATACATAACAAACCAAGACAAAGCCAAACAAACGCAACTCAAAGACAATACACATGCACCAAATAAGACAAGAAAAACGGCAATAATGGGACAACTACTAATTAACATCGATAATGCACTCTCGACTATTAAAACAAGCACTTAACGTTGCATCCGGACGCGTAACAAAACAACAAAGACTAATATAATCAAACTCTGAGCAAACTCAAACCCAAGATCAAAACAAAAGCAAGAACAAACCCGAACAAAATAGGACAAGCCTGCAAAACGAAATTAACTAAGACAAACTCACAGCACCAGCATTTTACTAAATCAAATAGCAATTTTGCCCGAGGGGTCAAAGTTATCCCGGAGGCACAACAATTTGCATGGGCGGGTCTGAGTTATCCCGAAGGCACAACAATTTTGCCCGAGGGGTCTGAGTTATCCCGGAGGCACAACATTTTTTGTCCTAGGGGTCAGAGGCATCCCGAAAGACAGCAACTCGAGTGGAGACTGATGCCCTCGAGGAGTTTTGCCCAAGGGATCTTACTCATCCCGAGGGCAGAGCAACAACATTTTTTGTCCTAGGGGTCAGAGGCATCACGAAAGACAGCTACTCGAGTGGAGACTGACGCCCTCGAGGAGTTTTGCCTAAGGGATCTTAGTGATCCCGGGGGCACAGCAACAGCAATTTTGTCCTAAGGGTCAGAGGCATCCCGAAAGACAGCTACTCGAGTGGAGACTGACGCCCTCGAGGAGTTTTGCCCAAGGGATCTTAGTGATCCCGGGGGCACAACAAAAACAATTTTGTCCTAGGGATCAGAGGCATCCCGAAAGACAGCTACTCGAGTGTAGACTGACGCCCTCGAGGAGTTCTGCCCAAGGGATCTTAGTGATCCCGGAGGCACAACAACATCAATTTTGTCCTAGGGGTCAGAGGCATCCCGAACGACAGCTACTCTAATGGAGACTGACGCCCTCGAGGAGTTTTGCCCAAGGGATCTTAGTGATCCCGGAGGCACAGCAACAACAATTTTGTCCTAGGGGTCAGAGGCATCTTGAAAGACAGCTACTCGAGTGGAGACTGACACCCTCGAGAAGTTTTGCCCAAGGGATCTTAGTGATCCTGGAGGCACAACAACAGCAATTTTGTCCTAGGGTTAGAGGCATCCCGAAAGACAGCTATCCGAGCGGAGACCGACGCAATCGAATAGTCTTACATCACTTTACCTTGTCCTAGGGATCACAAGCATCCCGAATGACGATCGCTCGAGTGGAGACTAACGCCCTCGAACGTTTTATGGGTTCATAAGCATCCCAAGTAAAAACAAATACATTTACTCCTAACACATAAAAGCGCTTAAAATAAAACAAAACCTTAAATAAATCAAAGAAGACAAAGTGTGCGCGCATAAAAAATCAAGAACGAGACAATAAGTAACGGGCCCGGGCCCAAGCAAGGAACCACAAGCGAAGACATCAGGTATGACTCCTAAACCTTGGCTGGCGAGCCCCAACGCACAGTCTAACGGACTTAAAACGACCCGACTGGACAGCCACCAGGTCGTAATCTTTGATTGACCTGGGCGGCTATACTTTGACTTTCGTCTTGTCCAAGCCTCAGTCAAAGTGGGGGCTTCTCTAGACACCCAGATTTGGACCTGCTGCAGAAGTGCCCAACAAACACCCGATGACGATTGGACTGCAACGCGACGTGGGTTCGCGGTGTTCTAGGTAGTTTTTCTATAGAACGGATCAAATAAATTATTCGGTTAGATTAAATTATCATGATGGCAGCCTTAGTCGCGTTGTTACGATCGCGTAGACACTAATTAGAGTCAATTCTGACACCGGGACCCCGATACGGTCCCGAAACTCGAGCCGAGTCAGCACCGCGCTAAGCGAACCTCGGGACGAACACCCGAGGCCCACTAACGCTCACGGCGCTAGGTCAAGCCGCGGGAGCCTTAATCCCCAAGTAACAATTATCCTCCTTCTTTCGGTTTTGGAAAGTATCAAAACCGTATCCTCAAAATCCTAACCGCACCACCTGACGCGCGTGGGTCTTCCCGCACCCGGACCCAGGCGCCTGAGTCTTAGTACACCCCAGCTCGGGCGCCTATATGGGCGACGAGGGCCGAAAACACCTATAAATACCCCCCTTCACGCCCTCATTTCCAGACACAATTCAATTCTCTCTTCTCCCTCTAAAACTCTCGCTAAGGGCTCGCACTCCGACACCCGAGGCAAACGATCCACTCGATCGTAGTTCCGATAATAAAGCAACATCGACGCTACTCCTCACCTTCGAGCACTCCACTCGATACCGAGGTGCCTGTGATCGACTAGCTCAAAACTAGTACCCAGGTTCTGTCGGATTAGCCGCAGAACTAGTCCCTTGCAACGAAACTCTGCCGGAGTAGCCACGGGAAGGTCAAATGGTAACGGAACTCTGCCGGGGTAACTGGTCAAGCTAGGAGGATCCGCCTGTCGAAGTCGTATCGTCAATAGGTTGCTATCTAAACAAAACTTTCCATATTTGCACTTTCTATTATTATGCACTATGATTACACTAGATGTGGGCACTAGGCCCACAAACATCTACTAAAATACGTAACGTCCCAACTTCAACCGCAAACACTAAAACACACTAAATAGACCCGAGTAATTCCGAGATCCGTTCTCAAACTATCTATGCATCGAGTCCCGTTTAGTGTATACTCCGAGGGTGCAACTCCTCACAACGTGATTTACTTACATTCGCATTTACATTTTTTCGTATGATTTATTGCTTTTATGACCCTATAATCGCATGCTAAATCACCTAACACGGAATTCAAAACATAAAACAACTAAAACTGAATAAAGTGATGGTCGGGTTCCGTATAGTCCCGGTGCTCACCTTACTAGGTTCGACGCATCTCTATTAATAACGAACCGACGCATCTTAAGCAGAATACCATGTAAGGTATACCACGAGAATGACTAATATCCGTATTATCGCGTTACAAATGATTTGCTAATACGTATAATACTAGTACTCTCTACTTTCCTACGTGCATCTTTTCATGGCCTGCTTGTCACGTGAAATCACATGCAAAGAATGTAAACACAACTACTTCGACAACAAAACTTACTTGTCTTTAAACAACCGACGTAGCAAAAAGTTTAGGGTTAAAACAACGGATGTTACAGTGCTTCCACCACAACAAAAGAACTAGGATATCAGCCCACCGATTGATTAGTAGAGGCCGCTATAGTGCGGGCGGGATTGGGTGTTGGCATCTATCGGATGCTGGCTTCTTAATACGTACCCTCGCCCCTTACTCAGAATCGACGGTTTCCGGATGTCCGAAACCATTGGCAATGAGAGTCATTCCAGGCATGGAGTGCTTAAGGGTACAAGTCTTTATCTTAAGGTCCCATGCCACTCAACTTTGAGCCGGCAAGGGATCAAAAAGTTGACTTGAACGATTTTCGAGTTCCCATAATTAACTCGGTGACGACTCCACAAATCGGCAACAACTTCAGTTCACTAAAAGGGTCGACTTACAAAACAAAACGGCCTTTATACATTTACAACCACGACTCGATCGATTCCCAAACGGAAACACGGGTGCCTGCACCCGTCTAGTACAAGTTCAGATCGTCATCCAAATCGAGGTCCGACACTTCGTCCCGTACGCGAGATCGGACCGGCCCCCGTCAAGGAGAGGGCCGCGTGGGTGGCCGCCGCCACACGTTGAAAACCGGGTCAGTCCCGCGCGGGCACGTACGGGGCGCCGGGCAGTGCTGACGGACGTCCACAGATGATTGAGTCTAGAGCATGATTCACCAATCATCTCCTACTTGATCTAGAGGAAATCACTCATGAACTTTAATCTTATAGTTCACTTATGCTTGTCAAAATCCTTTGATCCCAGCGCTTTAGTAAATGGGTCTGCAGGATATTCATTTCCTTCAATCTTTTGAATATGTACCTCTCCACGTTCAATGATCTCTCTAATCAGATGAGACTTTCGCAGAACATATTTAGATCGTTGATGTGATCTTGGCTCATTGGCCTGTGCAATAGCTCTAGTATTGTCACATAATAAGGGAATACCATCCTTTATTGAAGGTACTACACCAAGTTCGATTAAGAACTTCCTTATCCAAACAGCTTCTTTAGCAGCATCACATGCAGCTATATACTCTGCTTCAGTTACCGAATCAGCTTAATTGGCTTGTTTCGAACTTTTCCAACTCACTGCTCCACCATTCAATATGAAAACATAACTAGAGGTAGATTTGATATCGTCCTTATCCGACGCACAACTTGCATCGGTATAACCTAAACAGTTTAGCTCATTGCCTCCATAAATGAGGAATTTGTCCTTAGTTCTTCTAAATTACTTAAGGATGGTTTTCACCATTTTCCAATGTTCCACACCTGGATATCCTTGATACCTACGCGCTACTCCTAGAGCGTAAGCAACATTAGGCCTTGTACATTTCATGGTATACATGATAGCTCCCCCTACACTTGCATATGGGACTTTATTCATGCATTCTCTTTCCTCTAGGGTCTTTGGACAATCCTCCCTAGATAGAGAAATTCCAGTGCCTATTGGTAAATAGTCTTTCTTGGATTTTTCCATGTGATGCCTCCTTACGATGGTATCAATGTAAATAGAGTGAGAGAGTCCGAGCAACTTCCTTGATCTATCTCTATAGATCATTATTCCAAGAATATAAGCCGCCTCTTCCAGATCTTTCATGAGAACTATTTAGATAGCCAAACCTTTGTCTCTTGCATGGCTGGTACATCATTTCCCATTAGTAGGATGTCATCGACATAAAACACTAGGAAAATGACAGTGCTCCCACTAACCTTTTTGTACACACATGGCTCCTCTTCACAATGCACAAAATTGAACTGTTCAATTGTTGTGTGAAAACGGATATTCCAACTACGAGAAGCATACTTCAACCCATAAATGGATCGCTGAAGCTTACATACTTTGTTAGAAGAAGATGGTAATGTGAAACCCTCAGGTTGAGTCATAGAGACATCTTCCTTAAACTCTCCATTAAGAAAAGCTGTCATATCTCATAATCATAGTATGCAGCAATAGCAAGCAGAATCCCAATAGATTTGAGCATTGCCACATGGGAGAACGTTTCTTCATAATCAATACCTTCCTTTTGATTATATACCTTGGCAAGAAGCCATGCTTTATAGGTTTCAACCTTACCGTCTGCATGCTCCAAGCTTTTTGTTAAACACCCATTTACATCCAATGGGTTTTATGTCTTTAGAGCTATCAACCAAAGTCCATACTTTGTTGATTCTCATGGACTCCGTTTCAGATTCCATGGCCTTAAGCCACTTCTCGTGGTCAGAACTTGCCACAGCCTCTTTGAAAGTTTTAGGATCATCGTCAATATGAGAAAAAACATTGATATGATTATTCTCATCATCTTGCACTATTAGATTCATTCTATTTGGTGCACGACTCTCCCTAATAGACTTTCTTAGAGGCTCTTGTACTACTTGATTCTCTTGTTGTCGTGACTCTTGATTCGACTTGTCAATCACATAATTCTCCTCAACAGTTGAGTCTGGAATCCTTGGTGGCAACTTTAAGACATCAAGTAAAGGTTGCTCAACTCGCATCTCATGCTCATGAGTTAGTGTCGACTCATTAGTATCCTTCATCTCATCAAGATCTATTTCTGACTTCCTTCATCAAGGAACTCCCTTTCTTAAAAGGTTGCATTTCTGGCAACAAACACTTTGCGCTCAGAAGGGTTGTAGAAATAGTATCCCATAGTCTCTTTGGCATAACCAGCAAATCTACACTTATCAGACTTAGCTTCACGCTTATCTGATTGCAGTCGCTTCAAAAAAGCTGGACAACCCCAAATCCTTAAATGCTTAAGGTTGGGTTTACGTCCTTTCCATATCTCATATGGAGTTTTAGTGACTGCTTTTATGGGAACTTTGTTTAACAAGTACGCAGCAGCTTCCAGAGCATATCCTCATAAGAAATAGGAAGATCAGTGAACCCCATCGTGGACCTCACCATATCTAATAAGGTTCGATTAGTGCTTTCCGAAACACCATTATGTTGTGGCGTTCCAGGAAAATTTCACTGTGACAAGATACCATCTTGTCTTAAATAATTAATGAACTCATCACTAAGATACTCACCATCACAGTCTGATCTTATTGCCTTGGTATTCTTACCGGTTTACTTTTCAACTTCACTACGGAATCTCTTGAACATATCAAATGATTCTGATTTATGTCTCATTAGATATATGAATCCAAATCTTGACATATCATCAGTGAAGGTGATAAAGTAAGAATATCCACCTATAGCTTGAACTTTCATTGACCCACATACATCCGAATGTATAAGACCTAAAAGTTCACTGGCTCTTTCTCCAGTTCCGGTAAAAGAAGATTTGGTCAACATCCCTTCGAGACAAGATTCACAAATGTCATATGATTTATAATCATATTGACCAAGCCACCCTTATGGTGCAATTTGTGTACTCTTTTCTCAACGATGTGACCAAGCCTACAATGCCAAAGGTATGTCTGGTTCACTTGATTATCTCTCTTCCTCTTTTGGCCAAAAACGGTCATAATAGGACAAGAAACTAACTCAGGTAAAACATAAATATCATACTGCAAATAACCATTCACATATAAATCATCGTTATGATAAATAGAGCATTGGCTATTACAGAAAATTGTTCTAAATCCATACTTGTCCAAAGACGAAATGGAAATTATGTTCGAACGAAACAAAATTAGGAACATAATAACAATTTTCTAAAGATATGGTACATCCACTAGGCATTATTCCTACAGCTAAGGCAGCAACATTTGCTCCATTCCCAACTTGTAGGTTAACCTCTCTCTTCTTTAACCATCTATTGACTTTTAACCCCTGTAACCTATTGCAGATGTTAAAACTACTACCGATATCCAATACCCATTTGGCAGTATCAACAGTTGTTAAAGAAGTCATGAAAACACTTTTCATGAATGTCTTACCTTGTTTCTTGTTCTTCAGAGTAGACATATACTCTGGACAATTTCTCTTCCACTGCCCTTGGAGTTCCTGACTCATGGAAGGCAAAGTAATGCAATTTGCAATAGTACTTTGTTCAGAGTACTTTACGTATGCATCTAATGCTCTTGCATTACTTTCTTCCTCTAGAGATGCTACTTTAGCAGGCTTATCGATCACATCGATAAGCTTTTCATGCATGGGAACAACACTCAGGTTTCGGTATCAATCATCAAAGTTGTTACCAAATAGCTGGTCAACATCAAGAATGCTTTGCAGTGAAATACTTGCCATTTCGAGAAATCTGATTATGAAAGAAAAACTGAGAACACAATCATAAATCGTTCAGATATGGACTTTATCAACACGATAACTATAAACTTCAAAAATGAATGAGCCCCTTGGTAGTCAAGTCATTTCTCACACATAATTAAAGTTATGGTACACTACCAATAATTTCATCATATGAAACTAAACCAGACTCTATAGTTCATAGTCCCCTGGTAGTCAGGTCGTTCCTATTAGTATAGTTGAGTTATCCATTCTCGTGACGGAAAATAAATTAATCTCATACCTTCTGGGTAGTCCAGACTATAAGTACAAAATTAAGTAACTTTTCTTCACACTCGTATCATATACAATAGACAACTTAATTTATCTCTGAACTGCAAGTCCCCTAGTAGTCAGGTCGTCCCTTGTAAACAAAGATGAATTTAATTGACTACTTGGATGGAAAAATCTTTTGACAAAATATCATTTATTTTATCAACTCAAACTCATAAATTTTAACTGGCCAAGTTTAAGTTATTAAAACAATTTCAATAAAATGCCTTCTATATTGTCAATAACTATTATCGACAATATACACCGATGATATCGAAACCATTTCGATATGCGAGGACCAGTAACTTGATAACAGATCAAGTCTATCATTAATATACCCTAAGAGTGATCATATACACATGGAAAAGAAAAACAAACCTTTTTTTTGCACAATATAAGTTGCTCCATGAAATGCCTTCACCATGCAATTCACTAAGATGAAGATTAATATGACATCAACATGACATATCTACACATTCATGATAGTCAAAACAACAACAGACAGTACAAATATTACTTCCTTACGGATAACAATTATCAAAAGCAATATTGATCATCGCGGCTGATAGCGGGTGTAATTAGTCAGTCACAAAATTGAACTAACCCAATATTACATACAATTTTAAGTACAAAATTGGCTCTGATACCAATTAAAGGGACCATATGTACATGATATGTAGCAGTGGAAGACAAAAATACGGTCCGTATGAGACCTATTGTACTTAAAAATTGTAAAATATTGGGTTAAGCATCATACCTAAGAGCGGGTGAGAATAATGTCTAACTCCGAAAGGACGAAGTCTCTAATATATCCACACCGGGTACTATTATACGCTCTCAACTGTTGAGACGACTACCGAATCTTGGAGAGTTCCTTCTCCATGTAAGAAAACTCTTTTCTCACTTTATATTTGTATGAGAATTGGATGACAAAGTGATTTTTGGATGGATGGAAATGGAGTGACTTGATGCCTATTTTTAGGTACAAGAACTTGGTTACCAAGCAAAATGGCCAACATGCATTGGCCGATAGAATGTCCAACATGCATTGGCCAATAGAACGACCAACATGCATTGGTCGATGATGTCACTTGTCACATGTCAGACAATTCTCATTCGAATAAAGACTTTCTGGTATTAAATATACTTCTCGTGTTAGCGGAAAAATACATTAATACGTCATCTAGATTATTTAAATAATTATCTCATAATTAAGAAAAGAATCATGAGCATAAATAGTCGACCCGTAAGTGTGTGACCATCTAGGTTCAACGTTAAGCCATTAGTAATTAATGTCTTGTAATTAACGATTGGGATGGGGCATAATTCCAACACTAAATACAAAGATTAAGAGATAAAGAATTACAAGTAGATAAGAAACAAGAAGATAAAAACATTATGTACGTTATAACTCTATCAGTATAGACATCTTATTATACTAACGAAACAAGTCACATAAGAGTATAAGACTAACAAAAAGTTATCAAATCCATCTAAATATGTTAATAGTTAGGTTGCTATTTCCTCTACTTTCATCATAAAATGGATACGACTACTATATTATGGCCCCTAATATATGGAGTATTGGGTATTGTATTTTAACAGTAACTAAAATTGCTAAAGATTTCTTTCATGATAAATGTAAATGGATAATTAAAAAATGACATATCTTGTACAATGACTATATGTGTATTAAAAAATGACATATCTTGTACAATGATTATATGTGTGTGTGCGTGTGTGTGTGGGGGAGGGAGGGGGGGAGAGAGAAAGGGAGGGGGGAGGTTCTTATGAGTCACTAAGCCTCATACCATCCATTGGATGGTAGAGGGATGGATGGACGAAATTCATCATAGCTTCCTTCATTATTAAAAAAAACGATAATGCTTCCTATAATGATGGAATATGATTGCCATCAAAATAGGAAACAATATCAAAGAGTAACGCTCTCATTCATACTATAATTCATAGCATTATTGACGTTCATACTCTCATTCATCACTTTCAACCAAAACAATCTTCAATCAAAGTATACGCGTTCAATCAACACAGTCAATAACACGTTCAATCATTCATCTTCTTCCTCGCGCCGCTACAACTTCTCCTTCAATGGCGGATATACAAATCGTCGAATACATCAACGGTGTGTTTTTTCTTTGTACTTTATACATGAAACACCATGGAAAACATTAAGATGCTCCATATTATTAGATTTTACGTTTATAGTATGGAAACTGCATATTATTACAGTTATGATTTATGAATTTTTTGCACTAATAACATATATCTGGTGTTATTTTAATGCACATCATTTGTTACTTTAATACGCATCATGTGTTATTTTAATGCATAACTCTTGTGTATAAGCATCTACTGGTAATTGAATCCCGTGTTACTTTAATGCACTTCATCTGTTACTTTAGTTCTTGTCATTTGTTACTGTAATGCATTGGAGTAACAAAGGATTTAGAATATCGACATATTAAAAAAATAATAAATAAAAAAGAAAGATATTGCTTCCTATAATGATGGAACGTGATTGCCATCAAAATAGGAAACAATATCAAAGTATAATGCTCTTATCCATACTCTCATTCATAGCAGTATACACGTTCATACTGTCATTCATCACGTTCAACCAAAAGAACCTTCAATAAAAGTATACACGTTCAATCAATACACTCTAATACGTGTTCAATCATTCATCTTCTTCCTCGCGCGACTACAACTTCTCCTTCAATGGCGGATATGCAAATGTCGAATACACAAACGGTGAGTTTTTGCTTTATACTTTATTCACGAAACTTCATGGAAGTCATTAAAATGCTCCATATTGTAAAATTTTACGTTTATAGTATAGAAACTGTATATTATTAAAGTTCTGATTGGAGTAACGAGTCATCGTCATTAGAGTAACATACCTAATGTATTACAGTAACACGTTTGAATCATTGGAGTAACATGTCATTGGATTTAGTTATTAATGTTTTTGTTAGAATACCACAATATTTCAAATTCTAATTGTTTGTTTGTCGCCACGTTTATTGGCATTGTTCTTGTTTTTGTAGTAGACACAAAAGCACAGGAATGGTGCAAGGATGTGGCTTGGGTGAGAGTTTCACTCCATACAAAGGGCAGATCTTCAAAGACGTATACGAGGATAAGAAGAAGAAGAAGAAGAAGAAGAAGAAGAAGAAGAAGAAGAATCATTAGGAAACACCAAGTAAGTCATCGTCTGACGATGAAGAAGAAGAAGAAGGAGAAGAAGAAGAAGAGCAAGAAGAAGAATAAGAAGATGAAGAAGAAGAAGCAGAATTCTGAGTAGGACAATATATTGTTAGAGTAACATACATCATTCGTTAGAGTAACATACAGAATAAGTTACACTAACATAGTTTATGAGTTTGATTGATTTTCCAATATCAAGTCCTTAGAGTAACATCCTTCATTGGAGTAAAATGAGTTAGAATAACACACATTATGCGTTAGAGTAACATACTTAATGAGTTACAGTAACACAGTTTATGAGTATAATTTGATTTCCAAAATCTAGTTCTTAGAGTAACAAGTGTGAAACATTGAATTATAATGAAGTTTTATAATTTTTGTTTTGGGTATCCTTAATAGAAACATACATTATTCTTTTCGTTGATTGGAAGTCCTATTTTTGCAAGAAACTATCATACAACGTAACAGATTTTTAAGTTAAAGTAACTGTAACAGCCCTAAATTTTCGCGACCAAAATAATAAAGTGAAATAGGAAAACTCAAAGCTGTTACTCCGTACTTAGCTCACAAAGCCAAGTGCAAGGCAAATAAAATAAAATAAATCAAGCGAAAAAGAAATTTGATAGAAAATAATTGAAACGAAGTATAATTTCGATACTTTATTAAATGAAAACGTTGCAGCGGAAGACTTAAATCTCACAAAATCCAAAACGGTTTAAAACAACTTCAAACCAAAATTCAACATAAATATAAATAGTTCGGAGGTAAATGTTAAATAATAAAATCCTTCCTCGCTCAACATCCCAAACCAAATGCACCCATGTGGCATATTAGGTGTACCTATCAACTGTACCCAAAACACAAATAGGTACAGGTTCCAGCGGGGGAACGACCCAAAACAAAAGGACGTCAGCAAAGCTAAGTAAAAGTATAATATAATGAAAACATACACAATAATTATAATTTGTATTAAACTGAAACCAGAGTTAAAATTCACCATCTCAAAACCTAACCACAATAATTTTAAAAAAAACATCGTAGTTGAAATCAAAACCAACCAAAATATATTTTTCACCACCTTTGTGCCAAGGTCCTACCCTTGCACGGTCTAGAGGTATCACATGTGCTTAGTTCGACTTATATAGTGCGCACCTCTCGCATTTGGACAGTCAGTAGGATGAGGTTGCCAAAGGAGAAAGTCTAACTACCTAGCAAGTGGGGGCCGGTTACCCCACTCAAAAATAATTGGGGCCAAGAGTTCAGTTTTGGGACGAAGTCCCAGGAACGTCGTAAACGCACCTTAAACCAACTAGACCAACAGAGCTCCCAGAGTCTGTTATAATCTCCAAGAATTTTACCACAAGAATACCAATGTGTGACTCGTGTCACAAGTTCCAAAATATTACGAGTATCATAAAAATTCACCATTGAAAAAATAATTTACAAACCGCTTTGAAAATATAATTTAAAACGAACATGCTCTTTACTTAAATGTGAAAAGAGTAAAACGTCCTTATCTCTCAAGACGGTCAAGACTTAGCTAATATTAATCCAAGAATTCTTTCTCCTTGAACCCACAAACTACAAATAATAATACACATGGTTCAATACTCTAACCAAGTAATATGAAACCGATCTCATATCGTAAATTACCCACCCGAAAATAATAATTCTATTGATCGGGACTAACCTACAACAACTATCTCTATACTCATAGCTACTACGTACATCCAGTGTTATCATCTACGTGTTCCTGTATACGAGTACTTTACATTCTAGCCCACCAAGCCAACACATTTTTCCCTCCATTAAGGCAAGATCAATTCATTGATAATATGGTTCTAAGGTCCATTGAAATAGCGGTAGGATTGAACCAAGCATAGAAGTGAACTTACTACATCAACAATATTTTCATCTGCATAAAATCAACTCAAACCCACCTTTAAGTATTCTAAACTTAAATTCCCGTCTCATAAACCTCCTGCTACTTTACCAAGGACAATACAAACCCAAAATAGACTATCAACGGTCTCGATACAACAACGTCCCAAAAACAACATTAGCGTCCCACATGACAAAATTTAGCAAACCCGACCTTCAACCCAAATATCAATAATTTCAACCCTTCTTTCGGTCACACATAATTAATCAAGAACAATAGGTACACTCGTAAATAATTTTTTTTTCACCACACCCATATATTTGGATTAGATTTAGTAACTCATAAGACCTACCTACAAAACTCGGTTTATATATAAAAGGAAGAAAAACGAATAAAAGATGTTTAATAAAATTGGTACTTACCGTTTTATGAAGGATGTAAGAACGTGTTCGATTTAAGCAAGGACCAAGATCCGATTTCACGACGGCGATGGAAAGGTTAAAAGAACAAAAACAGGAGGAGAGTGGAGTAGTAACGTGGCAGGGGAAGTTGTAAGGAAATTGACAAATTTGGAGTTAGGAAAAGATCCTGATGGTGGACGATTAAATAGATTTTACTAGGTTTCTTTTCTTTTCTTTTTTCTTTTTTTTTGTATTTGAGTCGAACTCCAAGTCGGGTTTAAAATTAACGTTACACTTTTAAGAATAGTCCAAAACCGTTTTACTTTATGAAGGGCCCAAAATACTTTAATTTTATAATGAAATCCAAAATATTTTACCAAATTAAAACTCGATTTAAATAAAAGTAGAAAATTCAACTTTATAATTGACTCAGAAAATAACGGGGTGTTACAGTAACATAATTAATGAATTAGAGTAACACATTGTATGAGTTAGAGTAACATGGCAGTAGGGAAAGGATGATTTTTTGGTGAAGATTGTGTTAGTGAAGACATTCATTAGCATGTCATTAGTATTGCATTAGTGTATAACTTTACATCTTCCCGTCATTAGTATGACTTATTAGGTTCATCGAATCTTGTTGTAAGGTTTCGGTATTTATACCGAGTTTTGTAATTGGAATAAGATGCGCACTCTACATTTCTACATAGTATCAGCCTAAATCGATCCCCTCAAAATTCCTTCTGTTTGCTACAACTTCCTGACTTAGCTGCCGGTCGGAGATGGCCATCTTTTTTCCATCTCCGGCGGGTAATTATTGGCCTCATACTAGCGTTACCCTACTAATACGGTAATACATATTCAATAATACTTTGCATATCATAGTAATAGGTTTATAGCTATAACAATAATGGTTGTGATGATTAGTGACTGATCTTCTACCCCATGGTTTCCTACAAATGGTTACGTGACGCTCAGTTGATCACTAACCAATATTATTATTATTATTATTATTATTATTATTATTATTATTATTATTATAGGAATAATCATAAATGAAAATGCATCCCATCCAACCTAGTATACTTTGTCTTTGTCCCTCGGAAGTGTTCTCCGTTGACTTGATCCTCGCCGATACCACTCATATCCTTGTCATTGTTTGTTTGTCATGTTGTTTTGACAACCGTCGTCGCACTAAACCTCCACCCTGTCCCATCATCGCCTTCTCCGTGTCCGTCTCAGGTTAGCCCCAGCAACCACCCCCGCCCCACGGGCCGGGTGGTCTGACTCCGCCGGTTACGACCCGCATGGTCAACCAGCCGACACTGGATCGAAGAACCCGGTCGGGTGTTTTATGTTTCGGTTTAGTCATTTTTTTCCTTTTAATTTGTACTGTTGAGCTTTGCTCCAGTTTGTGGTGCTTTACGGGTTGTCACGCTCCCGTACACCATTTTTTTTCCATTTTTTTCCATTTTTTTTCTTTTTTTATACTGTTGAGCTTTGCTCCAGTTTGTGGTAACTTACAGGTTGCCACGCGCCCGTACACCGTTTTCTTTTTAAGAGTGTCACGACCTGCCGCTTCGGCCTCGTGCACCATTAGTTTTGTTAGCGTTTTTTTTCGGCATGCGCGAAAATTCTAGACATACACAAGGGACATAGTTGCGGTTCCGGCATCAAAAGGTCGACTTGGTTCATCTTCAGCGACATCTACAATTATCTGTTGGTCCAGTCAAAGCGTCCGTAAACTACCGTTTTGACTGAGGGGCGTGTTAGTGAAGACATTCATTAGCATGTCATTAGTATTGCATTAGTGTATAACTTTACATCTTCCCGTCATTAGTATGACTTATTAGGTTCATCGAATCTTGTTGTAAGATTTTGGTATTTATACCGAGTTTTGTAATTGGAATAAGATGAGCACTCTACATTTCTACAGATTGAGATGAAACGACGCACAGCATGTTAGGCGGGAGGATTTTGAAAATGAAAAACTTAATTTTGAAGAAACTTATTGTGTGAAAGAAAGAGGCTGTTAAAAATTTGACAGGAGAAAGATATGATCTGGATTGAGATAATTAAGGAGGATAGAGAGAAATGAAATATTTACCAAGATTTTATCAATTATTTTCTTAATTGACAAAACAAATCATAACCATTCATCTATCTCTAATCTAAGGGTTAAGGTGAGGACTCACGAACTCAATTATGATAAGTGGACTCACTTGATCCCTCTTATATATTGATAAATGCTAGAGTGTGTGAGAAGAATTATTTCTCTGATTTTCTTATTGGTTTCCAACCCATACAACTCTTCTAATATACTACAATTTCAATCTCATTGTATTTTCTTTCTCTAATAAGGATATTATTTCCTATACTATACTTTCTATATCTCCAAGAATATAATAAGAAATATTTCCTAAAAGAATATTTCCATATTCTTTCACGCCCCCTCAAGTTGGCGCACTTGGTAAACCAAGTCGCAACTTGAACTGCAGATGATCAAATGATTCAGCCCCTAAAGCCTTCGTGAATAAATCCGCAATTTACTCTTTACTCTGAACATGTGATAAAATGTTGACGTACAAAATGACAATCAATTTCAATGTGCTTGGTTCTATCGTGAAACACTGGATTTCTGGCTATGTGAATCGCTGCTTCATTACCACAATATAAGTGCATCGCTTTTGTGTGAAAAACCCCTAAAGATGCAAGAAAGTCTTTCAACCATATTAACTCACTTTTCGCGAATCCCATAGCTCGAATTCAGCTTCTGCTGATGACTTTGAAATAGTTGCTTGCTTCTTAGTTCTCCAAGATATAGGCCACTTGCCTATTGAAACAAAATAGCCACTTACTGATTTTCGAGTGACTGGGCACCTAGCATGGTCCGAATCACAATATCGACGTAACTTCAAATTCCATCTTTCTTAAACATTAACCCTTTGCTTGGATTCCGTTTAAGGTAACACACCACTCTCAAAGCCCGCTTCCCAGTGCTACTTCATTGGTTCGTTCACAAATTGAGACAATATGTATACCGCATAAACTGTGTCCGGCCTCGTGATGGTCAGATAAACGAGTCGGCCCACTAGTCTTCGGTACTTCATCACATCCTTGAGCACATACATACCCACTTGCCCAAGCTAATTTATGCCCCATTTGAATCGGAGTATAAGCTGTACGTGCCCCTTGCATTCCTGTTTCCTCAATGGTGCTCATAGCATATTTCCTTTGATTTAGAAATAATCAACTTGCATTGTGTGCTACTTCGATCTATTCCAAGGAAATATTTAATCTTTCCTAAATCTTTAATTCCAAAACTCTTATCTAAGAAAGTCTTGTAATTTTCCAATGCTTTATGGTTATTGCTAACCACGATCATATCATCATCATAAACCAACAGCCCAATAAAAATTTCATCTCGAATGAGCGTGAATAGTGAATAATCTTCTAAGGATTGTACGAACCCATATTTCTTCATTGAAACAGTCAATTTAGCGAACCAATTCCGGGAAGCTTGCTTTAAACCATATATAGATTTTAGCAATTTACATACCTTTCCATCTTGGCTTTTCTCGAAACCTTGTGGAATTCTCATGTATACTTCTTCATCAAGATCTACATGCAGGAAGGCATTGTTCATGTCTAATTGGTCAATGAACCAAACCTTTTGTACTGCCACGGCTAACATGCACCTCACACTCGTCATTTTTGCTACCGGGGCATAGGTCTCATGGTAGTCTATTCCTTCCACTTGGGTGAAACCTTGCGCCACAAGTCTCACCTTATAACGTTCCACCGTCCCGTCTGCTCGATATTTCATCTTGTATGTCCTACCTTTAGGCAAGGTCATTATCTTCCATATTGCATTCTTTTCTAATGCATTAATCTCCTTTCTCATTGCTTCTTGCCACCTTCTGTTTCTTGCAGCCTCATAATAATAATTCGACTCATGCACTTTATCAATTGTAGCCATGAAAGTCCAGTGAGACGGTGAGAAATAATTGGTGATAACATAGTTAATTAAAGGATAACGAGTACCTGACTTGAGGATTGAGATTGGACTTGGTGAGCATTTTCTTGTAGAGCAATTATCTGTGTTGATCTGCAATAATAGTCTTTTTTTCCAAGATCGTTCAAATTTACTATGCGCACCACGTCCCATCCGTCACAGTATTTGTGCTAGTCTTTGTTGGCTCTATCTCAGCCAACACATCACTTTTTTTGTCAGCCGAGTTCTCAATGCTTGCCCCAACCGAGATTTCGGCCAACCTGACTCCTTCATCTCCTGTTCCAGTAGATGCATCAGTCATCCCTTCATTCCTTGAAGCGGCTGAAACATCAGTCTCAACCGACCCTATTCCATCTTCTGTCTCACGCTTTGAACTAACCCTCACAACATGGGGTGGGGCCGATGATTTCACATAAACAAATATGTCATCTTGGGCTTGTACATGTCGTTGTTATGACACATTTTTCTGAGACAGTAAGAGGGTAAGTGTGTTCATAAAATTGTATGTCTCGTGACACGAAGACTCGTTTTTCCTTCAAATCATACACTTTCCACCCTTTCTTGCTATAAGGGTACCCAATAAAGATACATCTTGTCCCCCGCTCACCAAGTTTGTCTCGCGATTTACCCTTATTATGCGAATAACACAAGCAACCTAAGACTCTCAAGTGATCCAATTTGGGTGGTTTGCGATGCAAAATTTCATATGGTGTTTTTCCATCTAATAAAGGTGTGGGTGTGCGATCAATTAAATATGCGGCCTTTAACACACATTCTCCCCAAAAATTTATTGGTAACCCTCCATCAAATCAGGCTCTCGCCTTCTCAAGAATGTGATAGTGTTTTCGCTCAACCCGTCCAATTTTTTGGGGTGTGTCGACATTATTAGTTTGGAACAATATCTCATGCTCTGCATAATAATTTTGCATGTCCCTACTTAATAACTTCATCCCATTGTCACATAGAATTATTTTGACTCCTTTCTCAAATTGAGTTTTGGTCATTTGACAAAATATTTTTAGTAAATCAACCGATTCACTTTTTTCTTTCATGAGGTAGACTCCTACCCTCCGACTATGATCATCAACAATAGTCAAAAAAAAATGGTCACGGGTCAAGCTAGCTACTCGATATGGACCCCATATATCGCAGTGAATGAGACCAAACAAAACATCACACCTTTTATTATTAAGCTGAAACGGAGTTCGAGTTTGTTTAGCACGGCAACAAGAATCATATGCTTCATCGGACACCCATTTTAAATTTTTCCCAACCAAAGAATTAAAACGATGACAAATACTCTTAGAAGGATGACCAAGTCTCTTATGTCATAGTCGACTTTCCTTCAAAACTGTAACTTCACCCGCTACTTTAGGCTTGCTTGACTTGTAACAATATACCCCTTGTTTATGCTCACTCCGTCCAATCTGCATCCTCGTAGTCCGATCTTGCATTACACAATAATCAGGATAAAAAGTTATCATACAATTATTCTCATGAACTAATTGTCGAATAGAAATGATTTCACAAGTAAGCGTAGTGTCACGGTTGGCTTGTTGCCCAACCGATGTCCGCAGATCGGGCGCGCTTCAAGGATCAAGGATCAAGAATCAAGGAGTCAAGCTCAACGGAGGTTTGGAGAAGCATCCGGAAGCGTCTAGAAATATCTAGTGTCTTGGAGAAGTCTCTAGAACATAGTAGAGACATCTAGAATATTCTAGAGGGGTCTGGAATATTCTAGAACATGGTAGAGTTATCTAGAATATTCTAAGAGGGTCCGGAATATTCTAGAATATGGTAGAGTATTCTAGAAGTAACTAGAATACTAAAGAGTCTTCTAGGTTGTACTAGATTGTTCTAGGATGTTCTAGAATAGTCTAGGAGGGTCTTGTACATACTAGAAAGTTCTAGGCACCATGTAAATAAAGAGTCTAGCTAGAAGAGTCTAGAAGGCTCCCGAGGATTCTAGGAGCCATGGAGGTTCCAGAGGGTTCCATGGAGCCTTATAAATAGGGGTGCATGGTTCATTTGCCACCCATCCACAAAATCCACAAAAAACCACACAAGTCCACAACAATCTCAAGCATTGTAAAACTCTCCTCGTAAAGCTTTCTTAATAAAGCAATCTTTTCCTTACAACTTAGTCTACTCGTTCTTTACTTAATCTCGATCTTGTCAATCCGACTTAAGGCGTGGTATTTGGGTTTGCCTGACTTAACTCGTGACGGGACTACAAGTTAGGTGGCACACGAGTCTTTCCTAGGGTGTGAAAGAGTCATCTCGTGACACGTGGTATCAGAGCGGGTTTCGTTCAAAGTTGCGGATAATATCGGGACAAGAAGGTGCGAGTACCCTAGAGAACATTCCGGGTGATGAGAAGACTAAGAAGGAGACCACCAATGTGCGGTTATCACGATTGGAGGTAGCCATAGGGGATCACCAAGATAACCTTGATGAAGTAACCGAGAGAATGAAGTATTTCTCGGAACGGATTAAAGCATTGGAGAGTGGAATGACCGACCTCAAGGAGGAGGTACAAAGCCTGATCAACTCCCTTGCTAGTGTGCTAAAGGAAGAGTTGGGTCATTTGTTACTTGAGGGGCTAGCCCAGCAAGCCGGGAGTAACGACACTCGATTCAAAGCCCTTGAAGGGAGAATGGCTAGGGTTGAGGAGGATGTGGCCTTGTGTAAAGTCGTAGTGGCCGGGTCTGCCACTAACCATGGGGCACCAAGGATCAATGTGCCCGAACCGTCTAAGTTCGATGGTAGGAGAGATGCCAAATAACTTGACACTTTCTTGTGGCGCGTGGAGCAATACTTTGATTCACTTCATATTGAGGATGAAGTAACCAAGATCCAAACCGCAAAAATGTACTTGACCGAAGACGCCCTTATGTGGTGGAGAAGACGTCAAGCGGAGGAGAAGAAGGGACTATGCCGGATCAGAACATGGGGCGAGTTCAAAGCTGACTTTAAAAGGCAATTCTGTCCGGGCAACGCCGAGGAGATCGCAATGAGGAAGCTTCGAGCATTAAGGCACACGGGAACCATCAAGGACTATGTGAAGGATTTCTCATCGCTCTTGTTGGAAGTAAGTGACATGCCCGAGAGCTTAACTCTATTGTACTTCATGGATGGGTTACAACGTTGGGCTGAACAAGAGTTGAAGAGACACAATGTTAAGACCCTAAATGAGGCTATAGCGGAGGCCGAGTCCTTATACAAGTTGCGGATGGATACCAAGAGGGATAAATACGTCAGGGGCGACGATATTGGTGGGGGAGACAACCCACAACCGAGGGCTCATAGAGAAGATAAGAGCAAAGAGGGGTTGCGGTTTAAATCGGGAGGACGCGACAAGAGTTGTTTCTTGTGCGGGGTGTCGCACATGGTACGGGTTTGCCTGCAGCGGCAAAAACTTAACGCTTTAGCATTACAATTCGGGGAGGAGTCGAGGGATGTCAATGAGGGAGCGCGTTGCATGGTCGAGGGAGAACCATCAAGGCTCGGGACGATGAGACTTCTCAACTCAATGGAGGTCGTGGAAGATAAGCCGAGGGAGGAGGCAACCACGCCAAAACAAGAGGCGGAGATCAAGTACAAGGGGCACTTGTTAACCGTCAACAGGGAGGTGAACGATGTCCGCACAAAGGTGTTGATCGATTCAGGTGCAACACATAATTATGTAGCCTTGCGGGTGGCTAGAGACATGGGCATTCGTTACACCAAAACAGGGGGCGAGCTGAAGGTGGTGAATTCTTCAGCAATGCCAATTTACGGGGTGGCCTATGGGGTCCCAATCCGCTTGGAGAAGTGGAAAGGGAAGGCCAAATTCATGGTGGTCGACATGGATGACGAGGATGTCGTGCTTGGCATGGAGTTCATTAACTCGGTCAGGCCCTTCACACTTGGAGACGGTGTGATCACCATAACATCAAAGGGGAGCGAGATCGATATCAAGCTCGCACAAGAGGAATGGGGCGGTCCAAGAATCGCTTCCCTACGGGTTATCAAGGCGCCAAGGCATAGGCGCAAACTAAGGCATCATCGTCGAGAGAAGACATCGGCATGCCTTAACAGGGGGTGTGGCACGAACGGTGATCAAGGACGAAGGACACCAACATGGGATCGTGGCGACACCAACTCAAGAGGAACCAAGACGGACTTCAAGCACGGGTACAAAGCGACGACTGTGATGAGGACGTCTACGGCTTTGGTGGGGGAGAATGTCACAGTTAGCTTGTTGCCCAACCGATGTCCGCAAATCAGGCGCGCTTCAAGGATCAAGGAGTCAAGCTCAACAGAGGTTTGGAGAAGCATCCGGAAGCGTCTAGAAATATCTAGAGTCTTGGAGAAGTCTCTAGAACATAGTAGAGACATCTAGAATATTCTAGAGGGGTCTGGAATATTCTAGAACATGGTAGAGTTATCTAGAATATTCTAAGAGGGTCCGGAATACTTTAGAATATGGTAGAGTATTCTAGAAGTATCTAGAATACTAAAGAGTCTTCTAGGTTGTACTAGATTGTTCTAGGATGTTCTAGAATAGTCTAGGAGGGTCTTGTACATACTAGAAAGTTCTAGGCACCATGTAAATAAAGAGTCTAGCTAGAAGAGTCTAGAAGGCTCCCGAGGATTCTAGGAGCCATAGAGGTTCTAGAGGGTTCCATGGAGCCTTATAAATAGGGGTGCATGGTTCATTTGCCACCCATCCACAAAATCCACAAAAACCACACAAGTCCACAACAATCTCAAGCATTGTAAAACTCTCCTCGTAAAGCTTTCTTAATAAAGCAATCTTTTCCTTACAACTTAGTCTACTCGTTCTTTACTTAATCTCGATCTTGTCAATCCGACTTAAGGCGTGGTATTTGGGTTTGCCTGACTTAACTTGTGACGGGACTACAAGTTAGGTGGCATACGAGTCTTTCCTAGGGTGTGAAAGAGTCATCTCGTGACAGTAGGCACAAATATAACATCTTTCAGGGCAATTTTCGTCCAGTTCTTTTTTCTCCATGGATGGAAGGTTCAACTCTTCGTCCATCAGGTAAGCCAACGGTAGCGAGACCGGCTTCCCAAGTATTTTGCAAGATTTCTCGTCTTCCTGTCACATGGTGGGACGCGCCATTATCTATTAACCATTCAACATCTAAGGTTAATTGCATACCTTGCAATTTTTTGTTTCCATCAGAGCTAGCCCCTAATAAACTCTGAAGGCGATTAATATTGTCTTCACTAAATGGCATGGGAATAATCTTTGGACTGTCCCCCTCCAGTTTCTCGATTCCTCCGGCCATGATGGAATTTTCCGAGTTTATGATTTTTTTACCAGGTTTCCTCTGATATCATGATAAATTCTAGAGTATGTGAGAAGAATTATTTCTCTGATTTTTAACAAAATGGAGCTGAGGCAGGTTCGGAAGTAGGGTCGATTTGGGACGGAGCAAACCCGTCATTAGGAATGACGGGTCTTCAAAAATATAAATTGGTAAAATAAAAATAAAAAAATTAACACATAAATCAGCCAATGGGAGTGGAGGGTTTCAGCCCATTAAAACGCCATTCACAATGGCGGATAGAGGCGCCCTAGCTATTGTAAAACCCAGTTAATTAATAAATTTTAATCATATCAATGTAAGACTTATATTATGTAAAAATGGTAGCAGCATAGGCGTATTGTCCAATATGTCATGGGTTCGTCGAGTCCTGGTGAATGATTTTTTCGCATAGAAATTTTTAATTGTTTTTTCATTTTCGTTTAAAAAAAACTCTATATTTAGAATCGAACCCAAGATGTTTGGACAATTTACAAAGACATCATTTAAGGGTTTTATATTATTGATTCTCACGCAACATAAACCCGCCATTGTTAATTACAGAGTAGTTTCTAAACCCGTCACTATAAATTTTAATTCATTAAAGTCGTCCGGCCTTGTTAATGGCAATTTAAGAATCGATAATATAAAATCCTTGACACGTTATTATGTCTATCATAATGGTAGAGTTGTAAAGGTGTTTATAAGTTGTAGATTCGATTCTAAGTACGGAGTTTTATTTTAAACGAAAATGAAAAAACAATTAAAAATTTCTATGCAAAAAAGCATCCACCATGACTCGACGAACCCAGGATATATTGGACAATAGGCCTATCTATGCTGCTACCAATTTTACACAATACAAGTCTTAATTTTTATGGTTAAAATTTATTTATTAACTGGCTTTACAATAGCTGGGGCGCCTCCACCCGCCATTATGAATGGCGTTTTAATGGGCTCAAACTCACCACTCCCAATGGCGGGTTTATGTGTTAATTTTTGCCATTTTATATTTTTGAAGATCCGCCATTCCTAATGGTGGGTTTGCTCCATCCCAAATCGAACCTACTTCTGAACCTGCCTCAGCCCCATTTTGTTAATTAGTTTTTGTTGTGCGGAAGCCAAAAAACACGACAATAATAAAAAGAAAGAGACCAAGATTTAACGTGGTTCACTAACAACTTGTTAGCTACGTCCACAAGCGAAGGGAAAAACTTTTACTATGTCGCGAGAATGCAAATTACAGATTTGTATGAGTTCTCTCTAAGTAATGACTTAAGAGACTCAAATATTTTGGATAGATTCTAAGGTGGAGGAGAGACTCCTATTTATATGAATAGAATCCCCTCACCTTTTCTAATCTTCCGATGTGGGACAAAAATACAATATATAGGTTGTACAAGAACCACACTTTCCTATTTCCTTAGATGTGGGACAACCACCAAACTTGGAAATATCAACTTCAAGTCACATATTCTAACAATTCTCCACCTTGACTTGAACGATCGCATCTTTCAACGGTCTTCAATCAATAGCCGTTTTTCTCCCTTCCCTCGGTTGTCGTTTTCCCCCAAGACACGGGTCTTGCCTTTTTCACCCAAGGCACGTGCTTTGCCTTTTTCACCCAAGGCACGGGCTTGCTCCACCTAGGACTTAATATCCTCCGTGGAGCTGTACAGCCCCGAAGGGCTTACATGTAACTGTCAACATTTAGCAAATCCAAACAATGTTTGAATTTACTAGGCGGAACCGGCTTAGTGAACATGTCAGCTGGATTATCAGTTGTCCCAACCTTCTTCACCATGATGCGCTTCTCACTACGTAGGAAATGATACCTTACATCAATGTGTTTGGTTCTTTCATGATGCACCTGATCCTTAGTAAGACATATAGCACTTAAGCTATCACAGTACACAACTGCTTGATCATGATGTAACCCAAGATCGCTAACTAACCCTTTCAACCAAATACCCTCCTTGGCCGCTTCAGTTAAAGCCATATACTCAGCCTCTGTTGTTGACAGAGTAACAGACGACTGTAGAGTAGCCTTCCAGCTAACAACAGATCCACCAAGAGTGTATACGTAGCCAGTCATCGATCTTCTACCGTCTACATCTGCTGCATAATCATAATCAGAATACCCGTCACCAAACACGTTGTATCACACCCATATATGAGACCAACATCCGTTGTTTCCCTCAAATAGCGGAATATCCGCTTAACTTGTTGCCACTGTTCGCGGCCAGGTTGAGCCATAAACCTGCTTACAACACTAACAACATGCGCAATATCAGGCCTCGTGCAAACCATAGCGTACATCAAGCTACCAACTGCACTAGCATACGGAACCCCTGCCATGTATGTCTCTCAGCTTCAGTTTGAGGTGCAAAAGAATTAGATAACCGAACATGCGCAGCCGCTGGAGTGTTTATAGGTTTTGCGGCACTCATCCCAAACCTGGATAAAACCTTCAAAATATAACTTTTCTGTGACAAGAAAAGCTTCTTCTAAACCCGATCTCTATAAATCTCCATGCCGAGAATTTTCCTAGCTGCTCCCAAATCTTTCATATCAAACTCGGAACTGAGAAGTACCTTGAGCTTTTGAACATAAGACATCTTCTTCGCAGCTATGAGCATATCATCTACGTATAGAACCAAGTATAAATACGAGCGATCCTCCATTTTGTTATGATAAACACAACAATCATAAGGACTTCTATTGTAGCCATGCCCTACCATAAAGATGTCAAACTTCTTGTACCACTGTCTTGGT
Organism: Agrostemma githago; assembly: GCA_958450325.1. Classification (NCBI taxonomy): domain Eukaryota; kingdom Viridiplantae; phylum Streptophyta; class Magnoliopsida; order Caryophyllales; family Caryophyllaceae; genus Agrostemma; species Agrostemma githago. Next base: position 55,562,773 of record OY288252.1, on the reverse strand, counting down.
GATTGTTTGAGCTCGTATAAAGACTTCTTTAACTTACAAGCATAGGCCTCTTTCCCGGAATTTCGAACCCCTCTGGCTGACTCATCAAGATATCTTCCTCTAACTTGCCATGAAGGAAAGCTGTCTTCACATCCATCTGTTCTAGTTCTAGATCATAATGAGCGACCATCGCTAAGAGAACTCGAATAGAAGTGTGTCACACTACAGGAGAAAAGATCTCATTGTAGTCAACTCCTTCTTTCTGATTAAAATCTTTCGCGACTAGACGTGCCTTGTATCTGATGCTTTCACCTTCTATTGTTCCTTCTTTCCATTTGAATACCCACTTGCAACCAACCACCTTCCTGCCTTATGGCACCTTAACTAGCTCCCATGTCTTGTTCTTGTGAAGAGACTTCATCTCCTCACTCATAGCAGTGATCCATTGCGCAGAATCACCACTAGAAACTGCTTCTCTATAAGATAGTGGCTCAGTTGACTCAATTTTGTCGGCTACTTGTAGTGCATATCCCACCATCTCTTCAGCAAAGCAGTTCTGGGAACGAATTCTTCGCCCCTCTATCTCTTTGATCAACCTACTAGGCTCTCTTATTGTCCGTTTAGGACGCCCATCAGAGGCCTCTGGTTCATCAACACTGGACCCTTCTGGCTGACTTTCCTCCCCAGCCGGAGTAGTCTCTGGACCTTCTTCTGTAACTTGGATCGATGTTCCTAGTAACAACACGGCTGTCGCTACATCTGGCTCCACCTGTTTCTCGAGACTATCATTCTTGTCTTGACTTGTTGAATTATCGGAAGACACAAACTTAGAGCTTTCATCGAAAGTGACATCCCTGCTAAGAATGACACGATTCTCTGACGGAGACCAAATGCGGTATCCCTTATCTCCATCTCCATATCCCATAAAGCAACCCTTCTTGGCTCGCGGCTCTAGTTTTCCCTCATTTACATAATAATAGGCCAAACAACTAAAAACTTTCAGACATGAATAATCACATCCTGACCAGACCATACCTCATAAGGTGTCTTGCAGTCAATCCCCGTATGAGTGATAAGTTATCGTACAAACAACATTCCATACCATTATCAGTTCGTAGCCTCTTGATCTTCTTTCCCGTTTGATTTTCCACCAATGCCTTCCATTGAATGAAGATTTTAAGGACCTCACTCTTGTGCTTCAACAAATAAAGCCACCTGTACCTGGAGAAATCATCTATAAAGGTGACAAAATAGTGAAAACCTCCAATACCCTCTACGCGTGCAGGACCCCACCAATCTGAATGGATATAATCAAGTGTTCCCTTGGTAGTGTGCACCCCTTTGCCGAACTTAGCACGATGCTTCCTCCCGAACACACAATGTTTGCAGAAACTAAGATTCTTCATCTTATACCTACCCAGAAGATCCCTCTTGGATAATATCTGCATCCCTCGTTCACCCATGTGACCAAGTCGCATATGCCATAACTTAGTCTCATCTGTGTGACGATCCTCTAACGCTACAGCTGCAGAACCTGTCAACGTCATACCTTGCAATAAATACAAGGTATTTCTCTTGATACCCGTAAGTATCACCTTGGAACCCTGCATAACGTTCAATGTCCTTTCTGAACCCGAAAAAGTGAAACCCTTTTCATCAAGAACACCAAGAGATATCAAATTTTTCTTCAACAAAGGAACATGTCTTACGTCAGTTAAAGTACGAATCATACCATCACCTGTTTTAATCTTGATTGACCCTTTCCCAGAAACTTTGCAGACAGCATCATTTCCCATAACAACATTACCACCATTAAAGCTCTCATAAGTGGAAAACCAATCACGATGTGGACACATATGATAAGAACAACCTGAGTCTAAAACCCATTTGTCAGAAGGATGTTGAACCTTATTGACAGTTAAGGCTATATCATCCTCCGAATCATACTTTTGACCCTGGACAACAGCTGTAGTTGAAGGCATATTCTTTGGACAATCAGCCTTCCAATGTCCCGGTTCCTTACCAATGTGGCAAAGGTCATTTGGGCTTGGACCCTTAGGTTTAGATTTAGACTTATTCTTCTTCTTACCTTCTTGACCCTTCCCCTTGGATGTATTAACTACTAACCCCACATTATGACTATCACCCACATTGATAAGCTAATCGTACACCTATCAAAGATAATAAACTTAAGTCTAACTAAAAATATAGCTAGGGAAGTCAGGATCGTATCCACAAGGAGACAAATAAATTCTACTCGCAATTAGAGTCTATCTAAGTAACCAAATCGGGGTTTGTAATTGGGTAAACTAAACTAAAGTAGTGAAGGAAGAGGAATAAAGGAGAAGAATAAAATAAGGCGATAAAGATGAATATAATAGAGAGAAAACTAGGATCGTCGGTTCACCATGAATTTCTTACAGTCACGGTCTAGATCACAATTCTATCACAGATATTGATCTAAGGGGTAGTGAAAAGGTCCTTCCGGTCCGCTATTCACCCTAGAATGCTTCTAACGGCTTCCGATCTTATTAGGGCAAACTAACGTGCTGTAGTAGGTCTAACTCTTACCAGGCTTCCGATCTTAGGTTCGAGTTTACTAGTTCAATTAATCAATTACGTCGACTTAATCAATCAATCTCAATTAAATGCTACAATTAACAACTCAGACGCAATATCGTAGACAGATCTATAAACTAATTAGCAATCGTATTCAATTCATGGATCCCATAAATCCTAGCAAGGGAAATTAGCTACTCATGAAGAAATTTACGACAACAATAATAAAGATGATAAATAAATTAAGCATAGCGAATAGATCTAAAGAAAAATTAAGCATAAACGAATTAATACGATTAAGAAAGAAAGAATCAAGGATAAAGGAATAAAGGAAGAACAAAGAAAGAATTAGATTTCCGAGTTTAAAGGAAGAGTAGAAAAGAATTCATAAATCTAAATCTAAAAGTTTAGAGTAAAGAGAAATCTAAACAGAATTTAAAACATAAAATAAGAGATTGAAGAGGTAGTAGAATTCTAGTTTAATAGTTTCTTAAATACTAAGTTAAAACAAAAGCCCAAAAGTCATATTAACCCTAAACATCAAATTAAGAAAGTCTCGGTCTCGTCCAGTCTCGAGAATAGTCGGTCCTCTATTCTGAATAGTCGTTCGACTATTATTGACCTGTTTCCGTTCTCAGCACTTCTTTAAATCGGGCGTGTAATATACCTTTGGAAAGCTAAGAGAAAGAACTTTCCAACACAACTAGAATCAGCTCAATTGGAGTTGTACAACTCAAGATATTCACGTTTTAAGTAGACCCGTTTGAAAACGATCATTCTCCGTTCTTATTTCGCATAAGATTTCATCTTTAAGCACGATTTTTGCCTTGTTTATGTGTCCACGGGTTCAAACCTGCATAAGATGCAACATGACCACAAAGTATCAAATTCGGGGGAAAATAGTAGACAATGCTACTCGATATGCATGGAAATGCGTGCGTAAAAGATGGAATAATCATATATAAATTGCACGCATCTAACCTCCCCAAACCAAACCCTTGCTTGTCCCAAGCAAACACAAAATAAAGAAAAATATCCTACTGGAACGGTATACAACTCATAGCGGAATATGCTCCAAAGTTACTCAAACCAATTCGCAACGATTAAAGTCAATGTAAACAATCACATGCAACAAGCTTGATTACTGGAAACAATACTGAACCTTCAACCTTGCAAGACCCGTCTATGTCGGACTCTCACGGATCGCTCATCACACAAGTGGGGTGATATTGTGAGTATATGTAGAAACGGAAAGACAAAGCACTCACCTAAACTGCGACCTACAAGAGCATGCATGCAATCTAACATGAAATCAATCTCTAATAACCGCACATACACGTTCTATCGGGAAAAGACAAGTGCCAAAGACTTACATATGTTATATAAAGTGAGGTTAGTCGGGTAAGAAGGGACAAAATGATATGAATATGAGGAAATAAATGCCAAGCTAGTATTCCTTACACCCATCAATAGTAAACATTCCGTTCTCACCAAACTCCAGTCGAAGAAATTAGGCATAGCAACAAGTGCCATATAAAATCGCTTCTCACTAATAACTATGAAATTAGAGAGATCAATTCTTTTCTCATAGCAAAAACACATTCTTCTTCTAGTTTCACTTCATCATTTTTTTTCTTTCCGTTTTTTTTTTCATTCAATTTTTTTTCTTTCATTGAATTTTTTTCTTTTCATTTTTTTTCTCAATTCCCTTTTTTTTCGATCATCGTGGTACCAAAATTAACCCCAAAAAAACAATTTCGTCCAACTAATCTACTAGCTTGACTAGGGTAGGCAATATATGGCATGTAGTTAATAAACGAGTCAAACAGGTCATTTTGGCTATGTGAGGCTTATGGGAATTAATTAAAAGAAAGGATTTGCCTTTTTCGCACATGTCAAAACCACGAGTCAAAATCGTATAGGAACCTAAGAGACGAATGTCATGCTTATGTAGTTTGATATTACATGTCCCATAAGGAGTACTACTCTCAACCTAAATGAAAGTGATCATGAATGTCATCAGTTTAAGGCTCTAATTCCTTACAAATCTGAGTAGTTTGCCAACAATGAGTCAAGTTTATTCATTCAGTAAAGTTAACCAGAGATGGAAGAATGCCGCATGTGATTATATACAAAAAATGCTATCGGCGCACGAGCATAAGCAACTAAATGAAGACATAGAAGCATTATCATCATCGCTACATAGCATTCCGACTCAACTAAGACTCGACTAAATGCAAAAACATATTTTTGATTTTTTTTTTTTTTTGATTTTTTTATGCATGCGGAAATGCAAGAAATATGCAGATGGATGGAAACAGACAGATGCATACCCTCCCCAAACCAAATCACACAATGCCCTCATTGTATACAGCAAATAATAAGAGGCATAAAAAATACGGAGTTACTCTTCGCAGTACCAATTTTACTCGACGCAGTACATTTTGTACATATTTTTCCATTATATGCCCTTTACCAGAAAAAAGAAAAGAAATATTGTTCTTACTCTCTAACCTCTATACTGTAACCCTAAAAATCATTCAATTTTTTCAATTATCATCGATTCATTTCAATACTAAGTATACAGCTCATTCAATTTATCAAATTTGTAAGATTATGGATAAAAGTTTGATCGAAAAATAGGTATGAATGGTTATTTATTCCTAATTATTGAAATTAGGGTTATAGATATTGTTCAATTTTTTCAATTATCTCAAATCCCTAATTATTGAAATAAGGGTTACAAAAATCGTTCAATTTTTCAATATATCGATTTCCCCAATTCTAATTATACAAATTATTCAATTTATTAATTCATAAGATTATGGATACGAGTTAGATTGAAGAGCAATTATAAAATAATTATTGAAATTAGTTTTTTTTTTAAATTTTTTTGTCTAACCTTATTTTTTACTTACGTAGTACGGTCGTAATTATTTTTACAAAAAAAATGTTACAAATTGAAAAAAATGTACTCAATCAAAGTTTTAAAAAAATGTTAAAAACAAATGTACTGCGTCTTATAAGAATCGTATTGCGTAAGCAAAGTTTAAAAAAAAGTTGCATCAAAGATTAAAAAAACATGTAGTGCACGAAAGTAAAACAAAATGTACTGCGTAAAAGTAAAAAAAGATGTACTGTATTGAGTTAAATAGATTAGTAGGAAAGAAGAGAAGAAAGGAGAGAAAGAGAGGAAAAAAAATGAATTTGAGGGGAGGGGAAATGGGAAGGGTATAATTGGAAATGTCGTACTGCGTCGAGTAAAACGCGTACTGCGAAGAGCAACACCCAAAAAAAATATGGGGAAAGATAAGAAAGACAATGAAAGTGTAAAAGAAAAAAAAATTGATTACTTACAAGATACATATAAAGGAGACTTCCCCAAACCGCATCTAAACATCATCTTCATAATCGGAATTGTCGATGTCTCCGTCACAAAAACGGTACCTACAAAAAAAAAAAAAAACAAAAAAAACACAAGACAAGCAAAGAAAATGTATAGAACACATCTTAGTAACTTATGTGAATCGCCTAAAAAATAGGTCAATGATCGCATTAGCTTGTCAAACAAGCTAGACCAGTCAGCAGGAAAGTGGTCATAAGGAATCAACATTACCAAGCATGACCAATAATAAGTTAAGTAAGAAGAGTAGTGAGCTATTTATGAGAAAAGACATACAAACCAAATATCTCAAAATTAGCCCAAGTCTTATTATTTGACACAAATTGCACAAGAGGAGAGTCAAATAACTCAAAACTACTCAAAGCACCAAACTTCCATTTTTCACCTTCTTCGAAAGAGTTCTTATGATTGCTATCTTCGGTGTTCTTAAGCAAACAACCATCAAACGAGAAACCAAGAGCCAAAACAACCTCTTCTAAAAGAGTCTCACAATCCTCATCCAGAATCATAGGTTCAAGCAAAGGTGTAAATGAATCTAGATCAAAATAATCAATGGGTGAAGGTGATTCATCTTCAAAATAAGGAGAAAACTCAAATTTCTCTAAAATAGGTTTCTCAAAGAAATTAGATTCGCAATCCCAAGTATCCTCAATAATGAAACTCTCTTCACTCAAAGTATCCTTCAAAAGTGTACTCTTTTCCCGACGCTCGTCCGTTTGATCTTTTCTCTCACGATCACGGGCTTCTCCTTTGTTCAAATCTCTTTCCAAAACCTCAAAGTTGACATCAAATGACACACTCTCAAATTCACATGAACCAAAATCTTCAATGTTATCCTCACAAGGAATATCATTCAAATAAAGCATCAATACACACATTTTCCTCAAATATAACACTTTCCATCTCACAATCGTTGTTTGCCACAACAACATTCACAAAATGAGATGTGGGTTTAACTAAAAGGTGTGAAAATTATTCTGTATGAGGGTAAGGTGGTTCACAAGTATCCAAGGAATGCAAGTCATCTTCCTGCATCAAGTTAGAAATCATGGAGATTTGGGGAACGAGATTAGATTGAACACTATACACATCATCATCATCTTCCTCAAATGGGCATATGTCCTATCTAATAGATGCAACAGATTCAGTCATAACATAGTCCGTGGAATGTGAGAAATTAACTCTAGTATCTAAGTTACATGGAGTATCATGCTCGTTCTCGTTTTCCTTTAAAGTTAGCATATCTATAAGTTGTTGCATCATCGCCTTAAGCTCCGATATATCAGTCATCCTCTTTATCTCTGACTCCAAACTGTTTCGGATTAAATACTGGAGTAGCGCCCATCGTTTCACATAAGACATGTATTTAAACATGCCTTCACAGTTTTCCTCAATGTAAGCCCGTGTCGCGTCATCGACACCTTCGTAAATCATATGACTCACCTCCCACACACTCACATGATAACCATTTTGAGTAATAAAAGAGTCAAGTCTATCAAAATAAATATGCAGTGGTTCATGTTCAAACTGAGGGAAGTAGAAAATAATCATAATGATGAAAAAAAATAAAAAAAATAATAAATGACTAAAAAAATAATAAATAAAAAACAAAGAAAAATAAAACTAAGAGAAAAAAATAAATAAATAAATAATAATAATAATAATAATAATAATAATAATAATAATAATAATAATAATAATAATAATAATAATAATAATAATAATAATAATAATAATAATAATAATAATAATAATAATAATAATAAGGGGTTTCTCATTTTCCTCGCCCCGATCCGTCCCATGTGCTCTCCGTGGGAGATATTGATCAGGACATGCCCCCTTGCCTTTCCTTAGCTTCTCTTGACCGTTTGCTCTCTAAGGGGTTGCGTACGGTTAAATCTATCCCCCCTAGGTGTCGACTTGGATTCGCTCGGGTTTTGAAGGGTGCCCTGGATGATGTCGTTGGCTCCCCTTTTGATATTTCTCGCTGGGTTTCTTTGCTTGTCTTGCTTCTTTGTGTCTTGAAGACCTTTGCCCCTAGGAATAGTTTGGAATGTAGAACTGCTATTAGACGTTGGCGTCAGGAAGAGGCTATTGCCGGAGCCCTTCATACTTGGGGTGGGCCGGGGGGGAAGTTGTTGCTCTTGCGCGAAGCCCTAGCGGAGGTCTCCCCTTCTTTTTGTGTGGAGGAGGAGCTTGACTTAGGTGAGCTCAATATCCGTCAGTGTCGTAAGAAGATTTTTGATGGTCATTTCACGGCCGCCGTTCGTGTTCTTTCTTCGTCTGGTGTAGCTCCGTACACTGATGCCACTCTCTGAGCTCTCCAGGATAAGCATCCGGATGCTCTTCCTCCTGCCCTTCCGTCTGAGCCTCCTGGCCATTGTCTTGATGCGTCGGTGTCTATTGTTTTGGATATGATTCGGAGTTTCCCCCGGGGCACGTCTTGTGGGAGGGATGGGTTTCGGGCCCAACATCTGCTGGATTGTTTGAGTGGTGTTGCTATTGCCATTTCTGATGACCTGATTGCCTCTATCACCCGGGTGGTCAACCTTTTTCTCGAGGGGAAGTGTCCGCAGGTCGTAGGTGAGTATATCGCTAGTGCTCCGCTCACCCCGCTCGTTAAGCCAGGGGAGGGGTTCGTCCTATTGCTGTGGGCACCATCTGGAGGCACCTTGTCTCCAAGGTTGGTGCCTTCTTGGTTGGCTCATCTTTGAGTGACTATTTTGAGGGCCTTCAATTCGGGGTAGGTGTTTCTAGCGGGGGTGAGGCTATTCTGCATTCCTTGAACCGCCTTGTCGAGGATCGTGGCGCTGATGTGGGTCTCTCCATGTTACTTGTCGATTTCCAGAACGCCTTTAACTTGGTCGACGATAGAGAGACTATGCTGGGAGAGGTCCGCCGTCACTGTCCAGCCCTATCCCGCTGGGTTGAGTTTTGCTATTCCAGCCCAGCTAGGCTCTACTACGGGGAGCACTGCCTCCGTTCTTGCCAGGGGGTTCAGCAAGGTGACCCTTTAGGTCCCCTCCTTTTCTCTCTGGTCCTGCGTCCCTTGGTTCGTAGGATCAGGGATTCCTTTGATCTTTGCTTTCAGGCTTGGTATCTCGATGACGGTACTATTGTTGGGGATACGCTTGTTGTGGGGAAGGTTCTTCAGATGATCATGGAGGAGGGCCCCCGTTCTGGCCTCCACCTCAATGTTACGAAGACGGAGGTCTTTTGGCCTGTTGAAGACCCGAGAAGCGGGTGTGCTGGTGTTTTCCCTACCTCTATTGCCAGGCCCTTGCACGGTGTTAAGGTTCTGGGGGGACCGGTTAGCGTGTGCCCAGCTTTCAGTGGCGCTCTTGTCTCGAAGAGGGTCGCCCATACTATAGAGCTCATGGACTTGGTTGCTACGATTGAGGATCCCCAGTGTGAGTTACTTCTTCTTCGGGCGTGCACAGGTATTTCTAAGTTGTACTTTGCTTTGCGCACTTGCTCTCCCCTTGCTTTTGGGTCGGCCCACCTTTCCTTCGACACTGCGCTCTGATCTAGCCTTGAGCGTATTGTCACGGCGTTCGGACCCGGTTTCGGGGAGTGGCAGTGGCGGCTGGCTACCCTCCCCTTTTCCTTTGGGGGGCTCGGTGTCTTCGCCGCGGCGGATGCCCTTCACTTTGCCTTCCTTGCTTCTCGCCTCCAGTCTGCCGATTTGCAAGCTAAGCTGCTTCGTCCCTCCGAGATCGCTGCCCCCGGATTTGCCTTTGAGTCTGCCTTGATTGGGTTCGTTGAGGCCACCGGTTCTGACTTCTTGAGTAACCCATCTGAGATCGCTGCCCCAAAACTTATAAAGAAATTGGCAGATATATATTTCACGAGGGTTGCTTCAGCGGCAGAATCTGTTTTCTCCTTGACTCCTCGACAGGTTGCCCTGTGGAAATCTCAGCAGGGTGACCATTCTTCGGACTGGTTGAGGGCTGTCCCTATTTCTGGGCTCGGATAAACCATGAACGGTCGGACATATCGCAGTGTGCTTAGCTACCGCCTTGGAGTCCCTCTGTTTCCGCTTTCAGGGACCTGCACTTCTTGCTCCAGGGGCCTCAAAGGCGATATTTTTGGTGATCACGCGGTTTCGTGTGCTGGTACTGTGGGGATTAAACATCGCCATAACCTTGTCCGTGACACACTGTTGGATATTTGCTTCCAGACCGAGATCTCTGCAGGTAAGGAGGTGGAGATTGGCCTCTGCGATGATAATGACAAGCCCTAGCGACCAGCCGACCTTCTGCTCTACTCGTGGGACAAGGGGCGTGATGTTTGTGTTGATCTGACTGGGTCCTCGCCCTTGACTCAGACTGGCCTCACCGCTTTCGAGCCCAGACGGGTCGTTGCTGATGTTGCCCGTCGTAAATGTGCCAAGTATCAGGCACGCTGCACGGCGATCGGGTATGGTTTCTTACCTTTCTCCTTCTCCTCTCTCGGCGAGCTCGACACGGATGTTGTTTCTCTACTCCAGCGGATTCGGAAATTTGCTTTATCTCAGGATGCTGGAGCGCGTGCCGCAGTACATATTTTCACTAGAATTAGCTTTGTAATCGCTAAGGGAGTGGGGGCCCAGATAGTATCTCGGCTTCCCTCTAACTTCTTGTAACATGTTCTGGTGTTTAATGCAAGTTCCGTTTTTATAATAATAATAATAATAATAATAATAATAATAATAATAATAATAATAATAATCGAACGCGAACTGTTTCTCTCTCCTCTCTCTCTCTCTAGGGGAAGATTCCCTCACCCGTTCAACGGTGAAGAGGGCGACGACGGCCGCGTAAAACACCTAAAAACGACGTGCAATTTCAAGGGGGACTTAAGGATACTGATTCTGAAACTTCTCATGAAGAGGTGGAGGCACCGGTAACAGAGGCAAAGCAGGGTACGAATGTCATTAACGATCTTATTGATCGGGCTTTACAATCGACGTTGCTGATGGGTTCTAAGAGTGCTTCTAAGAGTCAAGCTGGGAAAGGCGAGCATGAGCGGGGGCCTGTGGATGAAGGAGGTGGATCGAAGGGGGCGGAGGAAGTGGTGGTTCCACAAACTGAGCTTATAGTGGAGAAACCACCTGCTACATGGGCAGAACGCGCTAAAGAGAAGAAGACAGGTATGCAACTGTATTTTGATGAGTATTATGCGAAGGCAGAAGAAATAACTATTGAGTATGAAGACTATGAAGATGAATTGATGTTATGGCAAAACACACTTATGGGACATGTCATTGGATCTAGACCCACACTAAGTAAAATTACAGACTTTGTTGCCACTAAATGGAATCACTTGGAGAAGCCAGTTGTACAATACTTCAAAAAGGGCTGGTTCTCTTTTAGATTCAGGAGCAAGGGGGCGATAGAGGATGTTTTAAAGGGAGGGCCTTGGCAAATAGGGGCTAGTTCTCTGATTTTGAAGCAATGGAGCCCATCTTTCTCATCTGAAATGGACAAGATTGCAGTAATGCCTACTTGGATTATTTTTCCTGATTTGGACCCTTACTTGTGGACAGAGGCGGTTCTTAGTAAGATGGCTAGTACAATCGGAAAACCTTTGTTTGCTGATCCTACTACCACTCTTAAGGAGAGACTTTCTTTTGCCCGTGTTATGGTAGAAGTAGATGTATCTGCTGATTTGCCTGACTTTGTGACACTTAATCTTCCAATCCTTGGAAAATCAGAGCAACGTATTACCTATGAATGGCTCCCCTACTATTGCCATTGTTGTGGAAAGTTAGGGCATATGAGGAGTACATTTAAACTTGAGAAGAAGAAGGTGGTAACAGCAAAGCCTCTGCAAAGATACACTCCTGTAAAGAAACCTGTGGAAGGGAAAGATGCATCTGATGGGATTCATACTAGCATTGGCATCTCAGGAGGGAGAAACCAGGACTGTGACCCGGACCCCAATCTGGTCTTGAATGGGCCAGATAGATCAGAGAAGGCAAGCCTGGATGGTAAGGAGGGAAGGGATGGAAAGGAGAGACTGGAACCCAACCTGGCTCCTAGGGGGTCAGGAAATAATGTTGAGATCGAGGATGGATTCCAAGTAGTGGTTCATCGTTCTGGAATGGCAGGTCAATTACACATGTCTAGAGAAAAGAAAGTAGAGATTCTGCATCGCAATCAATATGACATTCTACAAAAGCAGCAAGACTTGGAGGAGGAGGGATTAATGGCCCAAGGAGATATTCCACCTGACTTAACATAATGAAGCTAGCAACTTGGAATATAAAGGGGAATAATGAAGAAGTGAAGCAAAATGAAGTTCTATCACTCTTCAGGAATAATAATCTGGATGTTCTTGGATTACTAGAGACTCGAGTTAAATTAAATAAAGCATTCTCAATAATCAAAGTCAAATTCAGGGAATTTGGACTAGCTTGGAACTATGACTATCATTATAATGGTCGCATTTGGCTTTTGTGGAATAAGAATACTGTTAGGGTCACTGTTCTTCTTGTTCAGGCCCAACTTATCCATTGTCATGTCTATCACTTGGCCTCTAGGAAGGAGGTTTATATGACAACAGTTTATGGGAGCAATGATGGCAAGGAGATGGATAGTCTCTGGCACACAATAAGTGATCTGAATATTGTTACTGAAAGCTGGGTCATCTTAGGAGATTTTAATGCTATTCGTAATGCTGAGGAGAAGATAGGAGGATCACATCCTGATGCTAGAGAAATGGAAGCGTTTAATAACTGTCTTTTTACTAATAGGTTGCAGGAAATGATGGGTCAAGGACAAGATTTTACCTGGACAAATAAACAAAGTCCGGAGGATAGAGTTTGTTCTAGATTGGATGGGGCTCTTGTAAATGGGGTTTGGCTAGACTTCTTTCCATCCTCATTTGCATCGGTGCTAGACCCAGGAATCTCTGATCATGCACCAATTCAGGTTACTATTCTACAACAGCAAAAAAAAGAGGGGTATGTTCAGCTTTCTCAATTGCTGGACGAAATTTCCCCATTTTCATGAAATAGTTCAGCATGCTTGGTCAACTAAAGTTCATGGAACTGCTTGCTATGGGCTCTTTAGCAAGTTAAAGAGGGTGAAAATTGCTTTGAAGTCTATGCACAAGAACAAGTTCTCGGATATTGGGAAGAGAATTGAGACTGCAAAGACTGATCTCACGGAATGCCATAAAAAGCTGCAAGAGAATCCTTTTTCCCAGGCTTTAATCTCTCAAGAAAAAGAGCTCACTACTGCATATATGTCTTTGATTGAGGCTGAGCTTAGCATTTTAAGACAACGGGCAAAAATGGACAATATAATTCAAGGAGATGAGTCAACTAAGTTTTTCTACTCTAGAATAAAGGAACGGAGGCAGCATCAAATAATTGGTAGCATTACTGATAGTGAGGGCAGGTTTAGGGAAGGGCTTACTGAGGTTGCCAGGGGATTTGAGGATTATTACAAAGGCTTGCTGGGCTCAGCCAAAGATGTTCTACCATTTAATCCTGTAATTTTCTCAAGGGGAAAACTGGTGCAGACGGAGGACTGGATATCAATGCTAAGAATCCCAACTGAGGAGGAAGTTAAGGATGTTGTTTTCTCAATTGGTGTGGACAAAAGCCCTGGACCTGATGGTTTTTCGTCAGGATTCTTTAGGGCATCTTGGAGCATAATTAGGGGGGATTTTTATGATGCGGTTAAAGAGTTTTTTATTAAGGGAAAGATGCTTAAGAAAGCAAACACAACTTTGATTACCTTAATTCCTAAAAAAGACATTTGCCATTCTGTGCTCGATTATCGCCCTATTGCTTGCTGCTCAGTTTTTTACAAAACTGTTAGTAAACTTCTAATTAAAGGAATCCAAAATGTTCTTAAGGATCTAGTGGGATATGAGCAGGCTGCGTTTGTCCAAGGACGTAGTATTCACGAGAATATTGCCTTGTCTCAAGCGTTAGTTAAGAACTATGGAAGGAAATATCTCACCCCTCGCTGTCTAATGAAGATAGATTTGAGGAAAGCCTTCGACTCACTCCAATGGCCTTTTATTCGAGACATGCTTGTGGGATTAAACTTCCCTTCTGTTTGTGTAGGATGGATAATGAGCAGTATTGCTGGATCTTGGTTCACACTAAAAGTGAATGGTATGCCACATGGGTTCTTCAAAGGTAGAAGCGGAGTTCGTCAGGGAGATCCTCTTTCACCATACATATTTGTCTTGAGTATTGAAATTTTCTCAAGAAGGCTCAGGTACATCAATTTGCAAGCTCAAGCATCATATCATCCAAAGTGCTGCCAACTGAGACTAAATCACATGATTTTTGCGGATGATTTAATGGTCTTCACAAGAGGTGATTGCCCTTCGGTGAATGCGGTAGTAGAGGTGTTAGAAACCTTTGCTGGAGAATCCGGCCTCCAAGCCAACAATGAGAAAACAAATATATTCTTTGGGGGAGTACAGGAGAACACAAGAGAAGATATACTGCAGCATACTGGATTCATTCAAGGGGAGTTCCCATGCCGATACCTCGGGCTCCCCCTAAACTCAGTAAGCAACAAGAGAGACCAATACCAGGTCCTGATTAATAAAATCCAAACTAAAGTCTTCAGTTGGTCGTATGGTTTCCTGACTTATGGAGGAAGAATTCAACTGATTACTTCGGTTATATTTGGGCTCACTAGTTATTGGAGTGCTAATTCTTTGTTTCCGGTTAACGTCCACCAAAGGCTTAATCAAATTTGCAGAAGCTACTTCTGGACGGGGGGACAAACAAGCAGGAGACTAGTGTTTAAGAGTTGGAATAGTATTTGTCTCCCTTGGAGTGAGGGTGGTCTCAATGTCAAGGGGCTCCTATTTTGGAATAAAGCTCTTATTGCCCATTGGCTTTGGAAAATTGTAACTGGCAAGCATAGTCTTTGGAGAGAATGGCATATAAGATATGTGCTCATGGGACAGGATATTTGGAGTATTGGAAAAAGGGAGAGGCATACAGCTACTTTCAAGAGCATTCTCCTTATTATGGACGAGATATTGCAAAAGGAAGGACCTACAGCTGATACCCTTGTCAGGAGTTGGACTGTCAAGGATGGGTTTGATCTAAGAAAAGCATACGAATGGTTCAGGCATAAGAAAGCTATAATTCCATGGATGCGCAGAATAAAAGAAGGGAATCTCAATCCCCAGCATAGGGTAATACTATCTATGGCTAGTCAGAGGGTTTTAGCAACACAAGATAGGATTCAGGCTCGGGGAATCCCGTTTGTCAGTAGGTGTGTTCTGTGTGAGCAGCAACTTGAAACTAATGCCCATTTAGTTTTTGGCTGTACCTTCTCTCGCCAAATCTGGCAACATCTCCTTAATTGGATGCAAGTAACGGGCCGGAGTAACAGCTTGACTACGGAACTGAATTGGTGTACTGTGAGAGCAAAGAGGAGACATTGGAAAAATTATTGGTTTTGTGTGAGCATTGCTGCAGCAGTCTACTGTATTTGGCAGGAACGAAATATCAGAATGTTTGAAGATAGGAAGAACTCAATTATAAGTATAGTTGCAAAGATTAAATTCGATGTCTTTACTAGATTACGTGGTAGAAATATTCATCTAGATCTCTGGTTAATTCAATAGTGGGGCTTTCTTTGTAATCTTTAGAGGATATGACTTTTGTAAGAACCTGGTCTCATTTTTATTAATATGAGGCATAATTTCTTGCAAAAAAAATAAATAAATAAATAACAATAATAATAATAATAATAATAATAATAAATAATAATAATAATAATAATAATAAAATAATAATAATAATAATAATAATAATAATTGATGAGGGTCGAGAGCCTGCGCCGGGTCGCCCGTCTAGCAGGCCCTATAACGACCCCACTCGAGGAACCAAAGAGCCTGCCTAGCAGGCTGCCAGGATAGGACAACAGGATTTCCCCAAGGGGGTAGCTTCAGGCAAGTCGCCTGCCCAGCAGGGCGACGCGGCCTACCAGGAAGGGCCTGCAAAGGCCCCCTGCTCGCCGGTCTCCAGGTGACCTCTCCCCCAAACTGGGCAAGGGTTACCAGGGGCCCCTCCGTCATTTCGCCTAAGGTAAAAGAGAATTGGTGGACGAAACAGATCCACGTGTCACTCTGCCGACCACCCATTCTCCCGCTCTTTTCCCTCTCCTCCTCTCTCTCTTGTGAGAAGGTATAAATACCCATCCATTTCCCACTTGAAAGAGGTTGGATTTTCTCTCTCTAGACTCTCACTCCTAAAAACGCCACCTAGCTCCTCACGAACTAGGTCCTTTAAGGCATTTCACATGCTGACTTAGGCATCAGAGAGGGTTCCCTCGGACAACCTCCGAGGCCCTGTGCGTTCATTGTGCAGGGAGCAGGCCCGCTTCGCCGGGAAGGTCTGATCATAGAAGTGGGAGAAAGGAGAGGCTAAAGGAAATCGGACAATCCGTAACTCATTGACATTCCAAATACACGACCCGAATCCGATGTCGGGTTAATTGTTTCCTTGACCGGAACAATTTGGCGCCGTCTGTGGGGAAGAGTACGGTTGTACCCACGAAATTACCCACAAAATCAACCATTCTCAAACACAAAATTAGCAATTGCAATTAAACATGCCTGAAATTTTTGACACCAGCTCTGTGGCAAATCCACCCAATGCTCCCCGATATGGCATGCCGCTGGAGGTAACACCCGCCGCCACGATTCCAGGCGTGGGGCGAGCCAGTCTCCAGGGAGCACCGGGTCAAGGGGTAGCTGCCATGGCAGGGCAGGGGGCACATCCAAGGCAAACTCTAAACCTCACCCCTGCCCAGATGGCGCAGACTGCGGCATTCTTCTCAGCAATGTTGAATTAGGAGTTTACTCCGGATGATCTGGTAGGCAGGGTCGCCACGACCCCCAGGTTGCTCCACTTTGAAAGTGGAGAAGGAACCGGGGGCTCAAAGCGGACCGCCGTCAGAAACATTCAGAGAAAGGCCAGGAAGACAGCTCAGGCGTATGCACAGGTGCAAAGGCAGGTCACAGAAGCCCGTCAGGAGCCGCCTGCGCAGCAAGAGGCTGCTGGCCCTGAAGAGGCATTCTCCATTCACACTACAGAGTCCACGGCTGCTCGCGAAAGAAGGGGCTTATCCCAAGACCTGAGAAATCGCATGAGGCACAAGGAGCCAGTGACCAAGCGCCTGGGGGAGAAGCAGGGAGATGTGTTCTCCAGGCTGACACCAGTTGAGGAATTACAGCCTGCACCAGGACTGTCCCAGAGCCTGCAGCCCATACCGCTCCCCTGAAAGTAGGAGACCGATTCCTGACAGAAGGGACGACCACGGTCACTACTCGGGCACGAGCAGGTCGAGAATGGTGGGCAGGCCAACCAAGACCCTGCTCCACCTTGAGGTGCAAGGATATCCTATCCCAAAAATTAAGATGCCCTCTGTTAAGTTTGACGGCACGACTGACCCAGAGGATCACTTAGCGGCGTACGAAAGTCATATGGGCATATATGACGCCGACGACGCGGTGTGGTGCAAAATTTTCCCGACCACCTTGGTGGGTCTAGCCCAGGGTTGGTTTAGAGATTTGCCCCAGGAGTCAATCTGTTTCTTCATCGAGTTGGCTGAGGCCTTCCTTGACCAGTATGCGGTAAACAAGAGGCGACGTCTTACTCGGTTCGACCTGATGACCCTCAGGCAGAAGAAGGGTGAGTCTGTCAGGGAGTACCTAAAGAGGTTTGACTTGTCCTTCCAACAAGTCAAAGAGATAGACGATGCGACGGGGACGTACGCACTGACTAACTCCCTACTCCCCGGAGAAATGAAGTACCAACTGATCAGGGCCCAGCCCGAAACTCTGGCCAAAGCCAGGAAAATCGCAGAGGGGTTCATGCTGCAAGAGGAGTTCCACAGCCTGCCGGATACCCCCGCAGGCCCTACCAGGCAGCCGGGGGGACCGCAGGGTGGACGTGGCAGAAATGAATCCGGAAAACAGAGAGCCGAAGAAGGGGATACCCCCAGGAAAGAACGCACAGTCTACCATCCCAGGTTCGACAGCTACACGGCCCTCAACAAATCCAGGGCAGAGATTTTCGAACTGGAAAAGGAGACTGCCAAGTGGAATCGCCCGAGCAAACCACGCAGCCCAAAGGGGGACCCCAAGAAGTTCTGTACCTTCCACGATTGTGTAGGCCACACCACTGAGGAGTGCCGCCACCTGAAAGATGAAATAGAAAAATTAATCAGGAATGGTTGGCTGGCCAACTACGCAGCAAGGAATAAATCTCAGAAAGAAACGCCTGAAAAACCAAAAGGCTCAGCGCAGAACCGCCTGATAATCCATGTGGTGTCAGGGGACGCATAGGGCCAAACCAGCAGAAGAAGTCAGAAGAGGCATATTCGTGAACTAAGGAACCAAATCTGCTATGCTGAAAGGGCAGGAAGCCCGAAGGGAATGACGCTGAGCATCACCCCTGAGGATGCAGGGCGGGTGGTGTATCCCCATAGCGATCCCTTGGTGCTATCCCTGGAAATCAGCAATCACATTGTACGGAGATGCATGGTGGATACCGGTGCATACACGAACCTGCTATACAAAGATGCCTTCGATAAAATGGGCCTGGAAAAAAGGCACCTACGACCAGCCCCTGGATCGTTGTACGGCTTCAGCGGGGCAGACATACTGCCCATGGGAATTATAGACCTGCCTGTAACATTCGGGGAGGGGGCCACTGCCAGAAATGTCAGGGCGTCGTTCGTTGTAGTAGATGCAAGGTCTGCTTACAACGCCCTAATTGGCAGGGCCACCCTGGACGAGATTGAAGCAGCCATATCAATCAGGGCTCTCACCATAGCCTATGTTACAGATTTCGGCCTTGAAGGTAAAGTGCATGGAGACCAGGAGTCAGCCAGGCAGTGCTACTCCGTGGCCCTGCAAACCCATGAAAATGAAAGGAAAGGAAAGAGAAAAGCTGACAGTTCCCCCAGCAGGGAAGGCGAGATTCCAGCCGGTAATCAAGCATCCGACCACCTGGAACCTGGGGGAGAGAGCATGCTGGTGGACCTGGAGCCAGGGAGACAGGTCCTTATAGGAGCTGACCTGGAAGAGTCCTACCAGGCTGAACTGATCAAGTTACTAAAAGACAACAAGGACGCATTCGCCTACTCGGCGGACGAGATGCCAGGGGTTGATCCAGCATATATCGTTCACAGGCTGAACGTAAACGCGGACGCCCGCCCTGTAAAACAGAAAAAGCGAAATATGTCTGCAGAGAAGGACGTGGCAATTAAGGAAGAAATTGAAAAACTCCTGAAGGCAGATTTTATTGAGGTTTTCGACTACCCGGAATGGTTAGCGAATGTAGTCATGATTAAGAAATCATCAGGCGCATGGAGAATGTGCGTGGACTTTACAAACCTTAACAAGGCCTGCCCGAAAGACTGCTACCCACTCCCCAGGATTGACCAACTGGTAGACGCTACCAGTGGATATTCTATGCTGAGCTTCCTGGACGCCTTCTCAGGATATCATCAAGTGTACTTATGGCAGCCGGACAGGGTGAAATGTGCCTTTATCACCAGTTCAGGCACCTACATGTACAAAATGATGTCGTTTGGGCTTAAAAACGCAGGGGCCACATACCAGCGCCTGGTCGACAAGGTGTTCGAGAGTCAAAAAGGCAGAAACATAGAAGCCTATGTCGATGACGCCATCGTAAAAAGCAAAGGAGACAATGAACACTTGACAGATCTGCAGGAGACCTTCTCCTCCCTGCGAGCCTACAAGATGAAACTCAATCCAAAGAAGTGTACGTTCGGGGTTCGCTCTGGCAAGTTCTTGGGTTTTCTGGTCAGCTCTCGAGGGATAGACGCTAACCCTGAGAAGGTTCAGGCTGTTCTGGACCTTCCTGAACCCAGAACCATAAGGGACATTCAACGTCTGACTGGCCGCATGGCCGCCCTGGCACGCTTCATTGCCAGGTCAGCAGACAAGTCGACCCCATTCTTCAAAGTATTGAAGGGCAACAAGTAGTTTAAGTGGGAGGATAAGCAAAGAGAAGCCTTTGAACAGTTGAAGGAACATTTAAAGAAGCTCCCCACCCTGTCAAGACCAGTAGCAGGGGAAAAACTCTTCCTCTACATCGCTGTAACTAATGTGACAGTAAGCGCAGTCATCTTGAGAGAAGAAGCAGGCGCTCAGCAGCCTATATACTTTGTGAGCCACGCCCTGGGGGCAGCAGAAAAGAATTATCATATGGTCGAAAAAGCAGCCTACGCAGTTGTCATAGCAGCCAGGAAGCTAAGGACATACTTCGACGCACACCCTGTCGTGGTGCTGACAGACCAGCCCTTAGAAAAAGTACTGGAGAAATTCGAAAAGTCAGGCAGGCTGCTAAAGTGGGCCATCGAGCTGAGCGGACTGGGGATAACATACCAATCCAGAACAGCCATCAAAGCCCAGGCCCTGGCCGACTTCTTAGCAGAATGCTCCCATTCCGAGGAAGATAGCCCGACTGCCGGCGAATGGGTGGTATACACCGACGGGTCCTCCACAGCTAATGGTGCAGGGGCCGGAGTCGTGTTAACCAGCCCAGAAGGGACTGACTTTGAGCACGCACTTAGATTCGTCTTCCCCGCGTCAAACAACGAAGCTGAATACGAAGCAGTGCTCGCAGGCGTTAACTTAGCCAAAGCCGCAGGCGCAGAGCGGATTGTCCTGGCGACAGACTCCCAACTCATCGCCAACCAAATCAATGGAGAATATGAGGCCAGGGATCAAACGATGGCCGAATACCTGGAAATGGTGAAGAGAAAGTTGTCAGGCCTGAAGTCGTATGAAATCAGGCAGATCCCTCGGTCCCAGAACAACCGGGCAGATGCCCTGTCAAAACTGGCTAGTTCCAGCCTGCAGGATATACGGAGGTCAGTTTGGGTAGACGTCATCCAAGAAAAATCCACCACCCCCTGCCAAATAGTCGGCGCTGTAGAGGAGACAGGGTCTGAGGACTGGATGACCCCCATCATCCTGTTCAAGAAACACGGAATTTTACCGTCTGACCCTGTACAAAAGAGAAAGACGTCGGCAAGAGCTGCATGGTTCATATTAATCGGGGAAGATTTGTACAAAAAATCGTTCTCGTCTCCCTTGCTCAAATGTCTGGGGGCAGAGCAGGCGGCGGAGGTCTTGGATGACATTCATTCAGGAATATGCGGTCATCACATAGGAGGAAAGTCGTTGGCGCACAAGGCCTTAAGGGCGGGATACTATTGGCCGACCCTACAGGCCGACGCGAAAGACTTGACTCAAAAATGCAGGAAATGTCAACTTTTTGCCCCATCTATCCATGCCCCGACCCAAGAGCTCAGACCAATCCTATCCCCCATCCCCTTCGCTCAGTGGGGGATGGATATACTAGGCCCTTTTGCAGTAGCAACCGGGGGCAGGAAATTCCTGATTGTGGCGATCGACTACTTCACCAAATGGGTGGAGGCTGAGGCAGTCCCTAACATCACTGAGCCTGCAGTCAGGAAGGTGATATGGAGGAATATCATCACCAGATTCGGCCTGCCGAAGATGTTAGTATTTGATCATGGAAGGCAATTTGATAACGACCCTCTAAGGATATGGTTGGAAGGCCATGGCGTTGTAGTCGCCTACTCTGCCGTCTGCCACCCTCAAACCAACGGACAGGTAGAGGCAACCAACAAACAGATCCTGAACGGTCTTAAGAAGATGGTAGATGACCTAAAAGGCAGATGGGCCGACGAGCTACCCAGTATACTCTGGTCAATCAGGACCACTCGAAAAGAGTCCACGGGTCAGACTCCATTTGGCCTGGTATACGGGGCAGAAGCCCTGCTGCCCATCGAAGCCAGAATTCCCACTTTGCGATCCCTGCAATACGACCAGGCAGAAAATGAGGTAGCAATGACTGAGGCCCTAGACCTGGTCAGTGAAGTAAGGGAGGAGGCCAGCGCCAACATCGCCGCCTACCAGTAATGGATGAGGAAGGCGTACAACAAGAGAGTACATGAGAGAAGTTTTCAGATAGGCGACCTGGTTCTCAGAAAAACGCAGGCTGTGGGAAAATCAAGAGAGCACGGCAAACTAAGTGCTAACTGGGAAGGTCCATACCAAGTGACTCGAATCTTAGGGCCAGGCACATACAGAATCGCCAATCTTGAAGGCCAAGAGTTGAGTGCGCACTGGAATGCAGACACTCTAAAAAAGTACTATGTCTAGCAAAATCTTAAAATAGGTTTCGTTTCCTAAAAAATTGGCGGAGAACGGTCAAGAATGTCGACGGCTCCGACCACACTTGTGTTAAGTTTTTTACAAAGAAATGAAAGGAACTTCAAGTCTATACTCGTTGCCTTTTCAAACATGCACTCTCACACACAAACGAGCAGGGGGAAATAGGGGGAGGCCCCCCCTGTTGCCAGAACCAAGGAAAATGACCCCCCCAACAAAAATCCTAAAGACCCCCTGCCTACCTATGGGCAGGCAGGGGGCAGGCCCCCTGGACTTTGATCAAAAGTCAGGGTCAGGCCAGGCCCCACGCGCCGAACGAACAAGGACTGGGGGCAGGCTCCCCAGCCTTGTATAAAAAACGCAAAAGCCTCCCTGCCTACCTCTGGGCAGGCAGGGGGCAGGCCCCCTGGACTTTGATCAAAATACAGGGTCAGGCCAGGCCCCACGCGCCGAACGAACAAGGACTGGGGGCAGGCTCCCCAGCCTTGTATAAAAAACGCAAAAGCCTCCCTGCCTACCTTTGGGCAGGCAGGGGGCAGGCCCCCTGGACTTTGATCAAAATCCAGGGTCAGGCCAGGCCCTACGTGCCGAATGAACAAGGACTGGGGACAAGCTCCCCAACCTTGTATAAAAAACACAAAAAGCCTCCCTGCCTGCCTTCGGGCAGGCAAAGGGCAGGCCTCCTGGACTCCGAGCGAAGAGCCAGGGTCAGGCCAGACCTCCCAAGCGGAAATAAATATAAACAAACGAAGGAAGTGTCTTGATAAAAAAGAGAACAGTAGGGGTACACGGAATAAAAGGTTTTTACAAAGGAAAAAAGGCATTACATCGGGCAAGGCAGCCGGCCACAAAGGGGCTCGGCGCGTAAAAGAAAAAATAAGAAGTTAACATGTCAGCATAAGCGCGGCAGGGGATGGATAAGAGCCCTCTGAGGATGACTGCCCTGCATGTTAGGCAGGAGGAACTTCTGGGTCAGGGATAGCAGCCTCTTCAGCCATCCTGCGTATCTGGGCATCATCCTTAGCAACATAAAGAGCTCGAAAGGCCTCCTCATCAAAGCCAGGGAACATCTCCCTGACGACCTCCATAACCACCCCCAGACAAGAATTGGCACCGTTCTCAAAGCCTGTCGCCACCGCAGCTTCAACCTCCTGGATTATTTCATCCTTTTCCCTCTGCTACTCCCCAGTTTTCACCGCCAAGTCACTAAGAGCCGCCTGAAGGTCCGAGTCCACATTAGAAAGGCGCTCCTCTAGGTCAGCAACCTTCTTCTTGGCATGATCCAACTCGGCTAAAGCCTTTCTAGCCTGCTCCAGCTCCACAAAGGCCTGCTTAGCTCTCTTCGACTCCTCTTCCAGGCGAGACACCTCCCTGACTGCCCTCTCACCCTGGGATTTCCAGTGGGTCGCCTAATTCCTGGCTTCCTCCAGTTCATTCTCTTTCTTCGACAGCTGATCCTTCAGACCAGCAATAAGAGTAACATCCCTTTCAACTGTAGCCAGGCGGTCAGAATTGGTCAACTCCTCATCGCTCAAACGACTAAGGGCCGCTAGCTCAGCAGAAGCCTGGATAAATCTAGCGGTACGCTGAATGTATTGAGTCACCTGATGGGTGGCAGAGTTGGCAGTCTTGATAAGGTGATCCGCTAGAACGGCCCCGGAATCAGAAAGTAAGGCAGAAACATCCTGGCTGTCACCGGCGGTATAATGAAACTCAGTATTTTCCTCAGAGAAGAGGGTACCTGGGATCCCCCGAGCAAAACGTTTCGGGTCAGGCATTTCAGCCTCTAGGTCTACCACGTGATCAGCAGTTAAAGGTTCCCTGCTCCTCTTCCTGACCAGCTCCCGAGGAGTACTTTCCCCAGACTCCTCACAACCGACAGGCTGCGGTCCCAAAGGAGTCTGGACCCCTGCAGAGGAACCCCGCTGCCTACCGACAGGGGGAGGGGTGGTCTCAGAGGCAGCCACCTTTTCCACAACAGGAGGAGGGGTAGCCTCAGAGGCCGCCGGTTTTGCAGGCGTCGATTTGGGGGGAGCAAGAAGCTTAGGCCTGCTGAAGGAGAGGCCCTTTAAGTGCTTCATCAGGTTCTTCTCACCTTTCTTAAAATCGGGAGGAAGGGAAGGGCGCTTCTGGACAACAACAAGTTCTTCAGTTAAACCCAAACGCCTTACCTCCCTTTTCGTCCAGAGGCAGGTAGCAAGGTCTGCGGGGAAAAGAAATGACCGGTTAGAAAACCATCGAGAAAGGGGGAAGGGGATAAAGAGAAACCAGCGACGCCCCTGAACTACTTTTATTTAAGCCAGGGTTCAAACCCACTCGGGTCAGATATTTATCAGTAGCAATAAGCTCCGCATGAGGAAGCCAAAAACTGGGACCATAAACCCCTGATTTATCAGTGTGAGCCGCGAATTTATTGACCAAGTCATCAGCTTTCTTGCTCAGCTTCACCTCCAAAGCCTTTCCCCCAACGCCAGGATGGTACTCCTGGCGGGTCTCTAGCCTGGTGTGGACGTGATTCCTGAAATGCCGAGGAATCCTCCACCCGTCGGCACTGTGCACGTAAAGAAAGTTGTTCTTCCAATCCCTCAGGAGAGACCAGTACCCAGGGGAACCCTCGCTCCCGGAGGGAACCATGTGAAAACCGACCATAAACCGCAGAGCATCAATAGAAGGCTCGGCATAGTGAAACAGGCAGGTCCAAGCATACGATATCAGTGACCGAACGGCCATGGCAGTCAGTTGAGCTATGGCTACATTCATCCGCCTGAAGGCCTCTTCCAGGAAAGGATGAAGGGGAAAACGCAGGCCGAATTCAAAACACTTGTGGTAAACCGCTATGCAGCCATCAGGAGGGCACATACGGTGTCTTTTTCACCGGGGACGACAATTGTATATCCATCCCCAAAATTGTAAAACCGCTCAATCGCGCTGGCAGCATTTTTCGCAAGAATCAAATCCCGGTTTTTAGGTTCAGGGTAGGTCCCCAGGGGAACGTGGTATTTGGCCTTGTCTAGATAATAAGTTCTACCCTTTTCCCGGGGAATAAGGGGACCGGAAGTCCTGGAGGGATCAATCTCCAGCGCCTCGTCGTCCGAGTCAACGACGTCATAGGGGGCAGGTTCAGAAGAATTGCCACCTCCACTGTCCCCCGAATGTCCCTCCTCAACTATCCTAGGGCCAACTCCCCTAGATGAGGAGGCAAGATTTTCCCTACTCTCCTCCCCATCCTTCGTCCCCTCAACCAACGAATCGGTAAACGGCAGGATGCGAGCGCGGGTTCTAGACATAGTAATCTAAGAAGAACAAAAAGCAAAGAAATCGAAAGAAAGGGAGCAAGAACTTGAAATTAGAAGTCTAACCTAGAGTTGATTACGGGTCGGACAGAAACTTGAGAAGAAGGCTTGAACTTTCTCTCGAGTGTTCGCAAGAAAGGAGTTTGTAAAAAAGGAAGAAGTACAGATGCTAGTTTGCTTTTATAGGGGGAGGGGCAGATGAAGGGTCGCTAAACCTGGGAAATCTGCCAAGAAAGCACCCCCACGTGTCGCATCCTCGAAAACTCACCCCTCACCGCTTCCCGAGAAGAGTCTTGGGGAGGTAATAAGTCAGAGAAACTATCCCCCATGACGACATTCAAAAAAGTTGTCAGGGGATTAATCATCCTGTGATATCATTCCTTCACACACACACACACACAAAAAAAAAAAAAAAAAAAAAAAAAAAAAAAACAAGCAACAAAGGATAAAAACCGCCTGATCTTTCATTAAAAAGCCCGAAAAGGACTAAGTTACAAGTCAAGGCCAAATTACAAAAGGAGCCAAGAAGTCTGGCTCAATCAGCCTGCCTATCAGGGGCAGGCATAGTCATCATTTAAACCCGGGGAATGATCCCCAAGGCTGTTGTACCCCCCTACATCAGATCCCCAATCCCAGTCTTCGGAATCTTTGAAGGGGTCCGCAGAATCATCATCTTCGTTTCGACCAGAGGAGTAACCCAGGCCGTCACTGTCTCCGGAGTCCCGACTACTAACATCCCAGTCCCTGCCATAAGGGACTGTTTCAGTATTATCACATGAGCCGCAGCCCACCTTCCTCCACAAGGAAGAGGAAGGGCCCGACTCAGGGGATGAGGTCAACTCAGAGCAGTTGGGGTCGAACTGCTCAGGGTGTAGCCAAGGGAAACATTCGTGGCACCCCCTGTCAAAACAGCCCCCTACCTGGAGGCAGCGCTTATACCTAGGAGCAGCTGGGGAAGCCCTCCGGGGACGCTTGCCCTCCCTGATATGGGCCCTCCTCCTGAGCTTCTTGCGAAATCGAGTACGGAGTTGCCGGCTACGACGCAGTGCGAGGAAGGACGCCCTAGGGTACCTTAATCTCCAATGTCCCCTGAAACGACGGGTTACCACGCGAACTCCGCGGCAGAAGAATACTTTCGTAATCCATGACATTTTCTCTAAAGAAGGTAGAAGAAGATGGGAAGTGAGTCATGAAAAATGGCGAGGAAAGCGAAATTTATACAAGAAACCAAGGTAGCGCATTAAAGGACACCCCAACCACCTAGGCAGGGAGCACATCCAATCAACAAACCAGCACGCTGCCCAAAAATCCACTGGGTGCAAAAAGCAATCATGACCAAAAGACAACTAAACTCTTGGCATGCCCAATACAGTAGAGCCTCCTCCCTCGGGAATGCGCAAACGCATTAAATGCGGTGGTTAACCCACAAGTCAACTCCCCACCATCAAGAGTTCACCCGCTATGGAGAAGCCTTACTTCCCCCCAGCCGGTGAGGGCCAATTAATGAGGGTCGAGAGCCTACGCCGGGTCGCCTGCCTAGCAGGCCCCATAACGACCCGACCCGAGGAACCAAAGAGCCTGCCTAGCAGGCTGCCAGGATAGGACAACAGGATTTCCCCAAGGGGGTAGCTTCAGGCAAGTCGCCTGCCCAGCAGGGCGACGCGGCCTACCAGGAAGGCCTGCAAAGGCCCCCTGCTCGCCGGTCTCCAGGTGACCTCTCCCCCAAACAGGGCAGGGGTTACCAGGGGCCCCTCCATCATATCGCCTAAGGTAAAAGAGAATGGGTGGACGAAACAGATCCACGTGTCACTCTGCCGACCACCCGTTCTTCCGCTCTTTTCCCTCTCCTCCTCTCTCTCTTGTGAGAAGGTATAAATACCCATCCATTTCCCACTTGAAAAAGGTTGGATTTTCTCTCTCTAGACTCTCACTCCTAAAAACGCCACCTAGCTCCTCACGAACTAGGTCCATTAAGGCATTTCACAGGCTGACTTAGGCATCGGAGAGGGTTCCCTCGGACAACCTCCGAGGCCCTGTGCGTTCATTGTGCAGGGAGCAGGCCCGCTTCGCCGGGAAGGTCTGATCATAGAAGTGGGAGAAAGGAGAGGCTAAAGAAAATCGGACAATCCATAACTCATTGACATTCCAAATACACGACCCGAATCCGAAGTCGGGTTAATTGTTTCCTTGACCGGAACAATAACAATAATAATAATAATAATAATAATAATAATAATAATAATAATAATAATAATAATAATAATAATAATAATAATAATAATAATAATAATAATAATAATAATAATAATAATTATAATTATAATAATAATAATAATAATAATAATAATAATAATAATAATAATAATAATAATAATAATAATAATAATAATAATAATAATAATAATAATAATAATAATAATAATAATAATAATAATAATAATAATAATAATAATAATAATAATAATAATAATAATAATAATAATAATAATAATAATAATAATAATAATAATAATAATAATAATAATAATAATAATAATAATAATAATAATAATAATAATAATAATAATAATAATAATAATAATAATAATAATAATAATAATAATAATAATAATAATAATAATAATAATAATAATAATAATAATAATAATAATAATAATAATAATAATGATAATAATAATAATAATCGTCCCAAGAAACTGAAAGTTCCCTGAGACAAAAGATAAACTAAAACGACAAGTAAAATTAACCGTCTCCCCGGCAACGGCGCCAAATTTTGTTAAGCTAATCGTACACATATCAAAGATAACAACCTTAGGTCTAACTAAAAATATAGCTAGGGAAGTCAGGATCGTATCCACGAGAAGACAAACAAATTGTACTCGCAATTAGAGTCTATCTAAGTAACCAAATCGGGGTTTGTAATTGGGTTAACTAAACTGAAGTAGTGAAGGAAGAGGAATAAAAGAGAAGAATAAAATAAGGCGATAAAGATGAATATAATAGAGAGAAAATTAGGATCGTCGGTTCACCATGAATTTCTTACGGTCACAGTCTAGATCACAATTCTATCACAGATATTGATCTAAGAAGTAGTGAAAAGGTCCTTCCGGTCCGCTATTCACCCTAGAATGCTTCTAACGGCTTCCGATCTTATTAGGGCAAACTAATGTGCTGTAGCAGGTCTAACTCTTACCAGGCTTCCGATCTTAGGTTCGAGTTTACCAGTTCAATTAATCAATTACGTTGACTTAATCAATCAATCTCAATTAAATGCTACAATTAACAACTCAGACGCAATATCGTAGACAGATCTATAACCTACTTAGCAATTGTATTCAATTCTTGGATCCCCTAAATCCTAACAAGGAAAATTACCTACTCATGAAGAAATTTACGACAACAATAATAAAGATGATAAAAATAAATTAAGCATAGCGATAGATCTAAAAAGAAATTAAGCATAAACGAATTAATACGATTAAGAAAGAAAGAATCAAGGATAAAGGACTAAAGAAAGAACAAAGAAAGAATTAGATTAGCGAGTTTAAAGGAAGAGTAGAAAAGAATTCATAAATCTATATCTAAAAGTTTTAGAGTAAAGAGAAATCAAAAGAGAATTAAAAACTTAAAAGAAGAGATTGAAGAGGTAGTAGAATTCTAGTTTAATAGTTTCTTAAATACTAAGTTAAAACAAAAGCCCAAAAGTCTTATTAAACCTAAACATCAAATTAGGAAAGTCTCAGTCTTCGTCCAGTCTCGAGAATAGTCGGTCAACTATTATTGACCTGTTTCCGTTCTCAACACTGTGCGCTCAACTTCAAACGATTGTCATTTCTTTGTTACTTCTTCAAATCGGGTGTGTAATATACCGTTGGAAAGCTAAGAGAAAGATCTTTTCCAATGCAGCTAGATTCAGCTCAATTGGAGTTGTAGAACTCAAGATATTCACGTTTTAAGTAGACCCATTTGAAAACGATCATTCTCCTTTCTTATTTCGCATAAGATTTTATCTTTAAGCACGATTTTTGCCTTGTTTATGTGTCCACGGGTTCAAACCTGCATAGGATGCAACAAGACCACAAAGTATTAAATTCGGGGGAAAATAGTAGACAATGCTACTCGATATGCATGGAAATGCGTGCGTAAAAGACGGAATAATCATATGTAAATTGCACGCATCACACATCAACTGTGGCCTTTTGACACAACTCCCTAGTGTGAAGGGCCGACTTCACCTCTTCTAGGGTCAAGGTTTCTTTCCCAACAACAAATGACACAACAAAATTTTCATACGAGTTAGGCAATGAAACAAGCAGTATTAAGGCAGCATCGATCCTCATCCTCGACCTTAACATCTATATTACGTAAATCAAGCAATATAGTATTTAATCTATCGAGATGATCTCTAAGGGACATACCATCTTGCATTCGGAGGCTAAACAAGCGTTGCTTCAAAATAAACTTGTTGGTGAGTGACTTCGTCATAAACAAAGACTCCAACTTTGACCAAAGCCCCAAGGCAGTATCTTCGTCACCAACTTCGGTGATGACGTCATCCACCAAGCATAACAAAATGGTGGAGTGAGCTTTCTCCTCCATCACCTCCAATTCGGCAGCTGTGATGCCCCCATTTGTAGGTTCCGCTCCCTCAGCTAACACCGTAGCCTTAATACCCTTCGTCAAGGGTTTCTAAATACCTTGCTACTTAAGCAAGGCCTTAATCTTAATTTGCCATAGCCCGAAGCATTTCCTCCCCGTGAACTTCTCAATCTTCATACTCATCGCCACCATTTCCCAAGATCACATATACCCGAGATACCTTGAGCTTTGATACCAGTTTGTTGTGCGGAAGCTAACAAACACAACATCAGTAAAAAGAAAGAGACCAATATTTAACGTGGTTCATTAACAACTTGTTAGCTACGTCCACAGGCGAAGGGAAAAACTTTTACTATGTCGCGAGAATGCAAATTACAGATTCGTATGAGCTCTCTCTAAGTAATGACTTAAGAGACTCAAATATTTTTGGATAGATTCTAAGGTGGAGGGGAGACTCCTATTTATATGAATAGAATCCCCTCACCTTTTCTAATCTTCCGATGTGGGACAAAAATACAATATATAGGTTGTACATGAACCACACTTTCCTATTTCCTTAGATGTGGGACAACCACCAAACTAGGAAATATCAACTTCAAGTCACATATTTTAACAGTTTTAAAACCGACCCAAAACGTTAATTAGTTTATTTTTCGACATTATTTTGACAAAAAGTTCGATTTTATCCATTCTCAATTATTACAATTCGTCTTAACGATATACCTGTCTTAATATTATAATGACGGTATGTCCGTCTAAATATTATAGTTGGTCAAATATAGAGTATGTCTTAATATTATGATTGATGGATATATTTGTCTTAATATTATAGCTGCTCGAATAAATAAGGTAAGAAGAAACAAGTTTGTTTGAGTAGTTATTCATATGCATTCTGCTTTTGTGCCGTTGATTCTACTAAGAATCAAATCGACTTTAAACCCGACCTCTCAAATTCATTTGACTAAGAATCTCAAAATCTTATATCTCCTATGTTCTACTCCTAATATATCTCTTATATACTAATTGAGAAACCAATGTAGAAGTCCTTGGAAACGTGTCGCAACGTGATGCAAAATTTTCCCGCTCAAACGATTGTCGATTAATTTAGGAAACTAGCAAAGTATTGAATAATTCAACCAATGATTTAGGAATAATTTGTCATAAATTTTATGATGGAAATTAGCAAACATATTTCCTTCATAAGATTCAGTAAAAAAATCATACAGAGTATTAAAATAATCAATCCAAAATTGTGAATCTTTTCGTATTAATCTTTGAGAATAATTTGCTAATTAACAAAAAAAGTTAATTAATTTACTCAGCTTTTAAATAAAAATAATAATGTATCATCTAAAGCTTATTTTAGTATTTTATTTCAATTGACGACTAAAAAATTAACATGAATCGTTATGCTATATTAAAATTTAGGGTTATTTAACGACAATAATACCGACTATAGGACGTCTTCCCAAAATAATACCAATTTCAATAAATCTGAGAATAATACGTATTATTGAAGTAGTTAAACCAGAGCAGTATAAGTGACTTTATAACCTAATATATCAGGTTACCTAATTAATATTTAACCTGCTACTTATCCTCCATCCCCCTCCTTAACCTGGATAACGGGTGAACCGAGTTGGGTTTGGTTCGGGTCAACTTCAAGTCGGGCCACTTCCGTGTTATAATAATCGGGTTGACTTCGGTCGGATCGAAAATGTCGGGTTCGGGTCATTCTCGAGTTTGTTGTTTTCAACTTTGTTTTAGGGATATCGACTCGTTTTCTAAAATAATTGTCGGGTCAGTTTCGGGTTAGCTCAGGTCAATTTGGATTACGGGTCAAAATCAGGTCTTCAGTTCGGGTGACGGGTCGGGTTCAGATTGACTTATTCGGGTCAGGTCAGTTTTGACAGGTCTACTCCCCCTTCTCTCTTTCATCCTCTCTTTCCATCACCTTCATCCTTCTTCAGTTTTTTTCTATACGTTTTGTTTGGATTAACGTGTTGATTTTGGTGTATGATTGTGTTATTAGCTAGATTTGGTGAGGTTGAAGGAAGAGAAAGACGAAGGATATTAATGACGTTTAATGCTCTGTACACTGAGTAAGTAAAAAGGAGTGAAGTAATATGAAATAAATTAAAAGCGAAAAAGAAAGGTGAACGGTTTCTACCGGTAACTGGTCACCCATACTACTCCGGTTTAACTACTCCAAAAATACGTATTATTCTCAGATTTATTAAAATTGAAATTATTTTCGGAAAACGCTCTATAGTTGGTATTATTGCCGTTAAATAAAATTAAAGGTGAAAAAGGAAGGTGGACCGGCTCTACAGGTAATCGGTCACCTATACTACTCTTGTTTAACTAATCCAATAATACGTATTATTCTCAGATTTATTAAAATTGATATTATTTTGGGAAGTCGCCCTATAGTTGGTATTATTGTCGTTAAATAACCCTAAAATTTATCTGTATCGATAATATCTAATCACCTACCTAAGCGGCTAAGCCGTGCATTTGCACGGGGCCTAAACTAGTATACATACTAATTAATAAACCACTGAAAAAAGGAGAGGACACATGTCACAATGTCA
The DNA here is from genome assembly GCA_958450325.1 of Agrostemma githago. NCBI lineage: Eukaryota > Viridiplantae > Streptophyta > Magnoliopsida > Caryophyllales > Caryophyllaceae > Agrostemma > Agrostemma githago. The sequence goes on along the minus strand of OY288252.1, from coordinate 55,530,137 downwards.
GTTTTCCCGCCTAAAATCACTATTATGGATTGTATTGCAATAATTGATTTAAGAAGTTTTCAAATAAAAAAATTAATGTACCATCTAAAATTTATTTCAATTGACAATTAATTTTTTTACGTAAATAAGTTTTTTTTCCATTGACAATATATGACCATGTATTTAAGCTGTGCATTTACACGGGGCCTAAACTAGTACGAAGAGTAAGGTGTACTCCCTCCATTCAACTCCTCTCTTCACTAATCCCTTAATAATCTTCAAGAATCTTCAATAAAAGTTGCAAGAGGAAGAAAGATTAAAACTTGATTACACTAAAGATGAAGTCTTTTACACTAATTAATTAGATCTAGAATAGGTGGAGATTTTTGGATTGTCACCATCCAAAAATCTCCCACTAATTAATCTATTAATAACCTAATAATAATCTACTAATAATAAATAATTGGGTTATTTCATGGAAATAATACCACCTATGTGTGTGCTTCTTAAACTAATCCATATTATACGTAATCTCATTTTAATATGAACTACGCATTCATTGTTCTCGTTTTGTTATGTATGAAATTATGACTTGCTATTACAGGTCATAGTGACTTGTTGTAACTTTCTAGGGTTTTATTAGGTCCGTTGCAGTCATCGTGAAAGGCAAAATAACAATAAAAATATATTTTTTTCATAGCTTCTATAAGATTAAATGAAAAAGAAATGGAAGATGAATTTTCAGATTTTTTTTTTTTCAATGACCGAAAATAAACACGAAATGTAAATCAGAAGAAGAAGAGTTAGAGAAAGAGTTGAATAAGGGAGGATCAGCAGGTAGCCGGTCACTCATAGCAAAGCGAGGTTGATGAAGACATAGTTCATATTAAAATGAGATTACTTATAGTTTGTATTAATTTAAGAAACACACGCATAGTTGGTATTATTCTCATGAAATAACCCTAAATAATTTACTACTAATCTACTAGTTTAGGTAGTGTTGTGGTGGTGTTATGGAATGGCCCTCCTCCTCAAATGAGCAGTTATATATATATAAGAGAGAAAAGAGGGGTCTCAAAACCCTAATCTTCTAGGCCCAATCGTGGCAGTCCAATACTTCAATACCCATATGAAACAGGGAGCGCCTGGGGGAGAAACAGGGAGATGTGTTCTCCAGGCTGACACCAGTTGAAGAATCACAGCCTGCACCAGGACTGTCCCAGAGCCTGCAGTCCAGACTTAACAATGGACAGCCTCTGAAGTCAAGGCACCGTCAGGATGATAACATCGAGCCTACTCAAAAGAAGCACTCTCGGTATCACTCTCCTCCCAGGGACGACGAAGCGATAAGCAGGCGCCCGCCTAGGAACCGCTCCCCTGAAGGTAGGAGACCGACCCCTGACAGAAGGGACGACCACGATCACTACTCCAGCGTGAGCAGGTCGAGAATGGTGGGCAGGCCGACCAAGACCCCACTCCACCCTGAGGTGCAGGGATATCCTATCCCAAAAATTAAGATGCCCTCTGTTAAGTTTGACGGCACGACTGACCCAGAGGATCACTTGGCGGCGTACGAGAGTCATATGGGCATGTATGACGCCGACGACGCGGTTTGGTGCAAAAAATTTCCAACCACCCTGGTGGGTCTAGCCCAGGGTTAGTTTAGAGATTTGCCTCAGGAATCAATCTGTTTCTTCATCGAGTTGGCTGAGGCCTTCCTTGACCAGTATGCGGTAAACAAGAGGCGACGTCTTACTCGGTTCGACCTGATGACCCTCAGGCAGAAGAAGGGTGAGTCTGTCAGGGAGTACCTAAAGAGGTTTAACTTGTCCTTCCAACAAGTCAAAGAGATAGACGATGCGACGGGGACGTACGCACTGACTAACTCCCTACTCCCCGGAGAAATGAAGAACCAACTGATCAGGGACCAGCCAGAGACTCTGGCCAAGGCCAGGAAAATCGCAGAAGGGTTTATGCTGCAAGAAGAGTTCCATAGCCTGCCGGAGACCCCCGCAGGCCCTACCAGGCAGCAGGGAGGACCGCAGGGTGGGCGCGGCAGAAATGAATCCGGAAAGCAGAGACTCGAAGAAGGGGATACCCCTAAAAAGGAGCGCACAGTCTACCAACCTCGATTCGACAGCTATACCGCCCTCAACAAATCCAGGGCAGAGATCTTCGAACTAGAAAAGGAGACTGCCAAGTGGAACCGTCCGAGCAAACCACGCAACCCATAGGGGGACCCCAAGAAATGTTGTACCTTCCATGATTGCGTAGGCCATACCACCGAGGAGTGCCGCCACCTGAAGGACGAGATCGAGAAATTAATCAGGAATGGCTGGCTGGCCAACTACGCAGCAAGGAATAAATCCCAGAAAGAAACGCCTGAAAAACCCGAAGGCTCAGCGCAGAACCGCCTGATAATCCATGTGGTGTCAGGGGACGCAGAGGGCCAAACCAGCAGAAGAAGTCAGAAGAGGCAGATTCGTGAACTGAGGAACCAAATCTGTTATGCTGAAAGGGCGGGAAGCCCGAAGGGAATGACGCTGAGCATCACCCCTGAGGATGCAGGGCGGGTGGTGTATCCCCATAGCGATCCCTTGGTGCTAATTCCTGGAAATCAGCAACCACATTGTGCGGAGATGCATGGTGGATACCGGCGCATACACGAACCTGCTATACAAGGATGCCTTCGATAAAATGGGCCTGGAAAAAAGGCACCTGCGGCCTGCCCCTGGATCGTTGTACGGGTTCAGCGGGGCAGGCATACTGCCCATGGGAATTATAGACCTGCCTGTAACATTCGGGGAGGGGGCCACTGCCAGAAATGTCAGGGCATCGTTCGTTGTAGTAGATGCAAGGTCTGCTTACAACGCCCTGATTGGCAGGGCCACCATGGATGAGATTGAAGCAGCCATATCAATCAGGGCTCTCACCGTAGCCTACGTTACGGACTTTGGTCTTGAAGGTAAAGTGCACGGAGACCAGGAGTCGGCCAGGCAGTGCTACTCCATGGCCCTGCAAACCCATGAAAATGAAAGAAAAGGAAAGAGAAAAGCTGACAGTTCCCCCAGCAGGGAAGGCGAGATTCCAGCCGGTAATCAGGCATCCGACCACCTGGAACTTAGGGGGAGAGCATGCTGGTGAACCTGGAACCAGGGAGACAGGTCCTTATAGGAGCTGACCTGAAAAAGTCCTACCAGGCTGAATTAATCAAGTTACTAAAAGATAACAAGGATGTATTCGCCTACTCGGCAGACGAGATGCCAGGGGTTGATCCAGCATGTATCGTTCACAGGCGGAACGTAAACGCGGACACCCGCCCTGTAAAGCAGAAAAAGCGAAATATGTCCGCAAAGAAGGACGTGGCGATTAAAGAAGAAATTGAAAAACTTCTGAAGGCGGATTTTATTGAGGTTTGCGACTACCCAGAATGGTTAGAAAACGTGGTCATGATTAAGAAATCCTCGGGCGCATGGAGAATGTGCGTAGACTTTACAAACCTTAACAAGGCCTGCCCGAAAGACTGCTACCCACTCCCCAGGATTGACCAACTGGTAGACGCTACCAGTGGATATTCTATGCTGAGCTTCCTGGACGCCTTCTCAGGATATCATCAAGTGTACTTATGGCAGCCGGACAGGGTGAAGTGTGCCTTCATCACCAGCTCAGGCACCTACATGTACAAAATGATGCCGTTTGGGCTTAAAAACGCAGGGGCCACATACCACCGCCTGGTCGACAAAGTTTTCGAAAGTCAAAAGGGCAGAAACCTAGAAGCCTATGTCGATGACGCCATTGTGAAAAGCAAAGGAGACAATGAACACTTGACAGATCTGCAGGAGACCTTCTCCTCCCTGCGCACCTACAAGATGAAACTCAATCCGAAGAAATGCACGTTCGGAGTTCGCTCTGGCAAGTTCTTGGGTTTTCTGGTCAGCTCTCGAGGGATAGACGCTAACCCTGAGAAAGTTCAGGCTGTTCTGGACCTTCCTGAACCCAGAACCATAAGGGACATCCAACGTCTGACCGGCCGGATGGCCGCCCTGGCACGCTTCATTGCCAGGTCGGCAGACAAGTCGACTCCATTCTTCAAAGTATTGAAGGGCAACAAGCAGTTTAAGTGGGAGGATAAGCAAAGAGAAGCCTTTGAACAAATGAAGGAACATCTGAAGAAGCTCCCCACACTGGCGAGACCAGTAGCAGGAGAGAAACTCTTCCTCTACATTGCTGTGACCAATGTGACAGTAAGCGCGGTCATCTTAAGAGAAGAGGCAGGCGCGCAGCAGCCTATATACTTTGTGAGTCATGCCCTGGGAGCAGCAGAAAAGAACTATCCTATGGTCGAAAAAGCAGCCTACACAGTCGTCATAGCAGCCAGGAAATTAAGGCCATGCTTCGACGCACACCCTGTCGTGGTGCTGACAGACCAACCCTTAGAAAAAGTACTGGAGAAGTTCGAGAAATCAGGCAGGCTGCTAAAATGGGCCATCGAGCTGAGCGGACAGGGGATAACATACCAATCCAGAACAGCCATCAAAGCCCAGGCCCTGGCCGACTTCTTAGCAGAATGCTCCCATTCCGAGGAAGACAGCCCGCCTGCCGGCGAATGGGTGGTATACACCGATGGGTCCTCCACGGCTAATGGTGCAGGGGCCGGAGTCGTGTTAACCAGCCCGGAAGGGACTGACTTTGAGCACGCACTTAGATTCGTTTTCCCCGCGTCAAACAACGAAGCTGAATACGAAGCAGAACTCGCAGGCGTTAACTTAGCCAAAGCTGCAGGCGCAGAGCGGATTGTCCTGGCGACAGACTCCCAACTCATCGCCAACCAAATTAATGGAGAATATGAAGCCAGGGATCAGACGATGGCCGCATACCTGGAAAAGGTGAAGAGAGAGTTGTCAGGCCTAAAGTCGTATGAAGTCAGGCAGATCCCCCGGTCCCAGAACAATCGGGCAGAATCCCTGTCAAAACTGGCTAGTTCCAGCCTGCAAGATATACGGAGGTCAGTTTGGGTAGACGTCATCCAAGAAAAATCCACCACCCCCTTCCAAACAGTCGGCGGTGTAGAAGAGACAGGGCCTCAGGATTGGATGACCCCCATCATCCTATTCAAAAAACACGGAATTTTACGATCTGACCCTGTGCAAAAGATAAAGATGCCGGCAAGAGCTGCATGGTTCATACTAATCGGAGAAGATTTATACAAAAAATCATTCTCGTCTCCCCTGCTCAAGTGTCTGGGGGCAGAGCAGGCGGCGGAGGTATTAGATGACATCCATTCAGGAATATGTGGTCATCACATAGGAGGAAAGTCGTTGGCGCACAAGGCCTTAAGGGCGGGATACTACTGGCCGACGCAAAAGACTTGACTCAAAAATGCAGGAAATGTCAACTCTTTGCCCCATCAATCCACGCCCCGGCCCAAGAACTCAGACCAATCCTATTCCCCATCCCCTTCGCTCAATGGGGGATGGACATACTAGGTCCTTTTGCAGTGGCAACCGGAGGTAGAAAATTCTTGATTGTGGCAATTGATTACTTCACTAAGTGGGTGGAAGCTGAGGCAGTGCCAAACATCACTAAGCCTGCAGTCAGGAAGGTGATATGGAGGAATATCATCACCAGATTCGGCCTACCAAAGATGTTAGTATTTGACCATGGCAGGCAATTCGACAACGACCCTCTGAGAAGCTGGTTGGAAGGCCATGGCATTGCAGTTGCCTACTCTGTCGTCTGCCACCCTCAAACCAACGGACAAGCAGAGGCAGCCAACAAACAGATCCCGAACGGCCTCAAAAAGATGGTAGATGACCTCAAAGGAAGATGGGCCGACGAACTACCCAGCATACTCTGGTCAATCAGGACCACTCGAAAAGAGTCCACGGGTCAGACTCCATTTGGCCTAGTATACGGGGCAGAAGCCCTGCTGCCCATCGAAGCCAGAATTCCCACTCTGCGATCCCTGCAATATAACCAGGCAGAAAATTAAGTGGCAATGACTGAGGCGCTAGACCTGGTCAGTGAAGTAAGGGAGAAGGCCAGTGCCAACATCGCCGCCTACCAGCAACGGATTAGGAAGGCGTACAACAAGAGAGTACATGAGAGAAGTTTTCAGATAGGCGACCTGGTTCTCAGAAAAACGCAGGCTGTGGGAAAATCAATAGAGCACGGCAAACTAAGTGCCAACTGGGAAGGTCCATACCAAGTGACTCAAATTTTAGGGCCAGGCACATACAGAATCGCCAATCTTGAAGGCCAAGAGTTGAGTGCGCACTGGAATGCCGACACCTTGAAAAAGTACTATGTATAGCAAATTTTTAAGTAAATTTCGTTTTCAGAAGGACTGGCGGTGAACGGTCAAGAATGTCGACGGCTCCGACCACACTTATGTTGAGCTTTTTTACAAAGAAATGAAAAGAACTTCGAATCCATACTCGTTGTCTGTTCAAACTCGCATTTTCACACACAAACGAGCAGGGGGCAATAAGGGGAGGCCCCCCTGTTGCCATAACCAAGGAAAATGAACCCCCCAACAAAAAATTCTAAAGTCCCCCTGCCTACCTCTGGGCAGGCAGGGGGCAGGCCCCCTGGACTTTGATCAAAAGCCAGGGTAAGGCCAGGCCCCACGTGCCGAACGAACAAGGACTGGGGGCAGGCTCCCCAACCTTGTATAAAAAACGCAAAAGCCCCCCTGCCTACCTCTGGGAAGGCAGGGGGCAGGCTCCCTGGACTTTGACCAAAAGCCAGGGTCAGGCCAGGCCCCACGTGCCGAATGAACAAGGACTGGGGGCAGGCTCCCCAACCTTGTATAAAAAACGCAAAAACCCCCCTGCCTACCTCTGGGCAGGTAGGGGGCAGGCCCCCTAGACTTTGACCAAAAGCCAGGGTCAGGCCAGGCCCCACGTGCCGAGCGAACAAGGACTGGGGGCAGGCTCTCCAACCTTGTATAAAAAACGCAAAAGCCTCCCTGCCTACGTCTGGGCAGGCAGGGGGCAGACCCCCTGGACTTTGATCAAAAGTCAGGGTCAGGCCAGGCCCCACGTGCCGAACGAACAAGGACTGGGGGCAGACTCCCCAACCTTGTATAAAAAAAACGTAAGAGCCTCCCTCCCGGCCTCTGGGCAGGCAGGGGGCAGGCCATATCCCAAAGAGGCTAGAGCAAATAGAAATAAGGAAAGGATATTCATAAGCAGATTCATGAAAAGGTAAAAAAATTTAACGAGAACACCAAAACAAAAATCCGAAGAAGCCAAAATATTACGGACAGGCTGGCCACATCAGGGCTCAGCACAAAAGTTAGAAGTACTAGCAAAAAGAGCAAAAGCACAGCAGGGAAGAGGCGAAAGCCCTCAAAAGACGGCCGCCTGGTAGGTTAGGCAGGGGGAGCGCCAGAGTTAGGGCCAGCAGTTTCCTCAGCCGATCTGCGCACCCGGGCCTCGTCTTTGGCAGAATAAAGAGCCTGAAAAGCCTCTTCATTAAAATCAGGGAACATCTCCCTGATGGCCTCCATAACCACCACCAGGGAGGAGTTAGCACCGTTTTCAAAGGCTTTCTCCATCCCAGTCTCAGCCTCTTGGACTATCTCGTTCTTCTCTTTCTGCCATTCCTCGGCCTTCGCCGCCAAATCGCTGCAAGCCGTCTGGAGGTCTGATTCAGCTTGGGAAAGGCGTTCCATTAAGTCAGCAGCTCTCCTCTTGGCATGCTCCAGCTCAGCCAACGCCTTCCTAGCCTGCTCAAGCTCCACAGCAGCTTGCTTGGACTTCTTTAGCTCATCTTCCAGGCGAGATATCTCCCTAACTGCCCCCTCACCCCCGAGATTTCCAGCGGGCTACCTGATCCTTGGCATCCTCCAGCTCACCCTCCAGTTTTGCCAGCTGATCCATCAGGCTGGCGATGAGTGTGGCATCCCTCTCAATTGTGGCCAGGCGGTCAGAGGGAGGAGAAGTCACCAATTCTTCATCACTCAAGCGGCTGAGGGCCGCCAGTTCAGCAGAGGCCTGAATAACCCGGGAGGTACGCTGGATGTACTGAGTCACTTGATTGGTGGTAGAATTCACAGTCTTTATGAGGTGATCCGCCAAGACGGCCCCTGAGTCAGAGAGCAGGGCAGAAACGCCAAGACTATCACCAGCGGTATAGTGAAACACAGCATTCTCCTCTGAAAAGAGAGTGCCTGGAACGTCTCGTGCAGGGCGCTTCGGGTCAGGAGTGTCCGCCTCTAGATCCACAACGTTCTCAGCATTTGAGGGCTCCCTATGCCTTTTCCTAACCAGCTCCTGAGGGGTGCTCTCCCCAGTCCCCTCAGAATCGGCAGGTTCCGGCCCCAGAGGAGTGATAGTTCCTGCAAGAGAGCCCCCTTGTTTGCCAGCAGGAGAAGGAGTGGCCTCAGGGGAGGCTGCAGTTTCCACACCCAAAGAAGGGGGAGCCGCCGGCTTCACAGGCGTGGATCTAGGGATAGGGGGAAGCCTTGTCCTGCTAGCAGAGAGGGTCTTCAAATGCTTCATTAGGTTCTTCTCACCTCTCTTAAAGTTGGGGGGAAGAGAAGGGCGTTTCTGGAAAACAACAAGCTCGCTGCTCAAGCCCAGACACTTCACCTCTTTCTTCGTCCAGGTGCAGGTAGCAAGAACTGCAGGGTGAAAGAGTGAACAGTTAGAAAATCCTCAAAAGGAGGTGACGGGGATAAAGAAAAAAACCGATGGCGCCCCTGAACTACCTCTATTCAGGCCAGGGTTCAAACCCACTCGGGTCAAGAACCTATCAGTAGCGATAAGCTCCGCATGAGGGAGCCAGAAACTAGGGCCATGAACGCCTGATTTGTCTATATGAGCCGCAAATTTCTTCACCAAATCCTCATCTTTTGGGCTCAGCTTCACCTCAAGGGCTTTTCCCCCAACACCAGGGTGATACTCCTGGCGAGTCTCCATCCTGGTATGGACATGGTTCCTGAAATGCCGAGGAATCCTCCATCCTGAAGCACTGTGCACATACAGGAAGTTGTTCTTCCAGTCCCTCAGGCTATCCATGGCAGGCCACACCAAGGTATGGCCCTTCTGCCTCTAGATAGACCAGTACCCAGGGGAACCCTCGCTCCCAGAAGCAACCATTTGTAGGCCAACCATGTACCTCAGGGCATCAATGGAAGGCTCGGCATAGTGAAACAAGCAGGTCCAAGTGTACGATATTAGAGACCTAACCGCCATGGCGGTCAACTGGGCTATGGCCACATTCATCCGCCTGAAAATCTCTTCCAGAAAAGGGTGTAGGGGAAAATGAAGGCCAAATTCTAAGCACATATGGTAAACCGCTATGCAGCCGTCAGGCGGGAAACATACAGTATCTTTTTCCCCAGGAACGACAATTGTATACCCCTCTCCGAAATTATAAAACCGCTCGATCGCGGCGGCAGCGTTTTTCGCCAAAATCAAGTCCCGATTTTTAGGTTCAGGGTAAGTCCCCAGAGGAACGTAATATTTGACCTTGACCAGATAATATGTCCCACCCCTTTCTCGGGGAATGAGAGGGCCGGAGGTCCTAGAAGGGTCGATTTCCAATGTCTCGTCGTCCGAATCAACGACGTCATAAGAGGCAGGGTCAGGAGAATTACCTCCTCCACTGCCCTCCGAATACTCCTCCTCAACTACTTGGGGGCCAACCCCCTTGGAGGAAGAAGCGAAGTTCTCCCTACTCTCCTCTCTATCCCCCGTCCTCTCAGCTGACGGGTCGGTAAACGGTAAAATGCGGGCACGGGTTCTAGACATAATAACCTTAGAAGAAAGAAGAGCAAGAAATCGAAGGAAAAGGAGCAAGAACTTGAGATTAGAAGTCTAACCTAAGGTTAGCCGCTGATCGAACGAGAGCTCGAGAAGAAAAGCCCAAGAAAATTTCCCAGAAATATGAAGATGCGAGAAAAGGCACGAATTTTCCTCGCTAGGATTTGCGAAAAAGAAGTTTGGAAAAAGAAGAAGTACGAATGACGGATTGCTTTTATAGAAAGAGACGGAGGCAGACGAAAAGTCGCCAACCCTAGAGAGTCCGCCCAAGGGCCACTCTCCACGTGTCGCGTTCTCGGCAATCACCCCCTTGTGGCTTCCCAAGGACCGCCTCAAGAAGACAAAAGGGTGTCGGGGGATTAATCACCCTGTGATGTCATTCCTTCATTCAAAAAAAAAAACGCAAACAAGCAACAAAAGATAAAAACCGCCTGATCTTTCATTTAAAAACCCGAAAGGGACTAAGTTACAAGTCAAGGCCAAATTACAAAAGGAGCCAAGAAGTCTGGCTTAATCAACCTGCCCATCAGGGGCAGGCCTAGTCATCACTAAAACCTGGGGAATAATCCCCAGGGCTGTTGTACCCCCCTACATCAGATCCCCAATCCCAGTCTTCGGAATCTTTGAAGGGGTCCGTAGAATCATCATCTTCATTCCGACCAGAGGAGTAACCTTGGCCATCACTATCTCCGGAGTCCTTGCTACTAACATCCCAGTCCCTGCCATAAGGGACTGTTTTAGCATTATCGCAGGAACCGCAGCCCACCTCCCTCCTCAAGGGAGAGGAAGGGCCCGACTCGGGGAATGAGGTCAACTCAGGGCAGTTGGGGTCGAACTGCTCAGGGTGTAGCCAAGGAAAACATTCGTGGTACCCCCTGTCAAAGCAGCCCCCCACCTGGGGGCAGCGCTTGTACTTAGGAGCAGTTGGGGAAGCCCTCTGGGGACGCTTGCCCGCCCAGATATGGGCCCTCCTCCTGAGCTTCTTGCGAAATCGAGTACGGAGTTGCCGGCTACGACGCAGGGCGAGGAAGGACGCCCTAGGATACCTTAATCTCCAATGTCCCCTGAAACGACGGGTTATCACGCGAACTCCACGGCAGAGGAGTATTTTTGTAATCCATGACATTTTCTCTAAGGAAAGTAAAAGAAGATTGGAAATGGGACATGAAAAATGGCAAGGGAACCGAAATTTATACAAGAGACCAAAACAGCGCATTAAAAGACACTCCAACCACCTTGGCAGGGGGCATATCCAATCAGCAAACCAGCACGTTGCCCAAAAATCCACTGAGTGTAAGAAACAATCATGACCAAAAGACAACTAAACTCTTGGCATGCCCAATGCAGTTGAGTCTCCTCCCTCGGGAACATGCAAATGCATTAAATGCAGTGGTGAAGCCAACAAGTCAACTTCCCACCATTAAGAGTTCACCTGCTAAGGAGAAGCCTTACTTCCCACCATCAAGAGTTCACCTGCTAAGAAGAAGCCTTACTTCCCCCCAGCCGGTGAGGGCCAATTGATGAGGGTCGAGAGCCTGTGCCAGGTCGCCCGCCTAGCAGGCCCCATAACGACCCGACCCGAGGAATCAAAGAGCCTGCCTAGCAGGCTGTCAGAACAAGCCAACAGGAGTTCCCGAAGGGGATAGCTTCAGGCAAGCTGTCTGCCCAGCAGGGCGATGCGACCTACCAGGAAGGGCCTTCAAAGGCCCCCTGCTCACCTGTCTCCAGGTGACCTCTCCTCAAGCAGGGCAGGGGTTACCAGGGGCCCCTCCGTCATTTCGCCTAAGGTAAAAGAGAATGGGTGGACAAAACGGATCCACGTGTCACTTTGCCATCCACCCATTCTTCCGCTCTTTTCCCTCTCCTCCTCTCTCTCTTGTGGGAAGGTATAAATACCCATCCATTTCCCACTTGAAAGGGGTTGGATTTTCTCTCTCTAGACTCTTACTCCTAAAAACGCCACCTAGCTCCTCACGAACTAGGTTCATCAAGGCATTTCACAAACTGACTTAGGCATCGGAGAGGGTTCCCTCGGACAACCTCCGGGGCCCTGTGCGTTCACTGTGTAGGGAGCAGGCTCACTTCGCCGGGAAGGTCTGATCATAGGAGTGGAGAAAGGAGAGGTTAAAGGAAATTGGACGAGCAATCATCAAGCAACATATCGAACACACGACCCGAATCCGAAGTCGGGTTAATTGTTTCCGTACCGGAACAAATAATAATAATAATAATAATAATAATAATAATAATAATAATAATAATAATAATAATAACAATAAAAAAAAAAAAAAAAAAAAAATAATAATAATAATAATAATAATAATAATAATAATAATAATAATAATAATAATAATAATCGTCCCAAGAAACTGAAAGTTCCCTGACACAAAAGATAAACTAAAACGACAAGTAAAATTAACCGTCACCCCGGCATCGGCGCCAAATTTTGTTAAGCTAATCGTACACATATCAAAGATAACAACCTTAGGTCTAACTAAAAATATAGCTAGGGAAGTCAGGATCGTATCCACAAGGAGACAAATAAATTGTACTCGCAATTAGAGTCTATCTAAGTAACCAAATCGGGGTTTGTAATTGGGTTAACTAAACTGAAGTAGTGAAGGAAGAGGAATAAAAGAGAAGAATAAAATAAAGCGATAAAGATGAATATAATAGAGAGAAAATTAGGATCGTCGGTTCACCATGAATTTCTTACGGTCACAGTCTAGATCACAATTCTATCACAGATATTGATCTAAGAAGTAGTGAAAAGGTCCTTCCGGTCCGCTATTCACCCTAGAATGCTTCTAACGGCTTCCGATCTTATTAGGGCAAACTAATGTGCTGTAGCAGGTCTAACTCTTACCCGGCTTCCGATCTTAGGTTCGAGTTTACCAGATCAATTAATCAATTACGTTGACTTAATCAATCAATCTCAATTAAATGCTACAATTAACAACTCAGACGCAATATCGTAGACAGATCTATAACCTACTTAGCAATTGTATTCAATTCTTGGATCCCCTAAATCCTAACAAGGAAAATTACCTACTCATGAAGAAATTTACGACAACAATAATAAAGATGATAAAAATAAATTAAGCATAGCGATAGATCTAAAAAGAAATTAAACATAAACGAATTAATATGATTAAGAAAGAAAGAATCAAGGATAAAGGAATAAAGAAAGAACAAAGAAAGAATTAGATTAGCGAGTTTAAAGAAAGAGTAGAAAAGAATTCATAAATCTATATCTAAAAGTTTTAGAGTAAAGAGAAATCAAAAGAGAATTAAAAACATAAAAGAAGAGATTGAAGAGGTAGTAGAATTCTAGTTTAATAGTTTCTTAAATACTAAGTTAAAACAAAAGCCCAAAAGTCTTATTAAACCTAAACATCAAATTAGGAAAGTCTCAGTCTTCGTCCAGTCTCGAGAATAGTCGGTCAACTATTATTGACCTGTTTCCGTTCTCAACATTGTGCGCTCAACTTCAAACGCTTGTCATTTCTTTATTACTTCTTCAAATTGGGTGTGTAATATACCGTTGGAAAGCTAAGAGAAAGATCTTTCCAACGCAGCTAGATTCAGCTCAATTGGAGTTGTAGAACTCAAGATATTCACGTTTTAAGTAGACCCATTTGAAAACGATCATTCTCCTTTCTTATTTCGCATAAGATTTCATCTTTAAGCACGATTTTTGCCTTGTTTATGTGTCCACGGGTTCAAACCTGCATAGGATGCAACAAGACCACAAAGTATTAAATTCGGGGGAAAATAGTAGACAATGCTACTCGATATGCATGGAAATGCGTGCGTAAAAGACAGAATAATCATATGTAAATTGCACGCATCACACATCAACTGTAGCCTTTTGACACAACTTCCTAGTGTGAAGGGCCGACTTCACCTCTTCTAGGGTCAAGGTTTCTTTCCTAACAACAAATGACACGACAAAATTTTCATACGAGTTAGGCAATGAAACAAGCAGTATTAAGGCAGCATCGATCCTCATCCTCGACCTTAACATCTATATTACGTAAATCAAGCAATATAGTATTTAATCTATCGACATGATCTCTAAGGGATATACCATCTTGCATTGGAGGCTAAACAAGCGTTGCTTCAAAAGCAACTTGTTGGTGAGTGACTTCGTCATAAACAAAGACTCCAACTTTGACCAAAGCCCCAAGGCAGTATCTTCGTCATCAACTTCGGTGATGACGTCATCCGCCAAGCATAAAAAAATGGTGGAGTGAGCTTTCTCCTCCATCACCTCCAATTCGGCAGCTGTGATGCCCTCATTTGTAGGTTCCGCTCCCTCAGCTAACACCGTAGCCTTAATACCCTTCGTCAAGGGTTTCTAAATACCTTGCTACTTAAGCAAGGCCTTCATCTTAATTTGCCATAGCCCGAAGCATTTCCTCCCCGTGAACTTCTCAATCTTCATACTCATCGCCACCATTTCCCAAGATCACAGATACCCGAGATACCTTGAGCTTTGATACCAGTTTGTTGTGCGGAAGCTAACAAACACGACATCAGTAAAAAGAAAGAGACCAAGATTTAACGTGGTTCATTAACAACTTGTTAGCTACGTTCACAGGCGAAGGGAAAAACTTTTACTATGTCGCGAGAATGCAAATTACAGATTCGTATGAGCTCTCTCTAAGTAATGACTTAAGAGACTCAAATATTTTTGGATAGATTCTAAGGTGGAGGGGAGACTCTTATTTATATGAATAGAATCCCCTCACCTTTTCTAATCTTCCGATGTGGGACAAAAATACAATATATAGGTTGTACATGAACCACACTTTCCTATTTCCTTAGATGTGGACAACCACCAAACTAGGAAATATCAACTTCAAGTCACATATTTTAACAGTTTTAAAACCGACCCAAAACGTTAATTAGTTTATTTTTCGACATTATTTTGACAAAAAGTTCGATTTTATCCATTCTCAATTATTACAATTCGTCTTAACGATATACCTGTCTTAATATTATAATGACGGTATGTCCGTCTAAATATTATAGTTGGCCAAATATAGAGTATGTCTTAATATTATGATTGATGGATATATTTGTCTTAATATTATAGTTGGTCGAATAAATAAGGTAAGAAGAAACAAGTTTGTTTGAGTAGTTATTCATATGCATTCTGCTTTTGTGCCGTTGATTCTACTAAGAATCAAATCGACTTTAAACCCGACCTCTCAAATTTATTTGACTAAGAATCTCAAAATCTTATATCTCCTATGTTCTACTCCTAATATATCTCTTATATACTAATTGAGAAACCAATGTAGAAGTCCTTGGAAACGTGTCGCAACGTGATGCAAAATTTTCCCGCTCAAACGATTGTCGATTAATTTAGGAAACTAGCAAAGTATTGAATAATTCAACCAATGATTTAGGAATAATTTGTCATAAATTTTATGATGGAAATTAGCCAACATATTTCCTTCACAAGATTCAGTAAAAAGATCATACAAAGTATTAAAATAATCAATCCAAAATTGTGAATCTTTTCGTATTAATCTTTGAGAATAATTTGCTAATTAACAAAAAAAAATTAATTAATTTACTCAGCTTTTAAATAAAAATAATAATGTATCATCTAAAGCTTATTTTAGTATTTTATTTCAATTGACGACTAAAAAATTAACATGAATCGTTATGCTTTATTAAAATTTATATGTATCGATAATATCTGATCACCTACCTAAGCGGCTAAGCCGTGCATTTGCACGGGGCCTAAACTAGTATACATACTAATTAATAAACCACTGAAAAAAGGAGAGGACACATGTCACAATGTCAGTTTTCCCGCCTAAAATCACTATTATGGATTGTATTGCAATAATTGATTTAAGAAGTTTTTAAATAAAAAAATTAATGTACCATCTAAAATTTATTTCAACTGACAATTAATTTTTTTACGTAAATAAGTTTTTTTTCCATTGACAATATATGACCATGTATTTAAGCTGTGCATTTACACGGGGTCTAAACTAGTACGAAGAGTAAGGTGTACTCCCTCCATTCAACTCCACTCTTCACTAATCCCTTAATAATCCTAAAGAATCTTCAATAAAAGTTGCAAGAGGAAGAAAGATTAAAACTTGATTACACTAAAGATGAAGTCTTTTACACTAATTAATTAGATCTAGAATAGGTGGAGATTTTTGGATTGTCACCATCCAAAAATCTCCTCACTAATTAATCTATTAATAACCTAATAATAATCTACTAATAATAAATAATTTACTACTAATCTAGTAGTTTAGGTAGTGTTGTGGTGATGTTATGGAATGGCCCTCCTCCTCAAATGAGCAGTTATATATATATATAGGAGAGAAAAGAGGGGTCTCAAAACCCTAATCTTCTAAGCCCAATCGTGGCAGTCCAATACTTCAATACTCATATCCTTCATTTCACCGAAACCCATCCGGTGAAACTTCACCCTACGGTTTTGCATAACTAACCCACCGGGCAAAACTTTGCCCCGCAGTTTTCCCAATTTCGCCCGATCGTTCTGGTTTCGCCCGATCACTTCATAGGGTGACAAGTCACCCCACATATCAACAACTTAACTCACCCAAACCATTTCATTTCAATAACTTCGAGTCTCCATTTAAACATCGACTTATAATTTCCGAACTCGGATCCGGGTCGAGCTGGGTCGACACCGGAGGTGGTTGTCGATGTCGGCGAGTGGAAAACGAAATCTGGGCAGTGTTGTAGGGCGAACGAAGGCACGGAACTGCTGGCTGCTGATATTGTCGGTGTGCTCCGCTGCTGCTGTCGCGTCGGTCGGAATCCGGGCGGCAGGGGCGCGGTTGTGGTTCGCCGGCGTTGCTGCTATTGCGTTGTTTGTTGCTGTTTGGTGTTGTCGTCGTCGTTGTTGTGTGTTGCTGGCGTTGTCGGACGGGGTCGTCGGAGATGGACAGAGTGAGGAGAAGGCGGTGAAGGTCGTCGCTGTCGCTGCGCGCTCGCCGGAATCTGGGAACGGAGGGGGTTGCTGTCGCCGGAGCTGGTCGGGTATGGAGGTGTGAAAGCGAGGTGGTGTGGAGTTCGTGGTGGAGGATGGTGTTGAAGGTGGTGGGTCGTGGTGGTCAGGTATGGTGGTGGTTAATGGAGGGAACGGGAGTTTGAATGATTAGTCAAGGTCAAAGTCGGGTTTGACCTTGATTAGGTGATTGGAATTGGGTTAATGGAATGGGTGGTTTGGGTTTGGGTAATGGGTCAAGGTCAAGGTCAAGTTGACCTTGACTTGAGTTGGTTATGGGTTTGAATTGATTTGGATTAGTTGAATTGGGCTAGATTGAGAATGGGAGTGGGTTGATTTGTGTTGGTGGAGGATGGTTTAATTAAGGGAAATGGGTGAATGGGTTATGAAAAAGTGGGTTAAGTGAGTCGGGTTTGACTTGGGGTTTTACTCGATATCTTGACTTGCTCATCTCGCTTTAATATGCCTCTTTATTCACAAACACGTACCTAAAAGACAAAAACATACAAAAGCAGTACGAAATTCTACGAAAAAGACGATAAATACGAAAAACCAAATTCAAACTAGAAATTACGAAATTTAGTCAAAAATGAGTTATATTGACGTTAAAGCACACAAAATCGAGTCAAATACGAGTGAAAATAAGGGATAAAACGGTCCAAATTTGTGTGTTATCAATAGCTCAACCACATCACTCTTGAAACGTTCGAGTTCATCATATTTAATACGTACTGTGTCTATACAAAATAATAAATAGTTGAGCGAAAATCACAATAAACATATGTTTTCAAAAAAAATAAGAAATATAACATATATCTTTTGAGACAACTTTAGAAGGAACTGAGAATGAAACATGGACAGTAGAACTAGTGAGAATTCTATTTGTAGTAGACAATAATGATTGTTCCCTTCGTATCAAACCACATATGGTCTCAGAGACTACAAAGTTGATCAAACGATCAAATAACATACGAGCTTCAGAAATAATTCTAATTGGTTTTGAATTGGTAGTCTCTGACATATTCGACATTGTAGACACCCGCATTTTGACCGTCAGGTGTCTATGGTAGTTTCCAAAAATCACCCGATGATGATCGGACGCTAACGTGTTTCTATGCGCTCGGATACGGGCTCAAATCTATTAATCGTTGGCTAATGCCCTTACGGAGTACAAATTCCACAAGACCAACCTCAATTCCAGGCCCAGTGGATCATTCCGAGTCAAACAAGACTAATTTGGGCCAAAACCGACACCGGAATTAAAACCGGCTTTTCACGATTGGGTCGACCCCGGTCAAAGTCGTTTCCGAGACACACAAAAATAACCCATCAATCATCAAAAGTCCAAGTCAAACACAAAACCCATCAAGGTCAAGGTCCAACAAGACCCGCGCGACCCATTTAGGCCACTCGATCGAGTGACCCATCCACTCGATCGAGTGGGCCTGCTTTGAGCCCGGCGGCTGGTGTAACGGGCCACTCGACCGAGTTGGCTACCTACTCGGTCGAGTGCCCTAGCCCGGGTGCCCTAATCTTTTCTATATAAACACCCTCCCATGCACACCATCAACACAGACACACAACATCAAAAACCCTAGCAATCTACACCCTACACACATACATACTACGTCGTCTACAAACCCTAGAAAAACCCTAGGAAATCGACCTTAGCAAAACCCTAAACCTAGTTTTAGGAAATTCGACCCGAGCCACCACAACTTAGCCTCCATACACCTCGAAGACTCCCGTGCCATAGCCGCGTTTACGAGCCTTAATCCGAGACAGAAACATGTAGGTTGAGGGTGACAAAACCCCCCTTCTTCTTTCTTTCCTCTCTTCTCCGTTTTTTTGTGTTATTATTATTATTATTACTACTACTACGTATGATGATTATTATTATTATTATTATTATTATTATTATTATTATTATTATTATTATTACTACTACTACGTATTATTATTATTATTATTATTATTATTATTATTATTATTATTATTATTATTATTATTATTATTATTATTATTACGTATTATTATTATTATTATTACGTATTATTATTATTATTATTATTATTATTATTATTATTATTATTATTATTATTATTATTATTATTATTATTACGTATTATTGTTATTAATGTTACGGTTATTTTTATTATTTATTTTATCGCGCATTCATCTTTTTTTCAAGTAATTATTTCGTAAGGGTCGAAACCCGTTGACACGGATCCAACATCACAATCTCTAGGGATTTATCGATGTCGGAGAAGTCGAGGGAATCAAGTCTTTTTATTTATTTAATCAAAGAGTCAATCTTTCCAAATCGCATTAAATCAATTTAAGGCAATTTTCGTTGATGCTAAAATAATTGTCAAAACGATTCGTTAGAATTATGACATTATTAATGCGGAGGAAATTTAATCACAACAATCAATTTAAAACGATTTTCGATACAAACACGATTTTGGCAAACTAATCGGCCTCGAACAGGTGCCACTCGACTGAGTGCTTCAGTCACTCGATCGAGTGACACCCTAAAATCGAGACAGAATGCTAAATATGACCACCACTCGATCGAGTCTCACAGTGACTCGGTCGAGTGGCCACATACTCGACCGAGTCGGCCAATGACTCGGCCGAGTATGGTCTGTAACGCAAACAGAATCAGTTTTTATAGGTCTACTCGATCGAGTCCATCGACCACTCGATCGAGTAGCCTCATAACGACTCAAACACGAGTCGTACATTATTCTATTTTTCAAACTCGGTAGTATTTTACGACTTAGGTCAACATGTGCATAATTAATCACGTGTATACTATCTTTTCAAATCATGCATCCTCATATTTGCATCTTTCCAAATTAATTCAATATTTGCAAACCGTTATTATTCGTTATATCGCTATATCGTGACTAACGCGTTTTCTGTTTCTTTTGTCAATTTATTTATTATTCGTTTATTATCCTAAATGAACCCGCATGCTAAAATACAACTTGGACGTTAATTTTAGTTGCATTAAATTGACTTAGAAACCCGTTTCAATTCAATTCGCATGTTTAGGGAAAATAAATCTTTGCATATCATTTTCCTGTTTTACTAGCACGCGTATTGTAAGTCATTCGAATTCTTAGTAGAGGCCGCTAATGTGCGGGCGGGGTTGGGTGTCCTTTGTGGGCTTCCCAACACGTACCCTCACCCCTTACTCAGAACCTCGGTTTCCGGATGCCCGAAACCGTTGGCGCACGAGAGTCATTCAATATACGATTAACCGCTCAAGTCGGCATCTATATCGATATGCAAAGGGACGAGCCCAATAAACTCTGACATCGGAAATGGGCCGTATTTCGTATACGGCCCACTACGACATAGAGTGGGCTCGAACGGTTCCGAATAACCATAAAATTCGGTGGCGACTCCACATAGACCTAAATTTCAATTCAATCCTTCTCATATGGAGATTCATTCGCTTACCCAAACCCGCGCGTGGCCGCGTCGGGGTGGACCTATGTCATGTCCACTGACATTGATCATGACTCTAGACATTTTTGGAGAAAGTTGGAATAAATGCAAATTTCGAATGAAAAATAGTTGGCTCTACACATTCTATTTATAGAGAAAGGGGAAAAAATAGCAGTTGGGATCGTGTTTCAAAAAGAGTGGTTAGAGTCAAATTTTAAAAAAGACTGTTGCACTAAAGTTTCAGAATGAGTCGTAATTTTGATCGTTTCACTAAAATTTCAAATTAGTCGTAATTTTGAAAATGACCGTTGCACTAAAAATTTAAAATGAGTCATTGGAATCGGGTTTGAAAAAGAGCGTTAGATTCAAATTTTGAAAACGACCGTTGCACTAAAAATTTAAAATGAGTAGTTGGAATTGGGTTCGTTAGATTCAAATTTTGAAAACGACCGTTGCACTAAAAATTTAAAATGAGTCGTTGGAATCGGGTTTGAAAAAGAGCGTTAGATTCAAATTTTGAAAACGACCGTTGCACTAAAAATTTAAAATGAGTTGTTAAAATCGGATTTAAAAAAAAGCGTTAGATTCAAATTTCGAAAACGACCGTTGCACCAAAAATTTAAAATGAATCGTTGGAATCGGGTTTTAAAAAAAGTGGTTATATATACATATGTGATAGATATCAAACCCTATACAACATTTTCAATCTTTCTAAATAATAATCAGATAGTATATCACAAACAAAAATATCTACTTCAAGTTCTAGCTCAGATTCTTTAAATGACGATGTTGTTAATCAAAATAAGATTTCAGATAATGAATGAGAATCTCAAATGGATGAAGAATTTGAGCAATTAAACAACCTCATAAGTCAACGTATAAACCAACGTATTCAATCTAATACACAACTCACTCGTAGTCCTAGACAACCAAGAAGATATATTGAAAAGAATCGTGAGGATGGTCATCAACAATTATTGAACGACTAATTTCAGAACCCGATTTATCCTAAGGAGCTATTCCGCCGCAGGTTTCAAAATTCATGCGCGTGGTTAACGCTCTTTCCGACAATGATGACTACTTCAAACAAAGAGTCGGCGGTAATGGAAGACTTGGTTTCTCAGCTTTGCAAAAATGTACGCTACGATAAGAATCCTAGCGTATGGTTCTTCTGCGGATTCCGTGGATGAATATTTGTGTATGAGCGAGACCGTCGTAAGGAATAGACTAAGGCACTTTGCTCGAGGTGTTATTTCAAATTTTGGAACTCAATATTTATGCAGGCCACTGGAGACGATTAAGCAAGATTACTTCATATTGGCTAGGCACGTGGATTTTCTGGCATGTTGGGTAGCATTGACTGTATGCACTGGTAATGGAAAAATTGTCCGATGCAATGGTCAGGATAATATGCTGGGAGAAGCTCGAAGGCAGCAATTATTTTGGAGGCAGTTGCATCTTATGATTTATGGATATGGCATGCGTTCTTTGGCACACCGGGTTCCCTAATGATATATATGTTCTTCAACGTTCTCCATTCTTTGACGATATTTTAGAAGAACCCGGCCCCCCGGTTTGTTTCATGGTAAATGGAAAAACGTATAACTTGAAATATTATCTCGCTGATAGTATATATCCTAGTTGGGAGACATTTGTAAAAATAATTTATGCTCCCCAAATTCAGAAGCATAAATTATTTGCTGCTTGCCAAGAGAGTTGTTGAAAAGATGTTTAGCGTGTGTTTGGTGTCCTACAATCTCGACTTGCATTCATTAAACGCCCTTGTCTACTTCAGAACAAAGAGATTATGGAGGACGTTCTTATTGCATGTATCATTATGCATAACATGATAGTAGAAGATGATGAGCAAGAAACATATGTCAACTATGAAAATATAATCAGAGAGTTCAAAGAAGATCATCCTACATCAGCTAATGATAATCCTTTTGAATATCAGGGTCACCGTAGATCAGCTCAAGATTGATTCGTACAAAGTTATGATAACATTCGCGATAAGTCGATAAGCCAACCAATGTCGCCCTAAAAAAGGACCTCGTTGAACATATTTGGATGAACTTTCGCGACTACGTTACGTTAATGTTATTTATGGTTCCGAAGTATTTTAATTATTCTCTTTATTTAATGTTATGCATTCCGTTGAAGTTGTATTTTTTAAAATTAATGTATGCAGATCTCATATATCATTGTAATCGCTACCCGTTTATCAGTTGTAATAATTTAATTGTAATCGTAATTTTTTTTTTTAAAAAAAAAAATTGATTGTACGTTTTTAATAAATTTTTACATTAAAAAATAATAATGATGTTATTAAAATATTTTTAATAATAAATATACGTAAATATAGTGTTAGTTGAAAAAAAAAGTAGGAGAGAGATACGCGGGGTAGAGAAAGTGAGAGATGATTGGGTTTGAGAAGTAAAAGAGTAAATCACTAATTACCTCCTTTTATGTTACCCCCAAAAAAGAGTAAATCATTTTTTCGAGATTATCCCCAAAAAAAAATTCAGGAACTTTTACTCCTTAAACTTGTCCAAAAATTAGATTTTGCCCCCCATCCCCCGTTTCACTTCTTTCCGGTGACTTTTGAGTTTTTCTTTCCAGTTTTGCCCTTCCCCCTATTAATACCCTCTCTCCTCACTTCCCCTCACTCAAACAGACAAACTCACCCCAAAACCCTAAAAATTCCCCCAAAATACCCAAAACCCAGAAAAACCAATTCACAAACAAATCTTTAAACAAAACATTGATTGAGCTTGCTCATCATGCAGTCAACTTCCGAAACAACATCCAGGTGAAAAAATAAAAAGATGCAGTCTTCACTCCAATCTCCACAAACATCACTAAAGTTTCAATCTTTTTCGAATTCCTTCACACCTGCATCCTCAATTCCTCATTCTCCCACCGTTTTCCATCCATTTACACCCAAAAATTTCGAATTCCTCCAACATTGTCACTCAGATTAAGGTCTCACTACCATAATACAAAACCCAGTTCATTAGTTAACAAAGAAACCAAATTTCTTAGCCCTAAGTTCCCAAATGAGGGTTCAGTTTGTGCCCAGGTTCATTACGGCAATTCGTCGAACAATTGGAGTGCACCCGAGAAATCAAAGATTAGGGCTTCTCTTGAAGCATTTAGTGAAGCATTGTCTACTGCGTTTCCGATATGGGTAGCTTTAGGGTGTTTGATGACGCTTTTTAAGCCGAATTACTTTGTATAGGTAACACCCCAGTACCAAATTTATGGGTTGACTGTTACTATGCTTAGTATGGGGTTGACTCTTACTCTAGATGATCTTGCTGCTGCTTTTTCGATGCCGAAAGAAGTTATTTATGGGTTTTTGCTTCAGTACTCGGTTAGATTCTCAACAGTTTGTCTGTTGATCAGTTGTTTATGTTCTGATTTAAGCTTATAATTCATTCTTTTTATGTCGGGTTTCTTAGAGTTTGATGAATTGTGTAATGTGGGATGCAATGTAGCTTGTAAATTGGTTTGTTCAGTTGTTTATGTTGTGATTAAGCTTATAATTTTATTATTTTTAAGTCGGGTTTCGCGGAGTTTGATGAAATGTGTATTGTGGGATGCAATGTAGCTTGTGAATTGGTATGTTTAAGTTGTTTATGTGGTGATTTAAGTTGTTTAAGCAGCTTGAAATGCGATAAATGCGATAAATCTTCCTCCTTTCACATTCAAATCTGGTTCCTCCGGCCACGGGTACTCGTGCTTCTTCACCTTCCTCAGTTTCGCAACCACCGACGTACTCCCATCCTCCGTGCGGCACCACACAGGGCACCGTAGCAGTACCAGGCTCCGCCTTCCCATTAGGGGCATTCCCGTCATTTCCCCCTCCAGCTCCCAAGCTGATCCGACAGTAACGCTTTCGATATCGAAATCGCTGCCATTGATTAGTTGGTGGGAGTTGAGTCGATTTCGTTATGGTTAGGGCTAGGTTTTTCTGGGTTTTTGGTATTTTGGGGGAATTTGGGGAAATTTTTAGGGTTTTTGGGGGAGTTTGTCTGGTTGAGTTGGGGGAAGTGAGGAGAGAGGGTGTTAATAGGGGGCAAAATTGGAAAGAAAAGCCCAAAAGTCGTCGGAAAGATCGAAGGGAGAGGGGGGATTTGGGGTAAAATCTAATTTCTGGACAAGTTTGAGGGGATAAAATTTTGCGAAAAAACTTTTTGGGGGTAATCTCAAAAAAACGCAACATAAAAGGGGGTTATTAGTGATTTACTCAAAGTAAAAAATGATTGTGTTGACATAGGTCATGTTTTTCTGAATGAGAGTGTATAAGATGAGTGAGGGTCAACAAATTAATTAAAACATTAAAACAGGGATGACCTCTATTAAGGTGGCCCTTGGATATGGATGGTCTTAGGGCATTGGCAATGGGTGTCCATACACCATGATCATAAATATGGAACAGACAAGCATTGTTGTGGAGAGAAGTTTGTGGGAGTTTCTTCATCCAAGTTTGTGCAGAAGAACTAATTCATCTTCCACATTTTACACCAAGTAGTGGGCCCCACTTAAATGCAACGATATTTTTTTTTTCAAATGAAGCTAAAATAGATGTATATGACATTATTATAACCATTAATGGGATTAATGTTACTATTAGTCTATTAAACCTTTCCAAAATTGACACATAACCCGATATGACCCGTTAATTTAGAGTTGAAACTCAACTCTCCCGATTTGAACTATTTTTTACCTGTATTCTGATCCCAACACAACTCGTGACCCGTTTGATTTAATAATGTAATTTAAATTAAGATGTAGTTATTTAACCCTAACATCGATGGTACGTGTCCGATCTGTTGCTGCGACTTGTCTCCACCTCGTAAAAGGGTGTGGGTAGGGGTTTGGGCTGTGGGATGGGTTGGTGGTGGATGTCAAGAAGGAAAATGGGTATGAGCGGGTGAGGGAGTGGGTAAAGGATGTGTGGAGGAAGATGGAGGATGCAGAGCGAGGGAGGGTTATATATGATGGGTTGTTGGGCAATGTGGGAGGCTCGTAATAAGTGGGTGTTTGAGGGGAAGAGGGGTGCATTGAGGATGTGTTGACTCGGGTTCTTGATATCATGGTAGGAGTGTGAGGGACTGAGGGGGTGGAGGAGGGGATGAGGGGACGGGGGCTCCAGAGAGGATCGGGGGGTGGAGGAAGTGCGCAGAAATGGCAGGCACCACCTTTTGCGTCGATTAAGATCAATTGTGATGCATGCTTACGGGGTAGAGGTATTAGCATGGGTATTGTGGGGCGTGGGGACGACGGTAGGATGGTGTGGGGAGTCAGTGTCAAGAGGCCCGGGACAATGGATGTTAATGCAGCAGAGGCGGAGGCGATTCTCGAAGGCATTAAGGAAGCGTGGAAACGAGGGTACCGAAGGGTCATTGTTGAAAGCGATTGGAAGACAGTCATTGATTACTTGCGTTTTGCGAGGAAGGGACAGAGCGATTTGTTTCTCATTTTTGATGATATTCATGCTTTTGCTTGTAATTTTGATTGAATCAGGTTGTCTTTTGTGCCGCGTTTTTGTAACCGAGCGACGCATGAGTCTGCGCGTGTTATGTCATTTTCTGTAGAAAAGCGCATTGGGAGCATTCTGATCCGACGAACGTGGAAGCTGTTATTTCTGATGATTTTTAAGCCCCTTTGTTGGGTTTTTTCAAAAAAAAAAGATGTAGTTATTTAAAAATGTATCGAATAATTAATTCTATTAGTTAGTTATTATGGAGTACAAAAAAAAAAGTGATGTTAAATTAAAGAGTATGATGTTTATGAAATTGAACGAGTAGAAATAAAATTTTATAGTATGTGGTTTGTGGATGGAACCCATTTATAAACTTAGATAAACTACCATTGTTGACATTGATAAAGTTGGGTTAGTGATGTGGCGGCAAATGAACTTATATGGAGAAGCTCTATTGTGGTTGCCCTTTAACTCCGAGAAAATGATGAAGTTTCATATAGGGTAAAATATATTAATGTGGTCATAAAAAGTATGGTATAGAACTTTTTTTTCCTTCACATTGTACACCGTGGAATCAAAGTCCTTAAGACAAAATATTTGCTTTTTTCTATACAGAAAATTACACTAAGTCGCAGTGTGAATCGAATCCCATCTCTCAATCGGTGTAAAGGAGCTCACTCAACATTATTTTACCCCTTCTTTGAGACAAATTATTTGTTGGCAACGCATCACAGTATCACTTGGAGAGGTGGAGTACGAGTACTATTCAACTCTGTACTGCGTCGATGCTGAAATATTTATTTTTCTCCATGAAGGAGAAGTTAACTTATATTTTGTTTTATAGTCTAATTTTTTTTTTTTTCGTTTCATTCAATTCTATATGTTTGCTTTATACATATAATGCAAGATTTCTTTTATCCATATCTTTAGTTACATATTAAAAAAATTTATAAAAATTTGATATATTCATAATTCATTCGATTAGACGATTTAAACAAGATCTCACATTATTATATTTTATTTTATATATTAAAAGTTATATGGAAAATTCTTCTCACTTAGAGGATAGTGTCCAAAATGTAAACACATGAGGATAGTGCTCGTATCAAAAACTGCATGGTGGGCTAGTCTGTCCCACCTGTGCGTGTGTGCGGGCATAAGTAAGGCCGGTGTACTAGTTCCTGTATCACGCAACGCAACCCTGGTCAAAATTAAATAATACTCCGTAAGTAACTACATCAGAATTCAGCATGTATGTTTGAATCCATCAACACGTAGGTTAATAAACTATTTGCAAGACTCCATCAATGACACCCTCCAAAAGTCTCAAATCGGCTGGGATAGTAAATCCATGATCGAGCTTGGGGTGTGAGCTCGATGATGGTCCTTGGTTTGAGGGGAGGATTGTTAGGGTGCAAACCTGTTTAATTTCACGGACGAGAAGTGGTTTCCGAAGAGTAGTCGACAGTGAAATATTCCAATTAACGTCATTTGTGGGCTGTGGCATTAAACTAATAAGTACCAATCGGAGACCTTAGGTACACTATCTATCTAGTACTTTAATCAGCCAAGTTCCCTAAGAAATTAATTAGTTCATCGATCATTCTAATGATGATGAGTCTGAGTGATTACCAATTCATTCGTTAATCCGAGTCGTTGTGCCGAATGTAGGAAGTAATTGTTTACTGTTTTGTTATGAACTCATCAACACCCACGTACGAGTGCAAAAAGTCAGAAGCTGAAACCAGGCCATCATTTGTGAACATTTCTTTCCCCAATAATAATGAAATATGTCTACTTGCTAATTTAACAACCCATCCCACTCAGCTTCAATTCTGTGTATAAATCTCTGATGAAAACAGAATGTTTAATTGCCAAATGCCAAGCTACCAAGCTAAGTAGTAATACAGTACATACTACGTAATTACGAGTAATCGTATCGAAACCAAAGAGCTTTTGTTGCTTAATTAGTTTCATGGCTAAATCATGGTTTACTGCTGCATTATTCTACCTTGTACTACTCAGCTTCATCATCAACCTACTGCTTCTCGCGCCAATTCAAGCTGCCGAGAATAATGACAGAAAGGTAAGTCAATTTCAACATTTGATTAGCAATGCTCAGCTTCAGTTCACTGTATGCTTTCATTTAGAAGAGATGTTGAATGGTCTAATAATCATTTACTTACTTGTCCAAATGTTTGTTTTTGTTAGGCTTATATCGTGTACATGGGTAATATAGCAATCTCCGATATACCTTCGGGAGAAACTTACCTGAAGATGATGAAGGAGGTTCTTGGTGGGTAAGGGCCTCGATCACTCTCTGCTGCCTGTTGCCTGTTGCTTCCTTCAGTTTATGTAAACAAAAACAAAGAAATAAAACCCGAAACAGGGCAATATGTCAATATATATAGAATTACATACTGATAAATTTATATGTTTTTCTTCTGTAGTGACCTTATAAACCTGGTAGACGCTGCAAAATATTTGCTGCATTCTTTCAAGAACTTCAAAGGATATGTGGCGCAACTAACTGACAAGGAAGCACAGTTATTCTCAAGTAAGCTAAGCTCTAGTAACTCCAGATTTTGGTGTGTGTGTTTGTGCTAAGAAATACATGTGTATTCTGATGAGTTTAATAATGTATGTGAATTGAATATGGCAGAAATGGAGGGGGTGGTGTCCGTATTTCCCAGCCAAAAAAAGTATGGTCGTACGACGAGGTCATGGGATTTCATGGGTCTCCCTTTGGATGTCAAGAGAAACACCATTGAAAATGATATAATTATCGGTGTTCTCGATACTGGAATTTGGCCTGAATCGGAGAGCTTTACTGATGAGGGCTTAAGTCCACCTCCTGCAAAATGGAAGGGCAGTTGCGATACGTCTCTCAACTTTACCTGTAACAAGTAAGAATTTTTCATGTCTTGGAGATCATACATACACATAAACAGCCAGGGTAATTAATTTAATATATTAGACTTGATTAACACATGTATGTTACTATTGATACAGCAAAATAATAGGGGCTCAATACTTCAGAGCGGATGGCAACATTACGGAGCCAGATATAGCATCACCCAGAGACACAGATGGGCATGGGACCCACACTGCGTCCACAGTAGCAGGGGTAGCAGTCGAAGGGGCAAGCTTCCTAGGGCTCGGTCAAGGCACGGCTCGAGGGGGTGTACCATCCGCTCGTATAGCCATGTATAAGACATGTTGGTTAGATGGCTGCGATGATGCTGATCTTCTGGCTGCATTTGACACTGCCATCTCTGATGGAGTTGACATTATTTCTGTTTCAATTGGAGGCTCAGTACCAAGTCCATTCTTCGAGGATTCTATTGCAATTGGAGCATTTCACGCGATGAAGAATGGAATCTTGACTTCCGTTTCAGCTGGTAATGATGGGCCGGGACTTGGGACTGTCGAAAATTTTGCCCCTTGGCTTTTCACTGTCGCAGCTAGTTCCATTGATCGCAAGTTTATAACGCAGGTCAAACTTGGTAATGGCATGCTAGTCCAGGTTAGTTCTTTAAGTTTATCACGCAGGTGTAATGACTCTGAACATGTACGATTGCTTCATTAATGGAAATGCACCCACAGAGACAGGCTCATCTTCGCTTACGGAAAATCCAACTATTTCATTTTTCCTTTTGTGCAGGGAATTTCGTTAAACACATTTGATCCAGAGAACACAACTTTTCCTTTAATTTACGGGGGAGATGCAAAAAATACTTCATATGGAGAGTACCCATCGAGGTGACTGAAGCATATATATATATATATATATATATATATATATATATATATATATATATATATATATATATATATAACGCATTATCAAGCAATGAAAAGTGTTATTCAAGCGAGGCGGTTGAGTTATCCTATTGGTATAGACGTATAGTAACACTTATACATACTATTTATATTTACTTGTGCAGCTATTGCAGTGAAGACTCGCTGAATACGACACTGGTTAAAGGCAAAATTGTAATATGTGACAGTTGGATCAGCGGTGAAGTACCCTACATTGCTGGCACGGCCGGCATCATAATGCAGGATCTTGGCTCTCATGATTCTCCATCTGCTTTCCCTCTCCCTGCTTCATACATCAAAGTTGATGATGGCGCTCGGGTTGTTTCTTATGCTAGAAACTTCAAAAGGTACTACTGGTTTAATCCCATGAGTTTGGTCGGTGAACAAGAGATTTAGTTAGGGGTCACCTTGTAGTGTTATAATCTTCTCATGTGGGTAAGTATTTATGCAGTACACCTTATGGAACAATATTAAAAAGTGTTGCAATCAACGATGCATCCTCCCCAGCCGTAGTTTCATTTTCTTCAAGGGGTCCGAGCGCAATCTCGCCAGGAATTCTCAAGGTATGAGCTGTCTTTCTATGAATGCTACAAATTTACTACTTTTCTACTGTTACACTGTTATTTATTCATTGAATGTATTAACTTAAACGGACTTCAATTTATCAGCCAGATCTGACAGCCCCTGGAGTGTCCATCTTGGCCGCATATTCACCCGTTTCAAGCCCGTCTTATGCCGAAAGTGATCCTAGGTCCGTGTCATATAATATCCTTTCTGGAACTTCCATGGCTTGTCCACACGTCTCCGGAATAGCTGCCTATGTTAAATCATTTCACCCTACTTGGTCTCCTGCCACTATCAAATCTGCTCTGATGACTACTGGTATGTGTGTCTGTGAACAACTTTCATTTCAGTACCAGTAATTTCTACAGTGATTAATGTACATAGAAAATAAACGTGCGGAGATACTGTGTCATTTTCAGCCTTGCCAATGAGTAGCACAGCAAATGAAGAAGCTGAGTTTGCGTATGGATCAGGGCATATAGACCCAGTAAAGGCTTTAAACCCTGGTCTAGTCTACGACACTGAAGAAGACCATTATGTCAACTTTCTATGCCAACAAGGGCTCAGTGTTACAGCAATAAGACTAATCACAGAAAAGTACAATAATTGCAGTAACACGAGCAGTTGGGATCTTAATTACCCGTCAATGGCACTCCCTACAAGCGGAGGGGCCTTTGATGCCGTGTTTTATAGGACAGTTACAAATGTCGGGACACCAAACTCGACTTATAATGCTTCAGTGACGACTCCAGAAGGACAGGCGTTGGCGATCAAAGTGAACCCAAGTGTTCTGGTATTCAAGTCTACAGCCCAAAAATTATCATTCACTGTGAGGGTTACAGGGAGCATTGGCATGAGAGGAATGTTATCTGCCTCTTTAGTCTGGGATGATGGTCACCATCAAGTCAGAAGTCCCATTGTTGTCCATCATTTCTCATAGAAGATTTGGGAAGGCAACTGAAGGCTTTTGAAGGATTTCAATTTAATTCGAATTGTGTATAGTTTACTGATATAATTCATGTTTTCTTTTGATGATGTAAACACCTCATTCATTTGATGTACTTTTAATATTATAATAACTCATCTACCATTTTAACACACCACTCTCCATACGGCTCCTCCTCCAAAACCCTAAGGACAACCACAATGGGGTTTCATGGGAGGGGTTCATCACAATGGACCAACTAATCACCATTGTTAGAGTGCGTTTGTATTGAGTTTGTCCATATGAGTTCTTGCAGACGAACTAGTTTGTAGGAACAGTTGCAAATTGTGTGGGAGAGTGGAAAGGGAGAGCGTGAGTACACACCATTGGGTGACAGTAGGGGGTGGACTTCACTCTCTCAAATTGTTGCACAATTGCTTAATAATGATGGTCCCCACTCTCTTTTTATGTGTTTTGCACCCTCTTTGTTTCTTTCTACACTCTTTATTTACTCTATTCTCAATTAATGGTTAACTAGATTAAAGCCCGTGCGTTGCACGGGTTAGTTGGTTTCGGGTTAATTGGCTTAATTACATTGATGATGTATATTCGTTAAATAAGAAACTTGATCAATCTACATCATTATAATAAATAAGATGATCACATGATATTAGTAATCAAACTTAACTTCAACTAAATTTATAGTCTTAAAGCTTATTCTAAAACTCAAAAGAATAATATATGCGAATAATTTTTTTTGATTGATAATATAAGATTCTATCGCCTCATCATAATTTTTCGATATAGGATAATTTACTCAAGGTTTATAGTTTTAAGATATGCTTTAAAGACCCAGAAAAACGCACGATTACTCTTATTTATAATATAGAATCATCACCTTATTTTAATTTTTTCGATGTGGGATAATCTTAGGTTTCTAGTCCTTTTAAAAGCTTTTTAAGACTCAAAATTTGTTGGTTGATATTTAAAACCATAAGATTACTCATCTTTTCGATATGTTTTTTGTTGACATCTAAGGATGAATGATTAGTCTTGTTTATAATATAGAATTTCATTACCATAGAATTTCATCGTCTTATCAGGGTCTTAAGAGTTTTTTGAAGACTCAAAAGATTTTAATTGATATGAACAAATAATTAGTCTTATTTATAATATAGAACCATAACCATATTATAATTTGTCAATGTGGGATAATATAAGTAAAATTTGTAGTCTTATTTATAATATAGAATCATCACCGTACCTTATTTTAATTGTTTCAATGTGGGATAATTTTAATTTTGTGGTCTTATTAAGACTTTTTTAAACTCAAAATATTGTTGGTTGATATTTAAAAACAATGATTACTCTTATTTAGTAGAAATTAATAACCTCATCATAATTTTTCGATGTAGGAGAATTACTTAAGTTGGTTGATGTAGTCTCAAAAGATTCAAATGATTTTTGTTTGATGAAACTTTATAATTTTTCGGATGTGGGATCTAAGTTTCACCTTTTTATTGATATTTAAGAATGAATGATTAGTCTTATTTATACTATAAAGTTTCATCACCTTATGTGAGATTATTTTTATTTAACTTTGTAGTCTTATTAAGGACTTAAATGTTTTTTTATTGATATTTAAAAACGAATGATTTGTCTTATTTATAATATAGAATATTAGAATTCATCAACTTATCATTTAAGTTTATTATTTTTATTTAACTTTTCGTTGTGGGATGATTTATTTAAGTTTATAGTCTTCCATCAGCTCTCAATTTTTTTCGATGTGAGATAATTTACTGTAGTCTTGTATATTAAAAGCTTTTTTAAGATTCAAAAGTTTTTTGTCGGTATTTAACCCATAGGATTGTATTTAAACATTTAAAATATTCCACTTTTAGTATAAACATATGGATTATATTATTATATATTTTGGATAAATGATTACTCTTATTTATATAATAATAAAAATTCATTCATAATTTTTCGATGTGGGATAATTTTACTTAAATTTATAAGAACATTTATTCATAGACGAATGATTACACTTATTTATAATATATAGAATTATTCTTAATATTTGTGAGGGGGTATTTTAATGAATTTCATCGTCTTATTATATTCTCTTCGTTGTGAGGGACCTTAATCGAAGGGAGTATAATTTTTTGATGTGGGATATAATTTACCTAAGTTTATATCCTTAAGAGTGTTTTAAGATTCAAAAGAGAGGGGTATAATTTTTCGATGTGGGATATAATTTACTTAAGTTAATAGTCTTAATAGTTTCTTTAAGACTCAAAAGATTTTGATTGATATCTAAGAATCTAAGAACAAATAATTAGTCTTATTTATAATATAAAAATCCATCACTTTATTATAATTTGTCGATGTGGGATAAATTTAACTAAAATTTGTAGTCTTATTTATAATATAGAATCATTACCGTAACTTATTTTAATTGTTTCGATGTGGGATAATTTTAAGTTTGTAGTCTTATTAAGACCCTTTGTAAACTCAAGATTACAAATTCATGACTTCATCATAATTTAAAAAACAATGACATATAATTCCATCATAGTTTTTTAAAAAAACAAAAGTTTTTTTGTTGGTTGATATTTAAAAACGATGATTACTCTTCTTTAGTACAAATTTATAAACTCGTCATAATTTTTCGATGTGGGAGAATTACTTAACTTCGTTGATGTCTAAAGAATTTTTTTTAGTTTTATTTATAATATAAAATTTCATCACCTTATTATAATTTTTTTTATTTAAGTGTATAGTCTTAACAACTTTTTTAAGACTCAAAAGATTTATGTTTGATGAAACTTTATAATTTTTCAAATGTGTGATAGTTTTAGTTAAGTTTATAGTCTTAATATATAGTTTAAGACTCAAAATATTTTTGGTTAATATCTAAGAGCACATGGTTACTACGGAGTATTATTTATATTATAAAGTTTCATCACCCTATTATAATTTTTCGATGTGAGATTATTTTTACTTAAGTTTGTAGTCTTATTAAGAGACTTTTTAAGACTTAAAAGTTTTTTTTGATTGATATTTAATAACGAATGATTAGTTTTATTTATAATATAGAATTCATTAACTTATCATATTTTTCGATGTGAAATAATTTATTTAAGTTTATAGTATTCCATAAGCTCTTTTTAAGATAAAAAAAATACATCATTACTCTTGTTGATAATATAGAATTTCATCAACTCACTGTAATTTTGTAAATATAGAATGATTTTAAATTTGTAGTCTTATATATCAAAAGTTTTTTAGTCGATATTTAAAACCGAATGATTACTAATATTTACTATAATATAGAATTCCATCACTCCATCATAATTTTTCGATGTGGGATAATTTAAAAGTTTTTCTTGGTCGATATTTAAAACGAATGATTACATTTATTTATAATATAAAATTTCATCATCTCGATGTAGGATAATTACTTAAGTTTATAGTCTTAGAAACTCTTTTGAGATTCAAAAGACTTTTGGTAGATATCGAAGAACGAATTATTACTCTTTATTTATAATATAGAATTTCATTATCATATTGTAATTGTCGATGTGGGATAATTTTAAAACTGTTATATGTTATAAATTCATCACATAATGTGAAACAAATGGTATGAAATTTATACTCTAATGAAAACATTTTTTAACACGAATCTAATTATTTCATTTTTATAATTTATTTTACGATAATGTTTTAAAAAAATGAACTATAAAGGTTTTCACGTCAGAATTGTAAAATATCACATTAATATAATAAATTAAATATATATTGTAATAATCAAAAGATTCTCTAATTGATTTTTTTAATTATTTATAATACTTTCCTAATTTGAGGTTTGATTGAACGAACCAATGAGATCGCTCGAAAAAAGCCTAATATATATATATATATATATATATATATATATATATATATATATATATATATATATATATATTGTTAACTTTTTAATGTAGATAGTGATAATAATGTAGGAGTAAATTCATTTTGACAAATTATTTAAACTTTGTGGCAAATGAACTTGTATGGACACGAACCACTCGAACCGAACTCGACCAACTTATTTAATTTTATATATATATATATATATATATATATATATATATATATATATATTGATTGTTAACTTTTTAATGTAGATAGTGATAATAATGTAGGAGTAAATTCATTTTGACAAATTATTTAAACTTTGTGGCAAATGAACTTGTATGGACACGAACCACTCGAACCGAACTCGACCAACTTATTTAATTTACGTTTTATGTGTTTTATGGTTCATGAGCCCTTTATTTAATTTACCCGTAACCCGTTTGATTCGAACCCGATATAATCTGTTACGTTTGGGTTGAAACCCGACCAACTCAGTATGAACTATTTACGGGTAGAAATTAAATGTTGAAAGTGGATTGTGGGTGAGACCCATTTATGAACTTGGATGGACTTGTATCATTATTGATACAAGTTCATAAATGTTGGGTTTGTAAGTAAATGATGTGGCAGTGACGTGGCGACAAATGAACCACAATGAAACCCAAACCATTGTGGTTGTTCTAACAAAAGAAAAAAATTTCTCTTTCCATCCTCATCTTTAGGGGCTGCCATCTACCAATTCGGTAGCGATAAACCCAAATTTAATCGTTGTTATTATGTCTAGATTGTTTAGGTTTTATCTCTCTTCTATTAGAGAAGAATTATGTGCCAGACGATGTTGAGAGCCGTAACCTTTCTATATATAGTTATGTAATTGAGGTCAGATTTTAGTATATTTTTTGTCAAAATAAAGAAAGTTCATTCTTTTGAAGACTGTGTCATTAGATCTATAGATTCCTTCGCGAAAGACTGTGTCAATAAACAGCGATATAAAGAAGACTATGCAAAAGCGTATTACTCTAATAGTGATCTTTGCCTCAGGAATGTTCTTTATTTATTTGTTACAAATTTATATTCCGTTCAATTTGATATCATTTGTAGATGTCGTATGACCTTTTATTAATGAAATTTGTTTTCATTAAAAAAAACTCATCTACCATTTTTACCATTTTATTTTGTCTTTTTGTTACGAAGTAGTCCGTACGTAGTACTTTTTTCTTTTT
Source organism: Agrostemma githago (assembly GCA_958450325.1). Lineage (NCBI taxonomy): Eukaryota > Viridiplantae > Streptophyta > Magnoliopsida > Caryophyllales > Caryophyllaceae > Agrostemma > Agrostemma githago. The sequence continues at coordinate 55,493,983 of OY288252.1, read as the reverse complement.
TATCCGTATATTTTAGTCGCATTAGTAAATTATTGTTTGTAATTTGGTGTGTGAATAATTTAATACACATGTGATTAACCAAGCAAGGTTATTTTGTACGGAATATTACATTTCTATACAACGAAAATAGCAAAATTTGTCTTTCACCCTTTTTTTCCCCTTTTGTTGTGCATGCTTCTAATTTTCATATTGTTTTGTTTTTGTTTTTTTACTTCATATTATTTTTACAATTTAAATATTAAAATAATTTTTTTATTTAAAATATAATGTGTAAATATTACGATGCTACACTGCTAATGTTAAGATTTGGGTAAAGGTTGGTTGAAATACAATCTCTTTCATTTAAACCAAACAACAACCTAAATTTGGGGTAACCGATTTCTTTTCCCCTATTTTCCTTTGTTGATCCTTTGTTGATTTTATTTTCTTTCCCTTTGATGAATCAAACGCCTCTTTAGGCTAAATTCAAGGGGAGTCTGAGCAAGAATCTGAGTAAGAGTCTAAGGCTTAGACTTTTTGAGTATGTGTAGACACCCGCATTTTGACTGCCACGTGTCTATGGTAGTCTCCGAAAAACACCCGATGATGATTGGACGCAAACGTGACTTGGTATACTCGGACTTGGACTCGAAATCAATAATATTCGACATGGACTTTTAGCGGAGTAAAAATCTCACAAAACAGACCTCAAATTCAGGCCCAGTTGGTCATTCCGAGTCAAATGAGACTAATTTGGGCCAAAACCGACACCAAAAATATTTCCCGTCTTTTGGCGACCGGGTCAAAACCCGGTCAAAGGCAAAACCGTCACATAAACCAGCTGAGATCACTTTGGCGCACAAATCAAAATTCAAAAAAGTATACAAAATCAACAAAGTCAACCCTTCCTTATTTATCTCACCCGTCTTGACCCACTCGATCGAGTGGATTGACCTCACTCGATCGAGTGGAGCCTTTTTACCCGGATAAGGCCCATTTGTATAGGCACTCGATCGAGTGCACTAGGGCCACTCGATCGAGTGCCCTTATGTCGTGGGGTAATGCCTATAAATACCCCACGACACCCCCATGCATTTCACTTCTTTTTCTTTTTTTACCAAAAACCCTACAATTTCAGTCACCTTCAACCCTACTACAACCCTACATACCTACACTACAAACCCTAAGCACAAAACACCATTTCCGAGCCTCCTTGACCCTCGGAAACCGACACATACACCCATACACACCACAACTCTCATACATCCTCGATACTCCCGAGCTTCGTCGCTATTCACGAGTCCATTTCCGAGGTTCTATACTAGCATGTATGTTGAGGGTGTCCTAAACCCCGCTTTAATCTTTTTTGTCTCGTTTTATTTCCGTTTTATTCATCATATTTTTGTATTATAATCGTAATCGTCACAACACTAACACTAATATTTCTATACTTTTTTTGTTTTCGATTTATATCGTTTCTTTTATCGTCATTATATCATTAATACCGCGTACATATAATACTAATATCATAAGTCGGTTTTGAAATGTTGAACTACGATAATCACATTCGATCCGTCTAATCCCTTTACGAGCAACGACAGAGGTGGAGCCCTTTCGAGGAGCCCCGCCCCAATGTACTCAAGGGTGTGACGTGATCGTGATTCGTCGTAGTTGAACATATTTAACTCCATTTCCATAATTGGTTCGAGACCCGTTGACACGAATACCGACATCACATAACCCGAAAGGGTTAGTTTCGATGTCGTGACGTAGAGGGATGCATCTCGTTACTAATTCAAAGTTTCGTAATCTAACACAAACGTTTTCATAAAAACTCCGGTGACGGTATTATAATCGTTCATACACGATTATAGTACCGGAGGCCGAGTCGAATACAAATCGTGCGATATTTGTATTTGACTTGGTCGATCATCGATTTCAAGTCATAAAATCGAGCAAATCACTACTCGTACAGGGGGCACTCGACCGAGTGCCATAGGCCACTCGATCGAGTTGCACCCCAAAAACTGGGCAGTAGCCCCGTTAATGACACACTCGACCGAGTGCCATAAGGCACTCGATCGAGTAACCCCCCAAAATATGGGCAGTAGCCATGTTAATAGCGCACTCGATCGAGTCAATCAATGACTCGGTCAAGTGGGTCTGGCAACTCAGAAACCCGAGGGCTTGGACATATATTCCGAGCCCCGTTCTTATCGACTTTAGACCATCGACCGACCCTTCATCATTTTTCAGAACGCTACACATGTCACGACACGTAGAACGACTTTTACCACCTTTACGTGATAAGTCGGGACAAGACTACGGAATGCGAGACTAGGCTAGCAATACGCCACAATCTCCTATTTCCGTCCTTCGCTTAATACGTAACATAATACGTATTTAAGCGGGGTAGTCCATCTACATAATTTCGCGGTCTAGTTTACATATGGGTCCGTTTTTATCTTTGTTTTACGTTATTTTGTTTATGTCGTATTGTGAATTCCAGGTTGTATTTCCGCCCGTGTAGCTTGTACGCTTTTATTCCTTTTTCGAGCTTTATTTATTATTTGCTTTTACGCTTTATAAATGAACCTCGCATGCTAAACCATTTCGACCAATAATTAGATGCATTAAATGACGTAGTTAACGCAAAATTCACATGCTTAGCTCGAAAACGCTGTTTGCATATCATTTAATTATTTTACTAGCGCGCGTACACGAACACGAACGGTGTCTTAGTAGAGGCGCCATGTGCGGGCAGGGTTGGGTGTCCTTAGTGGGCTTCCCAACACGTACCCTCACCCCTTACTCAGAACCTTTGGTTTCCGGATGTCCGAAACCCTTGGCGCACGAGAGTCATTCTTTACACGATTACCGGTATAGATGGTATCGGTATCGCAATGCAAAGGGACGAGCCCCATAAACTCTGAAATCGGAGTGGGCTTACTTTGTGTATAGCCCATGACCGACATAGAGTGGGCTCGTATGGTTCCGAATAACCACAAAATTCGGTGGCGACTCCATTTTGACTTAAATTTCGAACCCGAGAACAATCTTACCACGAGATTCATTCGCCTACCCAAACCCGCGCTTCGCTGAGTCGGGGTGGACCTACGTCATGTCCACAATTTGGCGACTCCGCTGGGGATACCTGATGTACCACATGTCATCGGGGTTCCTAGGGTGAGACTCGAAGAGAAATCGTTCGTAGATTAGTGTGCGCGCGTTAGTCTAATGATTCATGCATAACCCATTTTTGCCCGGGCCGGTTACTTGTGACCGACGTCCCACTATACCGCGGTGCATTCCTACATGGGTGCGCTAAAAACATCGATGGTGGAACTCGTCTCGGTTTTGCGGCATGTCCTAAGACCAACTCGGCTTAGGGAGTCCGTCCATCACATGAGAAAGCCATCGTTGTTGGTATAGACCCTATTTTGACCGACCGAGACTTAGTGTAAAGCATACATAAGCGTCGTTATAATGCTTGTTTGACTACGTGCAACTTGGTTTCCGTGTCAATTTTCAAAAACCGTCATTTCAAAATTTGCATCTTTCCAAAATACCCATCTTTCGAAAAACCCGAAATACTGTCCATTTCGGGACCCGTCATTCCAAAACACCCAATTTTAAAAAAAAAAACCCGAAATGCTGCCCGTTTCGGGACTCACCTTTTCAAAATACCCAATATTCAAAACTCGGAATGCCGCCGAAATTTAGGATCAACGATTTGACTCAAAATATCCTTTTCTGTAGTCGGCATGCTGTCCGTTTTAATTCTCGAATTTTCACCCCCACCTTGATTTTCGGAATTTTCCTTTTCAAAATTCTAATCTCGGTTTTCAAAATTCCGTTTTCAGTTTTCAACACTTTCGGAAATTCGTTCATTTTGCATTCAAACCTCAACTTTCAACTTTCCTAAAATAAACCTTCCTTATTATAGGACCTACCGTCTATCCGTGTGTCGGGTCTTTGCATAATACGTAGAGGGTTTATAGCGTCGAAACTCCGTCGATCTTATATCACGAGTTTCCCCCCTTTCCCAAGTCCGCCTTATCTGTCAAGGCACGACCAACCCGCGTAGGGCATACCCCTACAAAGGAAGGTCCGTCCATACACTCGAGTCAAAAGTTTGGGGAGTAATCTCACGTGGACCTTCCTTCGAACGGGACTAGGCCCACAAAGCCGAAATCCTAAGGAAGTCATACCACCCATGAGTCATCCGTCTAGATGTCTTTCTCGAGTCTTTTCCACTCAGTCCTTTCTTTTTTGGGTCGCTCGGGATGTGCTGTTTCCTTTGATTCCAAGACTGGGTTCGGTTTCTGATTACGTGGTATTCTTACAGACAGGCCACCATCAACCAGACACACTCGCAGGATGGAAACTGCCTTAGCTGAGCTGAAAGCCTCCGTTGATTCCATGATCGAGAAACAGGCCGACATCGATGCCCAACTGAATGAAATGAGGGCTGGGCAAGTTGCTATCGTCACTCGATTGGCCTCGGTGGAGCACAGGACTCCTACTACCGGAACTACCGGGCCTTTAGCTGAACTGGTTAGCTCGGTCCGCCGACTGGAAGAACAAGTGCATTTAACTGGGAATAACAACATTCACCGGGAAAACAGTCGGGAGTATAACCCGCTAAGTGACAAGCTGCCTGCAAACCTGAACCTCACCGGTTTGCCTATGTTCGAAGGGACTGAAGACCCGTTACTACATGTACGGGCCTTCAAAGAGTTCATGGCCATCAAAGGGGTGGACTCCACCATGTTCAAGAACCTCTTTGCTGCGTCTCTTGAAAAGCACCCTCGGGCCTGGTACTACAGGCTAGACCCGAAGAAATACCCTACATGGGATGATGTGGCCACCGAGTTCGCTCGGAACTATGCTGACAACACCGAGATCCAAACCACAATGAGATCTCTGGAAGTTATGGCCCAAGAGCCGAAAGAAGGTTTTACCAAATACCTTCAACGCTGGAGGGCTGAGAGCGTGAAACTGGTCGATAAGCCCAGTGAGAAAACTTTAGTGGAGGCCTTTGTTAAGAACCTCCTCCCATCCTACCGGGTCCACCTCCGATATGCCGTCATACCCAATTTCACCACCCTTACTGAAATGGGCATGAGGATTGAAGACGATCTGAGACTGGAAGGCCTCACTAAGGCCACTGCTAAGGGTTACCAAGGGGCTTCTTCCTCCACAACCAAGCCTCAAGCTGCAACCCGCAGCATTTTCGACGCGGTTAATCTACTAGATGCCCCGTCCAAGAGAAACACCCCACCTCGGGTTTTCACCGATATAGGTACGACCTATACTTATGCCTTACAAAGGCTGTCCTCAAAAGGCCTAATCCAACCGATAGGCCCAACTCCCGAAGTTCCGGTTGAGCGACGCTCCAAGAACTACAATGCCCAAGCCTATTGCCAATACCACCGAGGCAATGGGCATGATACCGAGAAGTGCTGGAAGCTGAAGCATTTGATTCAGGACCTGATCGAAAGCGGTAAAATCCCGCTGCCCGGAGATAAGTCCAGTAATAAGGAAAATCCTTTCAGCTCCCACGCCATCTTTACCGGGGAGGTGATCGATTGCTCTCACCTTATCTCTCCACTTATCCCGCAAGTGAACGGGATCTGGTTCGACAACGAGGAAGACGTCTACCTCGCCAAGGGGGAAGCTGTCCCCATCACCGCCGAGGAGATTCGAAAGACTAAATCTCGAGTCTTAACCAGTAACCACCTTGGTCGTCCTTTTCAAGCCACTAGCTCTAGGGACACCCCTATCCCGACAACCGTCATTACGGAAGTCGCCTCTGAAGAGCCAACCGCTGAAACGGCTCTTGTGAAACAATTGAAGAAGACCCGAGTTGACCTCACTATATGGCAACTCCTGGTTAGTTCTCAAGAACATCGGGAAGCACTTACAAAGGCTCTCGATCAAATTAAGGTTGACTCTTTGGTTACCCCCGCTGAGATGGTAGCCACGATCTTGCCCCACCTAAAGGGCAAAGCTAAGGAAGAAGGACCGGTAATCACTTTCTCCGAGGCCGACCTACCACCATTCGGGGCCGCCCATAACCTGGCCCTCTACTTCATGGTGGTCTGCCGAGGAAAATACCTTCCCATGACCCTAGTTGATGACGGGTCCGCTGTGAACGTCCTTCCTCTAAGAACCGCAAAAGCCCTCGGCATTACCGAGGCTGACTATGTTCCGACTGCTCAGACCATCCAAGCTTTCGATGGGAGCCCGAAGTCGGTAGCTGGGGCCGTGAAACTAACCATCATCACTGGCCCGATAGAGAAGGAGCTCGAGTTTCAGGTGATCGATGTCACCTCATCGTTCAACTTGCTCCTGGGTAGGCCTTGGATCCACGCGGTCAAGGCGGTGTCCTCCACCCTCCACCGAAAGATCAAGATGCCTCTGCTTAACGATGTCATCACTTTAGAGGCAACACCAATGACTGTGGCTAGCTGTAACGCCACGGGACGCACGGACCTCTGGGGGTTCGATTTTGTGGGGATGATCGAGGAAGAGTACCTCTTTAGGTCTTACTTCACTACGAGTATCGACATGATGCTCCAAAACCTAGGGTACTTTCCGGGGGCTACTTCTCGACCCGATCTTCCAGCTGGGAAGATCATCGAGGTTCTCAAGGACGAAGAATCTCACTTTGGTCTCGGTTATGACATCACCCCCGACAATGTTGTCCGAGCAGGGATCGAAAAGGCCTGCAACATCCTTAAGGGTATCTACTTGAGCTCTTATAGCCCACGGTTGGCTGACTACTTTGTCACACCGGTGTTTGGGGCTATCCAGGTTGGTCTATACCAACCCAATGTTATGCAGCTCGGGACCCACTTGGCCCGGGACTGCAACTACATTCCGAATGATGTGTTCGCCCTCATCCAGTCCAATGGAGCTGAAGATGCTGAGCCCGCTTTAGGGCTACTATTTGGGGAAGACACCGTAGCCCCAACTCCAAAGGAAGACCTGGTCAACCTGATTCTCCGCAGCAACAGGTTTGACCCGACCAAGCTGATCTCGGATGTTGGTTTCGAGACGGGAAACAGGGCCTGGAGGAAGACTGTCAAGTGGACTGACAGTCAGGGAAGGATCTACAAGCTGGTCACCGGAGAGGGAGACATGCCTGAGTCTGAGTCCGAGTCCGAGTCTGAGTCGGAGTCTGAGTCAGAGTCTGAGGTCGAGTCTAGGGAAGTCGGTGCTAGAGTCACTCTTGTAACCCCCCTCCCTTTTATTATTCCTGCTGCTGGCACTTCGGGGTCTGTCCCGAATGCCCTACCTATCCCGCCACTGACCAATGATCAGATGGCTGCTCTCTTTGAGCTGTTTTCCAAATTTTCAATCAATAATAACAACCGTTCTGCTTACGACTTGTCTCTTTCAAATTCTGCTTTTAAAAATGTTTTATGCTATGACATTGAGAAATCAGACGAACAGGTACCCCTACCTCCGCATCTGATCGAGCAAATAGAGCAAAGGGAGTCCCGAAACCCGGTGATCGAAGAAACCGAGTCCATAAATGTGGGAACAACCTTAGAGCCTCAGACACTTAAGATAGGGTTATCCTTGAATCCCGAGGAGAAACAACAGTTCATAAGTCTCCTCCAAGAGTTCAAAGATGTCTTCGCATGGTCCTACAAGGACATGCCGGGGATAGACCGGGAAATAGCCGAGCACCACATACCAATCAAAGACGGGTGCAAACCGGTCAAACAAAAGCTTCATCGGATGAGGCCCGAGTGGTCTCTCAAGGTAAAAGAAGAAGTCGACAAACAATTCAAAGCCGGCTTCATACAAGTGTCCGAGTATCCGGACTGGGTGGCAAACATCGTGCCGGTTCCTAAAAAGGACGGTAAGGTGTGGGTATGCGTAGATTTTCGGGATCTTAACAAGGCAAGCCCGAAAGATGATTTTCCGTTACCACACATCGATATACTGGTGGATAACACGGCCGATCATGCCCTTCTATCATTCATGGACGGGTATGCCGGGTATAATCAAATCAAGATGGCGGAAGAAGACATGAGTAAGACTACCTTCACCACACCTTGGGGTACTTACTGCTATACCGTCATGCCTTTCGGTCTCATTAATGCCGGGGCCACATATCAAAGAACTGCTACCACTTTATTACACGACATGATGCATAAAGAGGTAGAAGTTTATGTAGACGACATGATCGTCAAATCCAAAGAACGGGACGGTCACATCACCGCCCTAAGAAAATTCTTCACCCGATTACGCAGATACAACATGAGGTTAAACCCTCAAAGTGCAGTTTCGGGGTAACATCAGGCAAATTACTGGGTCATATCGTTAGCCAACGAGGTATCGAAGTCGATCCAGCTAAAATCAAAGCCATTACCGAGATGCAACCTCCTAAAACCGAAAAAGAAATAAGGGGATTCCTCGGGAAAGTCCAGTACATCAGTCGTTTCATTTCCAAATTAACCATGGTGTGTGAACCAATTTTCAAGAAACTGAAAGTGGGAGAACGGGTACTATGGGATGACAAGTGCCAAACTGCTTTCGACAAGATCAAAGAAATTCTGTCTGCTCCGCCAGTTTTAATGCCACCTCAACCCGGTTTGCCTCTGTCGTTATACCTAACGACGACCGAGACAGCCATGGGGCTATGCTGGCTCAGACAGTTAACTCCGAAGAAAGAGCCATTTACTACATCAGCAAGAAGTTTTTAGAGTATGAGTGCAAATATACCATGCTCGAAAAGACGTGTTTGGCCCTGGTCTGGGCCACCAAGAAGCTCCGACATTATATGCTCAGTTACGAGGTCCATGTGCTATCCAAGATGGACCCCATCAAATACATCTTTGAAAAGCCCGTTCTCAACGGACGAATCTCTAGATGGACTCTAATGTTGGCAGAGTTCGACTTGAAGTTTGTGCCATTAAAGGCTATTAAAGGTCGAGTAGTAGCTGAATTTCTCGCCGATAGCCCGATAACCGAGGAAGGACACACCGACACTTGGTCCTTCCCAGACGAAGATATTTTCCATACCGATACTGAAACTTGGGATTTATACTTTGATGGTGCATCTAATTTTCGAGGGTTCGGAGTTGGGATCCTCCTAATTTCACCAAAAGGGGAACATACTCCCGTCTCCATCAAACTGGACTTTGATGTTACTAATAATGCAGCAGAGTACGAAGCATGCATTTACGGGCTACAAGCCGCCACCAATCTGGGGATTACAAATCTCCGGGTACATGGTGACTCATCCTTGGTCATTAACCAAGCACTTCAAAAATGGAAAACTCGAAATGCTAATCTCGTGGCCTACCAGGCACGAGTACGGGATCTCGAGAAACAATTCCAAAAGGTAGAATACATATATCTGCCCCGGGAAGAAAATCAGTTCGCAGATGCACTCTCAAAATTGGCATCTTTACTGAATATTCCCGACCACGTGACTAGTATGCCAATTTGCGTCGAAAGACGGTCCGAGCCAGCATACATCTGCGACATTGAAGACATCGAAATAACCGATCCCGAACCGTGGTACCAAGCCGTGTTAACGTACCTAACGAACGGAGAATATCCTCTCGGGACGGAAGGTCGAGCCAAGAAAGCCTTACGGAGGCTAGCCACCCAGTTCATCCGCACCGACGACGGACAACTGTATAAAAAGACGGCACAGGGGGCTCTTCTCCTTTGTGTTGACAAGTATAAGGCTGAAAAGGTTATGGCCGAAGTACATGATGGTGAGAACGGCCCACATATGAATGCCCACATGCTGGTCCGGAAAATCATGAGGCTCGGTTATTATTGGAATAAAATGGAAGCCGATTGCCGGTCGTATGTCAAACATTGTCATAACTGTCAAATCTTTGGCAATGTGCAACATATGCCGTCATCACTACTCTATACCATGACGTCACCATGGCCATTCTCGACATGGGGTATCGACATAATCGGGAAAATAAATCCCTCGGGTACCAGTGGGCATTGCTTCATTTTGGTAGCTATCGGCTACTTCACCAAATGGGTCGAGGCTGAATCATATCGCATTCTCACCGCCAAGCATGTCGCCAAGTTTATCCAGAACAAGATAATATGTCGATATGGGATTCCCGCTGAATTTATCAGTGATCACGGGACTCATTTCCAAGCCGAGACTGCGGCCCTGCTGACGAAATATAAAATCCAAAGGCATACTTCCTCGCCTTACCGTCCCCAAACAAATGGAGCAGTAGAGGCGGCTAATAAAACAATTGTCACCATACTCAAAAAGATGGCTGATAATTACCGGGACTGGCCCGACAAAATACCTTTCGCCCTATGGGGATATCGAACGTCAATTCGCACCGCAACCGGGGCGACACCATATTACCTAACCTACGGGATGGAGGCAGTCCAACCAGTCGAGCTGGAGGTACCGTCCCTCAGAATTCTGTTAGAAAGTCAAGTACCCGAAGCTGACTGGGTTCGAGCACGATATGACTCACTGGTTTTACTAGACGAACGACGGTCTCGTGCCCTCAATAATATCCAAATCTACCAGAAGAGGATCCAACGGGCCTTCAACAAGAGAGTAAGGCCCAGACACATCAAGGAGGGCGATCTAGTCCTTAAGTCTATTCGAGCTCTACTACCGGTTGACCCAAGAGGAAAATTCAAACCCAATTGGGCTGGGCCATATCTGGTGAAAAAAATCCTATCGGGGGGAGCAGTGGTGCTGACGGACCTGGACGGGAACGAGTTTGTCAACCCAACCAACCTGGACCAGCTGAAGCGCTACTACCCTTAGCCATTTCTCAATGTCATTAGCAAATTTTATCAAAATCATTTTTTTTACAAAAAGCAAGTCAATGAGCTAGAATTACTTATTCTACTGTCATAAACATCTTGAACCAATAGTCTTGGTGTAATTCGAGATTGCAAATTTCCTATGCCTGAACTACGTTTGGTTTGATTCCGCTAAATCGCGGATACGTAGGCAACCCCTCAAAAGGGTACAACCAATGCAATCAAGAAAAGACAGGAGCGGTTTAATAATAAACTTCTTTTATTAATTCAAAAAAAAATCCCGATGAACTCGGAAAATTACAAAATGCAGGAATCAAAAAAAAAATATACACAAAAAAAAGGGCACAACAAAAATAATAATAGTACTTAAATAATAATAAAGCTAAAGGACTCGGCATTTAGGGCATCTTGCCCTTCCCCTTGTCCTTGGCATCCCTAGTCGTCCACTGACGACGACGTGGAGGGGAGCGTTCCCGAATCACCACGGGAACTTCTCTAGCTTGGGCTCGAGTGTTTGAGCCCGACTCCCCTGTCATATCAATGGGCCCAAGTCGAGCCCTGACCGGCTCAGGGAGCCGGTCACGCGGACCGAGTCGGTCCCGGACTGCCAACCTCGGCCCAAGTCGTCGTTCCAAGTCAGTCTGCCCTCGAGTGCTGCTAGAACCGACTTCCTTAGATCGAGTCTTAGTTTGTGACGTAAGACCCGATTCTCCCCGAACTGCGGTCTCAGGACTGTGTTCCCCGGTGAAGAAGTCTCTGTTGTCCTTCGCCGACTCACGCTGAACCAATTCGATGGCCTCGTCAACTTTTAAGGCCTTTCGAGCTTCTTCGGACTCTTCAGAAGTCCACTTCTGATAAGCCCGCGATACCCAAGCGGATTGGCAAGGGTTAGGTACCGTCCATGTGGGACGAGTGAACCATCGTTGCAACCAAGTGTCGCACATAGCGTCCGTCAATTGGAGCGGGACGCTAATAATGGCTTCCTTCTCAGGGATGCGCTGAGATGAACCGAACTGCCTTAGGAGGCGGTCCGGGTAAATGTGAACCGTCCAGTCTAGGGACAAGATCGTCAGATATCGGGCTTGGTCCCTCTTTGCCAGTCCGGTCAATTTCGAAAGGAACCACCAAGCGACGGTCCACCTGATCAAGGGACCCCCGTGAAACACCAACTCCTCGTCCCAGTAAGCTCGATCAATCCGATGACTCGAGCTTATCTTCCGTCTTCGGGAGCTAATTTGACTGCTCCGGTAATTGGGAATGCTTGGAGGGGTCTCTATGATCGATAACCGCTCCGACAACCATATCTGAAAAGCATACACAAGCTTCGTAAGCCATTGAGTGATCCGCTACAGCCCACTCGATCGAGTGCAAAAGCTGACTCGATCGAGTAAGCCTGTCAAAAACAGGCAGTAGCCCAGTACGAGTGTAACTCGGTCGAGTGACAGGTCCACTCGATCGAGTGACTTACGAGAATCAGAAAATTCACGCGAAACGTGAACGAAAAAAAAAAAAAAAAAAAAATCGAGATGCATACTTGCAAAAAACGGGTACTCCCCGTCAGCGGTCTAGTTGGGTCAAGCCATCGAGCATCCAGCCCCATAATGATCTCCCCAGTGGCTAGCCAAGCAGGGCTATGACCAGTCTCCATCTGGTCAACCACTCCGATTAGCCTGATTTGGCCCCTGCATGAGTCAAGCTCCATCAGCCCCTCGAAGACATAACAATGCAGCATGCAAAAGGCGAATGCCCTACGCCTATGAGCAGGGGTGGCCCTCACGTCCCGTGGGTTCATGAACTTGTCGGCCAAATCAAATAGGGAGACGTTATCTCCCTGCACCATTCGGTTTGCCTCAGCATGAGACAAACCCAAGAATTCCCTCAAACGCCTCCTTGGATCCGGGTAGAATGGGGGAATGGCGGGCTGAATAGCAAGACCCCAGCCGCCTATGGCCGCAATCTCCTCGGGTAAAGGACACATCTCGCCCCTCGGGAATGCAAACACGTGATGGGTGGTGTCCCAAAACGACAGACAGGCATCCAGAAAGTGCGAATCCACTATCAGACGCTGAAAAGGGAATAAATTGACTATCCCCATTTGAGTCAGCCTGACCTTCTCCTCGTCCCGAAAGTATTGGGACCAGGCGAGAAGCATGGCAGTCAAGTGATCGATGCCCATGATAGGAATTTTTAGCTTTCTTAAAAGTCTACAAGATTTTGAGAAAGGAGAAGGAGAATTTGAGTTGTGATGCAGAAACTGAAGCAGGGATCTCCTATATTTATAATGGAGAAACCTAACTGCTACTGCCTCCTCATCCAGCTGGGCCCTATGCGCGCGCAGGCCTGATTCCAAACCTGAACCCAGAATAGGAATCAAGCTGTCCCGAGCTTTCCTAAGATGTTCTAAAACTTTCTTTGCGTCAAAATTTTTGTCTTTCCAAAATTTTCAATCTTTTTCTCCCCAGCGAGAGTCAACATTTTACCTACGTGTTACATGCAAGTTGTTATGTGTCAGCATACAGGTACACCCCAGACTTCAGAAGCAAGTCCCCGCGAAACTATTTAATTTCCCCAACAGAGTCAGCTTTCCCCCGGTGTGCTACATCCAAAGTGCGATGTGTCAGCATACGGGTACACCTACTCCCCAAAAGAGGCAAGCTTTACTCCCCACGGAGCATCATCATAAAATGCGACCCAAGGCTTCAGAAGCAAGCCCGAACAGCTCGTATACTTCCCCAGCGGAACGCCCGAGGCGGCATTTTCCCCGAAAAGATACGGGATGGGCCCACATATAGTCGCGCCCAGGACTTATGCTACAAGTCTGACTCCCCGCGAAGCTATCATCGACAGGACATGTATGACCCTCTGCTTATGGCTGGCGAGCCCTTCACGCGAGTCTACTGGACTATAAACGACCCGACCGGAAGTCTACCAGGTCTTAACGGGCTTGGTAGCTACTCTGACTTTCGCCTTGTCCAAGCCTCAGTCAGAGTGGGGGCTCTGTAGACACCCGCATTTTGACTGCCACGTGTCTATGGTAGTCTCCGAAAAACACCCGATGATGATTGGACGCAAACGTGACTTGGTATACTCGGACTTGGACTCGAAATCAATAATATCCGACATGGACTTTTAGCGGAGTAAAAATCTCACAAAACAGACCTCAAATTCAGGCCCAGTTGGTCATTTCGAGTCAAATGAGACTAATTTGGGCCAAAATCGACACCAAAAATATTTCGGCGACCGGGTCAAAACCCGGTCAAAGGCAAAACCGTCACATAAACCAGCTGAGATCACTTTGGCGCACAAATCAAAATTCAAAAAAGTATACAAAATCAACAAAGTCAACCCTTCCTTATTTATCTCACCCGTCTTGACCCACTCGATCGAGTGGATTGACCTCACTCGATCGAGTGGAGCCTTTTTACCTGGATAAGGCCCATTTGTATAGGCACTCGATCGAGTGCACTAGGGCCACTCGATCGAGTGCCCTTATGTCGTGGGGTAATGCCTATAAATACCCCACGACACCCCCATGCATTTCACTTCTTTTTTTTTTTTTACCAAAAACCCTACAATTTCAGTCACCTTCAACCCTACTACAACCCTACATACCTACACTACAAACCCTAAGCACAAAACACCATTTCCGAGCCTCCTTGACCCTCGGAAACCGACACATACACCCATACACACCACAACTCTCATACATCCTCGATACTCCCGAGCTTCGTCGCTATTCACGAGTCCATTTCCGAGGTTCTATACTAGCATGTATGTTGAGGGTGTCCTAAACCCCGCTTTAATCTTTTTTGTCTCGTTTTATTTCCGTTTTATTCATCATATTTTTGTATTATAATCGTAATCGTCACAACACTAACACTAATATTTCTATACTTTTTTTGTTTTCGATTTATATCGTTTCTTTTATCGTCATTATATCATTAATACCGCGTACATATAATACTAATATCATAAGTCGGTTTTGAAATGTTGAACTACGATAATCACATTCGATCCGTCTAATCCCTTTACGAGCAACGACAGAGGTGGAGCCCTTTCGAGGAGCCCCGCCCCAATGTACTCAAGGGCGTGACGTGATCGTGATTCGTCGTAGTTGAACATATTTAACTCCATTTCCATAATTGGTTCGAGACCCGTTGACACGAATACCGACATCACATAACCCGAAAGGGTTAGTTTCGATGTCGTGACGTAGAGGGATGCATCTCGTTACTAATTCAAAGTTTCGTAATCTAACACAAACGTTTTCATAAAAACTCCGGTGACGGTATTATAATCGTTCATACACGATTATAGTACCGGAGGCCGAGTCGAATACAAATCGTGCGATATTTGTATTTGACTTGGTCGATCATCGATTTCAAGTCATAAAATCGAGCAAATCACTACTCGTACAGGGGGCACTCGACCGAGTGCCATAGGCCACTCGATCGAGTTGCACCCCAAAAACTGGGCAGTAGCCCCGTTAATGACACACTCGACCGAGTGCCATAAGGCACTCGATCGAGTAACCCCCCAAAATATGGGCAGTAGCCATGTTAATAGCGCACTCGGTCGAGTCAATCAATGACTCGGTCAAGTGGGTCTGGCAACTCAGAAACCCGAGGGCTTGGACATATATTCCGAGCCCCGTTCTTATCGACTTTAGACCATCGACCGACCCTTCATCATTTTTCAGAACGCTACACATGTCACGACACGTAGAACGACTTTGACCACCTTTACGTGATAAGTCGGGACAAGACTACGGAATGCGAGACTAGGCTAGCAATACGCCACAATCTCCTATTTCCGTCCTTCGCTTAATACGTAACATAATACGTATTTAAGCGGGGTAGTCCATCTACATAATTTCGCGGTCTAGTTTACATATGGGTCCGTTTTTATCTTTGTTTTACGTTATTTTGTTTATGTCGTATTGTGAATTCCGGGTTGTATTTCCGCCCGTGTAGCTTGTACGCTTTTATTCCTTTTTCGAGCTTTATTTATTATTTGCTTTTACGCTTTATAAATGAACCTCGCATGCTAAACCATTTCGACCAATAATTAGATGCATTAAATGACGTAGTTAACGCAAAATTCACATGCTTAGCTCGAAAACGCTGTTTGCATATCATTTAATTATTTTACTAGCGCGCGTACACGAACACGAACGGTGTCTTAGTAGAGGCCGCCATGTGCGGGCGGGGTTGGGTGTCCTTAGTGGGCTTCCCAACACGTACCCTCACCCCTTACTCAGAACCTTTGGTTTCCGGATGTCCGAAACCCTTGGCGCACGAGAGTCATTCTTTACACGATTACCGGTATAGATGGTATCGGTATCGCAATGCAAAGGGACGAGCCCCATAAACTCTGAAATCGGAGTGGGCTTACTTTGTGTATAGCCCATGACGACATAGAGTGGGCTCGTATGGTTCCGAATAACCACAAAATTCGGTGGCGACTCCATTTTGACTTAAATTTCGAACCCGAGAACAATCTTACCACGAGATTCATTCGCCTACCCAAACCCGCGCTTCGCCGCGTCGGGGTGGACCTACGTCATGTCCACAGTATGAGACTCATACCTGGTTAATATGATTGGTACGAGTCTGAGGCTCAGACGAATCTAAGTTTAAAGGGGGTCTGAAGTTGGGTCTGAACAAAAGTCCGAGGTTCAGATTTTTTGAGTCTAAGACTCATACTTGTTTAAAGTGGTTAATACGGTTTGAGGCTCAGATAAGTCTAGAGTTGAGTCTTTGATTTCAAAGACTTATCTTCAGACTCGTTCATTCAGTTCAGTTTAGTCCAGTTTTGTTCATTTTAGTTCAGACACATTCAATGTTTGATTTAGTTCAGTTCAAACAAGTTATTTGAATGTTTGATTTAGTTCAGTTCAAACAAGTTATTATTATTATTATTATTATTGTTATTGTTGTTGTTGTTGTTGTTGTTGTTGACATTTTTTTATAATAATTAAAATTAATATAATAATAAAATTAATATTATTTTTAATATTATAATTAATACTTGAACTCCGTATAATTATTATTAAATATTATTTTTACTAGTTGGTGTAACACCCCGTATTTTTCAAATAACGTTAAAATTTTAAATATTTATTTAAAGCAAGTTTAACGATTGAAAATTTTATTTTCGTTAAATAAACAATTATTCCGTATTAAAAATGTGAGCATTTATTTTTCGAATTTTTTTAAATTTTATCTTTCGTTAAATAAAGTTTGAAAACTCGAAAATATTTTTAATATTGACCTGTCGTTTTGACATTTTCTCGTCTCGTAAAAATTTAGAAATTATTTATCGAATTCCGAAAATAATGATTTCTTATAACTTTTGTCCCATAAAACTATTTACCGTCTATTTTATTTATCGTCTTACAAATTCGTTTTTAAAAATATATTTTACGGTTTCCATTATTTTAAATCCGTAGTCTTATATTTCAACTTTTTAAGAAAGAGAGACGTTTGTCCAAGAAACGGACCGAAACTCGATCTTCTATTGTTGACCTCCCACGTTTCATGGTGTATTACTAACCACACTACACTCTCCTACGCACTGCAACACAACACCTATACTCCCTAAACACCTCCACCTAACACCCCAACCCCTCCCACTCACATTCACTCACCTCTCTCTCTCTCTCTCTCTCTCTCTCTCAAACACCTCCACCTAACACCCCAACCTCTCTCTCTCTCTCTCTCTAACATACATACTACCACTACTACGCAGTACTACTACTCCCTCCTATATACGTACTACTACTACGTACATATTTCTACCTTCTTATGCTATATTTACTCCCTCGTTTTTCTATAATTGGAGCATCGGGAATGAAGAGCTGTCCAGTAATTGACGGGATCACTTTTCAAGTACCGTATTTAGGTCAAATCATTTCGACTCGAAAATGTCTTTATAAGGAGAAGAAGACGACTTTTCTAACGTAGACCGTATTATTGACCCTGATAACCTTTTTTTCTTAATAACGTTAATAAATATTCCGTAGTAGCTATTAAGGTAACCAAACTTTTCTTCTAACAACATTTCTTATATATAAGTATATTATGTTACTAACTTAATAAATTGCATACTTAAATATTTAGGCTTGTTTGTATGACTAAATTACTTATGTATATAAAAAATGTTACGTGATATTTTATGTATTTAATTACGACTAAATTAAACTTAACTAAATTATCACCTGTTTAATTTATTTATTTATCACCTTTATATTTCTATTTATATGAGAAATTGAGAAAATGAATGAAAGAACTTAAAAGAATAAAATTTACTTATATCATTTTATTGATTTTATTTCTCTTTACTAAGTGTATTTATTCTATGTACTCTATATTTTGTATGTATTTTATATAATTGTAATTTTGGTCATATATTAAATTTTCTTTAGTACTTTTACATTTGTCTATATATTATAATAATAGAATAAATTAGTAACCTACAAAATATTTTATTTTAATAATACTCTACTTTTATTATTTTTATATAGGTAAAAATTTATAAATTTCATTTTCTATAATAAACGAATTTATTTTATTACGAAATTTTTACACGATATTCATAATTATTTTTAAAAAAATGATTTTTACGTCAAATTTTGTAAAACGATTAAGTACGACTTAATTTATATTTTTTTATAAACTTTTATATTTTTTTAGAAAGTATAAATTTAAAATAATATTTTATTATTATTATTATACCTTAAATTTTATTTTTATATAAAACTTCATTTAAAAGAATTTACAATTTTAAAATATTATACGATATTTTGGATATAATGTTTCGGGTGGCATTTGAGAATTAACGTATAACGTTGTCACACTGAAAGTAAGTATTTGAGGATTTGATTGTTTCAAATGAGTCCGACCAATTATTGAAGGTCACCAAATAAAATACTACTTGTTCACGAGCAACTTTTATATAAAGTTTACGATGCGAGTCTGGGACGAATAGCTTGTGTTGGATCCTACCATGCGTGGTGTTTCGACTGCACTTGTAATGAAAAGCAGACTCGGAGGCTGCGGTCCGAGAGTCGACCTAGTGTTTAAGGTAGTCGTCCTACGGCAGTGAGAGCTGCGGTTCAAGAGTCTGCGTAGGGTATATGGCGCACATATAGACAAGTACTTGATCAGTATTACCACCTAGGTAGCGGGGGCAGAACAAGATTCTGAAAACTGCGGGTTCCCTCTTTGTGATGCAGAGAATGTAATCATCGGCTTTCATTTCAGCCCAGAGCCCCGTTTGAATAAACGTATAATATAATAGAAGTTCGGGCCCAATTGAGCCTTATGGGTGAGATGTAAACCTCATAAGATCGGTTCGGTTTACGAGTTGGTAACACGGTTACTTCTATTGGTGAGATGCAAGCCAATAGGATGTAGCGGTGATACTAGGAGCTAGGTTGCACCGATACGGACACGGACACGGGAAACGGGTACGTATCGGACACGTGACACGGCATTTGAAATTTTGTAGGACACGGACACGGCAGAAAAAAAAATCAATATACATATTTAAACAAAGAGAGTTTGAAGATTTTTATACCTATATGTTTGGTTATTTACACTATCACAATTATCGTAAAATAATAAAACAAAAATTAAAGTCTTATAAATTTGAAGTTAAAAATCAAATCTTAAAAATTCAAACAATTGTACCACTTGTAGACACCCGCATTTTGACTGCCACGTGTCTATGGTAGTCTCCGAAAAACACCCGATGATGATCGGACGTCAACGTGACTTAGTATACTCGGATTTGGGCTCGGAATTCATAATATCCGACATGGACTTTTAGCGGAGTAAAAATCTCACAAAACAGACCTCAAATTCAGGCCCAGTGGGTCGTCCCGAGTCAAATAAGACTAATTTGGGCCAAAACCGACACCAAAAATATTTCCCGTCTTTTGGCGACCGGGTCAAAACCCGGTCAAAGGCGAAACCGTCTTGTAAGTCAGCCAGGTTCAAGTTGGCGCACAAATAAAATTCAAAATAATAAACAAATCTACAAAAGTCAACCTTCCCTTATTTATCTCACCCGTCTTGACCCACTCGATCGAGTGGATTGACCTCACTCGATCGAGTGAAGCCTTTTTACCCGGATAAGGCCCATTTCTATATAGGCACTCGATCGAGTGCACTAGGGCCACTCGATCGAGTGCCCTCTATGTCGTGGGAAATGCCTATAAATACCACGACATCCCCATGCATTCACCACCTTTTTTTTGACCTATTTTCTGAGATTTTCTCTAAGGCATTCAACCTACTTTCACCCTACACTCTCCACAACAAACCCTAAGCAAAAACACGTCAATTCCGAGCCCCTTTGTACCTCGGAAACCGACACACACACCCATATACACCCTAACTCACATACATCCTCGATACTCTCAAGCCGTGCCGCTATTCACGAGTCCATTTCCGAGGTCCTATACTAGCATGTATGTTGAGGGTGTCCTAAACCCCGCTTTAATCTCTTTTGTCTCGTTTTATTTCCGTTTTATTCATCATATTTTTGTATTATAGTCGTAATCGTCACAACACTAACACTAACATTTCTATACTTTTATGTTTTCAATTTATATCGTTTTTATCGTCATTATATTATTAATACCGCGTACATATAATACTAATATCAAAAGTCGGTTTTGAAATGTTGAACTACGATAATCACATTCGATCCGTCTAATCCCTTTACGAGCAACGACGGAGGTGGAGCCCTTTCGAGGAGCCCCGCCCCAATGTACTCAAGGGCGTGACGTGATCGTGATTCGTGGTAGTTGAACATATTTAACTCCATTTCCATAATTGGTTCGAGACCCGTTGACACGAATACCGACATCACATAACCCGAAAGGGTTAGTTTCGATGTCGTGACGTAGAGGGATACATCTCGTAACTAATTCAAAGTTTCATAATCTAACACAAGCGTTTTCATAAAAACTCCGGTGACGGTATTATAATCGTTCATACACGATTATAGTGCCGGAGGCCGAGTCGAATATAAATCACGCGATATTTGTATTTGACTCGGCCGACCATCGATTTCAAGTCATAAAATCGAGCAAATCACTACTCGTACAGGGGGCACTCGACCGAGTGCCATAGGCCACTCGATCGAGTTGCACCCCAAAAACCGAGCAGTAGCCCCATTAACGACACACTCGACCGAGTGTCATAAGGCACTCGATCGAGTAACCCCCCAAAATATGGGCAGTAGCCACGTTAATAGCGCACTCGGTCGAGTCAATCAATGACTCGGTCGAGTGGGTCTGGCAACTCAGAAACCCGGGGGCTTGGACATATATTCCGAGCCCCGTTCTTATCGACTTTAGACCATCGACCGACCCTTCATCATTTTTCAAAACGCTACACATGTCACGACACGTAGAACGACTTTGACCACTTTTACGTGATAAGTCGGGACAAGACTACGGAATGTGAGACTAGGCTAGCAATACGCCACAATCTCATATTTCCGTCCTTCGCTTAATACGTAACATAATACGTATTTAAGCGGGGTAGTCCATCTACATAATTTCGCGGTCTAATTTATATATGGGTCCGCTTTTATCTTTGCTTTACGTTATTTTGTTTATGTTGTATTGTGAATTCCGGGTTGTATTTCCGCCCGTGTAGCCTGTACGCTTTTTATTTCTTTTGCGAGCTTTATTTATTATTTGCTTTTACGCTTTATAAATGAACCTCGCATGCTAACTCAACTCGACCAATAATAAGATGCATTAAATGACGTAGTTAACGCAAAATTCGCATGCTTAGACAAAACGCTGTTTGCATATCATTTAATTATTTTACTAGCGCGCGTATCATGAACACGAACGATGTCTTAGTAGAGGCCGCCATGTGCGGGCGGGGTTGGGTGTCCTTAGTGGGCTTCCCAACACGTACCCTCACCCCTTAGTCAGAACCTTTGGTTTCCGGATGTCCGAAACCCTTGGCGAACGAGAGTCATTCTTTACACGATTACCGGTATAGATGGTATCGGTATCGCAATGCAAAGGGACGAGCCCCATAAACTCTGAAATCGGAGTGGGCTTACTTTGTGTATAGCCCATGACGACATAGAGTGGGCTCGTATGGTTCCGAATAACCACAAAATTCGGTGGCGACTCCATTTTGACTTAAATTTCGAACCCGAGAACAATCTTACCACGAGATTCATTCGCCTACCCAAACCCGCGCTTCGCCGCGTCAGGGTGGACCTACGTCATGTCCACAATTTGGCGACTCCGCTGGGGATACCTGATGTACCACATGTCATCGGGGTTCCCAGGGTGAGACTCGAAGAGAAATCGTTCGTAGAATAGTGTGCGCGCATTAGTTTAATGATTCATGCATAACCCATTTTTGCCCGGGCCGGTTACTTGTGACCGACGTCCCACTATACCGCGGTGCATTCCTACATGGGTGCGCTAAAAACATCGATGGTGGAACTCGTCTCGGTTTTGCGGCATGTCCTAAGACCAACTCGGCTTAGGGAGTCCGTCCATCACATGAGAAAGCCATCGTTGTTGGTATAGACCCTATTTTGACCGACCGAGACTTAGTGTAAAGCATACATAAGCGTCGTTATAATGCTTGTTTGACTACATGCTACTTGGTTTCCGTGTCATTTTTCAAACACCGTCATTTCAAATTTGCATCTTTCCAAAAATACCCACCTTTTGAAAAACCCGAAATACTGTCCATTTCGGGACCCGTCATTCTAAACCACCCAATTTTGAAAAACCCGAAATGCTACCCCTTTCGGGACTCACCTTTTCAAAATACTCAATTTTCAAAACTCGGAATGCCGCCGAAATTTAGGATCAACGATTTGACTCAAAATATCCTTTTCTGTAGTCGGCATGCTGTCCGTTTTAATTCTCGAATTTCCACCCCCACCACCTTGATTTTCGGAATTTTCCTTTTCAAAATTTTAATCTCGGTTTTCGAAATTCCATTTTCAGTTTTCAACACTTTCGGAAATTCGTTCATTTTGCATTCAAACCTCAACTTTCAACTTTCCTAAAATAAACCTTCCTTATTATAGGACCTACCGTCTATTCGTGTGTCGGGTCTTTGCATAGTATGTAGAGGGTTTACAGCGTCGAAACTCCGTCGATATTATATCACGAGTTTCCCCCTTTCCCGAGTCCGCCTTATCTGTCAAGGCACGACCAACCCGCGTAGGGCATACCCTTACAAAGGAAAGTCCGTCCATACACTCGAGTCAAAAGTCTGAGGAGTAATCTCACATGGACCTTCCTTCGAACGGGACTAGGCCCACAAAGCCGAAATCCTAAGGAAGTCATACCACCCACGAGTCATCCGTCTAGATGTCTTTCTCGAGTCTTTTCCACTCAGTCCTTTCTTTTTGGGCCGCTCGGGATGTGCTGTTTCCTTTGATTCCAAGACTGGGTTCGGTTTCTGATTACGTGGTGTTCTTACAGACAGGCCACCATCAACCAGACACACTCGCAGGATGGAAACTGCCTTAGCTGAACTGAAAACCTCCGTTGATGCCATGATCGAGAAGCAGGCCGACATCGATGCCCAACTGAATGAAATGAGGGCTGGGCAAGTTGCTATCGTCACTCGATTGCTTCGGTGGAGCACAGGACTCCTACTACCGGAACTACCGGACCTTTAGCTGAACTGGTTAGCTCGGTCCGCCGACTAGAAGAACAAGTTCATTTAACTGGGAATAACAACATTCACCGGGAAAACAGTCGGGAGTATAACCCGCTAAGTGACAAGCAGCCTGCAAACCTGAACCTCACCGGTTTGCCTATGTTCGAAGGGACTGAAGACCCGTTACTACATATACGGGCCTTCAAGGAGTTCATGGCCATCAAAGGGGTGGATTCCACCATGTTCAAGAACCTCTTTGCTGCGTCTCTTGAAAAGCACCCTCGGGCCTGGTACTACAGGCTAGACCCGAAGAAATACCCTACATGGGATGATGTGGCCACCGAGTTCGCTCGGAACTATGCTGACAACACCGAGATCCAAACCACAATGAGATCTCTGGAAGTTATGGCCCAGGAGCCAAAAGAAGGTTTTACCAAATACCTTCAACGATGGAGGGCCGAGAGCGTGAAACTGGTCGATAAGCCCAGTGAGAAAACTTTAGTGGAGGCCTTTGTTAAGAACCTCCTCCCATCCTACCGGGTTCACCTCCGATATGCCGTCATACCCAATTTCACCACCCTTACTGAAATGGGTATGAGGATCGAAGATGATTTGAGACTGGAAGGCCTCACCAAGGCCGCTGGTAAGGGTTACCAAGGGGCTTCCTCCTCCACAACCAAGCCTCAAGCTGCAACCCGCAGCATTTTCGACGCGGTTAATCTACTAGATGCCCCGTCCAAGAGGAACACCCCACCTCGGGTTTTCACTGATATAGGTACGACCTATACTTATGCCTTACAAAGGCTGTCCTCGAAAGGCCTAATCCAACCGATAGGCCCAACTCCTAAAGTTCCGGTTGAGCGACGCTCCAAGAACTACAATGCCCAAGCCTATTGCCAATACCACCGGGGCAATGGGCATGATACCGAGAAGTGCTGGAAGCTGAAGCACTTGATCCAAGACCTGATTGAAAGCGGTAAAATCCCGCTGCCCGGAGATAAGCCCAGTAACAAGGAGAATCCTTTCAGCTCCCACGCCATCTTTACCGGGGAGGTGATCGATTGCTCCCACCTTATCTCCCCATTTATCCCGCAAGTGAACGGGATCTGGTTCGACGACGAGAAAGATGTCTACCTCGCCAAAGGGGAAGCTGTCCCCATCACCGCCGAGGAGATTCGAAAGACTAAATCTCGAGTCTTAACCAGTAACCACCTTGGTCGTCCCATTCAAGCCACTAGCTCTAGGGACGCCCCTGTCCCGACAACCGTCATCACGGAAGTCGCCTCTGAAGAGCCAACTGCTGAAACGGCTCTTGTGAAACAATTGAAGAAGACCCGAGTTGACCTCACTATATGGCAACTCCTGGTTAGTTCTCAAGAACATCCGGAAGCACTTACAAAGGCTCTCGATCAAATTAAGGTCGACTCTTCGGTTACCCCTGCTGAGATGGTAGCCACGGTCCTGCCCCACCTAAAGGGCAAAGCTAAGGAAGAAGGACCGGTAATCACTTTCTCCGAAGCCGACCTACCACCATTTGGGGCCACCCATAACCTGGCCCTCTACATCACGGTGGTCTGCCGAGGAAAATACCTTCCCATGACCCTGGTTGATGACAGGTCTGCTGTGAACATCCTTCCTCTAAGGACCGCAAAAGCCCTCGGCATTACCGAGGTTGACTATATTCCGACTGCTCAGACCATCCAAGCTTTCGATGGGAGCCCGAAGTCGGTAGCTGGGGCCGTGAAACTAACCATCATCACTGGCCCGATAGAGAAGGAGCTCGAGTTTCAGGTGATCGATGTCACCTCATCGTTCAACTTGCTCCTGGGTAGGCCTTGGATCCACGCGGTCAAGGCGGTGTCCTCCACCCTCCATCGAAAGATCAAGATGCCTCTGCTTAACGATGTCATCACTTTAGAGGCAACACCAATGACTGTGGCTAGCTGTAACGCCACGGGACGCACGGACCTCTGGGGGTTCGATTTTGTGGGGATGATCGAGGAAGAGTACCTCTTTAGGCCTTACTTCACTACGAGTATCGACATGATGCTCCAAAACCTAGGGTACTTTCCGGGGGCTACCTCTCGACCCGATCTTCCAGCTGGGAAGATCATCGAGGTTCTCAAAGACGAAGAATCTCACTTTGGTCTCGGTTATGCCATCACCCCCGACAATGTTGTCCGAGCAGGGATCGAAAAGGCCTGTAACATCCTTAAGGGTATCTACTTGAACCCTTATAGCCCACGGTTGGCTGACTACTTTGTCACACCAGTGTTTGGGGCTGTTCAGGTTGGTCTATACCAACCCAATGCTATGCAGCTCGGGACCCACTTGGCCCGGGACTGCAACTACATTCCGGATGATGTGTTCGCCCTCATCCAGTCCAATGGAGCTGAAGATGCTGAGCCCGCACTAGGGCTACTATTTGGGGAAGACACCGTAGCCCCAACTCCAAAGGAAGACCTGGTCAACCTGATTCTCCGCAGCAACAGGTTTGACCCGACCAAGCTGATCTCGGATGTTGGTTCCGAGACGGGAAACAGGGCCTGGAGGAAGACTGTCAAGTGGACTGACAGTCAGGGAAGGATCTATAAGCTGGTCACCGGAGAGGGAGACATGCCTGAGTCTGAGTCCGAGTCGGAATCTGAGTCGGAGTCTGAGTCAGAGTCTGAGGTCGAGTCTAGGGAAGTCGGTGCTAGAGTCACTCCTGTTACCCCTCTCCCTTTTATTATTCCTGCTGCTGGCACTTCGGGGTCTGTCCCGAGTGCCCTACCTATCCCGCCACTGACCAATGATCAGATGGCTGCTCTCTTTGAGCTGTTTTCCAAGTTTTCAATCAATAATAACAACCGTTCTGCTTACGACTTGTCTCTTTCAAATTCTGCTTTTAAAAATGTTTTATGCTATGACATTGAGAAATCAGACGAACAGGTACCCTTACCTCCGCATTTGATCGAGCAACTAGAGCAAAGGGAGTCCCGAAACCCGGTAATCGAAGAAACCGAGTCCATAAATTTGGGAACAACCTTAGAGCCTCAGACACTTAAGATAGGGTTATCTTTAGATCCCGAGGAGAAACAACAGTTCGTAAACCTCCTCCAAGAGTTTAAGGATGTCTTCGCATGGTCCTACAAGGACATGCCGGGGATAGACCGGGAAATAGCCGAGCACCGCATACCAATCAAAGACGGGTGCAAACCGGTCAAACAGAAGCTTCGTCGGATGAGGCCCGAATGGTCTCTCAAGGTAAAAGAAGAAGTCGACAAACAATTCAAAGCCGGCTTCATACAAGTGTCCGAGTATCCGGACTGGGTGGCAAACATCGTACCGGTTCCTAAAAAGGACGGTAAGGTGCGGGTATGTGTAGATTTTCGGGATCTTAACAAGGCGAGCCCGAAAGATGATTTTCCGTTACCACACATCGACATACTGGTGGATAACACGGCCGATCATGCTCTTCTATCATTCATGGACGGGTATGCCGGGTATAATCAAATCAAGATGGCGGAAGAAGACATGAGTAAGACTACCTTCACCACACCTTGGGGTACTTACTGCTATACCGTCATGCCTTTCGGTCTCATTAATGCCGGGGCCACATATCAAAGGACTGCTACCACTTTATTACACGACATGATGCATAAAGAGGTAGAAGTTTACGTAGACATGATCGTCAAATCCAAAGAACGGGACGGTCACATCACCGCCCTAAGAAAATTCTTCACCCGATTGCGCAGATACAACATGAGGTTAAACCCTCAAAAGTGCAGTTTCGGGGTAACATCAGGCAAATTACTGGGTCATATCGTTAGCCAACGAGGTATCGAAGTCGATCCAGCTAAAATCAAAGCCATTACCGAGATGCAACCTCCTAAAACCGAAAAAGAAATAAGGGGATTCCTCGGGAAAGTCCAGTACATCAGTCGGTTCATTTCCAAGTTAACCATGGTGTGTGAACCAATTTTCAAGAAACTGAAAGTGGGAGAACGGGTACTATGGGACGACAAGTGCCAAACCGCTTTCGACAAAATCAAAGAAATTCTGTCTGCTCCGCCAGTCTTAATGCCACCTCAACCCGGTTTGCCTCTGTCGTTATATCTAACGACGACCGAGACAGCCATGGGGGCTATGCTGGCTCAGACAGTTGACTCCGAAGAAAGAGCCATTTACTACATCAGCAAGAATTTTTTAGAGTATGAGTGCAAATATACCATGCTCGAAAAAACGTGTTTGGCTCTAGTCTGGGCCACCAAGAAACTCCGACATTATATGCTCAGTTACGAGGTCCATGTGCTATCCAAGATGGACCCCATCAAATACATCTTCGAAAAGCCCGTTCTCAATGGCCGAATCTCTAGATGGACTCTAATGTTGGCAGAGTTAGACTTAAAGTTTGTACCGTTAAAAGCAATTAAAGGTCGAGTAGTAGCTGAATTTCTTGCCGATAGCCCGATAACCGAAGAAGGATACACCGACACTTGGTCCTTCCCAGATGAAGATATTTTCCATACTGATACTGAAACATGGGATTTATACTTCGATGGTGCATCTAATTTTCGAGGGTTCGGAGTCGGGATACTCCTAATTTCACCAAAAGGGGAACATACTCCCGTCTCCATCAAACTGGACTTTGATGTTACTAATAATGCAGCAGAGTACGAAGCATGCATTTACGGGCTACAAGCCGCCGCCAATCTGGGGATTACAAATCTCCGGGTACATGGTGATTCATCCTTGGTCATTAACCAAGCACTTCAAAAATGGAAGACTCGAAATCCTAATCTCGTGGCCTACTAGGCACGAGTAAGGGATCTCGAGAAACAATTCCAAAAGGTAGAATACATATATCTACCCCGGGAAGAAAATCAGTTCGCAGATGCACTCTCAAAATTGGCATCTTTACTGAATATTCCCGACCACGTGACTAGTATGCCGATTTGCGTCGAAAGACGGTCCGAGCCAGCATACATCTGCGACATCGAGGACATTGAGTTAACTGATCCCGAACCATGGTACCAAGCTGTGTTAAAATACCTAACGAACGGAGAATATCCTCCCGGGAAGGAAGGCCGAGCCAAGAAAGCCTTACGGAGGCTAGCCACCCAGTTCATCCGCACCGACGACGGACAACTGTACAAAAAGACGGCACAGGGGGCTCTTCTCCTTTGTGTTGACAAGTACAAGGCTGAAAAGGTTATGGCCGAAGTACATGACGGTGAAAACGGCCCACATATGAATGCCCACATGCTGGTCCGGAAAATCATGAGGCTCGGTTATTATTGGAATACCATGGAAGCCGATTGCCGGTCGTATGTCAAACATTGTCATAACTGTCAAATCTTTGGCAATGTGCAACATATGCCGTCATCACTACTCTATACCATGACGTCACCATGGCCATTCTCGGCATGGGGTATCGACATAATCGGGAAAATAAATCCCTCGGGTACCGGTGGGCATTGCTTTATTTTGGTAGCTATCGACTATTTCACCAAATGGGTCGAAGTTGAATCATATCGCATTCTCACTGCTAAACATGTCGCCAAGTTCATCCAAAACAAGATAACATGTCGATACGGGATTCCGTCTGAATTTATCAGTGATCACGGGACTCACTTTCAAGCCGAGACTGCGGCCCTACTGACCAAGTATAAAATCCAAAGGCATACTTCCTCGCCTTACCGTCCCCAAACAAATGGAGCAGTAGAGGCGGCTAACAAAACAATCGTCACCATACTCAAAAAGATGGCTGACAATTACCGGGACTGGCCCGACAAAATACCTTTTGCCCTATGGGGATATCGAACGTCAATTCGCACTGCAACCGGGGCGACACCATATTACCTAACCTACGGGATGGAGGCAGTCCAACCAGTCGAGCTGGAGGTACCGTCCCTCAGAATTCTGCTAGAAAGTCAAGTACCCGAAGCTGACTGGGTTCGAGCACGATATGACTCACTGGTTTTACTAGACGAACGATGGTTTCGTGCCCTCAATAATATCCAAATCTACCAAAAGAGGATCCAACGGGCCTTTAACAAGAGAGTAAGGCCCAGACACATCAAGGAGGGCGATCTAGTCCTTAAGTCTATTCGGGCTCTACTACCGGTTGACCTAAGGGGGAAATTCAAACCCAATTGGGCTGGGCCATATCTGGTGAAGAAAATCCTATCGGGGGGAGCGGTGATGTTGACAGACCTGGATGGGAACGAGTTTGTCAACCCAACCAACCAGGACCAGCTGAAGCGCTACTACCCTTAGCCATTTCTCAATGTCATTAGCAAATTTTATCAAAATCATTTTTTTACAAAAAGCAAGTCAATGAGCTAGAATTACTTATTCTACTGTCATAAACATCTTGAACCAATAGTCTTGGTGTAATTCGAGATTGCAAATTTCCTATGCCTGAACTACGTTTGGTTTGATTCTGCTAATCGCGGATACGTAGGCAACCCCTCAAAAGGGTACAACCGATGCAATCAAGAAAGGACAGGAGCGGCTTAATAATAAACTTCCTTTATTAATTCAAAAAAAAAAAATCCCGATAAACTCGGAAAATTACAAAGTGCAGGAATCAAAAAATATACACAAAAAAGGGCACAACAAAAATAATAATACTTAAATAATAATAAATCTAAGGACTCGGCATTTAGGGCATCTTGCCCTTCCCCTTGTCCTTGGCATCCCTGGTCGTCCACTAACGACGACGCGGAGGGGAGCGTTCCCGAATCACCACGGGAACTTCCCTAGCTCGGGCTCGAGTGTTTGAGCCCGACTCCCCTGTCATATCAATAGGCCCAAGACGGGCCCTAACGAGCTCAGGGAGCCGGTCACGCGGACGAAGTCGGTCCCGGACCGCCAACCTCGGCCCAAGTCGTCGTTCCAAGTCAGTCTGCCCTCGAGTGCTGCTAGAACCGACTTCCTTAGATCGAGTCTTAGTTTGTGACTTAAGACCCGATTCCCCCCGAACTGTGGTCTCAGGACTGTGTTCCCCGGTGAAGAAGTCTCTGTTGTCCTTCGCCGACTCACGCTGAACCAATTCGATGGCCTCATCAACTTTTAAGGCCTTTCGAGCTTCCTCGGACTCTTCAGAAGTCCACTTCTGATAAGCCCGTGACACCCAAGTGGATTGGCAAGGGCTGGGTATAGTCCATGTAGGACGAGTGAACCATCTCTGCAACCAGGTGTCGCACATAGCGTCCGTCAATTGGAGCGGGACGCTGATAATGGCTTCAGTCTCAGGGATGCGCTGAGACGAACCGAACTGCCTTAGGAGACGGTCCGGATAAATGTGAACTGTCCAGTCTAAGGACAAGATCGTCAGGTATCGGGCTTGGTCCCTCTTAGCCAGTCCGGTCAATTTTGAAAGGAACCACCAAGCAACGGTCCACCTGATCAAGGGACCCCCGTGAAACACCAACTCCTCGTCCCAGTAAGCTCGATCAATCCGATGACTCGAGCTTATCTTCCGCCTTCGGGAGCTGATCTGACTACTCCGATAACTGGAAATACTTCGAGGAGTCTCTATGATTGACAGCCGTTCCGACAACCATATCTGAAAAGCATATACAAGCTTAATAAGTAACGGAGCAATTCGCTACAGCCCACTCGATCGAGTGCGAAATCCGACTCGATCGAGTAAGCCTGTCAAAAACAGGCAGTAGCCCAGTACGAGTGTCACTCGATCGAGTGACTTACGTGAATCAGAAAATTCGCGCGAAACGTGAAAAAAAAAAAAAAAAAAAATCGAGGTGCATACTTACAGAAAACGGGTACTCCCCGTCAGCGGTCGAGTTGGGTCAAGCCGTCTGGCGTCCAGACCCGTGATAATCTCCCCAGTGGCTAGCCAAGCAGGGCTATGACCAGTCTCCATCTGGTCAACCACTCCGATTAGCCTGATTTGACCCCTGCATGAGTCAAGCTCCATCAGCCCCTCGAAAACATAGCAGTGCAGCATGCAGAAGGCGAATGCCCTACGCCTATGAGCAGGGGTGGCCCTCACATCCCGTGGGTTCATGAACTTGTCGGCCAGATCAAACAGGGAAACGGTATCTCCCTGCACCATTCGGTTTGCCTCAGCATGAGACAAACCCAAAAACTCCCTTAATCTCCTCCTCGGATCCGGGTAGAATGGGGGAATGGCGGGCTGAATAGCAAGACCCCAGCCGCCTATGGCCGCAATCTCCTCGGGCAAAGGGCACATCTCGCCCCTCGGGAATGCAAACACGTGATGGGTGGTGTCCCAAAACGACAGACAGGCATCCAGAAAGTGCGAATCCACTATCAGACGCTGAAAAGGGAATAAATTGACTATCCCCATCTGAGTCAACCGAACTTTCTCCTCGTCCCGAAAGTATTGGGACCAGGCGAGAAGCATAGCCGTTAAATGATCAATACCCATAGCAGAGTTTCCTAACTTTCTTGAAAGTCTAAAAGATTTTGAGAAGGGAAAAGAAGAGTTTGAGTTGAGGTGCAGAAAACTGAAGCAGGGATTCTCATATTTATAATGAGAAAACCTAACAGAAAACCTAACTACCCTGCCTCCTCAGCAAGCTGGGCCCTATGCGCGCGCAGGCCTGATTTCAAACTTGAACCCAGAATAGGAACCAAGCTGTCCCGAGCTTTCCTAAGATTTTCTAAAAATTTCTTTGCGTCAAAATCTTTGTCTTTCCAAAATTTTCAACCTTTTTTCTCCCCAGCGAGAGTCAACATTTTACCTAGATGTTACATGCAAGTTGTTATGTGTCAGCATACAGGTACACCCCAGACTTCAGAAGCAAGTCCCCGCGAAATTATTTAATTCCCCCAACGGAGTCAGCTTTCCCCCGGTGTGCTACATCCAAAGTGCGATGTGTCGGCATACGGGTACACCTACTCCCCAAAAGAGGCAAGCTTTACTCCCCACGGAGCATCATCATCAAATGCGACCCAAGGCTTCAGAAGCAAGCCCGAACAGCTCATATACTTCCCCAGCGGAACACCCGAGGCGGCATTTTCCCCGAAAAGATACGGGATGGGCCCACATATTGTCGCGCCCAGGACTTATGCTACAAGTCTGACTCCCCGCGAAGCTATCATCGTCAGGACAGGTATGACCCTCTGCTTATGGCTGGCGAGCCCTTCACGCGAGTCTACTGGACTATAAACGACCCGACCGAAAGTCTACCAGGTCTTAGCGGGCTTGGTAGCTACTCTGACTTTCGCCTTGTCCAAGCCTCAGTCAGAGTGGGGGCTCTGTAGACACCCGCATTTCGACTGCCACGTGTCTATGGTAGTCTCCGAAAAACACCCGATGATGATCGGACGTCAACGTGACTTAGTATACTCGGATTTGGGCTCGGAATTCATAATATCCGACATGGACTTTTAGCGGAGTAAAAATCTCACAAAACAGACCTCAAATTCAGGCCCAGTGGGTCGTCCCGAGTCAAATAAGACTAATTTGGGCCAAAACCGACACCAAAAATATTTCCCGTCTTTTGGCGACCGGGTCAAAACCCGGTCAAAGGCGAAACCGTCTTGTAAGTCAGCCAGGTTCAAGTTGGCGCACAAATAAAATTCAAAATAATAAACAAATCTACAAAAGTCAACCTTCCCTTATTTATCTCACCCGTCTTGACCCACTCGATCGAGTGGATTGACCTCACTCGATCGAGTGAAGCCTTTTTACCCGGATAAGGCCCATTTCTATATAGGCACTCGATCGAGTGCACTAGGGCCACTCGATCGAGTGCCCTCTATGTCGTGGGAAATGCCTATAAATACCACGACATCCCCATGCATTCACCACCTTTTTTTTGACCTATTTTCTGAGATTTTCTCTAAGGCATTCAACCTACTTTCACCCTACACTCTCCACAACAAACCCTAAGCAAAAACACGTCAATTCCGAGCCCCTTTGTACCTCGGAAACCGACACACACACCCATATACACCCTAACTCACATACATCCTCGATACTCTCAAGCCGTGCCGCTATTCACGAGTCCATTTCCGAGGTCCTATACTAGCATGTATGTTGAGGGTGTCCTAAACCCCGCTTTAATCTCTTTTGTCTCGTTTTATTTCCGTTTTATTCATCATATTTTTGTATTATAGTCGTAATCGTCACAACACTAACACTAACATTTCTATACTTTTATGTTTTCAATTTATATCGTTTTTATCGTCATTATATTATTAATACCGCGTATATATAATACTAATATCAAAAGTCGGTTTTGAAATGTTGAACTACGATAATCACATTCGATCTGTCTAATCCCTTTACGAGCAACGACGGAGGTGGAGCCCTTTCGAGGAGCCCCGCCCCAATGTACTCAAGGGCGTGACGTGATCGTGATTCGTGGTAGTTGAACATATTTAACTCCATTTCCATAATTGGTTCGAGACCCGTTGACACGAATACCAACATCACATAACCCGAAAGGGTTAGTTTCGATGTCGTGACGTAGAGGGATACATCTCGTTACTAATTCAAAGTTTCATAATCTAACACAAGCGTTTTCATAAAAACTCCGGTGACGGTATTATAATCGTTCATACACGATTATAGTGCCGGAGGCCGAGTCGAATATAAATCACGCGATATTTGTATTTGACTCGGCCGACCATCGATTTCAAGTCATAAAATCGAGCAAATCACTACTCGTACAGGGGGCACTCGACCGAGTGCCATAGGCCACTCGATCGAGTTGCACCCCAAAAACCGGGCAGTAGCCCCATTAACGACACACTCGACCGAGTGTCATAAGGCACTCGATCGAGTAACCCCCCAAAATATGGGCAGTAGCCACGTTAATAGCGCACTCGGTCGAGTCAATCAATGACTCGGTCGAGTGGGTCTGGCAACTCAGAAACCCGGGGGCTTGGACATATATTCCGAGCCCCGTTCTTATCGACTTTAGACCATCGACCGACCCTTCATCATTTTTCAAAACGCTACACATCTCACGACACGTAGAACGACTTTGACCACTTTTACGTGATAAGTCGGGACAAGACTACGGAATGTGAGACTAGGCTAGCAATACGCCACAATCTCATATTTCCGTCCTTCGCTTAATACGTAACATAATACGTATTTAAGCGGGGTAGTCCATCTACATAATTTCGCGGTCTAATTTATATATGGGTCCGCTTTTATCTTTGCTTTACGTTATTTTGTTTATGTTGTATTGTGAATTCCGGGTTGTATTTCCGCCCGTGTAGCCTGTACGCTTTTTATTTCTTTTGCGAGCTTTATTTATTATTTGCTTTTACGCTTTATAAATGAACCTCGCATGCTAACTCAACTCGACCAATAATAAGATGCATTAAATGACGTAGTTAACGCAAAATTCGCATGCTTAGACAAAACGCTGTTTGCATATCATTTAATTATTTTACTAGCGCGCGTATCATGAACACGAACGATGTCTTAGTAGAGGCCGCCATGTGCGGGCGGGGTTGGGTGTCCTTAGTGGGCTTCTCAACACGTACCCTCACCCCTTACTCAGAACCTTTGGTTTCCGGATGTCCGAAACCCTTGGCGAACGAGAGTCATTCTTTACACGATTACCGGTATAGATGGTATCGGTATCGCAATGCAAAGGGACGAGCCCCATAAACTCTGAAATCGGAGTGGGCTTACTTTGTGTATAGCCCATGACGACATAGAGTGGGCTCGTATGGTTCCGAATAACCACAAAATTCGGTGGCGACTCCATTTTGACTTAATTTCGAACCCGAGAACAATCTTACCACGAGATTCATTCGCCTACCCAAACCCGCGCTTCGCCGCGTCAGGGTGGACCTACGTCATGTCCACACCACTATAATATAATTATTAGTTAGTTATTTAGTCTTATAATAAATGTTTATAGCATCAAGTAACCACCATAAATCTACAATATTGTTATTTATTAAATTCGGAACCCAATAAAACAACGTTAGGTATGTCCGACGAGTCTCTAAATATTATGAACCGGGTCGGACACGTCTCCAAATATGATGAACCGTGTCCGATACGTGTCCAAATAAATTAAAAAAATCGGACACGGTTTTACAGGTGTCCGACACGTATTGTCGTGTGTCCGACGTGTGTCGGTGTCCAACACGTGTGTCCGACACGATACGTTGGTTTGGAGGAGTGTCCGTGCAACCTAGACTAGGAGCCACGACTCGTGTGTTTATTCTCTGTTTACGTGAAAAATGATTTTTAAATCAAATGGCTACCAATGTCCCATCTTTTAAACTTTATCGTTTTCATCACCTCACATGTTGGTTAATTGAAGTAAAGGAAACTATCTGTTACGTGATATCCTTTAATATTTTTGTAAGTATATTATTTGTTATTCACATGATGTCTTATGTGTTCGAGGTGATGTTAGATGAACGGCTTGGTTGCTGTCCCGCTCAGCGTCCACTGTTTTATTTTATTTTTGCAGGTCTAAGACGTTGGGGAATCGAGCGAGAGAGATTTAATAATATGTTTGTATAAAATGCAATCTATATTCTGTACTAAGTGAATCAAGACTATGTAATTAATAGTCGTTTGTTGTAAGGATCCGTAGCGATCCGGATTTATTTACACTCTGATATAATTTTAATTAAATGACTTAGATAACTTTCCGCATTATCTATTAATTTAAGTCATCGAAAGTCCGGGTTGTTACAGTTGGAAAGTTCGTGCGATGCACAGGCCGATTTGTAATTCCATGAATAATGACACCAAGTTGGATACTTGAATAAATTGGTTAGACTACGCAACAGTAGAAAGTAAGTCAAATGTAAGAGTAAGCATAATAGGAAACGAATACTATCCACATATGTGAATGTGTTTCTAGGAGGTAATATTTGCAGTAAACGTCAAACTAAATTGTACTCCCTCCAACCCACTATGATTTACCCACTTATTATTTTAATCCCTCACATTTGAATAAAAGTGGGTAAATCATTCTGGAGCGGAGGGAGTAGCGTGCATTGTAGTTAGAACGACTCAATCATTATTAAACTCATACACGATAAATAGTACTCTGAAATCTATTATTTGGACGATATCACGACAAATGCATCTCAAATTTGGGATATATATGGACAATAAACATTTTTAAGATTACTCATTTATAAAATACTCGTAGCATTTCATCATCTCTATCATTTTGATGTGGGATAATTTTAATTAAATTTATAAGCTTAAGAGCTGTTTTCGATGTAGGATCATTTATAAGCTTTCTGCTGCTTCTGGTCATCTGGTGTCATGCCTTGGTATACTAAATCTACTTCTTCATTTCTCTATTAAACTGCTTGAGCTTTTCACTAGTCATTTTAGTTCTGATACTAATTCTAGTTCTATTAAATTTGGTCTGGCTTTGACTGTCACTACTGGTATTGCTGGATTACTCATTGGTTATGATACTAGTAATATTCCTTGCTCAACTTTCTATTGCTGTTACGTTGTTAATATTCTTCTCATCTTGATTTGCTTAGTTGTTACGGTTTCTTAATAAATTGTTTCTATGAACCTTATTAATTGGCAGCATAACTATAAACGGGTGGGAGATGATGATTCCTCTAGCATCTTCGCCGCCACTGGGTAAGTTCATTCTCGCATTTTCATAAATTCATTCTTGTATCGTTCATTCAATGGTGGGAGAGTATTATTTACAATATTTATGTATGTACGTGTGAACAGAGTAAGGGTGACCAATGAATTGGGAACCAGAAATGGGAAAGGAGCAAAATTTGCGACGAAAGTATGTAGCCGTAACAACATCGACAATAATTGGACTAATATTTTGTGCTCCTATAATGATATTCCACAATCGATTTGCGGTCATATTCTTAGATAGTAAACAATATGTACCCATCTTTTGGGATAATTTTTTTTTTGCCAGCATCTTTTGGGATATATATATATATATATATATATATATATATATATATATAGGTTCATGTGAGAACCACTCCTTCAATGAGAACTGTGAGAACTCTTCTCAACCATCAGATCCTATTATGTGAATGGATGGCTGAGATTAACTTTCCTCCGATTAATTTCCTTACCCCCCATTTTCCCCAATTTCCCACCAACTGAAGCAAATGAATGATTTCCCTCAATTCCCCCCAATTTTATTATTGCAATCTGAACCCTAACATTATCCAACTCTCACTGTATCATACAACTAAGAAAATTTGTCTTCAATCCTCGATCTTCTTCGCAATATCATTTGTCTTCAATCCTCGATCTTCTTCGCAATATCCAGATATTCCTCACTCAATCTTCTTAATTACTCTTCTTTTCTGCAATCGATGATATCAACTCAATCGTTCATTTAGTTCAATTCAATCGTTCATTTAGTTCGATCAATCGGTTAGTTCAATCGTTATCATCAACATCATGCAATTACTTGACTACTCGATTACTGCTTGCTAAACTAGATTAATTTGATTTCAAACTGTTCTACTTCGCTTAGTCGATGATTTGATTTTTTCTTTGTGATAATTTAGTTTTATTTTGATAATTGAGGTTTCTTCCTGGTTTGATCAATGGCAGATAATGCTGCTTGATGTTTTCTTTTGTTTATGATGACTTGACTTAGTTTAGTTGGCATAATTGAGTTTTTTTACTTAATGTTGATTATAATATAATTTTGTTTCTTATGTAGTTATGTGTGATGATGAGTTTTGATCGGTCAATTGATTGGATTTTTGAATCAATACCATCGTGATGTTTTAATTTGTTTTGTTGATACTTTACTTTCTTTTGTGATTATTGAGGTTTTGTCGAGATAATTTAGGTGTTGCTATGATAATTGAGGTTTCTTCATGATTATGGGTTGAAAGTTGTTTGTTTACATGGTTTGATCGATTGCAGATTGCTTGTACTTGCTTGATGCTTTGTTGTTTTTCTTTGTTTTTTTGTTTTGTTGATGGTTTGACTTCGTTTCGTTGGCATAATTGAGTCCCAGCAAACCATTTTATTTGCTCTATAATTGCAGTACACGACAAAGTTTCATTGCCGTAAGACAGTTGTTTGATTCTACGACACTGTAAGACAGTTGTTTATAACTTTCATTGCAAACCCCGCTTTGCTTCATATTGTCGATGGACAAATGAACTCATTGTCTTGATGACTACCTACAGTTCTGCCAGTATATACCACATTAAAATTGGAAAAAGGTACGCTAAAATTGAAATTGAAAAAGGATACGCTAAAATTGAAAAGGGTACGCTAAAATTGAAATTGAAAAAGGGTACGTTAAAATTGAAAAAGGGTACGCTAAAATTGAAATTGGAAAGGGTACGCTAAAATTGAAAAAGGGTACACTAATCTAAGGGTTGTAAAGGGTTCTCACAGTTCTCACCATAGTATGGGTTCTCACCCGATCTTAACTCTCGATCTTAACTCTCTCTCTCTCTCTCTCTCTCTCTCTCTATATATATATATATATATATATATATATATATATATAGGGGTGGGATCCGGTGCGAACCAATGTACGGTCCGAACTATTCCTTACGGTGCGAACCCCCACTTACACTTCTTTGAACTTCCACTTACACTTTTAGGGGCACTACTTACACTTTAAAAAATCCAAAAAATAAAATAAAAAAAAGGGCAGTTAAGCCGGCTGACCGGCCCCCTGCCCTAGCCGGCCGGACAGATTTTTTTTTTTTTTTTTTTTTTTGCCTATTTTAAAAATGTAAGTGGAGCCATTAAAAAGTGTAAGTGGAGCATTATAGAAGTGTAAGTGGGGTTCGGACCGTAAGCAATAGTTCGGACCGAAGTTGTGGTTCGGACCGGATCCTAAATCTATATATATATATATATATATATATATATATATATATATATATATATAGAGAGGTGGGTTCCGGTGAGGCAGGGTAACTCTTTACACCCATTGAGGCACAATCTAAACCATTAGATTAAGATGGGACATACATCCAAATAAGTGTTATATACACTAAAAAAAACTCATTATATACGTTATTAAACTCACTATATATACACACACTTAAGAACTCAATATATACAGTAAAAAAAATATTATATACACTCAAATAGTTATTATGTACACCAATTAATCAACAATGAAACATACATCAAAATAATTGTTATATACACTAAAAAAATTCATTATATACGCTATTAAACTCACTGCATATATATACATTTAAGAACTTAATATATACAGTAAAATAATTGTTATATACACCCAAATAATTAATATGTACATCAGTTAATCAACAATGGAACATACATCAAAATACTGTTATATACAGTAAAAAACTCATTATATACGATATTAAACTCATTACATATATATATATATATATATATATATATATATATATATACACACTTAAGAACTAAATATATATACAGTAAAATAGTTATTGATATATACACTCAAATGGTTACTATGTACACCAATTAATCAACATATATATACACTGAAATAATTGACATGTGTACTTAATTATTTGATATAATAGAATTGTTATATACCTTAAAACAGTTATTATGTACACTGAAATTGTTTTTATATACACCAATTTTATTTTAAATTCCGATTTTTTTTTTCGGAAAAATTTTTTTTTTTTTTGGAAAAAAAATTCCGATTTTTTTTTTCGGAAAAAAATTATTTTTTTTTCTGGATATTTTTTTTTTAAATTTTTTTTCCGAAAGATATCGATTTTTTTCCCCGGGAAAAAAAATTGGGGAATTTTTTTTTATGTATGAGTTTTTGTTTTAATCTTAGCCTTTAATTTGATTTTAATCTAATGGTTGAGATTGTGCCTCAATGGGTGCGGCGAGTTGAGCTGCCTCAAAGGATCCTAGTTCTATATATATATATATATATAGAGGAAGGATCAAGTGAGTCCATTTATCATAATTGAGTCCATGAGTCCTCATCTCAACCAGGGGCGGACCCAGGAGGTTCGATTTGGTGTAGCGAATATATTTTCTCAATATTAAATATCTATATTAGAAAAAAAAATATGACGCTCCAAAAAAATAACCGATCAATCGTTCAAACATTCCTTTCAATCTTGAGAGCATAATCAAGTGGAGTATAAATTTCTCAATTTTTCTCAAATAAAACCCAGTAACCAACCACCCATTGCTAATTTTTTATTTAAAATCTGAAACTAAATACCAAATACTGTACACGTAACACAAACAGAATGTACAAATATTTAAACAAACATAAAAACATACAATCACCTTACTTATTTATGCCCTACCAAGTGCAAATTTATACATCCTAAATTTCTTCATCTACCATCAATGACCAAATACAACTCAGATAGTGCAGTAGCCCGACAACAATTGAGATTGAAAATGTCATTCCATGGCTTTGTGAAATTGAAAAGTAATTTGTGAAATTGAAAAGTGCAAATTTGTGAAATTGAAACACATTATGGTTATTTGTTCTTCAACTAGTGAAATTGTGGGACATTAATTATTATAGCTACTAAATACAGTATCAAATTGTGATTTTGAAAATTAATACTCTATTTAACTATGTTAATAAATATGGTGAATATTGATTGCTGACATATTTCTAGGAATATGGGGATAATTAAGGAGGTTAATTAATTCTATATGGGAAAGATAATCTTTAGGTTATTATTCCACCTCTTAATTAAGGAAATTAATTTATTTGGGGAAGATAAATGGGGTAGCAAATTTTGTTCTTCTTAATTATTTCCGAAAAATTTCCTGTAGCAATTGCTACACCTCCTCTAAGCATGGGTCCGCCCCTGATCTCAACCCTTAAATTAGTGATAGATTAATGGTTAAGATTGTTTTGTCAATTAAGGAAATAACTAACTAAATCTTGGTAAATATTTTATTTTTTTCTCTCTCCTCTTTAATTATATTAATGCAAATATTCTCTCTCCCATCAAATTTTTAACTGCATCTTTCTATCACACAACAAGTATGTCGTTTCATCTTCATTTTCACCAAAGAAAATCATCATTTCGCTACTGTCATGTTACTCTAACTCATACAATGTGTTATTCTAACTCATACAATGTGTTACTCTAATTCATGAATTGTGTTACTTTAACTCATAAAATCTATTACGTTACATAATAGTGTCTTATAAAAATAGTATGTTGCAAAATGTATTTTTCTATTAAGGATACTCCAAAACAAAATATTATAAAACTCCATTATAATTCCAATTTTTCACACTTGTTAATCTAAGAACTTGATATTGGTAATCAAATTATACTCATAAATTGTGTTACTGTAACTCATTAGGTATGTTACTGTAACGCATAATGTGTGTTATTCTAACGCTTAATGTGTGTTATTCTAACTCTTTTTACATCAATAAATTGGTACAGAAGTTCCAACTGAATCAACTTCATTACAATTTCAATATTTCACACCTGTTACTCATAATATGTGTTACTGTAACTCATTAAGTATGTTACTCTAACGAATAATGTATGTTACTCTAACAATATACTATCCTACTTAGAATTCTACTTCTTCATCCTCCTCGTCCTCTTCTTCTTCATCATCTTCATCGTCAGAAACTTTGATTTAATCTAACCACCGCGCCATCTTTTCGTTGTGTACCTCCTCACATCCACAAGCCAATGCGTAGATTTTATAGAAGTTTACTTACTCATCCACGTCCTTGAAAATCTGCCCTATGTATGGAGGAAACTCTCACCCACATCCCTACACCTTTCATGTGTTTTTGCGTGTACTGAAAAATAATAACAGTGCTAATAAACGTGGCGAAAAAAACAATCAGAACTTGAAATATGGATTAAAGTAACAGATGACAATAATTAAAGTAACAGATGAAGTGCATTGAAGTAACACTGGATTCAATTAACAGAGAATGCTTATACATCAGGTATAAATTAAAGTAACAGAGGTCAGACATTAAAGTAACAGATAGTGTGAATTAAAGTAACAGATAATGTTCGTTAAAATAACACCAGGTATAGGTTAGTGCAAAAAATTCATATAATGATCATAAATGAGAGTATGACGCAATATCTTTCTTTGAATGGGGGTGATATTCTTTGATATTGTTTCCTATTTTGAAATCAATCACATCCCATAATTATAGGAAGCAATATCTTTCTTTTTTCTTTTTTATTTTTTTATATGGCGGTATTCTAAATCCTTTTTGTTACTCCAATGCATTACAGTAACAAATGAAAAGAACTAAAGTAACAGATGAAGCGCGTTAAAGTAATACGAGATTCAGTTAACATTATGTGTATTAAAATAACAGGGGTTAACCATTAAAATAACAGATTGTGTATATCAAAGTAACACAGTATGTGCATTACAATAACTCCATATATGTTCGTGCGTAAAATTCATATAATGCTTAGACCTTTTTGTGTTACATTTTTGTGTTACTCTAATTAAAATTAGGTGTTACTGTAACTCAGAACGTATGTTACTTCAACACCGTGTCTGCTTCATTAGAAAACAAAACAATAGTATCAGTGAAGTTTAAGAAAAACCTAAAGAATAAAGAAAATAATAACACGAGAGTAATGGACCATTGATATGAATCTATGAATAATCAAATGAATAAAATTCCACCTTTTAAAAAATATAAAAATTTGGAATCTATACTAACAAGATAGCAGTGAACCAGATATGAATCTATGATGAATGAAATGACCATGAAAGCAATATCGACATGAAAATCGACGAAAAACATGAAAAAAAATTGACGCAAGTTAGTCGAGATGATGAATAAAAATTGACGCAAAACATGAAAGTAATAACGAAACTCACCATTGTTATAATCAATGAATTGATTATCAACAATTGATGAAGATATCGCGATCATTGAATCCATAGTAACGGGATTTCGAGCACAAATTTGAATGAATGAATGAATGAAAGAACGTGATATTAGAAGCAGTTTTTTTTTTTAGGTTTTTGATGAACGTAAATGAATGAATGAATGAGTGAATGTGATTTTAATGCAAATATTAGGATGCATCTTGTTCATATATAGATAAGGACTCCCTCCCTCCCTCCCTCCCTCCCTCCCTCCCTCTCTCTCTCTCTCTCTCTCTCCCTCTCTCTCTCTCCCTCCCTCCCTCCCTCCCTCCCTCCCTCCCTCCCTCCCTCCCTCCCTCCCTCTCTCTCTCTCTCTCTCTCTCTCTCTCTCTATATATATATATATATATATATATATATATATATACATGGTTTATTAACTTGAGATAAGAAATCATATATCTCTCTAATAAGGTGTTTTTCTCATGGATCAAAGAAACCTTTGACCTGGAGATCAATTTTATCTCTTAAAATTGGTTTCTGAATCATAAGCAAAGAAATCAATTTTTTAAAATGGTTTCTTACCCTAAGACACCTTTGACCTGGAGATCATCTCTAAATTGGTGTCTTAGGGCATTTTAAGATGATTTCTTTGCCCTTTTTTCTAGTAGTGGACTCAAACAAAGATTTCTGGTTAATATCTAAACACGAATGGTTACCCTTATTTATGATATAGAATTCCATCAACTTATTATAATTTTTCGACGTGGGATATTTCTACTTAAATTTATATTCTTAACAACTTCTTTTAGGATCCAAAAGATTTCTGGCCTGGTTGATATCTAAAGACGACAATCTCTCTTTTTGATGATACAAAATTTCATTACCCCATAATAATTTTTCGATGTGGGATAATTCTACTTAAATTTATAGTCTTAAAAATTCTTTTTAGGACT
Source organism: Agrostemma githago (assembly GCA_958450325.1). NCBI lineage: Eukaryota > Viridiplantae > Streptophyta > Magnoliopsida > Caryophyllales > Caryophyllaceae > Agrostemma > Agrostemma githago. Next base: position 55,449,824 of record OY288252.1, on the reverse strand, counting down.
CAAAAGATTTGAAGTTGATATCTAAGGACCAACGATTATTCATAATTATATAATAGAATTTCATCAACTTATTATAATTTTGTTATGTGGTATATATATTTCTACTTAAACATATAGTCCTAATAACCTTTTTTATGACTCAAAATATTCAGGCCCGTCAGATGGCCCGTTCACCCGGTTCTTGGAACCGGGGCCCAGCCCATTAGGGGGCCTCAATAGCTGCTAACCCATTATATATATGTTATGATCATATAGAGGGCAATAGTGTTAATTGTGGCACAGTGGTTGCTGTGAGCTGATAAGATACAGATTGAGCAGATGGCGGGGGTTCGAAACCTCACAACTGCATTATTTTGAAATTTGGTTTTAGTTTTCTTCCCTTCTTTCCTAAGCTTATTTAATAATATTACTTCTCTTCTTATTTTTGTTTCCTTTGAGCCTTTAATTAATAACGTGTTTTGCATTTTTTTTAAATATAAAAAATATGGATATAAGACCTTACTTTAACCTAAGTTTCCATTTTAATTATAATTTGTGGGTTATTTATAAAGATCAATTTTTTTTTAAATTGAATAAATTGTGTAACAAATACTCTATATCATATTTATACAACAATGAGATTTACTACCTGCAGTCTAAAATAAATTTACAAAAAAATATTGATAGCTAAAAATGCAGTATAAATGGATTGTAATGCATAAATCTCAAATATTTTGATAACTACTCACCTACTGTAGATAGGTACGAAGTATTTACGGAGTACTACTTTGTAATATCAGTGGATGATGACACTTAGTTATATTTAAAAACTCAAAAACAAATTTCAATCCGTCTATTACTTCTTCCATCAGATTGATTTATTTACCTATTACTCATATGTTATTGGTGAGAAATATTATATATTTATATCAAAGGTAATAAATAAATGATTGAGACGGAAATGGTATAATGGAATATCAAATTTCAAAATAACATAAAAATATACGAGCTGGTGTTTGGTATGAGGCCTCCAAAAAATATTTGACACCGGGCCTCTAAAAATCATTTGACGGCCCTGAAAATATTTCAAGTTGATATCTAAAGACGAATTATTACTTTTATTTATATATTAGAATTTCATCACGATACTATAATTTCTCGATGTGGATAATTTTTACTTCAATTTATAGCTTTATTAAGAGTTAAGAGTTGTTCAAAAGATTTTTGGTTAAAATCGAATGATTACTATGATATACTCTTAAGATGAATACAATTCTTTTGGGTTCAATGCGGGACAAACTACTTGACAAAAAACACATCGACATTTTTTTTTGTAATTATAGATTCATCATCACGTTGTTATAACTTTCATATGTGGGACGATATTTTATTGTTTATACTCATATATTTTGTATGTAAAAAAATATAATTATAGAATCCTGACCCGTTATGTCATTATAATTTTTGAATGTAAGACAATTTTACCGTTCATATTATATACGGAGTACTTCATATGTAATAGGTTCGACACACTTAGAATATTTCTTCAATGTGGGACAATTCACATATATACTAAAAAACACTTTTTTTAAACAAATAATAAGATTTTTAATTGATAATTAAGAACCAATGACGACACTTATTTGTAAGAAAATAGATCTACTATTATAATAGGATAATAGGACAACCCCCATTACGACATAAAGTTTGCTAATAGGACAACCCATATTCAAAATTAAGAATTGATAATTCTACTTTTCTGACAAATATTGTACTCCGTAGTACATAAGATATCAGAATGGATGTGACTACACAATACTACATATTGCTAATAAAACAAAGGAGAGGATATCCGGATAAGATTTTGATAAGATATGATTTCATATACTGTATTAGATTACATTTAGATAAGATGTTGATAAGATAAGGTTTCAGAAACTCTATATACAGTGATGTTCTCTATGATTAAAAATACATATTCTTCACAACCTAAGTTTTTTATCGCTTTCAATCAAAAAATGACGAACAATCTTAACAACTATCTCAATTTTAATTTTGACAGTAGCTGCACCACAAATAATATTCTTTTATCATAGTTTATAGCTCCTGAATTGGTGGATGATGAAGACGACGAAATGTTTAGGGTATTAGTCGAAGGAGAGGAAGGGAACGTGCTATAATAAGAAGGCAACCAATCTTAAGAGATCATCTGGATGGTCATAATCGATTTTTGCTGATTACTTCTTTGACAACCCGGTACGGCGTACCCACCTGAGATGTTTCGTCGAAGGTTTTGAATGCACAAAAGTTTGTTCATTCGTATTATGGACACTTTATCTGAAAGGTATCCCTACTTTTAGTTAAGATACAATGCAGCATATGAAAGGAGATTTTCTCCAATCCAAAAATGTACAGCTGTAATTCGACAACTGACATATGGAAATCCTTCTGGTTCTTACGATGAGTACATAAGAATTTGGGAAACTACGACGAAGAAGTGCTTGTTTAATTTTTGCCGTAGTGTTATTGAAGTATTTGGGCCTCAATACCTTAGAAGGCCAAATGAAGCAAATGTTGAACGATTACTTCAAATGCACTTAGATCGTCACGGCTTTCCAAGCATGCTTGGAAGCATCGACTGCATACATTGGCATTGAAGAGCATGTCCAGTTGCCTGGCATGGTCAGTACACGCGATGATCATGGAGTGCCCACAATTATGCTCGAAGCTGTTGTGTCTCAAGATTTATGGATATGGCATGCCTTTTTTGGAGTGGCCCGACCGGATAAAGCAATGATATCAATGTTCTTCGTCAATCTTCATTGTTTAATGATGTTGTCGATGGATTTGCTCTGCAAGTTCATTTCTCGGCTAATGGAACTGAATACTCGAAAGAGTATTATTTAGTCGATGGTATATACCCAAAGTAGGCAACCTTTGTAAAGAGTTTCCCCAATCCAATGGACCCTCCTAAAAGACAGTTATTCAAGAAAATACAGGAATCGGCTAGAAAAGATGTGGAACGTGCATTTGGTGTTCTTCAAGCGCGATGGGTGATTATACGCCAAACGGCTCGTTTTTGGGATAGAAGAAATTTGATAAATATCATGTACGCATGTATCATACTACATAACATGATTGTTGAAGATGAAGGAACACAAATAACTAATTGGGAGAGTGATGTTGAAGCAGATTCCGTACAAGTAAGTGGAGGGTTGCTAAGTGATTTTCAAGCGTCTCTTCACAGACGTGTTGAGCTTCGTGATCGTGAAGTTCACAATAATTTGAAAGCGGACTTGGTTGAGCATATATGGCAACGATTTGGAGGAACTATCGAAATATAAATAAATGTATTATTATAGTTTTCATTGGGAAGTATTATTTATGTTTTTAGATTGTTAAATTATTATAAATATTGTAATTTAATTAAGTTTTTTTGTTTAAAAGTGTATGGAGTAATTAATTTTATTAGACATTTATTAAAAAAATATTATGATGTTAAATGTTTTGGGTAGAAATTAATTTGAAGTAGTGAGTGGATTGTGGGTGGGACCCATTTATAAACTTGGATGAACTTGTACTATTGTTGACATTGGTTTATGGAGTTTGAGTTTGTAGATAAATGATGTGGCGGAAAATGAAATTGGATGTACTTTGATTGTTGTTGTTGCCCTAATAAAAGTATATACTTCCTCCGTTCCATTTGATTGTCTGCATTACTTTTTCACACTTGTCAATGCACGTTTTCTTTTGTCTATATCTTTAGTTACGTATTTCTAAAAATTATAAAAATTTGATATTTATAACGTACCCGATTAGACAATTTAAACAAGATCTCACATGACTATTTTTTTTTATCTTATACTCCCTCCTAGTTTCCATGCATGATCTTACCTATTTCCTTATTGGCACTAGTCCCCTCATCTTATACGCCAAGTAATTGAATAAACAAGAGTATAAAATGTAGGTGAATGTAACCAATGCTCGAGTAGTCGAGTGGGATGATCTTTGACCTGCCGCAAAAACTCGGAAAGATGGTCTCTCAATAGCGTTTACGAGATCCCTTTCACATGATGAAAGTAGAGTAAAGTCTTGCTTTTTTGGACCGAAGTAGTCTGAACTGAAGTACTGAGACAAAATGAGCCTTCTTTCTTTCTCCAACTACATCAATCAATGATTTTAGTCAGACTGCACACCCTTACTGCCTTGCCACCAGCTTCCTCGATGATAAAATGCTTCAGCTTTTGGGACATACAGATCAACTCAGACAGGTACGATCCACCAGTACAAAGATCATACACTTGCAGTTTGCTCTCGATAACCACAATTACCTTGTTTTGGAGCATTAAAAACATTCTATAGGTTGTTTTGTTGACAGACGGTGCAGATACTCGTGCTTATATGCTAACTTGGCCGACCTCTACATTGATTTTTCAGATATCTGCTGAAAAGATTTACACTGAGCTCTCGCCAAAGCTTAAAGGTATGGCTTTGTGTTACTTGTCCATTTGTGGGGGCCTTTAGGTAGTATTGTAATGATGGCGAATTACAACATCTTAAAATTAGCAAAATTAGCATGAAATACGAATCATTAAATATTAACTTCAGCCTTGGAAACTCTTTAATGTTGTTAACCCTTGTTTGATTGACAGGAGATAGTTCGGAGAAAGGTTTGAGGAACATCATAAGCAGCGATGTCTTGATTATAGTCGCTTTATTAGCATGTTTATTAGGTTTCCTGATCGGGTATTGATGCGAATGCGGATGCGGTTTAGAATAAGAAATGAAGTTGGGTCGAAGGTTAATGTAACCTTGAGTGATGACGTGTATTTTGGAGTGAAATTGAACTAAGGTTAATGTAACCTTGGCTCGTGGTGAAGGTCTTCCTCGATTTTGACGTTTGTGACAAGCCTATTTTAGGAAAGAAAATACTCTGAATTACGTAAGGATTTTGTGATGAAATAAAAGACAAAACGTAACCAAAGATACTTAGCTCGAATTCGACCTTGAATCCAATACTAATAATGTAGAGATTGGCGCACCAATTCCTCGACGCGATTTGGAAGTACTTTCTTGAAATGAGTTTTCACAAGGTTTGATATAAATAAAAAACTTTGCTGAATTTTTATTGCTTAATCGTTCAATGCCTTATGCTAACATGCAACGTGGTTTTTATAGCCTTGCACGAGTGTATCACTCGATTATTCTTGCCTATAGTACGAGATACATAATCCAATTAAAACTAGTAACTAATCTAGATAATATATTATCTTACCGTAAGTATCTCTTGAATTGATCTCCTCATGATCATTCTTATTCTTATTTCCTAATTAAAAAAAAAAGATTGCCTCTGATCTTTATTTGGCTGGTAGATCTCACGCATATATCCCTCATGAAATAAATATCAAATGAACCTTGATAATCTTTCATTTTATTGCCAAATAAGAGAAGATTGTTCTTGATTAATTACTTGGAGTAAGGATCACGCTTGATATCATCCGCATATCTTCCATATTGCACAAAATATCTTGGCAGCAATCTTCATTTTATCTAGTGCACCTAGACAATATTTGGGACGTGTGTAAGCATGCACACGCCTAGCTTTATTGGGCTTGGTTCGAATAACCCAAGTGAGTGGATGGTCTCATTGTGGGCTTTATTCGGTCCTAGCACAATTGAGTCGGGCTCGAGCTTACTCGCATCATCCCCTCCTTCTTCGAAAGGAATTGACCTCAATTCCGCAATGCCATTATCGCTTAACTACGGACTTAAGTCCCCTACATTGAATGTAGCTAGCGTGGACTCCATAGTCTCCTGGAAGCTCGATCTTTTAAGCATTGTCGTTTACCTTGTCAACGACCTTGTACGGACTCTTGGCTCGCGGCATGAGATTGTTATTTCATTTTCCCGAAAACCTTTCCCTGCGTAAATGTAACCACACCAAGTCTCCGGGTTGGAATACCTTAGTCGGTCGTTTTTTGTTAGCTCGCCTTTTGTAGGTTTCGTTTACCACCTCAATTCTAGCTCGGACTTGATCATGTAGCTTTATCATAGCCTTGACCTTGCCCTCCGCATCCTTGCGAACAATTTCCCCTTTAGGGATGGAGAGTAACTCAATAGGTAAATACGGGTTGACCCCATAGACTACCTCGAAAGGAGAGTGCTTAGTCGCATAGGCTGGAGATCGATTATTAGCGAACTCCACATGTGCAAGCTTAAGGTCCCAATCTTTCTGAGTTTTACTCACCAAACCACGGAGAATAGTCCCTAAGATACGGTTTGTCACTTCCGTTTGCCCATCAGTTTGAGGGTGATGCGAAGTGCTAAATAGTAGCTTAGTACCGACCTTACTCCAAAGCGTGTTCCAAAAGTAACTCAAGAATTTTGAATCACGATCGGACACAATAGTCTTCGGGACTCCATGTAAACGGACTATCTCGCGATAATAGAGCTCCGCGACGTTACTAGCATCGTCCGTCTTATGGCAAGCCACGAAATGGGCCATCTTCAAAAATCTGTCCACGACTACCATAATGGCATCCTTTCCTCTTTGGGTACGAGGTAAGGCCATAATGAAGTCCATTGACACATCTTCCCATGGTCGTTCCGGAACTGGTGATGGCATGTAGGCTCCAGCTTTAAAAGAGCTTTTCGCCATCTGACAAGTAACACACTTGCCTATGATGTTTAGGACATCACCAATCATTTTCAGCCAATGAAAGTGCTCGTGTAAAATGTCGAGCGTCTTTTGGACCCCGAAATGTTCGGCTAAACCACCACCATGTGCTTCGCGAATTAATAATTCACGAATTGGATGCTTCGGAACGCAAAGTCGATTTCCCTTAAATAGAAAACCCTATTGTATCGTGTATTCCTTGTATCCACCTTTTTGATATTCCTCGAATATATCCCTTGGTTCATCATCTAGCACATAGGATTCTTTGATTAACTCGAACCCTAGTAACTTCACTTCGAGCGTGGTAAGTAGCGCATATCTCCATGATAAAGCGTCAGCTACTACATTACTCTTGCCTTCTTTATATTTTGATGAAAAATGGAATGATTGAAGGAATTCAACCCATTTTGCATGTCTCGGGTTGAGCTTTTGTTGTCCATGTATAAACTTGAGAGACTCGTGATCCGAGTGAAGTACAAAATGACTAGGGCGAAGGTAGTGACTACATTGGTCAAGTGCTTGAACGATCGTGTAGAACTCTTTGTCGTATGTAGAGTAATTACAACGAGTGCCCCTAGTTTCTCCGAAAAGTAAGCAATGGGCCGTTGAGCTTGGACTAAGACAGCCCTAATTCCCCCGCCAGTTGCGTCACACTCAACTTCAAACGGTTGAGAGAAGTCGGGTAGAGCGAGTATATATAGGTGCATTGCACAGCAACTATTTGATCTTCTTGAACGCCTTTTGAGCTTGTTCGTTCCAATCAAACGCTCCCTTTTTCAAGCAACCCGTGATAGGGCTCATAACCGTGCTGAAATCATGAATAAATCGTCGGTAGAATGAAGTCAATCCGTGGAATGATCGTACTTCAGTTACCGTACTAGGGATAGGCCAAGAACGAATAGCCTCCACCTTTTCTTGATCCACGACAACTCTATCCTGGGATACAACGTATCCAAGGAATATAACTTTGTCGACCAAGAATGAGCGTTTCTCGGCTTTGCCGTATAGTTTTTGCACGCTTAGTGTTTCGAACACTTGTCTTAAGTGGCGTAGGTGCTCTTCAATGCCCTTGCTGTATACTAGGATATCGTCCAAGTATACGACCACGAACTGTCCAATTAAGGACTTTAGAACCTTGTTCATAAGCCTCATGAAAGTGCTTGGTGTGTTTGTAAGGCCGAAAGGCATGGCCAACCATTCGTATAACCCATGTTTGGTTTTGAATGCGGTCTTCCATTCATCTCCTTCTCTCATTCGAATTTGGTGATAACCACTTCGAAGATCGATTTTGGAGAAGATGGTTGAGCCATGAAGTTCATCAAGCATATCATCGAGTCTTGGAATCGAGAATCGATATTTTATGGTGATGTTATTCACTGCTCGGCTATCGATGCACATTCTCCATGTGCCATCTTTCTTAGGGACGAGTAAAGATGGAACCGCCCACGAACTCATGCTTTCTCTTACGTAACCTCGTTCCATTAACTCCTCAATTTGTCGTGGAGTTCTTTGGTTTCTTCGGGGTTACTCCGATAAGCCGCCTTATTTGGTAAGGGCGCGCCGGGTACGAGATCAATTTGATGCTCGATTCCATGCAATGGAGGTAAACCCGTTGGTAAATCATCTGGAAAAACATCGTCAAACTCACGCAATAGTGGTTGAACGCGTTCAACAGAGTCAAGGTTAGGGTAAACTTGGGTAAGGTTAATGTAACCTTGGTCAAGGTTATTCCCTTTTGAAACTGTGGACAGGTTAGACGCCACAAGTGCGTACACTTGTTCTCCTCTAGCCAAAACTGGCTTGCTTCACGTCTCTTTCACTAGCAAACATTGATAAACTCGGTTTGTTAGTACGATTATAATGAATCGAATGAATCTCCTTCGGCGCCATAGGCCTGGCCTTAGGACGACCTTCTTACCATCCGCAATGAGTTCATGCTCGTTGCTTCGTCCTTTATAAAGGACATTGCGTTCAAATTGCCATGTCCTGCCTAATAACACGTGACACACATCCATGGGAATAACGTCACAAACCACCTCGTCCTTGTAAGGATCCATCGTAAAACCAACTCGGACTTGTTTAGTTACCTTGACTTGGTTCCCATCATCGAGCCAATGTAAGGTATAGGGCCTCGGGTGTGGTGTGGTGGTTAGGGTTAATTTCTTAACCAAGTCTTGTGAGGCGACGTTGGTACAACTCCCCCCATCAATAATATAATCACGTTACACCATTTGTCTTTGACCAAGCATTTAGTGTGGAAAATTCGGTCAAGTTGCTCGGCCACAACCGGTTCAACAATGGTGTGCAAAGTACGACGTAAGACCAAAGACTCAACATGACTTGGTGCTACAAACTCTAGCACGTCGTCCCCTTCTAACTCCTCCCCATTTGTGACATATGAGGGTTCATCCTCGTCACTAAAACTCTCCATCAATTCATCGCGATAGCTAATTGCCTCTCTTAATGTGATGACTCTTTTATTAGGACAATCGCTTTGAAACTGGCTGAATCCTTGACACTTAAAACAACGGACCTTAGACATGTCTTTGGATTTGGTGTCTGTTTTAGGTGTTGTTTGGGTGGCAACTACGAATTTTGGGGTTTGGCTTAAACTAGACCCTCCGAATTTATTAGGTGTTTCAGATTTTGTCCAAGTGCTTGTTTTAGTGGTCGGAGTACGTAGTTCATCGTTTTTGTTGGCCCTCTACTTTTAAATACAAAGAGCATAACAAATCAAACGAAGCATAAGGATGTAAATCTACCACATCAACTATGTTACGATTTAATCCCCTACAAAACCTAGCCATCTTTTATTCCTCGAGTTCTTCTAACTCACACATTAAAGATTCCTTTTCGAACTCCTCAATATACGCACTAATTGACATGGTCCTTTGTTTCAATTCGGCTACCTTACGATATAAGTCGATTTTGTAACTTTTAGGAACATACCTCTTGCGTAACTTATTTTTGAGTTCCTCCCATGACCGGTGTAGACACCCACATTTTGACCGCCAGGTGTCTATAGCAGTTTCCGACAAACACCTGATGATGATCGGACGCAAACGTGCTTTAATATATTCGGAAACGGACTCAAAATCATTGGCATTTGGCTTGGGCTCATTATGGAGTACATATCTCACAAAACCAACCTCAAAATCAGGCCCAGTGGGTCGTTTCGAGTCAAATAAGACTAATTTGGATCGATTCCGACACCAGGGGTAAAACCGTCTTTTAGCGACCGAGTCAAAATCCGGTCAAGAATATTCTCGAGACACACGATTCAGCCGTGACACCTCACACGGCTGATCCGGTCCCAAATACTACAAAAATCATCTTCAAAAATATTAAACAAATCCGTTTAAGGATGGAATTCGGTCTCAAGTAGGAATCCTATCCGAAAACCGATTCAAACACCCGACCGAGTGCAAACACTCGGCCGAGCAGCCCTCTTCCAGCCGGGTTCCCTTTCTTCCTTCACAAGAAAGCGGAATTCTCATTCCTCTCAAATTCTTACGTTTCCTATCCTAAGCGGTAGTTCAAACTCAAAGCGTTTCTCCTAGCCAAGGTCGGGAACTCCCTATAAATAGCCCCTTGCATACAACACTTTTAACATCATCAATTATTCCCATACATTCAAACATCTTTTACACATCAATTATCATTCATTATCTATCACACACACAGAGATCATCGATCTATATTCATACACACATACATCAATTTCTACACTTAACAACGAGAAACCGATATTATACCCAAAGGAAACCAGCCCGATACCCGACACCCTTCACACGTCACACCAAACCGAGCCACCATAACTCACCGACATCCACTCGACGCTCTTGTGCCCAAGCCACGTCCCGACGAGCCCCGATCCGAGTAAACAGAAGCATGTAGGTTGAGGGTGTAACAAAACCCGATTTCTCTCTCTTCTTCTCTTCTCCTTCTCGTCCTTCTCGTTTTTTTTCTTCTTCGTCGGTCGTCCTTTTTATTACGGGTCGTCGTCGTTTTTTTTATTTTCTAATATCGATATTATCAAAAACTATTTTCATATATCAAACATTCTTAACAATATGATATCAACTCTATAGTTGAGTATCGTATTAAAAGAATTAAATTAAACTTTGACGATGTTAAAAATCGTTGAATCTTTTTTCGTTCAAACCTTTTTTTTACAGAACTTTTTTTATTCATTCCGAATATTCGATATCGATTTCATAATCGAATATCGGGTACGACGAATATTGAAAACATAAATCGAGTATAAATTAATTCGTATTTGTACGCGATTTATCAAAATTAACAATTTTCGAACAACAACGGAACCGGGACAGACCCGCACGCGAGTCGCGCCCCTCCCAGGCGACTCGCGCACGGGCCTGAAACCCGAACCCTTATTTTAGCTTTTTCGTTCGTTTTATTATTTATTCTACGAAACGATTTCTAAAATTTATATCTTTTTCTAAAACTATTCGAAGTATTTGATATTGATTTCGTAGTCAATTATCGAATATAGCGAATATCGAAAATATTAGGTCGAGTGCAAATTATGCGATATTTGTACGCGATTTAATAAAAGCATCGAATTTTCAAAAGACCGATTTCAAAAACAGGCCGTCACGCGACCCGCCGGCATCCCGGGCGAGCCGCGCGGCCGGCTGTCACACGACACGCCCTTTCTTTTTTATTTATTTTTCGAACTTCGTTTTTTATACAAAACCGCGTCTTTTAGCAATATTTTCAGATTTCGATCTCGTATATTTATTATATTGGCTATATTATTTTTCACAAACCAGTACTAACTCGTTTGTTTATCCTTTGTAGCAAATTCATATCTTTTTCATCATTTGTTTTATTATACTAAAACGAATCTCACATTCTAAATTCAACTTTGACGTTAATTTTAGTTGCATTAAACCGACTTAGCAACCCATTCAATTCCTCGCATGCTTAGGAAAACAATGTTGCATATCATTCATCGTATTACTAACGCGCGTATTAAAAAATCATTCGATATCCTAGTAGAGGCCGCTAATGTGCGGGCGGGGTTGGGTGTTCTTTGTGAACTTCCCAACACGTACCCTCACCCCTTACTCAGAACCGTGGTTTCCGGATGTCCGAATCCATTGGCAACGAGAGTCATTCAATATACGATTAACCGATCAAGTCGGCATCGGTATCGAACTGCAAAGGGACGAGCCCAATAAACTCTGACATCGGAAATGGGCCGTATTTTGTATACGGCCCACTACGACATAGAGTGGGCTCGAACGGTTCCGAATAACCATAAAAATCGGTGGCGACTCCAACTTCGATTTAAATTTCAATTTGACCATCTCATATGGAGATTCATTCGCCTCCCCAAACCCGCGCGTGGCCGCGTCGGGGTGGACCTATGTCATGTCCACAACCGGATCTCAGGCTTTTCCTCCCGTGCTAGCCTAGTGTTCATGCTTTCGAACCATAGGGACGCACCTTTTGTTAGCCTTAAGATAGCATACTTGCAACGCTTCTCATCGGTGACATCCTTGAATTCGAACATCCTCTTGATTTGACGCTCCCAGTCCAAGTACTCTTTCGGATCTATCTCTACCCCGAATTCAAGCAACTCCGTGACTTTGAATTTGTCATGGGGTTTGGGCACATCTACAAATCTCCTAGCGCCTCCCCCAGGTCTGTTCTCGGACAAATTGCGCAAGGCATGGAGAAGATTGTTCTTGATTACTTGGAGTAAGGATCACGCTTGATATCATCCGCATATCTTCCATATTGCACAAAATAGCTTGGCAGCAATCTTCATTTTATCTAGTGCACCTAGACAATATTTGGGACGTGTGTAAGCATGCACACGCCTAACTTTATTGGGATTGGTTCGAATAAGTGAATAATCCAAGTGAGTGCATGGTCTGATTGTGTGCTTTATTCGTTCCTAGCACAATTGGGTCGGGCTCGAGCTTACTCGCATCATGTATCCAATTAGATTTGTAGTTAATATCTCTATAGTGCGGAAGGAAGAGATATAATGTCTTGTGTCTGTAATTAATTGTTTTGTTATTAATAAAATTTAATTACTACTTAATTATGTGAAAGTGGCGCGTCTATTTTGTACTCCCTCCTAGTTTTTTTTTATCTTCCCTCTTTCCTTTTTGGCACTAATTCGATTATCTTCCCTCTTTCCATTTTTGGGTTGTACTTTAATCAATTTTTTTACTCTTTCTTCAATTCTTTATTATTTCCTTTACTCACAAACCCCACCATATTTCTACTTTATACCCCCACATTGTTATACTTTAATCAATTCTTTATTTTCTTCTTAATATTTGTGCCAAAAAAAAGAGGGAAGATATAAACAATTGGGAGGGAGTATTTTTTTGTAATTCAGCAGTTCAATATATAGACATAGGCCGTACAAATAACTCATGTCTATACTATGACAATAAACATAGGGCTAAGAAATAACCCATGTCTTTATTTTTAAATAGACATAAGGCGTGCAATAAACCCATGTCTATTTTTTGTTATAGACATAGGTTAATCTGCAAACCTATGTCTAATATATAAATAGACATGGTTCTTAGAAGAATCTATGTGTATGTTTTAGATAGAAATAGGTCGTACCACCTATGTCTAAGTATTTGACAATAGATGTCACTCAACTTAACATGGGTCGCAGAACCCATGTCTATTAGTGAAAATTACTCATGTCTATTTGATGTTTTGTAGTAATGTTATTTCATTTTTGGGTTGTTCTTTAATTATTTCTTTATTCTTCCTTCAATATTTTATTCTTTACTTTACTCACAAACCCTACCATATATTTCTACTTTATACCCCACATTTTCTTATTACTTTAATGAATTTTTCATTCTCTTCTTAATTTTTGTGTTAAAAAAAGAGAGAAGATCATGGGTAATAGGAGGAAATATATTAGAACTTATATTGACGGTTTCACTCAGTTATGAATAGTACACAAAAAAACAAATGCAAACAATCAAATGGAATGGAGGGAGTATGTATATAATAGGATCCATATTTTGATCCACCAATTCATTTTATCAATCGCAAATGGGTTTAATAGAATTTGGTCTAAAGCCATGGAAGATCTTTTCTGCCTATGATAGCATTCCCGTCTACCTGAGACTGTCCCTTGGTCCGTACGTCCTGACCCGAATATATATGACACAAATTTACGTCCAATTTCGAAGCAGCTTTGTGATAATGAAACCAACCAGCTTAAGATGACTTATTAAGTTGGCTAAGACACCGCAGCAAATTGCAAAGGTTAAGGGCACTCTACTTGAAAGAAACATATGTAGGGCTACTCTTACTTGCTGCAGCTATGTACCACATTATTTGATAGCAAATGAATCAATATCGAAAGGAGGGTCGGATAATAACTCGTTCCCATCACATTGTTTTATTGGAGAAGATGAAAGCAAAGAGATATTCGTGTTAGGAATACTTGGCTGCTGATTATTGTGATTAGGGAGACACCTTCTCAGAAGGAGTTGTTATGTGTTGGCTATAGAAAGTTTGGACATTGGTTGATTTAATTAATTTAATACTCCATATATCTCACATTTTAAAAAAAAATTAAAATAAATCCACTTACAAGCTATTACTTAGTCAACACTGGAAGTATTATTTTTCTCCGTAGGGGATCGGAGGATTCAGTCTAATAATTTTTTCGTATCAGATATCAAAAATTGACGTGCTATACCACCAACCAATAATCACCATGGTCAAATTAAAATAAACAAATTAGTGTGCTGAAATCCTAAGACTATGTTTATCCACAGACTCATTTTTTTCTCTCAGACTCAGCCACCTCAGCTTTTCACTCACTTTTCATTCTTCAGACTCAGACTCAAGACTTGCTACGAAAGTACACTTTATCCACAGACTCATCTCAGACTTTCTCACCTCACCTACCTTATTTTATATTATTTTTTAATTCATCTCACCCCAACTTTTTAACTACCTTATTTTTTTTATTTACATCATTTCACCCCAACTTTTTATCTAACTTTTTTTTTATTTACCTAGTCTACGTTGATTTTATAACTCGAATAATTACAATTAAATAATTAATAGTTAAATAAATCTTGTGATATACTAATAATTTTATTTCTAAGTGGTAATTATTAAAGGTAACAATCGGGCGGATGATTTGAGTTCGGGTTGGGTTGTCGGTAGACCTGGCAAACAAGTCAACCGGGTCGGGTTTGGGTCAGGTGAGTTTCGCGTTGACTTTGAGTCGAACCAGATAATTTCGGGTTTGCTATTTCATCTTTTTCAGAGATATCGACTCATTTTTTATGATAATAGTCGGTCAATTTTGGGTTACCTCGGTCAATTCAGGTTACGAGTCAACCTCGAATCTTTAGTTTGGATATCAGATCGGGTTCGGGTTGGCTTATTCGGGTCGGATCATTCGGGTCGAGTAAGTTGTCATGTCTAGTTGTCGGGTCTGGGTCAGACCGGATTATTTTGGCCATGTCATCATTTTGTATTGAAGTGAAATGAGTTAAAGTGGAATGAGTTCAACTGAACTGAATTGAGCTGAGCTAAACTGAACGAAAGTAGCCTGAAATTTAACAACGACGACGACGACAACAACAACAACAACGGTTTATTATTGTAACAAGCTTACTTGTTCCAAAAAAATATTAATTATTATTGTAACAACAAATAATAATAATAATAATAATAATAATAATAATAATAATAATAATAACAACAACAACAACAACAAATAATAATAATGTTAATTATTGTATCAAAAATATTAATTATTATCATATTAATTTAATTTTAATAAAAATATTGTTAATAAAAATATTTTATAATAATAATAATAATAATAATATATTTATAACAATAATAATAACAATAGCAATAGGAATAATAATAATTATTAATAATATTATAATAATACTAATATTAATATTAATAATCAATATTAATATTTAATAGTAATAATATTAGTAACAATAACAATAAAAAGAATATTAGTGTTTATTATTAAATTAATATTAATTATTATAAAAATGTCATTAATATTAAGATTTAATAATAATAATAATAATAATAATAATAATAAATAATAATAATAATAATAATAATAATAGTAACTTATTTGACTGAACTGAACTAAAATGAACGGAACTAAAAAGAACTGAATGAACGAGTCTGAGGATGAGTCTTTGAAATCCAAGACTTAACTTCAGACTTATCTGAGTCTCAGACCGTCTCAACCACTTTAACCAGGTATGAGTCTCAGACTCAAAAAATCTGAGTCTCAGACTTTTGTTCAGACTCAGCCTCAGACTCCCTTTAAACTTAAATCCGTCTGAGACTCAGACTCGTACCAACCACATTATCCAGGTATGAATCTCAGACTCAAACTCAGACTTATACTCAGACCCCTTTAAACATAGCCTAAGTCCTGTATATGTTTAATTGCTTCCAAACAATTAATTCACCTGACCAGCTGACCTGAAGTACTACTTTATACTTATTTGAGTTTTTCCCTCTCGGTTTCCTTTTCAAATATATCCTTTTACCTATTTTGAGATAGACAGATTATAGTAAATAATTACTCTATACAACACTAATGAGTAATATAATGGTTAAAATTTGCGGTAATCTTCCAAGGATTTCAGCTTCAAGTATCTGTAAGAACGACCTTATGAGAATTATATAGTGTGCGTGGTTTGCAGACAATTACAGTAACCAGAGCACATCAAAAATAGCGACTGCGTTCCCTGTCATTAAAATACAAAAAATACTCGTATACAATGACTCATTAATGAGCCTTGCTTATTCTATTTTGAATAATTACCTATTCGTGAATCCGTATACTGGTGATGATTCTTTGTTGTTAAGTTAGGAATTGAACTCGATCACCAACGCGTACGTACAGGACGATCAAATTTTAAAAGTCAAGCGTGAGAACTATGAAAGTTTCTTTCCAGAATAATAGTACTCCCTCCCCCACATTGTTGTTCCCATTTGGGAATGGGATGGGGTTCAAGATATCAAATCAGAAAAAGTAGCCAATAGGAAGAGAGTATAATGGATTAATAAGGAAAGTTTTGAAATAGGAAAATCTTAATGGAGTTTCCTTTTAAGGAAAGTGAGAAAATCTTAGTGGAGGGGAGGGAGTAATTAATTGCCAACTTGGTAGCAACCCATCCATTGAGCTTCTGTATAAATCTCGCTCTGATGAAAATCGGAGGATATGCTTAATTGCCCAAGGACGGAATACTAATAATAATAATAATAATAATAATAATAATAATAATAATAATAATAATAATAATAATACTCCAACGTCATTCATTTCATGGCTAAAACATGGTTTTCTGGCGCATTATTATTCTACCTTGCACTGCTGAGCTTCATCCTTAACGTATTGCTTCTCGCGCCAACCACTCAGGCTCTCCAAAATGACAGAAAGGTACTCAGTATTTATTTTTTTACTTTTTTTTAATTGAAGGGATTTAGCTAGGCTTTCGATATTCTTAAATGGTGGGGTCTAATAATGATTTACTTGTCGAAACGTTTGTCGTTTTTGTTAGGCTTATATCGTGTACATGGGTAATATAGCAATCTCCGATATACCTTCGAGAGAAACTTACCTGAAGATGATGAAGGAGGTTGTTGGTGGGTAAGGGCCGGGCCTCGCTCACTCTCTGCCGCCTGTTGCTTAGCTTCCATCAGTTAATTATGTAAACAAAAACAAAGAAATAAAACCCCAACGAGGGCAATCAACATATACGTACTGTATATATATATATAGAGAGAGAGATACATATTGATAATTTTATCTGTTTAATTTTCTTCTCCAGTGACCTTATAAACCTGGTAGACGCCGCAAAATATTTGCTGCATTCTTTCAAAAACTTCAAAGGATATGTGGCTCAACTAACTGACAAGGAGGCAGAGTTATTCTCAAGTAAGCTCTAATAACTCCAGATCGATTTCGGTGTGTGTTTCTGCTAAGAAATACATGCGTTAGTTATACGAACGTATTATGTATTATGATGAGTGAGTTTAATAATATAAATGTATGTGAATTGAATATGGCAGAAATGGAGGGGGTGGTGTCCGTATTTCCCAGCCGAATAAACTACCCTCGAACGACGAGGTCATGGGATTTCATGGGTCTCCCTTTGGATGTAAAGAGAAGCACCATTGAAAGTGATATCATTGTCGGTGTCATGGATTATGGAATTTGGCCTGAGTCGGAGAGTTTTAGTGATGAAGGCTTAAGTCCACCTTCTGCAAAATGGAAGGGCCGTTGCGATACGTCTCTCAACTTCACCTGTAACAAGTAAGAGCTTGTCATGTCTTGGAGACTTGGATATTATACATACATACACACATAATAAACAGGCAGGGTATGTAATTCATATATATACATGTATGTTACTGTTAATACAGCAAAATAATAGGGGCGCAATACTTTAGAGCGGATGGCAACATCACAAAGCCAGATATAGCGTCACCGAGAGACACAAATGGGCATGGGACCCACACTGCGTCCACAGTAGCAGGGGTAGCTGTCGAAGGGGCAAGCTTCCTAGGGCTCGGCCAAGGCACTGCTCGAGGGGGCGTACCATCCGCTCGTATAGCTGTGTATAAGCCATGTTGGATGGACGGTTGCTACGATGCTGATATTCTGGCTGCATTTGACACTGCCATATCTGATGGAGTCGACATTATTTCAGTTTCGCTTGGAAGATCAATACCAAGGCCGTTCTTCCAGGATCCTTCTGCAATTGGAGCATTTCACGCGATGAAGAATGGAATTTTAACATCCATTTCCGCTGGTAATGACGGGCCGGGACTCGGGACTGTCGGAAATTTTGCACCTTGGCTTCTTACTGTCGCAGCTAGTTCAATTGATCGCAAGTTTATAACGCAGGTCAAGCTTGGTAACGGTATGCTCGTCCAGGTTAGTTCTCTAATATGAAAATAATCAATAATGCAAACACTGGTACTGTACATACGCATCCTTCTGAAATGCCGTGGTCAGATGACTCTGATCAACTGACCATAGACGATAAACAAGCTTATGGACATTCAAACTATTTTGTTTTCCTTTCATGCAGGGAATTTCGTTAAATACATATGATTCACAGGATAAAAGTTTTCCTTTAATTTATGGAGGAGACGCAAAAAATACTTCATATCAGTCCTCATCGAGGTAACTGAAGCATATTATTCCTTCACCTTCTTTTTCTTCTTTACGTCAGGGCAAAACGCATCATCTAGAAATGAAAGTGTCATGCTAGGAAAGCGGTTTGGTTATCCTATTGCAGTATGAATTCATCGTCGGCCTTCATAATTATACTAGGTATAGTAGCAATTATACATACTACTTACACTTAATTTACTTATGCAGCGATTGCAATGAAGACTCGCTGAATACAACACTAGTTAAAGGCAAGATTGTAATATGTGATACTTTGATCAATGGTGAAGTACCTTACATTGCTGGCGTGGCTGGCATCATAATGCAAGGTCTTGCTAATCATGATTCTCCGTATTCTTTCCCTCTCCCTGCTTCATACATCAAAGTTGACGATGGTGCTCAGGTTGTTTCATATGCTAGAAACTTCAAAAGGTACTACGTCCTCATATATATAGTCGTCATATGAGCCTTAAGCCTTTGGTCGGTGAACAGGCGATTTAGTTAGTGGCCTGGTCACCTGGTAGTGTTACAATGATATCATGTGTGGAAGCATTTATTATGCAGTACACCTTATGGAACAATATTAGAAAGTGTTACTATCAACGATACAACTTCCCCGACAGTAGCTTCATTTTCATCAAGGGGTCCGAGCCCAATCTCGCCAGGAATTCTCAAGGTATAACCACTTTTCTACTTCTACATACACTCGGCCGATGTTATTCATTCATTGAATAATGTATCAACTTAAACAAACTGCTATTTTTAGCCGGATCTGACAGCCCCTGGAGTGTCCATCTTGGCCGCATATTCACCCGCTTCAGGCCCATCTCTCGCCAAAAGTGATCCTAGATCCGTGTCCTACAATATCCTTTCTGGAACTTCCATGGCTTGTCCACACGTCTCAGGAGTAGCTGCCTATGTTAAATCATTTCACCCTACTTGGTCTCCTGCCACTATCAAATCTGCTCTGATGACTACTGGTATGTGTTTGTGAACAACTTTCATTTCAGTACTAGTAATTTCTACACTCATAAATATACCTTGAGATTTGAGAATATATGTTTGGAGACTAACTAAACGCTTATCATTCCATTGGAAACATACTGTGTCATTTACAGCTTTGCCAATGAGTAGCAAAGCAAATGAAGAAGCTGAGGTTGCGTATGGGTCAGGGCATATAGACCCAGTCAAGGCCTTAAACCCTGGTCTAGTCTACGATGCTGAAGAAGACGATTATGTCAACTTTCTATGCAAACAAGGGCTCAGTGTTACAGCAATAAGACTAATCACTGAAAAGTACAACAATTGCAGTAACACGAGCAGTTGGGATCTTAATTACCCGTCAATGGCACTCCCTACAAGCGGAGGGGCCTTTGATGCCGTATTTTATAGGACAGTTACAAATGTCGGAACACCAAACTCGACTTATCGTGCTTCATTCAAGACTCCAGAAGGACAGGCCATGGCGATCAAAGTGAACCCAGGTGTTCTGGTATTCAAGTCTACAGCCGAAAAATTGTCATTCACTGTGAGGGTTACAGGGAGCATTGGTATGAGAGGAATGTTATCCGCCTCTTTAGTCTGGGATGATGGTCACCATCACGTCAGAAGTCCCATTGTTGTCCATCATTTTTCATAGATAATTTGGGAAGGCGATTGAAGGCCTTTTGAAGGATTTCGAACTTACTCTAAAAACTGTACTCCATCTATTCAAGACCAAACTATCCTTTACTTTTTCACGTTTTTGTGTTGTTAAAATCTTTCATAACATATTAATAAACTTTTCCATAATGAACCTTTTTTTAGTTAAACAGTATTGTTAGAAATTGTTACACTCTTATAAATAAAAGTTTTACGTGGAAAAAATTTTCTCATTGTGTTAACCATTATGATGTCACAATTTTAATACCATATTGCTTTAAATTTTGGAGATCTAAATGAATGCAACATTTTGAATATAAAGTTATTAGGTTCGTTTATTAGAAGGAACAATTTTTTATTTTTATTTTTTTATGTTTTTTTTATCGAATTTATTTTGAGTTTGCTTTTGTGAGAGGTAGTTGTATATATTGGAGTTTGGGTGGAGGGTATATTATTGCCTCATTGATGGTAATATGAGGTGGGATTGATTTTTGGTTGTTATGTGTGAAGGGGCGTGTCGTTAGAAGGGTTGAAGGGCGTTAACTATTTATGTTATCTTTAAAGTACTATATTAGGTTGGTTAGTCACAGTAGTCCATATGTATTACGTATACTTTTCTATAAAATCATACAAATTATCAACGCAACGCAATTATTATAATAAATAATAATGAAAAATATAAAGTGACAAAATAATGTTGTTGATTGTTGTAACTAATAAAGAATCGATAGAGGTTGTGACTTTAGGGTATGGAGAACATATATATAAAGCTCTCACATTTTATACAAAAAAAATCCAATTTATAAAGATCGATGAAAGTTTCTAGCAGGGTAATCAACGTTAATATGTAATTTATAAATTATAATGTAAATTATTGTTGTTTAAATTAATTTAATAATAACATGTCTTAATTTACTTTAACGATAACAATTAATAACGTACTATTTAGTATGCACTTATTTTCTTTTAATTTAAAAGGTATACACATTTTCTCATTGAATATTGAATGATGATGATGTGACTTTCTCATATGCACTTAAGAATGATGATGTGGCTTTCTCATATTCACTTAAGAATGAATAGTGTAAAGGGATGTAAAAAGGCTTGTCTTTTTATTATATATATAAATTATAGAAATTCGATATTAATAATGTACTAGTGTATTGACCCGTGAAACATCACGGGATTGTTTGTATTTTCTAGTGTTTTAGTTTTTTGAATGTTAGACAGTTGATGTGACAATGTCGTTACGCTACTTTAATTGTATATGTTAAAGTTGTTAAGAAAGGAATGTCGGTTTTTGACGTTGAAGCGATAGTCCGTGAAAAATAATAACCTGATTTGTTGAAGGTCAAAAATGTTTAAAAACAATCTTTGTTACTTTTGTGTCGGATATTAAATATCATACGGTATATGGATTTCGATATTTAACTTTTGTCCACATATTACTTTTGAATATCATACGTTAAATATTACTCAATATTAAATATAGAGTAATAATAATAATATTAAAATTTTGTCCAAATATTAAACTTTGTTAACTTTTGTCCAAATATTAAACTTTATTAACTTTTGTCCAAATATTAAATATCTTTTTTTTTTTTTTTTGGTAATATGTAATTATATTTCATCAATGAATACCCAATGTTTACAGTCATTACCTTACACAAACAGCTGTATCACAAACAACAAAAATTACTACACTTTCATTATTCAGTTAACAGCCCAGTATCCTTGAGCCAGCGCCGCCTATCAACATTCGATACTATACCCTTCAGTCTTCCTTTAATTCGCATGGTTATCTGCCGCTTTACATCAGCCGCTACAAGTTCAGGCCGTGATAATATGGCATCAATTCGACAAACATTCCTCTCATGCCAAACTCTATGCATAAGGGCAAGAATAACAGCCACAATATATGCTTTTTCATGACTGATTTACATCTCCATTTCCTGCACCATTCCAAGCTATGAGAAAACGGAATTTCAACCTGTATCCAATGACATACAGCCTGCAAACATTTCCTGCTGTACACGCATTCAAACTAGGTATGCTCATTCGACTCATCCTTATCTGCACACATATCACAATACAAGCTAGCTGCTATGCCAAATGAGACCAGCCTGTCTTTCGTGAGGAGCCTGTGTTGAACATAAAGCCACCCCAAGAAGGAATGTTTAAGGTAAGCCATCCTACACCACACAATAGCCTTCCAATTGACCTTCATTCTATCCCCACAACCAATTATACCCCCATTGGACCGTGTATTCCTTATTACCTAGACTGCCTTGCTGTATCGCCACTGCAAATTCCACTTTGGTGGAGCAAATTTTCCTCCAAGTCCAGCTAGAAGCCGGGGAGGGGTGATAATTCAACCAATCCCGCCCTTTAAGATAGATTGCATCCACCCATTTGATCCACAATCGATCTTTCTTATCAAATAACCACCAAGCAAACTTACCAATACTAGCTTTGTTCCATAGCTTACCATTTACAATCCCCAATCCACCATGCTTAAGACTTTGACAGCAACAATCCCACGAAACCAGGGGAGCCTTAGCATATTCCTCATGCCCAACCCAAAGATAGTTACGACAAATACTCTCAATTTTCTTAATCACTCCACTTGGGATAATGAAGATCCTACACCAATAGCTATGGAGCTTAGACAGTATAGATTTTATCAGTACAAGCCTTCCTCCATAACTAAGCTTACGCGTTCCCCATCCCCTTATGCGTTTCACTACTCTCTCCACTAGTACCGCACAGTCCCCTGCACTAATTCGGTTGTAAGAAATGGGTACACCAAGGTACTTAAAAGGTAACACTCCCTGCTCAAACCCATAGATACGCAACAGTTTGGCTCGCATAGAAGCAGGAACACCATTCATAATCATATCTGACTTTTGCTTATTAATCTCTAACCCAGATGCTCTGCTAAACCA
Organism: Agrostemma githago; assembly: GCA_958450325.1. Taxonomy (NCBI): domain Eukaryota; kingdom Viridiplantae; phylum Streptophyta; class Magnoliopsida; order Caryophyllales; family Caryophyllaceae; genus Agrostemma; species Agrostemma githago. The sequence goes on along the minus strand of OY288252.1, from coordinate 55,426,381 downwards.
ATCAAATGTCTTACTGATTATCCTTACAGAAGGTTCATTGGCATAGCAAAATAAGATAAGGTCATCAGCGAAGCATAAATGTGTGAGAGCTGCCCGCTTACATAAGGAATGATACCTGAAGTCCGCCTTCAATGACATGACATTCATTAGCCTCGAGAAGTAATCCATACATATATTAAACAGCAGGGGCGACATCGGGTCGCCCTGACGAATACCTCTACGCCCCGGGAAGAAGCCAAACAAGTTACCATTTAAAGATAAAGAATACATGGGCGTAGTAACACATATCATTATCCATCCAACCAACTTATCCGGGAATTTCAGCGCTACAAGCATCTGGAGAAGGAAGCTCCACTCGATGGAGTCATATGCCTTTTTAAGGTCCACTTTCATTATACGTCGAGGAGAACACCCTTTCCTATTATAAAGTCTCACCAAATCCTGGCATACCAAAATATTATCTACAATATCCCTACCTTTGATAAAAGCACTTTGATTTTAGCTTATAATATTTGGCAAAACTTCCATAAGTCGGCCACAAATGATATTAGTAATGCATTTGTAAATGACATTACAGCAAGCTATCGGCCTAAAATCAATTACCAACTCTGGCCTTTCCTTCTTTGATACTAAAGTAACCACTGTAGTGTTAATTTGCTTTAGCAATTTCCCAGTCACAAAGAACTCATTGACAGCTGCAATTATATCAGTACCCACGATATTAAGCCCATCCTTATAGAACCCACTCGAGAATCCATCTGGACCCGGCGCCTTATTATCAAGAATACTCAAAAGTGCTCCTCTGATTTCATCATCACTAATGTGCCGAGTCATCCTTGCTGCCTGATCCTCCTGTACCACATCACCATACCAGACTACTTGCTCATTAACCTTATCAGTAGCATTTGAGGAGCCTAGAAGCCCTCTATAATACTCCAAGAAGGCAGCCTCTATAGAGGTTGGATTATTACAAGTTATACCATGCTGATTCTTTAACACAAATACCTTATTCATGTTCCTCCGTGCTTTAATCGCACAATGAAAGAATTTAGTATTATCATCACCCTCTAAACTCCATTGCACCTTAGCTTTTTGAGCTAGAAAGCTATGTCGTGCAACCTCCAGTTCGCTATAGGCATTTGACGCTTGTCGCTCCTTTTGCTGCAATTCAACATCCCAAGGGTTTTTATGAAGCTGTGACTGCACCTCCTGCAAAGATAATAAAGCTAATTGTGTTGTGTTCTCAATGTTAGCATAACCCTTCTTGTTCAACGCCCGAAGAGGGGCCTTAAGCATCTTAAGTTTCTTAACGATTTGATACATCTTGGACCCATGAATACTTTGACTCCACACACTTCGAACTATATCCCCCAAATCCTTATCCTTCCCCCACATATTGTAATACTTAAAACTACCCCTTCTAGTCGAGGTATCCTGCCATTTATTAATAACACACGGGCAGTGATCGTACAAACCCTCAGGGAGGAACTGAATATTGCACTCAGGCATCTTGCTGACCCATTCTCCATTAGCTAAGACTCTGTCAATCCTACTAAATCTTCTAATACCAACCTCGTGCTTGTTATTCCATGTGAAAAACGCACCCGAAGCCGGCAGATCCCCTAAATCACAATCCTCCAGACACTTTTGGAACTCACATACATCAGCTTGGGTGACCGGGTTGCCAATCCTTTCACTCGCAGTGAGCACATTATTGTAATCCCCCACCAGAATCCAGGGGTTAGTTCTGAAGATCCCATGAATTCGCCTGATTGACTCCCATAGCGACCTTCTTTCCCCAATCCCGTTCAATCCATACACAAAGGACATGTTCCATTGTACCCTATTAACCAGGCATGTCACCACAGTATGAATGACATGCAGTTCATTTACTAAAATTGAAACATCAAACACATTCGCATCCCATAGAATCTAAATTCGTCTCCCTTCAATTGCTTGCGTGTTGGTAACAAACTTCCAATTTATTTCAATCCCATCAAAAACTTTCTGAGTAGCTGCTCTTCTCACTCTTGTTTCCATTATTCCAAACAGCCCAATATTATTCCTACGCAAAAACCAATTTATTTCACGTTGCTTATTCAAGCTATTTATTCCTCTCATGTTCCAAAAAGTTATGCTAGTCATGGCGAAGGTTATTAGATCCCCCTCCCATGTGTAGACACCCACATTTTGACCGCCAGGTGTCTATAGTAGGTCCCACCAAACACCCGATGATGATCGGACGCAAACATGCTTTAATTGACTCGGATATAGGCTCGAAATCATGGACATTTGGTTTAGGCTTATTACGGAGTACAAATCTTACAAAACCAACCTCAAATCCAGGCCCAGTGGGTCGTTTCGAATCAAATGAGACTAATTTGGGTCGAAACCGGCACCAGGGGTAAAACCGTCTTTTAGCGACCGAGTCAAAACCCGGTCGAAAATATTCTCGAGACACGCGAGTCAGCCGTGACACTTCACGTGGCTGATTCGGCCTCCAACTGCTACAAAAATCAGCTTCAAAAAATATTAAACAAATCCGTTTAAGGATAGAATTCGATCTCAAGTAGGAATTCTATCCGGAAACCGAATCAGATACCGACCGAGCTCCAAATACTCGGCCAAAACCCCCCAACCAGCCGAGATTCTTGTTTCCCTACCAAGCAACGGAATTTACGTTCCTCTCGACTTCCTACGTTTCCTATCCTAAACGGTAGTTTCAATTCAACTACTTCTCCTAAGTCAAGGTCGGGAATACTCCTATAAATAGCCCCTTGCACAACACAATTCAAGCATCGAAAATTTATCAACCGAAAGACAACACACACAATTGTTAGTCATACACATCCTCGACACCTAACATCAATAATCCCGACACATTCACACACATCATAGATCTATTACCCACACATCCTCGATATCTAGTAAAAATAGTCCAAAGAAAATCCCGACGTATTCCCGAAGAAGCCTCGAAATACCGACGAATCCGACCCCATCATCCGGCCGAAACCCGTCCCATCACACGTCCAAAAAACCGACACCTTAACTCATCCGCATCATCTCGACGCTCCCGTGCCTAAGCCACCGTCCGACGAGCTTCATATCGAAAAAATAAAGCATGTAGGTTGAGGGTGTAAATCAAACCCGATTCTTCTCTTTTCTCTCCCTCTTTCTTGCGTTTTTCTTCTTTTTTTTGTCGTCGGTCTTTTCGTATTTTAATATGGGTCGTTCGTCACATATTAATTATTTCTAATAATCGATACTATAAAACTATTTTTCATATAACGTTCTTAAAATACGATACCGATTCTCTAATCGAATATCGTATCTACAAGAACTAAATTAATTAATTCTCGTTGATGCTAATAAAATCATTACTTTTTTTTAAAAACAAAATTCGATGATTTTAAACGCGGAGAGAAGTAACATTCTTTTTTTCGTTCAAAATTCTTTTTTTCTTTCACTTTTCGTTTAGAAACAATTTTTTTAAAACTCTTTCTAAAATCATTCTGACTATTCGATATCGATTTCATAATCGAATATCGAATACGACGAATATCGAAAATATAAATCGAGTATAAATTAATCCATATTTGTACGCGATTTATAAAAATTAACGATTTTTCGACAAACAAAAAAAACCGGCAGACCACCACGCGGGTCGCGCGCCTGTCAGGCGACCCGCGCGGCGGCATGGTTCACCGGGCCTTCTTTTTTTTTCGTTTCCTCGCTTTTATATTTTTTATTCTTTTCGAACCTTACATTAAAAAGCGACTTTCGCGACATATTTCGATAAATACTTTTTTCGACCTCGGTCAACACGTGTTAATCCATCACGTGTCATTAAATCTTTTCCAAAATCATGCATATTATTTATTTACGTCTTTATTCGATTTTATTCAATCGTTACTAACTCGTTTTCTCGTGTTTTTATCGTTTTATTAGACTAAAACGACTTCACATGCTAAAATAACTTTGACGTTATTAGTTTAACATGCATTAAACGACTTAGCAACCCATTTATTTATTTTTCTCACATGCTTAGGAAAAATAATGTTTGCATATCATTCAACCGTCGAACTAACCCGTGTACACCAAAAACAAATGATATCTTAGTAAAGGCCGCTAAGTGCGGGCGGGGTTGGGTGTTCTTAGTGAACTTCCCAACACGTACCCTCACCCCTTACTCAGAACCATGGTTTCCGGATGTCCGAATCCATTGGCAACGAGAGTCATTCAATACACGATATCCAATAATGCCGGTATCGGTATCGTAATGCAAAGGGACGAGCCCAATAAACTCTGACATCGGAAATGGACCGTATTTTGTATACGGCCCACTACGACATAGAGTGGGCTCGAATGGTTCTGAATAACCACAAAATTCGGTGGCGACTCCTACTTCGATTTAAATTTCAATTTGACCATCTCATATGGAGATTCATTCGCCTCCCCAAACCCGCGCGTGGCCGCGTCGGGGTGGACCTATGTCATGTCCACAATTTGGCGACTCCGCTGGGGATCAACTGATGAGTCACTTACCATCGGCATCCCTAGGGTGAGACTCGAAAAGAAATCGTTCGAATAGTAATGTACACATTTTAGTTCAATGGGTCATGCATAACCCAATTCTTTCCCGGGCCGGTTACTTGTGACCGACGTCCCACTATACCACGGTGCATTCCTAAACGGGCGCACTAAAGACTTCGATGGCGGAACTCGCATGGGTTTTACGACAGGTTCTAAGACCAACTCGGCTTAGGAAGACCGTCCTGATTTGCGAGAAAGCTATCGTCGTTGGTATAGACCCTATTCGACCGACCGAGACTTAGACTAAGAGCATACATGGTGTCATTATACTGTTTCCATGACTACGTGCTACTTGATTTTCTTTGGTCGTCCTTTCAAAAATCGTCGTTTTAAAAAACTTGCATCTTTTTCGAAAATTATCCATTTTTCAAAACCCGGAAAGCTACCGAATTTAGGACTTATGATTTTGACTCAAAATAGCCTATTTTTAGCCGGTATGCCGTCCGAACTTTATCAAAACTTCCGAAAATTCCGGCCCGACAATATTTTTCGGTTTTCAAAAAAAATATCGGGCCATCCAATCCAATTTTTTCGGACTATCTTTCTAAAATCCAGATTTCCGTTTTCAATACCTTCTTCTTCTTAGGACTTCCCGTATTTAGTAGTGTCGGGTCTTGTCATAAGTTGCTAGAGTCTATAGCGTCGAAACTCCGTCGATCTTACATCACGGGTTTCTACCCCATCCTAAGTCCGCCTTATTTGTCAAGGCACGGCCGACCTACGTAGGACAAACTCCTACAAAGGGAAGCCCACTTACATTTTAGGGTCCGAAGTCTGGGGAATAGCTCACACGTAGGTCTTTCTGCACACAGGACTAGGCCCATTCTGCCAAAATCCTAAGGAAAGTCCACCATCCACGAGTCACCTGTCTAGGAGTCGGTCTTCAGTCCCACTCGGGGGCTACCTTTCAGCAAAGCGATCAACCACGGTTGCTCTACGGGTCTTGCCTTACACGTGTTGTCTCACGTATCCCACTTTCGAGTCACTTAGATGTCGCACCATCTGAGTCCTACCAGAGTCTTTTGTCTCACTCGGGGGCTGTCCTCCACCCGAGCAGTCAACCACGGTCACCTTAAGGGGTACCCTACGTTCATCCTGCACCGGCGTCCTTATGATGCCTTCTCCGAGTCGAACCTATGCTACGAACACTCGAGTCACCTAGGGTTAGGTCACCACGGTTGGGCCGAGCACGCGACACGGTCAAACACGGTTACCCCCATTTTCGGACTCACCCTTCCGCATCTCGAGTCCAAGTCGCGGTCGTTACTTTGTCTAGGTCAACGTTCAAATATCCCGATCCGAGGATCCTAGTCATTTCAGACACCCCGGGTCGTGTCTAGTTTGACTCCCTCTCTTGCATTTGCGCAAAACCGAGTTTAGGCGAGTCGTGGCACCTGTCGAGGACCTTACCCTACAAAAAAAAACAATCAATCGAGCATCCGAGTCCGGATCTGATTCGAGTCTAAGTCTGAGTCCGAGTCTAGGATACCCTACATCCTAATTTCCAAATCAGAGTCAGAGTCATTTGTATTCTGTCCTCTTTTCAAAATTCAATAAAATCAGCTGTTCTATTTCTCATATATACTTTCCTTATGTGTTTCCGAGAACATGATGAACACCGTCATACGCTGTGAGCACATGCACGTGACTATAGGCACATCTATAATGACTGCAGGGAATCGAGACCCGTGTTTTCCTTTACCTGTTCCATGTCTGACATAGAAAGCCACAAAACTACCCGTAGCAGGAGCGGTATCGAATCCTATGACAAATCTAGGTAATCTCCTAGTTTGGGTTCAAGACGGGAGGCAAGCCAATTTCCCACAATAAAAAACCCATCCAATAAGACTAACCAATCCCTACCTTAGGTGTTAGTCTGACCGACAAAAAAAAAGGTTGGACAAAAAAATCAAAAGTCCGAGGAAAAAGCAAAAGGCCAAAACAAAAAAGCTGGCCATGATCAAAAAGAATTATCAACATCCCTCGACCAGATACGGTCCATCCCATGACCAGGGCTAAAAGGTCAACCAACAAAAAAATTCAAAAAACTCATGATCGTGGTCAACGGTCAACTCGAGTGAAAGTCCCTTGACCAGGTACGGTCAATTCAAAAATTATCAAAACCCTTATCGTCAAATAGGGGAGCAACAATCAAGCTGGTCAGCTAACACCACACTCTGCCTTCCCACATTACAACCCTCAAGACCTTCTCGAGACCCAGGCCAGAGACAGCCCGAAATTTTGAGGATTCAAGCTCCATAGGATATCCCTAACCATTAGGGCCAGACATGGAAACCAGATCCCGCATTATCAAAACCTATCCCAATCAAAGTTCGAGTCATTTTACTCGACTTCCCCTTTACATAACAAAATTCACAATCACCATACGAATCCCTGAGAGCAAAACTCGTAAAAATCCCTGAGAGCAAAACTCGCTAAAATCCCCGAGAGCAAAACTCGTTAAAATCCCCGAGAGCAAAACTCGTTAAAATCCCATCCCAATTCTTCACATCCAGACCAGTTACCAGCCCAAACACGAGAACCCAACTTGTAGTCGGCATAGAACATGCCCAAATAGTTCACACCACCTCTGGGGGCTACCCCGGAGAACGCTCACAGTCACAGGATCAATATCCTAACCATTCTCGCCCTTTGATCAAGACATCATTGGGAATGCACCTAGCCTACACCATTGCTATGGCTAGTTACACACAAAGCCCTAATAAACTAGGCACCACAATATATCTTTCAACACTGAACTACGACTTGGTTTGATTTCACTACACGTGAATACGTAGGCAGCCTTTCAACAGAGGCACAACCACCCACATTGACACTCATTCAAAAAAGCACCGTCATTCCGGTCACGACACTGTCATGTTCTCAACAGCTAGCTTTGTCGTCCTGGGAGCTTCTCCTAGGCAGAAGTTCTCCATCCACTCACATAATCCAAATACTTTCAAAATCTAGCCACCTTTCTATAGTGTGTCCTAGTACTCGGCTCAGTCAAAGACGAGAACCTGTCAAGACTCGAGGCAATACCCACTTTGGAAATGTACCCAAAAATCAAAAATCCAGAAGAACACCAGTCTACGGCATTGCTACCACAAAGCCCTGTCGTACGGAAACAGTCTCATTTTGAGGATTAGACCATGTTACCACTCGCCTAGGCTACGGAATAGCGCAACTTAAGAGTCTTCTTAGGTGGCCCATACCCTACCGAGTCATGGTCTAACCTTTAGAGAGTCAAAGTCGTGTCTGTTAACTCATCTTCACGTGTCCAGAGTCGAGTCTGTCGGTATATCTTCCTCTTCATCTAGGCATACAGGCCTAACCAGAGGATTTTAGGAATCCGTGTCAGAATCCGATTAGGAATCAAGTCATCCCAAGCATTCCTATTTCCAAATTTTCTTTTTTTAAAATTTTTTTTTTTCGGCATTTTCTAAATTTTCAAAAAAAATCTTTCTCCAAAAATCAATCAGTCAATAAATCATTTCCTTCCCCAGCGTGAGTCGGTATTTTATCTGAATATTACGTGCAATTTACAGACAGATATCCCAGCTCCCGAGGAATTCTCCAGTACAAGCGACATTTTTTGGATGTATCTGTAAACAGGTACACCCGTAGCCTCCAATGCAGGCTCCCGCGCAATTCTAAGATGGGATGTGGCTGTAAACAGACACACCCATAGCTTCAAAGGCAAACTCCCGCGCAATTCCAAGATGGGATGTGTCTGTAAACAGACACACCCAAGACTTTTTTAAGGAAAAGTCCCCGCGATATTATTGACATCTATCCAGGTATGATTTTTGTCTTATGGTTGGCGAGCCCTTCACGCAGGTCTAATGGACTCTAAACGACTCGATCGGAAGTTTGCCAGGTCTTAATCCTCGATTGGCCTGGTAGCTACTCTGACTTTCGCCTTGTCCAAGCCTCTGTCAGAGTGGGGGCTCTGTAGACACCCACATTTTGACCGCCAGGTGTTTATAGTAGGTCCCACCAAACACCCGATGATGATCGGACGCAAACATGCTTTAATGGACTCGGATATAGGCTCGAAATCATGGACATTTGGTTTAGGCTTATTACGGAGTACAAATCTTACAAAACAAACCTCAAATCCAGGCCCAGTGGGTCGTTTCGAGTCAAATGAGACTAATTTGGGTCGAAACCGGCACCAGGGGTAAAACCGTCTTTTAGCGACCGAGTCAAAACCCGGTCAAAAATATTCTCGAGACACGCGAGTCAGCCGTGACACCTCACACAGCTGATGCGGTCCCAAATACTACAAAAATCATCTTCAAAAAAGTATTAAACAAATCCGTTTAAGGATAGAATTCGATCTCAAGTAGGAATTCTATCCGGAAACCGAAACAGTTCACAAACCGAGCTCAGACACTCGGCTAGAACTCCCTAAACAGCCGAAATACTCCTCCTCCAGCCGAGTTACTTGGCTTCTCCTCCAAGAAACGAGACTTTCGTTCCCTTTCGAACTCTCGCGTTTCTTATCCAAACCGGTATTTTTTGTCATACAAACAAGGTTACCTCCACTCCTATAAATATGACCTCATATTCAACACAAAAAATACAGATTTTCACCCGACCGAAATATACATTCATACATTCATCATCCTTGACATATAGTAAAAGTAATACAAAGCAAATCCCGACGTATTCCCGAAGAAGTCTCGAAATACCGACGAAACCACCCCAATCCGGCCGAACCCGACTCCCACACGACCAAAAACGCACCATCCCAAACTCACCCGCATCATCTCGACGCTCCCAAGTTTAAACCACTTTCCGACGAGCTCCATACAGAGGAAATAAAGCATGTAGGTTGAGGGTGTAAATCAAACCCGATTCTCTCTTCTCTTTTCTCCTCCTCTTCGTCCTTTTCTCCTTTTTTTTTATTTTGTTTTCGTCGGTCGTTTCATATTTTAATATGGGTCGTTCGTCACATACTTTTATTTATTTCTAATAATCGATACTATAAAACTATTTTTCATATAACATTCTTAAAATACGATACCGATTCTCTAATCGAATATCGTATCTACAAGAACTAAATTAATTAATTCTCGTTGTTGCTAATAAAATCATCACCTTTTTTTTAAACAAAATTCGATGATTTTAAACGCGGAGAGAATTAACATCTTTTTCGTTCAAACTTTTTCTTTACTTTTCGTACAAAACAAACTTTTTTAAACTTTTTTTAAAGTCATTCCGACTATTCGATATCGATTTCATAATCGAATATCGAATACGACGAATATCGAAAATATGAATCGGGTATAAATTAATCCATATTTGTATGCGATTTATAAAAATTAACGATTTTTCGACAAACAAAAAAACCGGCAGGCCACCACGCGGGTCGCGCGCCTGTCAGGCGACCCGCGCGGCAGCCTGATTCGTCGGCTTCTTTTTTTTCGTTTCCTCGCTTTTCTATTTTTTTATTCTTTTCGAGTATTACATAAAAAGCGGCTTTCGCGACATATTTCGATAAATACTTTTTTTGACTTCGGTCAACGCGTGTTAATCCATCACGTGTCATAAAACTTTTCTAAAAATCATGCATATTATTTATTTACGTCTTTATTCGATTTACTCAAACTTTACTGACTCGTTTTCTCGTGTTTGTAGCTTTTTATTTGTTTTTTTATCGTTTTATTAGACTAAAACGACTTCACATGCTAAACTAACTTTGACGTTATTAGTTTAACATGCATTAAACGACTTAGCAACCCATTTATTTATTTTTCTCACATGCTTAGGAATAATAATGTTTGCATATCATTCAACCGTCAAACTAACCCGTGTACAACAAAAACGAACGATATCTTAGTAAAGGCCGCTAAGTGCGGGTGGGGTTGGGTGTTCTTAGTGAACTTCCCAACACGTACCCTCACCCCTTACTCAGAACCATGGTTTCCGGATGTCCGAATCCATTGGCAACGAGAGTCATTCAATACACGATATCCGATAATGTCGGTATCGGTATCAAATGCAAAGGGACGAGCCCAATAAACTCTGACATCAGAAATGGACCGTATTTTGTATACGGCCCACTACGACATAGAGTGGGCTCGAACGGTTCCGAATAACCACAAAATTCGGTGGCGACTCCTACTTCGATTTAAATTTCAATTTGACCATCTCATATGGAGATTCATTCGCCTCCCCAAACCCGCGCGTGGCCGCGTCGGGGTGGACCTATGTCATGTCCACAATTTGGCGACTCCGCTGGGGATCAACTGATGAGTCACTTACCATCGGCATCCCTGGGGTGAGACTCGAAAAGAAATCGTCTGAATAGTAATGTACACGTTTTAGTTCAATGGGTCATGCATAACCCAATCTTTCCCGGGCCGGTTACTTGTGACCGACGTCCCACTATACCGCGGTGCGTTCCTAAATGGACCCACTAAAGACTTCGATGGTGGAACTCGCATGAGTTTTACGGCAGGTTCTAAGACCAACTCGGCTTAGGAAGACCGTCCTGATTTGCGAGAAAGCTATCGTCGTTGGTATAGACCCTATTCGACCGACCGAGACTTAGACTAAGAGCATACATGGCGTCATTATACTGTTTCCGTGACTACGTGCTACTTGATCCGTGTCTCGTCTTTTCAAAAACCGTCCTTTTCAAAAACTTTCATCTTTTTCAAATCATCCATTTTCAAAACCCGGAAAGCTACCGAATTTAGGACTTATGATTTTGACTCAAAATAGCCTATTTTTAGCCGGTATGCTGTCCGAAACTTTTCAAAAAAAATTCGAAAATCCCGGCCCGATGACACCTTTTTTCGATTTTCAAAAAAGATCAGGCCATTCAATCCGACTTTGTTCGGTTTTCAAATCCAAATCTTCTTTTCAAAGCCTTTTTCTTCTTAGGACTTCCCGTATTTAGCAGTGTCGGGTTTTGTCTTAAGTTGTTAGAGTCCATAGCGTCGAAACTCCTACAAAGGGAAGCCCACTTACACAATCGAGTCCGAAGTCTGGGGATTAGCTCACACGTAGGTCTTTCTTCACACAGGACTAGGCCCATTCTGCCAAAATCCTAAAGAAAGCCCACCGTCCACGAGTCACCCGTCTAGGAGTCGGTTTTTAGTCTGTTTCCGAGTCTAGTCGTCTTTTCTTCTTGCTCGGGATGCACTCTTCGATCTGGGTCCGATTCTGATTACACGGTGTTCTTACAGACAGGCTACCTCACACACGAACCATGACTCAACAAGCCATAGACGCATTGAACACCTCGTTGGCCAAGATCCAAGAACAACTCGACCGAATTAGGGGCGACCAGATCGCCATTGTTACCCGGGTTAGTGCCATAGAATAGGACAAGCCGAGGGATCAAGATGAAACTCATGGGCCATTAGCCGAATTGACTAGCGCAGTCATCAAGCTACAAGAGCAGGTCCATTTGTCGACCCACAACTCGATTCACACGGAAAATGCTCGGACTTATGCGCCCCTAACCGACGAATTGCTCGCCAATCTCAACCTAACGGGCCTCCCAATGTTCGACGGAACTGAAGACCCGGTATTACATATCCGGGCTTTCAAGGAATTTATGGCCCTAAAGGGAGTCAAGTCAAACATGTTCAAACATTTGTTTGCCTCCTCGCTAGAGAAGCACCCGAAAGCCTGGTTCTATAGGCTCGATTCCAAGAAATACAAGTCTTGGGACGACGTAGCAACGGAATTTGCTAGGAACTACGCCGACAATACGGAGATCCAAACCACGATGCGCACCCTGGAAGTAATGGCCCAGGAACCAAAGGAGGGGTTTACGAAATACCTTCAGCGCTGGAGGGCTGAAAGCGTCAAACTGGTCGATAAGCCCAGTGAAAAAGTTCTAGTCGAAGCCTTTGTCAAGAATCTCCTGCCCGCCTACCGGATCCATCTCCGGTACGCCATCATACCTAGCTTCGCGATCCTAACTGAGATGGGAACGAGAATCGAGGACGCTCTAAGGTTGGAAAGCCTCACTAAGGCCTCCACCAAGGGATACCAAGGGGCCAGCTCATCAACCAGCAAGCCCACATCCGCCGCTGCTACTCGTAGCATTTTTGACGAGGTAAGTCTACTTGATGACCCGTCCAAGAAGAATATCACACCCCGGGTATTCACCGACATAGGTACTACCTATGCAAACGCCTTACAAAGGCTCTCATCAAAAGGCCTGATCAATCTGATAGGCTCAACACCTGATCTTCTAGTCGAGCGTCGCTCCAAGTTCTACGATATCCAAGCCTACTGCAAATACCATCAGGGTAAGGGACACGATACCGAGAAATGCTGGAAACTAAAGCATCTTATCCAGGATCTCATCGAAAGCGGGAAAATCCCCTTACCTGGAGGCAAGCCCAACAACAAAGACAACCCGTTGGCCACTCACGCCATCTTCTCCGGGGAAGTTATAGACTATTCACATCTCATTTCCCCATTTATCTCGCAAATCAACGGGATCTGGTGCGACGATGAAGACGACGTCTATCTCACCGAAGGAGAAGCCGTCCCCATCATGTCCGAGGAGATCCAGAAGGTTAAGTCCAAGGCCTTAACCAGCAGTCACGCCCTCGTCGTCACCGAGCCGCCACCTAAACCGGAAGTCGTCCCGGAAGAGCCGCCAACTACTGAAAAGGCTCTTGTGAAGCAGCTGAGCAAGACTCGAGTTGACCTCTCTATATGGCAACTCCTAGTTAGCTCTCAGGAACATCTAGAGGCACTCACTAAGGCCCTCGACCAAGTCAAAATCGACTCTACGGCTACTCCAACTGAAATGGTAGCCACGGTTCTGCCCCACCTAAAGGGGAAAGCTAAAGAAGAAGGCCCACTCGTCACCTTCTCCGATGCTGATCTACCATCATTTGGGCCAACCCACAACATGGCTCTCTACATCACGGTAATCTGCCGTGGAAAATATCTGCCCATGACCCTAATCGACGACGGGTCCGCAGTCAACGTCCTCCCCTTGAGGACCGCCAAAGCCCTCGGTATCACCGAGGCCGACTATATTCCTTCAGCTCAAACCATTCAGGCTTTCGACGGAAGTCCAAAGTCAATAGCCGGGGCCGTAAAACTTACTATCATAACAGGCCCAATAGAGAAAGAGCTGGAATTTCAAGTGATCGACGTGACTTCTTCCTTTAACCTTCTTTTAGGAAGACCCTGGATCCATGCAACCAGGGCTGTGTCCTCCACCCTGCATCGGAAGATCAAGCTACCTTTGCACGATACCATCATCACTTTAGAAGCCACACCTATGACCGTGGCTAACTGCAACACCTCGGGCCGCACCGATCTTTGGGGGTTCGACTTCATAGGGGCCATCGAAGAAGAATACCTTTTCCGACCCTACTTCACGGTTAGCATCGACCGGATGTTGCAAAGTCTGGGCTTTCTATCGGGGGCTACATCAAGGCCCGATCTTCTCGCAGGAAAAATCCTCGAAGTTCTCGATAACGGGAGGATTCAAACCGGTCTGGGTTACACCCTGACCCCGGAAAATATGGGCCAAACCGGAGCCGGCAAGATCATCTTCGTCACACCGGTGTTCGAGTCCGTCCAAACGGGCCTATATCGGCCCACAACCACACGCCCTGAAACCCACTTGGCCCAGGTCTGCAACTATATACCAGACGACATCTTCGCCCTCGTCCAGTCCGAAGATGCTAAGAATGCTGAACCCGCACTGGGGCTACTTTTTGGAGAGGAACTCGCGGCCCCGACATCGAAGGAAGAACTCGTCAGTCTCATTCTTTGTAGCCGCACCTTTGATCCATCCAAGCTGATCTCGGATGTCAGATCCGGGACAGGTAAGAGAGCCTGGAGGAAAACTGTCAAGTGGACTGACAGTCAAGGAAGGACTTTCAAGCTGATCATAGGGGAAGGAGAAATGCCAGAATCTGAGTCTGAGTCAGAGTCCGAGATTGAGTCTAGTGAGTCCGGTGCTAGGGTCAGTCCTGTAACTCCCCCTCTCCCTTTAGCTTTTCCTGGTGCTCCGGGGTCTGTCCCGGGCACCCTACCTATCCCGCTACTGACTAGCGATCAGATGGCAGCTCTTTTCGAGCTATTTTCTCAGTTCATGAATAATAACAACCGTTCTGCTTACGACTTGTCTCTTTTTCAAAATTTCCTAAAATTTCAAAATTTTTTGTGCAATGACATTGAGAAACCCGACGAACAGGTATCCTTTCCTCCACATCTGATCGAGCAACTAGAGCAAAGGGAATCCCGCAATCCGGTAATCGAAGAAACCGAATCCATCAACGTGGGAACAACCTTAGAGCGTCAGATGCTTAAGATAGGGTTATCTCTAGATCCCAGGGAGAAACAACAATTCATCGATCTCCTTCAAGAATTCAAAGACGTCTTTGCGTGGTCTTACAAGGACATGCCGGGGATAGACCGCAAAATAGCCGAGCACCATATACCGATCAAGGAAGGGTTCAAGCCGGTTAAGCAGAAACTCCGACGCATGAGGCCCGAATGGTCCCTCAAGGTCAAAGAGGAAGTCGACAAACAATTCAAGGCTGGGTTCATACGAGTCTCCGAGTATCCAGATGGGGTTGCGAACATCGTGCCAGTCCCTAAAAAACACGGTAAAGTACGTGTCTGCGTAGACTTTCGGGATCTTAACAAGGCGAGTCCGAAAGACGATTTCCCGTTACCACACATCGATATACTGGTGGATAACACAGCTGATCATGACCTTCTATCATTCATGGACGGGTATGCCGGGTACAATCAAATAAAAATGGCAGAGGAAGATATGGATAAGACCACCTTCATTACACCTTGGGGTGCTTATTGCTATACCGTCATGCCGTTTGGTCTCATCAATGCCGGGGCCACCTATCAACGAACCGCCACAACTTTATTACATGACATGATGCATAAAGAAGTGGAAGTTTACGTAGACGATATGATCGTCAAATCCAAGGACAGGGACGGTCACATCACTGCCCTGAGAAAGTTTTTCACCCGATTACGCAAATACAAAATGAGGTTAAATCCTCAAAAATGCAGTTTCGGGGTAACCTCTGGCAAATTACTGGGTCACATCGTCAGCCAACGCGGTATCGAAGTCGATCCAGCCAAAATTAAGGCCATCACCAAGATGCAACCTCCTAAGACCGAAAAGAAGATAAGAGGCTTTCTCGGAAAGGTCCAATACATCAGCAGATTCATTTCAAAGCTAACCATGGTGTGGGAACCGATCATCAAGACGCTGAAAATAGGGGAACGGTTACTATGGGACGACAAGTGTCAAGCAGCCTTTGACAGAATCAAAGAAATCTTGTCTTCACCACCGGTCCTGATGCCACCTCAACCCGGTTTGCCTTTGTCGCTATACCTAACCACGACAGAGACAACCATGGGAGCTATGCTAGCTCAAACGGTCAACTCCGAAGAACGGGCTATATACTACATCAGCAAAAAGTTTTTAGAGTACGAGTGTAAGTACACCATGCTCGAAAAGACGTGTTTAGCTTTGGTCTGGGCCACTAAGAAGCTCCGACATTACATGCTCAGCTACGAGGTACAAGTACTGTCAAGAATGGATCCAATCAAGTATCTTTTCGAAAAGCCCATTCTCAACGGCAGGATATCGAGATGGACCCTGATGCTGGCAGAATTCG
Source organism: Agrostemma githago (assembly GCA_958450325.1). NCBI lineage: Eukaryota > Viridiplantae > Streptophyta > Magnoliopsida > Caryophyllales > Caryophyllaceae > Agrostemma > Agrostemma githago. The sequence continues at coordinate 55,410,137 of OY288252.1, read as the reverse complement.
ATCTAAATTTCGTACCATTGAAAGCCATCAAAGGCCGAATAGTAGCCGAATTTCTCGCCGACAGTCCCGTAACCGAAGAAGGATACACCGACACTTGGTCCTTCCCGGATGAAGACATTTTCCATACTGACACCGAAACATGGGACTTATACTTCGACGGGGCATCCAACTTCCGAGGATTTGGAGTCGGAATCCTCCTAATCTCGCCGAGAGGGGAACATACTCCCGTGTCCATCAAATTGGACTTTGACGTCACCAATAATGCTACTGAGTATGAAGCATGTATCCACGGGCTACAAGCCGCCGCCGATTTAAGGGTCACAAACCTTCGAGTACACGGCGACTCATCTCTGGGCATTAACCAAGCAATCCAAAAATGGATAACCCGAAATGCCAATCTCGTGGCCTACCAGGCACGAGTAAGGGATCTCGAGAAACAATTCCAAAAGGTAGAATATATATATCTAACTCGGGGAAGAAAATCAATTCGCAGATGCACTTTCAAAACTGGCATCTTTACTAAATATTCCCGATCATGTGACCAGCATGCCGATCTGTGTCGAAAGGCGATCCGAGCCAGCATATATCCACGACATCGAAGATATTGAGATACCCGATCCCGAGCCGTGGTATAAGGCTATTCAAACATACTTGACAACTGGGGAGTATCCACCCGGGGCCGACAATCGAGCCAAGAAGGCCTTGCGCAGGCTAGCGACCCAGTTCATCCGTACCGACGACGGACAACTTTACAAAAAGACACCGCAGAGGGTTCTCCTTTTATGTTTCGATAAGGGTAACGCCGAGAAGGTCATGACCGAAGTACATGACGGCGAGTGTGGTCCTCACATGACCCAGATGCTAGTCCGGAAAATCATGAGACTCGGATACTACTGGAACAGCATGGAAACCGATTGTCAGCTTTATGTCAGACATTGCCATAATTGCCAGATTTTCGCTAATGTACAACATATGCCACCATCCCTGCTGCATACCATGACGTCACCCTGGCCATTTTCAACATGGGGAATCGATATAATCGGAAAGATAAACCCCTCGGGAACCGGAGGACACTGCTTCATTTTGGTAGCAATCGACTATTTCACCAAATGGGTCGAAACGGAATCCTACCGTATTCTCAACGCCAGCCATGTTGCCAAATTTATCCAAAATAGAATAATATGTCGGTATGGGATCCCTCATGAATTCATCACTGACCATGGGACCCACTTCCAAGCCGAGACGGCAGCCTTGTTAGCCAAATACAAGATCCAAAGGCATACGTCTTCACCCTACCGACCCCAAACCAATGGAGCGGTAGAAGCGGCTAACAAGACTATTGTCACCATACTCAAAAAAATGGCTGACAATTATCGGGACTGGCCCGACAAGATACCATTTGCTCTTTGGGGATATCGGACCTCGATTCGTACTTCGACCGGGGCAACACCGTATTACCTCACATACGGGATGGAAGCAGTCCAACCTGTTGAATTGGAAGTACCGTCACTCAGAATCCTACTCGAAAGTCAAGTACCCGAAGCCGATTGGGTCCGAGCACGATATGACTCGCTAGTCCTTTTAGACGAACGACGATCTCGTGCCCTCAATAACATACAGATTTATCAAAAAGAATCCAACGGGCCTTCAACAAAAGGGTAAGGCCCAGGAATATCAAAGAAGGAGACTTAGTTCTCAAATCTGTTCGAGCTTTATTACCGGTAGACCCAAGGGGAAAGTTCAAACCTAACTGGGCCGGACCATATCTGGTAAAGAAGATTCTATCAGGCGGAGCGGTAATGCTAACAGATCTGGACGAGAACGAGTTTGTCAACCCAACTAACCTGGATCAGCTGAAACGTTATTACCCCAAACCCGTTTCTCTCAATATCATTTGCAAAAGTTTATTAAAAACATCTTTTCAAAATAAACTTTTAAAGACAAGTCAAGAGTTAGAATTACTTATTCTACTGTTATAAACATCTTGAACCAATAGTCTGGATGTATTTCGAAATTGCAAATTAAAGTCTGAACTACGTTTGGTTTGATTCCGCTATTTGTGGATACGTAGGCAGCCCCTCAAAAGGGCACAACCACTGCAATCGAAAAAAAAACAGATACGGTTTTTTAATAAACTTCCTTTATTTATTCAATCACAAAAAAATTCCAAAAAAAAACACATAAATAGTACTAATATCTAAATAATAAAAAAAATCTAAGGCGTTTTTCCCTTTCCCTTGTCCTTAGCTTCTTTCTCGGCCCACCGGCGTCGACGCGGAGGTGAACGCTCCCGAATCACCAAGGGAACCTCCTTAACCCGGGCTCGTTTCTTCGAACTTGACTCCCCGGTCACCTCGGTCGGCCCTAGTCGGGCCCTTACCCTCTCAGGTAACCGGTCCCTCGGCCCTAGTCTGTCTCGGACAGCTAGCTTTGGTCCGAGTCTTCTCTCCACGTCGCTAGCACCGGTCTCTTTAGCTCGAGTCTTAGTTTTTGACTTAGAACCCGACTCCGGCCGGATAAAGGTAGTTGGGATTTCTTCTTCGTCAAAGAACCATCTATTATCTGATCTTTTACTGATTCTCTGCGGGCCAAGTCAAAAGCCTCATCGGTCTTCAAAGCCTTACGGGCTTCTTCAGATTCTTCGGAAGTCCACTTGCGATATGATTCAGAAACCCAAGCGGTTTGACAAGGGCGAGGTATAGTCCACATGACACGGGTAAACCAGCATTGTAACCACGTGTCACACATAGCGTCCGTCAATTGGAGCGAAACGCTAATGATTGCTTCAGTTTCGGGGATCTGTTGGAACGAGCCAAACTGCCTTAGAAGACGATCTGGGTAAATATGGACGGTCCAATCCAAGGACAAGATCACCAGGTAACGGGCTTTATCTCTTTTAGCTAGGCCCGTCATCTTCGAGAAGAACCACCAGATCACGTTCCACCTAATCAAGGGCCCGCCATGGAATTTTAGCTCTTCATCCCAATACTTCCGATTTATGTGATGACTCGAGCTAATTCGTCGGGACCGCGAGCCAATTTGACAGCTTCGATATCTGGATATGTTCACCGGGGGCTCTATGATCGACAGGCGCTCGGATAACCAGATCTGCAAAATTTTCGAAAAGTAAAAAACTTTCGGAAAAAAATCGAAAAATTCCGAAAAAAAAAAATCAAAAAAATCGAAATTTTCGAAAATTCAAAAGTTTTCGGGAAATTCAAAAAAAAAAAAAAAATTCGGAAATTCAAAAAAAAAAATTAATTAATTAAAAAAAAAAAATTAATTCGGAAATAAAAATTAATTTTTCGGAAAAATTTTCGAAAAAAAAAGGGGGTCAAATACCTGCAGAAGACGAATATTGCCCGTTAATTGCCGATCTGGGTCAAGCCTCCTAGCGTCAAGGCCCATGATAATCTCCCCAGTTATCAGCCAGGCTGGGCTATTATCTGCCTCCATCTGATCCACTATGCTGATCAGCCTGATTTCACCTAGACATGAGCCAGCATCCATTCGACCTTCAAAGGCGTATCGATGTAGCATATAGAAGGCAAAAGCTCTACGCCTATGGATAGAAGAAATTCTGGCACCATTTGGATCCATGAATTTGTCGGCCAAGTCAAACAGGGAAACAGAATTTCCCTTTACCATGCGAGAAGTCTCAGCATGAGACAACCCAAGAAAATCCCTCAGTCTTCTCCTTGGATCAGGATAAAAAGGAGGAATAGTAGGATGAGCATTGGGGCACCAGCCCCCTACGGCAGCAATTTCTTCAGGAAGGGGACATATTTCTCCCCGGGGAAAAGCGAAAACATGGTGGGTAGCATCCCAAAAAGTTAAGCAAGCGTCCAAAAAGTGTGTATCCACCTTGAGTCGCTGAAGCGGGAACAAAGCCACAATCCCCATCTGAGTTAGCTGAACCTTGTCTTCGTCTCGAAAATTCTGGGCCCACGCGTGAAGCATCGCAGTCAAATGTTCAATACCCATAGCAGAAAGTTTTGTTTTGTCTTAAAAGTCTAAAGGATTTTTAAGATAGAAGGAAATATTTGGGTTGGAATATGAGGAGATTAAGGGCAAGAACTCTCTATTTACAATAGAGAAATCCCTTCTCCTAGTCATCCCTGGAATAGGGATTTTTATGATGTTCCCCACTTCATCTAGGCATACAGGCCTAACCAGAAGATTTTAGGGATCCGTGTCAGAATCTGATCAGGAGTCAAGTCATCCCCAACGGTTTTATTTCCAAAAATTTTTAATTTTTTTCGGCATTTTCCAAAAATTTTCGAAAATTTTTATTCGGCATTTTCAAAAAAAAAATCAATCATTTCCTTCCCCAGCGTGAGTCGGTATTTTATCTGAATATTACATGCAATTTACAGACAGATACCCCAGCTCCCGAGGAATTCTCCAGTGGAAAGGTACAAGCGACATTTTTTGGATGTATCTGTAAACAGGTACACCCGTAGCCTCCAATGCAGGTTCCCACGTCATTCAAAGATGGGATATGTCTGTAAACAGACACACCCATAGCTGCCAAGGCAAGCACCCGTGCAATTCGAAGATGGGATTGTCTGTAAAAAGACACACCCATGACTTTTTTAGAAGGAAGTCCCCACAACATTATCGACATCTACCCAGGTATGATTTCTATCTTATGGCTGGCGAGCCCTTCACGCAGGTCTAATGGACTTTAAACGACCCAATCGGAAGTCTGCCAGGTCTTAATCCTCGATTAGGTCTGGTAGCTACTCTGACTTTCGCCTTGTCCAAGCCTCAGTCAGAGTGGGGGCTCTGTAGACACCCACATTTTGACCGCCAGGTGTCTATAGTAGGTCCCACCAAACACCCGATGATGATAGGACGCAAACATGCTTTAATGGACTCGGATATGGGCTCGAAATCATGGACATTTGGTTTAGACTTATTACGGAGTACAAATCTTGCAAAACCAACCTCAAATCCAGGCCCAGTGGGTCGTTTCGAATCAAATAAGACTAATTTGGGTCGATTCCGACACAAGGGGTAAAACCGTCTTTTTACGACCGAGTCAAAACCCGGCCGAAAATATTCTCGAGACACACGAGTCAGCCGTGACACCTCACACGGCTGATGCGGTCCCAAATACTACAAAAATCATCTTCAAAAAAGTATTAAACAAATCCGTTTAAGGATAGAATTCGATCTCAAGTAGGAATTCTATCCGGAAACCGAAACAGTTCACAAACCGAGCTCAGACACTCGGCTAGAACTCCCTAAACAGCCGAAATACTCCTCCTCCAGCCGAGTTACTTGGCTTCTCCTCCAAGAAACGAGACTTTCGTTCCCTTTCGAACTCTCGCGTTTCTTATCCAAACCGGTATTTCTTGTCATACAAACAAGGTTACCTCCACTCCTATAAATAGGACCTCATATTCAACACAAAAAATACAGATTTTCACCCGACCGAAATATACATTCATACATTCATCATCCTCGACATATAGTAAAAGCAATACAAAGCAAATCCCGACGTATTCCCGAAGAAGTCTCGAAATACCGACGAAACCACCCCCATCCGGCCGAACCCGACGTCCCACACGACCAAAAACGCACCATCCCAAACTCACCCGTATCATCTCGACGCTCCCAAGTTTAAACCACTTTCCGACGAGCTCCATACAGAGAAAATAAAGCATGTAGGTTGAGGGAGTAAATCAAACCCGATTTTCTCTTCTCTTTTCTTCTCCTCTTCGTTCTTTTCTCCTTTTTTTTTTTATTTTGTTTTCGTCGGTCGTTTCATATTTTAATATGGGTCGTTCGTCACATACTTTTATTTATTTCTAATAATCGATACTATGAAACAATTTTTCATATAACGTTCTTAAAATACGATACCGATTCTCTAATCGAATATCGTATCTACAAGAACTAAATTAATTAATTCTCGTTGATGCTAATAAAATCATCACCTTTTTTTTAAACAAAATTCGATGATTTTAAACGCGGAGAGAATTAACATCTTTTTCGTTCAAACTTTTTTTTTACTTTTCGTACAAAACAAACTTTTTAAAACTTTTTTTAAAGTCATTCCGACTATTCGATATCGATTTCATAATCGAATATCGAATACGACGAATATCGAAAATATGAAGCGGGTATAAATTAATCCATATTTGTATGCGATTTATAAAAATTAACGATTTTTCGACAAACAAAAAAACCGGCAGGCCACCACGCGTGTCGCGCGCCTGTCAGGCGACCCCCGCGGCAGCCTGATTCGTCGGCTTCTTTTTTTTCGTTTCCTCGCTTTTCTATTTTTTATTCTTTTCGAGTATTACATAAAAAGCGGCTTTCGCGACATATTTCGATAAATACTTTTTTTGACTTCGGTCAACGCGTGTTAATCCATCACGTGTCATAAAACTTTTCTAAAAATCATGCATGTTATTTATTTACGTCTTTATTCGATTAACGTTACTAACTCGTTTTCTCGTGTTTGTAGCTTTTTATTTGTTTTTTTATTGTTTTATTAGACTAAAACGACTTCACATGCTAAAATAACTTTGATGTTATTAGTTTAACATGCATTAAACGACTTAGCAACCCATTTATTTATTTTTCTCACATGCTTAGGAAAAATAATGTTTGCATATCATTCAACCGTCGAACTAACGCGTGTACACCAAAAACGAACGATATCTTAGTAAAGGCCGCTAAGTGCGGGCGGGGTTGGGTGTTCTTAGTGAACTTCCCAACACGTACCCTCACCCCTTACTCAGAACCATGGTTTCCGGATGTTCGAATCCATTGGCAACGAGAGTCATTAAATACACGATATCCAATAATGTCGGTATCGGTATCAAATGCAAAGGGACGAGCCCAATAAACTCTGACATCGGAAATGGGCCGTATTTTGTATACGGCCCACTACGACATAGAGTGGGCTCGAATGGTTCCGAATAACCACAAAATTCGGTGGCGACTCCTACTTCGATTTAAATTTCAATTTGACCATCTCATATGGAGATTCATTCGCCTCCCCAAACCCGCGCGTAGCCGCGTCAGGGTGGACCTATGTCATATCCACAACCTGAATCACTTCCTAACCCTAAAATTAATGATATTTCCCTGTTGAAGTTCATGTCAACTGTACAGTCATATGATTTTTTAACGTTCAAGTTCCCATAATCGCCTTTGATATTGTAGTTGTACAGTCACACAGTTGAAGTTATATAGTCACATGCACGATGGAAATGAATAGTTCTGCAAAGTAGGTTGTGATATTGTAGTTGTATAGTCACACAGTTGAGGTTGTATAGTCACACGATTAAAGCTATATAGTGACACATTTATGGATGCACAGTCACGGACATTAAAGTGCATAATCACACCCTTTAAGCTGTATAGTGACACAGTTTATGATTTACGGTCACAGACTTAAAAGTGCATAATCACACACTATAAAGCTCTATAATAGTTATGCAGAGTAGGTTGTGATATTGTAGTTGTATAGTCACACAGTTGAGGTTGTATAGTCACACGATTAGTCAGACAGAGTAATCACACACTTGAAGCTGTATAGTGACACAATTTGTGATGTATAGTCACAGACATTAAAGTGCATAATCAAACGCTTAAAGCTGTATAGTGACACAGTTATGGATATACAGTCACGGACATTAAGGTGCATAATCACACCCTTTAAGTTGTATAGTGACACAATTTATGATGTACAGTCACAGACTTAAAAGTGCATAATCACAGTATAAAGCTCTATAATAGTTATGCAGAGTAGGTTGTGATATTGTAGTTGTATAGTCACACAGTTGAGGTTGTATAGTCACACGATTAGTCAAGCAGAGTAAACACACCTTTTAAGCTGTATAGTGACACAGTTTGTGATGTACAACCACGGACATTAAAGTGCATAATCACACACTATAAGCTCTATAATCACACACTATAAGCTCTATAACTATAAGCTCTACAGTTTGTGATTTACAGTCAGCTATATTAAGTTGTATAGTGCCACAATTGAATCTGTATAGTCGCACTCGTTGTGTTGTAGAGTCACAAGGTTGAGGTTGTATAGTCACATACTATCATTAATCACACTCATTACACATGTTATGATTGCAGCAAAATGGCTGGTTGGAACAAAATTGTTGTCAAGAAGATCGGTAAGAAGAAAGTCCTAAAAGAGGGGAAGACTGGGAAGAAGAAAATTGGCGACCAAATCATTGGCGAGAATGTGGTGGGGAAGAAAAAACTTGGGAAGAAGGGCATCGGGAAGAAGAAAGTTGTGAAAGTTACAGCGGTTGACCACATCGTTGACGAGATTGATGTGGGGATGAGAAAGATTGCTGAGGATGGCAGTGCAAAGAAGAAGAGAGTGAAGTTTGATACAGCGGCCGACAACATCACTGAAGACCAGATCGTTGTGCACGTAATGGATACAACAGCTCGAAAGCCTACGGGGAAGAGGAAGAGAGAACAACCGCACGATCAGCTAGTAGTGAGGCAAGAACAGGGAGGTCCGCTGAAAGTTCATTGTAGGCCCAAGCGGTTGTACAAGGGTATCTTGGAAATGACGGATGCTCAAAAGGAAAGGGTACGTGACGTGGAGTTCGATGGGCTGTTGGAGCTGAGGTTCGAGTCGTTCCCCATTGACCACGCACTTATGTTCCTTCGTGCATTCTCGGACGGGTCCCATATTTTCCGTGCATCACACCAGGAGGCATTCATGATGTCGAAGTACGACGTGCATGATTGCTTCCATATACCATTTGGACCCCGGCCGTTGAACGTAATCCCAACAAAGAACCAAAAGGGGGTAGATTCACCTGACGTGATCAGGTTAAAACAAAAATGGAGGATGCAGTTTGGTGTGGTCAAAGCCAGCGGACCAATCGGTTTAGGGAGCGTTTACAGAAAGTTATTGGGAACTGAGACCGCAAACGACGACTTTGTACGTACGTTTGTCATGTTCGCATTGTCGTCGTTCCTCGCACCTACAACAAACAACTCGCTCGACCTCAGCCTACTGGCCGCGGTGGAAGGCGTAGGGTTGATTCGAGAACAAGACTGGTGCAATCTGGTGCTTCAAGACCTAGTGCGGGTGGGAAAGGAGACGCGTGACTCCAGTAGACAACCTCATTACCTCCGGGGGTGCATACCAGTTCTCATGAATGCGTACTTCCAACGCTACGATTTCCGTAGCGAATCTTGCAAGTACGACCTATCGTTCATCGGGCATTGGGATGCGCAGAGGATAATCAATCGTCTCGATGGGGAATTGGAAACGGAGTCACTGGGGAATCAAATGCGCTCCAAGGTATCGTACCCACGTACAAGTGAGATGATAGGCGACTAGGGGATGAACGCTTTGACTGTGCACTCTGACAGACAGCATTCCAGTCTCGGAAGAATAGCGTGTACGAGTAATATTACACGCAAAGTGCTCCCTGTAACATCGGGGTTTGAGACCGATGATCAAAAGGAGGCCAGTGCCATGGACGTAAGTTATCTCACAGCCACTCTTTATACAATCGATTAATGGTGTGACTATTTTGAATTGTTTATAAACCTTTCAGTTTGACAGCGTACCTGTGTTTATAAACCAATGTGACACAGGTGACTTTGAATAGTCACGGTCATTATGTTGTAGGATCACACTCAGTGCACTGTATAGTCACACATATTGTCCTATAGAATCACACGGCTTGTACAACCATTGAGCTGTATAGTCAGACACTTGTAGGTGTATAGTCACACTAATTATGTTGTATAGTCACACTGATTGAGCTGTGTAGTCAGAAACTTTAAGGTATATAGTCACACTCAGTGTGTTATATAGTCACGCGGCTTGTAAATCCATTGAGTTGTATAGTCAAACAACTAAAGATATATAGTCACACTCAGTGTGTTGTATAGTAAAACAACAAGAGATATATAGTCACAGTTATTATGTTGTAGGATCACGCAGCTTTGCAGTCATTGTCTAGATTTACACTGAAGATTTAACTTTGACTTTAACCGACTTATAGGCCGACCATGACTTTTTCATGAACTTCCGGAGGAGAGCGCTTAAGTTTTGCAAGTGCTGTGAGGAGGCTGCCTCAACAGTGAAGGAAATAGCAAAGAGGAACCAGGCAGTCCCAAGTCAAAACCCGTCCTCTCAACAATACTGGGAGGATCCAGCTGTCCTCGAGTATATCGATGAAGTTGTTTCATTGGTCGACAAGTTGAGGAAGACCACCTAGAACGCCCCCGTTATTGCGGGCGAGGGACAATGCAATACTGGTCTCTTCGAGCAGGTATGCACGATTGTCGATGACTTACGTGATGCTGGTTACTCGAATAAAGAAATAGAGGATGCTGGTGTAGAGGGGGATGGTCTTAGTAGGGGTCTTCGTGCTGAGAGTTTAGGAGGGTACGAGGATGAGGGTACTTTTGCAGGTGGCTTCGTGTCACCGGGTTACTCCGAGGGAGAGAATCCCGAGGTCAACTACCAGAGGAATGCAGATGGTACGCCGGAGCCTCTTACGGAGGAGCAGCACATTGAACATACTCTGCCCCTTATTGAAGAACTCAACGCAGACCGCGATGTCCAGACATCGGTTGGTATGAGTCCGACCGTAGTGGTAGCTCCACCGAGCGGGGTGGGCGACCACGGACCCACGGGCAGCTGTGAAAGAGCAGGCTACAGAATCTGTCTTGCCAGCCACCGTTCACGACGATGGGGCGTCTGACAGTGGGGGACGTAAGGTAGTACTGGGTCTGTTAGATGTGACAAAAACCGTGGACCCAGAGACAGCCAGTACGGTCGGAGAGGTCAAACCTAGCCTTGAGATGGCACAGAATAAGGCAGGGTGGGATGTAGCGGACGCTATGATTGCAACGCCCGCAACGGCGGACGCGGTCACGAGGGGTACTCAGCCAGCGGACGATATTGTGGGGGCGGACGCGAACACAGGTGCAGGTGTGCATCATCCATACATTTTCCACTCCGACATGGCATTCGAGTGCATGGGTAACGTTCCGGAAAATCTAGGGTGCTCGTTGGACTGTGGAAATACTATAAGGGGGCAGATTGTGGTATCTCGGTTCATGTGCTCCAATATAGTCATCTTCTCGGATGTCCTCAGCATACAGAAGGACGTGATAGACTATGTCTTCGACCGAACAACGACTCGTCCGTCAGGGTACGTATTAATTGTTGTGTTCTTGTATTTTGGTATACTTGTCGCTTTGTGTACACGTGTTCATTGAAGCTGTGTTTGGTATACAGCAAATCATTGGTCGAGTACACGGAGTACGACTGTATAGCGAGGGAGGACATGCAGTCACTCGAACTCGGCATACAAGTGAAGAATAACGCCATTAACTACTGGTGTAGGCTGTTGAACCAGCTAATGTACGAGAAATCCGCACCAAGACAAACCAGTAGATGTTTCTTCTCTCTTGGACATACGGTATGTTCACCCTACAAAAGTCTGCAGCTCCAAATGTTTTTTTAAATTTATAAAGTGACACACTTTATGTTGTACGATTACACATTCAAAGGTGCATAATCACACACTAGAAGCTGTACAGTCAAACAGAAACACATGTACAGTCACACACATTATATTGTAGTGCATAATCACACACTTTTATCTGTATGGTGACACAGTTTGTGATGTACAGTCACAGACATTAAAGTGCATAATCATACACTATAAGCTCTATAGTCACGCACTTTGTGATGTACAGTCAGCCATTTTAAGTTGTATAGTCATTATCTACATGTATTAACATCGGTGCATGTGAGAAGGAGCCCGTGCTAGAATTGTGAAAAAAAAAAAAAAAACAAGGGCCTGAATCTGGACAAACAGATATTCTACGTGTGGGACCAGTGGAGAGAAAACAGTTTCTCCAAATTTGCTTTGGACTCAGACATGGTATTGTAGACAGCCAGATTTTGACCTGGCGGCTGCAGGAGTACCCAACAAACACCCGATGATGATCGGACTGCAACGCGACGCGGATTCGCGATGTTTTAGATAGTTTATCTATAGAACGGATCAAATAAATTACTCGGAAAATTAAACTAACATCTTGGCAGCCTTAGTCGTGTCGATACGGTCGCATAGACACTAATTAGAGTCAATTCTGATACCGGGACCCCGAGTCGGCCCCGAAACTCAAACCAAGTCAACACCGCGCCAAGCGAACCTCGGTATGCACACCCGAGGCCCACTAAACGCACGGCGCTAGGTCAAATCCGGGGAAGACCTAACCCCCAAGATTCATATCATACAGCCACCTCTCGGTTTTGGAAAGTATCAAAATCGTATCTTCAAAATCCCGAGTGCCTCACCTTTCGCGCTTGAGTCTTCACACGCCTAAACCCAGGCGCTTGAGTTTTGGTGCGCCTGACCTCAGGCGCCTATCAGGGTGACGAGGACCCAAAGGCACCTATAAATACCCCCCTTCACGCCCTCATTTCAACACAACAACTCATTCATTTCCCTTCCCCCTTCACTCGTAAAGAGTTTCTTGCTAAGGGCTCGCACTCCGACACCCGTGGCAAACGATCCCCTCGATCGTAGTTCCAATAAAAGCGACATCGACGCTACTCCTCACCTTCGAGCACTCCACTCGATCCCGAGGTGCCTGTGTTCGACTAGCTATAGTCTAGTAACAAAGCTCTGTCGGATTAGCCGCAGAACCAGCCAATAGTAGTGGAGCTCTGCCGGAATAGCTGCAGGAAAGGTCAAACGGTAACGGAACTCTGCCGAAATCACCGGGCAAGCTAGGAGGATCCGCCTGTTGAATTCGAGTCGTCACTAGGTTGTCATCTAAACAAAACTTTACATTCTTGCACCTTCTTTTATATTATGCACTACGATAATACTAGACATGGACACTAGGTCCCCAAACACCTACTAAAACACGTAACATTCTTACTTCAACCGCAAATACTAAAATACACAAAATAGACCCGAGTAATTCCGAGATCCATTCTCAACTATCTATGCATCGTGTCCCGTTTAGTGTATACTCCGAGGGTGCAACTCCTCACTACATGATTTACTTACATTCGCATTTATAGTTTTTCGTATGATTTACTCCCTCCGATTCACAAAGATGTTCCCCTTTGTTTAATATACGTGAGGTATATTTTAATCAAAGGGGAAGATCTTTGTGAATCAGAGGGAGTATTGCTTTTATGACCTTATCATCGCATGCTAAATCACCTAACACGGAATTCAAAACGTAAATCAACTAAAATTGCACAAAGCGATGGTCGGGTTCCGTATTAGTCCCGGTGCTCGCCATGCATGGCTCGATGCATCCGCATTAATACCGAATCGATGCATCTTAAGCAGAATACCGGGTAAGGTATACCACGAGAACGACTAATATCCGTATTATCACGTTAAAACTGATTTGCTAATACCTATAATATTAGTACTCTCTACTCTCCTATGTGCATCTTTTCATGGCCAGCTTGTCACATGAAATCGCATGCAAAGAATGTAAACACAACTACTTCGACGACAAAATTCACTTGTCCTTAATCAACCGACATAGCAAAAGTTATAGGGTGAAAACAACGGATGTTACAGTATTTCCGCCACAAAAAAAGAACAAAGTTACCAGCCCACCGATTGATTAGTAGAGGCCGCTATAGTGCGGGCGGGATTGGGTGTTGACATCTATCAGATGTTGGCTTCCCAATACGTACCCTCACCCCTTACTCAGAATCGACGGTTTCCGGATGTCCGAAACCATTGGCAATGAGAGTCATTCCAGGCATGGAGTGCTTAAGGGTACAAGTCTTTATCTTTAGGTCCCGTGCCACTCAACTTTGAGCCGGCAAGGGATCAAAGTTGACTTGAACGGTTTCCGAGTCCCCATAATTGACTCGGTGGCGACTCCACAAATCGGCAACGAATTCAGTTTACTAAAAAGGTCGCCTTACCAAACATAACGGCCTTTAAACATTTACAACCACGACTCGATTGATTCCAAACGGAAATACGGGTGCCCGCACCCGTCTAGTACAAGTTTGGATCGTCATCTGAGTCGAGGTGCAACACATCGCCCCGTACGTGAGATCGGACCGGCCCCTACCGGGAGGGGGCCGCGTGGGTGGCCGTCGCCACACGTTGAAAAACCAGATCGGTCCCGCGCGGGGCGCTGGGCGTTGCGGACGAACGTCCACAGTTTGGCGACTCCGCTGGGGACTTGGAAACAAGTTTCCAGCGGTGGTGTAATTTGAACGAGGTCGGTGAAGCTCATTTCCTAGTTCCTAGATTTGGTCACTACAGGTTTTGGCTCTAAAAAGCCCACCCTAACCAATATCAGGACCAATCGACCTCTTCGCGGTAAGATCCTTAGGGACGTGCGGGGAGATCCTCGGTTGATGCTCCGGCCGCCTAACGCGTACCTCGCGGTAATATTAAACGGATGGTTCTGAATGTACGGTATGACACTCGTCTCCCCAGATGATTTGTCAATACCTAAGTAAAGACTATTCGTAGGCGGTAGCCTACCCTAACCTACCCGTGTCTGCATCCTGCATGAGTGTATGCATTCCTAGTTATGTGTAGCGTGTTTGAACAACCACACCAACATATTCAACCGCACCCAACTCCGTTTTCGAAAAGGTCATTTCAGGATTGTTGTTTTAGCGCCAATACTTCGGCCAAGTCAAAATGATTTTCGAAAACCTTTTAAAAGCACCGTCATCATGACAGATTTTTCAAAGGATCTTTTTATTAAAAAAAATGCCATCACCTCGGCCAAAGTAAAAACCGTCAACTACGAGTGCCGTTAATACCACCGAGACTCCCGATCAATGAGATCGAGGTACCTCAAACGGTTACATTTTATTTCAAAAAAAAATGTTTTTACGCACATACCATTAACACAACCAAAGCCTCAATTAATGAAGTCGAGTAATCCAAAACGGTCACACTCACAAAACATCGTTTTCAAAACATCATCACCAAACATCACGTTATGTCACAAACACCGTTATACCACAAATATTGAACTGATTAATTGATAGTAGCTTCGATAAAAGCACCACGTCATCATTTTCAAAACCGGTTCCCTTAAGAACCGTGCTTCTTTTGAAAAACAACATTTACACTTTTGCTATCGTCGAATTTTTGACACACATATAGCAACACACTCTCACGTCCCAAACGATGTCATCATGCCATCGTCACCCCAATTTTTACGAATCGTCCATTTAAAAAAAAAAACTTCCTCTCCAAAGCTCGATCGTTTTCATATATCAAAAATTCTTTGATCCTGAGCCGGGACCGCGATCAACTTCTTACGTTGTACAACCATGTTATTAACTATCTGTGTTAGTTACTAGGGTCACCTCTACTCGAGGTCTTACATTTTGGGTCGTCTCATCCCGAGAAGTCCTCTTTAAATCTCACCTTCGAGATTTGTGTCAAACCGTCGCGCTCTAGAGACGTAAATCCGCTAGGCGTTTCGCCAAATACACCAAGAGTCCAAAAGCACCCGAGTCCCTAAGACGATGACCGCACACGCATGCGAGTCAAGGGTCTCGTTTCCGTGTCGCTCGATTACGAGCATTCCTCGAGTCCTTAAATTGTCTGGTGAACCCGACCTCATGTTCGTATCTTATTTCCGCTAGACCCAGGAATGGCACCGAGTGGCAACGAAAGTAGCGTCGATCAGCTCAATGCCCTAATAAAAGTGGTCCACGGGATACTGGTGATAGTATCGTCAATTTCCTCCTCCATAGACGATGCCAGACGCCACCTTGAAGCCCTCGAAGGCCCCGAGAGGGACTCATATGGCGAGTATGCCAGGCTCGCGCACCCCGTCGAACCTGCAGGCCTTCGTCGTTTCTTTAGGCAATTCACCGAATTAGGAGAGTCCTATGCCGAGGCCCTCAGAAAATTGCAAGAGGCCTGGCTATTATGGCCAATAGGACCTACCCCAGACCCACCTGTAGAAAAAAGGGGAGCGACTTGGAACCCAAATGCTTACTGCCTATATCATCGAGGTCGGGGACATGAAACCCAAGTGTGCACCGAGCTCAAGCATGAAGTGCAGGACCTGATTGATAAAGGGATCTATGTACCTGTAAGGTGTCTTCGAAGGGGGGTTGGCTCCAGGTACCAAGCCCATCACGCGAGCAACCCCCGTGAGCACCGAGAGTCTAACGAGCGGAGGTTCTTCTAAAGGCGCGTACAACCGGTCTTAGTCAGAGTCTAGTCTCCTGCAGAATTCTCTCCTGAACATCTTCCTTAACACCACCTAGATATATATCAGATTTATCTTTATTAGCAATTAATAATAATAATAATAATAATAATAATAATAATAATAATAATAATAATAATAATACTAATAATAATAATAAAACAGATCTTGAGAGAGAGAGGCGATTCAGTCCCTTCCCCTGCACCGGTCTCCTGCCGCCGGCAGCCGCTGCCACGGCGGCCTGCCCCACCCTGCCGCTCTCCTTCCTCCTTCCC
Organism: Agrostemma githago; assembly: GCA_958450325.1. NCBI lineage: Eukaryota > Viridiplantae > Streptophyta > Magnoliopsida > Caryophyllales > Caryophyllaceae > Agrostemma > Agrostemma githago. Next base: position 55,393,644 of record OY288252.1, on the reverse strand, counting down.
TTGGCTGTCGCCCCCCTTCCTCCACTCTGTCGTCTCCTCCCCTGTTGGGTCTTCTCTTCGTGCGTTTGTTTTGTCGCCGGAACTCCCCTGCTGCTCTGCCGTCGCCGGAGCTCTGTTCTTCCGGCTACCTTCTGCTCTTCCTCCGTCCACCTTCCTACCTCGTTGTTCCATTGCTTCCCTCCGGTCGGACTCGTACCAGAATTCTGCTGCTGCTCTGTTGGTTGTCGCTGCCGCCGCTGCCGCCGCTGCTTTGTCGCTCGTCAGTTCTTCCGGCTTCCTTCTCTTCTTCCTCCGTCCTTCTTCCTCTCCCGTCGCTCCTGTCTGCTCCCCCGATTGGGTTTCTGCCGGTTTCAGCGGGCTGTTGTTCTGTTGTTTGCGGTCTTGCCGTCGTCGGGCCTCTGTCTTCATCAGCGGTTCTCTGTCCTCTCTTCGCTGGTGGTGTGTCGGTTTTCGATCGATGTTGTTGGTCTTGTTGGGTTGTTGTGCTGCTGGTGTGTCTGCTGCTCTTCGGTCATTGTTTCTTGCGGCTTGTTTTGTTCTGTTCTTCTTGCGGGTTCTGCTTGTTTGTTCTGTTTTTTGTTCTGCTGTTTTTTTATTCGGAGGTCGCTTGGTTGCTTGGCTGCTGGTTCTCGCTGGCAAGCCCTTAGTGTCCGCCCAGCTTTTCTGCAGTGTTGGTTTTTGTTCGCTGCGTTTCTTGTTGTTTGTTCAATTTTCCTTTGGTTGTTTGTCTTTGTTTCGGGTGTTGTTGAGTTTCTTGGTGGCTGCTTGTGTGCTTTGTGGTCGTTTTTCTGCTTTTCCCCGCTTCTCTCCTTTCGTGTCTTGCCTATTCTTCATGTCGGGACTCGCGCGTTTCCATTGCCCCTTCGTTGGTCTTTCTGAGTGTTGTGACAATAATGGGAAGGGTCTGGTTAAAACCTCCATGATCTTCCACCTCCGAAAGCGACATGGCCTCGAGAATGCTCAGGTAACTACGCGTCAAGCCCTTTCTTCTAGTTCATCTATTTTTTCTGAGGCAGAGGTTACCCTTAAGCGTATGAGTCTTTGGCTTTGTGGGGTTTGCTTTACTACGCATTCTCTTTCTGCCAAGTGTCGGCACGGGCCGAGGTCTGATTTTGTTGCACCCCCTGATTGTGGTGATGGAGTTGCTCGTTTTGTCTATGGAATCCCTCGGCCGCTCGCTCCATCTTCGTCCCCTGGCAATGTTGTGGGGCCTGGTGGGTTGGGTTGTCTTGACGTGGCTTCTCTGGATCGCTTATTGTCGTTAAGGGTGCGCACTGTGAAATCTATCCCTCCCAGATGTCGCCTTGGGTTTTCTAGGATCTTCAGGGGGGCCCTTGATGCTGTGGCTGACTCCCCTGGTGATCTTTCTCACTCGGTTAGCTTGCTTACTTTACCTCTCTGTGTTCTTAAGTCTTTTTCCCCCAGGAGTAACCTTGAGTGTAGAGCTGTCGTGAAGCGCCAGCGTCAGAAGGAGTGTATTACCAGTGCCATTCGTACTTGGGGTGCCCCTGGTGGTATTGCTCTGCTTCTGCAGGAGACCTTAGCTGAGGAGGGTCCTTCTCTTCGTTTGGAGGAGGACCTTGAGTCTAGTGAGGTTAACTTGCGGCAGTGTCGGCGGAAGATTTGTGATGATCATTACGCTGCCGCTGTCTGGGTGCTTTCTTCGTCTGGCGTTGCCCCTTACACGGCCGATACCATAGAGGCTTTGAAAGATAAGCACCCCACTATTTCGCCCCCTTCCTTGCCGCCTTTACCTGCCGCTCACCCACAGCTCATCGCGTCCACGAACGTCGTGTTGGATATGATCAGGAGTCCGCGTGGCACTTCTTGTGGGTGGGACGGTTTTCGTGCCGAACATCTTCTGGATTGTTTGAGCGGGGCCGCGGTGGCTATCTCGGATGATCTGATCACCTCTATCACTAGGGTGGTTAACCTGTTTCTCGAGGGCAGATGTCCGCAGGTTCTCAGTGAGTACATCGCCAGTGCTCCGCTCACCCCGCTTGTTAAACCAGGTGGTGGGGTTCGTCCTATTGCTGTGGGCACGGTTTGAAGACGCCTTGTCTCTAAGGTTGGGGCTATTCTGATTGGTCCGTCGCTTTGCGGTTACTTTGAGGGCCTCTAGTTTGGGGTCGGGGTTTCCGGTGGAGGAGAGGCCATTCTACATGCCTTGAATCGGTTTATTGAGGATCGTGGTGGTGATGTGGGCCTTTCCATGCTTTTGGTCGACTTCCAGAATGCTTTTAATTTGGTCGACCGGGAGATCATGTTGCGTGAGGTTCGTCGTTGTTGCCCTGTTCTTTCCCGCTGGGTCGAGTTTTGCTACTCTCGGCCTGCCAGACTTTTCTACGGGGAGCATAGCCTTTGGTCTTGTCAGGGGGTCCAGCAGGGTGACCCTTTGGGCCCTCTTCTTTTCGCTTTGGTCTTGCATCCCTTGATTTGTAAGATCCGAGACTCTTTTCCCTTGAGCTTGCAGGCTTGGTACCTGGACGACGGCACCATCGTTGGAGATACTATGGTCGTGGGAAAGGTTTTGGAGCTGATTATGAAGGATGGTCCTCCCTTGGGTCTTCACCTTAATGTCGGAAAAACCGAGGTTTTTTTGCCTAAGGAAGACCCTAGGAGTCGACTTCCGGGTGTTTTCCCCCCTGATATTTCTCGACCGCTTCGTGGTGTCAAAGTCCTTGGTGGCACCGTCAGTATCTGCCGTACTTTCAGCAGTGAGCTTGTGGCGAAGAGAGTTACGAGAACCATTGAGCTTATGGATTCGGTCGCCAGGATTGAGGACCCACAGTGCGAGCTGTTGTTACTTCGTGCTTGTGACGGTATTTCTAAGCTCTCTTTCTCTTTGCGAACCTGTCCCCCTACGGTCTTCGACTCGGCTAAGACCTTTGATGCGGCATTGCGATCTAGCCTGGAACGCATTGTCACCGCGTCCGACCCCGAGTTTGGAGACTGGCAGTGGCATCTTTCCACACTACCCTTTAATTTCGGAGGGTTGGGTGTGTACAGCGCCGGGGATGTCCTACACTATGCCTTTTTGGCTTCTCGCCTTCAGTCCTCTGAGTTGCAGGCTATGCTCCTTCGGCCTTCAGCTGTCTCTGTCCCCGGGCCGACCTTTGACGCGGCCTTGGCTCTGTTTAACGAGACCACCGGTTCCGACCTTTCTTGTAACCCTAGTGAGATTGCTGCCCCCAAACTTATGAAGAAATTGGCAGATATATATTTCACGAAGGTTGCTGCTTCGTAGAATCGGTTCTCTCCTTGACTCGGCGACGGATGGCATTGTGAAAGTCTTTGCAAGGTGCTCACACGTCTGACTGGCTGTGCGCTGTACCCATCTCCGGGCTGGGGCAGACCATGAATGGGAGGACCTACCGCTCTGTCCTTAGCTATCGGTTGGGTGTCCCTTTGTTCCCGGTGCCTAAGCCTTGTTCTGCCTGTTTCCGGGTTTTTGCTGGGGACATTTTTGGAGATCATGTTGTGTCGTGTGCTGATACTGTTGGTATTAAGCATAGACATAACCTGGTTCGCGACACCCTTTTGGATATCTGCTTCCGATCTGGTATTTCGGCCGGTAAGGAGGTAGATGTCGGTTTGATTGATGGGCACGACAGGCCCCTACGTCCGGCGGATTTGCTTCTTTATTCCTGGGATAGGGGGCGGGATGTGTGTGTTGATCTGACAGGGTCGTCCCAATTGACTCAGTCTGCGATGATGGATTTCCTGCCTGGTCGTGCGGTCGTTGACGCCGCTCAGCTTAAGTGCGCCAAGTACGGAGATTTGTGCACCAAGATTGGTTATGGGTTCCTGCCTTTCTCCTTCTCTTCGCTTGGGGAGCTTGATGCAGAGGCTGTTGCGTTGCTCAAGGGGATTCAGAAGTTCTCCATCACTCAGGATGCGAGGGCTCGCGCAGCTGCTTTTATTTTCACTAGACTTAGTTTCGCTATTGCTAAGGGAGTGGGTGCCCAGATAGTATCTCGGCTACCCACTAACTTCTTGTAATTTGTTTCGTTATTAATGCAAGCTCTGGTTTTTTTATAAAAAAAATAAAAATAAAAATAAAAATAATAATAATAATAATAATAATAATGATAATAATAATAATAATAATAATAATAATGATGATGATGATGATGATAAAGCAGGCTAATACCACAGTTATTACATTAATACCAAAGAAAGAAGTGTGTAAATCAGTTTTGGATTTTAGACCAATCTCGTGTTGCTCAGTTTTTTACAAAACTGTGAGTAAACTGCTCACTAGTCGCATTCAACTGGTTTTTCAAAGAATTATTGGGATGGAGCAGGCGACGTTTGTTCAAGGGAGGAGTATACACGAAAACATAGCCCTTTCTCAAGCTTTGGTTAAGCATTATGGTAGGAAGTACATCACACCTCGTTGTCTAATGAAGATAGACTTACGAAAAGCTTTTGATTCGATTCAATGGAGCTTTATTGAGAAGGTGCTAATAGCTTTCAATTTCCCACAACAATTTGTTAAGTGGACTATGAGCTGCATTACTGGTTCGTGGTTTTCCATCAAGGTTAATGGCTCTTTACATGGCTTCTTTAAAGGGATGAGTGGAGTAAGACAAGGGGATCTTCTCTCCCCTTACCTATTTGTCCTTTATATGGAGGTGTTATCTAGGAGACTGAGGCTGATTCACTTGAAACCTCTTGTGTCATATCACCCAAAATGTACTAAACTCAATCTTAATCATTTGGTCTTCGCTGATGATTTAATGGTGTTCATAAGAGGGGATACCCCTTCAGTGGTGGCTGTTACAGGCGCACTAAATCAGTTTGTTGCTGAATCGGGGTTGTATGCAAATAATGACAAAACAGATATATTCTTTGGAGGAGTGGACAGTAGCATTCAACGCGAAATACTACAGCTGACTGGATTCAATCTGGGATCTTTTCCGTGTAGATATCTTGGAATTCCTTTGCATTCTGTCAATAATAAAAGGGAGCAGTACAATTCTCTTATTCACAAGATACAAAATCACATTCTTAGCTGGTCCACCAAACTGTTATCTTATGCAGGGCGTGTACAGCTGTTAAATGCAGTAGTGTTTGGATTGACGAATTACTGGAGTGCCAATGCAATTTTTCCTGTGAATGTCGCTAAGAAAATTGAGCACATTTGCAAGGATTATTTCTGGGCAGGGGGAATTGTGGGGAGAAAGATGGTATACAAAAGCTGGAGTAGCATTTGTATGCCTTGGAGAGAAGGGGGATTTAATGTTAAGCATCTTAGAAGTTGGAACAAGGCTGTTATGGGACAATGGCTATGGAAAATCCTCTCAAATAAAGGTGGCATTTGGGGGGCTTGGCATAGGAAATATGTTCTTGGAGAGGGCAATATTTGGGAACTCAAAAAGCATGAACAACATACTGCTACTCTGGCTGGCATATTGAGTATTCGGGATGAAATACTCGCAGGAATGGGTAATGTAGAAGGTGCTGAACAGCTAATAAAGAGCTGGGTCATTAACGGGGAATACCAAGTGAAGACAGCTTATGAGTGGTTTCGGCCTAAACTTCCGAATATTCCTTGGATGGATCGTATCAAGGATGGTGGAGTGATTCCAAGGCACGGAGTGATAATAGCAATAGCTGGACAGAACAAGCTAGCAACTATGGATAATATTCAACGGAGAGGAATACATCTCGCAGGAAGATGTAGCATGTGCAAGGGAGATGAAGAATCGCATTCCCATCTTTTCTTCTCATGCTCTTATTCTAGCAAGATATGGCAGAGTCTACTGAAATGGATGCAGATAACCGGTAGGAGTCATTGTCTGCAGGAGGAGCTACGATGGATTGCGAGGAAGAAGAACAGGAAACATTGGAAATTTAAATGGTACTGTAGCTGTTTGGCAGCAGCTATTTACAACATATGGAATGCTCGTAATGCAATGGTTTTTGAAAATAGAATGTACTCAAGTACAATGTTAGTGGGTAAGATCAAATTTGATGTATATACAAGGCTTAGATACAAAGGAATAGATATAGCTTGCATGAAACTCGTATAATTAGAGGTTTTTACACACGATTCTTTTAGATGGGCATGTCCATCTATTAGGGGTTAGATCTTTTTTGTAAGATTGGCCTTGTTTTAATAAGAATAAGGCATACCTTTCTTGCAAAAAAAAAAAATTTAATAATAATAATAATAATAATAATAATAATAATAATACTTCCTCCATTTTCTTTTTATCTTCCCATTTACTTTTGGCACACTTTTTTTGTAATGAATATAAAATAATAAATTTAAAAAATAGTGAGGGTAGAATGGTAAGTGTGGGTAAATAGGAAATAATAAAGATGGAAAGTTTTGTAAATAGTAAGGGTAGTATGGTAAAAATTATGGACCAAAAAGGAAAGAAATGAAATGGGAAGATAAAAAAAAGTGGACCGAAAAGGAAATTGGGAAGATAAAAAGAAAATGGAGGAAGTAATAATAATAATAATAATAATAATAATAATAATAATAATTGCAGTTGGTATTACACGATATTGTTGGTCCTGAACAAGCTGCGTTTGTGAAGGGTCGCAATATTCATGAGAATATAGCATTGTCTCAGCTCCTAATTAAGGGTTATGGTAGGAAATACCTTACGCCTAGGTGCTTAATGAAATTTGATTTGCGGAAGGCTTTCGATTCCTTACAATGGGGATTTATTGAAGCTATGTTGAAGGAATTTAACTTCCCAATTCAACTTATAAATTGGATACAAGGATGCATTACCGGTTCGTGGTTCTCAATTAAAATGAATGGCACTTCTCATGGTTTCTTTAAGGGAAGGAGTGGAATTTGACAGGGGGATCCATTGTCTCCTTTTCTTTTTGTTTTGAGTATGGAAGTTTTGTCCAGATTTCTTCGAAGCATGATAGGGAAGCCACAAGTTTCATTCCACCCCAAATGCAAGAGGATAGGCTTGAACCATTTAATTTTTGTAGACGATCTTATGATATTTACAAGGGAAGATGTGCCCTCTGTAAATGCCGCATTAAAGGAATTGGACAGGTTTGCTAAAGTGTCTGGCCTCCATGTAAACTGTGATAAGACTGATATATATTTTCGTGGGGTTTGGACTGAGGTTCAGCAGGAAATCTTGCAGGCTACAGGGTTTAAACAAGGAAAATTTCCTTGTAGATATTTAGGCTTGCCTTTAAATGATGTCAATAACATACTAATTCATTACAATGGGCTTATTAACGCAGTTCAGAATGTGCTTAATCACTGGTCGTCAATGAGTTTAACTTATGCTGGCAGGGTCCAAATCATCAATTCTATACATTTTGGAATTATGAATTACTGGTGCTCAAACGCAATGCTACCAGGGAATGTTTGATTGAAACTAACGCAGATTTGCAGGAGGTATTTCTGATCTGGTGAGTAAGAGAAACGGGGTGCTTATTACAAGAGTTGGGAGAGTATGTGTACTCCATAGGATGAGGGTGGATTCAAAATTAAAAACCTTATTGCTTGGAATAAAGCCTTAATAAGCCAATGGCTTTGGAAGATACTGAATGGAGGAGGGGGAATTTGGGGTAAATGGGTGCAACATTACATCTTGGGGAAACAAGATATCTGGGACCTTAAGAAGCAGGACAGATACACATCTTGTATTAACAGTATTTTGAATGTTCGAGATGAAATCAGGGCCAAGGAGGGAACTGCAGAGGCGACTGCAGCTAGAGTTCGAAGCTGGACAACATTCAGGGATATCAGGTCAGCGATGCGTATGAGTGGTTTCGGAAGAAAGCACCTCTTTGCAGTTGGCTTAAAGCTCTAAAAGGGCCACACATCATTCCAAAGCAGGGGATAATAGCTTCGTTGGCTGGTCAAAGAAAGCTAGCGACAATCGATAAGATGAAGATTAAAGGAATATATATTACTAATAGATGTACTCTTTGTAAGATGGACAATGAAACCCACGATCATCTATTTTTTAAATGCAGGTATTCACAAGGGATTTGGCATGAGTTGAAGAGCTGGCTAAATGTTACAGGCAGGTCTGATGAAATGAGGACAGAATTGACCTGGAATGCAAATAGACGAAGGAGAAAGCATTGGAAGTCCTCCTGGTATTGCAGTATGCTAGGGGCTGCTGTTTATCGAATTTGGATGGAGAGAAACATGAGAATTTTCACAGGGTTGGAAAGGCCTAGTAAATCTTTAGTAGATCAAATCAAATTTGAGGTGTTAATTCGTCTTAGGAATAGGGGTTTGAAGTTTAATTACAGTCTGCTACATTGAGTTGTTTGGTTTCGGTAGGGGTTTTTCTTTTGTAAGACTAGTCTCTTCTTTACCCTATATGGATGAATAAGAGTCATAACTTTTCTTGCAAAAATAAAATAAAATAATAATAATAATAATAATAATAATAATAATAATAATAATAATAATAATAATAATAATAATAATAATAATAATAATAATAATAATAATAATAATAATAATAATAATAATAATAATAATAATAATAATAATAATAATAATAATAATAATGCAAGCTCCGGTTTTTATAAAAAAAATAAATAAATAATAATAATAATGTCTTTTTTTTTTCTTTTTATCGAGTCCAGGGAGATGCGAGGGGACATGTCCTCCACCTCCCCCAAACTTAATCACGGGCATCTAGCCCGTCTACTATCTATCAATAAAACAAATCTTTTCTTTAACAAACATGCCTCGACAATCGCTTGACTTCTTTCAATAGCTTACTTTAACGCTTAAAGACTCGACACTATGCCATTTATCGATAACTATTAACTAAAACGCAAGGGCTACAACAAACGGCCCACTGAACTTCACCCTAAAAGAGATCGGGAACAATAGCCCTAGGATCAACCCATCACTGACCCCCCTGACCAAACGACAACGAGCCTGCAATAAACGAACATTCATACAAACTAGACTTCTTCGTTACCAACAACACAGCTGAATACGAAGCTTGCCTAATAGGACTAAAAGCAACCATATCTCTAGGAGTGAAAAACCTTAGAGTGCACGAGGATTCATCCTTAGTAGTCAACCAAGCCACAGGCACCTAGAAGGTTTATAGCGAAAGCCTAACCTCATACCAAACCAAAGTGGAAACAATATAATGTCCCGGGAATTCACCGAACTCGACTTCATACACATACCCCGCGAAGAAAACCAATTCGGCGACGCCTTATCCAAACTAGCCTCGCTAATAAACATGCCCGACCACCTTTTCTCTATGCCTATCTGTGTGGAGAGAAGCGAACAACCATCCCACATCCATAACCTCGAAACCGACGACACCTCCGAGGAACCCTGGTACAAAGCAATCCTAGACTTTTAAACTAACGGGTCATATCCACCCAACACAAACACCAAAAACAAAAGAGACCTACAAATACAAGCCGCCCATTACGTCCTGAGTCAAGACTATTATACAAACGAACCCCACAAGGAGTTCTCCATAGGTGCATAAACAAAAACCAATCCGAGAGAGTCATGGAGGAAGTACATGACGGAGAGTGTGGACCCCACATGAGCGCACACCTACTAACTCGAAAAATAATGAGATTGGGCTATTACTGGATTACCTTAGAGACAGACTGTCGACGTCACATTCGTCACTGTCACAATTGCCAAATATTTGCAAACATCCAACACCTACCACCATATCCTCTCCATACTATAGCCACACCCTGGCCTTTCTCTACTTGGGGAATTGACATCATAGGAAAGATACACCCGTCCGGGATCGGCGGACACTGTTTTATACTAGTGGCCGTCGATTATTTCACCAAATGGGTAGAAGCCGCTTCTTACACCGTACTAACCTCAAAACAAGTAGTCAAATTCTTACAAAATAACATCATCTGTCGCTACGGTATACCTCACGAAATCATCAGTGATCAGGGGGCTTACTTCAGGGCCGACACCCAAAAACTCCTCGACAAATACAAAATCCAAAGACACAAGTCCTCACCCTATAGACCTCAAACGAACGGGGCCGTAGAAGCAGCCAACAAGACCATCACCACGATCCTTTAGAAAATGATAAACAATTACCGGGATTGGCCGAATAAAATCCCCTTTGCCTTATGGGGGCACCGAACATCCTATCGAACACCCACCGGAGTCACACCATATTACTTGACCTACGGTTATGAAGTCGTACAACCCGCTGATAAACGTCATTTTAGTGATTATTGTACCCACATTTATTTCCTAATTCGGGTCGATTTTGTGTGCTTAATTGATATTATAGCTCAATATAGGTTATTATACGATATTAAGTGTTAATTATCGTCTTAGTAATAATAATCGTAATAACTGTTATTTTCCGAGGATTTGGTACTGCTTTGTCTCGTTTGTATTTTGTAGGTACCGTTTCGTGTGAGTTCAAGTGAATTAAGCGGACCAAGGTGGGTCAATGATGGGTTAACAAGTCAAAACCGGATCAATGAACTAAGCGGGTCAAGCAAATTAAAGTCAAAGACCTACTTGATCGGACTGTCTTGAATTGACTATATCTCACTCATACGACATCGAAATTAAGTGTTTCAAGATGTGTTGGAAAGTTAAGTTCGAGACCTACAAGTTTGTAGAAGGAAGCGAGACTCAATTCTGTTATATCGTGGATCGAAATCGAGCTACAAGACGGCAGCTATTGGAATCAAAGCGAAAGATGGACCCGACCACCAAATGAAAACATGGGTCGGCCAAATATGAAAATAAAGGAGGGTAGGAGGAGGAAGATAGAGGAGGGTAGCGTAGTAGTAGAAGTAACACGCAGCAGCCGCACAACAAGTAGAAAGTAGGGGAGGCCGTAGGAATATAGTATAGTAGCAGTAGCACTTCCATTTTTCTTCACTTTTTCATCATTTACTTAAGTCTAGAATTGTTTAGATTGTAGTCTAATTAGTAAATTTAATCTAGTTTAATTAGTTTGTTTAATGCTTTTAGATTATATCCTCCTTCATTTATGTCATTCTCCATTTCAAGTTGGTATATTTCCTCTCTCTTTTCTTTATTGTTCATCTTTTATGTTTATTAGTTTTAAATTCTTTTATGCTTAATTTTATTAAAGTTTGTATCTTTATTAGTCATTTATGTTTAATAGTTTGATTAGAGTAGTGGGTAAGTTAATTAATTTATTTTTAATCATGTTTGAGTAGTTAATTTCTAGGGTTGAGGTAGACTTGGTTTGTCTCGATTATGGGTTTTATTTTGGGTATATTATCTTGTCGACTTATTGTTGGTGTTCTCCATTGTTTGCGATTTTTGTATGATTTACTTGTCTTGGCCGCGATAGGTGAATTATATTGTGTCGAGCTTTCTTTGGGGTGGGTCGACCTAGTAATAAGTGCGAGAGCCCGTTATTAGGATCGTCCCGGGTAGATAGAGACTCGAGAGAGACCCTTTATCTTCCTAATTACCGAGCATAATCGATGCGTTTGTAAACTTCGATATTTTCCTTGAGACTACCTCGTTGACCTTGACCCTAGTCATTTTTATCGTATTTATTTCATTTGTTTGTTCGACTCGTTTAGCTCGCTAGTTTAGAACCCTTTTTTCCAACCAAAAACCTCTTCTCCTTTGACTAATACCTTAGCTAGATCGAGACTCTTATTTAGCTAGACCGTCCCTGTGGAATTCGACCTGACTTACCCTCAGCTACCCAAGTTTAGGATAGTTGGTTTTTATTTTGATCGACCGGGATTCGCGACAAATCCCCGTCCGTCAAATTGGTGCCGTTGCCGGGGACGGTGCTAAGTTAATATTTGTCTTGGTTTGGTTTTGGAGTTAGTTTTCATTGTTTTTTTTATATTAGTTGCTACTTGTCTTGTATATACTTGTTTTCGTTTTTTCTTGTCACTTTTCTTGAATCCTTCTTCTCTCTTATCTATAATGCCTTCTCTTGCTGACCATAGTAGACCGGATCCCGACTTGTTTGCCTCACCCATTAATATTGGGGTTTTTGATGGTCCTAGCTTCGATATTGAGTCATATTATATTGATTTGGTGGAGCGGGATGCCTTTCATGGGCTTGAGAGTGAGGATGTTTATGGTCTTCTTGAGAATTTTGTGGACTTGTGTTGTGTGTTTAAAAGGGATGGAGTGCCCCTTGATACTATTAAGCTCATATTATTTCCCTTTTTTCTTAAGGATGACGCTAAGAGATGGTTTCGCTCACACCCTCCTAACACCTTCACCTCCTGGAACCCACTAGCCCTTGCATTTCTTAGGAAATTTTTCCCTCCCTCGAAGGTCGCCAAGTTTAGAGATGAGATTCTTAGCTTTGAACAAGGCGAGTTTGAGAGTTTGAGTGAGTCTTGGATTAGGTTTAAGGGTTTATTGAGAGCTTGTCCCATCCATGGAATCCCACTTTGGCTAACCACTTCGACCTTTCTTCAAGGTTTGCTTCCTCACCATAGAAAATTAATCATCTTTTCGTCCGAGAGAAAATTCAATGAGTTAAATGATGATGAAGTTTCCGGATTAATTGAAAGAATGGCTAGTGTCAATGACCAATGGGGATTTAAGAGATGGGGATTTAAGAGAGTGAGACCTCAAATTGGAGAACCTAGAGTTAACCCACCTATGCTTATTTGCAACATGATTTGAGTGATAGGGTAGACTCTTATTCTCTTGATAATGTGCATACTTCTCATATTAGTCATGTTTCTTCTCCCTTTGTGACTGTGAATGCTATGCATGACATTTCATCTACTTTTGGATCTTGTGATGATTTGGGAAATACTTTATATGCGCTTCCTTCTTGTTCTTTTCCACCTCTTATTGATAATGAGGAGGATGATGATGATTTGGATGTTGTTCCATATGTTCCCCAAACCCCTTTGAATGATGTTAATGAAGATTTGCATGCCATTGACTCTTGTGAATCGACTTGCCTTCCTTCAACACAAATTCTGCATCCCCTTGTCCAACTTACACCTTTTGTTGTGAGTGTTGATGATTGTGAGTTGGAATGTGTGCTTTTTGAGAAAAATGTGTGCTTGGATAAGTTTTATGATCTTTGTAGAGAGGAAAACCACAAAGGTCTTAGCTTGTGTGAGTTGGAGGGCATATCTTTTGAGGTTGATTATGAGAGCTTGGAAAGGGAGTTGAGGAAAAGAGAGACTCTTGAGGTTGAAAGGAAGGAGCAAAGAGAGGATAATGAGATATTGGATGTTGCTTTGAGTGATGAGAGTATTGAGATCGAGGATACTTGGGATTGTGAGGTTGATTTCTTTGAGGAACCAATTTTTGAGAAATTTGTGCCTTTCCCTTGTAAGGATTTTGAGTCTCTTTCACCCATTAATGATTTGGATCTTATTTCTCTTACTCCTTTGTTTGAGTCCATGCCCATAGATGAGAATCTTGAAACTCTTTTAGAAGAGTTTTTGTTGGTTTTTGGTTTGTCATTTGATGGTTCTTTGATTGAAGCACTTGAGGATGGAGAGATGATTAAGACCCCCAATATGAGTGAAAATGGGGAGAATGATTGTGTAAGTGCCTCTCCTCTTGTGAATTTGGAGTCGAGTGATAAATGTTGGAATTTTGAGATCCCAAGTACCCATCCTTTCCACAAACCGTACACTACCACTCTTATCTTTTGGTTTTGTGGATCATCTTGCTTGCCTCACTATGATCATGTTAGTGAGGATTGTTCAAATGCGTTTGAAAAGTTAATGAGATCTTTGGTAGGCTATTTAGATGACTTACTTGTTTGATTTGCGTTTAGTGCATATATTTCCTTTTTGTGTGTGTTTTTGTGTTGTTTTCTTCTTGTGTGTAGGTGTCCACTTATGATCTTGAAGAAGAACAACAAGATGGTGGATTGAAGACAAAAGATCAAGAACCACTCACCAAGTGATGAAAGATCGAGCTTGAAACGGTAAATTCTTCACCCACCCTCTCTTTTCTCCCTCCCTTGTCTTAAACATTGAGGACAATGTTTCGCTTAAGTGTGGGGGAGAGTTTGTTGCTTATCGGATCGTGGTTGGATCGATTTTGGTGGAATTGTGGATTTGCTGGTGTGATTTTGTTGTAAATATGTGTTGTGTTGGGATGTTGGAAGTAGTTTGGTTATGTTGCTCCTTGTGAATATGTGTTGTCGTTTTTTATTTCTCTTTTGTGTGTTAGTTTTGTTTCTTTTGTCGAAAATTTTTCAAAAAACTCCTAACAATTTGAAAAATTGAAAAATCCAAAAAGAAGTTTTGCATTTTCCTTAGAGTTTAGTTGATTTTCTAACTTTCAACTTAGAAGAAAAGAATGATTTGGAAATACTTAGTGTTGCATATTAGTATTGTGAATCGACTAATCTTTGCTTTAATTAGTGATTTAGGGTGTATACCATCATCATTATTGTTCACATATTCATCTCATGGTGTTAAATTTAAATTATGTTCATTTTGTCCTATGGTGATCGGATCCCGACTTGGTGACAATATTCCCATTTCAAAATCACAAAAATCCACAAAAATGAGAAAATCGTGAAAAACACAAAAACAAAGTGTTTAATAATTGCTCACATTTCAATTAAAAGTGACAAAAAAAAATCAAAAATCAAAAGAAGAAAAAAAGTCACTTATCAATAATTTGAAGTGTTTCGAAAGAAATGAATGAAAAGAAAAAGAAAGAATAAGAAAGAAAAAAATGAAAAAAAAAAGATAAGAAAATCAAAAGAAAAGAAAGTTTGTTCAAATAAGTGAGCTTATGCATTATTTATTATTTCTTTATCCATCTTACAAATAAATTTAGTCTCCTTTCTAGTCACCAAGTTGGTACTGGGACGATCCGAACCTCTTAATTTGGGAGAGGAGGCACTTTGTGTTTCATTTTTGGTTATAACGCCATGTTAGTTCACTCCATCTCCGCCATACACCCTATTTTGCTTACCGAAGTTATAGATTAGTAGATGTACAATGAAAATATGCAACTTGTGAAGTATTTCTTAGTCATCCTTTATGTTTTAGTTGGATTTTAGAATTTTGATTATCGATTTGGGATTTGTTTAGTTGCCTTGTTGAGGGAGGTGACTCGTTTTGACTTGAGTTGACCATTATATTATCGAGTTTTATGCTTTATTGTTTGGTCGTCTCGCGATTTTGGCAAGACCCTACTTGCCTTGCAAGGAGATACTCTCCTCATAGTATCTCGTTGTGAGTTGAAGGGACGGAGCGAGCCCGTTTATTGTCTCGTTTCGGCTATTATGTTTTATATTTACTTATTTAGTGAATAAGTTGCTTTTGTCGTAGACTATTTGAGCTTACTCGAGGACGAGTAAGGTTTAAGTGTGGGGGAGTTGATAAACGTCATTTTAGTGATTATTGTACCCACATTTATTTACTTATTCGGGTCGATTTTGTGTGCTTAATTGATATTATAGCTCAATATAGGTTATTATACGATATTAAGTGTTCATTATCGTCTTAGTAATAATAATCGTAATAAATGTTATTTTCCGAGGATTTGGTACTGCTTTGTCTCGTTTGTATTTTGTAGGTACCGTTTCGTGTGAGTTCAAGTGAATTAAGCGGACCAAGGTGGGTCAATGATGGGTTAACAAGTCAAAACCGGATCAAGGAACAAAGCGGGTCAAGCAAATTAAAGTCAAAGGCCTACTTGATCGGACTGTCTTGAATTGACTATATCTCACTCATACGACATTGGAATTAAGTGTTTCAAGATGTGTTGGAAAGTTAAGTTCGAGACCTACAAGTTTGTAGAAGGAAGTGAGACTCAATTCTGTAATATCGTTGGTCGAAATCGAGCTACAAGACGGCAGCTATTGGAATCAAAGCGAAAGATGGACCCGACCACCAAATGAAAACATGGGCCGGCCCAATATGAAAATAAAGGAGGGTAGGAGGAGGAAGATAGAGGAGGGTAGCGTAGTAGTAGAAGTAACACGCAGCAGCCGCACAACAAGTAGAAAGCAGGGGAGGCCGTAGGAATATAGTATAGTAGCAGTAGCACTTCCATTTTTCTTCACTTTTTCATCATTTACTTAAGTCTAGAATTGTTTAGATTGTAGTCTAATTAGTAAATTTAATCTAGTTTAATTAGTTTGTTTAATGCTTTTAGATTATATCCTCCTTCATTTATGTCATTCTCCATTTCAAGTTGTTATATTTCCTCTCTCTTTTCTTTATTGTTCATCTTTTATGTTTATTAGTTTTAAATTCTTTTATGCTTAATTTTATTAAAGTTTGTATCTTTATTAGTCATTTATGTTTAATAGTTTGATTAGAGTAGTGGGTAACTTAATTAATTTATTTTTAATCATGTTTGAGTAGTTAATTTCTAGGGTTGAGGTAGACTTGGTTTGTCTCGATTATGGATTTTATTTTGGGTATATTATCTTGTCGACTTATTGTTGGTGTTCTCCATTGTTTCCGATTTTTGTATGATTTACTTGTCTTGGCCGCGATAGGTGAATTATATTGTGTCGAGCTTTCTTTGGGGTGGGTCGACCTAGTAATAAGTGCGAGAGCCCGTTATTAGGACCGTCCCGGGTAGATAGAGACTCGAGAGAGACCCTTTATCTTCCTAATTACCGACCATAATCGACTCGTTTGTAAACTCCGATATTTTCCTTGAGACTACCTCGTTGACCTTGACCCTAGTCCTTTTTATCGTATTTATTTCATTTGTTTGTTCGACTCGTTTAGCTCGCTAGTTTAGAACCCCTTTTCCAACCAAAAACCTCTTCTCCTTTGACTAATACCTTAGCTAGACCGAGACTCTTATTTAGCTAGACCGTCCTTGTGGAATTCGACCCAACTTACCCTCGATTACCCAAGTTCAGAGCTAGAAATACCGTCACTAAGGATACTAACCGAGAGCGGTATTCCCGAAGAAGAATGAGACCAAAAACGATATGACGAGCTAGTACTCTTAGACGAGCGTAGGATACATGCCTTATCCAACGTACAAGCCTACCAGCAACGTATACAACGAGCCTTTAATAAACGAGTGAAATTCCGAAACATACACGAGGGAGACTTAGTAGTCAAATCCATTAGAGCACCCCTTCCCGTCGATCCTAGAGGGAAATTCAAACCAAACTGGGCGGGCCCCTACCTCATCAAGAAAATACTCTCGAGGGGCGCCGTGATCCTCACCGACCTGGACGGTCAAGAGTTCTCAACTCCAACCAACATGGATCAACTCAAACGATACTACCCATAAACATCCTAACAACCACATCCCGATCTCCGAATTAGGGGAAAACCATGCAAAACGACAGAAAAAAAACAAATAAATTCGCATCGATAATTGGCATAACGAGTCTAAAGCAAAATCACTCACACTTTTGAAAGAACTACGAACATGGTTTGAATCCGTTCAAAAGCGGATACGTAGGCAACTCTCCTTCGGGTACAACCAAACAAACAAACAAACAAAAAAAGAGATCGATTACTCGACTCGCATACAAACCGGACTATTTCCGCGTTCCGGCTAATGAGTGATTTAAGTGACGAAGCACAAACGACGAGCCGAGGATGGGGTGAAAACCCGAAAGGGCGCCCCGGGCAAAATGAAGAAACGAGTTGCGAGCCGTCGTCAAAAAAAATGACGAGCCGAGGACAGGGTGAAAACCCGAAAGGGCGACCCGGGCAAAATGAAGAAACGAGTTGCAAGCCGTCGTCCCAAAAAAAACAAAAAAACAGTAATAAAAGGTGAGCCGAGGACGGAGTGAAAACCCGAAAGGGGGCTCCGGGTAAAATGAAGAATCGAGTTGCGAGCCACCACAAAACAAAAAAACAGTAATAACAATGTGCTTCTCATTAACAATAAAATTTGGTTAAGTCAAGCCTTTGTCGAGGCCTTTACGTCAAGCATCTGAAACCCGGCTATTCCGGAAAGCAACAACGTGTCAAAACTCCACAAAAAACTAGTACTAATACGCCATATAATATCAACTAATAATACATAATACAAAACGGCAAGACTCTACCGGTCCAACTTTTTCTTTCCCTTGCCATTCGGGTGTGCCTACGTGTGTTCCTTAGCATCGATCCTTTGAACACAGGTTTCCACCGCCCTAGCCAAAGGCGAGTCCAGCCAATCCCACTTTCCCTCCTCTCTCACATTTTCAATACGGGTCCCGTTAGTCTTGGCCCGTACGGATGAACTGACGGTACTAGGATCGGTAACGCTGTCTTTGGTCAAGCACTTAGTGGCATTCCTTCGAGTCACCTCCTCGTTCCCTAGCGGCGCTGTCTTCCTAACTTTTGAGTTGCTCTGTCCTGGCGGGTGCTCACAAATCCCCCGCCAGACGGGAGCATTGTCGGTCGGTCGGACGCTCTCAATAACGACGGGACGCGAAAACCTTTGTTCCCAGGACACCCTAAACTCCTTAAGCGAATTCTTTGTCCATGAGTCGAACCTAGAAATACCCTTAGCAGCCGCCGAAGTGGATGATTTAACGCCCATTTGATTCGACAATACACACGGGTAAATATAAACTGGATCCCTCATGGACAGTATTAACAAAGCCTCTGTCGAAGATGAAAATGGAAATCCGGTACGCCCACTGATATTCCACCACGGGATAGACCACCTAAGGACCAACCGCCCTTTAGCCAAATAGGAAAGCCACTTCTTTTTGGTGTGACCTTTACTCCACACCTGCACCGTTTTCCGGCCCGTGAAACCCTTGTAATTATAACCTTTTAAGCCCCGGGGAGAGTCGACCAAACCAAGGTGCTCCTGTAGCCAAACATGCACAAACCACGACAAAACGTCACACCTTTAAACCAAAGCAACCACAAAAAAAAAACTAAAAGAGCCAAGCAACAAGGAAACATGACCAAAAAAACACTTGTAAAATGATCCTAGAGCCCCGAGAAGGTGTCTCATGAAACCGGGCACTAGAATCGAGACCTAGAATAAGCTCACCCAAAATAAGCAAAGAGGGTGACCGTCCATGTTCCATTCTGTAGACACCCGCATTTTGACTGCCACGTGTCTATGGTAGTCTCCGAAAAACACCCGATGATGATCGGACGCAAACATGACTTGGTATACTCAGACTTGGACTCGAAATCAATAATATCCGACATGGACTTTTAACGGAGTAGAAATCTCACAAAACAAACCTCAAATTCAGGCCCAGTGGGTCGTTCCGAGTCAAATAAGACTAATTTGGGCCAAAACCGACACCAAAAATAAATCCCGTCTTTTGGCGACCGGGTCAAAGCCCGGTCAAAGACGAAACCGTCTCAGAAATCAGCCATATTCATTCTCGAAAACTGGCGCGCAAATCAAAATTCAAAAACAAAACAAACAAATCAATCAAGGATAATCTTTCCTATTTTATCTCGCCTAATTGATCCACTCGATCGAGTGGATTGACCCAGTCGGTCGAGTGGAGCGCCAAAAACCGGGTTTGGCCCGTTTGCAAAGGCACTCGATCGAGTGCACTAGGGCCACTCGATCGAGTGCCCTTATGTCGTGGGGTAACGCCTATAAATACCCCACGACTCCCATTCATTTGCCAAGATTTTTCCTAAGGTTTTTAACCTACATTTTACCTACATTTCAGCCACAACTCACCTACACATCAAGCCTTAGAAACCCTAAGCAAAACACACAAAACCCGAGCCTCTCGTCCCTCGAGAACCGACGTAACACACGCACACACCATAACTCACGTACATCCTTGATACTCCGGCATCCCGTCGCTATTTACGAGTCCATTTCCGAGGTTCCTACCTAGCATGTATGTTGAGGGTGTCCTAAACCCCATCTCGATCCCTCCTATCTCGTCTCTTTGTCATTTATTTTATCGCATTTTGTATTGCAATCATAATCGTAGCACTAACACTAACACTACACTAACGTTATTATACTTTTTGCATTTTCATTTTTGTATCATCTTTCATTACTAATATCGTTATTATACCGCGTATACGTAAACTAGTATCAAAATCCGGTTTTAAATCCGTTTGACTACGATGTTTGCCTAAAGTCCGTCTAATCCCTTTACGAGCAACGACGGAGGTGGAGCCCTTTCGAGGAGCCCCGCTGATGGGTAGGGATTTGTCGTGAATCCCAACCGTCAAACAAAACCGACAAAACCTAGTGGGTAGCTAGGGTAAGTCGGGTCGAATCCACAGGGACGGGAGGATAGACTAAGGTATGCTACGGTCTAGGACTAGGTTCGAGACGAGCTAATCTAAGGAGGGGGAGACTAGAACTAGGCTAGGTCTAAGGCAAGAAAACTATCAAAGGAAACGGGCTAGGATTAGGTCGGGGTCAAAGGGGTAACGGAATGGTCGAGGAAGAGCTAGAGGTGAAAGAGGTAGTAGGGTAATCTAGGTAATGCCCGAGCTCTCGCAACTTAGACTCACCTAGAGGTTCCACCTAAAACCCAACTCGGCGATACACAACAACGGGGTACTAGCGTGCTATAGGCCTAGGTCGCATCCGGGCTCTCGCAACTTAGACCGACCTAGGGGTCGTCCTCACCGGGCTCTCGCAACTTAATGAGGGAACCAAACCCACAAACAAACTAATACCCACAAGAGAAAAGCAAGAAAAACAAGCATTCATACATACTTAGTCAATCAAGCATTTCGACAAACATGTGATGTGCATCATACAAGAGGAAACCCAAATCTTCCACCAACATCTCCAACAAACCCTTAATCATCCAATTAACACCCTAATCACCCTACTAACCCTAGCAAGATACTACTCTAACATATCTATACTAAAACTAACACTAATAAGATGAACCAAAACAACAATCAAAACAAACATAATGAAACTAACAAGAACTATGAACTATGAACAATCCAAACAACAAAGATTCAAACTTGATTAATAAAACAATAAACAAGAGACAGGAAAAGAGATTATACCAAACTAGAAGATGAAAGGAAGAAGAAAACTTGCATAAATGGAAGAACCCAAAACAAACATCCAAGTTTGTCAAGCTTGGTGAAGATCTTGAGGAATTCCCAAATTACAAGTATTAATCTAGTATTAACGATAATCTAAAGACTAATCTACACTAATCTATGCTAATCTATGCTAAAATAATCTAGGGTTTAGTCTAATATGAAGTGCCTCCCATAAGATTACAAGAGGAAGGGTATATATAGGGTTACAAGTGGAAAGGAGAAGAAAGGAGCATTCACGGGCCTGAACTGGGCTCATCCCGGTCGGGATGAGTTGGTCCCGATCGGGATGGGCCATCCTTCCCGGTCGGGAAGGACCTTCCCGATCGGGATGGGCTCACAGTAGCCGTGCTTCATGTTCCCTTCATCCCGAACGGGATGAGGCCATCCCGAACGGGATGGGTCTTTCACTACAAGAAAAACGGAGCTTAGCAACCGATATATACCGACCGCCAAAACAACCGTCGGTAATTAGATATACCGACCGCAAACAGTCGGTAATAAGAATTTCAGTCGGTAATTTACCGACCGAAAATAAAGCAGTCGGGAAATTGGCCAATCAGTCGGTATACACTGAAATTACCGACCGACAGGTAAAAGTTACCGACCGAAAGCCTGTCGGTCGGTGCCTACTTTCTATTAACCCCCCAGCTTTCATTCATTGTTCATTAGCTTTTGTTTTAAAAAAAAACCGAACACGCACACTTACCCTCCCTTCCCTTCGCGACACATCCCCAAACCAGTAAACCCCTCTCCCCTTGCCGGACGACAGCTTCGCCAGACACCGAATCGTCGCCGGACCTCCTTTTCGCCGGCCGCCGTTCGCCGGACCTCCTCCCTTTTCCTGAAAGTCTCCAATTTCAAGTTAGGGTATGATTTTTAATTGAGTTTGTTGTTTAGATTTGCATTATTGTTGTTATATGTTTGGTGAATTCAACCTAGGTTGGTTTAATTTAGAGTAAATTTGTTTATTAGATTAGGGTTTAATTAGATTTAGGGTTAAATTAGATTTTAGTTTAATTTAGGGTTAAATTAGATTAATTGTTAATTGTTGATTAATTATTGACAAAGAGTTTAGTTTTCTAATTGTTGAAGTTGGTAAAATGATTTAATTAGATGTTAGGTTAGTTTAATTGGTTGGTTAGGGTTAAATTAGATAGTTATTGGATTAGGGTTTAGGGGTTAAATTAAATTTGTTGCATTGTCAGTTGAAGTTGTCCCATTTGTTGGAAATTTTCTCCTCAAAGGTTGAAGATTTTGTTTCGGGATTAAGGCCGTGTTGTTAAACTTAGAACAAAAATGGCCGAAAATGATGTATTTGGTGATGATGTGCCTTATGTTACTGATAATGGGAATTATATTATTGATTTGTATTTGAAGGAGGATTTGGGTGATATGAATTTGGCTAGTGATGTTATCTTGAGGCTTCCTGGTATTGTTGAGCATGGTATATTCCTTGGTATGGCCACTACTGTTATCGTCGCTGGCGAACTCGGGATTTTAATCAAGAATAAGTAGATTAGGGAGGAGGTTTTAGTTTATTTGAAGCTTAGTCATGAGCAAAAGAGGTTTCCTTGGTATATGGCTAATACTAAGCTCTGAAAGATTAGTTACATTTCATTATATTTAAGTGTCTTGCTTGGGTTTGCCTCTCCCTATTCCTCTTCATTTTCTTCTTCCTATTTCCTCAAGTTTATCTCCCTCTTTTGCTCGTAGTTCATGTCCTCTTTTTAAGTTCATCTAATCCTTTTTGTCCATGTCCTCTTTTGCTCGTAGTTCATCTAATCCTTTTCCCTATTTGTCCCGTCATACATTGGGAAATAAATAAGCATCGCAGATGAGTATGTACTTTGTATTATAGTCTACAACCACTGATCAGTGAGTGAGTGAGATTATAGTGATGAGCTTTATCAATAGTGGATTACGTAGTATGCTTCATAGTTCATACAGTACGAATTACTAAAGTAGCAATTTTCAACGTTAATTTGGCATCAGCACGCGATGGGATTTGGTATTGTTTATTCACTGTTAGATTTAGTATAGTATTCATTGAGGAATCTAATCCAATTAAGTCTTGTGAAGACGTTGATTACCACCTTGATGATCTCGGTGAGGCCAATTATTGTATTGGTCAATTTTTAGTATCAGTTTTTGTTAAACCGAGCTGCTTAAAATTACGTGTAAAATCAAGCCTTATGCGGTGTGCTTATGTTAGGTAGTCTATCTTGAGGATCATTCCTTCCTTAGGCCCGGAGTTCGTGAATTTCTTCTACTTATTCAATCGGTAATGTTTTTTATCTAATGTTTCGCCTCACTCATTTATGTGATCAAACGAGTTAGGTTGGTATATATAATGTTGGCTTATTTTCTTAAAATTACAGATAGTTGCATTTTCTAAAGAACAAGTGGTAAGCCTTTTCTCCCCTTTATTGTCCTTTGTTTTCCTTGCTCAACACATTGTTGCCTATACAATGGAGTTCATTCCGATCTTCTGTCCTTTTACACAGCTTTCTCTTGTCATCCATAATTTTCAGGAAATTTTTCTATGTTGAGTACATGGTGAAAGGAAGCTAAAGGCGAACAAGGGTACTTGGATGTCCATAACCATGAGTACAAGTTTAGAAGTTTAAAGACATATAAGTGGCATCATGACATTGTTAGTGTTTAGAAGTTTGAGTTTTTGTGTCTTGATAACCTTGTTAGTTAGTATTCACACGTTGTAAGATTAATTCTTGTTGGCATGACCGATTTTGTAGTTTGATAAAACTTCGTATGGATATTGTATTTTATTTGAATTGCATTCAATATATATTAGACAATTTCATGTGCGACTTTTATTACGTATTGTAGTTTGTAGTGACGGGTAGAATTATAATTGGGATGTGGAGACCTAAAACAACAAATTTAGTGCACAATAGGCCAAAAATTACTGACTGAAGTAGGCACATACCGACCGAATAACAATATTTACCGACCGATTTCCAATTTTACTGACCGAAAAAGTAACGTTACCGACCGACGAAGAAAATTTACCGACCGATTTAAAAAATTACCGACCGTTTATCGGTAGGTAATTTCCGACCACCAATTTTTTTACCGTCCACACGTTGCGGTCGCTAAAGTTGCCGACCGATAATTCGGTCGGTAAATTTATTTACCGACTATAGTTTCCGACCGAAAATATGCAGTCGCCATAGTAATAAAAGCAGTCGGTAATCGGTATTACCGACCGTTTTCTTGACTCACCGACTGATATTTTCGGTCGCTATTGAGCTGTATTCTTGTAGTGTTTGTAGGCCTCCCTTAAGAGCTCTTTGGTCCCTCCTTGCCTCTCATGGGCTTCTCGTCGATTCTCGGGACTTGGGATCGGGTCTCGAAGGCTCGGGATTGGATCCCGAGGTCTCGGGGTCGATTCCAAGGCATCGAGTCATCGTTCCTCTACTCCGTTGGCTCGAAAATGTGTATGTATCGAGTCGGAATCGCTCCAACTCTTCCAAATTGGTCTCGGGAACCTGAAACGAACTAAAGGAAGCATAAGAAGCCCCTAAACCACTCCCAAGGAGCGATTCTACATGGAAATGGGACCAAAACACTACGAAATAGGCACTACAAATGACACTTATCAACTCCCCCACACTTAACCCTTACTCGCCCTCGAGTGAGCACAAACTACTACTAAACT
This sequence comes from Agrostemma githago, assembly GCA_958450325.1. Classification (NCBI taxonomy): domain Eukaryota; kingdom Viridiplantae; phylum Streptophyta; class Magnoliopsida; order Caryophyllales; family Caryophyllaceae; genus Agrostemma; species Agrostemma githago. The sequence goes on along the minus strand of OY288252.1, from coordinate 55,369,052 downwards.
ATCCGAGTGGGTATTAGCGCACCCTACACCCCTTCAACTCACGCGAGTGCACTTAGAGGATAAGTGCACTCCGCAAGGCAAGTTGGGTCTTGCGACAAAACTGTGGATGCAACCGGACACAAAACACACAAACAAACAAACACATAAACAAACACATAATCGGTTGCACCCAAAACAAAAGAAATACCGCTTCCCTCTAAAAGCGGTGAAAGAAGCACCGGTTTAGGACTCGAGGTAAGTGACAACGTTCCCAAGCTAGCAATACAAACCAAGGTGGACTAGATCCTAATAGTATGACGAAAAAGCAACAAAAAACATTGGTAACTTACCTAGGTCCTCCTAACTTTCTAAAAACGTACTACGGGACGATCGGCGGAGTGGAAAAGTGAAGAACCACGGTGTTAGTCGACACTGTAGGTAAGTGAGACCCCGCCCCCTTTAGCGTGAGCCAAGAGGGTCGTCCCGTGTCTAAAACCGCCTAACTAGTCCAAGTAAAAAGGTGGAAATAGTGCAAAATGAGGGAAGACCGACTAATGCCGCTATCATCCTTCCTAGGGACTCGGTCCTTTGGTAGGCTCTTCACGGCAAAAGTCGAAAAAAGGCTTATTTTGAGATGTTGGCATTTATTTTTGTGAAACGATTTTCTTTTGGCATTTTCTCTTTTCTTTTGCATTTTTGCTTTGTTTCGCCATGCCATTCTTTTTCTTCTTTTCTATTTTCTTTTTGGCTTTTTGTGCCTTCTCTTTTTTTCTTCAATCTTTTCTTTCTTTCTTTTTCTTTCTTTTCTTTCTTTTCTTAGCCCCTTTTTTGGCTAGATTCGGCTTTTTGGCATTCCTAAGTAATAAGAAAGAGAGATCAACAAATTGCATTTTTATTGTGTGGATTTGTATAGGAAGTAGGGAAATAGGTATGTCGGGACGACGTCTTCCCTTCATACTCACAAAAAGGGGAGAACTTGGACTAATCAAACAATCCCAAACACGGTCACCTAAGGGACGAGACTCGGTAACCAAGGCCTTTTCACACCGTGGGTGGTCATAATGGTCAAAAGTGCAAATCCCGTAGTAAATTCCTAGTAAGCTAGGTGGACTCAAGGTAAAGGACCAACGAATTCATTGTTTTAGGGTCATTCTACTAGATTAAAGTCCAAGACTCGATTTACACTACTAGGAAGGGAAAGTACACACTCACACACTAGCCTCTAAACCGGGTTTTCGAAAACGGTTTACGCACAAGACACATAACACAAAACAAAACAAAGACTCAACGAGAACGAAAGAAAAAGAAGTAAAAGCAACGAGAACATAACACAAAACAAAGACAAGATGAAAACGAAAGAAAGAAAAAGGAGCAAAAGCAACGAAACAAGAACAAAACAAAACGAACACATACAAGACACAAACACCACCCCGAATTTCCAAACAAGCCACCAAATCGTCCACAAACTTTACAAAGCTCCATCCGAGCACACCACCACACACAACTCCTCCAAACTCCAAAAGAAACAAAGAGGAAAAAGGGTGAAAAGATGTTACCGGGTGTCTTGAAAGCCCTCCAAAGCTAACGGTGATTAAGCAACCTATAAGGAAAAAGGGAGGCAAACACGCACAGAAAACAAAAACACGACACAAAAACACAAAATGAAAACACACAAAAGAAAAATCTTTTTTATTTTTATGAAAAATTTTCAAATTTTTATGGTTTTTTTAAAGATTTTATCGAAAAACTAAGAAAATAAAACTAACTATACTAGAATATCGCTCCCCCACACTTAAATCGAGCCATGTCCTCATGCTCGATCGTAGGGTGCGGAGAGACAAAAGAAAGAAAAAGGAACTACGAAAATAAAACTAAAAATCAAAAATAAAGTGAAGAAAAGGGTAGAAGGTGTCAGGCCGGGGTGTAGTCAAGTCACCATGGGCCGAGACAAGAAAAGATATGGATGGGGGAAGAAATAAAAAGAAGGAAATAAAAGGAAATGGGAGGGGAGGGCTAGGTGTAATCAAGTCACCTAGCCCGGATTCTGCCTAAATCCGACTAAATCCAACAAAAAGAGGTGAAAAACTTGTAAATTTTTGATTTTGAAATGACTCTCGATATAGTCACATCATCGAGAGTTGGGAGCAACATATACCAAGGCCCCGAGGGCCACCATGACACCATGACACAAAAGTGTACAAAGGGGAAGGGGAGTAAACAAAGGAAAACAAGCAATAAAAGACGATAAAGAAAGGATAGTTGTCGTACCATAGGTTAGCAACTCACTCTCACCATCGTCTCATAGATCAATATAGGTACTTGCTTGTCTTCATCATTGCTATTCCGCTTCAAGCTCGATAGGTACGCATGGTAGAGGTAGTAATGGTGTTAGGGGAGTAGGATTCGATGTGAAACTCGGTGGAAAGGAAAGAGAAATGAGGTGAGGGTATGTGAATGAAGTGGAACGGTCATATGACATGAGCAAGGATGGGTGAGGGAGGTTGGGTGGGGGTATACAATGGTTGGGTGGGCTCAAATGTCGAAGAAGAGGCCAAAAGAGGAGAAAAGAGACCATCCCGGTCGGGATGGATGGTCCCGATCGGGATGACACACTCATCCCGATCGGGAAGCCACCTTCCCGGTCAGGACGGCACTCCAGCAAGCTCCGATTTTCGTACCTCCATCCCGATCGGGACGGCTTCTTCCAGGTCGGGATGGCACATCCTTCCCGATCGGGAAGCTCCCTTCCCGCCCGGGATGGGTCTTCTTGATCTCCAAAACCCCAAAAAAACTTCACCGAAGCTTCAAAAACCGACTTCCAAACTCAAGATCCATGCTCTATCATTATCTACTCTCCTCTAGGAATCACCTTTCCTTCACACCTATCACAATGAACTCAAATACAACATCAAACTCCCTCCCTCACATCGCTCATCAAAAATCCAAATGAACAAGAGTTCCACAAAGGCTAACAATCCTAGAAACCAAACTATACAAACATAAACACAAATACAAGCACAAAAGAAAAGAAAAAGAGATATTTACACTAAATACTCTCACCAACAACGCCTCCATAGCCATCAAGAGCTCGAAGGAGTAAGTCAAATGCTCTAGCAACATCTTCAATTAAGCTCACATGGCCGAGCCTAGCCACTCCCAAAAGTTTCCAAGTCGGAGGGAAGAAGCGATCATCTTCATTATGCTCGGGGCTCTCGTGATCTTCCGGGTCTTCTAAACCAACATAGCTACGACTCTTATGACCATCCGGTAGGTATAGTGGTCTAGAGTCGTGCTCGGTGTCATGATGTGGGAGATCACACCCTAGAGGTGTCGCTTCTTCTACGGGGTCGAGAGTGGAACTCTTTTCCACCGCCCGACAAGGATCCTCTTCACCAACCGTCTCACAAGACAAAGGGCTAGACATCGAGTGCGGTAGAGGAGGAGAAGGCATCAAGTTTTCCTCATTGGAGGCTTTAGGATCCTCCAAATTCCCATACAAAGCAAGTTCCAAGGCATCTACTTCTTTTTCCCAAGTATTGCGCTCCTTTTCACTCACCTTGTCAAAATGGTCTTGAGGGGTCATCTCTTCACTTGGGTTTGGATTGTCAACACCCGGTTCATCACGAAGAAAATCAAACAAATCCAATTTTTTAGCCAATACATTGGCTCCCCAAGAGCTATCTTGATAATCATGCTCAACTCCCTCCTCATTGTGGGCCCTTGAAGCCTCAACTTCCTCTATTCTTCCCTCATCTTCACCGCCTAAGCAACACTCAACAATGACCTCTTGATCGACCCCCTCTTCTTCCTTTGTAGCTTCACAATCGGGTTGACTTACTTGTGGAGGCACCCGACCTTCTTGCCCAAATGAACCTTCCTCAACATGTTGTGGAGCTCGAGTGGCCGACATCGTGATATGAGCCATGAGTGCATTGATGCGAGCATCTTGCACCTCTATTTGGGCCTTGAACTCCTCCCTAACCCCTTGTATTTGAGTCAACAACAATTGTTGACCCTTTTGCAATAACATCATCATCTCATGTTGGCTCCCTTGTGTTTGGGCCAACATTTGACAAGTCTCAAGGATATTTGGTTGTGGGTTATGTGAGGGTGTTTGGTAGTTGTTAGGATGTGGGAATGATCCTTGACAACTTTCTTGGTAACCATAAGAAGAGGGTTCATAAGATTGTTGATGAGGTTGATATGGTTGGTAAAGTTATGGGTTGTGGTAATTCGCCCCATAGTTGTCTCGTGACGATTGATGGTAGCTTGGACAAGCCATGTCCATAACGTCGCTTTGGTACCTAGGATGAGCTAGAAGCACTTGAGAAAACGTTAGTATCCTAGTGCTTTTGAGGCACTAGGAAGAGAGAGTAACACAAGAAGAGAAACGGAGATACACAAGGAGAAGAGAACACAAAAATCAAGAACAAAGTCCAAAACTAAGCAAACAAAAGTCTAAACAACGCCGTCCCCGGCAACGGCGCCAATTTGATGGGTAGGGATTTGTCGTGAATCCCAACCGTCAAACAAAACCGGCAAAACCTAGTGGGTAGCTAGGGTAAGTCGGGTCGAATCCACAGGGACGGGAGGATGGACTAAGGTATGCTACGGTCTAGGACTAGGTTTGAGACGAGCTAATCTAAGGAGGGGGAGACTAGAACTAGGCTAGGTCTAAGGCAAGAAAACTATCAAAGGAAACGGGCTAGGATTAGGTCGGGGTCAAAGGGGTAACGGAATGGTCGAGGAAGAGCTAGAGGTGAAAGAGGTAGTAGGGTAATCTAGGTAATGCCCGGGTTCTCGCAACTTAGACTCACCTAGAGGTTCCACCTAAAACCCAACTCGGCGATACACAACACAAACGGGGTACTAGCGTGCTATAGGCCTAGGTCGCATCCGGGCTCTCGCAACTTAGACCGACCTAGGGGTCGTCCTCACCGGGCTCTCGCAACTTAATGAGGGAACCAAACCCACAAACAAACTAATACCCACAAGAGAAAAGCAAGAAAAACAAGCATTCATACATACTTAGTCAATCAAGCATTTCGACAAACATGTGATGTGCATCATACAAGAGGAAACCCAAATCTTCCACCAACATCTCCAACAAACCCTTAATCATCCAATTAACACCCTAATCACCCTACTAACCCTATCAAGATACTACTCTAACATATCTATACTAAAACTAACACTAATAAGATGAACCAAAACAACAATCAAAACAAACATAATGAAACTAACAAGAACTATGAACTATGAACAATCCAAACAACAAAGATTCAAACTTGATTAATAAAACAATAAACAAGAGAAAGGAAAACAGATTATACCAAACAAGAAGATGAAAGGAAGAAGAAAATTTGCATAAATGGAAGAACCCAAAACAAACATCCAAGTTTGTCAAGCTTGGTGAAGATCTTGAGGAATTCCCAAATTACAAGTATTAATCTAGGATTAACGATAATCTAAAGACTAATCTACACTAATCTATGCTAATCTATGCTAAAATAATCTACGGTTTAGTCTAATATGAAGTGCCTCCCATAAGATTACAAGAGGAAGGGTATATATAGGGTTACAAGTGGAAAGGAGAAGAAAGGAGCATTCACGGGCCTGAACTGGGCTCATCCCGGTCGGGATGAGTTGGTCCCGATCGGGATGGGCCATCCTTCCCGGTCGGGAAGGACCTTCCCGATCGGGATGGGCTCACAGTAGCCGTGCTTCATGTTCCCTTCATCCCGAACGGGATGAGGCCATCCCGAACGGGATGGGTCTTTGTAGGCCTCCCTTAAGAGCTCTTTGGTCCCTCCTTGCCTCTCATGGGCTTCTCGTCGATTCTCGGGACTCGGGATCGGGTCTCGGAGGCTCGGGATTGGATCTCGAGGTCTCGGGGTCGATTCCAAGGCATCGAGTCATCGTTCCTCTACTCCGTTGGCTCCAAAATGTGTATGTATCGAGTCGGAATCGCTCCAACTCTTCCAAATCGGTATCGGGAACCTGAAACGAACTAAAGGAAGCATAAGAAGCCCCTAAACCACTCCCAAGGAGCGATTCTACAAGGAAATGGGACCAAAACACTACGAAATAGGCACTACAAATGACACTTATCACCCGCCCCAACGTACTCAAGGGCGTGACGCGATTGCAAACGGTCATAGTTGAACGTATTTAATCCCATTTCTATAATTAGTGCGGAACTCGTTGACACGAAAACCGACATCATATAACTCGAAAGAGTTAGTTCCGATGTCGTGACGTAGAGGGAAGCATTTCGTCACTAATTCAAATTTTCTAGTATAACGATAAACATTTTTCTAAAACTCCGATAACGATATTATAATCGTTCATACACGATTATAGTACCGGAGGCCGAGTTAGATACGAATCGTGCGATATTCGTATTTGGTTTGGCTGACCATCGATTTTAAGTCATAAAACAAAACGAGTTATCACTCGTACAGGGTCTACTCGACCGAGTACATATGCTACTCGATCGAGTAGCACCCAAAAAAATGGGCAGTAGCTACGTAAAGGACGCACTCGACCGAGTCAGCCCACGACTCGATCGAGTGGGTCCTGTAACCCATAAAACCGAGGGGTTTGACACACATTTCAAGCCCCGTCCTTTTATCGACTTTAGTCATCATGTGTAAAGACCATCACGTGACCTTCCTATTTTCAAAACCATGCACATCACGACACGTAGAACGACTTTGATCAATTTTTGACATGATAAGTCGGGACAAGACTACAGGATATGAAATCGGGCTAGCAATATGCCACAGTCTCACGTTTCCGTCCTTCGTTTAGTACACGACATAATGTGTATTTAATCGGGGTTAGTCCATTTACATATTTCCCGGTCTAGTTTACATACGGGTCCGTTCCTATCATTATATTGCGTTATTTCTATTTTGTTTATTATTTTTACGTAATGTTGTATTGTGAATTCCTTGTTGTATTTCCGCCCGTGTAACTTGTACATTATTTTTATTTCCCTTCGAGCTTTATTTATTTATTTGCTTTACGCTTTATAAATGAACCTCGCATGCTAAATCACTTCGACCATAATTAAGATGCATTAAATGACGTAGTTAACGCAAAATTCACATGCTTAGCCCGAAAACGCTGTTTGCATATCATTTAGTCATTTTACTAGCGCGCGTACACGAACACGAACGATGTCTTAGTAGAGGCCGCCATGTGCAGGCGGGGTTGGGTGTCCTTAGTGGGCTTCCCAACACGTACCCTCACTCCTTACTCAGAACCTTTGGTTTCCGGACGTCCGAAACCCTTGGCGCACGAGAGTCATTTTATATACGAAAGCCGGTGTAAACGGTATCGATATAACAATGCAAAGGGACGAGCCCCATAAACTCTGAAATCGAAGTGGGCTTACTTTGTGTATAGCCCATGACGACATAGAGTGGGCTCGTATGGTTCCGAATAACCACAAAATTCGGTGGCGACTCCATTTTGACTTAAATTTCGAACCCGAGAACAATCTTACCACGAGATTCATTCGCCTACCCAAACCCGCGCGTGGCCGCGTCGGGGTGGACCTACGTCATGTCCACAATTTGGCGACTCCGCTGGGGATACCTGATGTACCACATGTCATCGGGGTTCCTAGGGTGAGACTCGAAGAGAAATCGTTCGTAGATTAGTGTGCGCATTACTTTAATGATTCATGCATAACCCAAATTTGCCCGGGCCGGTTACTTGTGACCGACGTCCCACTATACCACGGTGCATTCCCACATGGGTGCGCTAAAGACATCGATGGTGGAACTCGTCTAGGTTTTGCGGCATGTCCTAAGACCAACTCGGCTTAGGGAGTCCGTCCTCAATACGAGAAAGCCATCGTTGTTGGTATAGACCCTCTTTTGACCGACCGAGACTTAGTGTAAAGCATACATGAGCGTCGTTATAATGCTTGTTTGACTACATGCTACTTGGTTTCCGTGTCAATTTTCAAAAAACCGTCATTTCAAAATTGCATCTTTCCAAAAATACCCACCTTTTGAAAAACCCGAAATACTGTCCATTTCGGGACCCGTCTTTCCAAAACGCTCAAATTTGAAAACCCGAAATGATGCCCATTTCGGGACTCATCCTTTCATCCAACTTTCAAAAAACTCGGAATGCCGCCGAAATTTAGGATCAACGATTTGACTCAAAATATCCTTTTCGTTAGTCGGCATGCTGTCCGTTTTAACTCTCGAATTTCCGACACCGCTTTGATTTTCTGAATTTTCTTGAAAATTCTAATCTTGGTTTTTGAAATTCCGCTTTCCATTTTCGAACTATCGGAAATTCACCCTTTACATATTCCAACTTCAAACCTCCAACTTTTCTAAAATAGACCCTCCCTATTATAGGACCTACCGTCTATCCGTGTGTCAGGTCTTTGCATAGTACGTAGAGGGTTTGTAGCGTCGAAACTCCGTCGATCTTATATCACGAGTTTCCCCCCTTCCCGAGTCCGCCTTATTTGTCAAGGCACGACCAACCCGCGTGGGGCACACCCCTACAAAGAAAAGTCCGTCCATACACTCGAGTCAAAAGTCTGGGGAATAATCTCACGTGGACCTTCCTTCGAACGGGACTAGACCCACTAGGCCAAAATCCTAAGGAAGTCATACCACCTGCGAGTCATCCGTCTAGGTGTCTTTCTCAAGTCTTTTCCACTCAGTCTTTTTTCTTTTGGGTCACTCGGGATGTACTTTTCTATGGTTCCAAGTTCTGGGTTCGGTTTCTGATTACGTGGTGTTCTTATAGACAGGCCACCGGCAACCAGACACACTCGCAGGATGGAAGCTACTTTAGGCAGTCTGAAAACCTCTGTGGACGCCATGGTCGACAAACAGGCCGACATCAAAGCCCAACTGCATGAAATGAGGGCTGGTCAAATTGCTATCATCACTCATTTGGCTGCAGTGGAGCAAAGGACTCCAAATAATGGGGTTACGGAACCTCTGGCTGAACTGGTTAGCTCGGTCCGCCGATTGGAAGAACGGGTTCACTTGACTGGGAGTAACAATATCCATCGGGAGAATAGTCGTGAGTATAACCCGTTAAGTGACAAGCTGCCCGCAAACCTGAACCTCACCGGTTTGCCCATGTTTGAAGGGACTGAAGACCCGTTACTACATGTACGGGCCTTCAAGGAGTTCATGTCCATCAAAGGGGTGGACTCTACCATGTTCAAGAGCCTTTTTGCTGCGTCTCTTGAAAAGCACCCTCGGGCCTGGTACTACAGGCTAGACCCGAAGAAATACCCTACTTGGGATGATGTGGCACCAAATTCGCTCAGAACTATGCTGACAACACCGAGATCCAAACCACAATGAGATCTCTGGAGGTTATGGCCCAAGAGCCGAAAGAAGTTTTTACCAAATACCTTCAACGCTGGAGGGCAGAGAGTGTGAAACTGGTCGATAAGCCCAGTGAGAAGACTTTGGTGGAGACTTTTGTCAAGAACCTCCTCCCATCCTACCGGGTTCACCTCTGATATGCTGTCATACCCAATTTCACCACCCTTACTGAAATGGGTATGAGGATCGAAGATGACCTAAGACTGGAAGGCCTCACTAAGGCCGCCGCCAAGGGTTACCAAGGGGCTTCTTCCTCCACTACCAAGCCCCAAGCTGCAACTCGCAGCATTTTCGACGTGGTTAATCTACTAGATGCCCCGTCCAAGAAGAACACCCCACCTTGGGTTTTTAGGTACTACCTATACTTATGCCTTACAAAGGCTATCCTCTAAAGGCCTAATCCAACCGATAGGCCCAACTCCTGAAGTTCCGGTCGAGCGACGCTCCAAGAACTACAATGCCCAAGCCTATTACCTGTACCACCGAGGCAATGGGCATGATACCGAGAAGTGCTGGAAGCTGAAGCACTTGATCCAGGACCTGATCGAAAGTGGTAAAATCCCGCTACCCGGAGATAAGCCCAACAACAAGGAGAATCCTTTCAGCTCCCATGCCATCTTTACCGGGGAGGTGATTGATTGCTCTCACCTTATCTCTCCATTTATCCCGCAAGTGAACGGGATCTGGTTCGACGACGAGGATGACGTCTACCTCGCCAAAGGGGAAGCTGTCCCCGTCACCTCCGAGGAGATTCGAAGGACTAAATCCCGAGTCCTAACCAGTAACCACCTTGGTCGTCCCTATCAAGCCACTAGCTCTAGGGACACCCCTATCCCGACTACCGTCACTGAGCCATTCAGGACGGATGTCGCCCCCGAGGAGCCAACTGATGAAACGGCCCTCGTAAAGCAGCTGATGAAGACCCGAGTTGACCTCACTATATGGCAGCTCCTAGTCAGCTCACAAGAGCATCGAGAAGCACTTACAAAGGCTCTCGATCAAATTAAGGTTGACTCTTTGGTTACCCCTGCTGAAATGGTAGCCACGGTCCTGCCACACCTAAAGGGCAAAGCTAAGGAAGGAGGCCCAATGATCACTTTCTCTGAAGCCGACCTACCGCCATTCGGGGCCTCCCACAATCTGGCCCTCTACATTACGGTGGTTTGCCGAGGAAAATACCTCCCTATGACCCTGGTTGATGATGGGTGCTGTGAATGTCCTTCCTCTAAGGACCGCAAAAGCCCTCGGCATTACCGAGGCCGATTACATCCCGACTGCTCAGACCATCCAAGCCTTTGATGGGAGCCCAAAGTCGGTAGCTGGGGCCGTGAAACTGACCATCATAACCGGCCCGATAGAAAAGGAGCTCGAATTCCAGGTGATCGACGTTACCTCGTCATTCAACTTGCTCCTAGGTAGGCCTTGGATCCACGCGGTCAAGGCGGTGTCCTCCACCCTCCACCGAAAGATCAAGATGCCTCTGCTTAACGATGTCATAACTTTAGAGGTAACACCAATGACTGTGGCTAGATGTAACGCCACGGGACGCACGGACCTCTGGGGGTTCGATTTTGTGGGGATGATCGAGGAAGAGTACCTCTTTAGGCCTTACTTCACTACGAGCATCGACACGATGCTCCAAAACCTAGGGTACTTTCCGGGGGCTACCTCTCGAGGTTCTCAAAGATGAAGAGTCTCACTTTGGTCTCGGGTATGCCATAACTCCCGACAATGTTGTCCGAGCAGGAATGGAGAAGGCCTGCAACATTATTAAGGGTATCCACTTGAGCCCTTACAGCCCACGGTTGGCTGACTACTTTGTCACACCGGTATTTGGGGCTGTTCAGGTTGGTCTGTACCAGCCGAATGCTGTGCAGCTCGGGACCCACTTGGCCCGGGACTGCAACTATATTCCGGATGATGTGTTCGCCCTCATCCAATCCAACGGAGCTGAAGATGCTGAGCCCGCGCTAGGGCTACTATTTGGGGAAGACACCATAGCCCCAACTCCAAAGGAAGACCTGGCCAACCTGATCCTCCGCAGCAACAGGTTTGACCCGACCAAGCTGATCTCGGATGTTGGTTTCGAGACGGGAAACAGGGCCTGGAGGAAGACTGTCAAGTGGACTGACAGTCAGGGAAGAACCTACAAGCTGGTCACTGGAGAGGGAGACATGCCTGAGTCTGAGTCCGAGTCGGAGTCTGAGTCAGAGTCTGAGGTCGAGTCTAGGGAAGTCGGTGCTAGAGTAACTCTTATAACCCCTCTCCCTTTTATCATTCCTGCTGCTGGCACCTTGGGGTCTGTCCCGAGTGCTTTACCAATTCCGCCACTGACCAATGATCAGATGGCTGCTCTCTTTGAGTTGTTCTCCAAATTTTCAATCAATAATAACAACCGTTCTGCTTATGACTTGTCTCTTTTAAATTCTGCTTTCAAAAATGATTTATGCTATGACATTGAGAAACCAGACGAACAGGTACCCTTACCTCCACATCTGATCGAGCAACTAGAGCAAAGGGAATCCCAAAACCCGGTGATCGAAGAAACCGAGTCCATAAATGTGGGAACAACCTTAGAGCCTCAGACACTTAAGATAGGGTTATCCTTAGATCCCGAGGAGAAACAACAGTTCATAAACCTCCTCCAAGAGTTCAAGGATGTCTTCGCATGGTCCTACAAGGACATGCCGGGGATAGACCAGGAAATAGCCGAGCACCACATACCAATCAAAGACGGGTGCAAACCGGTCAAACAGAAGCTTCGTCGGATGAGGCCCGAGTGGTCTCTCAAGGTAAAAGAAGAAGTCGACAAACAATTCAAAGCCGGTTTCATACAAGTGTCCGAGTATCCGGACTGGGTGGCAAACATCTTGCCGGTTCCTAAAAAGGACGGTAAGGTGCGGGTATGTGTTGATTTTCGGGATCTCAACAAGGCGAGCCCGAAAGATGATTTTCCGTTACCTCATATCGACATACTGGTAGATAACACAGCCGATCATGCCCTTCTATCATTCATGGACGGGTATGCGGGGTACAATCAGATCAAGATGGCGGAAGAAGACATGAGTAAGACTACCTTCACAACACCTTGGGGTACTTACTGCTACACCGTCATGCCATTCGGCCTCATTAATGCCGGAGCCACATATCAGAGGACCGCTACCACTTTATTACACGACATGATGCATAAAGAGGTAGAAGTTTATGTAGACGACATAATCGTCAAATCTAAAGAACGGGACGGTCACATCACCGCCCTAAGAAAATTCTTCACCCGACTACGCAAGTACAACATGAGGCTAAACCCTCAAAAATGCAGTTTCGGGGTAACATCAGGCAAATTACTGGGTCATATCGTTAGCCAACGAGGTATCGAAGTCGACCCAGCTAAAATCAAAGCCATTACCGAGATGCAACCTCCCAAAACCGAAAAAGAAATAAGGGGATTTCTCGGGAAAGTCCAGTATATCAGTCAGTTCATTTCCAAGCTGACCATGGTGTGCGAACCAATTTTCAAGAAACTGAAAGTGGGAAAACAGGTACTATGGGATGACAAGTGCCAAGCTGCTTTCGACAAGATCAAGAAATTCTGTCTGCTCCGCCGGTCTTAATGCCACCTCAACCCGGTTTGCCTCTGTCATTATACCTAACGACGACCGAGACAGCCATGGGGGCTATGCTGGCTCAGACGGTTGACTCCGAAGAAAGAGCCATTTACTACATCAGCAAGAAGTTTTTAGAGTATGAGTGCAAATATACCATGCTCGAAAAGACGTGTTTGGCTCTAGTCTGGGCCACTAAGAAACTCCGGCACTATATGCTCAGTTACGAGGTCCATGTGCTATCCAAAATGGACCCGATCAAATACATCTTCGAAAAGCCCGTTCTCAACAGTCGAATCTCTAGATGGACTCTAATGCTGGCAGAGTTCGACTTGAAGTTTGTACCGTTAAAGGCTATTAAAGGTCGAGTAGCAGCTGAATTTCTCGCCGACAGCCCGATAACCGAAGAAGGACACACCGACACCTGGTCCTTCCCAGACGAAGAGATTTTCCATACTGATACTGAAACTTGGGACTTGTACTACGATGGAGCATCCAATTTTCGAGGGTTCGAAGTCGGGATCCTCTTAATTTCACCAAAAGGAGAGCACACTCTCATCTCCATCAAGCTGGACTTTGATGTTACCAACAATGCAGCAGAATACGAAGCATGCATTTACGGGCTACAAGCCGCCGCCAATATGGGGATCACAAAACTCCGGGTACATGGTGACTCATCCTTGGTCATTAACCAAGCACTCCAAAAATGGAAGACTCGAAATGCTAATCTCGTGGCCTACCAGGCACGAGTAAGGGATCTCGAGAAACAATTCCAAAAGGTAGAGTACATATACTTACCCCGGGAAGAGAATCAGTTTGCAGATGCACTCTCAAAATTGGCATCTTTGCTGAACATTCCCGACCACGTGACCAGTATGCCGATTTGCGTCGAAAGACGCTCCGAGCCGGCGTACATCCATGACATCGAAGACATTGAGATAACTGATCCCGAACCATGGTATCAGGCTGTGTTAACGTACCTGACGAACGGAGAATATCCTCCCGGGACGGAAGGTCGAGCCAAGAAAGCCTTACGGAGGCTAGCCACCCAGTTCATCCGTACCGACGACGGTCAGTTATACAAAAAGACGGCACAGGGGGCTCTTCTCCTTTTTGTTGTCAAGTATAAGGCTGAAAAGGTTATGGCCGAAGTACATGATGGTGAAAACGGCCCACATATGAATGCCCACATGCTGGTTCGGAAAATCATGAGGCTCGGTTATTACTGGAATACCATGGAAGCCGACTGCCGGTCGTATGTCAAACATTGTCATAACTGTCAAATCTTTGGCAATGTGCAACATATGCCGTCATCATTGTTGTATACCATGACGTCACCCTGGCCATTCTCAACATGGGGTATTGACATAATCGGGAAAATAAATCCCTCTGGTACCGGTGGGCATTGCTTTATTTTGGTAGCCATCGACTATTTCACCAAATGGGTCGAAGCTGAATCATATCGCATTCTCAATGCTAAGCATGTCGCCAAGTTTATCCAGAACAAAATAATACGCCGATATGGGATTCCTTATGAATTTATCAGTGATCACGGGACTCATTTTCAAGCCGAGACTGCGGCCCTGCTGACTAAATATAAAATCCAAAGGCATACTTCCTCGCCTTACCGCCCCCAAACAAATGGAGCAGTAGAGGCGGCTAATAAAACAATTGTCACCATACTAAAAAAGATGGCTGATAATTACCGGGACTGGCCCGACAAAATACCTTTTGCCCTATGGGGATACCGAACGTCAATTCGCACCGCAACCGGAGCAACGCCATATTACCTAACCTATGGGATGGAGGCGGTTCAACCAGTTGAGTTAGAGGTACCTGTGGACATGACGTAGGTCCACCCCGACGCGGCGAAGCGCGGGTTTGGGTAGGCGAATGAATCTCGTGGTAAGATTGTTCTCGGGTTCGAAATTTAAGTCAAAATAGAGTCGCCACCGAATTTTGTGGTTATTCGGAACCATACGAGCCCACTCTATGTCGTCATGGGCTATACACAAAGTAAGCCCACTTCGATTTCAGAGTTTATGGGGCTCGTCCCTTTGCATTGCAATATCGATACCGTTTACACCGGCTTTCGTATATAGAATGACTCTCGTGCGCCAAGGGTTTCGGACATCCGGAAACCAAAGGTTCTGAGTAAGGGGTGAGGGTACGTGATGGGAAGCCCACTAAGGACACCCAACCCCGCCCGCACATGGCGGCCTCTACTAAGACATCGTTCGTGTTCGTGTACACGCGCTAGTAAAACGACTAAATGATATGCAAACAGCGTTTTCGGGCTAAGCATGTGAGTTATTGGTTAACTACGTCATTTAATGCATCTTGATTCACATCAAAGTGATTTAGCATGCGAGGTTCGTTTATAAGGCGTAAAAGCAAGTAAATAAACAAAGCTCGAGAATAAATAGAAATAGCGTACAAATTACACGGGCGGAAATACAACCCGGAATTCACAATACGGCAATACGTGTAAATAATAAACGAAATGAAAATAACGCGATATAATGAAAGGGACGGACCCGTATGTAAACTAGATCGCGAAATATGTAGATGGACTAACCCCGATTAAATACGCATTATGTCGGATATTAAACGAAGGACGGGAACATGAGACTGCGGCATATTGCTAGCCTAATCTCACGTCCCGTAGTCTTGTCCCGACTTATCACGTCAAAGTGATCAAAGTCGTTCTATGTGTCGTGATGTGTGTGAGTTTTGAAAAATAGGAAGGTCGGATGATGGTCTAAAGTTGATAAAGAACGGGGCTCGGAATATGTGTCCAAGCCCTCGATATTGTGGGTTATGAGACCCACTCGATCGAGTCATTGACTGACTCGGTCGAGTGTGTTATTAGCGTGGCTACTGACCACTTTTTGGGGTGCTACTCGATCGAGTGGCCTATGGCACTCGATCGAGTGCCCCCTGTACGAGAGGTAACTCGCCTTGTTTTATGACTTGAAATCGATGATCGGCCGAATCAAATACAAATATCGCACGATTTGTATTTAACTCGGCCTCCGGTACTATAATCGTGTACGAACGATTATAATACCGTCACCGGGGTTTATGAAAAAGGTTTACGTTAGATTAGGAAATTTTGAATTAGTGACGAAATGTATCCCTCTACGTCACGACATCGCAACTAACCCTTTCGGGTTACGTAATGTCGGTTTTCGTGTCAACGGGTTTCGTACCAATTATGGAAATGGGATTAAATGCGTTCAACTACGACCGGTCGCGATCACATCACGCCCTTGAGTACATTGGGGTGGGGCTCCTCGAAAGGGCTCCACCTCCGTCGTTGCTCGTAAAGGGATTAGATGGATCTTAGGCGATCATCGTAGTCAAACGAATTCAAAACCGAATTTTTATACTAGTTTATATGTACACGGTATAATAATGTTAGTGATGATAAAATGATACAAAAAAAATGAAAATGCAAAAGTTATAATAATACTAGTGTTAGTGTTACTACTACGATATTAATTACGATGCAAAATACGATAAATTGAATAAAAAATGCGACGAGATAAAAGAGATCGAAAATGGGTTTAGGACACCCTCAACATACATGCTTAGTAAGGACCTCGGAAATGGACTCGTAATAGCGGCACGGGCTCGGGAGTATCGAGGATGTATGCGAGTTATGGTGTGTATAGGTGTGTGTGTTGCGTCGGTTTATCGAGGGACGAAAGCTCGGTTTTTGTGTGTTTTTGCTTAGGATTTCTAAGGCTTTGATGTGTGATGAAGTAAGGTTGAAGTAGGGTAGAATGTAGGTTAAAATGTAGGGTGAAAGTGATTGTCCAAAGTTGTGAAATGAATGGGGTTAAGGGGGTATTTATAGGCTTTACCCCCCCGACCTAGGGTCACTCGATCGAGTGGCCCTAGTGCACTCGATCGAGTGCCCTTCAAAACGGGCTTGATCTGCTGAAAGACGCTCCACTCGACCGAGTGGGTCAATCCACTCGATCGAGTGGATCAAGTGAATCGAGATATTTTAGGAAAGATTTGACTTTGTTGATTTGTTTGTTTTTATTTGAATTTAGGCTTCGCGCCAGCTTCTAGAAGCTGAATTTGGCTGATTTTTGTGTCAGATTCATCTTTGACCGGGTTTTGACCCGGTCGCCAAAAGACGGTTTTATTTCCGGTGTCGGTTTTGGCCCAAATTAGTCTCATTTGACTAGGAATGACCCACTGGGCCTGAATTTGAGGTCGGTTTTGAGAGATTTGCACTCCGCTAAATGCCCACGTCGGATACTATTGATTCCGAGTTCGTATTCGAGCATATTAAGTCACGTTGACGTCCGATCATCATCGGGTGTTTTTCGGAGACTACCATAGACACGTGGCAGTCAAAATGCGGGTGTCTACAGAGCCCCCACTCTGACTGAGGCTTGGACAAGGCGAAAGTCAGAGTAGCTACCAAGCCCGTTAAGACCTGGTAGACTTCCGGTCGGGTCGTTTATAGTCCAGTGGACTCGCGTGAAGGTCTCGCCAGCCATAAGCAGAGGGTCATACCTGTCCTGATGTTGATAGCTCTGCGGGGAGTCAGACTTGTAGCATAAGTCCTGGGCGCGCTTATATGTGGGCTCATCTCGTGCCATCTCGAAAAAAATGCCGCCTCGGGTGCTCCGCTGGGGGAGTATGTGAGCTGCACGGGCTTGCTTTTGAAGCTTTGAGTCGTACTTGAGCTGATGATGATGCTCCGTGGGGAGTAAAGCTTGCCTCTTTTGGGGAGTAGGTGTACCCGTATGCCAATCACATCTTGGATGTAGCATACCAGGGAAAGGCTGACTCCGTTGGGGAATTTGATAGTTCAGTGGAGACTTGCTTCTGAAGTCTGAAGTGTACCTGTATGCTGACACATGACAAGTTGCATGTAACACATCGGCAAAACACTGACTCGTGCTGGGGAGTAAAGTAGCTGCGCGGGGACTTGCTTCTGAAGTCTTGGAGTGTACCTATATGCTGACACATAACAACTTGCATGTAGCATTTCAGGAGAAACACCGCCTTTGTTGTACCTGAAATGTTAGATACATAGGCAGAAATAGCAGGCATAGTATATAGCAAGATAGCATACAGGAAATGCAGTTAGCATCTATAGACTGGCTTGCGCTGGGGAAAATGATTTTTGCTTTATTTTGAAATCGGAGTCCTGAAAGCAACTCACGTGCTAGGAGATAGGTTTTCAAAATTGAAAGGGGTAGAAATTTGCAGTTTAAATAGACCAAAATTTGACCTTGTTGAAAAGGATTTTCTCAAATGGCTAAGTTTTGCAAATTTCAAAGCAAGGATTTGAAAAGAGAGACATACCGACAGACTCGCCTCTGGACGTGACAGGTCGAGTTGACAGACACGACTTAGAATTTTGAAGGGGTTGAACTGTGACTCGGTAGGGGGTGGGCCGCCTAAGATGACAAGACTCTTAAGCTGCGCTAATCCATAGCCTAGGCGAGTGGCAACACAGTCGAACATCAAAACGGGAATGATCCGGTATAGGGGAACTGCAGTAGTCTGTAATGAGACTGTTTTTGCAGGACTTAGCAGTAGCAATGCTGTAGACTGATGTTCTTTTGGATCTTTGGTTTTGGGGTACACTCCCAAAGTGGGTGTCACTTCGAGTCCCTAACAGATTCTCGTCTTCGACTGAGCCGAGTACTAGGACGCACTATAGAAAGGAGGCTATTTTTTGAAAGTTGGGATTATGTGAGTGGATGGAGGACTTCTGTCTAATAGAAGCCCTCAGGACGACAAAGCTAGCTGCTGAGAACATGACAGTGTCGTGACCAGAATGATGGTGCTTTTTAAGTTTGTGTCAAAGTGGGTGGTTGTGCCCTTGTTGAAAGGCTGCCTACGTATTCACGTGTAGTGAAATCAAACCAAGCCGTAGTTCAGTGGTTTGAAAGACATGTTATTGTGCCCAGTTTATTAGGGCTTTGTGTGTAACTAGCCATATCGATGGTGTAGGCTAGGTGTGTTCCCAATGATGTCTTGATCAAAGGGCTGGAACAGTTAGGATGTTGATCCCGTGACTGTGAGCGTTATCCGGGGTAGCCCCCAGAGGTGGTGTGAACTATTTGGGCATGTTCTATGCCGACCG
Organism: Agrostemma githago; assembly: GCA_958450325.1. Taxonomy (NCBI): domain Eukaryota; kingdom Viridiplantae; phylum Streptophyta; class Magnoliopsida; order Caryophyllales; family Caryophyllaceae; genus Agrostemma; species Agrostemma githago. The sequence goes on along the minus strand of OY288252.1, from coordinate 55,349,970 downwards.
CAGGTTGAGTTCCCGTGTTCGGGGCTGGTAACTGGTTTGGATGTTTTTTGAAATGTGGTGCCAGGCAATAAGTGGCTTTGATGCTTTGAAATCTGGAGCTCGATTTTGTGGAGCTAAGGTTTCGAGGATAAGGTATTGCAATGTGGTAGGAAAGGGGAGAAGTCAAGTAAAAATGACTCGGACTTCGATTGGGGTAGGTTTGATAATGCGGGATCTGATTTCCATGTTTGGCCCTAATGGTTAGGGTGTATCCTATGGAGCTTGAATCCTCAAAATTCTGGGCTGTCTAGCCTAGGTCTCGGGAAGGTCTTGAGGGTTGTAATGTGGGAAGGCTAAGTGTGGTGTTAGCTGACCAGCTTGGTTGTTTCTCCCCTATTTGATGGCATGGGCATCGAGAATTTTTGAATTGACCGTACCCCGGTCAAGGGGCTTTCAATTGGGTTGACCGTTGACCACGGTCATGGGTATTTGAATTTTTTTTTTTTTTTTGGGTTGACCTCCTAGCTCCGGTCGTGGGATTGACCGTATCTGGTCGGGGAATGCTGAGAGTTCTTTTTTGATGGCCAGCTCTTTTGTTTTGGGCCTTTTGCTTTTTCCTTGGACTTTTGATTTTTTGTGTCCAACTTTTTTTTTTCACGGTAATCCCCTCCTGTGGCGTTGTGGGTGGATATGGGGGTGGGCCCATCGGTTGGATTAGGCTTGTGGAGCTAAACCTTTGTAAGGTGTAAGCCTAGTTGGTGTTTGTGTGAGTGCAACTCGCGGTGGAGTACTCTATGGTAAGCATGGTGATTTGGATTTCGGTATTGTCATCATAATTCTGAGCAGGCTTAGTGGGAGCATCGTCCCGAGTTGGGTATTTTTGGCATCAAGCCTATAGAGTCACGATGCTTCTTTTTTGCTTCTGGTCAGACTAACGCCTAAGGTAGGGATTGGTTAGTCTTATTGGATGGGTGTTTATTGTGGGAAATGGGCTTGCCTCCCGTCTTGAACCCAAACTAGGAGACTACCTAGATTTATCATAGGATTCGATACCGCTCCTACTAAGGGTAGTTATGTGGCTGTCTATGCCAGACATGGAACAGGTAAAGGAAAACATGGGTCTCAGTTCCTGCAGTCATTATAGATATGCCTATAATAGTCACGTGCATGTGCTCACAGTGTATGATGGTGTTCATCATGTTCTCGGAAACACAAAAGGGAAGCATATATGAGAGATTGAAAAAAAAGCTGATTTTATTGGAATACGAAAAGAGGATAGAATACAGTTGACTCTGACTCTGACTTTGAAATGAGGAGATAGAACATCCTAGACTCGGACTCAGACTCGGACCCAAATCAAATCTGGACTCTTGGATGGGGTTGTCAGTAGTCTTCGGCTTCTAAGGACTCAAGTGGATGTCCAGTGTAGCCTTTGGTAGAAGCTTCACCCAAATCTTCGTTATGTCGAAGATCGTCTTCAATCCTAGTGCCCATTTCGGTAAGCACAGCAAAGTTTGAGATGCCGGCATACCTAAGATGGACGCGATAGGAGGGTAGGAGGTTGTTGATGAATGCATCCACTAGTGTCTTCTCGCTGGGCTTGTCTACCAGCTTAACACTCTCAGCCCGCCAACGTTGAAGGTATTTGGTGAAACCCTCTGTTGGATCTTGGGCCATGACTTCTAAAGTCCGCATGGTAGTCTGAAATTCAGCATTATCAGAATAGTTTTTAGCGAACTCGGTAGCCACATCTTCCCAAGTGGGGAATCTTTTTGCATTAAGCCTATAGAACCAGGCTTTTGGATATTTCCCGAGGGATGCGCCGAACAAATTGATGAACATGTCGGCTTTGACCCCCTTGATCGCCATAAATGCTTTGAAGGCTCGGAGGTGTAGTAATGGATCCTCCGTCCCTTCGAATATGGGTAACCCCTCTAAGTTGAGATCTGTTGGTAGTTTCTCACTGATGGGTGTATAGTCTCGGGAGTTCTCAATATGAATGTTATTCCCTTGAAGGGCGTGGAACTGTTGTTCGAGCTCACGCACCGTGCTGATCAGTTTGGCAAATGGCCCAGTATTTACCGATTCAGAATTGAAGTCTTGCCGTTCAATGACAGTTAAACGAGCATTCATGGCCTCTTGGTTGGTTTTCAAGAACCCTATATGGGTTTCGGTTATGGCCTGCCTACTAACCATTGTTTCCAGCGAAGCCTTTATTTCATTGATGGTGTTTTCCATGTCCCTATTATCGGTTGTGGGTGCCATACTCTGCGAGAATACCCACGTAATCAGAAATGTTGCTTCGGAACTCGAATACGCCAAGGCATAGGAAATAGCGCGGGAGGAGAGACAACTCTGGTTCGACTCGGGTTAGACTTCTCCTAAGACAAACACGTAGGGTGTGATTCTCGGAGTGACTATGGTTAATCGCCCCGTCGGAGAATAGCCCCCAAGTGAGATTAAGGACTCTTATAGGACTCAGATGATGTAGCATCTAAGTGACTCAAAAGTGGGGTACGTGAGACAACACGTGTAAGACATGACCCTCAGAGCAACCGTGATTGATCGCTCTCCTAAAGGGTAGCCCCCCGAGTGAGATTGTAAGTTTTGCTAAGACTCGAGTGTTGGACGAGTGACCCTTAGATGTAAGGATCAAGAACCTTTAGCTACAGGAATATGCCTTGTAAAAGGTTGACTCGGCCTCGAGAAAAGGCAGACGGGGTAAGGGAAGAAACTTGCGATGTAAGATCGGCAGAGTTTCGACGCTAGAGACCCTTGACTTGACTTGAATAAGGATAGACCCTGTGATTAGTGTAGACCCTTGAGTTAAAGGTCTTGAATTTGGGATGACTCGACTAACGGATTGAAAGACAGACGATATTCCCTTAGGAAAGGTCATGGGGACCGTCCTATTAGAGGGAAAGATCACGTGAGACTTTCTAGTTAGGACTCGAGTGTTTGAACCTTCCATTTACGAGTGTATGACTCGTGTTGGTTGGTTGTGCCTTTAGAAAAAGGCGGACTAGGATGGGGAAGAAACCCGTGATGTAGAATCGACGGAGTTTCGACGCTAATGACCTTCGACAAATCATGAAAAGACCCGACACACGGACTACGGTAGGTTCTATAATCGGAAGGTTTTGAAAAATGATTGAATTTTGAAAATTGAGAAGACGGTCCTGAAATTGGTAGTGGGCCAATAGGACCGGGCATTTTGAAATGTTAGAATGGTTGCGAGTAAATTCGCGCTTTGAAAAATTGGGAGACGGTCCCGTCTTTTAAAATTGGCAGCACGCCGACAGGACCGAGTTTTTTTGAAAAGTTGAATATTTGGAATTTTGAAAATTTGAATATCGAAAATAAATTTCCGAAAATTTGAAAATTGAAGATGAGATCCCGAAGATTTGAGAATCGAAAACGACATCTCGGAGATTTGAGAATCGAGAATGGAATCTCGAGGATTTGAAAATCGCGAATGGCATCACGAAGATTTGAAAATTGATAATTGAATTTTGAAAATTCGAAAATCGAATGGTGGATCGGAAATTCGAATTGAAATGGATAGCATGCCGGCTAAAAAAGCTTGTTTTGAGTCAAATCGTAAGTCTAATTTTCCGCAGCATTCCGATTTTTTTTTTTTTGAAATTGGATATTTTGAAAAGACGGGTCCCGAAACGGACAGTATTTCGGAAAGATGCAATTTTGAAATGACGGTTTTTGAAAAATGACACGGAAAACAAGTAGCACGTAGTCAAACGGCATCACGCTTTACACTAAGTCTCGGTCAGTCAAAATAGGGTTTATATACCAACAACGATGGCTTTCTCGTGTGATGGACGGACTCCCTAAGCCGAGTTGGTCTTAGGACATGCCGCGAAACCGAGAGGAGTTCCACCATCGATGTCTTTAGCGCACCCATGTAGGAATGCACCGTGGTATAGTGGGACGTCGGTCACAAGTAACCGGCCCGGGCAAATTTGGGTTATGCATGAATCATTAAACTAATGCGCGCACATTAATCTACGAACGATTTCTCTTCGAGTCTCACCCTAGGAACCCCGATGACATGTGGTACATCAGGTATCCCCAGTGGAGTCGCCAAATTGTGGACATGACGTAGGTCCACCCCGACGCGGCGAAGCGCGGGTTTGGGTAGGCGAATGAATCTCGTGGTAAGATTGTTCTTGGGTTCGAAATTTAAGTCAAAATGGAGTCGCCACCGAATTTTGTGGTTATTCGGAACCATACGAGCCCACTCTATGTCGTCATGGGCTATACACAAAGTAAGCCCACTTCGATTTCAGAGTTTATGGGGCTCGTCCCTTTGCATTGCAATATCGATACCGTTTACACTGGCTTTCGTATATAGAATGACTCTCGTGCGCCAAGGGTTTCGGACATCCGGAAACCAAAGGTTCTGAGTAAGGGGTGAGGGTACGTGTTGGGAAGCCCACTAAGGACACCCAACCCCGCCCGCACATGGCGGCCTCTACTAAGACATCATTCGTGTTCGTGTACGCGTGCTAGTAAAACGACTAAATGATATGCAAACAGCGTTTTCGGGCTAAGCATGTGAGTTATTGGTTAACTACGTCATTTAATGCATCTTGATTCACGTCAAAGTGATTTAGCATGCGAGGTTCGTTTATAAGGCGTAAAAGCAAGTAAATAAACAAAGCTCGAGAATAAATAGAAATAGCGTACAAATTACACGGGCGGAAATACAACCCGGAATTCACAATACGGCAATACGTGTAAATAAAAAACGAAATGAAAATAACGCGATATAATGAAAGGGACGGACCCGTATGTAAACTAGATCGCGAAATATGTAGATGGACTAACCCCGATTAAATACGCATTATGTCGCATATTAAACGAAGGACGGGAACATGAGACTGCGGCATATTGCTAGCCTAATCTCACGTCCCGTAGTCTTGTCCCGACTTATCACGTCAAAGTGATCAAAGTCGTTCTACGTGTCGTGATGTGTGTGAGTTTTGAAAAATAGGAAGGTCGGATGATGGTCTAAAGTTGATAAAGAACGGGGCTCGGAATATGTGTCCAAGCCCTCGATATTGTGGGTTATGAGACCCACTCGATCGAGTCATTGACTGACTCGGTCGAGTGTGTTATTAGCGTGGCTACTGACCACTTTTTGGGGTGCTACTCGATCGAGTGGCCTATGGCACTCGATCGAGTGCCCCCTGTACGAGAGGTAACTCGCCTTGTTTTATGACTTAAAATTAATGATCGGCCGAATCAAATACAAATATCGCACGATTTGTATTTAACTCGGCCTCCGGTACTATAATCGTGTACGAACGATTATAATACCGTCACCGGGGTTTATGAAAAAGGTTTACGTTAGATTAGGAAATTTTGAATTAGTGACGAAATGTATCCCTCTACGTCACGACATCGGAACTAACCCTTTCGGGTTACATAATGTCGGTTTTCGTGTCAACGGGTTTCGTACCAATTATGGAAATGGGATTAAATGTGTTCAACTACGACCGGTCGCGATCACATCACGCCCTTGAGTACATTGGGGCGGGGCTCCTCGAAAGGGCTCCACCTCCGTCGTTGCTCGTAAAGGGATTAGATGGATCTTAGGCGATCATCGTAGTCAAACGAATTCAAAACCGAATTTTTATACTAGTTTATATGTACACGGTATAATAATGTTAGTGATGATAAAATGATACAAAAAAAATGAAAATGCAAAAGTTATAATAATACTAGTGTTAGTGTTACTACTACGATATTAATTACGATGCAAAATACGATAAATTGAATAAAAAATGCGACGAGATAAAAGAGATCGAAAATGGGGTTTACGACACCCTCAACATACATGCTTAGTAAGGACCTCGGAAATGGACTCGTAATAGCGGCACGGGCTCGGGAGTATCGAGGATGTATGCGAGTTATGGTGTGTATAGGTGTGTGTGTTGCGTCGGTTTATCGAGGGACGAAAGCTCGGTTTTTGTGTGTTTTTGCTTAGGATTTCTAAGGCTTTGATGTGTGATGAAGTAAGGTTGAAGTAGGGTAGAATGTAGGTTAAAATGTAGGGTGAAAGTGATTGTCCAAAGTTGTGAAATGAATGGGGTTAAGGGGGTATTTATAGGCTTTACCCCCCGACCTAGGGTCACTCGATCGAGTGGCCCTAGTGCACTCGATCGAGTGCCCTTCAAAACGGGCTTGATCCGCTGAAAGACGCTCCACTCGACCGAGTGGGTCAATCCACTCAATCGAGTGGATCAAGTGAATCGAGATATTTTAGGAAGGATTTGACTTTGTTGATTTGTTTGTTTTTATTTGAATTTAGACTTGGCGCCAGCTTCTAGAAGCTGAATTTGGCTGATTTTTGTGTCGGATTCATCTTTGACCGGGTTTTGACCCGGTCGCCAAAAGACGGTTTTATTTCCGGTGTCGGTTTTGGCCCAAATTAGTCTCATTTGACTCGGAATGACCCACTGGGCCTGAATTTGAGGTCGGTTTTGAGAGATTTGCACTCCGCTAAATGCCCACGTCGGATACTATTGATTCCGAGTCCGTATTCGAGCATATTAAGTCACGTTGACGTCCGATCATCATCGGGTGTTTTTCGGAGACTACCATAGACACGTGGCAGTCAAAATGCGGGTGTCTACAGTACCATCCCTCAGAATTTTGCTAGAAAGCCAAGTACCCGAAGCTGACTGGGTTCGAGCACGATATGACTCGTTGGTTCTACTAGACGAACGACGATCTCGTGCCCTCAATAATATCCAAATCTACCAGAAGAGGATCCAACGGGCCTTCAACAAGAGAGTAAGGCCCAGACACATTAAAGAAGGCGACCTAGTCCTTAAGTCAATCCGGGCTCTACTACCAGTTGACCCAAGGGGAAAATTCAAACCCAATTGGGCTGGACCATATCTGGTGAAGAAGATCCTATTAGGGGGAGCAGTGATGCTGACGGGCCTAGACGGGAATGAGTTTGTCAACCCAACCAACCTGGACCAACTGAAGCGTTACTACCCCTAGCCTCTTCTCAATGTCATTAGCAAATTTTATAAAAATCATTCTTTTTCAAAAAGCAAGTCAATGAGCTAGAATTACTTATTCTACTGTCGCAAACATCTTGAACCAATAGTCTTGGTGTAATTCGAAATTGCAAATTTACTAAGCCTGAACTACGTTTGGTTTGATTCTGCTAATCGCGGATACGTAGGCAACCCCTCAAAAGGGTACAACCAATGCAATCGAGAAAAGACAGGAGCGGTTTAATAATAAACTTCTTTTATTAATTCAAAAAAAAAATCCCGACAAACTCGGGAAATTACAAAAATGCAGGAATTCAAAAAATACAAAAAGCACAACACAAAATAATAATAGTACTTAAATAATATTAAAGCTAAAGGACTTGGCATTTAGGGCATCTTGCCCTTCCCTTTGTCCTTGGCCTCCTTGGCCGTCCACTGGCGACGACGCGGAGGGGAGCGTTCCCGAATCACCACAGGAACCTCTCTAGCTCGGGCTCGATTGTTTGAGCCCGACTCCTCTATCACATCAATAGGCCCAAGTCGAGCCCTCACGGGCTCAGGGAGCCGGTCACGCGGACCTAATCGGTCCCGGGCCGCCAACCTCGGCCCAAGGCGTCTCTCCAGGTCGGTCTGCCCCCGAGTGCTGCTAGAACCGACTTCCTTAGATCGAGTCTTAGTTTGTGACTTAAGACCCGATTCCTCCCGGACTGTAGCTTCAGGAATATCTCCCCGGTGAAGAAGTCCATGTTGTCCTTCGCCGTCTCGCGGTGAACCAATTCAAAGGCCTCATCAAGCTTCAAGGCCTTGCGAGCTTCCTCGGACTCCTCAGAAGTCCATTTCTGGTAAGCCCGAGACACCCAAGCGGATTGGCAAGGGCTGGGTATAGTCCATGTAGGACGAGTGAACCATCTTTGCAACCAGGTGTCGCACATAGCGTCCGTCAATTGGAGCGAGACGCTGATAATGGCTTCAGTCTCAGGGATGCGCTGAGACAAACCGAACTGCCTCAGGAGACGGTCCGGGTAAATATGAACTGTCCAGTCTAGGGACAGAATCACCAGGTAGCGAGCTTGGTCTCTCTTGGCCAGTCCAGCCAACTTCGAAAGGAACCACCAACCGACGGTCCACCTAATCAAGGGACCCCCGTGAAACACCAGCTCTTCATCCCAGTAAGCTCGGTTTATTTGATGACTCGAGCTTATCCGCCGCCTTCGAGAGCTGATCTGACTACTCCGATAATTGGGAATGCTCGGAGGGGTCTCTATGATTGACAGTCGCTCCGACAACCATATCTGAAAAGTATACATAAGTTTCGTAAGCAACCGGGTGGTCCGCTACAGCCTACTCGATCGAGTACAGCAGCTGACTCGATCGAGTAAGCCCTCCAAAAATGGGCAGTAGCTCGACGAAGATGTCACTTGATCGAGTGACAGGTCCACTCGATCGAGTGACTTACGGACATCAGAAAAATCGCACGAAAAAAAAAGTCGAGATGCATACTTGCAGAATACGGGTACTCCCCGTCAGCGATCGAGTTGGGTCAAGCCGCCTAGCATCCATACCCATGATGATTTCTCCAGTGGCTAGCCAAGCAGGGCTATGACCAGTCTCCATCAGGTCAACCACTCCAATCAGCCTGATTTGACCCCTGCATGAGTCAAGTTCCATCAGCCCTTCGAAAACATAGCAATGCAGCATGCAAAAGGCGAATGCCCTACGCCTGTGAGCAGGGGTGGCCCTCACATCCTGGGGATTCATGAACTTGTCGGTCAGGTCAAACAGGGAAACGGTATCTCCCCGCACCATCCGATTTGTCTCAGCATGAGACAAACCCAAAAACTCCCTTAATCTCCTTATTGGATCCGAGTAGAACGGAGGAATAGCTGACTGAACAACAGGGCTCCAACCACCTATGGCCGCAACCTCCTCGGGTAAAGGGCATATTTCTCCCCGCGGGAACGCGAATACATGATGGGTGGTGTCCCAAAACGACAGGCAGGCGTCCAGGAAATGCGGGTCAGTTATTAGACGCTGGAGAGGGAATAGATTGACAATTCCCATCTGGGTCAGACGGACCTTTTCCTCATCCCGAAAATATTGGGACCATGCAAGAAGCATAGCTGTCAAGTGATCGATACCCATGACAGGAATTTCTAGCTTTCTTGAAAGTCTAAAAGATTTTGAGAAGGAAAAGAAGAATTTGAGTTGAGATGCAGAAAACTGAAGCAGGGATTCTCATATTTATAATGAGAAAACCTAACTGCTCTGCCTCCTCAGCAAACTGGGCCCTATGCGCGCGCAGGCCTGATTTCAAACTAGAACCCAGAATAGGAATCAAGCCGTCCCGAGCTTTCCTAAGAGTCTCCAAAAATTTTCCGTGATAAAATTTCTTCGCGATAGAAAATTTTTTCTTTTCAAAATTTTGTCCCTTCAAAAAATTCAAATATTTTTGTCTCCCCAGCACGAGTCAGTGTTTTGCCTATGTGTTACATACAAGCTGTTATGTGTCACCATACAGGTACACTCCAGACTTCAGAAGCAAGTCTCCGCGAAACTATTAAATTCCCCAACGGAGTCAGCTTTTCCCCGGTATGCTACATCCAAGGTGTGATATGTCGGCATACGGGTACACCTGCTCCCCAAAAGAGGCCAGCTTTACTCCCCACGGAGCATCTTCATCAGCTCAAGTACGACTCAAGGCTTCGAAAGGAAGCTCGTACAGCTCACATATTTCCCCAGCGGAACGCCCGAGGAGGCATTTTTCCCGAAATGGTACGGGATGGGCCCACATATAGGCACGCCCAGGACTTATGCTACAAGTCCGACTCCCCGCAAAGCTATCATCATCAGGACAGGTATGACCCTCTGCTTATGGCTGGCGAGCCCTTCACGCGAGTCCACTGGACTATAAACGACCCGACCGGAAGTCTATCAGGTCTTAACGGACTTGGTAGCTACTCTGACTTTCGCCTTGTCCAAGCCTCAGTCAGAGTGGGGGCTCTGTAGACACCCGCATTTTGACTGCCACGTGTCTATGGTAGTCTCCGAAAAACACCCGATGATGATCGGACGCAAACGTGACTTGGTTTACTCAGACTTGGACTCGGAATCAATAATATCCGACATGGACTTTTAACGGAGTAGAAATCTCACAAAACAAACCTCAAATTCAGGCCCAGTGGGTCGTTCCGAGTCAAATAAGACTAATTTGGGCCAAAACCGACACCAAAAATAAATCCCGTCTTTTGGCGACCGGGTCAAAGCCCGGTCAAAGACGAAACCGTCTCAGAAATCAGCCATATTCATTCTCGAAAACTGGCGCGCAAATCAGAATTCAAAAACAAAACAAACAAATCAATCAAGGATAATCTTTCCTATTTTATCTCGCCTAATTGATCCACTCGATCGAGTGGATTGACCCACTCGGTCGAGTGGAGCGCCAAAAACCGGGTTTGGCCCATTTGCAAAGGCACTCGATCGAGTGCACTAGGGCCACTCGATCGAGTGCACTAGGGCCACTCGATCGAGTGCCCTTATGTCGTGGGGTAACGCCTATAAATACCCCACGACTCCCATTCATTTGCCAAGATTTTTCCTAAGGTTTTGAACCTACATTTTACCTACATTTCAGTCACAACTCACTTACACATCAAGCCTTAGAAACCCTAAGCAAAACACACAAAACCCGAACCTCTCGTCCCTCGAGAACCGACGTAACACACGCACACACCATAACTCACGTACATCCTCGATACTCCGGCGTCCCGTCGCTATTTACGAGTCCATTTCCGAGGTTCCTACCTAGCATGTATGTTGAGGGTGTCCTAAACCCCATCTCGATCCCTCCTATCTCGTCTCTTTGTCATTTATTTTATCGCATTTTGTATTGCAATCATAATCGTAGCACTAACACTAACACTACACTAACGTTATTATACTTTTCGCATTTTCATTTTTGTATCATCTTTCATTACTAATATCGTTATTATACCGCGTATACGTAAACTATATCAAAATCCGGTTTTAAATCCGTTTGACTACGATGTTTGCCTAAAGTCCGTCTAATCCCTTTACGAGCAACGACGGAGGTGGAGCCCTTTCGAGGAGCCCCGCCCCAACGTACTCAAGGGCGTGACGCGATTGCAAACGGTCATAGTTGAACGTATTTAATCCCATTTCTATAATTAGTGCGGAACCCGTTGACACGAAAACCGACATCATATAACTCGAAAGAGTTAGTTCCGATGTCGTGACGTAGAGGGAAGCATTTCGTCACTAATTCAAGTTTTCTAGTATAACGATAAACATTTTCCTAAAACTCCGATAACGGTATTATAATCGTTCATACACGATTATAGTACCGGAGGCCGAGTTAGATACGAATCGTGCGATATTCGTATTTGGTTTGGCCGACCATCGATTTTAAGTTATAAAACAAAACGAGTTATCACTCGTACAGGGTCTACTCGACCGAGTACATATGCTACTCGATCGAGTAGCACCCAAAAAAATGGGCAGTAGCTACGTAAAGGACGCACTCGACCGAGTCAACCCACGACTCGATCGAGTGGGTCCTGTAACCCATAAAACCGAGGGGTTTGACACACATTTCAAGCCCCGTCCTTTTATCGACTTTAGTCATCACGTGTAAAGACCATCACGTGACCTTCCTATTTTCAAAACCATGCACATCACGACACGTAGAACGACTTTAATCAATTTTTGACATGATAAGTCGGGACAAGACTACGGGATATGAGATCGGGCTAGCAATGTGCCACGGTCTCACGTTTCCGTCCTTCGTTTAGTACACGACATAATGTGTATTTAATCGGGGTTAGTCCATTTACATATTTCGCGGTCTAGTTTACATAAGGGTCCGTTCCTATCATTATATTGCGTTATTTCTATTTTGTTTATTATTTTTACGTAATGTTGTATTGTGAATTCCGGGATGTATTTCCGCCCGTGTAACTTGTACGTTATTTTTATTTCCTTTCGAGCTTTATTTATTTATTTGCTTTACGCTTTATAAATGAACCTCGCATGCTAAATCACTTTGACCATAATTAAGATGCATTAAATGACGTAGTTAACGCAAAATTTACATGCTTGGCCCGAAAACGCTGTTTGCATATCATTTAGTCATTTTACTAGCGCGCGTACACGAACACGAACGATGTCTTAGTAGGGGCCGCCATGTGCGGGCGGGGTTGGGTGTCCTTAGTGGGCTTCCCAACACGTACCCTCACCCCTTACTCAGAACCTTTGGTTTCCGGACGTCCGAAACCCTTGGCGCACGAGAGTCATTTTATATACGAAAGCCGGTGTAAACGGTATCGATATAACAATGCAAAGGGACGAGCCCCATAAACTCTGAAATCGAAGTGGGCTTACTTTGTGTATATAGCCCATGATGACATAGAGTGGGCTCGTATGGTTCCGAATAACCACAAAATTCGGTGGCGACTCCATTTTGACTTAAATTTCGAACCCGAGAACAATCTTACCACGAGATTCATTCGCCTACCCAAACCCGCGCGTGGCCGCGTCGGGGTGGACCTACGTCATGTCCACACATTCCTATCACCACATCCAAAACTCGAGGTTTACCCCAACCCTCACGCGCCCTCGCGCCCTCGAAAACATAATAACAAGCCACCGCGATGTTAAAAGCACGTCTACATGCTAGAGCCGAAATATCATAGGAACCAGCCTGTGAGAATGTCCTAAAGAGAAACCCTAAGTCGATGCCTTCTCTCCCAAAGAAAATCTTAGCCTCCTCCAATGAAGAAAGGTCCAAAAAATGACAAAACCGCTCAACATAAGCATCATCTCCCGAAGGCACACAAGGTCGAACCGAATTTCATCCACCTATAGCATCTAGCTCTTTGGGAAGAGGACAAATTTTACCCCCGGGGAAAGCAAAAACATGACCTTCTTTGTCCCAAAACTTAGAGCATGCCAATAAGAAGTCATCTTGTATCTTAACTCGACTTAGCGCAACGACCATTGACAAGCCGTCACTTGAACAAACCTCGGGATCGCATTTCTTAAAATAACTCGCCCACTTGGTTATGAGATTCCCGAAACCTGACATGACTCTAAATATAGATGTTCTAGACCCTATGGATATTCTACTATGTCTAAAACGGGCACCCACAACCTGTATATATAGCCCTAGTTCCACAACAATTAGGAAACAACAAAAATTTCCATAAACGGGACTTGAACCACCCTGGCCCAGGCGCCCGAGTCTCCAGCCGCTCAAGCCCAGGCGACCCAGAATCCGAGAGCCTTAGTCTATGCGCCTAACTCTAAGCGGATAACCTCTCAAACGACCCAAAAATAGAGACGTTGATCTCGTGTTATCACCATAACTACCACCTGACATATTGGACGACGGGAACGAGCTCCCAAAGTCACTAAAACCCTCTCCGGACGCCATTAGGTTTACAAGAACGCCAGTTCACCCGTCGAACACACAAAACTTAGACGTTTTTTTTTCTTTTAGGGGAATAAGCTACCCCACCTGGGCGTGTCGTAGCCTTTTAATGGTTATTGTCAAGTCGCGTTTGTAGCCTAATAAGGCAATGCTATGAGTATGCAAAAAGTGGTATAACTTTTTTTCAAAGGTTGCTTGGATTTTAATTTCGACCTCGTTCTAAATGACGAAACAACTACACTCATTTCCTAATGCACCCGGTCAGAGCACTTTGACACTTTACATCTTGCTCGTCTCGAGTCAAAACATTTTAATCGACGTACTATCTGGTCCGGTTCCCGGCTCAAACTAACGCATTTCAAAACATCCGAAAGGAATTGTTTTCGTACTCCCATGCAACGCTAACAAACTAAGATTAGATCGCAAATAAATGAATGCGAAGTGATTACTTGTCAATCTAGGTACACAATTCGCCAAACTAAAATGCAAGACTAATCCGACTAATTCAAATACTAAAGATCTCAAGAAAATATACAAAACATACAAATCCATACACAAATCGAGTTCATAAGACTAGGGAGGACCCCTAGAAGCCGCGCCAACGGCTATCACAACCTCACAAATGTTGTCGTCCAAACCTAGATCCTCCAGATCCAGAAGAGGAGACTCACTACCATCCATTCCCGACAACATGTCTAGAGTAACTGTCTCGGGGACTCCTCCAACCTCCTCGGTAGCACCCGTAGCCTCAGCCTCTACCTTCCTCTCAATCTGATGCCTAGCCTCACCCTGTGCGGAGGTCTCGCCCTGAGACCGAGCCTTTGATAAGTTTTATATTATAAAAAAATGAATATTTGCTTAAATATTAGAGAAAAAATAAAAGTAGGGTTAAATTTCACATTTCCTTAAATTTATGGGGGTCAATTGCTACAAATAAAACCAAAGGACCTAAGGGCATTCACAATGGCGTCCGTAGGAGGGTTTCATAAATGATGGACGAAACTGGGGCCATTGTTGAATGCAGTTTGTTTGTGGTTTGTAATTGAGAGTTCGTGCAGACAAACTTGGTTTGTCTTTCTTTTACACTGCACATGTGGAGGAGAGAGGGTCTCATTCTTCTTTTTTCATGATTTACACCATTGTTTAGAAGATTATTGATTATCTATTCTATTATTGTTATGGGTAGATTGTTTATTCCGTACTCGATTTTATTTAAGACAATTATTCGAAGGCGGTTCTAGCGGAAACATGTTTGCTAATATTGAAACCTGAACCAAAACGTACTCGATTTTATTTAAGACAAATATGTTAGTCTTTACATAGTTATTAAATTATCATGAGTATTATCAAGAATTGAAGATAATAGGTATGGAAATTTTTACCTTGATACATGATTGATTTGTTAAGGTGGAAGGGAGGGTCTTCCTACTCTAAACCTCTCACTATTATTTTCTCACTTAGTTGATGGGTTTTCTTAGTGAGATGGTGAGAGGAATGAGTTGAGGACCTACCTTCTATTTATAGAAGTTCTACCCTATTATGCCCATCAAATAATAAGGTAGAATAAATATAAGGTCTACACATGTTAACCCATATTATAGTTTAGATATCATAAGCCTTATATACAATAGTTGATCACTTAATTAAGTAGACTACTAATAAGATGACTAAGTACATTCATATGACCATACATGTAGACCCACATAATAGTTATTTATATTTAACAATCTCCCACTTGGGTCACATGTGCACCACATATGATATGTAAAACTTTATGAGCTCCAAAAATTTGTCATCATTTCAAATGATATCTCTTAACAATCTCGTCCATTGACCTTGTCAATGTAGAACCAAAGCGACTTTTGTCATAAATAATGACTAAATCCTCAATGATTACATACATTAAACAAAATCAAATGACATAGATCATAATGGATGTGTAGCATGGAAATTTCATGAAATGTGATCGTAACATGTCTATTTCCAACTTGGTCCAACTTTAATTTTTAGCGAGATCATACTATATATATATAGGGGAAAACTGAAAACCTTTTCGAAAATACTTAAAACCAAAGTTGACGTCATCCTGAAGTGTAATTTTGTGTCTACTTTATAGAAAATCATATTACAAACTCCCCTAATTCTTTATATCCTTAAACAAAATAAGACCCATGTGAGCAACATGCTCATGAAACATTTTGGGTGGTAGTACTTTAGTGAGCGAATCCGCAATCATGGAGTTTGTTCCAATATGTTCTACACACACTTCTCCCCATTGAATTCTTTCTTTTATAGCACGAAACTTGAGCAAAATATGCATGGACTTTGTCGCACTAGTGTTGTTATTGGAATACAACACCGTTGCTCTATTGTCACAAAATATCTTTAGTGGACTTTGAATTGTCACTAGTACAAAAGCACATTTGGCTAGTGGAAAAGGTTACGGTTGCATAAAATAACCATAACCATAAAATTCTATTGGAATAGGATTTACAAACGGCTACGGTTCTTGCGAAAAAACCGCAGCCAAATATAAAAGGCAACGGTTAAGTTTATAAACCGTAGCCAAATAATTTTTTTTTGGTAGCGGTTATAACCAGGAACCGAAGCGAAATCAAATAGGCTTCAGTTGAAGGTGTGAACCGTAGTAAAAAAAATGGAGATGTAAAAATGATACTTATATCCGTATGACTGTATCTCCTCAGTCCCTCTACAATCAACTTCTTATTCTCCTCCATAAATCAAATTACCCTACCCTTCTTAAATTGTTATGGGTCGGAAACTTGGAATAAAACTAGGGTCGAAGTTCTTCATTCTTTCCCTTCACCATTATTACTCTTGCAATGCCACCCCAACTGCATCACCATCCCCAAGCACTAGACCAACCATTGGATTAAGCCAATTTATCACTTCCCCGTCTTCATTGACGCCTGCCATTACAAAATCACAACATTCAATCACCAATTTCCTACATTAGCAATCACGTTTACCCAATTAAATCCCAATGCGACAACCACTACTTGCACCCCTAACCGCTTGACTAATCCCTCAACAACATGTTGCTTCTCCACTACATAACACCAACAAACGACCCTCCTGGTTAAGGTTTGCTTCTCCACCATTTCATCAACATATTTGAAATATCATGAGTTCTCTATGATTTTATGATTGATACTCTTCTTAAGGTTTTCTAATTAGCGTTTGTTATATTTGGAAGTAATTGAAGGTTTGTTGGTTTAGTTTTGTAATTGGATATTTGTGTGACTACAGCAATTTAGGGCAAACAACGAAATTTAGTGCCTTTTTATGTGAATGTCATTGTTTCATAATTTGTTAGATTCTTCTAGTCAATTATGGTTTCTTAGTCTCGTTATTCCGGCCTGTTGAGTGAAGGTTTTGAGTTTCTTCTATTTTTAACTTTTCTCCCAGTTTAGGGCAACAACAATCAAGAATGACTAGGTATTGATGGAGCTTTTGATAATGATGTACTCCCTCCTCACCACATTGATGTTCCCACTTCAACATGGCACATTGATTAAGAAATCGATAACGAATGGTGATAAATTGTTTGGTGGGGTTCAAGAAGTCAAATCACAAAAAGTAACCAATAGAAAGAGAGTAAATTGGATGAATAAGGAAAGTTTTGAAGTGGGAAAATCTTAGTGGGGTGGAGGGAGTACGTTTTTGTTTAGCTCTTGGAGCTGAAAATTTGCTTTCTATATCTCTAAACATTACTCTAAATCTCCGATAGAATGTGCTCCGTGAGTTATTGATGTAAGTAATAGGTGTTTATTATATTTAATTTACATAGGAAGATCGATAGATAATGCAATAACTAAAAGAATCCACACACAACAAGACATTAGTTCAGGGACCTAAATATATAAAGAGTAGTAAGAGTTAGGATGAGTTAATTTTAGAAGAGGATAATAAAACACGAATAGTTTAAAAAGAGAACTTATTAATTAGGAGGCGACCGTAACTTGAAGAAAGCCTTGTCAAACTGAGCCCATTTCAGTTGGTTGAGGCTTCTCCTTACTAGTATCTTACTAAAACCAAACTTGTGTTTACTTAAATTGATTTAAGCAAGTACTAACATATATTGAACATGTCGTTGTTAATCTTTACATGATATCTAGCCTTTTTGCTAAAATTTTACATCTTAATCTTTATGTTAAACTGTCAAACTGATAACTGTATCAGTAATTTGCTTCCACAGGGCTTCTTCTTAAAGAGGTTACCAAAAAACAAATATAATTTGACAGATCTTTTATTGTATGATGTCATTGTTTGCTAGATTATGTCGAGTGTAAACAAGTGCTCTGTTTGTTTCATTTGTACCATGTGGCAAGCGAGATGTGATCATTGTTTCAACATGAAGTTTCAATCCTCCAACGTCAATGCACTTGCTCATCTTTGGTAACATCTTTTTCTTGACTTCAACCAAGTTACTCTTCTGCTTTCATGTTTTCACTTTAGTAAGTTGCCAGTGTTATAAGGTTAGTCTACCTTTATGGAGTGGAGGGAACAATAGCGTTAACTTTTGCTTAGATTGTGGGGAGCATGCAGTTGTAATTATATATCTGAATGTGAATTGTTGAAGTATCAAAACTGCATTTTTCATTAAATAATGTGTCATAGAGTTCGCAATAGTTGACAATTTCACACCTGAATATTAATGTTCACAACTAACTAGTACTCCCTTTAACCCATAGGAATTGCCCCATTTTATTAAAATATACCTCACATATGAATAAGAAGTGGGCAATTTCTATGAATTGGAGGGAGTAGTAAATAGATATGCAGCATAATGGTTTTCCAATCATATCAATGCTCTCAGCTAACGAGTTGTAAGTTCTTTGATAGGTTGTAGTGGAAAAGTTGAAGCAGTCTTATTTCAGAGAAATTGATCGAGGTGATCACTATGGTAACGGTATGGTCGTATCAAGGCCTTATTCTTCCGATTCCGTCACAAACTGTCCATGGTAAGGGTCGTCCCCTAGTGGGATCGAATATTTGGTTAAGACTCGAGTGTCGGACGAGTGACCCATAGACGTAAGGGTCACAAACCTTTTGTTATAGGGCTATGCCTTTTAAAAGGTCGACTCGAAAAAGACTCCTAGACGGGTGACTTGTGAAAGGTGGGCCTCCTTTAGGATCCAGCCGTGTGGGCTGGGCCCTATTCGAAAGGAGGTCCACGTGAGACATTCCCCAGACTTTGGACTCGATTGTGTAGACGGACCAACCTTCGTAGGAGTATGTCCTACGTAGGTGGGCTTTGCCTTATTCAAATAAGGCGGACTGGGATAGGGAGGAAACTCGTGATATAAGATCGACGGAGTTTCGACGCTAGAGACCTCGACGACTTACGACATGACCCGACACTGCTAAATACGGGAAGTCCTAAGAAAAGGAAGTTTTTGAAATATGATTTTTGAAAGCCCGAAAAATTCGGGGATAACCGGCCCTTTTTTCGAAAAACGAAAAAGGTGGGTCGGGTGACGGTTTTGAAATTTTCGAAAATATTTTCGAGTTTTGAAATGGGCATAATACCGGCTAAAAATAGGCAATTTTGAGTAAAATCGTAAATCCTAAATTCGGTATATGACCCGGGTTTTGAAATTGGATATTTTGAAAAGGATGCAATTTTTAAAAATGACGGTTTTTGAAAAAAAAAAAAGACTTGTAAATCAGATAGCACGTAGTCACGGAAGCAGTATAACGACACCATGTATGCTCTAATTCTAAGTCTCGGTCAGTCTAAAAGGGTCTATACCAGTGTACATAGCCTATCCGAGAATCGGGGCGGACTTCCTAAGTCGAGTTGAGCTAAGAACATGCCTTAAAATCCATACGAATCGACTATGGACACCTTTGACATATCCAATTTGGACTACATCAATAGTATAGTGGGACATCGGTCACCAGTACCGGCCCGGGAAAATATGGGGTTATGCATGAACCGTAAAACTAAAACGCGTATTGTACTTGTCAAACGATTTCTATTCGAGTCTCACCCTGAGGATGCCGATGGTAAGTCACGCATCATTTAATCCCCAGCGGAGTCTCCAAATTGTAGACATGACATAGGTCCACCCCGACGCGGCCACGCGCGGGTTTGGGGAGGCGAATGAATCTCCATATGAGATTGGATCGAATTGAAATTTAAATCGAAGTTGGAGTCGCCACCGAACTTTGTGGGAGTTCGGGCCCATTCGAACCCACTCTATGTCGTAGTGGGCCGTGTACAAAATATAGCCCATTTCCGATGTCAGAGTTTATCGGGTTCGTCCTTTTGCATTTGATACCGATACCGACTTGATCGGATACCATGTATTGAATGACTCTCGTTGCCAATGGTTTCGGACATCTGGAAACCGAGGTTCTGAGTAAGGGGTGAGGGTACGTGTTGGGAAGTTCACAAAGAACACCCAACCCCGCCCGCACATTAGCGGCCTCTACTAAGATATCGAATGATTTTTGAATACGCGCGTTAGTAATACGATGAATGATATGCAAACATTGTTTTCCTAAACATGCGAGGAATTGAATGGGTTTCTAAGTCGGTTTAATGCATGAAAATTAACGTCAAAGTTGAATTTAGCATGTGAGATT
The DNA here is from genome assembly GCA_958450325.1 of Agrostemma githago. NCBI lineage: Eukaryota > Viridiplantae > Streptophyta > Magnoliopsida > Caryophyllales > Caryophyllaceae > Agrostemma > Agrostemma githago. The sequence goes on along the minus strand of OY288252.1, from coordinate 55,329,900 downwards.
CGTTTTTGTATAATAAAACAAAAGACGAAAAAAGAATGAATTTGCTACAAAGGATGAACAAACGAGTTAGTATCGAATTGTGAATAAAAATATAGCAAATATGATGAATATGCGAGATCGAGAAAATATTAGTCGAAATCTGAAAATATTGCTAAAAAGACGCTGTTTTGTCTAAAAAACAATGTTCGAGAAAAAAAATAAAAAGCAAACAACATATGGAGCCAACGATGAGAAGCGACGATGACTCGGTAGCTTAGACTCGATCTCGAGTCCCTTGGAGCCCATTCCCGAGCACCGAGAGTCGATAAGAAGCCTAGAAAGAGCAAGTAGGGACCTACGTGACCGTATTTAAAGCCTACATGGCCTTCCCGGTCGGGATCATGCCCTTCCCGGTCGGGACCAAGTGGGACAGCAAACAGATGCCTCTGACAAGCCTTCCCGACCGGGATCAGTCTCTTATCGACCGGTATTATGCATAATACCACCCAGTATTATGCATGATCCCGACCGGGATGGCCTTCTTCCCGCCCGAGACCAACCCAGATCAGCACCCGCTTCAATTCTTTCATTCCCCTTACTTGTGAAACCCTATATATAACCCCCTCTTGTATTTTTTTTTAAGCACCAAACATTACATTCATGATACCCTAGACTACTTTAGGTTAGATTAGCTTAGATTAGTGTAGATTAGCTTAATCCCTCCTTAATTACTCCTTAATCTTAGTTTAATCCTAGTTAGTTCTTGTGTAATTGAAGATCTATTGAAAAATTCTTCTCTATTGGCAACATTGAGGATACTTCTTGGGTTGATTTTATACAAGATTCAATCTTTTGCCTTTCATTTGTGTTTGGTATAATTTCTCTTCTCTTTAATCTTCTTTACTTTAGTTTTCTCATGTTTATGTTTCTTGTTTGATAATACTCAATCTCATATCATGAACCTCCATTGTTATGCTTGTTTTGTGATGTGTGTTGTGGTTGTCATCTTGAATATGAGTGAGTAGTTTTCCCCTAGGGTTAGTAAGGGGATTGGATGTGATTAGGGATGATTAGGGTGAGATAGGTGATGCTAGTTGTTGTTTTTGTTGATTCCTATTTGCCTTGCACTCTACATGTTTGATGAAATGCTTGTGAGACTTGAGATGATCATTCCTTGTTTTTCTTGCTTATTCTCTTGCATGTTCTTGTTTGGTTGATAGGTTTGGTTCCCCCATTAGTAGCAAGAGCGTGGTGAGGAGACTCCTAGGCCGTTTAAGTAGCGAGAGCCCGATCGTAACCTATGCTATGAAAGCACGCTAGTAACCCCGTTTCCCCCTTTTGGTCTTCTTGGCATCCATGAACCCGACCTTGCCCTAGTTTCCCTCTTATTGATTTAATTTGCCTCCATTTGTCATTAGTTGCTTGTTTGGCCTTTTACTTCGTGTTTTAGACCTTAGCTTAGTCATTAGTTCACTTTAGTCGTCACCCTAGTTAGCCTTGAACCTAGTCTTAGACCATAGCACCCTCTAGCTCGGAACTCACGTCCCTGTGGATCGACTCGACTTACCCTAGCTACCTAGCTTAGGTTCGTTGGTTATTATTTGATCGGTGGGATCCACGACAAATCCTCCCATCAACTGTTTACTTAATCATACGGTTAACATAAAATTTATTTAGTCCTCATGTTTGAATAATACAACTTCGATAAATGGTTATGGTGAAAATTTATCTTATACTCTAGCAATTTTATTATACTTTATTTGTATTGATGCTATTAAAATTGATTTCTCGGTTATGAGCGTTTGGGATGTTAATATGGGGTTATCCATGGTGCCCAGATATTATCTTTTGGACCTTGTTCCATTTTATATATGGTATGGCTAGAGTATAAGATATCGAGTAGATTTCAGGTTATTGGTCTACTCGAGAAGAGCAATACCAAACTGGGTAGGTTTCAGGTTATTGGCCTACCTAGTACCCTGGCACGGTTTCATGTTATTGGCCTGCTAAGGGTTGACCGTTCCTTATGGAATACTCTTATGAGTTCATGGATATGTCGTTTGGGGGTCAAGGGTCCGCACTTTTACGCCTCGACTGGTTAAGGGTCCGTACTTTTACGCCTTAACTAGACATTTTGTCCCTCGAAAGTCTAGCCAGTCTTAGACATGGGTTCACGGTTATTTGTCCCACCATAGGGTTATTTTGGTGTCAGGTTATTGGCACCAAAGTTCAGGGTTTCAGGTTAATGATCCTGGACGGTGCTCGTTCTTAGCTCGTGTTATTCTATATATTTTGGTTCGAAATCTGGAAGGGCGTATCAGTTCCGCATTATATTTATTTATATATGACTTGGTATTATTTACGTTGTCATGTATTCCTTGCTACTCATATTTTATCACATGTTATGATGAACTTTATATGTTAACATGTTTTTGAATGGAGTATATGTTATCTCTTATTATATTCTCGTAATTATGATTAGATTTTCATCAGTCACGACTGGGAGGACTCCTAGTTACTCCCCACTGACGGTGGACTTTTATTTTTTTCAGGTTGATGTGCTACTTGGTCGTGAATGGGGTTGACTTGAGAGAAAATAAATATTGAATAATATGTTTAATAATTTAACCTTGTAGTTTTATTTTGATCGCATTTCAATTTCGAGAGTAGTTGTATGCGTTAAGACATATTAATTATCTATGTTGGTAATACTCGGATTTAGTTAACCATGGTGTTTTCGCCACCATGGTATATTATTAATATAAAACACTATGATTATCTATCTTATTCCTTTTGTTTAAATCCGGAGAGTTACAGTTGGTATTAGAGCTAGAACGCTCCCAACACTCTCGGATTAAAATAAGACTTAAACAAATATTAGTTTGACTAAAAGAGAGTGGGGTAGAAACAAGTAAAGGACTCAATTGGTGTTTATATTATGGGTCTCTTACTTGTGGGTAAGATATGCTTTTGTTGTCTTCTTATGATTGAGTAGTTGCATGGTAGTGGTAGCATAGGATCTCTACCACTTGAATCACTTGTTATCTTTGGATGCAGATGAATACCCGCCAGGGAAACGGCCATGCCAACGCTAAGAAAGAAAAGGTTCGTATGATCGAGATGGCTTTACTAAAACTACTGGAGAAAGAGAACAATGCTCCACAAGTTGATCGTGAAGGATCCGTCTTTGAGCGTTTCAATCGCCACAAGCCCCTAGAATTCATGGGAGTCACTGATCCTATAATCCTTGAGAATTAGATCCACCAAATGGAAAAGTTGTTTATCGTGACCCAGATACCTGAAAATATGAAGATTGATTTGGCTAGCTTTTACTTCCTTGATGAAGCAAATCGTTGGTGGGACCTTATGAAAGACTCGTTAAGGGCTCAACTTGGGTTTGGCTGGCCCGAGTTCAAAGAAAGTGTGAAAGCTCATTTTTTTCCCGAGGCTCTTTGTTGGAGGAAGCAACAAGAATTCTTGGATCTGGAGCAAGGTGATATGACTGTTGAGGAATACAAAAGAAAGTTCATAGAACTTGCTCGATTTTCATCCATGGTAATTCCGACAGAGACGGAGAAAATTCGTCGCTATGAATTAAGGTTAGCTCCAAAGGTTCGTACTGCAAATGCGGCTCTCCCCTCGCAGACTTTTCAAGAAGCTTATAACCGTGCCCTTGGTGTTTATGATGCGGTTCTGAGTTAAGAAGCTCTTGAGCGTCGATCGGGAAAGAGAACACCTGCTTCATTGCCAGCTATCCAAGGACCTACGAAAAAGATGAAGTATAATAACACTTCTGGGACAATTCTCCTTAACACCACTCACCAGAGCGATCGTCAATGTTTTCATTGCAAGAAAGCTTATCACCTTGAGAAGAATTGTAATGGGACTGATATTACATGCTACAATTGCCCGGGTATTGGTCACACTGCAAATCATTGCCCTCAAAGAGTGTCTCAAGGTTAGGGGAGGGGTAGTGAGAACAATAGGCCTTAACAGGTGCCCAACCAGGGTCGTATTTATGTGATGAACCGTGCGGAGGCATAGACTAATCCAGATGCCATTACTGGTATATTTCTTGCTAACTTTACTTCTGCATTCGTATTATTTGATACTGGTGCTTCATTATCCTTTATCTCCACATCATTTGTTCTTTAGGCTCAACTCATACCTAGTACCCCCACTAAAACAACCATATCTCTTCCCACTGGGGAGATTGTCTCTTGTTCCACGATCTTTCGTGACATTTCCATATCCATTGTGGGAACTGACTTTCCAGATGATCTTATAAGTTTTAAACTCTCGGAATTCGACATTATACTTGGGATGGATTGGTTAGCTAGGTTTGACGCAAAGTTCGTGTGTCGAGATCAAAAGATCATTCTAAAAGGTCCTTTGGGTACAAGGATTTCGTAGAAGGGTATCTCAGCTAAACCATGGATTAAGTGGGTGTCTGCCCTAAAGATTAAGAAATTGAGAAGAAAGGGATATTAGGTGTATTTGTGTAGTGTACAAGATGGCACTACATAAGCTAAGATTGAAGATATTCCTTTTTTTTTGGTAAAATGTGAATTATATTACTGATCAAATGTACAGATTACAATCGAGGTAGCAGAACTTTAGCCTAAGCGCTCCACTTTAGGCAACCGGCATAGCATAAAACTGGTACAATTTAGATAACACCCCATTTCCGAAGCCACTCCCTTTCGAATCTAGTAATGTTGTTAGTTACTTTGCTCCTGATTCTCTTCTTAGCATACTTTATAATCTCGTCAACGATCAAACTCGGTTTCTTCAGTTGAAATTCCATTCTAACCAAGTTCCGTTGGGTCCAGATTTCATAGTGGCAAGCGGTCCAAGCAACAACAGAAGCTTTATAGATAATGCCATTACTATCCGAGCAGCCCCCTGCAATCCTTCGTAGATTAAGTCCGCACCAGTTTTCCACTCCATAAATGAGTCTAATGTTGTACGGACATTCAAAAAACAAGTGGTTCGTAGTCTCAGGATCAATTTCACATATGCAGCATCGATCACTATTACTACAGCCTCGCTCAAACAGCATGCTCCGAAGGTTCAAGCTATTATGCTGAATAAGCCATGTAATTACAGCATGTCTTGGGATGTTCCATTCATGCCAGACGGAAGTATACCAGTTAACATTTGGATGATTACCTCGTATCCAACCATAACCCTTTTTGATTGTGTAAGTATCATCCACTCCTTGCCACTTATTCTCAATGTAACCATGCTTTAGACGCTCTTTGATTTTGCAAACATTTTTCCAAGCCCATGGGGCTGACGGTGGAGGTGTATATTCGTTCCAATCACCACCTTTGAGATAGATATGGTTAATCCATCTAACCCAAAGCCTGTCAGCCTTTTCATAAATCCAATTTACAACCTTACCAATAGCAGCGATATTCATAATTTCTGCCCTCTTAATACTCAGACCACCTTCACATTTATGCAATGTTACTGTCTCCCAACTCACCAGTGGGACACGATGATACTCAGTTCCTCCGTTTTGGGAGGAAGATATTCCTATTGTTTGGGAGTTCGGCGATGTGTTTCCCGATGAGCTTCCAGGTGTCCCTCCAGAGCGAGATGTCGAGTTTAACATCGACCTCCTACCCGGTACTGGCCCTATTTCAAAGGCGTCGTACCGTATGGCTCCCGCCGAAATGCAAGGGTTCAAGAAACAACTGAAGGAATTGATCGATAAGGGCTTTATTCGCCCAAGTGTGTCGCCTTGGGGTGCCCCAGTACTATTTGTGAGGAAGAAGGATGGAAGCATGAGATTATGCATCGACTATAGAGAATTGAACAAGGTAACGATCAAGAACCGTTACCCACTCCCAAGAATCGAGGATTTATTCGATCAACTTAAGGGAGCAAGTACTTTCTCAAAGATCGACTTGAGGTTGGGTTATCATCAAATCCCAGTGAGGAAAGAGGATATCCCTAAAAATGCTTTTCGATCAAGGTATGGGCACTATGAGTTTGTGGTGATGCCCTTTGGTCTAACCAATGCTCCAGCGGTGTATATGGATCAGACGATGAATAAGACCTTCCATGAGTATTGGACAAATGTGTAGTGGTATTCATTGATGATATCCTCATTTATTCAAAGAATGAAGAGGAACATGCTCAACATCTGAGGTCGATTTTGGAGACGTTAAGAAAGCAAAAGTGGTTTGCAAAGTTCTCAAAATATGAATTTTGGCTTAAGAAGGTCGCATTTTTAGGCCATGTCGTTACTGGTGAAGGCATTAGCATTGACCCAGCTAAGGTTCAAGCTATAGTAAGTTGGGAAAGTCCAAAGAATGTGAGAGAAATACGTGGCTTCTTAGGTCTAGCAGGATACAACCAAAGATTCGTTAAGAACTTCTCAAAGGTAGCAAAGCCAATGCCTTTGTTATTAAAGAAGAAGTTGAGATATGTATGGTCTAGTGCATGCGAAGAGGCATTTAAAGAGTTAAAGAAGAGATTAACGTCAGCACCAATCTTGGCTTTATCCGAGAAAGGAGTGAGTTATGATGTATATAGCGATGCGTCAAAGAACGGCCTCGGTTATGTATTGATGCAAAATGGAAAAGTTATGGCCTATGCCTCAAGACAACTAAAGGAATGCGAGAAAAACTATCCGACTCATGATCTCGAGTTGGCAGCGGTAGTCTTTACTCTCAAGATTTGGAGGCACTATCTTTATGGGGTATCATGCAACTTTTACACTGATCACAAGAGCTTAAAGTACATCTTTACCCAAAGAGATCTAAACGCAAGGCAAAGGAGGTGGATAGAATTGATTATTGACTACGACCTCCAACTCTAATACCATGAAGTTAAGGCCAATGTGGTGGCTGATGCGTTAAGTCGAAAGGGAAAGCACACAATGAATGTCGTCATGGTGTTGCCCGATGACCTTTGTCATGAATTTCGAAAGTTGAATTTAGAGGTAGTTCAGCAAGAAAGTATCGCTCTGAATGCTATGAGTGTTGAACCTGAGATCTACCACAAAATTCGAATAAAACAACAAGAGGATCCAGTGCTTGAAGGCCTGCGTGCCAAGGTCAGCGAAGCAAATGATTTTGAAGTCTGGGCAGATGGAAGTTTAAGATTTCAAGGTAGGTGGTGTGTCCCTAATTGTGATGATCTTAAAATGAAGATTATGCAGGAAGCTCATAGTACACCATACTCTATTCATCCTGGTGGGGATAAGATGTATAAGGATTTCAAGAAATTCTTTTCGTGGCCTAACATGAAAAGAGAAATTGCGAATTTTGTGGCCAGATGTCTTACCTGCCAGAAAGTAAAGTTCGAACATCGAAGACATGGTGGTCTCTTGCAGCCCTTAGAAATACCAGTGTGGAAATGGGATTCCATCTCCATGGACTTTGTAACTAGGTTACCAAGGTCGCCCACTGGAGAAAATGTCATTTGGGTAGTGGTGGACCGTTTAACTAAAGTAGCTCACTTCATTCCAATGAAAGATACTTGGAGTTTGGATGAGATGGTGGTGGCATACCAAAGAGAAGTTATTAGATTTCATGGAGTTCCTAAAGATATAGTTTCTGATCGTGATCCACGATTTTGTTCGCATTTTTGGAGAAAGCTCCAGGAGGCATTAGGTAGTAAGTTAAAGTTAAGTACAACTTTTCACGCTGCTACAGATGGTCAAACCGAACGCACTATTCAAACATTAGAGGATATTCTCCGAGCATGTGTGCTAGAATTCCAAATAGGATGGGAGAAGAGTCTTCCCTTAGTAGAGTTCTCGTATAATAACAGTTATCGCGCTAGTATCAAGATGGCTCTATTTGAGGCGTTGTATGGGAGGAAATGTCGAAGTCCTTTATGTTGGGATGATACTAGTGAGGTTGCAGTTGTTGGCCCTGAGATGATCCAAGAGTCCATTGAGCAGGTTAAGTTGATCCGGGAAAAGATGAAAGCGGCTCAAGATCGGAAAAAGTGATATGCTGACTTGCGTCGAAGGCAAATAGAATTTGATGTTGGGGACAAGGTCTTTCTTAAGGTGTCACCCATGAGAGGGGTGAAGAGATCTGGAATTAATTAAGGGAAAATTGAGCCCTAAGTTTGCAGGACCATATGAAGTACTTGAACGAATTGGTGAAGTAGCTTATAAGTTAGCTTTACCCCCTAATCTGTCTAAGGTACATGATGTCTTTAATGTATCTCAATTGAGAAGATATCGGAGCGATCCATCTCATTTACTTCAGTCGAACACAGTCGAGGTTGAACCAAATTTGACTTATGAGGAGCAACCCGTCCAGATCATAGATAGGAAGGACAAAACCTTAAGGAATAAGGTCGTACTATTAGTGAAGGTTTTGTGGCGTAGTCAAAGGTTTGAAGAAGCAACATGGGAGACAGAGGCGTCCATGCAAGCAAAATACCCTCACTTGTTTGAGACAGGTACACACTCCTTCAAGTTTCGAGAACGAAACTTTTCTTAAGGAGGGAGGGTTGTAACACCCCGTGTTTTCATAATTTTATAACTCTTTAACTCCATCTCCATTATCCATTAATCCATTCATCACTTGTGTGCTTGGAATTAATATTCCAGTTTCTCACCCTTCACATTTTTATTTATACTGTTAAATCCTTATGTTCGGATGGACTAATAAACTGAGGCAATATATTTGCTCATTTTATGTTAGGTTAAAGACGTATTTGGCTCTTGATCAAAACTTAAAAGTTTTATATCTTTTTCTTAGCTTTCCACCGCCACCTTAATCGTCTTAATCAGAGTTCTATAGAAAAAGTTATGCTCGAAATACGACAGGTTATCACAGTTAACTATTTCACTCACACTTCACTTATTTTTGTCACATGCTTACAACTTGCCAACTTGCACTTCCTTGGAGCCCAAGGTCTATGACCATAGGTCTATAACCATGCATGGCTATATGGCTAAGGCTAATCATCTACCTACTAGCCTTAATTAATCATCACATCAACATCTTTTTGCATAAATTTGTGATGAACTCCAATTCTTCCTCCACCATTCCACCGTGAACATCAACCTCATTTCTCACATGCAATTTCCTTTTCCATATTCCCTTCTCACATCATTCCTAACTATTAGTAAGTATAGGATTTATTTATTTTTTATCTATTTACTATTTCAATTTGTTGATTTACATCTTAATGAATGTTATTTATTTAAAACTAGGTGATCAAGAGACCTTGGTGGGAGGAAACCACTTAGGTTAATATCACTCATATTCTACTTATTAGTAATAATATTATTAATTTCTCTCAAGGTGACTAGGTTTACTCCTTTTCTTGATTTATAAAATTCTAATATTTTTATGAATTTATAATGAGATTGAGGATATATATATATATATATATGAAATTTAAAAATTATGATAATATATGAACTTCATGGTATATATATTATGTATATATTTTTGTGATGAATATATGATTGGTTTTGTTGCCAGAGGCGTCTCCGACAATTCGGAGGCCCTGTACGAAAAATTCGAAGGAGGCCCCATGATCTCATTATATTTTTAATGGGGTATAAAATTTAAAACGATATTGTAAAATTTATCAATCACCGGAATTTTTTTTATAAAATCATCAAAAAAAAAAATTATTTAAGAAATAGTATCGTAAATTTATCAATCATAAAAAAAAAGTAATATATAGATAGTTCGAGAGTTAAGGTGGTAAAATAAGAATTACACCATGTATATGATTAAATTTATTGTGATGAAGTGTCCAATTGGTGTAGTAAAGATAATAAATTTTTTGAAACACATTGCCCAGGGTTCGATTCTTCGTAGTCGCATTCTCTTATGCTTTAACAAGTAGTATTACAAAAAAATAAAACTCAATGAAGGCCACGAAAGGATTCGAACATGGGCCTCCCAAGGAGGAGGAGAAGACTAGTACCACTAAACCAAATTCTATGTTGTGCTAAATTCCTGCTTATTTGAATTAAATACCTAAAGAAGCAGGTGAATTGGGCCCCTTAAATTTGGAGGCCCAGTTCGCCGGAACAGCCCGCACCTGCCTTGGGCCGCCTCTGTTTGTTGCTCATTATTTAATCATGCTTCTAATTTATTTATCATGCAATAAATATATAAATTATATGAATGATTAATAAAATTATATTCTTAATTATATTCTGATTTTCTTTCATGTTGATGATGTTGCATGTAGATTGTTAAATTTTCATACTGGTTTTTGTCTGTTATTTTATTTTTCATGTTATCACATTTTTTTTAAATGAATAATCATGCATACATATCCACAATATGTAAATAATTATGGAAAAAGTATATTTTGTTATAATATGACTTCTTATTATGTAATAAAATTTTGCATGGTGATTTTATAATTTATATAATTATTTTTTTGGATTTAAATGGATAATTAGGCAATAAAGCCCTCAAGTTATAATAAATATGAGATAATTAGGCAAAAGAAGTAGTGCAACAACATGTTTTTTTTCTTTTAGTATTGAAATTGGTTTAGCTGTTCTTGTTGAAAATAGATTGTGGGCTTGCTCTTGTAATGCATCACCTGCTACTTGCTGGAACCTCGTTTTTGTGAATATATTATTAGAATCACATTTTACCAAAAAAAAAATGAGATAAATTCATATTGTATTTTATATAGATATATTTTGATTGTTTTTGTTAAAATTAATTTATAAGTGGCATAAAATATTTTTATTTATTTAATTAATTAATTATTCATGAAATTTCCTATAAAAAATATTATTATAAATTGTAAGTATAAAAACTTGTTAAATAATCAATATGACATTATTTTAATTGAACTTAAAACTTAATTTTATATTAAATAAATTTTCATTGAAAGTATGTAATTTTAATCTAATCATTTATAATGTGTAGTTAAACATATCCAAGATTGTATAATAATTAAAAAGATAAGTTTTCGTCACTCCAAATAACACTGCTTGTTTACAATTAAGTAACATGTAATTCTGAAGAAAAAAAAACAGAATAGTGGTTGTGTTGCAGTGGTTAGGCACAATGCCCCTTTACCTAATTCTTAAAATAAGCATGTCTATGTACCAAAAATAATAATCTGATCATTTATTTAATAAATGAGTTTATATTCATGTGTAAGAGAAATATAAAATATTGTACTTAATTGTTGTACATGTCATATGATCTAACACTATTTACTTAATCATACGGTTAACATAAAATTTATTTAGTCCTCATGTTCGAATAATACAACTTCGATAAATGGTTGTTTTAAGCGATATTGATTTTTATGGTGAAATTTTATCTTATACTCTAGCAATTTTATTATACTTTATTTGTATTGATGCTATTAAAATTGATTGCTCGGTTATGAGCGTTTGGCATGTTAACATGGGGTTATCTAAGGTGCCCAGATATTATCTTTTGGACCTTGTTCCATTTTATATATGGTATGGCGAGAGTATAAGATATCGAGTAGATTTCAGGTTATTGGTCTACTCGAGAAGAGCAATACCAAACTAGGTAGGTTTCAGGTTATTGGCCTACCTAGTACCCTAGCACGGTTTCAGGTTATTGGCCTGCTAAGGGTTGACCGTTCCTTATGGAATATTCTTATGAGTCTATGGATATTTCGTTTGGGGGTCAAGGGTCCGCACTTTTACGCCTCGACTGGTTAAGGGTCCGCACTTTTACGCCTTAACTAGACATTCTGTCCCTCGAAAGTCTGGCCAGTCTTAGACACGGGTTCACAGTTATTTGTCCCACCATAGGGTTATTTTGGTGTCAGGTTATTGGCATCGAAGTTCAGGGTTTCAGGTTATTGGTCCTGAACGGTGCTCGTTCTTAGCTCGTGTTATTCTATATATTTTGGTTCGAAATCTGGAAGTTCGTATCACTTCCGCATTATATTTATTTATTTATTTATGACTTGGTATTATTTACGTTGTCATGTATTCCTTGCTACTAATATTTTATCACATGTTATGATGAACTTTATATGTTGCCATGTTTTTAAATGGAATATATGTTATCTCTTATTATATTCTCATAATTATGATTAGATTTTCATCAGTCACGACTCGGAGGACTCCTAGTTACTCCCCACTAACGGTGGACTTTTATTTTTTTTCAGGTTGATGTGCTACTTGGTCGTGAATGGGGTTGACTTGAGAGAGAATAATTATTGAATAATATGTTTAATAATTGAACCTTGTAGTTTTATTTTGATCGGATTTCAATTCCGAGAGTAGTTGTATACGTTAAGACATATTAATTATCTATGTTACTATTCGGATTTAGTTAACCATGGTGTTTCCGCCACCATGGTATATTATTAATATAAGACACTATGATTATCTATCTTATTCCTTTTGTTTAAATCCGGGGAGTTATAGAGGTGCATGCTGCGCCAAAAGCCGCAAGCTGCGCCCTGGGTCCTGATGAATTCCCTAAAACTTCCTCAATATTCTCCAAAATGATTGAACTCCTTGATGATTTCCCTTCATATAATCTCATGATGTTTGCACTAGCTCCAAAGTTCCAAGTTGGCTTGGATTTCGGTCAAAAATCCTCATTCAATCTCTAAAACACAATGCTCACAAGATATGTTAGAACTTCCCGAATTTACATAAAATTCAAAGGAAAACACATGAAGGCAATTAAATCTACTCTAAAAGATAAGGGATAGGAGCTATGTACAGAGTTGTGCCATATATTTAACGTTGATGGCTCGACCAAGAGGAGGGAAATGATCATCCTTTCTCCTTGAGGTTCACCGACGACTTAAGCCTTGTGTCAGTGCCTCCCTTTCTTAGTTTTTCCATCTCACGGGACTTGATTCCCGGTTCATCATACGTCTCCTCCTTTGGAAGCTTTGGATCTTCTTTGACTCTCCAGTTTTTGTGCCACGGCTTCCGAGTCCCGCTATTCTTAGCATATAGCGGCTCCTTCTTCACTTTTTCTCGATGTTTGATCATTGGCACTTCATCTTTCTTCTTCATGGTGAACGAATGTTGTATTCCATATAGGCTTTGAAAAATACGAGCAAGCTGCCCCGGGGTTGATGCGCAGGCTGCGCAGAATCTCGCAGCCTACGCTTTGATTTCTGCCCTCCTTCTTCAATTTTTCTTGATTTTTCCTCTTCTTCTTCATCAAAGGGGGTTTTCTCCTTAGCTTTGTCCTGCACATTAACAATATAAATAACAAAATCATCTCCCTTGAAGAGAGCTTCAATCTTGTCTTCCTTGGACTCGTCATTTGTCTCTTGAAGCTCGATTTCACGCTCCGCGATGGTAAGAACATGCAAGGACTTATCATTTTTCCTCTCCTTTTTCTTCACCGAATATTTCATTACTTTTCCTTTGTGCTAGAGACTTAGAATCTATTCGGCCACACCAACTTTGGCTTTGGCAAATAAAAATCACTTTGAAAGACGATCTCAGTGATGAGGACATCATTCAGCTTCGTCATATAGGGTATAATTATTAAATGGTTGGTTGTTTTGATACTCGATGAGTGGATATATTGTTGTAGACACCCACATTTTGACTGCCAGGTGTCTATAGCAGTTTCCGACAAACACCCGATGATGATCGGACGCAAACATGCTTTAAATACTCATAAACGGGCTCAAAATCATTGGCATTTGGCTTAGGCTTTTTATGGAGTACATATCTCACAAAACCAACCTCAAAATCAGGCCCAGTGGGTCGTTTCGAGTCAAATAAGACTAATTTGGGTCGATTCCGACACCAGGGGTAAAACCGTCTTTTAGCGACCAAGTCAAAACCCGGTCAAAGATATTCCCGAGGCACGTGAGTCAACCGTGACACCTCACACGGCTGATTCATACTCCAATCCTACGAAAAATCAGCTTCACAAAATATTAAACAAATCCGTTTAAGGATAGAATTCGATCTCAAGTAGGAATTCTATCCGAAAACCGAATCAAACACCCGACCGAGTGCAAATACTCGGCCGAGCTGCACAACCAGCCGGTTTTCCTTTCTTCCTTGACAAGAAAGCGGAATCCTCATTCCTTTCGACTTCCTATATTTCCTATCCTAAGCGGTAGTTCTAATTCAAAGCACCTCTCCTAGCCAAGGTCGGGAATTTCCTATAAATAGCCCCTTGCACGACTCAATTCATTCATTCATTAACACTTACACATTCAATTATCAACCATCAATTATTCCCACACACTCATAAGCATGAAACTCAGCAACGAGAAACCGATATTACAAACCCGAAGGAAACCGGCCCGACACCCGACACCCTTCACACGTCCCACCTAACCGAGCCACCATAACTCACCGACATCCACTCGACGCTCTTGTGCCCAAGCCACGTCCCGACGAGCCCCGATCCGAGTAAACAGAAGCATGTAGGTTGAGGGTGTACCAAACCCGATTTCTCCTTCTCCTTATCTTCTCCTTCTCGTCGTTTTTTTTTATTAAGGGTCGTCGGTCTTTTTTATTACGGGTCGTTCGTCACTTTTTTATTTTGTTTTCTAATATCGATATTACTAAAAAATATTTTCGTACATCGAACATTCTTAAAAAATATGATATCAACTCTATAGTTGATTATCGTACCAAAAAGAATTATATTAAATCTCATCGATGCTAAGAAAATCGTTACATCTTTTTTATACAAAATACAACGATTTCAAACGCTGAGAGAATTAACATTTTTTTTGTTCAAATTCTTTTTTTTACAAAACCCCTTTTTTAAAATTCATTCCGAATACTCGATATCGATTTCATAATCGAATATCGGGTACGACGAATATCGAAAACATAAATCGAGTATAAATTAATTCGTATTTGTACGCGATTTATCAAATTAATGATTTTCGAACAACGAGCGAAATCGGGACAGACCCGCACGCGAGTCGCGCCCCTCACAGGCGACTCGCGTACGAGTCTGAAACCCGCGCTCCTTTTTTTAGCTTTTTCGTTCGTTTTATTATTTATTATACGAAACGATTTCTAAAATTTATATCTTTTCTAAAACTATTCGAAGTATTTGATATTGATTTCGTAGTCAATTATCGAATATAACGAATATCGAAAATATTAAGTCGAGTACGAATTATGCAATATTCGTACGCGGTTTAATAAAAGCATCGAGTTTTCAAAAAACCGATTCTGAAATCAGCCTGTCACGCGACCCGCCGGCATCCCGGGCGAGCCGCGCGGCCGGCTGAGAAACGCGGCTCGTTTCTCGCTTTTTATTATTTTTCGAACTTCGTTTTTTATACAAAACCGCGTTTCTTAGCAATATTTTCAGATTTCGACTAATATTTTCTCGATCTCGTATATTTATTATTTTTGCTATATTATTTTTCACAAATCGATACTAACTCGTTTGTTTATCCTTTGTAGCAAATTAATATCTTTTTCATCATTTGTTTTATTATACTAAAACGAATCTCACATGTTAAATTCAACTTTGACGTTAAATTTTTCATGCATTAAACCGACTTAGCAACCCATTCAATTCCTCGCATGTTTAGGAAAACAATGTTTGCATATCATTCATCGTATTACTAACACGCGTATTCAAAAATCAAACGATATCCTAGTAGAGGCCGCTAATGTGCGGGCGGGGTTGGGTGTTCTTAGTGAACTTCCCAACACGTACCCTCACCCCTTACTCAGAACCGTGGTTTCCGGATGTCTGAATCCATTGGCAACGAGAGTCATTCAATATACGATTAACCGATCAAGTCGGCATCGGTATCAAACTGCAAAGGGACGAGCCCAATAAACTCTGACATCGGAAATGGGCCGTATTTTGTATACGGCCCACTACGACATAGAGTGGGCTCGAACGGTTCCGAATAACCATAAAATTCGGTGGCGACTCCAACTTCGATTTAAATTTCAATTTGACAATCTCATATAGAGATTCATTCGCCTCCCCAAACCCGCGCGTGGCCGCGTCGGGGTGGACCTATGTCATGTCCACAATTTGGCGACTCCGCTGGGGATTAGTTGATACGTTACTGACCTTCAGCATCCTCAGGGTGAGACTCGAATAGAAATCGTTTGACTAGTACAATACGCGTTTTAGTTTTACGGTTCATGCATAACCCCATATTTTCCCGGGCCGGTACTGGTGACCGACGTCCCACTATACTATCGATGTAGTCCAAATTGGATATGTCGAAGGTGTCCATTAGCCGATTCGTATGGGTTTTACGGCATGTTCTAAGCTCAACTCGACTTAGGAAGTCCGCCCCGATTCTCGATAGGCTGTGTACACTGGTATGGACCCTTTCTGACTGACCGAGACTTAGAATTAGAGCATACATGGCGTCGTTATACTGTTTCCATGACTTCGTGCTACCTGATTTACAAGTTTTTTTGTCAAAAAACCGTCTTTTTCAAAATAGCATCCTTTTCAAAATATCCAATTTCAAAACCCGAGACATATACCGAATTTAGGACCCACGATTTTACTCAAAATAGCCTATTTTTAGCCGGTATTATGCCCATTTCAAAACTCGAAAATATTTTCGAACTTTCAAAACCGTAACCCGGTCCACCTATTCCGTTTTTCTTTCGAAAAGGGCCGGTTCTTCGAATTTTTCTTCGGGCTTTCAAAACTTCAATTTCAAAACCTTCCTCTTCCTAGGACTTCCCGTATTTAGCAGTGTAGGGTCGTGTAATAAGTCGTCGAGGTCTCTAGCGTCGAAACTCCGTCGATCTTATATCACGGATTTCCTCCCTATCCCAGTCCGCCTTATTATATTAAGGCAAGGCCCATCTACGTAGGACATACTCCTACGAAGGTTGGCCCGTCTACCCAATCGAGTCCAAAGTCTGGGGAACGTCTCGCGTGAACCTCCTTTCGAACAGGGCCCAGCCCACACAGCTGGATCCTAAAGGAGGCCCACCTTTCACGAGTCGCCCGTCTAAGTGTCTTTTCTGAGTCAATCTTTTACAAGGCATAGCCCTATAACAAAAGGTTTGTGACCCTTACGTCTAAGGGTCACTCGTCCGACACTCGAGTCTTAACCAAATATTCGATCCCACTTGGGGACTACACTTCATCAGAGCGGTCGATCACGATTGCTCTAAGGGTCATGTCTTACACGTGTCTCACGTACCCCACTTTCGAGCCACTTAGATGCCACACCATATGAGTCCTATCTGAGTCCTTAGTCTCACTTGGGGGCTATTCCCCGACGGAACGATTAATCACAGTCACCCCGAGAATCGCACCCTACACATTTGTCTTAGGAGAGTCTAACCCGAGTCAAACATGGTCGCCCCATTTTCGGACTCACCCTCGTGCAGCTTGAGTCTCATCGGCAAGCCAGGGTCGTTACCTCGTCCAGGTCAACGTTCGAGTATCCCGGTCCAAGAGTCTTTGTCGACCCGTCACTCCGGGCTGTGTCTAGTTTGACTCTCTCTCTTGCATTTGCGCAAAGTCGAGTTTAGGCGAGTCGTGGCACTAGTCCTTTTCTCCAATCAGAGACCTTTCCAAAAAAGAAACAACCAACCGAGCATCCGAAAGTCCGGATTTGATTCGAGTCTAAGTCTAAGTCCGAGTCTAGGATTCCCTACATCCTCATTTCCAAATCAGAGTCAGAGTCATTTATATTCCGTCCTCCTTTTCAAAAATTCAATAAAATCAGCTTTTCTATTCCTCATATATATTTTCCTTATGTGTTTCCGAGAACATGATCAATAACATCATACACTGTGAGCACATGCACGTGACTATTACAGGCACATCTTTAATGACTGCAGGAAATCGAGACCCGTGCTTTCCTTTACATGTTCCATGTCTGACATAGAAAGCCACAAAACTACCCTTAGCAGGAGCGGTATCGAATCCTATGACAAATCTAGGTAGTCTCCTAGTTTGGGGTTCAAGACGGGAGGCAAGCTCATTTCCCAAAATAAACACCCCTCCGACAAGATCAACCATACCTACCCACGGTGTTAGTCTGACCAACAGAAAAAAGACAAAAAACTAGACAAAAAAAAAAAGAAATCGAAAGTCCATGAAAAAGGAAAAAAAGCAAAAGGCCAAAACAAAAAAGCAGGCCATCATAAAAAAAAAAGAGCATCCACGACCAGAACGGTCAACACAAATGAAGATCCCATGACCTGGGCTAAGAGGTCAACCAACAAAATATTCAAATGCCCATGACCGTGGTCAACGGTCCACTCAAGATCAATACTCATACCATTCAATAAGGGAGAAACAATCAAGCTGGTCAACTAACACCACATTTAGCCTTCCCACATTACAACCCTCAGGAACCTTCCCGAGACCCAGGCTAAAGACAGCCCGAAATTTTGAGGATTCAAGCTCCATAGGATACCCCTAACCATTAGGGCCAGACATGGAAACCAGATCCCGCATCATCAAACATATCCCGATCAAAGTTCGAGCCATTTTACTCGGCTTCCCCTTTACATAACAAAATTCACAATCACGATACAAAGACCCGAGATCAAAACTCGTCAAAGACCCGAGAGCAAAACTCGTCAAATCCCTTACCTAATCATACACAATCCCGAGAGCAAAACTCGTCAAATCCTCGAGAGCAAAACTCGTTAAAATCCCCGAGAGCAAAACTCGTTAAAATCCCATCCCAATTCTTCTCATTCAAACCAGTTACCAACCCCAAACACGGGAACTCAACTTGCAGTCGGTATAGAACATGCCCAAATAGTTCACACCACCTCTGGGGGCTACCCCGGAGAACGCTCACAGTCACAGGATCAATATCCTAACCATTCTAGCCCTTTGATCAAGACATCACTGGGAATGCACCTAGCCTACACCATTGTTATGGCTAGTTACACACGAAGTCCTATTAGACTAGGCACCATAATATATCTTTCAACACTGAACTACGGCTTGGTTGATTTCACCACACGTGAATACGTAGGCAGCCTTTCAACAAAGGCACAACCACCCACACTGACACAAATTCAAAAAGCGCCATCATTCCGGTCACGACACCGTCATGTTCTCAACAGCTAGCTTTGTCGTCCTGGGGGCTTCTCTTAGGCAGAAAACCTCCCTCCACTCACAAAATCCAGATAAAATTCAAAAATCTTGCCTCCTTTATATAGTATGTCCTAGTGCTCGGCTCAGTCGAAGACAAGAATCGGTCAGAACTCGAGGCAATACCCACTTTGGAAATGTACCCTAAAATCAAAAATCCAGGAGAGCACTAGACTACAACAGCCTCATTACAGACTACTACAACCCCGTATAGCATATCTATCCCATTCTGAGGATTCGACCATGTTGCCACTCGCCTAGGCTACGAAATAGCGCAACTTAAGAGTCTTGTTAGGTGGCCCACCTCCCTACCAAGTCACGGTCCAACCCCTCAAGAGTCCAGTCGTGTCTGTCAACTCGTCCGGTCACGTCCAGAGTCGAGTCTGTCGGTATACCTCTCTCTTCAAATTCTCATTTTAAAATTTGCAAAACTTAGCCATTTGAGAAAACCCTTTTCGACAAGGTCAAATTTTGGTCTATTTAAACTGCAAATTTCTTTTCTACCCATTTCAGTTTTGAAAACCTATTTCCTAGCACGTGAGTTGCTTTCAGGACTTCGATTTCAAAACTAAGCAAAAATCATTTTTATTCCCCAGCACGAGTCATATTTGTTTCACCTACATGTTGCATGCAAAATTTTATGTAACTTATACAGGTACAATTCAAGACCGCGCGATTCACATAACTCCCCAGCGGCATTTAACGGGATGAGCCCACATATAGGCGCACCCAAGACTTATACAACAAGTCCGATTCCCCACGGAGTTAGCATCATTAGCTCAGGTATGATTTCCAACTTATGGCTGGCGAGCCCTTTTACGCTAGTCTACTGGACTATAAACGACCCGACCGGAAGTCTGCCAGGTCTTAATCTTTGATTGACCTGGTAGCTACTCTGACTTTCGCCTTGTCCAAGCCTCAGTCAGAGTGGGGGCTCTGTAGACACCCACATTTTGACTGCCAGGTGTCTATAGCAGTTTCCGACAAACACCCGATGATGATCGGACGCAAACATGCTTTAAATACTCAGAAACGGGCTCAAAATCATTGGCATTTGGCTTAGGCTTTTTATGGAGTACATATCTCACAAAACCAACCTCAAAATCAGGCCCAGTGGGTCGTTTGGAGTCAAATAAGACTAATTTGGGTCGATTCCGACACCAGGGGTAAAACCGTCTTTTAGCGACCAAGTCAAAACCCGGTCAAAGATATTCCCGAGGCACGTGAGTCAACCGTGACACCTCACACGGCTGATTCATACTCCAATCCTACGAAAAATCAGCTTCACAAAATATTAAACAAATCCGTTTAAGGATAGAATTCGATCTCAAGTAGGAATTCTATCCGAAAACCGAATCAAACACCCGACCGAGTGCAAATACTCGGCCGAGCTGCACAACCAGCCGGTTTTCCTTTCTTCCTTGACAAGAAAGCGGAATCCTCATTCCTTTCAACTTCCTATATTTCCTATCCTAAGCGGTAGTTCTAATTCAAAGCACCTCTCCTAGCCAAGGTCGGGAATTTCCTATAAATAGCCCCTTGCACGACTCAATTCATTCATTCATTAACACTTACACATTCAATTATCAACCATCAATTATTCCCACACACTCATAAGCATGAAACTCAGCAACGAGAAACCGATATTACAAACCCGAAGGAAACCGGTCCGACACCCGACACCCTTCACACGTCCCACCTAACCGAGCCACCATAACTCACCGACATCCACTCGACGCTCTTGTGCCCAAGCCACGTCCCGACGAGCCCCGATCCGAGTAAACAGAAGCATGTAGGTTGAGGGTGTACCAAACCCGATTTCTCCTTCTCCTTATCTTCTCCTTCTCGTCGTTTTTTTTATTAAGGGTCGTCGGTCTTTTTTATTACGGGTCGTTCGTCACTTTTTTATTTTGTTTTCTAATATCGATATTACTAAAAAATATTTTCGTACATCGAACATTCTTAAAAAATATGATATCAACTCTATAGTTGATTATCGTACCAAAAAGAATTATATTAAATCTCATCGATGCTAAGAAAATCGTTACATCTTTTTTATACAAAATACAACGATTTCAAACGCGGAGAGAATTAACATTTTTTTTGTTCAAATTCTTTTTTTTACAAAACCCCTTTTTTAAAATTCATTCCGAATACTCGATATCGATTTCATAATCGAATATCGGGTACGACGAATATCGAAAACATAAATCGAGTATAAATTAATTCGTATTTGTACGCGATTTATCAAATTAACGATTTTCGAACAACGAGCGAAATCGGGACAAACCCGCACGCGAGTCGCGCCCCTCACAGGCGACTCGCGTACGAGTCTGAAACCCGCGCTCCTTTTTTTAGCTTTTTCGTTCGTTTTATTATTTATTATACGAAACGATTTCTAAAATTTATATCTTTTCTAAAACTATTCGAAGTATTTGATATTGATTTCGTAGTCAATTATCGAATATAACGAATATCGAAAATATTAAGTCGAGTACGAATTATGCAATATTCGTACGCGGTTTAATAAAAGCATCGAGTTTTCAAAAAACCGATTCTGAAATCAGCCTGTCACGCGACCCGCCGGCATCCCAGGCGAGCCGCGCGGCCGGCTGAGAAACGCGGCTCGTTTCTCGCTTTTTATTATTTTTCGAACTTCGTTTTTTATACAAAACCGCGTTTCTTAGCAATATTTTCAGATTTCGACTAATATTTTCTCGATCTCGTATATTTATTATTTTTGCTATATTATTTTTCACAAATCGATACTAACTCGTTTGTTTATCCTTTGTAGCAAATTAATATCTTTTTCATCATTTGTTTTATTATACTAAAACGAATCTCACATGTTAAATTCAACTTTGATGTTAAATTTTTCATGCATTAAACCGACTTAGCAACCCATTCAATTCCTCGCATGTTTAGGAAAACAATGTTTGCATATCATTCATCGTATTACTAACACGCGTATTCAAAAATCAAACGATATCCTAGTAGAGGCCGCTAATGTGCGGGCGGGGTTGGGTGTTCTTAGTGAACTTCCCAACACGTACCCTCACCCCTTACTCAGAACCGTGGTTTCTGGATGTCTGAATCCATTGGCAACGAGAGTCATTCAATATACGATTAACCGATCAAGTCGGCATCGGTATCGAACTGCAAAGGGACGAGCCCAATAAACTCTGACATCGAAAATGGGCCGTATTTTGTATACGGACCACTACGACATAGAGTGGGCTCGAACGGTTCCGAATAACCATAAAATTCGGTGGCGACTCCAACTTCGATTTAAATTTCAATTTGACCATCTCATATGCAGATTCATTCGCCTCCCCAAACCCACGCGTGGCCGCGTCGGGGTGGACCTATGTCATGTCCACAATTGTATGTAATGAACATGTTCCTCTCTATATATTTTTTTATGAATGATTACACTTACATTTCACCCAAAAAAAAAACTTTGACTTTGGCCGTCTTCATAAAAGGTCTTCCCAAGATTAACGGTGTAGAGCTAACCGCATTTTCCATGTTCACAACATAGAAATCGGTGGGGAAAAAGAGATCTCTAACTCTCACTAAGCAATCCTCCACAACCCCCATAGCTTGAATATTAGAACGATCCACAAGTTGAATTGCGACTTTTGTGGGTTGAGAGTATCAAGGCCTAAGGATGTGTATACCTCAATGCACATGACATGTAACACCCCTGATTTTGTAAATAAATTAAATTAAAGTTTTATTCGTATTTTTATTTTATTTTACGATTTAACTCGTAATTCTTAAAATTATTATAAAACGAATTTATAGTTTAATCGTTTTAAACTCCTAAAATTCTATTTGACTCGAAAACTCTCCTTATATTTAAAACATATTTTTATTTCTGTTTCGATTCATTTTATACACTTAATTTAATTCTTATCGAGAGTGTATCTCGACGATTTAAATTCTAAATTCTTTCATTTATTTATATTTAAGCTCGAATTTCTATTTTCGGCTCGAAGTTCATTTGTATTAAGTTTCGTCAAAACATTTATCACCTTTCCTCGAAAAATTAATTTAATTCACTTTATCGAAAATTTATTAATTATCGGGAAATACTATTTCATCGTCTAATTATTTATTTCTTTAAGCTTCGTTTTCGTCTCAAATACTTCATTTACTCATTTTATTAGGCGACCCGATTATTTATTAATTTTATTAACTCGTTTTTTTTTTAAAAAATTCGATTCGTGGGCCAGTCAACTTATCGTTACGATATTAGTTCCCTACCCAATTCAATTAATCAATCCGTATACAACGTATACTTGTTCTCGGAATCCGTACACTTCTTTTTGTTAGTTAATTGAATTCAACCCCTATATTTACGTATACACTCCCCTTTCCTTGATTTAACATTCAACCCCACCTTTCTAGCACTCACTCCTCTGACTTTTTGTTTCATTTTCCCCACCGTTTCAATTGTTCATCCCCACCGTCTTTCATTTTTTTTCCATTCTTTCTCCACCACTTCGTTACTCGGCTCATTCTTCCTAGTATCGCTCCTTTCCCCTTTTCCTTTCTTTGTCCTCCTTAATTGATCTGCAACCACCACCATATCCTTTCTTCTTCAGCGTTTGTCATCATCCCCTGTTTCCGTCCTCTGTTACGTACTGATGCTGCCGCTGCTGCCCGTATGTCTTCTTCCTCGTCTTCTCCTTCTTTTTCCTTGATATTCCTTTCTGACTTCTATCGATTTGTCCCCCATCTTTCATTTTCATCGTTGTGCTGCTGTTTACGTTGTCTTCTGCTCGTTTCGATATCGTTTCTCGTTCGTTATTCCTCTGTTCATTTTTCTCCATTTTTCTTCTTCTCCATCGGTTTGTGTGTCGCTGCTATTAAATCAGTTTATTCCTTTATTTCGTTTCACTTTCATTTTCTCACGTTTTGCTGCTCATTCTTTTTTCGGGTTTCGTTCGTGCTACGTTCGTTGTCTTCTTCTTCTTGCTGTCTTACTTTGGTTATCATCCGCTGATATTACTGTTGCTGTACGTTTTTGTCTCGTACCATTCTCGTCATCGTCGTTTTGTGACTCGAATTCTGCTACTATGATGCTGTTCGTTTTATTGCTGCGTTTGTCTTCTTTCAGCCCGTTATTCTTCTTCTTTTCTTCTTCTTTCGCCTTCGGTGCTCTATTTACTACTGCTGTTTTCGTCGTCGTTTTGTCGTCGATGTTTGTTGCTGTTGCGTTGTGTTGCTGTTGCACTGTTACTGTCACATATTTCGTACCCTTGTTTCACTCCGTTTGGATGTCGTTTGTTCGCTGCCACTGTTAGTTGTATTTGATGCTCGTTGTTGCGGTAATTATTATGGATGCTACGACATTGGATTATATCGAGCCTTTGTTCTTCACTCTTCTTTGTTTCCTGTCCTCGATGCTAGTACTGGTTGCTATCTCGTTCTTATACTCTATTTGTTTTCTCGGTCTCGTTTTGTAGTCCATCCCTTCTCCTCCCTTCTCTTTCCCTTGTTACATATTGTAGACACCCACATTTTGACCGCTAGGTGTCTATAGCAGTTTCCCAAAAATACCCGATGATGATCGGACGCAAACATGACTTAATACACTCGATTTTTGGACTCGGAATCAATAGTAGGTGGCACGAGCTTTTAGCGGAGTAAAAATCTCACAAAAGAGACCTCAAATCCAGGCCCAGTGGATCGTTTCCGGCCAAATGAGACTAATTTGGGTCAAAACCGACACCAAGGGCAAAACCGTCTTTTAGCAACGGGTCAAACCCCGGTCAAAGACGTTTCCGAGACATAAAAATCTGTCATGCCACTTCAAAAATCTGACTCGAAGTCAAATATTACACAAATATCAGCTACAAAGTAAGAATCATTTCCTATCCAAAGTCACAATCCTACTCCATCTAAACCGGGTGTCTCTTCCCATGCAAGTAACCTTTTCCTATCCAAAGACGGAATCCCACTTCATCTCAACCGGTTGTTTTCTTCCTTTGCAAGATAACAATCTCCTATCCCAAGTCGGTATTTCATTCTATAAATACCCCACCCTTGCACACACAAATCATCAACAAGACACACACAATTCCAATCCTGACATACACAAATTGCTACCCGGAATTCCAGCAATACTAGGCATATTATATTCCGATCTTTCCTCTAGAAATCCTATAGGATTCCCGACCATTCACAACTCGAAATTCTAGGCAATTTTAGGCAAACCATATATAAATCCGAGAGCAAAATTCGCCAAATCCCCTCCCTAACCATACACACCATAACTCACCTATATACTCCCTCCGGACACTATTTTTCGCCCCACTAGCCCAATATATGTGAGGGGTATTTTAATGAAGTGGGGCAAAAAATAGTGTCCGGAGGGAGTACATCTTAACGCTCCCGCGCCTAGGCCGCTGCTACGAGTCCGTTTTCGAGATAATCAAGCATGTAGGTTGAGGGTGTTACAAATTCCGACTTCTCCCTTTTCTTCTCTTTCTCTCGTTCGTCCGTCTTTTTATACGGGTCGTCGTCCCATCTTTTCTTTTTTATTTTCTTGTTCCTAATATCGATATTATCGTACTATTTTCAATAAAGTGTCGTCCCTAAGGATTCGATATCGACTCTATAGTCGAATATCGGATCTAAAGGAATCAATCATCAAATCATGTTAAGCATAATACCGTTGAAGCCGAGTAATTACGATATTACAACGTGGAGGAATTATCTCGTCTTAACAACATTCAAAACGATTTTCTAAACAACTTTTTTTACTTTTTTTCAAAATCCACTCTAAATATCCGATATTGATTCTATAATCAAGCATCGAATATTACGAGTATCAATATTTAAGTCGAGTATAAATTGCATCATATTTTTACGCAACTTAATCAAATTATCGATTTTCAAAACGATTTACAAAACATCTTTTCTAAAAATCATTCCGAATATTTGATATCGATTCCATAATCGAATGACGAATATGACGAGTATCGCAAATTCAAGTCGAGTAAAAATCGCATTATATTTTTATGCGGCTTGACAAAATTGCCGATCTTTTCAAAACCATGCATCGCATCATATTTACATCATTTATTCAATTTACAAACCGTTACTAACCCGTTTATTCTTTGCCTTTGTATCTTATTATTCGTTGTTTGTTTTATTGTACTAAAACGGACCTCGCATGCTAAATACAACTTCGACATAGATTCAAAGATGCATTAAACGACGTAGATCAAACATAATTCACATGTTTAGTCTAAAATACTGTTTGCATATCATTTAACCGAACTACTAACGCGCGTATTAAAACATCAAACGATATCTTAGTAGAGGCCGCTAAGTGCGGGCGGGGTTGGGTGTTCTTTGTGAACTTCCCAACACGTACCCTCACCCCTTACTCAGAACTGTGGTTTCCAGATGTCCGAAACCGTTGGCGCACGAGAATCATTCAACACACAGTATCCGATAACTTCGGTATCGGTATCAAAATGCAAAGGGACGAACCCGATAAACTCTGACATCCGAATGGGCCATACTACTCTACTTCGATTTAAATTTCAATTCGACCCATCTCATATGGAGATTCATTCGCCTCCCCAAACCCGCGCGTGGCCGCGTCGGGGTGGACCTATGTCATGTCCACACATATTCCGTGTCCTCTAGTCGTTTCCAACTTTCTTTAATTCTAATTCCTTTCTATGTGTCTCGGATCCCGTTGGAGCTTCAGAGTTCTCTTGTAAGACATGTACCAAAGCGATCGGAGCTTGGACAAATGGATTGAAGGAGGTGCATTGACGATTTTTTTTTTATGCCAAGGTAACTTTAGGACGTTACTCGATTTTATATCGTATGTTTGAGTAGTAGTATGTAGTAAGTATTTTAACTTCAATTTTTCGATATCGTTCTACAAATCGTTAGTAATTTAATTATTTACGATCGTTATAATATTTTGTTGGTTATCGTGACACTAGTAACTAAATAATGTTGATTTCATATTTTCGTCATATTTCATAAATTTTTAATTTTCACTCAAAATCGTATTTTTATATTTTAATCGAAATTTTATACTTGTTAATAAATTAATTTTCGTGTTACGATTTATTCTAATAAATGAGAAAATAGTCAATTTTGTTTTAAATATATTTTTAGTCGAGACTATTTTCACTAATAATTTCCTATTTGTTTCCGATTGACTATTTTTATTAAAATCCGTATTATTTATTAATAAAAACTATCTGTTAAAAATAATTTGAATTCTTCGTAAATTTCATTTCATTTATAAAGTTCGTCGACTCAATTAATTTTGATATCATTTTATTAAAACATCTTTTTTCTAAAATTTATAGTTTTAACTCGATTTCCTAATTATATATAAAGTACTATACTTTGACTTATTATATTTTATTTATATTTTGAGTAACGAATTTGGAAATATATTAAAGTTACGATAACGACGATAATAATAAATGTTAATTTTGTTAGAAATGCTTTTTTTATACATTTCACTCATTTTAATCACTTACGTATTTTCTATACTAATATTTCTATTTTAAGTAAGTTTCTAAAATTAGTAAGTTTCTATTTATAGAAAGTTTCCCTTTTAATATAAGATGTTTATTCCTTTTATTCTCATAATGATTATATCTCTTGTTAATATCGATAATGGCTTGTTTTGGAGTTATGGAATAAGGACAAGTGTGGGGTTAGAGTAATATATTCTGAGGTTTACGTTTTTGTCATCAACTATAAGGCTGGTGTGTCTTTATGGGGCACACTGGTTGTTGAACCGAGCATATATGGTGTTCGGGAGTGTGTGTACATTTTGACCTTAAACTCGTGCCTCGCAGTGTAAGACGCCGTCGGGTTGAACTGAGTATTTATGGTGCTCGGGAGGGGTGTGCATATTATCTTAAACTAGGGCCACGCATTTATAAGTCGCCGTCCTATTATGGTTGAGTAGCCTGGTTAGAGATCGAAGTTTGATTTGTTTGAACTAAGTTCTCGAAGCTAGTTTTAGTATTCTCCTTGTGAAAGTCTAGCCGTCTACACTAATCCTATCCATAACGCCATTTTGAATATTTTTATTATTATCGATACATTTTGGTTTGCAGGTTGGCAAATATTTGATGTTTTCTTTTGAAAACTTGTTCTGATCTTATTGTTCCAATATTTTAAGTTTTCTACGAAAGCTTATTTTTATTATATCATTTTAATGTTTTCTCTTTTAAATATTTTGATATAATAATACTATTATTTTTCCATATGGTATAATATGGCTGGGAGAACGTCCGAGTTACTCCCACTGATGTGGCTGTTATGTTTATAACATAACAGGTATTTGCTGCTGGGTTTTGGGTGTGAGCTAGCGAGTAGCGTGGATCCTACTCTTTCTTCATTCACGATTTATGGAATTGTATAAACCTGTTTGGAGAATTTCTTTTTAGCCCTTTTGTAAAAAGAGGCATTTGTATTGATTTACCATTTCGTTTAATAAGATATAGTTTGTCAGTGTGTTTTAATCCCAACTCTATAGTGTTTATTACATGACATTAATTGAAGCTCCTAGGTCTAACATGACATCCTCAAATATGTGGTTTTGAATGGAGCAATCGATAACAAACATCCCCGGTTCATCGCATTTTTTAGGCAAGTTTTCTCTAGCCACGACTAAAACTTGTTCCTTCTTAGCTCTCCTCCTTGCGATACTATCCACCTTTTCCCTTCGAGCAAGCCATCTAACTTTTAGAAAGATAGTGAAAGAAGGCTCCTCCATGGCTTCAATTGTGGTGGGGAGATTGGCTTCTTGCTCATAGGAATGTCCATATGTATCATCAAGTTCACTAGGTTCGGTCCTAGCAAGAGCATGAGAGAAAGGAATATCAAATTCTCTTTGATATTGCCTAAATTGGGCTTCACAATATTCACTTACAACATAGGGAACATTTGGATCAATATGAGCAATCTCATTTATGTAAGCTACTTTGCTTTCGGAGACTTCTTCCTCGGTTTGCACAAAAACTGCACTAGCATTGCGGGCGGTAGGTTCTTGAGTCCCCGAGGATAGTTTACCGGTGAGGGGAATTTGGATTTCGGAGAATGCCTTCGCCATTTAACTCATTTGAGTCTCCATGTGAGCTATAAAGAACGTGTTCAAGAGAAGAAAGTGATCGTTGAACACATTAGTATTGATCTTATGATTGCTGATCCCTTGACTAAAGGCATGCAAATTAAGAATCTCAAGGGTCATGTAGCAAGTATGGGACTTGGTCTCGAAATGTAATACATTTATTATGTTTTTTTGAACTTTTCATTCAGTTGGATATTTTCTCATTTTGATTTATATACGTATGTATTTTGTTATTTATTGAGAATTATCATTTTGTTTTGACCTCGTAAACATATGGTTTATTCATTAAGTTGAGAGTGGTGAAAGACCGAGTATATTGTGATACATGGAAGGTTCATTCTCGTTTTAAATAAGAGGTTTAATTGATATGATTCGTATATACAATTTCTCATTTAAATGGACCAAGTGGGAGAATATTAAAGTTTATGATAGACTTAATAACTGAATGAGTTATTTGATCAGTTTAGAGTTATTAAAGTGAGGTCCATTTGGTTGTGATTACTATAAACTCTATCTTTATCTCTTATGTCCTACTAATCCTATATTCCATTAACCGCTATACATAAACTTTATCTAGTTGTAAACTTATCTATGAAAGATTAGTATAAATACAACACCATTCAGGGTCACTAAATTCATCTTTTTTATTCATTAATACACCATCTAAATCTGAGAAGAAACGGTTTGGAATTAATATTAAAGAAAGACGATCAACGGTTTCAGGGATGGAAAAATCGAGTTGTTGATAAAGCTATTTTAGAATCCTTATAGCAATGGCTGGAGGTTATTTTTAGATCTTATTATTTTGCTTCCGCTTCTGAGTTTATCGTTAGGTTCATATATTAATTACAATATGATAAATTCATATATTGAACTAACATTTTTTGCTGAAGCCCTTTTTGCAAAGATATCTTATTACTCGCGCTAGCTTGGTGGTCTCACTTTGGCCAATATTACATCGTCTAATAAACCTAAATTCTTTAGATTTTTTAATTGTTGGGCTGAGGGAAAAAAACTAGGAAACAATTCAACATATATATTTGGAATATAATACCTCCTTAGTGGCGCTAGCATGTATCAAGTGGTTCAGAAACTCGAGAGTCAAGAGATGAAAAAGAAGCTATTCTTCAGCATACTGGTCATGTGGAGTGACACTCCCCGTTTTTCGCTACTTAGGAACCCCTCTTTATGACTTTATTCCTCTAGGTTAACACGATAGATGTAGCACGTATGGTCTCATGCAGATAATTCAAAAAAAGTTAAATCATTGAGCCAGTCAGAATTTATCATATGCAGGTAAGATTCAACTTTTAATGCAACCGTATTTTGGAAAGCTTATGGTACAGTGTTCATGCCTTTTTCTCCCAAAGGGGGTCATTAGGCAAATATTTTATAGAGTATATGTGCTGGTTGGCAATTTATTTGGGGTTATAAAAGAGGTGAGCATCTTATAATATTCTTCAATTGGTGGTAGTTTTGATGTGCGAGTGAGCTTAATCATACTAAGGCTCTGTTCTTTCGGGATTGTGGGGGTGGCGATAGGGGTGTGAGAAGGGCTGAATATTGTTTACTTGCGTGGGGGGATGGATTCTTAGGATTGAAGATGGAGGGAGATCGGATAGGAAGGTTATGGTTGCATCATGACTGCTACCGGGCTATTCGGGATGCTCGTAATAAGGTTGTTTTGAGGGAGTTAGAGTGGTAGCGAGGACATAATTCGTATGGTACGAGATGTGATGAGTGAGATCGATAACGAGCAAACAAATGAAGAAGGGTTGGGGAAGAGGCTGGACAGAAAGGGAGAATTCCATGAGCGGAGTGTGCCAGCGATGAGTAGATTATACTAACCAATTGTACATAACTCTGTGTATAAATGTTTTTTTGTGATTTTAAGTGTTTTCGCAGAGTTTGAGTTTTTGTTACGGAGTATAAATTTTTTCAGACGGTAAATCTATATCCATACATACAAGTTAAAGTATTTGGAGACAATTGTACATACCACTAATGATATACTCCCACCGTCCCAATGAATTGTTTGTCTATTCCATATTGGGACGTCTCAATGAATTGTTTGTGTTTCTATTTTAGGAATGCTTTTTATATGTAATTTGAACATTCTCATGAGTTTGGCTCCACATGTCACCTCCCAATTGGATTTCTTCCCCTTGATACCAAAACCAAAGCAAACAATTCATTTAAACGGAGGGGTAACATTTTCTCTAAGTCCATACCTTTCAAAGACGGTAGATATATAGATATAGATTTTGGGTTATGTTATAGTTATATTATAGAACAATATCGTAAACCGGATATCGGAATGAGATTATATTGATATGTGTTACAATACATGTGTTGATCGATATTTATAGATATCGAAATATAAAGAACTACGTCTCTTCGCGGAGAGACGCATTACTTGGAAGGATAATAACATCCATAGTATAACACTCCCCTTTGGATATCTATTATCCAAAGTAAGACATTCTACGATGCGAATGAAATGCTGCCTCATTAAAACCTTACCAGAAAAACTCAGTGGGAAAAAAACCAAGGTTAAGGAAAAAGAGTACAGCTCGCATTACTCCCCCTCATGATTACATAACTTAATACATGTTGAAATGATACATAAATTGGCGAAAAACTCTTGATCACCGATGTCGATTCCATTGTAGCTGATGATAAACTTGATATTATCTTCAATTACTAAAACTTTGTGATATACTTGTAGTTGTAATCATCACGTGTCTTCAAACTCATAATATTAATGAGTCACCTACCACTTATTTCAAGTATTATATACTGTTTTGTGGTATCTTCGTGACGTAACTTGTTCACGATAATTATCATGTCAACAACATAAAAGACACACATCTACTTCGGGTCAATAGGTGGACTTCATGTCCATGAGCTCATTTTAACCATAAATTATATGTCGACTTTCTAGATGGACTTTTATATAAGATCCCCACTAGTGTCCGTTTTATATTGCGCGCAAATTGTATTCGGTTCTAAAAAATATTTATATCGATATAATTTCTTATATTATCAGTACTGCTTGATATCTGAATTCACATATTTCGTATAGGCCATCTATTTTCTTTCAGATATCTATGTCACTTCTGGGACATTTATTTTTCTCTAAACTTTAGTACCAACTACAAATGCTTGCCATTTTCTTACTTATGATATACGAATCGAATATTATTTTCAGACTACACATCAAATATGATTAATTTATGATTTTGGCAAGCTTCTCAATTTATATCTTTGTATGATAAGGTGCTGATATATCATCGTCATCATATCCAAGTGATGTAAATCATAATTCATACGGAGTTTTCTTGACTCTCGGATTGATATATTCATATTTTAACAAGTCACTGAACTTCGAGTTCAGTTGGGGATCAATTATTACTTGTTTGTTCTTTTTACCAGCTTATCTTTATCAATCTCCCCCTAAGGTGGTAAAACCTATCATTACCTGATAGACTTAAAGGGCAATTATATCCACCTTAGCTAGAAATTGTTTCATATTTCACAAACTTTAATCAGTTGTTTCTTTTCAATCGAATAATATATTGAGGAGCTAGATATAACACAGTTGGTTTTCCACGTGCTGACTTAAATTGCCCATTCAGGAGATTGCATTGTTCACATAATACTCAAATTGTGAACTTTGATTACACGAACTACTCGTAAAATTCTGTGTGACTACAAGTCACATAATCAAACCATACATAAATGTTCATTTTCATCATCCAACTACGATTAATATTCAAATCTCCAACATAAGTTTCATCTCAGTGTATTGTCTTGCCTCAAATATTATTTCGTTGATACACGAGAGAAATTCAGCACTTTTCTATTTCTTTCAAGATAAACTACGGGTTTATCAAAAACGGGTGTAATAATAAGAACCCGGATGGCCTTTATTGTCACATCTTTATCATTTTCTTATCGACTTTGGCTTCATTTCATTGCAATTTTCTAATGCATTTGGCTATATCTCGATAAACCCACTTATCGTATGCCGTATTTTCAGTTAACTGAATCTCATCATGCTAAACTTCTGGTTAGCTATATATATCGTATGTGCACAATAATTGTATTTTATCATATGGCCAAAACGAAATGATAGATGTGATAGGACACAACTAGTGTCTCATATAAATAGGCAAGACCCGTCAATTTATCTCCAAGAATATGATTATATTACTCTTTCTTTGAGTATTCTAAACAGCGTATACGAGTATACTTAATATATTACCTGATAGACTTAAAGGGCAATTATATCCACCTTAGCTAGAAATTGTTTCATATTTCACAAACTTTAATCAGTTGTTTCTTTTCAATCGAATAATATATTGAGGAGCTAGATATAACACAGTTGGTTTTCCACGTGCTGACTTAAATTGCCCATTCAGGAGATTGCATTGTTCACATAATACTCAAATTGTGAACTTTGATTACACGAACTACTCGTAAAATTCTGTGTGACTACAAGTCACATAATCAAACCATACATAAATGTTCATTTTCATCATCCAACTACGAGTAATATTCAAATCTCCAACATAAGTTTCATCTCAGTGTATTGTCTTGCCTCAAATATTATTTCGTTGATACACGAGAGAAATTCAGCACTTTTCTATTTCTTTCAAGATAAACTACGGGTTTATCAAAAACGGGTGTAATAATAAGAACCCGGATGGCCTTTATTGTCACATCTTTATCATTTTCTTATCGACTTTGGCTTCATTTCATTGCAATTTTCTAATGCATTTGGCTATATCTCGATAAACCCACTTATCGTATGCCGTATTTTCAGTTAACTGAATCTCATCATGCTAAACTTCTGGTTAGCTATATATATCGTATGTGCACAATAATTGTATTTTATCATATGGCCAAAACGAAATGATAGATGTGATAGGACACAACTAGTGTCTCATATAAATAGGCAAGACCCGTCAATTTATCTCCAAGAATATGATTATATTACTCTTTCTTTGAGTATTCTAAACAGCGTATACGAGTATACTTAATATATTCTACTTCATTTTTGCCGATTGATTAATGTACTAGTCATGCGAACTTCAGGTTGCAAGTCAATGGCAAATATATTACTTTCCCTTTATTACAATAATGTCGGAGAATGATCTAACCGGACACATATCCCAATACAAGTATGGGTAAACTTCTAGTTTACATATCCCAATTGTTCTATCAATCATACGACATGAGAAAATGATTACGATACACAAACTAACACAAGAAATATTTATTATTATCATTATTTGAACATGCCAATATCAAGAATCGTCATATGTAAAACTATACTGAGCATTGATATCATTAAAAATCATTATCACTACTTAAGTATTACTTAACAATTAAGCATGCCAACATCAAGTCGTGAATGAAATAAATATAATCATACAAATGAAATCACAAACCGTAATTTTGATGCAAACAGTTCACAGTAAGTTGCAAATTAAGCATATGATAATTTGATGATGTTGGAAATACCAAAATTCAAGAGTAAACGACATCATTTTACATACAATACATATTACAATACACAAATCAATTGGACAAAATTTATTTAAAAACGTACTCACATGAAATCCAAAGTGAATAACAATTCAAACTAATATTTGCATGATGAAAATTAAACTGGGAGTAATAATGACAAAATTACTGCAATTATCAATGACTTATTACACTTCAATTTGTCAACCGCTTATTACACTTCAAATTATCATTATTCAAGATATATTGCAAGGAGGTTTATCTCAGCTCTACTACAAAACATACAAAACATTACGGTTGAAAACCGTCCTAAAATAAGATAGTAACCGTCATATAGGTCACCGTGATCGTTGATAATATAATCAATCACGGTTTAAAGTAAGTCAAACCGTCATTGTTGTTATTCTTGCAGAGCACGGTTAGACTACATGACCGTCATTGTTGTTATCCTTGCATAGCACGGTTGGGATACATGACCGTCATTGTTGTTATCCTTGCACAGCACGGTTGGGATACATGACCGTCATTGTTGTTATCCTTGCACAGCACGGTTGAGATACATGACCGTCATTGTTGTTATTCTTGGTAGAGGGCGCTTTCTTCTACCAACCGTGATCTTTGTTAATTTTCTGAGATCACAGTTCAAATACATGACCGTCATTGTTGTTATTCTTGGCAAATCACGCTTTCTTCTAGGGATCTCTCTTACTCCTCTAAGAGATCACATTTCCGTGATAAAACCATGATCTTTGTTGACCTTATAAAGCGTGTGTATGACAAAACCCCAACCTTGTTACATATTTTGTTTCTAATACATCCTACAATCTAAAAGAACCCAACATTGCATTTCGACAAATAATGCTACTAAAGAAACTGCGATTCCATGAATTTAATATATTACAAACAGTAGGACCGATTCCATCAACTACAATATATTACACAGAGTAAGAATTCGACAAAAGAAACGTCATACACATGAAGGTTGCAAGAACATCAATATTTACAAACAAAATACATATTCTTGCATAAACAAACCAAAATACATCATAATAACAACTTGTAATTGCATGGTCTTCGCAAATTAGTGAATGTTAACCAAGTCAATCAACTCCAAGTGTCTGATGACTTCATATAGACATTGCGGATACGCTGTAGAATGATGTAAAACCAAGAATGAAAGTTTGTCTTTACTACCCATGTACGGAGTAGTTTTTATAAGTTCCACTTGAAAGGACTAAATAAACATCACAAAACTACAAGTCAACATGATTTAAAGTTTAAACACACAATTATTAATCCGCCATATAAGTAAAATTTAATCTCTAAAACATGAACACTGAATAGAATTGGTACTATAGGGATAAAGTTGGATAGAAATTCATCTAGACTAACCTAAACTTCAGTAACACTTATTACTGCTTGAATTGGAGTATATACTTAGCCTAAATATCACGCACCTCTTCAACCTCTTCAATTTGTTGAGCCGAATACGTCTTCGGGGATCCAATCATAAATTGATATATAACAACAAAATTAAGCAACGAGAATAATATATGTATGATATATAGAGTAAAAGTTAGAAAAGAAAGTACATATGAATTCTGAGATAAAAACATACATCCGAAATAATAGCTACGTGTCTGCCTCGGATGATCTTCAACATGTATCGGCAAACATAATATCCGCATAGAATGGTGCCTAGAGGCTGCTTAGGGCACTAAAATAGAAACTCATAATCAGACATATACATGCATATCAACTGCATTCTATCAATTCTTTACATTTGGTATTGGAACAAAGAATGTATTTGATGGTAAACATCAACCATGGAAGTAAGAAAAACAATTCCCATCAAAATAAAACCCACTCTTCCAATATTAATCCTCCTTCCCACATTCAAAAATACAATACTAATCAATCTTGTCAAATACACAATCAACTTTAAAAAAAACTAACAGGAGTAGTATGGTAAAACTAAGTAAAAGTAATTCCAGCATAACCAATTTTACCCATTCTAATATCAACATTTGATCCATTGTAATATTGAGATCCACAGTTGACATTAAGGGGTACACTTCCTTTTGTCATGTGTCCTCAGTTACGGTTATAATAAACCACAGATGCTAGTAATGGCAAACTCGGTGTCCTTGCTATTTCTTATGTAAAAATTCAGGATAGTGCAATGGTCAGATTACTAAACGTATAGAAGATGAGTAGAATCTACTGTAAAGCAAACTACAACAAATTGTTGTGACTTGTGAGAAAACACAACACACAACATACACAAACAGAAACAACAATGACACAGACACAGCTAACAACAAATACTGAAGCAATACAAATCGCAATATGCCTTGTATTGAACAAGCACTTCTCACTTGTGCACAGGGCAAAGACAGCTCCCTGCCTATCTCATGTTCAACACACAGAGGTCGGTTAGCCCCATCCTACACACATTTTGTCAGACATTTTGTTCTCACACTTGACACACATGATGCTGCAACAACAATCCTTCTCACACTTACAAAAGCTTAAACTTAAATTAATCAACAGAAATTAAACTGAAATGAAACTAATAAGTGAACTGAACAAACATACTAACAAGCATATTGTTTTCTTCAACTTAGAAAAAACAAGCATACTGAAAACACAACAGCTTAGAAAAAACAAGCAAAATTGTTTTCTTCAAAATTCGTATTGCTTCTAGGAAGGACCCGGTTGTGAATCCGGATATTTCCTTTGCTGATATGGTGAAAGGCTCACCGAGTAAGGTGAGGGGTGATGGAATGGATGGGGTCGGGTTGGAGTTGGTTATCCATGGTAGTACATAATATTGGTTTTTGGAACGTGCGCGGCATGTG
The DNA here is from genome assembly GCA_958450325.1 of Agrostemma githago. Taxonomy (NCBI): domain Eukaryota; kingdom Viridiplantae; phylum Streptophyta; class Magnoliopsida; order Caryophyllales; family Caryophyllaceae; genus Agrostemma; species Agrostemma githago. Next base: position 55,292,374 of record OY288252.1, on the reverse strand, counting down.
GAACATAAATAAGCAGCGCACTATTTGTGATTTTGTTAGGAGGCAACAGGTAGATGTGTTTGGATTACTAGAAACAAAGATTAAGAATAAAGCTTATGCGAAAGTTCATATGAATGTTTTCAGTGAATGGAGTATAACTACTAATAATCACTGTTATGAAGGGGGTCGAGTCTGGTTGTTGTGGAAGCATGAGAAGGTCAATTTGACGATATTGGATTATAGTAATCAATGTATCCATGTCAGAGTTTCAAGCCCTGGGAAGGAGTACCTGCTTACTATAGTGTATGCTTTTAACTTGGCTGATGACAGGCTGGAACTTTGGAGGAGGCTTGAGTCGTATGCTATGGGTGGACCGTGGATGATAATGAGTGACTTTAATTGTGTGATTGAGGCTCGTGAACGTATTGGTGGTTCTTCCTCGGAGGAGGCGATGGCACAGTTTCGGGATTGCCTATCCAATTGTGATGTCTCTGATATTAAGTCGACTGGGTCGTGGTTCACTTGGAATAACAAACACAAAGTGGCAGAAACTAGGGTGTATAGTCGCATTGATCGGTGTTTGATTAATGATGCTTTGATGATTCAATTCCCTAATAGCTTTGCTAATTTCTTGCCGGAGGGTACTTTCGATCACTGTCCTTGTGTAGTTCAACTTGAACTTCCACCAGTGCGAAAGAATCGGAGCTTTAAGTATATGAACATGTGGAGTAGGGCACCTGATTTCAGCAAGTGTGTGAAAGACACTTAGGGTTTGTCGATTAGGGGATCTTTGATGTTTCAGGTTGTGAAAAAACAGTGTGAGCTGAAGAGACCGTTGAAAAAATTGAACTCGGCTTGCTTCTCGGGCATTGAGAACCGGTGCAGTCAAGCCGAGATGAAGCTGGAGTTGCTGCAAGTCCGTCTCAGAACCAACAGGTCTGCGTTACTGCTGCAGGAGGAGGCAACCTTGAATGAGCAGGTGCGGTTCTTCCAGTCCGCGCGCTCTGAATTCTGGGCACAAAAGTCGAAACAGCGTTGGGTTAAAGAGGGGGACGTAAACTCAGCCTATTTCCACGGGGTTTTGCGTGCACGTCGAGCCCTGAATGCTGTCGTGGGAATAGCTGATGAGGCGGGCAGCGTGTGTGATTCGAAGGAGGCCATAGAAGGTGCTTTTCTAAGCTATTACATGAAGCTTTTGGGCGAGACTCGTGATACGGAGCAGGTCAACTTCGGGATAGTAAGGCGGGGGAAGTTGTGTACTGAAGAACACAAAAATCTCTTGTCCGCGAGAGTGTCTGAGGCCGAGATCAAGAGTGTTATGTTTTCCATTCCTCGAGATAAAGCGCCGGGACCGGATGGATTTTCGAGTCAATTTTTTATTGATTCGTGGGAGATAGTTGGGCAGGATATTGTTAAAGCTATCCAGGATTTCTTTGATTCAGGTAAGCTGCTCAAACAGCTGAACTGTACTAATGTTGTCCTTATTCCGAAGGTGAATAGACCTCAGTCTGTGAAGGAGTTCTGTCCGATTGCATGCTGTAATGTCTTGTATAAATGCATTTCTAAAATTATTTGTACAAGACTGGCTCGAGTCTTAACTCAGATAATTTCTCCTATTCAAGGGGGATTTATTGAAGGGAGAAGTATTGTGGAGAATGTTCTGATTTGCCAGGATTTGGTCCGTTTGTATGGGAGGGGCCGGGTTTCTCCTAGATGCCTTTTCAAAGTAGATATACATAAAGCTTATGATAGTGTGGAATGGCGTTTTGTGGATCAGATGCTGCAAGCACTGGATTTTCCTGTACATTTCAGAAGCTCGATTATGGAGTGTGTTCAATCGGTCCCATACACTCTTTGTGCTAATGGGGATAATTTTGGCTTTTTTCGTGGAAAGCGAGGTTTGAGACAAGGGGACCCGATGTCGCCTCTTTTATTCACTATTTGCATGGAATATTTCTCCCATATTATGACTCATGGAATGGTGGACAAAAGTTTCAAGTATCACCCTAAATGTGGTCCTTTGAAATTAAGTCACTTACTATTTGCGGATGACTTGCTCCTATTTTGTAAAGGGGAGACTGATTCTATGGAGCTGCTGTGGAAGGCTTTTACAACTTTCAGCAGAGCTTCTGGGCTGAGTATTAGTGTGGGCAAGTCTCATGCTTACTTCGCCGGAGTTGACAATGACAGGAAGGAGGCTATTCTGCAGTTTTCAGGATGTGTGGAAGGCACCATGCCTTTCAGATATCTTGGCCTGCCAATTCAGAGCACTCATTTGGGTAAGAAGGACTTTGAGAATCTGTTAGCCCGTATTGTTGCGAGGATTACTAGTATTGGTGCCCGGAAACTCTCTTATGCAGGAAGGTTGACTCTGGTTCAGTCTGTGCTGTCTCAGCTTCATAATTACTGGGCCATGGTTTTTATTATACCGAAATTTGTTATGGCTCGAACCGTATCTTTATGTCGCAATTTTTTATGAGATGGTGGTGTGGAGGGTACGAAGAGAGCCTTAGTGAGTTGGGATAGAATCTGTCGGCCAAAGGAGGAGGGAGGGTTGGGGTTACGAGACTTATACCTGTGGAACGAGACTGCTGTGGCTAAATTGGCCTCTTGGGTGTTTGATCAACCGGATCGGTTGTGGGTTCGGTGGGTCAGCAACATTTATTTGAGGGGCTCTGACTGGCGTGAGTATCAGCCACATGCTGATGTCACGTGGGCGTGGAGGAAGATTTAACAGGCTAAAGAGAAGATCAAGACTTTATATGTAGATGGGCTATGGCACGGATCTTACAGCCACTATACGATTGCTCGGGCATATGACGCCTTACGGGCTCATCACCCGAAGGTCGGTTGGAGCAGGCTCGTTTGGAGTGTTTGGAGCATCCCGAGACACAGTTTTATTTCCTGGCTTGTGTTTAAGGGGGCACTGAATACTAGAGTGAAACTTTTGAGGATCGAGGTCGCTGACTCCGACCTATGCTATTTTTGTGACTCGCAAGCTGAGACTTTTGAACATCTATTTTTTGGGTGTTGCTGGAGCTCTAGAGTTATAGACATCCTGAGTAAGTGGGTAAAGAAGCGAATTCCTAGCAATAGGGGATTGGAATGGGCATGTAAGAAGAGAGGTACCAGACTTCAATGCAACATTCTTAGAGCTATGATTAATGTTGCGATCTATCATATTTGGAGACAACGGAATGTGTGCAGATTAGAGGGATTGGTTCCACAACTAGACTGTATCGTCAAAATGATCAAGATGGATGTTAGAAACCGAATTGTGTGTAAGATTAGATATCCAATCAAAGATAGAGATAGCCTATGGTTGCATAACTTGTTGTAACCATTGTTTGTAAATTGGATACACACACATATTTATATACATACTTACCTTTTACCAAAAAAAAAAAAATTATCAAAACCCTAAAATGAATTACTAACAACTTAACATCAGAAATTAAAGAAATTAAACCCTAAATTGAAGACATACATACCACAGAGGAGTGAGGTGCGGCAAAGAGGGAGGATCGGACGTCCGATAGACGTCGAGTGACTGACGATCGAAAAACCCTAAATTGGTACTGCGGCGATTATTTACGACCTGCAGCAGAAAACAAAGGGGATTAACTAATTAAACCAAGGATTCAACAAAAAAAGTAATTAAACACTATGTATCCATGCAGTGCGTGATAACAATGAAGATGAAGATGATGGCGAATGATGGGTCGGTGAACTAGAGGAAGCATTATGTTCCTGGATTCGACTCCTGATCCCATTGTCATCCTTGCGACTCGCACTCAAAAGACAGCCAAGAGATATCTCGACGAAACAAAATGAAACAGCAACGCCGCTGCATTATCAACAAATGGAACTATTCTGTACTGTGGAATCGATGTTACAAAATCTCCAACGATTAGAAAACGGGAAATCTAGACGAAGTATATCTAAAAATGTCTATGCACATTTCAAAGAATCTACTCTACACGTCGAAAAATCACATTTCACTTGCACAGATCACACAGACAGGACTAGGATCTCCTCGATTATCTTGAAGTACAGATCGATCCAAGCAGTGAACATGAAAGGCATGGCCACAGGGAAGCATCGCCACGACAGGAAGCGTCGAGAATTCTGTCTCATTGTTATCATCTGTCGATGCAACTGCAAGATCCTCGTCACAGAAAACACACCGCTCTCCTATCCTGTACTCCGTTTCTTCAAAACCTGCAACCAAAAAAACTAGATCTCCTCTCATTCACTCACTAAACTCGATATGAAAATCGAATCAAACAACAACCTGGATCGAATAATGAAGTAAATTGAATTCAAATTGGAAGAACAAACAGTAATTCAATAAGCCAACCTAGAAAAAAAAAATCAGAAATTCCAGCTATCACTAATTCAATCACTAAACTCGATATAAAAATCAAATCAAACAAGAACCCTAATCAAATAATGAAGTCAATTGAATTCAAATGTGAAGAACAAAGAGTAATTCAATAAGGGAAATTCCAGCTAACCCCTTAATTCAGTCACTAAACACGATATAAAAATCAAATCTAACAACAACCCAGATCAAATAACGAGATGAATCGAAGACATACAATGAAGGGTAAATGAATCTTCAACTAACGACGTACCAGGGACGGTGAACGAAGGTCGATGGGCGTGCGGCGGAGGCAAGCGCGAACGAAGTTACGGAGGTAGAAGATGACGGAGAAGGTGAAGTGAAATGAGGGGGTTTAGATTTTTGATAATATGACTGAAATTCAACTTTACGTAGATTAGGGAAGCTCAGAGTATGCGAAATAAAATATTATTATTTTCATTTATGTCACTTTAAAGAATCAAACGACCTCTTTGTCTATCATAGAGGTCGCTTCTCCTTCCAAACCGGTTTCTTAAGTAATAGAGGTCGTTTTGTTTGACCAATCGTCCTCTTTGTTGTACATAAGATCTCACTTTTTCACCAAAACCATCATAATTGATATTTTTTTTCCCGCCAAATACCAAATGTACCTAGAGGACGGTTCCGTGTGTAACCGTCATCTTATAAGCGTCATGGTAGGCTAGAATTGTAGTAGTGCAAAGAAATTTATACAATAATAAATTGTTAAACAAAAATATATACTCCCTCTGAGTTCCTATTATTGTCCCACTTTCCTTTTTGGGCTGAGTTTGATTTTTGTCCCACTTTTCTTTCTGAGCCATCAATGTGTGGTTCGCAATTACTTTCCCATTCCTCTCTTCCTCCTCTTCTTTTAGGGCTCGTTTGGTTGCCCCCTCACTTCCTGGGAATTGCAAGTCCCATGAAATGCTTTCCTGAGGAGTTGTTTGGTTACCCCAAAACAAAAAAAATGGGGAACTCAAACTCACCCCATCACTTGCAATTCCTGCATGATGCGGGAAGTTGCTCACCGACCCCCCCGGTGAGTTGCACTTCCCACATCCCAAATTATTCAAATGACTTTTTTACCTCTTCTCTATTCATCTATTTTTCACTTAACCCTAATTTCTCATCCTCATTCTCCATTTACTGCTTCCTCTCAACTTTTCTGCATTATTTTTTTTAACTCCAATTTTTTTTGTTAACTCAGAATTTATTGCTTCTGCTCATCTATTTTTTGGTTAACTCAGAATTTTTTTAAAAATAAATAAATTAATGTTCGTTATTTTTTACGCTGATAAAATGTAATTTGGTTACGACTGCATATTATAGTGAAGACAATTTCAGATATTTCTTAAGTTGCTGAACAAATTAATTCATAAGTTTTTATACCCTTAATTAATAAAGGGCATAATAGTCATTGTAATCAAAATCATGGGATTTAGGTCGAGCCAACCAAACAAGATGTAGGAATTCAATTCCCGGGAAGTGTGAATTCCAGGATGTCAACCAAACAAATATTTCAAATTCCCGGGAAGTTGAAGTGGGAAGTAATTTCCTGGGAATTGCAACTTCCTTCAGGAAATAAGTTCCCGCATGAACCAAACGAACCCTTAGCCGCTCATTTTCTCTTCCTTATTTTTCACCCAAAAGCTTTTGGGACAATAATAGGAACTCGGAGGGAGTATATGTATAAATCCATTGTACTTAGCAGGAAAACAAATGAAAAAAAGAAAAAAAATATGATATTCTCATCACCAAGAAAAAGGAAAAGACAAGCCAAAGTATCTATCACCAAAATGGATACAGTAAAAAAAACATCTTTCCACAAAAAACCAAAAAAAAAATCTAATACGGAAATTGATGGGTGTAACAATATGATCAAGGTGAATTAATGAAAGATAATTCAGATAAGTAAAATTAATTTAAATACATAAATCTGATACTCACAATTAATTTAATGACAATCACAATTGATTTAAATTTTAGTCTGTTAAATACATAAATCTGAATCAGTTAAAATTCATATAAAGATTATACATACAGGGTGATGATTAAAGATTATATATACAGATTGCAAACAAACGATGAACCGTGATATTATCAGTCATGCATACTCATATGGTCAATAAACAAATTGTCACTCATGGTTGTTAATCATGGTTATTCAACAATATTATTGGTAGTGCTGAATTTAATAAATCAACAATTATGTGTGTGCCTGCTATTATCCACAAAGCAATTCATTTGATGATGATGTTTTTTTTTATACTTTAACAAATTAGAAGCAATATCATGTTCAGTGACGAACTGACTATACTACAATCATAGGCGAATATGCAAATTCAGAGTATAATGCTCATTATGTTCATGATGAATTTGTCATATGTATGTGCGAGTGATTTGTAAATACATACAGGGACGGACCTAGAGGAGGTCCGGGGGGTCAAAGGTCCCCCAGTCCATTTAAAAATAAGTAGGTTTTAGTAAGATTAATTTCATTATATCAGTGATGGTGGAGTGGTTTAGGTATTTGCCTTTCCCACAAAGGGTGGGGGTTCGAGTCCCAATTGCTGCATTTTTATTAATAATCAAAAGATGATGTTGGGTAAAGGATTCGAACCCACATCCATTGAACCTAAAGTCAATCATGTAACCAACTTTACAACCTCATACTTAATGTCAAAATTTAATGAAAATTTCTATATATTATACTTAAACTATTTCTCAAAACCTTCACTTTTACTTATAGATTATTCACGACACGTTGCAAATATTTGTCTCAATTTTTTCCTATATAATGTAATTTGTTTATTTAATTTGGTAATGATTTTAATAATCGTGTGATAAAAATATGATTTAAAACATATGTAAGCATTTTTTTAACAAGTCACATTGTTCATTATTATATAGAAAAAATTATCGTAAAAATAATTTTAAAATGCAAAAATGTCGGAAAAAAATAGTGTCCCCCTAGCTGGAAAATCCTAGGTCCGCCACTGAATACATAATCATGATAATACATGCGAATAAGTCAGAAAACGAGCAATATGATTCTAATCGATGATGAATTAGTAAAGCAATAAGAACTTACCGGTTTGCCTTTGTAAGATAAGAATCAAATAATTAAGAGAAAATAAGAATAAGTATCATCTTTTCCGATCAACCCCGAAATGAACGACGAAGATATTTCCGTTAGCAATAACTTCATAATAGACGATCGTGCTGATAACGTGTTATAAATATACTCCCTCCGGTTTTATAAGTTTGCCCCATTTGGGTAATATTTGTGAGGAGTATTATAATGAAACGTGGCAATCATTTAAAATCGGAGGGAGTATTATAGAACAATATCGTAAACCGAAAATCGGAATGAGATTATATTGATATGTGTTACAATACATGTGTTAATCGATATTTATAGATATCAAAATATCACAAATTCTTGGGAGAGACGGTCTCTCAATAACTTATTGAGAGACCACTCTTCAGTACCACTTTATGTCCTATTCGTACTCTTAAATGATAATTTTGTTTTGTACCTGTTTTTATAAGAAGCGTACCCTCTTTATATTTGTATACTCTTTTATGTTAATTGTATCTACTTCTATTAGGTTTGGTACCACTGTTACTTCCATTTGTACTTAGTCTCTCAGTAAAGTTAATGAGAGACCGTCTTTCAGAAGACCTACTCTCAAAATATAAGGAACACCTCTCTACGCGGGGAGACGTATTGTTTGGAAAGATAATAACATCCATAGTATAAATTAATGATGCGTTATTACAAAAATGAAGTAAACATGAAGTAACTGTCGCAGTAGCGTTTGTGTTTGGAGCGCGGACGCGCGGTAGTCTTAAAAAACCAAAAGTTGGGAGCCCAGTAAGTACTGTAGGAGCCCAGTCCAATAACGCATTGCAAAACCCTAGTTTCTACCACAGCACTACCTCCTCTACCACTCTCTTCATCATCATCATCTGCTCTTGTATTTCTCCAAAACAAACTCCATTATCAATCCCCCTTTGCCCTCTCTCCTTTACGCCACCGCCATGGTTGCCTCCTCGAAGAAGACGGTAACTCCACTTCCTCTCTCCTTATCTTCCTCAGTCACTGATTTCTCTACTTCTTTTCTTACCAAATCTTTCATTTTCGTCTTGTTCAAAATTCGCAGAAGAAGACTCACGAGAGTATCAACAATAGGTTAGCTCTTGTCATGAAGAGTGGAAAGTTCACTCTTGGTTACAAGACCGTCCTTAAAACCCTACGCACTTCCAAAGGTTTCTTTCTTCTCCAATTTCCTTATTTTTTCATCTAATTTGCCGTTTTATTCATTTACTTACTGTTAATGAGAGTAATTGCTGTATCGAAGCTAAAGTTACAAGTAATTTGACATGTATGGCAGTGATTTTAGGTCTGACTGCTGCGGTGTTAGGTTGAATTTCTGTTTCTAGTTTCGTGCTGATTCTCAAGATCAAATCATTTTTCAAATGATGCTGTCTTCTGTTCCACGTATTTTAGGGATGATTTTACCTGTCGAATTATCTATTTGAAGTGCTGCAACTATTGTTTTGATACTTATGGGATACTAAATACTGAATGGCCATCACTGACTCACTGTGATCTTCTGATTACGCTGTAGAAATGTTTCGGCCAACATTTGGTATTGGAATTGTATTGTGCTGAGAGCTTTGTATGTGATTGGCAAGTGTTTTTAAGTTCAATAATTTTGTTCCATGAATATTGAGTTGGAGTTTGCTTGCTTTCTGGTACGTTTTCCAGTGTAGTTTTAGTTTTTTTTTACCTTATTGCACCCGATCAACTTAGTTTTGTTTATTCTAAACTGGTGTTTAGATCATAACTTCTTTGTATCACCCTCAGCTTATATGATGAAGTTTACATTTGAAAAGAAATACTGAGATGACTGTTTTTTCGGTTTCAGCCAAGTTGGTGATCATCTCTAACAATTGCCCCCCACTGAGAAAGTCTGAGATTGAGTACTATGCTATGTTAGCCAAGGTTGGCGTACACCACTACAATGGAAGTAAGTACCCTGATATCATTTCTATTCAATCTTGTTCCTGCTTACTGCTGTTACGGACTGTTTTATATATCTGGTTGGTTCATCCCATTATATAGAATGGCTTTTTAAGCTGTACGATGCCAGTCATCACATGGTATCATTTCTTTTCAATCTTGTAGCAACTTTCCACTGTTAATCGATTGTTTGATATATCGTATTGTATAGAATGTTGTTTTCAAGGTCTATGCCTGTATGATGCCAGTCATTGTGTGACTGTGTATTCAATGTTATGCAGGATATAAGTGAGTTTGTGTGTGTTGTTTCAGACAATGTTGACCTTGGAACTGCTTGCGGAAAGTACTACAGGGTGTGCTGCCTTAGTATCATTGATGCCGGTGATTCGGATATCATCAAGTCTATGCCAGGAGATAACTGAATTTTATAAGCAGAAGCTCGGCGTATTTCCTAGTCTTTTTGGGATTCAGTTATATTATAGGGGTTTTTAGCTCATGAACTTTTCATTGTAGACATCTGAGTATTTTTAATTAATCAAAAAGTATTTTGAGTAGTTTCTGGACTCGTTTTTTTGTTTATGAATGTATCTTGTTTTGCCCGTACTATACCCTTTAAAAACTGTTGCATCTTCCATTTAGGGTACTTCTTTGTATGAAACCTGCCTGACGGTAAATCTTAGATGTACTTGAATGCATCGAGAAATTATTGCATTTTTGGTTTGGATAGGAGGGTATGCAAATCTAAAGTAGTGCACATTTGTCTCTCCAACATCGAATTGTTACTCTGTTTATGTTCGTGGTTAACCATCTGTACATACCTGTACAAGTATTTAGCTTAATATCCTGATCTTCCTAATGTTTTTTTGGTGTACAAAGTGGGGTTGGACCTTAAGCATTCAGGCTCATAGCCCGAAACTGCACAGATGATGGAATACATCTGGACCATAGGACCCCTGCGAAGTCTTGATCGACTAACTTAAACAGCTGTGCCGGAGTGTCTTCAAACTCAATGGTCGTTAATTGGTTGCTCTGCGTAACTCCCAAATTGACTAGCTAGTCGGCACATTTGTTGGCTTCCCAATTAACATGCATTATCTTCTACAAGTGCTCGACCTTACTTTTTTTTTTTTTTTTTTTTTTTTTTTTTTTTTTTTGCCAGCAAAGAAAGACTCGACCTTACTTAATCATGTGTGACAATTGTACTACTCCCTCCTCCCCACATTGATGTTTCCACTTCAATATGGCACATTGATTAAGAAATCGATAATGAATGATGGTAAATTGTTTGGTGGGGTTTAAGAAGTCAAATCACAAAAAGTAACCAATAGGAAGAGAGTAAATTGGATGAATAAGGAAATTTTTGAAGTGGGAAAATCTTAGTGGTATTTCCTTTTAAGGAAAGTGGGAAAATCTTAGTGGGGTGGAGGGAGTACAACCTTAGAGTCAGGCTTGATTGTTAGTTTTTTCTAGTCTTCCTTGACAATTATTGATGTGAGTTATAATGAACTTTGAACAAGTTATTTGGAGATTGATAGTAATTTGAGATAAACGAAAACAAGCAACGAAATCAGATTGAATTAGTTGCTGTAAAGGAATGATAGAATGTAACCAAGGATAGTGTGCTAAGTGAGATAGGCCTATACCTCAACAAAGCGGGTGCTAATTTAAACACTCGATTGAAATAGCGAGTATAGAGCTTATAACGCGACTAACTCTAATACTTTGTCTTGTGAACTACAAAGACGAAAAGGAAAGCCAAGCTTAACTCAGATTTGTTTGATGAAAGTTGAATCCTTTATTCACCAAGTACTTGGCTATTTATAGCCAAGCAACACGTCCCAAATGAGGCTCCAACCAGAATAGTCAAGCCTCATTAAGGGTTACAAACTACTAGGTGATAATAACAAAGTAAATACATTGAACTAAAATGACTAAATTCATCCTCTAGTTATACTCCAAATCTGGTGCTTTTCTCTTGGTGTGCTTTGGCTGGTTGGAGGTGTGAATGAGTCTTATTAATGTATGAAAGCAATTACTCCAATTGCTTGTTATTTGAACTTGGAAATCAGAATAGAGCAATGTATGTTTCAGCTCTTTTATTCGGTCCAAGTAGGTGTTCACAATAGCTAGTTTAGCACTTGAAGAAGGCACACTACTAGACTTGAAGGAGGGACTAAGGGGCTTGAACTTGGACCATTTGGAGCTAGTGTGAGCTCATTGAAATCCTGATTTGTTGTTGCTTCCTCATTCGGATCAATTATCAATCCCCGTCTAAGAGCCATCATTTTCGCCCGAGTGACTGAGGCTAAGCTCAATTTTTCCACATAAGCCACCAAGTTCATCCTTGTACTGTCATGAAACACACCTCTTGCTCCCGCGCTACCCAGATTTCCTATCGACACCCATCAATGTTGAGGGTTGTCCAATCGTTCGACGGAGCAATCCATTTGACGGGAATTTCAGTCCGTCCTGTCGAGTTAGTCGGATCTAATACTCCTTTTCTCATTGCCTTCTTTACTTCCTCAACTTCCCTCGCTAGAAATCGAAATGTTTCACTTGGAATCTCATCTTCTCTGTTAAACGTTCTATAGTTTTTCCATTTTTATATCCACCACACGATGATAGTAAAGGTTACTATCCAAACATGGAATATTTTCCAGTTTGTTGCCTGTGAGATTTGCTTGAATCCAATCCTTAATCGACCCTCCCTGCTGCTCAAACATCAGAGTAGCATCATTAAACGCAAACCAAACCTTTTTTGCTAGCCGCAATCTCGAACTAAGTGAATAGTCATTTCTTCTCCATGCTCACATAGTCACATCCCGCACAATGTGGATTCTCACCCATGCCACGCTTCACCTTATTAACAATAGACATTAACCTATAGTGCATACGTAGCCATAAGAACATCCCCATTCGTTGAGGGTCTTGAGGGACATCCACTTTGTAGGGGAGTTTCCAATTAGTCCCTTCGTCTTCATTTAACGACTCTCTGATGCGCAGTTGTCGCACACCGCACACAAACAATATTTATATTCGACAAAGCAAATGTAGTAGTGGAAGTTGAGATTGATTCTTAGGCCGGAATATACAAGTCGGTCAAGTCAACGCCTATAAGGGGTTGAGGTCTATTTTGGGGGGTTTTTAGGTGGTTTGAAGCTAGACTAGATGACGAGACTAAAATGATCAAGAAGAAATCTATAAGGAAAAGGCGTTACCGGGAGCCGGGGAGTAAAAAAATCGGGATACACAAATCAAGGAGTCAAACAATCGGTTGCGAAGTCGATAAAGGGAGAGTCATATTTTGGTTCCCTACCCAACCTCACTAAAACCCGCTTTCGCGGTAAATAAGCTACGGTATCAATACAAGATTACTCATACCCCGAGTTACCCCATATTCATTAGGGTGAGTCAATGTCAACTATGTTGGCAAAAAAAAGTCAACAAAAATACAACAATCTGTAGATACCCATATTTTGACTTGGTGGCTGCAGGGGTGCCCGACAAACACCCGATGACGATCAGACAGCAACACGACGCGCGGTTACGATGTTTTATCTATAGAACGGATCAAATACTTACTCGGGAAAATTAATTCAACATCAAAATGGTCTTAGTCATGTCATTAAGGTCGCGTCGACACTAATTAGAGTCAATTCCGACACCAGGGCCCCGAATCAGTCCCAAAATATGCAAAGTCAAACAAGAGTCAACACGTCGGGCCAAGCGAATCTCGAGACACGCGTCCGAGGCCCACCCGGTGCTCGGCGCGCTAGGGTTAACGGGAAGTCTTAATCCCCAAGTTAATCAAATATACGCATCTTCTCGGTTTTGGAAAGTTTCAAAATCGGATCTTTGAAATTCCAGGCGCCTCACACAGGCGACTCATTCCTGATGCGCATGACATCATGCTAGTCTTGGTGCGCAAGACTCCAAGCATCCGAAAGGTCGATTTGAACTGCGCGAACAACTATAAATACCCCCCTCATTTCGCTCATTCAACACACAACAACTCGACTCCTCTTCTCCCTCTCACTCTTCACGAGTTCTCTCTAAGCTTAGGTCACACTCCAACACTAAGTACGTACGATCCACTCGATCGTTTGTCTCGATAGCGAATCAACACTACTCCTCGCCGTTCCTCGAGCACCCTACTCGATTCGAACAAATAGGAGCATCCGTGCTCGACTAGCTACCTCCCAGTATCGTAGCGAAGCTTTGCCGGATTCACCGCAGGACAAGCTAGGAGGATCCGCCTTGAAGACGTATCGTCACTAGGTTGTCATCTAAACAAAACTTTACACATCGTACTTTTTATTATGCACTTCAATAACGTCGAGTCCGATTAGTATGGATGCTATGTCCATGGCACATTATAAATATACGTAACGTCCCCAACTTCAACCATAATTAAGCACTAAAACACCCTAACTAAACCGGAGTAGTTCCGAGATCCGCTCTCAACCATCTACGCATCGTGTCTCGTTTAGTGTACACTTCGAGGGTGAAACTCCTCACTACGTGATTTATTTACATTTCGCATTTACAGCTTTCGTATGATTTACTGCTTTTATGACCTTATAATCGCATGCTAAATCACCTAACACAGAATTCAAAACGTAAACAAGCTAAAACTGAACAAAGCGATGGCCGGGTTTCGCATTAATCTCGATGCTCACCATACGTGGTTCGATGCATATTTATTAATACCAAATCGACGCATCTTAAGCAGAATACCAGGTAAGGTATACCACGAGAATGACTAATATCAGTATTATCGCGTTAAAACTGATTTGCTAATACGTATAATACTTAGTACTCTCTACTCTCCTACATGCATCTTTTCATGGCCTGCCTGTCACGTGAAATCGCATGCAAAGAATGTAAACATAACTATTTTGACGACAATAAGCTTACTTGTCCTTAAACAACCGACATAGCAAAGGCATAGGGTTAAAACAACGGATGTTATCGCAATTCCGCCACAATTAAGTAACAAAGTTATCAGCCCACCGATTGATTAGTAGAGGCCGCTATCTGCGGGCGGGATTGGGTGTCGATGTCTATCGGACATTGGCTTCCCAATACGTACCCTCATCCCTTACTCAGAATTGACGGTTTCCGGATGTCCGAAACCATTGGCATGAGAGTCATTCCAGGCGTGGAATGCTTAAGGGTACAAGTCTTTATCTTTAGGTCCCGTGGCACTCAGCTTTGAGCCGGCTAAGGATCAAAGTTGACTTGAACGATTTCCGAGTCCCCATAATTGACTCAGTGGCTACTTCACAAATCAGCAACGAATTTGGTTCACTTAAAAGGTCGACTTACCAAACATATCGGCCTTTAAACATTTACAACCACGTCTCCTTCGATTCCAACGGAAACACGGGTGTCCGCATCCGTCTAATACAATCCGAATCGTCAACCAAATCGAGGTCCGACATATCGCCCCGTAGGCGAGATCGGATCGACCCCTCGCGCGGGGGGGGGGGGGGGGGGGGGGGGGGGGCGTGGGTGGCTGGCGCGGAAACCAGGGCGGTGCGGACGGGCGTCCACAGTCTGGCGACTCCGCTGGGTATTTGGAAACAAGTTTCCAGCGATGGTGTATGTAACTCGAACGAGGTTGGTGAAGCTCATTTTCTAGTTCCTTTTTTGTGGTCACTACAGGTTTTGGCCCTAAAAAGCCCACCCTAACCGATATTAGGATCAATTGACCTCTTCGTGGTGAGATCCTTTCGGACATGCGAGAGACCCTCAATTGACGTTCCGTCATCTAAGGTAGCCACGCATTCCGTGGATGTACTAAACGAGTGGTGCCGAGCGAACAGTATGACACTCACCTCCCCAGGTAACCTGATGGTAGGGATTTGCCGCGGATCCCCACCGTCAAATAATAACCAACTATTCCTAACACGTAGCTAGGGTAAGTCGGGTCGAATCCACGGGGACGGTAAGAGGCGTCTAGACTAAGGTCACCCAAATACGAGACTAGGTCAACGAACTAGGCTAAGCTAAACTAGAATGATAATAAGGGGAGAAAGCTAAGACTACGACTAAGGTACCGAAGAAATCAAATAAGGAAAGGGCTAGGGTTAGGTCGGGTTCAAGGGTGATGGGATGATCGAGGAAAAGCTAAGGTGAAGGGGTAGTCGGGTAATCTAGGTGTAGTCCGGGCTCTCGCTACGTAGACCGACCTAGAGGTTCTTGCTAGAACCCACCTTAGCGACACACATGACAAACGGGGTTACTAGCGTGCTATCGTAGCCTAGGTCGCATCCGGGCTCTCGCTACGTAGACCGACCTAGGGGTCGTCCTCACCGGGCTCTCGCTACGTAGTGAGGGAACCAAACCCACGAGCAAACCGACACCCACAAGAGAAAGGGCAAGAAAAACAAGCATTTGCAACTACATGTCATTCAAGCATTTCAACAAACATGTACCATGCATCTAACCAAGAGGAAACCCAAAACTTCCACCAACATCTCCAACAAACCCTTAATCACCCATTAAACACCCAAATCACCCTACTAACCCTAGCAAGAGTCTACTCAAACATATCTAAAGGAAAAGCTAACAAGAACAAGATGAATCAACTCAAACAACAAAACATACATAAAGAAACTAGTGATAACAATGAGCAATAAACATAACAATGAACAAAGATTAAAACTTGGATGAATAAACAAGATTAAGAGAAGGGAAAAGAAGATTATACCTACTAACAAGATGAAAGGAAGATTGAAACTTGCATTAATAAGAAAAACCCAAAACAATCAACCAAGGTTGTCAATCTTGGATGGATCTTGAAGAATTCTCTTAATACAAGGCCTAAACTAAGATTAAGGACTAATTACCAACTAATCTACTCTAATCTAAGCTAATCTATGCTAAAGTAGTCTAGGGTTTGATGGGTAATGAAGAACATAACATAAGAATACAAGAGGGAGGGTATTTATAGGGTTACAAGAGGAAAGGAGAAGAAAGAATGAAGCGCGGGCTACAGGTGGGCCTTCCCGGCCGGGAAGGTGGTGGTCCCGGTCGGGAAGAGGTGGTCCCGGCCGGGAATCCACCATCCCGGTCGGGAAGAGCCAAGACAGGAGCCCTCTTGTTCGTGCACCTCATCCCGGACGGGATGAGGCCATTCCCGTCGGAGATGAGTCTTGTAAGCCTCCAATATGATCTTTTTGGTCCCTCCTTGCTTCTCATGGGCTTCCCATCGATTCTCGGGACTCGGGATCGAGCCTAAGGTGCTCGGGAATGGGTCCCAAGGTCTCGGGATCGAATCCAAGGCATCGAGTGATCGTTCCTTCGTTTCGTTCGTCTCGGGAACCTAAAACGAACTAAAGGAAGCATAAGTAACCCACAAACCGCTCCCAAGGAGCGATTCCACAAGGAAAATGGGACCAAAACACAACAAAATAGGCACTACATACAAACCACACTTATCATAACCTGTCATCACCTAAGCAAAGACGGTAGTCTACCCTAACCTACCCGCGTCTGCATCATGCATGAGTGTACGCATTCCTTGTTATGTGTAGCGTGTTTGACAAGTCGAATAAAATATTAAAATCCGGATTCAAGCACGACAACATATTCAACCGCACCCAACTCCGTTTTCGAAAAAGAACATCTTTTCAAAATCACCTTTTTAAGCACCGTTACTCTAGTCAAAATTAAACTTATTTTCTAAAAATCACTTTAGCGCCATCATCATGGCCTATTTCACATTCACCATTTTGAAAAGTCATCTTTAAAGCACCATTACTTTGGCCAAAATAAAACTCGTCATTTTCAAACAACGACATACCGTTATTATTACCAAACTTCCAACCAATGGGATCAAGGTGCCTTATACGGTTACATTTTGCTTTCAAAACATTCATAAACATACCGTTACTACCGCCAGATTTCCGACCAATGGGACCAAGGCAAGTAAAACGGTTAGATTTTTCGAAACACTTTTTAGCACATACTGTTAACATTACCAAAACATCAATTAATGAGGTCGAGGAAATCAACACGGTTACACTCACAAAGCATCACACACGTACCGTCACCACCATCGAAATTCCAATTAATGGAATCGATAAATACGGTCGCACGTTTGAAAAGTTTTTCTAAAAACACTTTCACCACCTAAATTCTGTAATATGAATTTGGCCACACCAACGAAAGCACTGTCATAAACACCATATTCTCTCACGAACACCCTCTACACCGCAAACTTCGTACTCCTAATTAATAGTAATCTCGATAAAACGCGGCGTCATAATTTTTCTCAAAACCGGTTCTTCCACAACCACGCTTTTACAAAATCACAACTTACACTTTTGTTATCGTTGAGCCTTTGACGCTCACATAGCAGCACTTTTCGACGCACCACAAGCGATGTCACTAAACCATCGCCATGCTGATTTCACAAAAGCTCCTACTTTCGAAAAAAAATATTTTACTTTTAAAATCCATCCGTTTTCGAAAACATCAAAACTCTTCGATTCCGAGCTGGGATCGAGATCAATTCCTTACGTCATACAGCCGTGTGATTAAATGACTGTGTTAGTTACTAGGATCACCTCCGTTCGAGGTCTTACATTTGGGGTCGTCTCGTCTTGAGAAGTCATCTTCTTTGAATCTCACTCCCGAGGTTTATGTCAAATTGTCTTGTTCTAGAGATACAAGTCTATTAGGCGTTTCGCCGAATACACCAAAAGTCTAAAGCACCCGAGTCCCTAATTCGATGATCGCAAACATGCGCAAATCAAGGGTCTCGTTTCTGTGTTGCTCGCCTACGAGCATTCCGCAAGTCTCTCTTTAGATCGTCCGATGGATCCGTTCTGATTCCCGATATTATCTTGCAGAATCGTCCTCCGACATGGCTACAACCCCGAACTTTAGCATCAAAGACCTGACCAACATGGTCTACAACCTTGTCACATTTGTAGCTTCCCTCCAAGCCTCTATCGATAACCTTAATGAGCGGGTAGATTCCTTTAAAGCCAACCCCCAAAACCTTCTGCCAAGCCAAATAAATAGTGTTAGGACCATCCAAAAGAGGAAAGTCCTTAGGAAATTCGCCGATTTAGACATCCCGTACGACGAAGCCCTGACATTCTCCATCCGACATGGCATACTATCTCCTTTAGGGCCAACACCCGAACCTCCCTTAGGATAAAGAAGCAGATCATGGGATTCTAAAGCCTTCTGCACTTTTCACCAATGACCTGGTCATGAAATCCAATCCTGCACCAAGTTAAAACATGCCATGCAAAACCTGATTGAGGAAGGAGTCTCCCCCCCCCCCCAAAAAAAAAACCCATTATTCGGCACAATCAACAACGAACAATACCAACATGACCATGCCATCCACAGGGTTTGGGCGGATGACGACGACGACGTCTATATCCACAAACCAATAGTCATGATCCCTCCGACTACCTCACAAACCAAAGACGTAAGCCACATCACCAGATTGGAGCGACCATACCAAAATGTCACCACTGACATACCAATCACCAACCATACCACCGAAAACACCGTTATCACCGATGAAGTCCTTATCACTACCCTTGAGATACAAATAGTCAAACAACTACAAAAAGCCAAAACGACCTTTCCATATGGCAACTCATACCTAGCTCCTACAACCACCGCATGGCTTTGGTCCAAGCCTTAGGAAGGATGAGCACATCCCCGACTGTCACACCTGAGGACATGTCCTTCAAGAAACAAAGGAATTAAATGACCCTATAACATTCTTCGATGAGGATCTCCCACCTTTTGGGCCAAAACACAACTTAGTCCTCTATGTTACGGTCACATGTTTAGGCAAAAAGGTGCCCATGCCCTTGTGGACGATGGTTCAGCCGTAAACGTGATCCCTCTCAAAACCGCCCGCGCCCTAGGTATGTCGGATATCGATTTCATGCCCACCGAATCCGGAGTACGCGCCTCTGACGGTACCCGATGCCCAGTCACAAGGGTCGCGACCGTTAACACCATAGTGGGTCCAATAGAAAGAAAAATGGACTTTTAGGTTTTAGACGTCAAAACAGGATCATACCACATAATCTTAGAAAGACCATAGATTCATGCCCTTAAAGCCATATCATCCACCTTACATCAAAAGGTGAAGGTCCCTCTCAATGGAGAAATAATAACCATCCATGTCTCACCCATGAAAGCTGATGCGCGTATTTTATATACACTTTTTTATGTCTTTTATACGCGCATTCCCGTGTTTATTGAATAGTAAAAACTATTATTTTGCCCCGAATTGGCTACTTTGTGGTGTGTATTGTCCTTTTGCAGGAACGGAAGACAAAGGAGCTAAAACGAACCAAAACCAAGCCAAAACGAAGCAGGAAAGAGCTGTTCACTGGACTTGGTGATAGTCGACCGACTATTAGGATAGTCGACCGACCATGACGATAGTCGACCGACAATTACTATAGTCGGCCGACTATTCTGGAGTCTGCAGAAGATCAAATAAGTGAATGATTAGTCGACCGACAATTAAAATAGTCTGCCGACTATTTCCTGGGCCGCGGACAGATTTCGTATTCAGCAAGAAATTTCCTAAACAGTTTTAAACTCATTCTACGTTGTATAAATAGGGCTTTTCAGCCACTTTTATTACTACTTCTCCACTTCTCTATTTTTAGACTTTTTCTCCTTAGAATTTTATTTAGATCTCTTCTCCTTATTCTCTTAGAATTATTTCTAGTTTAATTTCTTAATTTAAAACTCGGCTATTGTAAGACTTCAAGATTCGAATCGCCTTCATTCCTTTTGGTAATTTTATCTAATCTCTCTTCCTTTTTCTTCGTTCCTGAATTTTCTTCTTCTTCTTCATATTTAATTATTCTTAATCGTTGTTTTATGCTTGTCGTAAATTTATTATTATTCATCATATTTAATCTAGTAAAATCTTTTATTAAACGTGTTGTTCACGATTTAATTATGAGTGGCTAATTTTCTTCGCTAGGATTTAGGGGATCTGCGAATTGAATGTGGTCGCTAAATAATTTATAGATCTGTTAATGATATTGTGTCTGAGTTGTCAATTGTAGCATATAATCGCGATTAGTCAGTTAATGCGCATGATTGATTAATTGAATTCGGTAAACTTGAACCTAAGATTGGAAGCCTGATAAAAGTTAGACTTGCTACAACACATTAGTTTGCCCTAATATGATCGGAAGCCTTTAGACGCATGCTAGGGTGAATAGCGGACCGGAAGGACCTTTTCAATACCCCTTAGACCAATATCTGCGACTGACCCGTGACTTAGACTGTGACTATAAGAAATTCGTAGTGAACCGACAATCCTAGTTTTCTCTCCATTTATAAATTCGTCTTAATTAATCGTATTTATTTTAGTTATTTCTTCTCTTTTAATTCTCTTTGCTTCACTACCTTTAGATTAGTTAACACAAACATAAAAATCCCCGATTTGTTACTTAGATAGACTTTAATTGGAAGTAGGATTTATTTGTCTCTCTGTGAAATTGATCCCGACTTCCCTAGCTATATTTTTAGTTGGACCGTAGTTGGTTATTTTTTATAGGTACTTGACTAGCTTATCAAATTTTGGCGCCGTTGTCGGGGAGACGGTTAATTTTACTTGTCATTTTAGTTTATCTTTTGTCTTAGGGAACTTTCGTTCCTTGAGACAGTTCTCATATTTTCCTTCTTAGTTCTGTGTATGCCCAAGTCTAACAGGTCTGAGATTCATCCTTTTGATCCCGAACCCGAGAAGACTTTACGAGCTAGACGGAGTATTTGGAAGGATGTACGTCAAGCGGAAAAATCTAATTCGCTTGACCCAGTTTCCACTAACCTGGAAGTGGAATATTCGTCCCACGAAGAGGACGACTCTAGCACCAAATCAGACGTGGAGTCAGATATCTCAATTACGATCATGCCGCCGAAGCTTTCCACTCACTCTGAGCCGACTCAGGCTAACATCCCGAAAGGATGGAGGCTACCGACTCCTACCACCGGCTTTTTCGAGATTTGTCCCGCTTATATCAATTTAGTGGAGCGAAATACCTTCTCGGGAAAGAAAGACGGAGACCCCGGACAACATATGGAAACATTCACTGACTATTGTTGTTCGATTCCAGTTGCTCCCGGGGTAAAACAGGAACAAGTAATGGAGGCCTTATTTCCAGGCCATTTTCTCTTGCAGGGCCAGCTCGTAGATGGTATCGAGACTTGGATAAAGAAGGAGCCAATATTAATGACTGCAACTCGTTGGCGCTTGCTTTTTATAAGCATCACTACCCTCCTCAGCGCACCAATAAGATACGGAGTCAAATAACCAGTTTTAAGCAAGGACCGTTGGAAGATCTAAACGAAACATGGACTAGATTTAAGGATCTAGTCCGTTCTACTCCTCACCACGGATTCCAACCATGGTTCTTATGTAATCAATTTTATAACGGTTTATCTGATGATAATCGTGCTATTCTTGATGGTGCAGCTAACGGACGTTTCCAAAACAATATTGATGATGACAAGGGTTGGAAATTGATCGAGGAGATGGCCACGCATCGAGCCGAGTATGGAAATCCGAGAGGTAGTGTTCGGGTAGCCGCAGCGGAAACCAGTGAGATTATGGCTCAATTTGATCATCTTCATGCCCGTCTCGATAAAATTCAAAATCCACCTCATAGAAACAAGTCGAATCAGCAAACTGTCCATGCTATGATCAAAGAGGAGGCCATGTGTGAGCGATGTGGTACCGAAGGCCATAGCCATAGCGCGGGAGAATGTATGACCGGGATGGAGCAAGTTCTAGCTTTTCAACATTACAAGCAAGGTAATCCCCATTCTAATTATTATAATGAGAGGACTAGGGAACATCCGAACTTCAGTTGGACAAGTCAGAATGTGTTGAACTGAGTTCCTCAGCCGAAGCAACAAGTGTATGTTCCGCCTCATCGCGGACAACAACAAGGTTTCCAAAAGCCTCTAGCTCTTCCACCGCCGACTCAACCTCTTGTTATTATTCCTCCACCGCCTGTGACTCCGGCTCCAGTTCCTAGCGAATATCAGGAATTGAAGAGTATGATGCAATCTCTTATGATCCAGATGCAGAAAAGTGACCAATACAAAGATGCACAGATCAAGATGTTGGAGACGCAAGTGGCGCAGCTTGCCACAAATCAGTCTACTAGGCAACCGGGGACACTAGCGTCACAGCCGGAAAAATTGTACGATACGGCCAACGCGATTCAGCTTCGTAGCGGCCTTACTTATGACAAGCCCAAGATGCCTACTTATGATAATTCTGTTATTGTGGAGGATGTAATTGAGGATGTAATTGATAATGTATCATTAAAAACTGCTGAAACTGCTGTGAATGATGAATTGGTCAATAATAGTCGACCGACTATTTCAGATAGTCGACCGACTATCATTGATAGATTACCAGCTACTGCAGGTGAGGAGAAAAATAGTCGACCGACTACTGATAATGGTTGACCGACTATTCCAGAGACGGAATCCAGATCCGAGATAGTCGCCGCTGATAAGACGTCTGATGCTGAAGTGGAAACAGGTGTTCTACAAGATAAAGCTGCCGAACAGATCAAAATTCAAGTTCCTTTTCCTAGCCGGTTGAAGAATAAGAAGGTCGAGAACCAGTTCAGTAAGTTTATGGAGGTCGTCAAAAATCTCCAGGTAATCGTTCCCTTCACGGAATTAATTACCCAGGGACCCTCTTATGCGAAATTTATGAAGGATATTTTGACCCGTAAGAAGAATTTTAATGAACATGAGACCATTGCTTTTACTGCTGAGTGTAGTGCTCTAATTCAAAGTAAGTCTCCACCCAAACTAAAAGACCCGGGTAGTTTTTCCATACCAGGCACCATAAGCACCCATGTAATCGATAAAGCTTTATGTGATTTGGGTGCAAGTGTCAGTGTCATGCCCTATTCAGTTTGCGAGAAACTGAATATGGGTCAGCTTAAAGTCACAAGTGTGACTCTATAGATGGCTGATAGGCCAGTCAAACGTCCCCTAGGAGTCTTAGAGGATGTCCAAGTTAGGATAGGTAAATTCTTTATACCTGTCGATTTCATTGTTCTAGATATGGCTGACGATACCCAGGTTCCTATAATTTTAGGTAGGGCATTTCTACATACTGCAGGGGCTATTATAGATGTCAAGCACGGACGCTTGACTCTAGAGGTGGGGGACGATAAAGTGACCTTTAACTTGGCTAACACATTAGCTAAGCCTATGATCGAGGACACTTGTTATGCACTAGATATTATTGATGAAGTTATTCTTGATGTTTGTACGGGTTCCCTGAGTAGGGACCCGCTCGAGGCTTTGACATGTTTAGACACTTGTGCAGGTAATAAGACTAACGATGATGCTGTGTGGGATATCTTAGGAGATACACAGAAAATGACGAGCATTGAGGGAGAAGTGGTAAATAGGTTGGTAGATACTTCTTATGCTGTAAAGGCAACCAAACCCGACCTGAAACCTCTTCCATCTCATCTTAAGTATGTATTTCTAGACGAATCTGAGTCTTATCCCGTCATCATCGTAAGTAATAAATTAGATGAGAACCAACTTTCTGCTTTGTAGGTCGTTCTTAAAAAGAACAAGAATGCATTAGGCTACAGTCTAGATGACCTTAAGGGAATTAGTCCCGATATTTGCATGCATCGAATTGAACTTGAAGAGGATCGCCGACCTGTTAGACAGGGTCAACGTAAGTTGAACCGAAAATGTAGGAAATGGTAATGAAAGAAGTGATGAAGTTGTTAGATGCAAGTATAATTTATTCTGTCGGTCACTCTAAATGGGTGAGTCCTGTTCAGGTCGTCCCGAAGAAAGGCGGGACGACCGTGGTAAAAAACGATAAAAATGAATTAATACCTACTAGAATTGTAATGGGATGGCGGATGTGCATTGACTATAGACAATTAAATGCCGCCACAAAAAAAGATCACTTCCCTCTTCCGTTTATCGATCAAATGATAGAATGGTTAGCCTCACATAAGTATTTCTGTTATTTAGATGGCTATTCAGGGTTCTTTCAGATCCCGATCCATCATGACGATCAGGAAAAGACGACCTTTACTTGTCCCCATGGTGTTTTTGCTTATCGCAGGATGCCTTTCGGGTTGTGTAATGCCCCTGCCACCTTTCAAAAGTGTATGATGGGGATATTTTCCGAGTATATCGAGTTTAATATTGAGGTATTTAAGGATGATTTCAATGTCTACGGTAGTAGTTTCATTGATTGTTTAACTAACCTTGATAAAGTGATGTAGCGATGTATTGAGGTCAATCCAGTGCTGAATTGGGAGAAGTGCCATCTTATGTTCAACGAGGGAGTTGTCCTTGGGCACTTAGTTTCAGATTGAGGCATCCAAGTAGACAAAGCAAAGGTGCAAGTGGTCGAGCAATTGCCTCCTCCCGTTAACGCGAAGGGGGTTAGAAGTTTTCTTGGACACGCCGGATTTTATCGTCGGTTTATCAAAGATTTCTCTAAAATTGCTAAACCACTTACACAATTGCTCCTTAAGGATGTCCCATTCATTTTTTTTCTGATGAATCTTTATCTGCTTTTAACAGGTTGAAGCAGGCTTTGGTCACAACAACTATTATTCAGGCCCCGGATTGGGAGTTACCGTTTGAAGTTATGTGCGATGCTAGTGATTATGAGGTCGGAGCAGTGCTGGGTCAAAGGAAGGAAAAGGCAGTGAATGTCATCTATTATGCGAGCCGAACTCTGGATGAGGCTCAGGTGAAGTATACTACGACGGAGAAGGAGCTTCTAGGTGTGGTCTATGCATTAGAGAAATTTTGATCTTATTTAATAGGGTCGAAACTCACAATTTATACGGACCATGCGGCTTTGAAGTACCTTCTCGCGAAGCAGGAAGCCAAACCGAGATTGCTACGATGGATCCTCTTACTTCAGGAATTCAACCTGGAGATCAAGGACAAGAAGGGCGCTGAAAATTCTGTGGCGGACCACCTTTCTAGATTTCCATTGCAGGACGGAGGCGATACTTTACCGATAGATGATTCTTTTCCTGATGATATTTTGATGGCTATTGGTATAATGGATACTCCGTGGTATGCTGACTATGCTAATTTTCTTGTAGGTAAAATAATGCCGCCTGATTTGTCATACCAACAGAAGAAGCTGTTCCTACATGATGTTCGGCAATATTTCTGGGACGATCCATATCTTTTCAAGGAGTGTGCCGACGGACTTTTTAGGCGATGCATACCGCAATGGGAAACCAATGCTATCTTGGAAGCCTGTCATTCCTCTTCTTATGGTGGTCACCACGGTCCCGCTAGGACCGTGGCTAAGGTACTTCAGTCACGTTTTTATTGGCCATCTTTGTTTTCTGATGCCAAGTCATTTGTTTTAGGATATGATGCTTGTCAGAGGACGGGAAATATCTCCCGGAGGCATGAGATGCCTCAGGTCGGTATTTTGGAGGAAGAGATTTTCGATGTTTGGGGCATCGACTATCAAGGTCCCTTCCCGACAAGTCCGGGTAATAGGTACATTTTAGTAGATGTGGACTACGTATCTAAGTGGGTAGAAGTCGTTGCCTCGGTACATTGTGACGCTAAAATCGTCATCCAACTTTTCAAGAAGATTATATTTCTCCGTTTTGGCGTCCCCCGAGTCGTCATTAGTGATGGAGGTATGCACTTTAAAGAAAAACAACTTATTGTCTTATTGTCTAAATATAGTGTTATGCATCGCAGAGGTTTGAGGTATCACCCCCAAACTAGTGGACAGGTCGAAGTTTCCAACCGGGAGCTTAAGAACATTTTGGCAAAGGTTGTCTCGAAGTCAAGAAAAGATTGGAGCCTGAAATTGGATGACACTCTATGGGTGTATAGGACTGCCTATAAGACACTGATTGGTACATCGCCTTATCGGTTGGTTTATGGGAAGTCCTGTCACTTACCCGTAGAGTTGGAGCATAAAACTTGGTGGGCCGTTAAAGAGCTGAATTTTGACCCAAAATTGTGTGGCGAAAATCGACTTTTACAGCTAGATGAGCTCGAGGAGTTTCGGATGAATGCCTACAATAGTGCCCGTATCTACAAAGAGAAGACAAAAAGGTGGCACGATAAGCGTATCATTCCGAGGGAGTTTAAAGCAGGCGAAAAGGTATTATTGTTTAATTCTCGTCTTCGTCTTTTTCCTAGAAAATTAAAATCCAAATGGTCCGGCCCCTATACGGTGATTTCGGTCTCTAAATTTGCGTCGGTCGAGCTTGAAAACTCTATCACGGGAAATCGCTTTAAGGTCAATGGTCACCAAATAAAGCACTACCACGAGAAAAGTGAGACAGGAGGATAAGTCGAGGTTTTGTACCTCGATATAGTCACCAACTGAGCAAGGTGACTACGGTCGTGCTACACCTTAAACCAGCGCTGACCGGGAGGCAACCCGGGTTGTAAAACCTTTGTACCTGCATTTAGTTAGTTAGAGCATATTTAATTTTCTGCATTATAGATTTTGTGCGGGTGAGAACGAGGGTCTAAAGGCTGAAATTGAGTTTTGCAGAGAGACAGGCTGCTGACGGAAAACTGGGATGGGTCAACAATAGTCGACCGACTATTGTTATTGTCGGTCGATTATTATTATAGTCGGTCGACAATTCTGGCAAAAATCACGCACCTTGGCTGATTATTTCCGTTGCATAAGTCATATTTCTCTCCCTTTACTCTACTTCAGTCACTTTTATTTTGAAAAAAACAAAATAACCCTTAAACCCTATTCTCTCTGATCTCACTCCTCCCACCTACCTCCATCCTTAACCTTCGTCTTCTTCATTCAAATCTTCATCCTCAACCCCTACACATCTTCTTCTCTCCATCCCTTTTCTTCTCTAATCTTTTCATCTTTTCCTAGTTTCTTGTCTTTATTGAAGTTGCAACTACTTTCCAGCCATTCAAGTAAGTTTTCTTATGTTTTTTTTCATTTTTCCATCTAACTGCCACTTCGCTGTCTGCTGTCTGCCGTTTGCCAGAAATCGCCGACTATCAGAATAGTCGGACGACTATTACGATAGTCGGACGACTATCATTTCAATCGGGCGATTCTTCGCGAATTCTGGGTTTACGGTTTGTTGCATTTCAGACTTTGAATTTCGGATTTTGGCTTAGTTTTGTATCAGATTTCTGCTATTACTCAATTTCCTTACCCAAGTTAATTGATTTCTTTAACATTATCAAGTTTTTACCCAAATTTCAGTTATGGAATTAGGGTTTTGATTTCAATTGATTTGGGGGTTTTTGTGTGAGTAGTACACTAGTCTGATTCTTTGTTATTTCAGGTCGAAATGGATGCAAAAAGACAACATCGGGGAAGCACAAGGCGTCGGGTCGACATTAGCCGGGAGTCAGCACTGACTCAGGATCTCTTCCATATTCCGAGCAGAGCATACCGGAATACCCCGACATTCGGTTTACCTCGGAAGATCAGAGAGAGCGCTTCGTCCGGTTGGCAGCTCTTAAGGTAACCCCGACACGGTTTCTAGACCGTGAGGTCTTGACCATGTTGGACATTTATCAGCCTGTTGTTGACTTACTGAATGGTACTGGTATGAGTGGGCTTATTTATATGCTTGAATTCACATATAAGAGTCTGACTCTAGAGTTTTATTAGTAGTTTTAATTTCTTTAGTGACAAGAATTGGGACACACAATGCATTTTTTTAGACTCTTTAACACGAGTTTTTCTAGGACCGTTCGCGAGTTCGGTCATCTTTTGGGTGTCACTAGTGAAGGGGACTTAATACATCCCCCTCGTCGTCTAGCCAACGAAATATGGTCTTGTATTTTTGATCGTAATACGGGTCGTAAGCGGGGCAACGAAGTTCACCACTTGGCCATCCGATACTGGCTTTGTTTATTAGGGTGCACCATTTACGGACGTACAGAGCCGAACAATGTTAATGCTGATGAGTTGGAAAGTGTTGCCGGCTATCTTAACATTGACAGCGAGTGGCCATATGTCATGAATGTGGCCGCCCTTGTTGCCCACCATTTCCAACATATCGGAAGTGGGCTTATAGCTGTCATTCATTGTGGGGGTCTCGTTTCCCACATCGGTCGTAGGCTATTTCCGGAGTTCCTGTGCGGGAAGGAACCTATAGGACACAATCTTCCACCTGCCACGCGACTCGATAGTCGCCTTTTGAACTTTTCTGTCCTTAGGGGTCTTCATTGGCTAGGTCCAGATTTGCGTTGGCGCATAGCAAAGGATGACTCGGTTATCCTCCCTTACAATCTACCACCTCTTACCCCCTTCCTCCATCTCCCCTTTGGTCCTGAAAGGGACCCTTCACCGTATCCCTCCTATTTGCTACCACTTAGGAGGGATCTTCAGACCCCCACACACGTACTTCGCACCCGAGACAGGTGGACCGTCTCGATCTTCTTGACAATCTCGAGGGGGTGGCCGATCGACTAGTCGTGCATCACATACACCATCTTTTGCGGCTTGAACTTCGGGCCCACCACGACCTCTTTATGCATTTCCATATACTAATTATTCTAACGTGCCTGCATTTCTGGCCAACCTCGTGCCTCCTCCACCATATATTCCACCTGCGATCGTCGACCAAGCGGCGGTCCCTGGGATGCTTAATGAGTTGTGCCACCGGATAGCCACGTTACAGCTAAATCAGGCACTTGCCGACTTTCCATATTACAACAATGCAGTGCAGATCGGCTAGATCCCTCCTACAGCTTGGCACCCGACTTACTACACCTATCCCGAGGGAGGTTATGATAATAATGACGGGAACAAGGAGGGAGATGACGAGGAGGGAGATGATGATAGTGTAAGTGGTAGTCAGGAGGAGAGCGGTGACGAGAGCTCCGATTAGGACGGTTTGGGGAGGTCTCCATTTGTATATATCTTGTAAGTAGTTCTTCTTTTTCTTTTTCTTTTTTTGCACTTCCATTGTTTTGCATTTCTTCCCCATATTTTTTGTTGCCTCTTATTGTTTGTTGTACACAATGAGGGCATTGTGTGATTTGGTTTGGGGAGGGTATGCATCTGTCTGTTTTCATCCATCTGCATATTTCTTGCATTTCCGCATGAATAATAATAAAAAATCAAAAATATGTTTTTGCATTTAGTCGAGTCTTAATTGAGTCGAAATGCTATGTAGCGATGATGATAATGCTTCTATGTCTTCATTTAGTTGTTTATGCTAGTGTGCCGTTAGAGTTTTTGTATATAATTACATGCGGCATTCTTCCATCTTTGGTTAGCTGTACTGAACGAATAAACTTGACTCATTTTTGGCAAACTACTCAGATTTGCAAGGAATTAGAGCCCTAAACTGATGACATTCATGATCAGTTTCATTTAGGTTGAGAGTAGTACTCCTTATGAGACATGTAATATCAAACTGCATAAGCATGACATTCGTCTCTTAGGAACCTGTACGTTTTTGACTCGTGGTTTTGACATGTGCGAAAAAGGCAAATCCTTTCTTTTAATTAATTCCCATGAGCCTCACATAGCCAAATTGACCTGTTTGACCCGTTTATTAACTACATGCCATATATTGCCTACCCAAGTCAAGCTAGTAGATTAGTTGGACGGAATTGTTTTTTCCGGGTTAATTTTGGTATCATGATGATTGAAAAAAGGGAATTGAGAAAAAATGAAAAGAAAAAAAATTGAATGAAAAAAATGAAGAAAAGAAAGGAAAAAAGATTAAAAAAAAATGAAGTGAAACTAGAAGAAGAATGTGTTTTTGCTATGACAAAAGAATTGATCTCTCTAATTTCATAGTTATTAGTGGGAAGCGATTTTGATAAGGCGCTTGTTGCTATGCCTAATTTCTTCGACTGGAGTTTGGTGAGAACGGAATGTTTATTATTGATGGGTGTTAGGAATACTAGCTTGACTTTTACTTCCTCATATCCATATTATTTTGCTCCTTCTTACCCGAGTAACCTCACTTTATATACCATATGTAAGTCCTTGCCACGTGTCTTTACCCGATAAAATGCGTATGTACGGTTATTAGAGATTGATTTCATGTTAGATTGCATGCATGTTCTTGTAGATCGCAGTTTAAGTGAGTGTTTTGTCTTTCCATTTTTACATAAACTCACAATATCACATGTTTTGTGTGATGAGCGATCCGTGAGAATCCGACATAGACGAGTCTTGCAATGTTGAAGGTTCAATATTGTTGTCATTAGTCAAGCTTGTTGTATGTGGTTGTTTACATTAATTTTAATCGTTGCGCATTGGTTTGGGTGACTTTGGAGCATATTCTGCTATGAGTTATATACATTCCATTAGGTTAGAGTTCGTCGTTTTGTGCTTGCTTGAGGACAAGCAAGGGTTTGGTTTGGGGAGATTTGATGCGCGTATTTTATATACACTTTTTATGCCTTTTATACGCGCATTCCCGTATTTATTGAATGGTAAAAACTATTATTTTGCCCCGAATTGGCTACTTTGTGGTGTGTATTGCCCTTTTGCAGGAATGGAAGACAAAGGAGCTAAAACGAACCAAAACCGAGCCAAAACAAAGCTGGAAAGAGCTGTTCGCTGA
Source organism: Agrostemma githago (assembly GCA_958450325.1). Taxonomy (NCBI): domain Eukaryota; kingdom Viridiplantae; phylum Streptophyta; class Magnoliopsida; order Caryophyllales; family Caryophyllaceae; genus Agrostemma; species Agrostemma githago. Next base: position 55,261,380 of record OY288252.1, on the reverse strand, counting down.
ACTGGGTGATAGTCGACCGACAATTACTATAGTCGACTATTCTGGAGTCTGCAAAGATCAAATAAGTGAATGATTAGTCGAACGACTATTAAAATAGTCGGCCGACTATTTCCTGGGCCGCGGACAGATTTTGTATTCAGCAAGCAATTTCCTAAACAGTTTTAACTCATTCTAAGTTGTATAAATAGAGCTTTTCAGCCACTTTTATTGCTACTTCTCCAATTCTCTGTTTTTAGACTTTTTCTCCTTAGACTTTTATTTAGATCTCTTCTCCTTATTCTCTTAGAATTATTTCTAGTTTAGTTTCTTCCTTTAAAACTCGGCTATTGTAAGACTTCAAGATTCGAATCGCCTTCATTCCTTTTAGTAATTTTATCTAATCTTTCTTCCTTCTTCTTCATTCCTTATTGTTCTTCTTCTTCATATTTAATTATTCTTAATCGTTGTTTTATGCTTGTCGTAAATTTATTATTATTCATCATGTTTAATCTAGTAAAATATTTTATTACTCTTGTTGTTCTCGATTTAATTATGAGTAGCTAATTTCCTTCGCTAGGATTTAGGGGATCTGCGAATTGAATGTGGTCGCTAAATAATTTATAGATCTATCAATGATATTGTGTCTGAGTTGTCAATTGTAGCATATAATCGCGATTAGTCAGTTAATGCGCATGATTGATTAATTGAATTCGGTAAACTTGAACCTAAGATCGGAAGCCTGGTAAAAGATAGACCTGCTACAACACATTAGTTTGCCCTAATAAGATCGGAAGCCTTTAGATGCATGCTAGGGTGAATAGCGGAACAGAAGGACCTTTTCAATACCCCTTAGACCAATATCTGCGACAGACCTGTGACTTAGACCGTGACCATAAGAAATTCGTAGTGAACCGACAATCGTAGTTTTCTCTCCATTTATAAATTCGTCCAAATTCATCTTATTTATTTTATTTATTTTTTCTCTTTTAATTCTCTTTCCTTCACTACCTTTAGATTAGTTAACACAAACATAAAAAAAACCCCGATTTGTTACTTAGATAGACTTTAATTGCAAGTAGGATTTATTTGTCTCTCTGTGAAATCGATCCCGACTTCCCTAGCTATATTTTTAGTTGGACCGTAGTTGGTTATTTTTGATAGGTACACGACTAGCTTATCAAAAGCATTCATAGAAAAAGCCACTACCTCGCAAGTCACGGATGACGCCGATACCGAGTTAAGGGGATTCAATGTAGTAAACCTTTTAGAGCAAGATCTAGCCCCTCTTGAGTTCGACCGATACTCAAACCTGGCCATTAACTTCATGATGAAACAACAAGGACACTTCGCAGGACTATCACTAGGAAAAAAACCCAAACACTGCAACCGAACTCCAAGATCCCATTGGTCAAACCCACACGATAGGTTTCGGGTACCCTACAACCAACGAAGAAATCCGTGAGTGCATGACCATCATGCGAACACGTAAAACCGAGGGCATCCAAATCCCGCCATATAACCTAACCCTAAATGGGTGATTCGTAAAAGAGGGTGACATCGAACCTTATATGTGATTTTCCGAATCATCTTACATAGAAGGCATACGCCACCCTGGGATAGAAATATTCCAAGATTGTCACTTCATCCCAGAAACAACACCAAACCCATCAAAATCCAAACCCACTGACGTGTGCTAAATTTAGACCGGTTTTCCTCTCATATAGACTCGCTTTTCCCTCGTTTTGCGAGACTAGAGTGCGATTATCGCCATATTTTAAGTCTTTCTCGCATTAGCGTCCCTCTTGTGCATGTTATGTGTTTTTGGTAGTTTTTCTATCTATTTTGATAGGATTTGGCAGCGAAAGCATGATCGAGTTTAACGAGCACAAGAGAGGGGAATACCGTCCAAGAGCAAACCACAAAACTTAAAGTTCAAAGCCATCCAATCAAACAATGAAGAATGAGACAATAAAAGAGGTTAGGAAACCATCGGGTGAAGTTTCACCCGATGAGATACGACCGGGCGAAGTTTCGCCCGACGAAAATTTCACCTCCCCGAAGATCTTCAGAACATTTTCTCCACCGGACGAAATGACCGGGCGAAACTTTCACCCGATGCCCAAAAACGCAAAACTGGAAAGAAGTCCACTGGGTGAACCACCGGGATGAAGTTTCACCTGGCGGTATTGGCTCGTGATTGGCAGATTTCGCAGGGTGAAGTTTCACCATATGAAGACTCAAAGGGTGAAAGTCTCACTAATGGAGCAAAAAGTTTGATTTGGGCTTGAGTTTAAGGATCCATTAAGGTTGTACTATATATATAGATACCCTAGGTAGTAGCACATTATCTCTTCATTACCACTAGAACCACTCTATTAGCATCCATTAGATCATTTCCATTAGCTTAGATAGAAAGTTAGAGTTCTTCATAATTTTCATCAATTTCTATCATTCCTCTAGATTTACATTTAAGTTTTGTAAGAATTCAAGTTTTTATTGAAGATTCTTGGAAATTATAAAATGATTAGTGACAGATCCCTTGTCCTCTTCATCAAGCTTCATTTTATTTTTACGCAATCTTCCTTATTATTGTCATCTTTCCTTTATTGATGGTATATTTCTTTCCTCTCCCTCATCTCTAGATTAGATTTAATATCGCTCTTTCATTATTGCACCATTTTTATTAATTTTACTTACATCGTTCTTAGATCGTTTCATAGTTAATTTATTGAACTCAATTTCCTTCATTGTCTTGTTATTTTGTTGATTTCATTTGTGTTCCTCTTTGATCGTTTTCTAGTTTATTTTGTATATCGTGATTTTCTTCATTGTAATATTGTTATTTTCTCTAGATTTAATCTTTATGCTTGTTATTGTTGTTTTCTCCTTTGTTATTATTTTATTAGTTTCCATTATGAAGTGTGAGTAGATTTATTGTTGGGGCGGTTTAGGAAGGAGGATCTTGGGTTATTTGAATTGAAGAATTTTGGTTTGGTTGCGTGCGTGTTGGTTTATCTTGCTTGAGATTGTTGTGTCATTGTTGTTTTAGTCTGGCCAACTAGATCGACCTTGACTCATTTCTATCAATATGGGGAAACTCGGGGTAGAAATTATCTTGACTTGAGACTTACCCTTCTTCGCCACGACAGCGGGATTTTAGGTGAGTTGGGTGAAGAAACCGTAAGGTGGCAATCTCCCTCTACCAATGTTGTGACCGACCCGATTCCGATTTTCTTAGACCCCATTTTCCGATTCCCGGCTTTCCCCTAACACCTTTTCCCTATTTGATCATCTCTTGTTATTTATTGCATTTTAGTATAGACTCGACCCTTAAAACGCCCATTAGATCCCATGCACATCGCTTGTACTCGATTATACATTGTGCCCTATGGATCGACCTCGACTTAATACGAATACACTTAGTTGTTTTTGTGTTATAACGAGTCTTACAAGTATTGTTTGATCCCTCCTCATTCGCTAAACGACTGATCCGATTGAGCGACGATCACCCACTCCCTGTATAGATGGCCTAGCAAACAGTCTCTTATTCAGGGAAGAACGCTTCATCCCCTCTAATCCCAACGAGCTAGTCAACATGGCCATGACTGACAAGCAATTCGACCCCATCACCCTCATCGTTAGTGCCGATGAAAACCAAGAAGGTAAGGGGTGGAGGAAGTCTGTCACGTGGGTCAATGAGAGTGGTAGGAGATTCAAGTTGACTACAGGAGAAGGGAGGATGTTCGAGGAGTCCGAGTCCGAATTCGAAATAGAGTCCAAGTCTGAGTCTGAAATGGGCCAAGAGTCTAGTATTGTTTGTCTTCCATCCACTTCTGTGTCTGTCCAGGATGAACCGGGGCCTGTCCCAGAAATCCCCATAATGTTGTCTCTGTCTAACGAACAGAGGATCTCTTTGGCAAAAGTCCTCGACATGCTTGATTTAACTAATAATAATAATACTTTCGCTTACTACTCGTCGCACTTAACATGCTATGCCATTATTGATAGCGAACAAAACATGAATGATCAGGATGATTCTTACAACTCTTCCCTCCCACCTGAAACCTTAAGGGAATTAGCAAAACAAGAGTTAGGAGCACCAGTAATTGAGGATACTGAATCAATAACGTGGTAGCACCTCTAGAAGTCTAATACCTCAAAATAGGAACCTTTTTAGATTTTACTGAGAGAGAACAATTCATAAGCCTACTCGCACAATTCAAAGATGTCTTCGCCTGGTCTTACAAGGACATGTCATGCATAAACCAAGACATCGCCGAACACCGAATCCCGATCAAACCCGAATTTAAACTAGTAAAACAAGAACTACACCATATGCGACTCGAGTGGCCACTTAAGGTCAAAGAAGAGGTAGACAAAAAATTCAAAGCTGGATTCATTCACGTTTTCGAGTACTCCGACTGAGTAGCCAACATAGTCCCCGTTCCCAAAAAGGACGGAAGAATTAGGGTTTGTGTCGATTTTCGGGACCTTAACAAAGCCAGCCCAAAAGACGACTTCCCTTTACCTCACATAGATATCCTAGTAGACAATACTGCCGACCAAGCCCTACTCTCCTTCATGGATGGGTATGCCGGCTACAACCAAATAAAAATGGCCAAAGCCGATATGTCTAAAACAACCTTTACGACACCCTCGGGAACATATTGTTACTCAGTCATGCCTTTCGGACTTAAGAATGTCGGGGTAACCTACGAAAGAACCGCTACCACACTTTTACACGACATGATGCACAAAGAAGTCGAGGTATATGTAGACGATATGATAGTCAAATCCCAAAACCGAGAAGGGCACGTCCCCGCTCTCGAAAAATTCTTCAAATGCCTTTCCCAATACAACATGAGGCTTAACCCACAAAAATGCGCCTTTTGGGTCACATCCAGGAAACTTTTAGGTCACGTCGTGAGCCAGCGAGGGATCTAAATAATCCCATCCAAAATAAAAGCCTTACTAGACATGCCCGCACCCAAAAACGAAAACGAGATCAGGGATTCCTAGGTAAAGTACAATACATCAGCCGTTTTATCGCCAAAATTACCATGGTCTGCGAACCATCTCAGAAATGTAGCGGGGGCATTACATAATCCGAATGGCGAAAGTGCCATACGGACATGTAAAGATGGTCTTTTCCTGATCGTCAGGATGAATGGGTATTTGAAAGAACTCGGAATATCCATCTAGAAAACAGAAAAATTTACGGGATGCTAGATGTTCTAGCATTTGATCGATGAATGGGGGGGAAGTGGTCTTTACTGGTAGCTGTATTCAGCTTCTTGTAATCAATGCACATGCGCCAGCCCGTGACTATTCTAATGGGTATCAGTTCATTTTTCTCATTTTTTACGACCATGGTCCCTCTTTTCTTAGAGACCACCTGAACTGCACTAACCAATTTAGAATCGGAAATGGGATAGATTATGCCGGCATCCAGGAGTTTCAGGACCTCCTTCTTCTTGACGGGTCCCTCAACAGAGGACCCGATAAAAAATCTAACACTGACTCTTCGATTATGTCTATAGCATAGCATGTGTCCTCAATCATAGGCTTAGCCATGGTCTGGGCAAGGTTAAATGTGACCCTGGCATCCCCTACGTCTAGTGTCAAATGACCTTGTTCGACATCTATTACCGCCCCCGCAGTGTGTAGGAACGGTCGGCCTAAGATAATCGGGATTTGGACGTCTTCAGCCATATCAAGCACAATAAAATCGACAGGTATGAAGAATTTACCTATCCAAACTGGCACGTCCTCTAGTATCCCTAAGGGTTTCTTGACCGATCGGTCAGCCATCTGAAGAGTCACGTTAGTGACTTTGAGGTCGCCCTTATTCAGTTTGCGAGAAACTGAATAAGGCATGACACTCACACTGGAACCTAAGTCGCATAAAGCTTTATCGATGGTCATGGTGACTATAGTATAGGGAATAGAAAAGCTACCGAGGTCTTTTACTTTAGGAGGATATTTTTTCTGTAGGAGTGCGCTGGACTCTACAGTAAAAGCTATGGTCTCAGTTTCACTATTACTTTTCTTACGACTCAAAATATCTTTCATAAATTTAGTGTAAGAAGGTACCTGAGTGATGAGCTCAGTGAACGGAACCGTGATCTGAAGATTCTTCACTACCTCCATAAACCTCCAAAATTGTTGTTCCGTCTTATTTTTGCGTAACCGACCCGGGAATGGAAGCTTAATCTGAACTGGGGCGGGCCTGCTGCTTGCTGATTGCTGAGCCTGTGCAGTCTACTGAGTTACTGCCGACTGAGGGATCAATCGGTCGACTGGTGTTGTTAGTCGATGACTCCTGCTCTGTCTTCCCCTCGATCGCGCCTTCTTTGCTCCCTTGGCCAGTCGATCGACTGACTTCGGGCGACTTCCCGCCGGTCGGACGAATGGCGTAGGTGGTAACCCCTTACTTGTTTTCACCCGTCGATCGAATGGTCTTATTCTCGTCAGTCGGTCAACTGACATAGTTAGTCGGGACTAATTCAGTAGACTCACCTGAATTGTCAGCTCCATTATCTTCAGTTACATCTTCAATCTCAACCAGTTGGTCGTCAGATGGCATCTTAGGACCCTCATAGCTAGTACCACTTCGTAACGAAATGACATTGGCAGTGTCGTGAGGCTGCTGTGGCTGGGACGGAAGAGTACCCGGCTGCCTCTGAGCTTGAGACGATGCTAGTTGAGCGACCTATTTCTCGAGCATCTTAATAGCGGTGGCATGGTTCTGGTCTCTCTTCTGGACGGTCGTCATAAGATTCATCATCATGTTTCTTATCTCGGCCATCTCCAGAAATTGTTGATGCTGAGGAGAAACATGGTTACGCTGATTTGGTTTTTAAAAACCGGCTTGATTGAACGAGTGATTACCCTGCTACTGAAATGAATTCTTCGGAGGAGGAACATATGGCCGCGATTTCGGTGGTGGCGATGTGATTGGATTCAACATCTTCTGGCTCCGGTAAGATAAATACAGCTGCTGTCGGGTAGCCTCGTTAAAATAATTGGAGAACGGATTGCCCTTGTAAGAGCCAAATGCATTCACTGACTCCATCGCATTCATACAATCGACATGATCTGGAGAGCCACAAGTATGGCATACCGGGCCTAACTGCTGTTGCATGGCATGAACGGGCTGGGAGCTGTGAGCTGCTAGGACTGCGAAGATCCTCGATCTTCGCGGTGAGGCTAGCTATCTGAGATGATAGCGTAGCAATCGAGTCATCGGCGGCTTCTTTCCCTATATGGTGATATTGGCGGGGCTGACTATATTGGCTGTCATAGATAGCTGTAGATTCGATTGTCTGTAAAGCAATATTGACATTGATATCATCGAATAAGCCATTGTTGGCGGCATCCAATATATGACGAGTTTCGGAGGTACACCCATTATAGAATGTAATAGCCAGGAACCAAGTATCGAGCCCGTGGTGGGGGCATTCTTGTTGAAGCTCCTTAAATCGCTCCCATGTGCTTCATATAAAGTCTCATCTGAGCGCATTCGGAAGCTAGTAATTTGGCTTCGTAGCATTTCGGTACACTCAGGTGGAAAATATTTCCGATAAAATGCGAGAGCTAAGGTGTTCCAATCGATAATCCCCCCGACCACTTTGTTTAAGTTGTTGATCCATTTTTCGGCCTTGCCTACCAAGGAAAATGGGAACATCATTTCTCTGATATGGTCCTGTGTTACCCCATATTGCTTGGAATAATAAGCAAGAAAATTCCTTATATGCTAATAGGTATCTTCACCGGGAGTACCACCGAACGTACTCCCTTCGATCAAGCAGATGAAAGTTGGCTTGGTCTCAATATTCACGGCTGCTACCGTTGGAGCGGTGAGAGTGGGCAGCACGTCAACATTGGGCATAAAATGATCAGCTAATTTTTACGCCATTCGAGGAATAATAGGAACAGTAGGGATGATGGGTTCCTCGGGAGGCACGACTTCGTTGTTGACACTCTCTAAGTGGAACTGAAGGTCTTCGTTTAGATTATCAATCTCTTCGATAGATTCAGCCCGACTGCTTTCTCTAAGGAAATGTAACTGTCATCCCAAATTACGTTCTGGCTCGGGATCAAAAGGATGGAGCTCCGAGCAAGAAGACGTAGGCATATAAACAGCTACAAGTAAACAATGATATAGGTCTCAAGGAAATGTCGTTCCCTAAGACGAAGACAAATTAATCAACTAACTAATGAAATTGTGTCGCCTCCCCGACAACGACGCCAAAATTGATACAGCTAAGTCGTGTCACCGTAATCAAAATAACCTAAATACAACTAACTGGTAGATAGTGATAAATAAGGTCGATTGCACAGGGAGGCAAATAGAATTTATAAGTTGGTAGATTAAAGAGTCTAAATAGACTACAATTCACAGTAAATAGTGCTAAAACAATAGACTATTATGAAGATGAGAGCTTAAAGTAATAAGATAAAAGAAAGACACCAGAATTACAAGATCATTATAAACCAAGACGAGCATAAATGTGATATTCAAACAATCGAGTAATACAAACTAAAGAGTATAAACACGGTCCTCTCGGATCACTAATCTCCCTAGAATTTACTTAACGGACTCTCGCTACTTATTAGGAAATTTCATCGATTACAACGAGCCTAATCCGTTCTAGGCTTTCGATCTTAGGTCGGGATTTACAGGATACAAGCAATCAATCAAGGTCTCTAATTAATTACTCGTCATTAAGATGCTGCAAGAGCGATTTAGTTCATAAAAATGGATTTGTTCAATTAATACATAAACACAAAAATGGATTCATAAATCACCTATAAATCTAGTAATAAAAGTCTAGCTACTCATATTTACAGTAACAACAGAGATTATAATAATGAAGTAAAATATAATTCCTAAAAGTAACATGATAAGCAAAGCAATGGTAAGAACAGGATGAATATGAATGATGGAGAATGACAGAAACAATAAAATTACAGAACTATAGGAATAGAAAGAAATAAGAATGAATGAATTTGAGAAGAAATTAATAGAAAAACTAGTTATGCTAAACTGATGAAATCTAAGAAAGGAAGGAATAACAAAATCTAGCACTACTGGAAGAGGGAGATAAGGAAGAAGAAGAAAGTTACCAAAGCAGAGAAACCGTAGAATTAAAGACGAAGAATAGAAAAACCCGAATAATAACTCCAAAGATTCCCAAAATTCGAAAGCTTGATTACAGAAAGCTATAGAAACAATAACTACTTTGTGTTTTTGATTACAATGAGAACAATGAAGTGAAAGAATAAGGTAGAAGATAAGATGATGGAAGATGATCCTAAGACTAGAATTACAGCTCTATTTATAGTGCTAAAGACCCCAATAACTACCCCTTAACTCCCCCGTTTAAACTGCTATCCTCAATACCCATTAACTACTAACAATACGGAAGAACTGAAGTAGTGGGGTGCAGGAATCTTGACGCGCAAGGGAAGATCGTGGGTAGTTACATAAAAATATCTAGGTTCGACTTTCTTTGGCCTTCAGATGCACTGAGTCTCAGTCGGCCGTCTGGATTAATGACCTGGGTCGACTGGCTTCCCAGTCGGTCGACTGGTATTTCAGTCTAGTCGACTGAAGCTAGTATGTGAAGGTCGCGTAGGCTCTCGCAAGATCAAATGTTTTTTTTGCTTATTCCACAAGTTGGGTCCGTTGGAAGCCGGATTGATTGCCTTTTGTTTTATGGCCCATCAAGTAGCTCAACACTTGCTAAAGTTTGTTCTTAGTTGGGCCTAATTAGCTGATTGGCTTCCCTCTTCATGTTCATCCATGTGGGTCATCTTGGCTTCTTTTAGTCCGTTTCATTCCTTCTTCTAATCGGTTTAGAACTTAACTTCTTATTTGACTTTGACGCATTTTAAGCTGTTTTGGCTAATCAAATTCAAATATCTGCAAAATATTAAACAAATACCCGCGTAGCTCAAATGAGAAAAAATGACACAAATCGACTCCTAAAAATAACAAAATGACACGGAAATGCATGCCGAAATATGTGAAAAATTCAATAAGAACGGCACGCATCAAGGACATGAGGTGTTTAGTTTGCCTTTTATGCTCGGGAGAACGATCCTTGTACTGAACTAATAATAGGAATGTAGGGAAAGTAAATCCCCTTCCCCCAAGACCTTAAATTGCGCACCCATGTAGGAATGCATCGCGGTATAGTGGGACATCGGTCAAAATTAACCGGCCTGGGCAAAAATTGGGTTATGCCTGAACCATCGAACTAATGCGCGCACGTTAATAGACGAACGATTTCTCTTCGAGTCTAACCTTGACAATCCCGATGACAAGTGGTACATCAGGTATCCCTAGCGGAGTCGCCAAATTGTGGACATGACATAGGTCCACCTTGACGCGGCCACGCGCAAGTCTGGGTAGGCAAATGAATCTCGTGATGAGATGGTTCTCGGGTCAAAATTTAAATCGAAGTTGGAGTTGCCAACAAACTTTATTGGAGTTCGTACCCGTTCGAACCCACTCTATATTTAGGCGTATCGTGGACAAAGCACGACTAGCTTTAGTACTAGAGCTTATGGAGTTTGTCCTTTTGCATAAAGATACCGATGCCGAATTATCGGGTATCGTGTATCGAATGACTCTCGTGTGCCAACGGTTTCAGGCATCCGGAAACCAAAGGTTCTGAGTAAGGGGTGAGGGTACATGTTGGGAAGACCACGAAGGACACCAAACCCCGCCCGCACTTAGCGGCCTCTACTAGGATATCGTTCGGTTTTCGTGTACGTGTGTTAGTAAGACGGTTAAATGATATGCAAACAGCGTTTTTAGCTATGCTTGCGAAATACGTGTTTAGCTACGTCGTTTAATGCATCTTAAATTATGTCGAAGTTGAATTTAGAATGCGATGTTCATTTAGAAAGCGGTAAATGGCAAACATCGAAAATAAATTATAAATTACACGGGCGGAAATACAACCCGGAACACAATACTCGGACAAAATTGCGAAAATAAAAAGGATTAGCAATGGTAAATGTAGTCTATAAATGGACCCGTAAATAGAAAATGTAATTGAAACCGTAAATCGGATAATTGGATGAACTACAATCGTTTACACATTGTGTGTGCATCAATCGGAGGAAAAGATTTTAATACGCGTTTTAGCTTATAGGACAGAAGCGTAGTGCTAGCTTGATCCCGGACCTCGAAGTTTTGTCCCGACTTATCATAGCGAAATGGAAATGTCTCGACTTATCGAATATCGGATACGACTAAAGAGTAGTCGATATTATACTAGTCGCATAAGACGTTACTCAAAGTCGTGAAGATAACGGGATAATAATAGATTAGGAGCGATGTAATATGTGTGGGTTTTTAGAAGACGATTACATGATCGATTTAGCACGCATCGACTTAGAGTCGTAAACATGACTCGACGGGGCTTTGTATCATCTTTTGATCCTCATTGGAGATTAATAAGGGTCACTCGTCCGAGTCATTAAGGGGACTCGATCGAGTGCCCTGGACGAGGACCTCCTGCCCATTTTTGAGGGGGTCACTCGATCGAGTGGCTCTTAGGGACTCGATTGAGTACCCTCTGTAACGGGTGACAACTCGTTTTGCAACAACCCATTTTGTGAACTTATGATTCGAATCGAGACGTGGTCGAGCTAAATACAAATATTATGCAATTTATACTAGTTCGGCTCTCGATGACTCGCTATGCACGATGCTCGGTTTCGGAACCGATATCAAGCATTTAGAGTGCAACTTGTGAAATCGAAATTAATTGAACTAGAATGAACATCGATTCCCTCCGCGTCACGATGTCGTTAACGGTCCTTACGGGCCATGTGATGATCGATTCGACGCCAACGGGTTTCATACTAATTCAATTGTCGATAACTCTTTTATGCGTGACGTTCGACTAGGGAGTCGACATCGTGCCTGTAGAGTGATATTTTAAAAATGACATCGAATGTGCTCGATAATAAATTACCGCGATCACGTTTATATTCTTATGGTTATGCGTACGCCATAAGACGCCCTAACCTTTAAGTGTCTAGGGCGGCGCACCTCGAAGGACGCCACCTCCAGTAAGACTTGTTCGGGAGATTATACGGACTTTAGATGGAATTCGTTATCGAACATACTCGATTGAAAACTCATTTTGTCATCACAAATATTAGATCATTTGCATTTCGATATCGTAATTCGACTTTTGAGTCCTATGATAATCGATTTAGCATCATCAGATATTTGCTCGAATCGATTTAAAAATAGTTTTCGTTAAGTTAATTATAATATACGCGGTATTATATATAAACGATACATATAAAAATGAAAACGATAATAAATGTTAGATTGTTAGATTATTAGTATACAATAAATAAAAAGTTAGATGCGAAAAGGACATGTTAGTAGTTAGTAAACGGAAATTAAATGTTAGAGGTTAATGATTAGTATACGAAAATGAAAAGAAGAATTAGAGATTAGAGAAGACAGGATTTAGTACACCCTTAACCTACATGTTAATAATCTCGAAAAATGGGCTCGTAAAGTGTCATCGTAGGCACGGGAGCGGTTCGAGTATGTAAGGTGAGTTAGGGTTTTTGATTAGGGAGAAATTGTTCTCGGTTTTTGGCGAGTTTTGATCTCGGGAATGGCTTGTGTGTGTGAGTGTGAGAGACTCTTAGAAATGTGGAGGAATATGGAGGAAGAAGGGTTGAAAAAGCCTCCTCAAAATGATGTGCAAAGAGGGGTATATATAGATATTACCCCCGTCTAGGGTCACTCGATCGAGTGCCCCACTAGAAGGTTCCCTGTCAGTTTTTTGGAGGGTCACTCGATCGAGTGGCCCCTAGGCACTCGATCGAGTGCCCTTAGGTGGTGAGCCTAAATAGGGAAGTTTGGATTTGTTTGACTTTTGATTTGATTTGATTTTGTCTTGGTTCGGTATTTGGACGCAGCGTAAGGTTTGTTTCATTCTCAAATTTCGAATTTGACCAGGTTTTGACTCGGTCGCAAAAGACGGTTTTGCCCCCGGTGGCGGTTTCAGCTCACAATAGCTTTATTTTATTGGGAACAACCCACTGAGTCTGAATTTGAGGTCAGTTTTTGAGAGATTTGTACTCTGCTTAGTGCCCACGTCGGATACTATTGATTCCGAGTCCCATATTCGAGTGTATTAAAGCATGTTTACGTCCGATCATCACCGGGTGTTTTGTTGGAGACTGCTATAGACACTAGCAGGCAAAATGTGGGTGTCTATATACTGAGAGAAAGCTATGGAGAGAAGAGAGGAGATGATTGTGTTATTGTGACTAATTGTAGAAGGGGGTACATATAGGTGCATTGACGAAGAAAACAAAGCTCAATCAATGAGACAGCAAAAAACGGGAAGGGTAAGTGCATGGAATGAATCAGATGCATCCTCCCACGCCAAAAAATAATCCCTGTACTTAAAAGTGGGCTGAAGCCCGCCCAAAGCCCGAATCCGATCCGACTCGAGGCGAGCGAGCGCGCGCGTGTGTGTGGACATGACGTAAGTCCACCCTGACGCGGCCACGCGCGGGTTTGGGTAGTGTAGACACCCGCATTTTGCCTGCTAGTGTCTATAGCAGTTCCCGAAAAAACACCCGATGATGATCGGACGTAAACGTGACTTAATACGCTCGAATACGGACTCGGAATCAATAGTATCCGACGTGGGCATTTAGCGTAGTGAAAATCTCTCAAAACTGACCTCAAATCCAGGCCCAGTGGCCGTTTCCAATAAAATGAGACTAATTTGGGTCAAAACCGACACCGTAAATATATATATATATGTATATATATATATGTATGTATATATATATATGTATGTATATATATATATATGTATGTATATATATATATGTATGTATATATATATGTACTATTATTATTAGTCGATATTAACGACACTAACTTTTAATTTCATGTATACTAACTCTCTAATCTAACATTTTTTTATTTATTGTATCTAACACCTAACATTTTAATTCTTTGTTACTAACTTTTTTATTCTTTCACATTCTAACATTTAACAATTAATACCGTGTATATGCATATAATAGTAATAAAACTCGGATCCGTACACGTTTGACTATGACGACCATCTAAAGTCCGTTTAATCCCTTTACAAGTCACGACGGAGGTGGCACCCTTTCGAGGAGCGCCGCCCCAAGTACTCAAGGGCGTAACGAGATCGTGGTCGTTCATAGTTGAACGCGTACTATTCCATTTCTAAGGTTAGCGCGAAATTCGTTGATGCGAAAATCGACATCACATAATCCGTTAGGATTAGTATCGATGTCGTGATGCGGAGAGACATAATTTCATCACTAATCAAAATTTTCAATCCCATAATAACATATTTTCATAAAATCCCGATGACGGTCTCATAATCGCATAGTACACGATTATGGCACCGAAAACCGAGTTGAGTTTAAATAATGCAATATTTTTATTTAACTCGGTCAACCATCGACTTTAAATAAATAAAAATGAAACGAGCCATGACTCGTACAGGGGGCACTCGACCGAGTGCCATAGGCTACTCGAACGAGTAGCACCCCAAAAACCGGGCAGTAGATACCTCGAAGGCATACTCGATCGAGTCTAGGCCATGACTCGATCGAGCGTGTCCTTTAGCCCAAGAAAACCGAGAGCCTCGAGCATCATCCGAGCCTCGTCTTTTTTTACGATTTAGTCGTCGCGTGCAAAGTCAATCACGTGATCTTCTTTTTCAAAACTCATGCATTTCATTTCACTTTAACGACTTTGATTGATGTCTTTCACGATTAGTTTTGTATCGACGACTCTGTAGTCGTATCCGATATATAACCAATTTAAATGCCAATTTTTCGATGTGATAAGTCGGGACAAGGTATCGAGATTTGGGATCGGGCTAGCACCACGCCTAGGTCCCATATCTCCGTCCTCCGTTTAATACACAATATAATGTGTATTTAATCGAACTTCGTCCATTTACTTAACTTACGGTCTAATTTATATTTGTTATATACGGGTCCATTTCTAGTTAGTATTTGCCGCTTTTAATTCCGTTTATTATTTTATCGCTCGTTGTATTGTGAATTCCGGGTTGTATTCCGCCCGTGTAATTTGTAATTTATTTACGAGTTTTCTATTTTCGATGTTTGCCATTTATTTATTTAAATGAACATCACATGCTAAATCACTTTGACGTGAATCAAGATGCATTAAAATGACGTAGTTCACATAACTCGCATGCTTAGCCGAAAACGTTGTTTGCATATCATTTAATCAATTTACTAGCGCGCGTACACGAACACGAACGATGTCTTAGTAGAGGCCGCTAAGTGCGGGCGGGGTTGGGTGTCCTTAGTGGGCTTCCCAACACGTACCCTCACCCCTTACTCAGAACCTCGATTTCCGGATGTCCGAAACCATTGGCGCACGAGAGTCGTTCTATACACGATAACCGGTAGAGACGGTATCGGTATCGCAATGCAAAGGGACGAGCCCCATAAACTCTGAAATCGAAATGGGCCGTACTTTTTGTGCGGTCCATGACGACATAGAGTGGGCTCGAATGGGTCCGAATTCCCATAAATTCGGTGGCGACTCCAACTTTGACTTAAATTTCAACCCGAGAACAATTTTACCACGAGATTCATTCGCATACCCAAACCCGCACGTGGCCGCGTCGGGGTGGACCTACGTCATGTCCACAATTTGGCGACTCCGCTGGGGATACCTGATCTACCACATGTCATCGGGGTTCCTAGGGTGAGACTCGAAGAGAAATCGTTCGCATATTAGTGTACGCGCATTAGTTTAATGATTCATGCATAACCCATTTTGCCCGGGCCGGTTACTTGTGACCGACGTCCCACTATACCGCGGTGCATTCCTAAATGGGTGCGCTAAAGACTTCTATGGCCGAACTCGTATGGGTTTCGCGGCATGTCCTAAGACCTATTCGGCTTAGGGAGTCCGTCCTGATTTACGAGAGAGGCATCGTTGTTGGTATAGACCCTATTTTGACCGACCGAGACTTAGCGTAATGCATACATAAGCGTCGTTATAATGCTTGTTTGACTACGTGCTACTTGGTTTCCGTGTCATTTCTCAAAAAAAAAACGTCATTTCAAAAATGCATCTTTCCAAAATACCAAATTTTGAAAAACCCGAAATGCTGTCCGTTTCGGGACCCGTCTTTTCCAAATATCCAATTTTCAAAAATTCGGAATGCCACCGAAATTTAGGATTAACGATTTGACTCAAAATATCCTTTTCTTTAGTCGGCATGCTGCCCGTTTTGACTTTCGAATTTCCGACACCATCTCGATTTTCTGAATTTTCAAAATTCAAATCTCATTTTTTTGAAATTCCGTTTTCGATCTTCAAACTTTCGGAAATTCGCTCATTCTTATATTCAAATTTCAAAACATCCAACTTTCCTAATGAATCTTCCTTATTATAGGACCTACCGTCTATCCGTGTGTCGGGTCTTTTCATAATATGTCAAAGGTCTATAGCGTCGAAACTCCGTCGATCCTACATCACGGGTTTCTTCCCCATCCTAGTCCGCCTTATCCCAAAGGCATAACCGACCAACACGAGGCATACACTCGTAAATGGAAGGTTTGTCAACACTCGAGTCCTAACTAGAAAGTCCCACGCGATCTTTTCCTCTAATAGGACGGTCCTCACGACCTTCCCTAAGGGAATTTCGCCCGTCTTTCAATCCGTTAGTCGAGTCATTCCGATTTGGGGAATCCTTTAACTTAAGGGTCTACCCTAATCACAGGGTCTATCCTTATTCAAGTCAAGTCAAGAGTCTCTAGCGTCAAAACTCTGCCGATCTTACATCGCAAGTTGCTTCCCTTACCCCGTCTGCCTTTCCTCGAGGCCGAGTCAACCTTTTACAAGGCATAGCCCTGTAGATAAAGGTTCTTGATCCTTACATCTAAGGGTCACTCGTCCAACACTCGAGTCTTAGCAAAACCTTCGGTCTCACTCGGGGGCTACCCTTCAGCTTAGCGATCAATCACGGTTGCTCTAAGGGTCATGTCCTACACGTGGTGTCTCACGTATGTCACTTTCGAGTCATTCGGATGCCGCACCATCTGAATCCTGTCAGAGTCTTTAGTCTCACTTGGGGGTTGTCCTCCACCCAAGCATTCGACCACAGTCACCTTAAAGAGTACCTTACGTTCATCATACATCGGCGTCCTTATAATGCCTTCTTCGAGTCGTACCTATGCTACGAACACTCGAGCCTCCTAAAGGTTTAGGTCGCCACGGTTGGTCCGAACACATGACGTGGTCAAACACGATCGCCCCACTTTCGGACTCACCCTCGTGCAGCTTGAGTCTCATCGTCGAGTCCAAGCCAGGGTCGTTACCTCGTCTAAGTCAACGTTCGAGTATCCCGGTCCAAGAATCTTTGTCTACCCGTCACCCCGGACTATGTCTAGTTTGACTCCCTCTCTTGCATTTGCGCAAAGTCGAATTTAGGCGAGTCGTGGCACCTGTCATTTTCTGCAATTAAAGACCTTACCAAAAAAGGAACAACCAACCGAGCATCCGTAAGTCCGGATTTGATTCGAGTCTAAGTCTGAGTCCGAGTCTAGGATACCCTACATCCTCATTTCCAAATCAGAGTCAGAGTTTTTTTGCATTTTGTCCTCTTTTCAAAATTCAACAAAAATCAGCTTTCAATATTCAATCTCTACTATATGCTTTCCTTATGTGTTTCCGAGAACATGATGAACACCATCATACACTGTGAGCACATGCACGTGACTATTATAGGCACATCTATAATGACTGTAGGAACTGAGACCTGTGTTTTCCCTTACCTGTTCCATGTCTGGCATAAACAGCCACATAACTACCTTTAGCAGGAGCGGTATCGAATCTTATGACAAATCTAGGTAGTCTCCTAGTTTGGGTTCAAGACGGAAGGCAAGCCCATTTCCCACAATAAACACCCCTCCAATAAGACTAACCAATCCCTATCTTAGGCGTTAGTCTGACTTGATGCCAAAAATACCCAACTCGGGACGATGCTCCCACTAAGCCTGCTCGGAATTATGATGACAATACCGAGATCCAAATCACCATGCTTACCGTAGAGTACTTCACCGCGAGTTGCACTCACACAAACACCAACTAGGCTTACACCTTACAAGGGTTTAGCTCCACAAGACAAATCCAACCGATGGGCCCACCCCCATATCCACCCACAACATCAAAGAGAGGGATAGCCGTGAAAAAAAACTAGACAAAAAACAGAAGTCCAAGGAAAAAAGCAAAAGGCCAAAACAAAAGAGCTAGCCATGATTAACATCCCACGACTAGATACGGTCAATCCCACGACCGGGGCTAAGAGGTCAACCCCAAAAAAAACACAAAATTCAAATACCCATGACCGTGGTCAACGGTCAACTCAAGTGAAAGTCCCTTGACCGGGGTACCCTCAATTATTGATGCCCATACCATCAAATAGGGGAGAAACAATCAAGCTGGTCAGCTAACACCACACTTAGCCTTCCCACATTACAACCCTCAAGACCTTCCCGAGACCTAGGGTAAGAGACAGCCCAGAATTTTGAGGATTCAAGCTCCATAGGATACACCCTAACCATTAGGGTCAGACATGGAAATCAGATCCTGCATTATCAAACCTACCCCGATCGAAGTCCGAGTCATTTTTACTCGACTTCCCCCTTTTCTACCACATTGCAATACCTTACCCTCGAAGCCTTAGCTCCACAAAATCGAGCTCCAGACTTCAAAACATCAAAGCCACTTACTACTTAGCTCTACATTTCCAAAAAAATCCAACCAGTTACCAACCCCAAACACGGGAACTCAACCTGCGGTCGACATAGAACATGCCCAAATAGTTCACACTACCTCTGGGGCTACCCCGGAGAACGCTCACAGTCACAGGATCAACATCCTAACTGTTCTAGCCCTTTGATCAAGACATCATTGGGAACACACCTAGCCTACACCATCGTTGTGGCTAGTTACACACAAAGCCTTAATAAACTAGGCACCATAACATATCTTCCAATCAACCGAACTACGGCTTGGTTTGATTTCACTACACGTGAATACGTAGGCAGCCTTTCAACAAAGACACAACCACCCACACATTCAAAAAAGCACCATCATTCCTATCACGACACTGTCATGTTCTCAACAGTTAGCTTTGTCGTCCTGGGGGCTTCTCTTAGGCAGAAGTTCTCCATCCACCCACAAAATCCAAATACTTTCAAAAATCTAGCCACCTTTCTATAGTGTGTCCTAGTACTCGGCTCAGTCAAAGACGAGAATCTGTCAAGGACTCGAAGCAACACCGACTTTGGGGATGCATCCCAAAACCAAACAAAATTCAAAGAGCACTAGACTACAACATTGCTACTGCTAAGTCCTGTTCTGCAAAAACAGTCTCATTACAGACTACTGCAATTCCCCTATAGCACATCCTTCCCTTTTCGATGTTCGACCGTGTTGCCACTCGCCTAGGTTATGGAATAGCGCAGCTTAAAAGTCTTGTCATCTTAGGTGGCCCACCCCCCTACCGAGTCATAGTCCAACCCCTCGAGAGTCCAGTCATGTCTGTCAGCTCCTCTTGTCACATCCAGAGTCGAGTCTGTCGGTATCTCTCTCCTCAAATTTTCGCTTCAAAGTTTGCAAAACTTAGCCATTTGATAAAATCCTTTTCGACAAGGTCAAATTTCAGTCTATTTAAACTGCAAATTTCTTTTCTACCCCTTTCAATTTTGAAAACCTATCTCCTAGCACGTGAGTTGCTTTCAGGACTTCGATTTCAAAATGAAGCAAAAACCATTTTCTCCAGCACAAGCTAGTCTATAGATGCTAACTGCATTTCCTATGTGCTGTCTTGCTATATACTATGCCTGCTATTTCTACCTATGTATCTAACATTTCAGGTATCAGTTAGTGCTTCCCAACGGAACATCAAAGGTGGTGTTTCTCCTGGAATGCTACATGCAAGTTTTTATGTGTCAGCATACGGGTACACCCAAGACTTCAGCTGCAAGTCCCGCGCAGCTACTTTACTCCCTAGCGTGAGTCAGTGTTTCTCCTGGAATGCTACATCCAAGATGTGATGTGTCGGCATACGGGTACACCTAGGACTTCAAAGGCAAGTTCGACTCCCCACGGAGCTATCATCATCAGGACAGGTATGACCCTCTGCTTATGGTTGGCGAGCCCTTCACGCAAGTCTAATGGACTATAAACGACCCGATCGGAAGGCTGCCAGGTCGTAATCTGCGATTGGCATGGTAGCTACTCTGACTTTCGCCTTGTCCAAGCCTCAGTCAGAGTGGAGGCTCTGTAGACACCCGCATTTTGCCTGCTAGTGTCTATAGCAGTTCCCGACAAAACACCCGATGATGATCGGACGTAAACGTGACTTAATACGTTCGAATACGGACTCGAAATCCATAGTATCCGACGTGGGCATTTAGCGGAGTGAAAATATCTCAAAACCGACCTCAAATCCAGGCCCAGTGGGCCGTTTCCAATAAAATGAGACTAATTTGGGTCAAAATCGACACCGTAAATAAAATCGTCTTTTGGCGACCGGGTCAAAACCCGGTCAAAGACGAATCCGACACAAAAAACAGCCAAGTTCGCTTTTAGAAGCTTGTCCAACAACCAAGATCAATTCAAAAATGGTCAACAATCTTTCCCTAAATATACTCCACCCGCCTAACCACTCGATCGAGTGACATGAGCCCACTCGATCGAGTGGACTTTTAAAAAACGAAATGGCGCCCTTTTGTGGGTCACTCGGTCGAGTGCATCTAGGGCCACTCGATCGAGTAACCCTAAACCGGGGTCCTCCTTATAAATACCCCCATCACATCAATTCATTTCACAACTCTTTTGACTCCCCATTCAACCTTAACCTTTTGCAACCCTCATCATTCAACATATACAAACCCTTTGAACTAGGCTTCAAACTCACAACATTCATATCCTTTCTACACACACATACACACCCTCGAGATCAAAACTCGTCAAAGACCCGAGAGCATCCTCTTCCTAACCATATACACCCAAACTCACCCTACATGTCTCGGCACTCCTGCACACACGCCGCTACTACGAGTCCGTTTCCGAGGCCAATTAAGCATGTCGGTTAAAGGTGTAATTCAAATCCCGACATTCTTTTCTTCCTTCTTCTTTTTCGTTCCTTATATATATATATATATATATATATATATATATATATATATATATATATATATATATATAGAGGTAGGTTCAAATAAGGTCCACAATTTTTTTAAGTCTATATTGAAGTTACAGATGACATACGCTAAAGTTGCATTTGTTCAAAATTGATATATATACAAATGCAACTTTAACGTATGTCATCTGTAACTTCAATATAGACTTAAAAAAATAGTGGACCTTATTTGAACCTACCTATATATATATATATATATATATATATATATATATATATATATATATATATATATATATATATATATATATATATATATATATACTATTATTATTAGTCGATATTAACGATACTAACTTTTAATTTCATGTATACTAACTCTCTAATCTAACATTTTTTTATTTATTGTATCTAACACCTAACATTTTAATTCTTTGTTACTAACTTTTTTATTCTTTCGCATTATAACATTTAACAATTAATACCGTGTATATGCATATAATAGTAATAAAACTCGGATCCGAACACGTTTGACTATGACGATCATCTAAAGTCCGTTTAATCCCTTTACGAGTCACGACGGAGGTGGCACCCTTTCGAGGAGCGCCGCCCCAAGTACTCAAGGGCGTAACGAGATCGTGGTCGTTCATAGTTGAACGCGTACGATTCCATTTCTAAGGTTAGCGCGAAATCCGTTGATGCGAAAATCGACATCACATAATCCGTTAGGATTAGTATCGATGTCGTAACGCGGAGGGACACAATTTCATCACTAATCAAAATTTTCAATCCCATAATAGCATATATTCATAAAATTCTGATGACGGTCTCATAATCGCATAGTACACGATTATGGCACCGAAAACCGAGTTGAGTTTAAATAATGCAATATTTTTATTTAACTCGTTCAACCATCGACTTTAAATAAATAAAAACGAAACGATCCATAACTCATACAGGGGGCACTCGACCGAGTGCCATAGGCTACTCGATCGAGTAGCACCCCAAAAACTGGGCAGTAGCTACCTCGAAGGCATACTCGATCGAGTCTAGGCCATGACTCGATCGAGCGTGTCCTTTAGCCCAAGAAAACCGAGAGCCTCGAGCATCATCCGAGCGTCGTCTTTTTTTACGACTTAGTCGTCGGGTGCAAAGTCAATCACGTGATCTTCTTTATCAAAACTCATGCATATCATTTCACTTTAACGACTTTGATTGATGTCTTTCACGATTAGTTTTGTATCGACGACTCTGTAGTCGTATCCGATATATAACTAATTTAGACGCCAATTTTTCGATGTGATAAGTCGGGACAAGGCATCGAGATTTGGGATCGGGCTAGCACCACGCCTAGGTCCCATATCTCCGTCCTCCGTTTAATACACAATATAATGTGTATTTAATCGAACTTCGTCCATTTACTTAACTTACGGTCTAGTTTATATTTATTATATACGGGTCCGTTTCTAGTTAGTATTTTCCGCTTTTAATTCCGTTTATTATTTTATCGCTCGTTGTATTGTGAATTCCGGGTTGTATTCCGCCCGTGTAATTTGTAATTTATTTACGAGTTTTCTATTTTTGATGTTTGCCATTTATTTATTTAAATGAACATCACATGCTAGATCACTTTGACGTGAATCAAGATGCATTAAAATGACGTAGTTCACATAACTCGCATGCTTAGCCGAAAACGTTGTTTGCATATCATTTAATCAATTTACTAGCGCGCGTACACGAACACGAACGATGTCTTAGTAGAGGCCGCTAAGTGCGGGCGGGGTTGGGTGTCCTTAGTGGGCTTCCCAACACGTACCCTCACCCCTTACTCAGAACCTCGGTTTTCCGGATGTCCGAAACCGTTGGCGCACGAGACTCTTTCTATACACGATAACCGGTAGAGACGGTATCGGTATCGCAATGCAAAGGGACGAGCCCCATAAACTCTGAAATCGAAATGGGCCGTACTTTGTGTGCGTTTCATGACGAAATAGAGTGGGCTCGAATGGGTCCGAATTCCCATAAATTCGGTGGCGACTCCAACTTTGACATAAATTTCAACTCGAGAACAATTTTACCACGATATTCATTCGCCTACCCAAACCCGCGTTGAAATTTAAATCGAAACCAGCGAACTTTGTGGGAGTTCGAGCCCGTTCGAACTCACTCTATACTTGGGCGTGTCGTGCACAAAACAAGGCATGCTTTAGTACTAGAGCTTCTTGGGTTCGTCCCTTTGCATTACGATAACGATGCCGAGTTATCAAGTACCGTGTATCGAATGACTCTCGTGGGCCAACGGTTTCGGGCATCCGGAAACCGAGGTTCTTAGTGAGGGGTGAGGGTACGTGTTGGGAAGCCCACAAAGGACACTCAACCCCACCCGCACATAGTGGCCTCTACTAAGATATCGATCGGTTTTTTAATACGCAGACTAGTAATTCAGTAAAATGTTTATGCAAACATTATTTTACGATACATAAATATATTTTTTGTTACTACGTCATTTAATGCATTTTGGGTTATGTCGAAGTGGTTTAGCATGCGATGTTCATTTAAAGCCAATAAATGACAAATATCAAAAATAGAAAGCTCGTAAATAATTACAAATTACACGGGCAAAATACAACCCGGAATTCACAATACAACAAGCGATAACAAAAATAAAGGATTAGAAACGGCAAACATTGACCATAAACGAACCCGTAGATATAAAATGTAAGCTAGACCGTAAATTGAATGCTCGGACGAACTTCGAACAAGTACACATTATATTGTGTATCGATCGGAGGACGAAGACTTTTAATATGCGTTTAGCGTATGGGACCGAAGCGTAGTGCTAGCTTGATCCCGGGTCTCGTGGTCTTGTCCCGACCTATCACGGTGGATTAGAAATGTCTCGACTTATCGAGTATCGGATACGATTAAAGAGTCGTCGACACTAGACTAGTTACACGAGATGCCACTCAAAGTAGTAAAAATGATGAAATGGAATAAAGTGTGATGTATGGGTTTTGAGTAGGGAAACACGTGATTAAATTACCACGTGTCGACTTAAAGTCATAAATATGACTAATCGGGACCTTGTATCATGTTTAGGCTCACGTTGGTGGCCTACAGGGGTCACTTGATCGAGTCAATGAGGGAACTCGATCGAGTGCCATTTGTGAGGAATACTCTGCCCATTTTTTAGGGAGTCACTCGATCGAGTGCCCCCTGTACGGGTGTTATCTCGTTTTTTTAAACGACCGATTTCATAATTTGTATGTTTCAAATCAAGATGTAGTCATGTTAAATATAAATATTATTCGATTTATATTAGTTTGACTCTTGAGGACTCACCATACTCGACGTTCGGTTATGGAACCGATATCTAGCATTTAGAGTGGAATTTGTAGAATTGAATTTAATCAAACTAGAACGAATATCAATTCCCTCCGCTTCACGATGTCGTAATCAATCCTTTCGGACCGTGTGACGATCGATTCCACATCAACGGGTTTCGCGCTAACCCAATTATCGATGACTCTTTTAGGCGTGACATTCGACTACGGAGTCGATATCATGCTTTTAGAGTAATATTTTGAAAAATGGCGTCGGACACGTTTGACGACGAACACCGCGATCACATTATACCCTTAAGTATCTCGGGCGGCGCACCTCGGGGGCGCCACCTCTAGAACAACTTGTCAAGGGATTATAACGGACTTTGGACGAAATTCGTCATCAAACATATTCGACTTGAAAATTCGATCGTCGTCATAAACTTAGATCCTTTGCGTTTCGATGTCGTGATTTGGCTTTTAAAGCCTACGACTATCGAGTTAGCGTCATTGGATGTTGCTCGAATGGATTTAAAATAGTTTTTGTTAATTTACACGTTATTATTATTTATGACGGAATATAAAAGAAACAATAATAAAATGTTAGATTGTTAGCGATGTTAGTATACAATAAAATAAATGGTTAGATTGCGAAAAGTAAAAGTTAGTAACGAAAATTGAAATGTTAGGTGCAAAATATAAATGTTAGATGTTAGCGGTTAGTATACGAAAAAAACGAGGAAAGAGAATAGAGAAGATGGGGTTTGTTTTACACGGTCAACCGAGATGCTTATGGTCTTGGAACACGGGATCGTCTAGTAGTGGCGTAAGCGGGGGAGCGTCGAGAATGTAGGGTGAGTTAGGGTGTGTATGGTTGAAGAGACGGTTCTCGGTTGTCGGGAGGCTAGGTCTCGGGATTTACTAGTATATATGTATGTGTGTGTGAAATGGGAGGTGAAATGATGTTGTATTGTGTGTTGTTCTGGTGAAAATGTAGGGTTTTCAAAGGTGGTGAAATGAAGAGGAGTGAGGGAGTATATGTAGAGTTTACCCCGTCCAAGGGTCACTCGATCGAGTGGCCCTAAGTGCACTCGATCGAGTGGCTTCGCAAAGGGGAGCCTGTATGTTTTTCGTAGGTGCACTTGATCGAGTGGGTTCAACCGAGTGAGAGGTTTAAGGGAAAGTCAAGATTTGATTCTTTTACTTTGATTTGGTTGTTTCATTTGTTTTGACTTTATATTTGGATGCATGCAAGGTCGGTTTCATCTCGGGTTTCGACTTTGACCGGGTTTTGACTCGGTCGCAAAAGACGGTTTTATTTCCGGTGACGGTTTCAGCTCAAGATAACTTTATATTATTGGAAACGACCCACTGAGTCTAAATTTGAGGTCGGTTTTGAGAGATTTGTAATCCACTAAGTGCCCACGTCGGATACTATTGATTCTGAGTCCGTATTCGAGCGTGTTAAAGCATGTTTACGTCCGATCATCATCGGGTGTTTTGTTGGAAATTGCTATAGACACTAGCAGGCAAAATGCGGGTGTATACAGTGTGGTTCGAGGCCAAACACACACATCTCCATAAAAGGTCCACTTTACTACAAGTGATAACACTAGGAAGGAGGATGTAACACCCCTGATTTTATAGATTTAAATTAATTTAAAGTTATGTTTGTATTTTCATTTTTTTACGATTTAACTCCCCTGATTTTATGTTTGTTTTTTTACGATTTAACCCACGATTTAAATTAAATTAAAATTTTACTCGTATTTTTATTTTTATGATTTTACTCGTAATTCTTAAAATTATTATAAAACAAATTTATCGTTTAATCATTTCAAACTCCTAAAATTCTATTTGTCTCGAAAAGTCTTCTTATATTTAAAACATATTTTTATCCCTATTTCGATTTATTTTATACATTTAATTTAATTCTTATCGAAAATCTATTTCGACGATTTAAATTCTAAATTCTTTTATTTATTTATATTTAAGCTCAAATTTCTATTTTTCGGCTCGAAGTTCATTTATATTATGTTTCGTCAAAATATTTATTACATTTACTCGAGAAATCAATTTAATTCACTTTATCGAAGATTTATTATTTATCGGGAAATACTATTCCATCGTCTAATTATTTATTTCTTTAAACTTCATTTTCATCTCAAATAATTATTTATATCTCGAGAAAAGTTTATTTTACTAATTTTATTAGTCGGCCCAATTATTTTTATTAACTAGTTTTAATTCAACTTCGTGGGTCAGTCAACTTATTATCTCGGAAACCGTCTCCTACTTGTACTTATTCGATTAATCGGTTTCCTAACCCCTCATTAAACCCACTTGACCTTGTGATTCTTTTCCCCTATCCACTTATTATTACTCTCATCCTCTTATCCTCTTGATTTCCCACATACACGTATACAACCCCCCCTTACTATCATTCACTTCCCTTTTTCATTTTTACTTCCACCGCTTCCTTTTTTTTCAGTCATGAGTCTCCCGTGCTTCTTCTCTTCGCCGCATCGTACGCCTCCTCTTCCGTTTTTCTTTCCTCTTCGACAAGCCTTGTTCATTCCCCTGTTCTCCATCGTCATCATCTTTTCGTCGTCGCGCTGCTGTTGCCCCTTTCTAATCCTGATTCCGTGAAGCTGCTGTTGTTGTTTCGTGTTTTGTTGTTGTGCGATCGACTGTCACCGCTACTGCTACTGTACCTGTCTGCACGTTGTTGCCGCTGCTGTTAATCGAGGTGGGTCCCTCTCGTTCTCCTTCGTTTTTCTTCTCCTCCCTCTTCTTCTTCTTCCCTTTATGGCGTCATTTGTTGTTGCGGCCTGTTATTTTACGCTACTGCTGCTTCTGATTTTTCTGTTCCTTCTCCTCTTCTTCGTCTCCTCCTGATTTCATCCTCTTATTCTGCTGCTAATGCTCTCGCTACTGCTGTATGCTGTTGTTTATGCGTTCATTATGCCAAATTTTGTGCCTTGATTCTGGTCAACTCGTGGTATGATCGATTCTCGTTGTTTTCTCCATTTTATGTCGATGCATCGATGCTCTGTTTGTAGGTCGTTAGTGATGATGTTTTGTGACTGTTACTACTGTTTATTGTTATCACGATTGTTGTCCATGTGTGTGCTACTCCTGCTCATCCTCGTTCTTCTTAATCTTCTTTTTCCGTCTTTTCTTGTTAGTGTTGTTGTTGGTTCGTGACATCTGCTGCTGTTTCGATTTCTTCCGATGTGCGTTATTACTAAAAGATTTTGTATTTCAGTGAATAATAACAGAAAGTTAACTACATATTTATACAGTAGCATACATGTGTGAACTAAAGATTATACAAGGTGTGAAATAGCAATTAGTCTTAATTACAATATTCTATTTTGACTAAGTAATGGAGGCAGTGTATCGGATGAATCAATTAGGCTTGATTCATGGAGGATGTCGTGGTAATCAAATCAATTTGTATTGATTTGATTAATTGAAGATTCTATTCTCTTGATACGCTCCCGCAAGACGGACGGTCGTAGAGTAAGGCCGATCTTGGAGGAAAGATTCATGAACCGGGTTTTCGGAAGGGGTTTGGTGAGGACATCTGCTAACTGGTCGTCACCGTTAATGTGTTGGACCCGTAGTGTTTGTTTTTGGACGTATTCTCGAACAAAATGAAAATCGAGGGCAAGATGCTTCATACGCGAGTGAAATACCGGATTTGCAGAGTACTGTGTTGCGCCTAAGTTATCGCAATATATCACCGGAGTGGTGTTGACCTGGAACTGGAGTTCAGTGAGTAGAGACTTGACCCATAGGAGTTCGGCCGTGGTGTTCGCTACTGCTCTAAACTCAGCTTCGGTTGAGGATCGGGACAAGGCACTCTGTTTCTTAGAGGACCATGAGATGGGATTGTGACGTAGAAATATTATGTAACCGGTGGTGGAGATGTAGTCGTCTTTGTTACGAGCATGATCGGAGTCGCTGTACCCATGTAATATTGGCGGAGATGATCGAAGAAGATGGAGACCGTGGTTTTGCGTGCCTTTGAGATATCGTAGCACGCGTTTGAGTGCTAGCCAGTGAACCGAGGTAGGATGATTAAGAAATTGTGCCAGTTTGTTGACGGAGAAGGATACATCGGGTCTTGTGAGAGATAGGTATTGTAGACTACCGACAATTGCACGATAATCCGACTCATTTTCGACGGGTTTGTCTAGATGGCGAATTAGCATAGTGTCAGGCGTGAGGGGTGTAGTAACGGGCGTGCATTCCTGCATGTTGTACTTTGTAAGAATATCTGATATATACTTGGCCTGATTTAAATGAAGGCCCGTGGATGTGTGGGTAACTTCTACCCCGAGAAAATAGGAAAGTAGACCGAGATCTTTTAGGGAAAACCGGGAGGAGATGTGCGTAATAAACTTGCTTATGGACGTAGAATTCGAACCAGTAACGATTATATCGTCAACGTAAACGAGAACAATGAGTTGAACAGAGCCATGATTATATATAAAAAGAGAAGCATCAGAGACCGAATTTAGAAACCCATAGGCTAAAAGGTAGGTTTTGAGTTCTGTATACCAGGCTCGAGGTGCTTGTTTTAGACCGTATATGGCTTTTTGTAGTTTGCAGACGTGTGTGGGGTGGACGGGGTCAATAAAACCCGGGGGTTGGGTCATGTAGACTATGTCAGTAAGGGAGCCTTGGAGAAAGGCGTTGTTTATATCGAGTTGTCGGAGAGGCCAGTTGTGGGTGATGGCAAGAGTAAGAATTAACCGCACCGTCGTGGGTTTTACGACGGGGCTGAAGGTTTCAGAATAATCGAGTCCGGGACGTTGGTTGAAGCCTTTGGCTACTAGGCGGGCTTTGTGTTGTTTAACGGAACCATCGGGATTGTATTTGAGACGAAATATCCATTTACACCCTATGAGATTCTGGGTCGGATTGGGGGAACTAGGGTCCATGTGTGATTTCGGGTAAGGGCTGTGTGTTCTGCCAACATAGCATCGCGCCAACTTGGGTCAATTAATGCCTGTTTGATGGTCGAGGGAGTAGTATAGGTTGGTTGTGTGGTGGCAGTATGAGCGTTTGGAGGTGGGAAATATTTCGGGTTTGGTTTTATAATGTTGCGTGAGAGACGTGTGGTGGGCCGCGGGGGTGGTGGTGGTGGTGGTGGGGAGGAATGATTGGTGGAGTTGGTGGTTGAAGTGTTAAGCGACTCAGAGGGAGTGGTGTCGGAGGTGGCAGGAGTGGAGGGGTTTGAGACGGTCTCAGCCGGCTGATCGGTTGAGGTGTTTGGTTGGTGGGGTGGTGAGTTGGGTTGGGATCCGGTAGATGTGTTGTGAAATTCGGTAGATGTGTTGGGTGTGGAGGATGAAGATATGGGAGGTAGGGAGGAGTTAGGTAGAACAGGAAGGGTGAATGATATCCAGGAGTTAGTTTGAGGAGGTGTATATTTAGCTGTATTGGTGAGGCGTGGGTAGGGATATTCCGTGTCAACAAAACGGACATGTCGAGACGTGTAGAGTCGGTTGGTGGTGGGTTCAAGACATAAATAGGCACTTTGGGTGGTTGAATAACCTAGAAAGACACATGGTTGAGATCGGGGTTCTAGTTTGTGAGTTGTATAAGGTCTTAACCATGGGTAGCATAGGCACCCGAAGTTATGAAGTTTTGAATAGTTTGGTTGTTTGTTAAATAATTTGTTGTAGGGATTATCATTATCGAGAGATGGTGTTGGGAGGCGATTGATCAAGTATGCTGCAGTAGTGAAGGCGTAAGGCCAGAATGTATCGGGTAATTGAGAATGGGTAAGGAGAGCTAGGCCTGTTTCGACTATATGACAATGACGACGTTCCGCAAACCCATTGTGTTCGGGAGTGTGAGGAGGGGATGTTAAGTGATGTATTCCATTATCTAAAAGTTCCGGGGTAAGTTTGAGAAATTCTCCACCATTATCGGAGTAAAATTGACGGATTGGTCGTTGAAAATATTTCTCAACAAGAGCTTTAAAACGATTAAATGTGCTAAATGTGTCAGATTTTCGTTTAATGGGGAATAACCATATGTAGTGAGTAAAGTGATCGATAAATATAACGTAGTATTTAAGGGAATCGTGAGATAAAACAGGGGACGTCCATACGTCGGAGTAAATTAAATCAAGTGGGGCACGAGATATAAGAGAAGACGTATGAAATGGGAGTTTCCGACTTTTATTGGTGAGGCAAGCATTACAATAATTTAGAGGTAAAAAACGGAAGTGCAAATTATTAGATAAACGTTTAAGTATGGCATCAGATGGATGTCCAAATCGATGATGCCAGTCGAGAGGAGTAGTGTGGACAGCGGGGTGGGCTTGCGGTTGGACGGAGGGCCATTCATATGATCCGGCTTTATTATATCCTCGAAGAAGGACCGCTCCCGTCGATCGATCCTTAATAAGAAAAGAATTTTGTGAGAATATTGCTATAGCATTGTTATCAAGGCAAAATTGACGAACGGAAAATAATTTACGGGAAATAGACGGAACACAAAAAACATTATTGAAGTGAAGAGTAGAGGTAGGACGAGAAACGGTGAATGAACCTATGTGAGTGATTGGGAGAGCGGAACCGTCGCCAATGACTATGTCATCGGGCCCATCATATGGTTGATGGAGAGCTAGGTTGTCAAGGTCGTTTGTAATGTGGTGGGTGGCTCCTGTGTCAACGATCCATGGATCGTGTTGAGCCGGTTGATGATAGGTGGCAGGGTGAGCTTGAGGACGTGGTTGGCGGGTAGGAAAAACCACCATAGGGTATTGACGTGCAAGAATACGACAGTTAGAGGCGACATGACCGATTTCGTCACAAAAGTGACAACGACCTTTATATGGGCGGGGTTGGGTCTGATTGGGGTTAGGCGGGGTGTAGGGGCGAGACTGGTGGGATGGTTGGTTCGGGTTTTGGGAACGAGGTTGGTATCGGTGCGGGGTCCAGGTGTGGGCCGGGTTAGCCGAGGGAGGGAACGGGCTTGGGTTGGGGTTGGGTCGTTTTTGTAGGTTCACAGTAATCTCATGTTGAATGAGTTTTTCATGAAGATCGTCGAAGGGTATCGGGGTGTCACGAGCTTTAACAGCATTGATGACGGGGTTGTAAAGCTCGTAGTCGAGACCATCAAAGACATGTGTGATGATATCTTCGATGTCCATAGGACGGTCTAGTTGTGCTATGTCATCGGTGATGGATTTGATGGATTGCATGTACTCAGTGATGGTGCCATCACCGAGTTTGAGAGAGGCTAGGTGGGCTTTAAGCTGAAGTTTACGACCTCGGGATTTGTTGGCGAAGGTGCGGGATAGGGTAGACCACGCTTCGTGGGAGGTTGATACATTGTTGATAAATGTGGCTGTGCCGGATGTGAGAGTTCCGGCGAGGGCTCCTAAGATTAATTGGTCTTGCCTATACCAAGTGGCATAGGCGGGATTGGGTTCAGTTTTTGGCTCGGTTTCGGGAGGTACGGCAGGTTTGGAGATTGTCTCGGAGGGGGCTGTAAGTGTTCCGTCAAGGTAATTAAAAAGGCGGTGACCGTTTAGAATTGCGCGGATTTGAAAGCTCCATTGCTTATAGGATAGGGTGTCGGTAAGCTTGATGCAATTGGTGAATTGAACTTCGTACAGTGGTTTGGAGGGTTCGTCGACATTGGGAATGCTGTTGTTTGGGGCCATGGTGATGATTTTTGGTCGGGTTTGTGAAGGACGAGATTTTATTTGAGTTTTTGGGATCGGTGCTCTGATACCATAAAAGATTTTGTATTTCAATGAATAATAACAGAGAGTTAACTACATATTTATACAGTAGCATACATGTGTGAACTAAAGATTATACAAGGTGTGAAATAGCAATTAGCCTTAATTACAATATTCTATTTTGACTAAGTAATGGAGGCAGTGTATCGGATGAATCAATTAGGCTTGATTCATGGAGGATGTCGTGGTAATCAAATCAATTTGTATTGATTTGATTAATTGAAGATTCTATTCTCTTGATAATTACCGTTGTTGTTGTCCTATTGTGTTTGTCGTGTCGACTCAGATTGAATTCACATTTCAGACTTATGTATGTCACATAATTCCCTTCTTCCGTCTTATGACGATTAATCTTTATCACTTTGTTTTCCTGATTCACGAGTCTTGCTTTCCGTTCTTCTATTCTAATCGTTCTTCGTCTTCGCGTTAATCTTGAGCATTGACCACCTATGTTATTCCAATCTTCCTGATTTCCGACTCTTTTGTTTATGTTTGTATATTTCTTTCTAATTTTCGTTGGAGTATGAAGTTTTACTAAGAACGAGTGTTCAAGACGACTTTGGAATTCAAGATTGGAGGTCGGCTGTTAGACGAGCAAATATTTTGGGGTTATCGATTCGACTCAAGGTAACTTTAGGACGTTACTCGATTATATATCGTAAGTTTGAATAGTATCTAGTAAATATTGAAACTACGATATACCCCTCTATTTTCTCATTTTCTACGATATACCCCATCTTTGCAAAATTCTCACTAATACCCATGTACTTATTTTAACTCACTAAACATGACCTAAACATCATTAAACCGTCTAATGATCCGTTAAGTGCTGAGTTGACGGTTGAGTTGGCGCTGAGTAGGACCTGACATGGCAAGGAAAGACTTTTACTTGATTGATTCATTTTCCCTCCATTTTCCCCCAAATTTTCCCTCCAATTCCCCTAAATTCCCCCCATTTAATTAATTACCCCATTTTTCCCATTTTATACTTCACTTTCTTCTTCTTCATCTTCTTTACTTCTTCCCTTTTCTTTTATATATTCTGATGTCGTCATCTTCATCGTCATATAAGATAATCTTATCAAATTTATATGTCTATAATTTCACACAAACTACAGTACTCTGTATTCATATTATTATATCCACCTTTAAGAAATGACCAGCATCCTTGTTTTGCATTTACATTGCCTAAACAGCTATATGTCGTATATTCTGCCTGTAAGCCTGCCTTTATTTGAGAAGAATCCACCTCTTTTATCATTACGCAAGCTGTAGGGTTAAGTGTACCAAATATCAAAAGATTTGTTAATCAGTCCATATCTTTCATAGTACCCATAATGATCATAATGTCATACGTAAGGCACAAACCTGTCACAATACAAATTAACTCAACTTACAGTCAAAATCATGATGAATCAAATCATAAAAGTTCGTAAACTAGCTGAAATCGTAAACGAACGGCAAATTAGCAAGAAAAAACCAGTCACGGTTCAAATTCAATCAACTTATAAACAGAAACACAACGAATAAATTCACAAAAAAACGTAAAAGTAGCTGAAATCGTAAAGGATCTGTGAATTAGCAAGACAAAAATTGACCACAATACAAATTCTCTCGACTTACAATCAGATACCAACGTACAAATTCACAAAAAAAACGTAAACGTAGCTGAAATCGTAAACGAACTGTGAATCAGCAAGGCACAAATCTGTCACAATTAAAATTCACTCAAATTACAATCAGAATCACAATGAATCAAATCGTAAAAGTTCGTAAAGTAGCTGAAATCGTAAACGAACTGCAAATTAGCAAGATAAAACCTGTCACAGTTAATACCTGGAAAATCAGAGATGAAGAACACATAAGAGATATTTTTTTTGGGAAATTAATAGATAAATTAGGGTTTCTTTGGGAGGAAATGAGTAGAGGAGGGTTAGTTTATTTTACCAGAGAAGCAGAGGAGTGCAAGAGTTTAAACGTCAATCTTTTCAAATGTTTTTTTATTTATTTAATAGTTTTAATTGGGTATATATGTCACATATAGTTTTAATTGGGTATATATGTCACATATAATCAATGCTGAGTCAGCCGACTTTCATTGCCATGTCAGGTCCTACTCAGCGCCAACTCAGCACTTAACGGATCATTAGACGGTTTAATGATGTTTAGGTCATGTTTAGTGACTTAAAATAAGTACATGGGTATTAGTAAGAATTTTGCAAAGATGAGGGGTATATGGTAGAAAATGAGAAAACAGAGGGGTATATCGTAGAAAATCCCTAATATTATTTTAAATTGTGTACCTTATAAATATTTTACAAGTTTTTGATATCATTTTATAAATCGTTAGTAATTTAACACTTTCGCTTCTCGTCGTCGGCGATTTACTTAAAATCGTCGACAATTTTACATAATTTATTTATTTTACACTTTACTCCATTTTTCTTCCTTAACTAAACAAAACAAAAATTAAGTTACTGCATCTCTATCCGATCAAAACAAAAACGATCAATTTCCTAAACAAAATTAATTAATTAATTTTAGTTCAATTTTAGTTGTTACTAACATCGCGATATTCCTTCTAAAACTATATAATTAATTAGAACTAACAAAATTCCTAAACAAATTATAAATAACACGATAAAGCATTCATAATTAGAAAATGTAAACAACACGATATCGATTACTATTAGAAACGAAGATCAGCAGCAATACCAGGGCATAGCCGTGAAACGTCAAAGCCTACGTCTGGGTATAGCGGTAAAAGATCAAAGACTACGCCTGGGCATAGACGTTAAAATTCAAAGTCTACGCCTGGGCATAGACTTTAAATCTAGAAGTTTACGCCTGGGCATAGATTTAAAACTTGAAGTCTACGCCTGGGCATAGACTTTAAATCTCGAAGTTATCGCCTGAGCATAAACTTTAAAACTCGAAGTCTACGCCTAGGCATAGACTTTAAATTTCGAAGTCTACGCCTGGGCATAGACTTTAAAACTCGAAGTCTACTCCTGAGCATAGACTTTAAAATTCAACGCCTACACGTTAAAGCAGACATACGCCTATAGGCTATTCCCGGGTTGTCTTCCACGTATATACCGAAAAGTCTTTCACGACTGTCTTTTCTTTTTCCGCAATAACCAATGAAATTACACCGCGTACATAACAAGAGAAATAAATTAACCTCGTCAACGACGTCGTCTTCCGAATTGTTTTCGGTATACGGCAAATTCAAATCAAAAGGGAAATTGTTAATCGTGTTCGACATTCCGGACAATCGTCAACGTTATTGGAAAAATCAAAATATAAGTGTTTCGATGTTACTCCGATGATATTCGGTTAAATTTAAGAGTTTTTTGTCAAAAGGCACATAACATTTACGCCTTTTGTAAAAAAGGCACCTAAAGTTATTTTTTTTGCCCAAAAGCACCTTAAATTTACATTTCTTTGTTAAAAGACACCAAACATCAACTTACGTCAAAAAATCGTCAATATTGACGGTTTCCATCCTTTAATCTTCTTCCATCCACCCTTAATCAACCTTCATTCCTTAATCAAACTCAACCAACCCTCCTCTTTCTTTAATTCAACCATCTTCCCTTAATCAAACCCAATCAATCCTTTTCCTCCTATTTACTCTTTATTTGCATACATCTCAATTATCAATCCCCATTACTTAAGTAAGAACCGTCAAGTTTTCGCTCAATCAGTAAGTTTTTAATTATAGCTCTTCATTCTAAGAACAAATTAAATTTTTGAATTCAATTTTCATTTTTATGTTATTTACCCTTAATTTTGAGTACTCCCTCCGTTTCATTGAAAGATTCCACCTAAAAAAGGTACATTTTTTAAGGATAATAATAAAATATTCAAAAGTAGAGAGGGTGTAAAGTAGGTGGGCCACATAGGTAAGAGGGAAAAAGTTATACCAAAAAAGAAAGTGGAAGCTATCAAAGAAATTTACGAAAAAGGAAAAGTGGAAGCTTTCAATGAAACAGAGGGAGTATAATTTTAGGGTATGTGTATGTGTTAGAGTTTATTAGATAAATTTTTGAGTTAATACTGAATTGAATGAAGTTTCTGTTGTAAGAAATTAAGAATACTAATTTTTGTGTTTAAATTTGTGAGTTTAAGTAATCATCTGTTATTCATTTTTTGTATTTGTCAATTGATTTTTGGTTTAGTAATCATTTGTTTTTCATTCTTTATGTGTATCATATAAGACGAATACTTAAAGATGACATGTTAATTGAGAATATGCAAAAGTGGAAAAAAAAACCTGGTTCAATTAAGGAGAGAGTAAAAGGGGTTTTGAATGAAAATTAAGTTTTTTTTGGGAGGAAAAATTGAGTATTGTGGAAAAATAAAGAGAATGAGAAAAGAAGATAATAAGGTAATGCAAAGGAAGAGGGAAGGAAGATGTTGATTGAGTTTGGTTAAGGGATGAGTGTTATTAAGGGTTGATGGAAGAAGATTATGATGGAAACCGTCAATATTGACGGTTTTTTGACGGAAGTTTGTGTTTGGTGCCTTTTAACAAAGAATTATAAATTTAAGGTGCTTTTGGGCAAAAAAAAATAACTTTAGATGCCTTTTTTACAAAAGGCCTAAATGTTAGGTGCCTTTTGACAAAAAACTCTAAATTTAAATATAATAGTGCTACTTTCGGACTTTTTAATTTCCTTAAGTTAAATAGTGGTAGGTTAAATAATAGTAATTACGTTAATTTAGTTAGTAAATCGTGATAATATAATAGTAGTTACGTTAAATATAATTTAGTTAGTTAGTTTAGATTTTGTTTAGTTAGTAATTAAACAGAGGGCAATTCGGTCATTTACTATCATATTTGCCGACGACGTTAAGTAAATCGCCGACGATGATGAGTAGTCCCCTAATTTAATTATTTACGATCGTTATAATATTTTGTTGGTTATCATGACACTAGTAACTAAATAATATCGATTTTATATTTTCGTGATATTTTGTTAATCTATATTTTTAACTCAAAATCGTATTTTTATATTATAATCGAGATTTTTATACTTGTTCAATAAATTAATTTCGTTTTACGACTTATATTAACAAATGAGAAAGTAATCAATTTTGTTTTAAATACAT
The DNA here is from genome assembly GCA_958450325.1 of Agrostemma githago. Classification (NCBI taxonomy): domain Eukaryota; kingdom Viridiplantae; phylum Streptophyta; class Magnoliopsida; order Caryophyllales; family Caryophyllaceae; genus Agrostemma; species Agrostemma githago. The sequence goes on along the minus strand of OY288252.1, from coordinate 55,223,941 downwards.
TTTTTAGTCGAGACTATTTTCCCTAATAATTTCTCATTTGTCTACGATTGGTTATTATTAGTAAAATCAGTATTAATTATTGATAAAATATAATTGCTAAAACTAATTTGAAAGCTTTATAAAATCTCGTTTAATTTATAAAACTCATTGACTCAATTAGTTTTGATATCATTTTTCTTAAAACATCACTTTTCTAAACTTATAGTTTTAACTCGATTTTCTAATTATTTATAAAATATTATATTTTGACTTATTATATTTTATTTATATTTTGAGTAACGAATTTAGAAAAATATTAAAGTTACGATAACAACGATAATTATAAAATGTTAATTTCGTTAGAAATGCTAATTTTATACATTTCACTTATTTTAATAACTTACGAATTTTCTATAACAATATTTCTATTTTAAGTAAGTTTCTAAAATTAGTAGGTTTCTATTTATAGAAAGTTTCCCTTTTAATATAAAATGTTTATTCCTTTTGTCTTCATATTATTTATAATGATTATATCTTTTGTTTATATCGATAATGGCTGTTTTGGAGTTATGGAATAAAGATAAGTGTGGGGTTAGAGTAATATAGTCTGGGATGTACGTTTTTGCCATCAGCTATAAAGCCGGTGTGCCTATTTGGGGCACATTTGGTCGTTTAACTAGGCGTCGTTTCACCCAGGAGAGTGTACATTGTACCCCTAAGCTAGATATCACATCGTGTTAGTCGCCATCAGTTGAACTGGATACATTTGGTGTCCAGGAGGGGTGTATACTACTTAAATCAGGACCTCGCTGCACGCAGTCCTTTTATAGTTGAATAGCCTAGTTAGAGACTGGGTTCTGTTATGAGTTAAGTCTACAGTTCTCGAAGCTAGTTTCCAGTATTATCCTAATGAAAGTCTAGCCTTGTGCACACTGATCGAATACCATAACATCAATTTTTGAATATTATTATTATCGATTGATTTTGACTTGCAGGTTAGCAAGTGCTTTAAGTTTCGCTGAAAACTTATTTTTATTATATCGTTTTAATGTTTTCTCTTTTAAAATATTTTGATATAATAATACTATTATTTTCCATATGATATAATATGGCTGGGAGAACGTCCGAGTTACTCCCCAATGACGTGGCTGTTATGTTTATAACATGACAGGTATTTGCTGCTGGGTTTAGGTGTGAGCTAGCAAGTAGCGTGAATCCTACTCTTTCTTCATTCATGTTTTTGATTTTAGTAATGCTGTTTGGAGAATATTTATTTTATCCCTTTTGTAAAAAGTGGCCTCTGTATTGAGTTATTGACTAACCGTTCTTTTATTAAAATGTAGAACATTCGGTGTGTTTTAATCCCAAATCTATAGTGTTTCCGCCACTGTATTGCATTAGAATTTTTAAGGGATTACAGAGGAAGCTTATAACCATCAGTCTTCCTCCTATTTTTTCAATGTGGAATAACATTCACAATGGAAGCAAAAAAAAACAACTAAACTTTGTCAATGTGGGATAAGTCTCATTTTTTTCTTATTTTCTCAATGTGAGACAACAAGTAAAGAAGCTTCTTTTGAAGAATATAACCGAGCCACTAAATGACGATGTGGGATACTTATCCAACAAATAATCATCCAATGAAAACTCAAATAAGGTTTTCTGTCAATGAGTACATAAATCTACCATGATATCATCTCATTTGGTTTTGTACGAATGTGGTACATGATTGTAGATACTCAAGATTCAGTGGGAGTATGAAAATATATCAAGTTTTATACCCTTTTAGTAAATGGGACTAATGCAGTCTCATTGATGTTCTTAAGGAAAAATTCATTTAGAATACACAGTATTACTTAAATCCATGTACTTCAGGATTTTTTTCATGTGCTGAAGTAATAAGGTATGATTAAACTTAGTTTGTATATATTTGGATATTGTGTATATTCCATAGTTTAATTGACAGATATTAAGGGAGTATAGTAGAATATTGAGATCCATTAAGGGCAGCAAAACGTATTTGATGGGGTCAGCTACCTGCTGGTGAGCACTCGCCAATCGAAGACCCGGGTCTTATCCATTTCATGGCAGATCCGGACCCTGCAGGTCTGACACTGAGGTGTCAAGTCGGACCCCCCGGCCGACCCCTAAGAGCACGTTACTGGGGAAGCTGGCTCCACGACCCTCAACCCGGCCCCGGGGTCTGCCCTCCGGTCGGACCGACCAAGCCCCCCTCTTGAGCCCTTAATGGGGCATCCTTGACTCCCGGTCATTCAGACCCCGAGGATATGCTCCGAAGGGAACCCCCCCGTCTCCTGCCTAAGGTAAGGGGCACGCATAAATCACGTGCCCCCTCCTCTCTCTCTCTCTCTCTTTCTCTCTCTCTCTCTCTCTCTCTCTCTCTCTCTCTCTCGAGGAAACCTATAAATACTCCTTAATGTTTACTCATTAAGGGTAGAGGTGTTAATGAGACGAGACAGCTCGTGAGCAGCTCGAGCTCGACTCGGTCAAAGCTCGGCTCGTGCGAGCTCGACTCGACAACTTAATGAGTCGAGCTGAGCAAGGTGTGGCTCGGCTCTAAAAGCTCGCGAGCAGCTTGATTTGATGTGATTAGTTAATATTTTGTTCTTATTTATTAAAAAAAATACTAATTATAGTTACATAGTTTTTTCACCATATAAAATGTTCTTATTGATTTGACTAATGCATTTGTACATGTTTTTAGGATCCCAACTTATTAAAACACATCGGTGCAAAAAACATAAATTTTAATAATTATATATAGGCTCGAGTTAGGCTCGAACTCGTATTTTAGCTCGCGAGCTTGGTTTCGAGCTCAATTTTTTCAACTTCGGGTAAGCTCGAGATCGGCACGACTTCGAATTTTGCTTAACGAGCACGAGTCGATTAAGGCCGAGCTCGTGCTCGGCTCGGCTCGGCTCGGTTACACCCCTAATTAAGGGGTAATTAATTTTCTCTCACAAAATTCTCTCCAAAAACGCCACCTTGCTCCTCACGAACAAGGTTCTTTAAGCGCATTTCACAAACTTACTTAGGCATCGGAGAGGGTTCCCTCGGATACTTCTGAGGCTATGTTTGCTTCTTGTGCAGGCACGGGCGGCCCGCTCCACCAGGAAAGTCTGATTCGAGGGGAGAAGGAAGTGAGACGTGAAGGTTAAAGCGAGATCCAAAATACAATTCGATTTAGATCCAAACCCGGTTTGGAGTTGATTGTTTCCGACACAGAACAATATTGTTTGTCATTTATTTTTAGAGCAAAACAATGTTATCATATAGGAGATCGGTTCATTGAGATCATTCGTTATTTCGACTCCTATACTATTTGGTCATGCTTATTTGTCATGAAACAACAAATTAAGTTCGGTATTGAAAGATCATTTGAGTTATTTGTGACAACTTGACGGTTATTATAGTTTCAAATAACAATACAAGTGATGTGTTGTTATAGAAACGATTCAGAGTGAAAGGCGTCTAAGATATGTTTGTAGAAACTTCATTTTTGCGGATCCGCTTAGTAAGGAATTACCATCCATAGTCTTTCCTGAGCATATTGCTCAAATGGGTGTTTTCGGTTCTAAAGATATTTGGTTTAAGTCGGAGTTTGTCACATTATTATATAAGGTTATTCAGTTCTGCAGAAATAAGGTTTACAGTTTTCAGTTTCACTCTGTCTTATTTGGTTGATCTCACTAAGGCTTAAGGTGGACCAGTTGGAAATATGCATATTTGGATCACATTCGGTTGCTAGCTGTTTCCATGCTACACTCCTATACTAGAATACTAGATTCATGTCGTTAGTCATGTTGGCATATGTGATCATTGATGGGTCCTATTACGACAAACTGTGGCAAAGGCCGCTTTGGTTCTATGTTGATATGATTGATGGACCGAATTGCTTAAGATGGTTAGACTGTTTGATAGTATTTTTTAGCTCATCAGATTATATTGTAAATACAATTTTCAGGTGCCACACATATATAGATGTATTTGGCCCAGGTGGGAGATTGTAAGAATTATGGGCCTAAATACAATATACATGAACAAATTATTTATTCGGGTAATAATTGTATTCATAAGCTATCTATTAAAGTTAAACTCAAATATAATGTGATCTACTATGGTGTATTATTTACGGGCTTATCAGGCCCGTCGAAAAGCATGTTCACCCGGTTCCAAGAACCGGGGCCCATCGTGGAAGGGGGCCGCATTGGGCTTCACTTAAGTATATAGTGTTAATGACAATACCAAAGTTGTTAGTAATCACAGTGGTCTAGTGGTAACGTATTGATGCATAAGGCTTTGTTTTACCTGTGGATTGGGGTTCGAATCCCTATACGTGCGAAGTTTTTAAATTTTTTTTCTCTTTTTTGTTACTCCGTATTTTAGTTTCTTTTTACCTTTTGACGTACTTTCCGCTTTCTTAGAGTATGAAAAATACATAATATATGACATTTAATATAGATATCTTTTTTTAATTATAATTTGTGGGTGATTTATTAATTTATACTAGTTGTTTTATAAAAACGAAATAATCTTTGTAACAAATACAGAGTACCATACTACGAGATTTACGACCCACATAAACTATTTTATTATACGGAATATTAAAAAAAATCGACACTTAATTTCAATTTGAGATCAATGATAATACGTATTATTTTTCAAAATAACCTAAAAATATGGGAGACGATGTTCGGTAAAGGGCCTCTAAAAAATATTTGGCACGGGGCCACCAAATATCATTTGACGACCCTGGGGCTTATATATACGTCTTAAAAAGTATGGGTCAGACTATTATGTACAAATGTAGATACCCATTAGGTTTTCTAATGTTCGATGGACGCATTAGACTTAGGAGATTATATATAGCCACCAGGGTTATGGTCCTGGTGGCACACAATAACCTATATAATCTCCCCGCCCTCCATCAGTAGAGAGATTCATATGGTTTGTGTGTCTACTAGAAGACCTAATCCAGAAGACCGTCATGACGTAAGTTATCAGTATTATCAGGTACGCTTCCATTACAACTAATTACAGTTTATTACCGATTAATTTAGTTTGAAGACAGATTAAATCTAACAAGATATCATCATATAGCATGCATCAAAGTGGTGGATTGTTAATGAATAGCGTAGCAGAATTGTCCACAAGGTGAAATGCAAGAGAGTTTATGAGGGGTTATAAAAATTGTGGAGTTGGTGATGACAACAGAAGGGCAAGAAGAGAAGCAAGTCATGTGAGAATAGACATGGAATGAGATGGGAACCAAGGGGCATGTGAAACATGGCTAATAAGTTGGGCATGTGAATCACAAAAAAATGAATGCGAAGGAAGTTGGGTCAACTAGAGCTATCTATCTATCTATCTATCTAACTAAGCAAGGGGTTAACATGAGCCACTATATGTGCATGTGATCGGATAGTAAAGGGGATAAATCCAAGCCATAGCAAGTTAGCAACTTGTGTGGTTCACTTTGAGTTGCTCTTTTCTCATACTTGCCTACTTGAGGTATGGCCGTATGGGCTGCCCTGGCCTTCTCATCACCCCCAACAGCCGTGCCTTCATCACCCATTTCTTTCGTCATTAAGCCCGATCTCATGATTAACTTTACATAATTGATGATTAGACGACATTTCGTTGCTCGTTATGGCGGCTCCTAACTGTGCTTTCCCTAAACTAGTAGTTTTAAATCCTTGTTCTATTTTAATAGAAGATGACAATGTCTATTTATTTTTTACACAAATATTTAGTTAATTGTTAAAACTCATTGTTTAACAATAAATACTCGAAGTTTGGATCTAGAAGAGGTTGACATCACACGTATCTAATTAATATTGCATCTTTAAGATCTAATCAACTAGGAATTACCGAGTACGTACGAGCAATATTTTTAATGCTCGAAGAATTAGATTGACAAATGGCCTAGCAGAATATGTACATCTAAGATATTCGTATTTGTCTTTTTATTTACTCCGTATCAAACAAGCAAATACATCTCCATTACAAAGAATATAAAAGACAAATAAATAATTAAAATGGAAAAAATAAAATAAATGACAAAGCGTGAATACATGCATGGATTGACTTGGATAAGTAGGTAAGATATTGGAAGAGGACAAAGTGTGAAATTTCCATCCTAGAGATGATATTGACAACCGAAAGCCCACGTCCGAAGATAACAAAGTTAGTTGAATAAGGTTTGGCAAGTCGATAGTAGAAAGTAGAAATATCCCAAATGGCGAAATGTGACAAGACATTGACCCTCCTTAACATCTTTTCTACTCACTTGTAAGTTGAATGTGCTTTGAACTTGGCAAAGCTCTTCTATTCCGATCAACTAACTCATCAAATAAGAGCAGCCCATCACTTCACTGGAAATTTCCCTTATTCAACATTCCAACTTCTAAAGGATGTTTCATCACTTACCTCATCAAATTATTTATTACGAAGTAATTGATTAATCATCCACGTGCTCTTTAGGATTTTGCATACTTCTCGATACACCATGCAAAACATTGGACCCAATTCGATAATCTTGAATTCAGAAACGTAAGTGATGATATAAAATACTCCATCCGTTTCATTAATTTCTTTTAACTTAAAAGTGGTACATTTTTTTAAAAAAATAATACAATATGTAAAATTAGAGAGCAATATAATAAGTGGGTCAACTAAATAAGAGAGAAAATTATTGAAATAAAAATGGAAGAAATCAAAGAAAGTGATTGAAAAAAAAATGTGTAAGATATCAATGAAACATAAGGAGTAGTAGTAGTCATAGTAAATTTGAAATTGGCTTGATCAAATGCACTTAAACCTTAGTTGAAATAATAACTAGAATTAAGGTAACTTGACTCAAAATCATTAGACCATAATTATTCTATATTTAAAAATCCGATATTGTTAAATACAATTCTTAGGGTTGTATATAAGCATTTGAAATCTTCCAAATTTAGAACACAAATTACACATACAACAAGACAATTAATACATGTATTAAATAATTATTTCCTTATTTAAACTCTTAGACACAACGCTAAGGATTGTAAGTGTCATTTTTCTTAAAAATTAATTGAAATTCTATGTCCTAACTCTGTATACATCAACTCATTAATATAAACAGATTCATTTATTACCACGTTAAATAGATACGAGTAATTTTAAGAAAGACGATTGTTAGTCAAATTATACTCTACTTCATTAATGATAGAAATATTTAATTCATTGACCAAACTTCGAAATTGACCCGTTTGAGGAGGTGAGAACTAAAAATAATTTGTTAAAGTAAATCATATCTCTATCATAATTCAACAACAAAACGCATCTCTTATATATTAAAGCAAGGCCCATTTGCAATGACGTGGCACAATGCTGGATCTCCATTTCGAAATAAGTCCTTATTTTTGATACAATTTTATTTTTACCCCCCAAGTGTGAACACGATTGTATTAACATCCAAAGCAATTTCAAAGTTTCCTCAAAATCTCCCCCAAAAACTTCAACAATAGGAATCGAACGTTTCCTCAAAATCTCTCCTGCGACCTCTAGGGGGTATGTCACAAACGCAAACCACTGATCCAAGACATCAATCTATGAAAATTTTGTAGAAAATAGATATAGGAGCCTTCGAAACTTCGAAATTGACCCGTTTGAGGACGTGAGAACTAAAAATAATTTGTTAAAGTAAATCATATCTCTATCATAATTCAACAACAAAACGCATCTCTTATATATTAAAGCAAGGCCCATTTGTAATGACGTGGCACAATGCTGGATCTCCATTTCGAAATAAGTCCTTATTTTTGATACAATTTTATTTTTACCCCCCAAGTGTGAACACGATTGTATTAATATCCAAAGCAATTTCAAAGTTTCCTCAAAATCTCCCCCAAAAACATCAACAATAGGAATCGAACGATTCCTCAAAATCTCCCCCAAAAACTTCAACAATAGGAATCGAACCTGCGACCTCTAGGGGGTATGCCACAAACGCAAACCACTGATCCAAGACATCAATCTGTGAAAATTTTGTAGAAAATAGATATAGGAGCCTTCCTATAGAAAATTAAAAACAGCACATTAAATTGCAGAAACAGTTCCCGAGGCTTTACTCTTAATTGCTCTCCACCATTATTCTTCTTCAACTAATTAATCCTTTCATTGATGTTGCTTAATGATTCACGAAGCAATCCCTTCAACTATTAATTCATCCTTCTCGAGAATGCATTACCAATTAATTCAATCTTCTTAGTGGTTAGTCTTCATCGAACCCTATGTCATTATTCATAGTTCATCTCGAAAATACATCATAGGTCATCAATATCTTTGAAAAATTTGTAGAAAAAAAAATATAGTAGCCTTTTCATATACAAAGAATTCTCTTCTTAATTGTTTTCTTAAACCAACCGTATAATGAAAGGTCAAATCTGAAATTTGAAATTCTCTTAATTAAAAATCGAAATTAATGCTATTTAATTAATACAATTTCGTAAATTGCATCTTGGCCCTTTGATTCTATCAAACTCATATCCCACCATTTTGGATCATTTTCTAGGTTCTTCAATTAATTGTCAGGATTGCATAAATTAGGCATTTTTTGTCCATGATGCACTATAATTCGAATTCTGCAATCCTCCTTCATCTACTCTTTCTCTCTCAAAGAAGTCACGTTCACATCTTTCATCACTTCAAACCAATTCAATGTCGATTTCACCAAATGTCGTTTTCAATTTATGACATTTTAGTTGAAAACATAAATTTTTCCTCCCACTCATGAATTTTTTTTATTTTCAAATTAGGCTTAATCTCTGTCTACATAGTTCGAATTAGATTTTTTTATTTCTCTATATTTGAAATCTTTTTTACAATTATCAATTTTCTAACATTTAGTTAATGTTATGTACTGATCAATTTTTTTTAATTTAATCGAAATTAATCTGAATATTTTTGTGATTTTGACGCAGATGATGAACATATATTAAAAATAAATGAGGATGAAGATATTATAAAGAAATAAAATTAAAGATGATGAAGGTATTGAGAAAAATGATGCAGATGAAGATACGAAGGAAACCGCCAACAATATTCGAAGGGAAATACGCTACTTCTAATTAATTTATTAATTCATTCATTTATTAATTCATTCTCTCATTATTCCACACGGTTTGTAATACTCCATGTTGGAGTATTTTTGAGAACATGGAATAGGCCCGATGTTGGGATGCTCTAAAAAAATTTGATATATTGTGTTTTTTAGTATATTATTATAGTATACTCCGAAAATATTATTATTTTAGTAAATTATCTAAACATTTTTAGCGAAAATTTCAATATATTAAATTTACATTTTTTAGAGAATATTCGCGAAATACATGAAAATATTTTAGTATTAAAATTAATTGATGAGTTGAATCTAAATACTTTTGACATAAGAATTCGAAAAATAATTGTTCGAAGTATAATCTTCATAATTAAGTGAAAGGATAAGATCGACCACGGTTTGCTGTATTTTCTTAATGCCTTTGTTTCATTGCATTTTATCTTAATATTTTTTTAATATTTTTCGGAAGAATATAATAAAAATATGCGTTTATATTGCAGGGTTGAGAAGACACAACTGTGATCGGGATTGTATTAAAATCAATTGATTTCACATCTAATTACATTTTTTTTGATCATGGAGAGCTCATAGTTTCAATTAGTTAAACTATCAAGAAAGGGCTTTGAGTAATCAATGGTAATTATCTAATCTAATTAAACATTTTTTTTAGCTTAGTTTATTTCATTATTTTTTATATATAATAGTGTCTATAATATATGGTGTGGACGAGTAGGCCTTCATATCGTATTTGTCAGTTATATACTTCCATATACAATTTGTCAGGTATATACTATTTGGATATACTTCCATATCGTATTTGTCAGTTATCATGAAACAAATACAGTAACGAGTAGGCTAACTGATTTGTTAAAAAATGGAAGTACATGCCTCCACTTTATATTTGTTATATAAATGTTCATATGTATTAGAGATGATCAAATGGCCCAAGCCCGACGGCCCAACCCGACCCGGCCCGATTTTTTCAAGGGCTTGGGCCATCGTGTTGGCCCAAAAAAGCCCGAAGCCCGACCCGATCTTAGCCCGATACAAATTTTGGGCCAGGTATGGGTCGACCTTAAAGCCCGAATTTTGGCCCGGCCCGGCCCAAATTTAAAAAAAATATATAACATGATTTATGTTTTTAAACTTTTAAACTTCTTTTATGTGGAAATTCATGTGTTTTTTATCACAATTTTTTTTAACAAAAAAAAATCGTGCAATTTTTGTATGGAAGTTTATGTTTTTTATGTGTTCATAGTTATTATACACGGACACTAATACCGTATATATGTGTGTGCGTGTGCGCGTGTGTGTATTTGTACTGTGATATGTTAGTGTGACACATAATAATACGAAAAATTGTCCAACACCAACTACGGAGTATTAATATATATCATTATGTACTCTAGTCGTCTGATTAATTTCAAGTTTTAGTAAAAAAAGGGTTTGTTTATTAGTCGGGTCGACTGCGAGCAAAAAACTCGATTAAATGTCGGTTAATTTGTGGTAATAAATATTTTTTTTAAGGTGACGTAAATTTTTTTTACTTAATCCCGAACAATCGTTGTGACCCGATTGGGCACGAAAAGCCCGCAAGCCCGAACGAGTTGGGCTTGGGCTTACAAATTGGCCCGTTTGGGGGGTCCGGCCCGACCCGACCCGATAGATGGGCTGTAATTTTATGGTGAAGCCCGGCCCAAACCCGACCCAACCCGACCCATGATCACCTCTAATATGTATTAACATTAGTTTTGTACGATATATTTCAAAGGATGGTATATATGAACCTTTCTAAAAGTTATATGAACTTTTATAGAAGTTTATGACTTTTCAATTGTGATTATTTCTAATTTCGATTATAGTTATAATATTGTGCTATTTTCTAATATTTTTCTCTGATTATGATTTCTAATTTTTAAGATTAGTTATGATTTCTAATTTTTGAATAGGCTGCTTTTCAATTGTCATGATTTCTAACTTTTATAGCTATGATTTCTAATATTTTCAATTGTGATTATTTTTAATTATTGAGTATCACAAATTATGCTCCATAATTATGTATAGTAAAAATTTCAAAAAGAAAGGCAACACGAAGTATATAGTATCATTGTCTACGAATTGTCTACGAATCATAATATATGTTTAGAGTATAAAAAAACGTCTTATCAATCCTATTTCCGAAATGGAATGATTTCTTATCAATCATATTTTTTACGTATGGTAATTATTCCATATAAGTTGATATTTTAATTTGTCATGATAATTATTTGATTGTCAATCTTACCGTAAGTGATTTATTAACATATGCCCATTTAATATCGAGTTGTGATTTCTAATATTTCCAATTGTGATTATTTCTAATTACCGAGTATCACAAATTATGCTCCATAATTATGTATAGTAACAATTTCTAAAAGAAATGTACTACGGAGTATATATAGTAACATTGCCTACCAATTATCTACGAATCATAATACTCCGTATATAATTAGAGTATAAAAAAACGTCTTATCAATCATATTTTCCGAATCATATGATTTCTTCTCAATCATATTTTTAAGTATGATAATTACTCCATATAAATTAATATTTTAATTTGTCGTGATAATTATTTGATTGATAATATTACCATAATTGAGTTATTAACATATGCCCATTTAATATTGAGTTTTTATTTTCGTTTCATTTGATTCTTTTCGTATTTGTTTATAGTAACGTTAGCCGATAGTGGATTGAGAGCGTAAGGAATCTCTCAGATTGGATGAAGAACTGAGGAGCTCGGTTGTTGCCGTAAGATTTTTACAAAATTTAGTTGATTAATTTAATTGATGAACATTCATCAAGAGGTTTAGTTGAAGATTATAGACTAAATTGTGGTGTTTAATTTACAAGTAGGGATTAAAAATTTATTTACGATCATAAGTTACTTATTAAAGTGAAAAGTTTTTATTTACGATCATTAGCTCATTTATCAGCCGAGTTTGCCTAATTGTTGTTTTGCATACCGATAATAAGTTAGATTAGATAAGTCGAGTACGGGTCATAAATAATCCAGTGTAGTGAGTATAAAATTTGTTACATTCAATTAGAAATAGATAAGTGAGTAATAAATTTGAGCATAATTGTTTTTTTTGGAATAAGGCACAATTTTTATCTTTGTTTCACTACATTGTACTCCGTATATTATGAATTAAAATAAACAATGATTTTGTTAGTTCAACTTTATTTCTAATTTTTATTTTTATTTCAACATTTTGTGTAATTACATAATTATATGCATTACTTCATTTTAACCCGATTTATTATGATTAATTAATTAACTATTAGTGATTGTTCCTTACCAATTTGTATTTTATTATAAGTTTGATTAACTTAGAGAATTGACTAATTTATTTCTTAAATAAATGGTGGTAAATTAGGTGCATAAAAAAAGTGAATTGATTTTTAAAAAAATAAGGCTCTTAAATACATTTGCAATACCCATATGAATAATTACATTGATTAAGTATGCATAATTTGTAGTCTCAAATGCAATTAAATGGCTCTTCATTATCTACTCCTCCAATTATCTATGCTTCTTAGAATCGAGAAAAAAATTAAATTCTTTATAATTTATATTTCATCGGGAGTTGAGGCTTAGTATGTCAAATATGAGTTTATGAAAACATAAATATATTACATAGTACTCCGTAACTCATGGAGTAGATTTTTGTTAGTGTTATTTTACCAATTTTTGTCCCAAAATTCTACTCTTACTTACCAGATTCTTTTATATGGTTTGATTTTATTTGGCCGTTGTCTTTAATTAGCTAATTAGTTGACTTTCAACTTAGTTAATGTATATATTAATCATATTTTTCGGAATTTTGTTAGTGTGCATCGATGTTTCTATTTGTAGGTACGGACTCAAGAAAGACGGGACAAAATGAGTCAAAAACGGGTCAAACAAAAGCCGACAGATTCATCTTAACTATTTCAGTATATTCTAGATGGGTCTTTGAGTTATACGCGTATCATGTATACGCTTAATAAAATTTGATGTTAGTCTTTGAATGTTAGTCCCATTAATTATGCATTTGTCGTAAGAAATTTACTTATATAATCTGTGTAAATATAATAAAGTTATAAACAATCCCATGAGTTCCCACATGAATAATCTGCATTGATTAGGTTTGCATAATTTGCGGTCCCAAATACGATTAAAATAGCTCTTTATTAGGGTGTGTGAATGCGTGACTAAAAAATGAAGGAGAAAGGGTGTACCACGTAATCATGTAAAATATGACATTTTAATTTGTTATTTAGAAGCTTAGTAACTTAATGCGTAATATTTCGTTCACAAATTTTTTCCCGTAAACCATGTGGCTATTAACGTTATAAAGTATCAAGACTTTCGAGTTGAACTTATATGAGAGTAAATGCAATAATAGTTTTTTTATTGGGTTTGTCACCAATAACCTTCTTTTAAAAGTTCTCTATTGTACAATAAAGTTTGTTCTTAAATTTAAGAATCGAATTCTAAAATAAGAACTCAGTTTGTAAATCTTGGAAGTTGAGAGCAATTAAATTGACATTGGAATGTGTCAACGTTCATTCAAAATGTTTTATTTCATGATAATTAATTAATAAAAACTAAGATGATGGAAAATGGACCCCTTTTAAGAACTTTATATTGAAACTTAGGGTCAAAAGTTTTTAATGTTTGAGAATTGTGGAATATTACATGACACTTGCTCCGAGGTTCTTCTTTTCATTATATGATTTTGCAAATGATGAAACAATTTATTTTCACATGTAACGTTACATGACACGTTTGTCAATTCATTTTTACGCATTGTTTAATGCTTATGAAAAATGTTATTCCGTATATCAAACGTTTAATAGTCCGTTGTAAATCCGACAAACTTATTTGGTATATAAGTTAATATAATTGATAGAAATTAAGTAAATCACCTTATTTACCATAATTAATTAATACACGGAGTATTAAGTTTGGACAACTCTCATTACCATTTAATTGTGCCTCTTACTTCTTTCTCCCTTATTTCTTGAATCACTCATAATTTTAATACTTTCTAACAAATTATGTCCAATTTAACTTTTTCAACCCTCCCATATCTTTCTCATTTCCCCACAATCTTCCCTTCTCTAAAATATTTGAGTTGAAAGTTGACATATTTATACCTTCTACAACTGAAAGTTGAAAGTTGAAGGTTGACATATTTATGATTCTCATATTTATATCTTCTGAAGGTTGAAGTTTTACTAGAGAAAAAAAAACATTAATTTTTTTTTAAAAAAAATAAAGAGAAATAAATGAGTATTTTTTTTAAAAAATTAAAAATAATACTCGGTAATTCTCATGTTATAATTAATCTCTCAACATAAATAATTTTCATAATTTAGGTCGTCCTTTAGAAAAATGACTGACATAATGAATAAATGACCTTTTTTTTACAATAAAAGACGGTGTCATATGAGAATAGTTGTAATTAGCGTGATACGTTGTCCACAATTTCTTGGTATCTCGATAATGTCGATTGTATTATGCAATTACTATTTATTTTTACTCCGTATAAAATAATCAGCAATTACATAACACGGTTCACATAGTCAAAATAAATATACAAAGATTAATAGCATAATACATTTTACATAACCAACATGTAATTAATTTTTCAATCTTCCCCGTGAATTTCTTATTTTCCAACACTTGCTTTTTGATTCCCCAAAATTTTTAAATTTTTAAATACACCGCAATTTAAAAAAAAAATTAATACATAGTGTGGGTAAAAGAGTTGTTTCATTAATGTTATATTATTCTATATTTCTATCTGACATTATTTTTTGTCATTTTTTGTAAAGCACAATCATATATTATGTTTCCGAGGCTAATTTATCATATTTCAATTGCTTGACTATAGAACTATAGAAACTTATAAATTTCAAGACTTTAATTCCTCTATATTTCACAAGCATACTTAAACTTCAATTGAAAATACTTTATATCATCAATGTGAAAATGTATGGTGTAAAAATAAAGGAGAAAGAGAGGGAAATAAATGGAAGATTATGAATCACATAGGTTTAAACAGGAAAGAAGAAAGAAAAATGACTCACCCCAAAAGAGAAAAAGGGAACATAAATCAGACTCGGAGGGGTTATGATTTATTGAAGATATAAATATATTTCTTCGTAACTCCTACGGAGTATATATTGTAAATAAGATTTTAGTATAATTAATACTAAGTAAGTAATACATGCATGAGTAACATTTCACTATAATCAAACGAAACCAAAATATTCATTTTAACTATTTTACTATAATCAGACGATATTCAAGACGGGTCAAACTATATATGTAACTATTTTAATTTTGCTTATGAGTATATTTAATTGTACTTTATATATGAAATAAAGAAAAAATTGTCTTATTCTAGCAACAAAATTATCCTTTAAGACGATTATGTTGTTCGATCTTTCGTACTATTAACCCACATATTGATGATCACACTATTTCGTCTAATTTAAAAACCAAACTCGCTTCCTTTATCTTTAAGTGTCAATAAAAATGGGCAACCCAGTGAAATTTTTCACGAGTAACACACTATTACTAATCTAAAATTTATCTTCAACTGTAATCAATATTTGTCAAAATAATAGTGGGCAGCCCTTCGTTCATATATTCACCTCTTATCTAATGAATCGGCTAAAACACTTCTAGCGGGGAGTAGAAAGTGCATGATCAAAGAATGCCGAAGAGATTGCGCCATACTTACTATATGTTGTTCATGTTTTCGCTTACCTAATACTCCCTCCGTTTCAATGATTTGTTTGCCTTTGGTTTTGACACCAAGGGAAAGAGATCCAATTAGGATGTGACATGTGGAGGCAATGACCAAATTACATATAAAAAACATTCCTAAAATGGAAAGACAAACAATTTATTGAGACGTCCCAATATGAAAAAGGCAAACAATTCATTGGAACGGAGGGAGTAACACCTAAAGTAACTAAAAGTCTATTAACGAATAACCTAATTTTAGTTGTTAATCCAATAAACTCTCTACATAAATAAAAGCGAACAACCCTTGAAGGTTCTTCACGGGTAATACACTAGTTTGAATTTTGAAGTTAACCCAAAATTTGAGATGGATTTGCATTGACCTGAGTCACAACGAAATAGTACAAGGAAACCTAAAATAAAACGACCAACAAATCAATTTAAGATGTATAACTTAAAATGAAATCCTGACAAGCTACTTGTGGCTTGCCAACTTGTGACTCGAGATGACAATGGATCGGGTCTACCCAAACCCGTCCCATTAGGGTCCGACCATGCGGGTCTGGGTCGGATCCTGACTA
This sequence comes from Agrostemma githago, assembly GCA_958450325.1. Taxonomy (NCBI): domain Eukaryota; kingdom Viridiplantae; phylum Streptophyta; class Magnoliopsida; order Caryophyllales; family Caryophyllaceae; genus Agrostemma; species Agrostemma githago. Next base: position 55,207,473 of record OY288252.1, on the reverse strand, counting down.
CATAATAACAAATTTTGTGAACCCTCGGGGAAGAAAAATGCATATACATACATTCCGTATATATATTTTTGGGTTTGTACATGAAAAAAGAGAAAATACGAATTTATATGCGGAACAAATTCTGGAAAAAAATGTATTCGAATGAATTTGATCCTTAGCATTACATTAAGAAGTCCAATTGTTGTGGAATTATACAATGGAAATAGCCAATTCAATAATAAAAATAATAAAACATTATTAATTACGAAGGCTACATTATCCTTTTTGTTGATCACTACTTGCCGACATAATGAACCACCGAGACCGCACCGCTCAGAGTCGGCTCCACCGTTCACTTCGTCGTGATTAATTTCATCCCTTAAATTAACCCACTTGGAATAACCACCACCATTGTCCATTTCCCACATTACCCCTGACCAATCCCACTGCTCGGATTCCTCACAACAACTCCTCGTTCCATTTCTAACCTCAACCCAACCCTCAGTTTCCCAATTTACCCCTGCCACCGATGAGGCCAATTCCCCAATCCTACCACTAGCCGAAACGACACCGTCGTCCCACATATTCTCATCCTCGTCCTCGTCCTCATCGATGTCGATTCCGAGTTGCCGGGCCCAATCGAGAATGCTTCTCGGAGAAGACTCGAGGGAAGGCGAAGAAGGAGGAATCAAGAAAGGATGGTGGAGGAGCTGATCACAGCTCCAGCGCTGCCCGGGATCCCTGACCAGACACTTATCCAAGAAATCCCTCCCCAACTCGGGCACCCGGGCAGGGTACTCTGGCACCTCACTCGAATACCCTATCTTACACAAAGTATGGTGGGGCCCCTCATCCCGCCACGCTGGCAACCCCGTGAACATCTCGATCACCGTGCACCCCAGTGACCACACATCCGACCCGAACCCCTGCGACTCGCCCCGGACCACCTCCGGAGCCATCCAGAGCGGGCTCCCCCGTGGCCCCACCTCATCATCATCATCCCCTGCCCACTTACCCGACCCGAAATCCGCCAGCTTCACAACACCGATGCTGGGCCCCACAAGGACATTACTCCCTTTAACGTCACAGTGGACTATCTTCTTCCTGTGAACCTCCATCAACGCGGACACTAGGCACCAGGTGTATGACCGGATGACGTCGACATCCTCTACCACTCCTCCGCGAGCCACGTCACCGCCTGGGAGGTACTCCATGAATAAACTCCTGGACGACGACGTTTCCTCGTCGCCGTAGTATTCGACGATAAACGGGGAGGATGAAGAAGAGAGTGTCTGAAGAATACGAATTTCATTACGTATGGCTTCAATTGAAGAGACAGAGCTCTTGTCCGCCGTCTTAACAGCAAGGGTTTGGCCATCGTGACGAGACCCGAGACGGACGACGCCGTAGGATCCCTTTCCGATTACTTTACCTTGAATCAAACGCGACTCTTTGGTTTTCAATTCCATTTTAAATTTTAATTGTATGTATGTATGTATGGTTTCCTCTGTTTTGATGAGTATAATTTAATTTGATTGATTAATTTGGTTGGGTTTTGGTGGGGGTGGGTTTTGAGATGGAGGAGGAGGGCGTGTGGTATATATATATATATATAGGGAGGGGGAGGGGGAGGGGGAGTGGAGGAGGTGGATAAATAAGAAGCGTGGAAAATAGGAGGAGAATAAAAGGGAGGATGAAGTGTAATAGAGTGATATTTGGGATGACGTAACGAAATTTCCCGGGAAAGTTGGTTGAAGAGTTGTCCATTCGTAAGATCAATTAGTTGTCGTAGGAGTAAAATTTAAAAGAAACTCATTCCCACACAACGGCTTCCGCTACAGATAGAAGTCGGTTAGCTTTTCTCTCGTTGCATCTCACCTGCCTACTTGTCTATTTCAGGATGCTTCTTGTTACGTTTTTTTATCTCTTCTTATTAAAATAAATAAAATTGTTCAAAGTAATTTTTTATTCTTTTGCCCTTAATTAAGTGCAGGTGTTATATATTGTACTCTCTCGTCCAAATAATGATTTATGAGTGATTTTTTCACAATTTTTGCAAAATAGAGAAAAGTAAAGATATTAGTATTATTATTAGTAATTAAAAGATTTTTATCAATTCATCTAAATTAAATTAGCTAAAAAATAATCAATTACATGAATAATATGAGGATTATATTAGTTAAATCTTTTAGCAAAAAGAGACGGTAAAATTTTCATTGTATTGTCTGTTTATAGTAAATATACATATAAAATATTGTACATTTAGATGGGGTGGTAAGAATTGAACCTTGAACTCCATGATTGAGGTAAGAGAACTCTTTCAATTTGAATAATTCATAACTGAGCTAATACCTTAAATGATTGTCTAGATTCTGCATATGTGAGGAGTGTGTAATATTATATAGAAATGAGGCAATCATTTAAAACCTAAGGTATTACTATATGATCATAAGGTTATTTAGGAATGCTCTTACCACCTAACCACAACTTGTGTATTCCCTCATGAGAGATGAAATCTTACATTTTTATTAAATTGAGTAACTACATTTTTATTTTTTGTATAAAACTTTTTTTGTAAAAATGGGGGAAAAGATTGGAGAATTAAATAAGAATTTTTGTTTGTTTGCCTAATAAATGAGAAATTATAACGTCACCAATATGAAAATGGTGCATTTGTTTAGTTAGTTGGTGGTTTAAATTTACCTAATAATAATAAGTGTATTATTTTCTTGACACGTGTGTTAGATAGGTTATGAACCAACATCCAACGAGATCTTTCCTTAGCGTATTTTAAGTTTTTATTTGAAGAGGAACAGAAAGCCAAAGGGTATGACTTGGCTTAATCATATGATTAGTGAAGAGTGATAAATATGACTTGGCTTAATTAGATTTAATAATTAAGGTATACATGACGTACAAGATCTTGACTAGCTGTTTCCAAGATATTCATCACCCTTCGATTAGGATTGTGTAGAAGATCAAAATGTGAGGATCATCATTATATTTGTTAGTTAAGAGATAACACGTTTATATGATCTTTGTTTAATTTGAAGTGTGATTAAGGATTTTGGCAATCAAGTACGGAGTACGTAAGAGATTGAGATTCAAAAACATCTTCACTAGCTAGTACAGTATATATATCTTTCGATCCAGGTCAATCCTAAATCATGTCATTACTTGATTTATTGCTCCGTATTTTGTAGTCCTTCGTATTTATGTGTTTGTTTACTTTATTTAATATATGTGAGAAATATTATATTGAAAGTAGACGAACATATAAATACGGAGTAGTATTTGTAATGACAAAGATTCCTGAATCATCTATTTATTACTCCATATACACTCACATAGTAGTCACTTTTTTTTGATGCATTACATAGTACTATTTGCTTTTAATTAGTCCAAGTTTTAAGAAATGAATTGTTTTTATTATTAAAGGTATAAATAAGTAGTTGTTTAATAATACATATAGGATAAATGATGTCATTTTTATAAGTATGTACGATTTAAAATATTTTTTTAATATTAAAATAATGACTAAAATGAAAATAAGAACGTAAAACTTGTGTCAAAAAAGGAATAAGAACAGACTAGACTTGAATGGATTGGGTAATACCAATACCAATATTGTACCAAAAGTTGTCAATTTCACTACTACAATTTTTTTTTTTTGAGCGAATAGATCATTTCATTAATAAAAAGTCATATGACATCTACAACTTATATCGAAATTAAACGGATACAATGCTATAAAATTTGAATAAAATAAATTCTCGTCAAAACAAAGATCTCTCACTATGATTTTGATCTCCGCTTCTGCACATCCTCTTTCAACATATCGCTGTTCAATGATACAACTTTTCACAAGAGGGTCTTTGGATCTTCCAAGGTGTTGAGGAGAATCGATTTCATCTAACCAAATAGATTGTAGCCGCCAATCTGACATAAATTGAGATACCATACAATGAACGATTGTAGTACTGATCTTTCGCGTCCTCTCCGCTATCGTAGAATCAATACTTCTCCTAAAAGAGAGAGCGAAACCCATCAATTGATGGGGACGAAACTCTCCAAGAAGAGAGGACTTATTATAACTAGAATAGTAATAACGATACTAATACTAAAGCGATATAATAATTAAATTTGGGGGGCTTACCACCAATTAATTAATGGTGGTAGCCCCAAGGTTTTTTTTGGAGGCTAGAATTTTTTTAGGGTTTTTTTGGGAAGAAGGAGAAGTGTTTAGAGAAAGGTGTTTATATCATGATAATTTTTTTTTACAACTTAGGTATACTACTACAATTTTTTTAAATGCATGATAAATTCACAAAAATACAAAGCTATCAGAAGAAAATAGGAGTATCAAATTTTCACTTCGGGTTTCGTCTATGTGTATTTTTGGGGCCGTTTGGTTCGACAATCTCGGGTATAAGGTATGAGTTTAGAATGGTCTAAACTTATACCTTGTGTTTGGTTAACACTTTATTTATTTATTTTGATACCCATATCTCAACCCAAGTATGAGTTTTAGAAACTATTGGGTGGAGGTGAATAACTGAATATCCCTCATTCCAAACCCTTAGGTATCAAATAAGAAGAAATCTTGAACAATTCTCACAATTATCCTTTGTGTGCCGTCAATTGCAACTCTACAAATCATTGCATTCATCTCCATTCTCCACCTCCATCTCCACCATATTCACGTAGTAACTTTTTTTTCCCAATTTTTTTTTAATTACGAGTATTAAATTTTGTGTTGAATTTTGTTGGGAAACAATAAATGAAATTTGAAGTTACATAGTAATTAAAATCATTAGATTTTGATGTTTATTAATGGTACATTATTTTACAATAATTGAAATTTGAAGTTACATTATTATTTTAGTTGGTACGGACGGTAATTTGTGAGCATAGAGATGGATGATCATGGACTATCCTTAATAAGGAAGATGATGAAGAAACAAAGAGACCTACTTGTAACTTTATTGGTTGTAATTAATACGATAAAGTCGTAAATGGTTCCAAAAAAAAAAAATTCGTCTAAAAATTGATTCGTGATTTGACTAATTTTTTTATCCAAACACAAGGTAAGAGGATGAAACTGATTCCAAAAATGAACCAAACACAAGTATCAAGTTTCAACTCCATACCACCTTTTGCGAACCAAACTACTCCTTTATGATTCTAAGTACTCGTATCATTTTTAATTCCTTAGAAACTATTGTGATACTAATTGGAAAAATCTTTATTTCTCTCTGTGTTATGAGATGCATTGGATGCATGCCGATTGCCGACTCAAGACAAATTAAACTCAACATTGTACTTTATCTTGTTTTTTCACTATTATCCTCAATTCCTATTGTGTACGCACCTCAAAGCTTGTCCCTAAGAGGATAGCCAACTAACTCAAGTAAGACCGGATCACATTCTTATTTTATATATAAACGGTTTTAGTTTGTCACATGCATGATTAATTAGTAAAGTATTCTCACATTCTCACCTATAAATTAAATCAACACAAATTCTTATAATAAGGCAAATAGGAGTACTACTCATAAGACAAACAAAGTTTGGACTAGCCGTACAGTTGTCTTGACTAATCAAATGATTTGTTATTATTATTAGAGGATATTATTATATTAGGCAAATATATTATAGGTTAGGAAAGTATAATATAGTGAATATTATGAGTATCGTAATATTCTATAGAATATAATATATTAGGAATATTCTTGGAGTATTCTCCAAGACGGTCTACTATATAAGATAACTGAATGACTTTCTTATTATCGATAGAATCAGTTACATTATATAGTAGACCGTCTTGGAGAATACTCCAAGAATATTCCTAATATATTATATTCTATAGAATATTACGATACTCATAATATTCACTATATTATACTTTCCTAACCTATAATATATTTGCCTAATATAATAATATCCTCTAATAATTATACCTATTTTATCCTTAAGATGAACATAAACGTCTTAATAAGAGAGACTAACAGATTAATTCAATATAGGTAGATTTTTTTAATTTATATATAAAAATGTAATGTCAATGTAGCAAATTATCCAATATTGGTAAGTCTAATTTCTGTTACATATCAAGGAAGATTAATTTGTGTTAATAGTAAATACGGAGTACACTTTAATATAGTACACTTGTTCCAGAAGTAGAATGAAGCAATGAAGCAGTAATATAAAGTGGGAGATAAACGATACTGAATAGAAAACATAACTGATTCAGTGCATATAGAATCTGGGATGGAAAAGTGCATGTGAGAAATGAATGAAGGAGAAGAGATAAGTAAGGTCTAGAAAAGCAAAGCAGTAAGAAGCAAATTAAAACAAGTGCGTTAAGGAATAGAAAAGGTTGGAGTTGGAGTTGGAGTTGGAGTAGAAAGAAATACTCCCTCCGAGTTCCTATTATTGTCCCACTTTCCTTTTTGGGCTGAGTTTGATTTTTATCTCACTTTCCTTTTTAGGCCATCAATGTGTGGTTCACAATTACTCTTCCATTTCTCCTTCTTCCTAATTCCCCTTTCTTATTTTTCATCCCAAAACTTTATGGGACAATAATAAGAACTCGGAGGGAGTAAGTTTTATTTATTTGAATTGAAGCTGCGTGCTGAAGTAGTCATCACTTACGCAATTGACATCATCTCCACAAGCTTCATTTTACCCAAACATACGCACCAACTTCCTACGACTCCATCACCTCTCGCCTCTCACCTTATTATTCATATACTCCGTACAATATTCTAACGAGACCTCCTAGAGTTCTTTACTATTTCCAAGGTCCCCAACTTAAGTGGAAATAATCCATGGACACGAGTATCATGTAACGCAACCCAAGTACTCAACTATTCCCCCCTTCCTTCTAACCGACCGGTGTTGTTGTGTACTCCTTCCGAGTTACTATTTTTGTCCCAAAATTTTTTGGGTGAAAAATAAGGAGAGAGTTGGCACATTATTGGGAACATTATTGGGTTTTCGAGCAAATTCTTCAAAGATAGTTGGCACATTATTGGGGACGATATATGCGCTGCAATAAAAGATGGGTCATGCTTTTTCCTAACGAGCCTTTACTCAATCCTAACGATTTTTCCTGAAGTTTTCCCATTATACCCCTATATAAATTTTCCTTTCACATTTAGATTCAACATCACTTCTTTCGTTTTGCTCAATTGATTTAGATAATTCACTGATAATGTAAAATAAAATATTTATTTATCAAATCAATTATGACTTCTTTCAATTATTTGTTACTCGGAGTATATTTTTCAATAAATCACCGTGACATATTGATTTCATTTTTATAATTTTATTATTTTTTTAACCACAAACGATGATTGAATAATAATAAATAAATAAAATTATAAACCATTTTTCTCTATAAAATTCTCCTCTTTTTAAATAAATAAAAATAATATATAACAAAAGAGAATTTAAGTAACAAGAAAGAAAAATGAAATAACAAAAAATAACAAAAAAAAAAAAAAAGAACTGGCAAATAAACACCTCTTCTGACCTTTGCTGTATTTGCGATAGACATACGGAAGATAAACACCTCTTCTGACCTTTGCTGTATTTGCGATAGACATACGGAAGATAATGAACACCTCTTCTGTCAATGCACGTACAGTAGGAGAATACTGAGTATCATGGAGGAATGGACACGAATGAAATTGAGGCCTAACATTGACAACCAATGGAGATTGACGCTGAGAGGATCCAGAATGAAAAGAGCGATCATTAATGGAGTACTAAATGCAGTTGTTTATCATATTTGGCACCAGAGGAACCGAGCAAGAACCGAGAATGAGATCCTGAGACCAGAAGTAGTAGGAAAATATGCTATAGATGAACTTCGTATGTACTTTAGAAATATTAAGAAGGGCAAAATGAACGCCAAGGATTTGGCTTATTTAAGCCAAATTCTTTGACTTGTATTTTCTGTGATTAATTAATATACTTACCTTTTACCAAAAAATAAAAAAAAATAAGGAGAGAGTAAATATAATATTAATAAAAAGTGATGGTAGATTGAAAAAAGTATGAGAGATGAATAGGGGTGTAAATGAGCCAAGTTGAGCGCGAGCCTGAGGCTGCTCGGCTCGAGCTCGAAAAGCAAAATGGAAGTCTCGGCTCAAGCTCGAGTTCGTCGAGCTTCAGAAATAATGACTCAAGCTCAAGCTCGAAAAATGAAAACATGGCTCGAGCTCGACTCGTGGCTCGGGAAAAGGCTCGACTTTTGGGCTCGAGTTGAGCTCAACTCGCGGGCTCGAGGTGAGCTCGACTCGCATAGTGGGTTGGGCTTGAGCTTAAGTACTTAACTTATTTGGATTTTTGACTAATGAAACGAAAATTAAATGAATACATTATTGATTTATGGGTGTCTCAAGCTATTACGAGGAAAAGAAAATAAAAGTACAAACTCAAATTGTAATGATGAAAGATAAGAATCGATGTCTTGAATACTGTAATTTGCAACATTATAGTAATAAAAAAAATTCGTCTTAATAAGAGGTGTATATGATATCAAATATTTCGAAACTAAATTAACTACAAAAGACAAAATAATATATTGAAACTAAATAAACTAAATCGGTTTTGTTTATAGATACTCTTTTTTGCATATTAACTCCAAAATCGTAGATGTGGTATTATATTAGAATTTAGATGTTAATTTGGTTTATCTAAGGTAATAAGACTAAACAATATATAGACTAAAAATTCTTCACCAAAAAATTTAAGGTAATATGACTAAATCATGATTTACTTTCTTTTTTATGATTAATAGGTATATTTGATTTAGGTAGAGGAAAGGAAAGTGTATCTTTAAAATAATATCGAGCCGCTCGCGAGCTATTCGAGCCGAGTCAGGTCTTGCTCGGCTCGACTCATAAATGATCCGAGTTGAGCTCGGAGCTCGAGCCCGAGCCGAGCTCATACGAGTCGAGCTTTGACCGAGCTTTGACCGAGCCGATATCGAGCTGCTCGCGAGCTGTCTCGGCTCATTTACACCCCTAGAGATGAATATTATATTAATTAAATGAGAAAAGTTGGATTGAAAAATGATGAGAGATGAATATTATATTAATTAATGAGGGGTAATTGGTACTACCTCCATACTAGAGGTGATCATATGCAGGTTCGGGTCGGACACGGGCCGGGCTAATTGTGAAGTTTTGGCCCACAGACAAGCGGGTTCGGGACGGGTTAGCGGGTTTGGGACGGGTTTGCGGGCCGGGCCTTTGTATCTTTTTAAAAATGTTGTGTCCAAGCCCGCTAAAAATTCGGGCCGGACGGGACGGGCCAATCGGGCGGTACGTCCCATGACCAACTATACTCCATACTACTAAGATATTCTCACTTCAATATTATATCCCTCACAAATAAATAAAAGTGGGAAGATCTCAGTGGTAAGGAGGGAGTATAATATAAGAAAAGTAGTAAGGGTAAGATGGTAAATTATGTGAAAAAAAAATTCCATAACAGGTTAAATTTTATTCATTTAGATAGTTCCTATATTTCTAGGTTGTTTGATTTCATCTTTTATTTCAATCTAAATGAGCGATGTTGATCTGTTAGTAGAATATATATATGACGGATATTTGTATCATAAACAAGAATTTGTACTACAGTTTTGCAGAGGTTATGTTGAAATCAAACCCTTCTATTTTGGGAATATGTCAAAGAAATGTTTCTGATTATGAGAAACATGAGGAATGCGTAAACTTCAGTGAAGAGGAATAAAGAGGAGTCTTTATTTAGCATTTACATTAATATAAAATGACCCAGATGCTGAATTTTATATAATCACCTCAATGTAAAGACATTAATAAAGGTAGTAATAAGAGTGTATAATTCTCTTGTGTATATTATCCTTATTGTATATTTTCTCGGAGTGATCAATAAAATCCTAGTGCGACTGCAGTGAGGACGTAGCCAAATTGGTGAACCTTGTTATATTTGTGTTCCTGATACTCCCTCCCATTCTTTGGAAAAACACACTTTGAATAAAATATACCACTCATTTGAATAAAAAGGTATGCTTTTTTAGTGAATGAGAGGGAGTATAATTTAGATTCTTATATTATTATTGTGTGTGTGCACTACAACAAAAATGCCTTTTCGCGGCAATTATTTCGTGACGATTGGTAAATCGTCAGGATTAATATACTTTATTCCTTATAAATGACCAGTTATTGTAACAAATTTGAATCGACACTAATAAATCCAATCAATTGACTTGTTATCTTCCCACAACCCTAATAATATAAACCTCCTTAAAACCTTTGTTTTTTCCTTAATAAAAAAATTCACATTTAGTTATATATATAACGATATCTCCCTCCTTGCTAACCTCTCCTCTCGACCTCCATCATTGTTGCCTACCCCTATCGCATTTCTTCGTCGCCGACAACAATCCTTCATCGTCATCACTCTACTTCTTGTTTCTCAGATCTGAAACCCATCTACGACTGCTGGTGCGTTTCATATTTGTGACTCTGATTTTTTTTATTTGATTTTGTGTTTATTCATGTTTGATTTGGGAGTTATTAATGTTTGATCATTTAGGATTTGCTGAATAGATGATTGATTATTGTTGTTCTGGTAGTCAATTGAAGTTAATTGGATTTAAGAGGTTTATAGTATGTAGGTGTTTTTGTTGCTTGCTCCCCACTATTACCATCGAAATGTAAGTCTTGCTTTTCGCATTTAGAGTTTGTTGCTGAATTGTGTGAAACTTTCTTTCACTCTTCAATTTATTTAATGGTAATTGAGTTGTTTATGGTTTGATTCAAATTGTTTCTTGATAAAGTTGTGAATTTCATAGTCAAAATTCAGGAATGTATGCAACAACTACGATTTGTTGACAGTCCCGGAAACTAATTGTTTGGCATGCGATTTGATTGTTTAGATGCATCATGTGCAGCTAATCACCTTGGCAGGCTTGGCTAGTAATGAATATATGCTGATATTAACTTTAGTTTTGAGATGTTTCATGAGGATTCCTATAATTTTTAGTTCAAGGTATCTGAATAGGAGATTGATGAGGAGATGGTCCGCTGTGAGTCCTTTTATGTTCTAGATGCTTAAGCCTTCAGCCTTTAAGGCATTAGTAGGACCACATTTTAGTATTCTATCTTGTTTGGAGGTGACGACATAGGTCGCAATTTATAAGATCATACTGCTGTTACTAACTGCAGCTACTGCAACTAATAATGCAATGACGGAAATTACGATTTACTTCAATGTTCTAGTAGGTTAATTGTAGATTTATAACTACATGTAACTAGGTGCATGTGAACGAGATATATGCTTGGTGACAAATACGAAGTAATTTGTACAAGGTTATGGTTTATAGGTTATTGTGATGACATTTTGAGGCAATATTGACTGCATTTATGGTGTGCCGCAACCAAAAATTTGAACTGATATTTAATATCTTGGTTATGACAGATTTTATGGAGTATGTGAGGGTTAATACTGCTGTAAGGTGTTTGCCAGGGTTTTTAACACTGAAGTAGACTCATTTATAAGTTAATTTTTTTGTGTTGCTTAGAGTCTGCCACATGATGCGTGTTTACGGGTTTTTAACAATGATGCTGACTAAACTATACTCCGTAAGTTGATAAAAAAAATTGAAACTGTGATGTAGGATTTTTTAATACTCGTTATTTGTGTGTATGTTTGTCTGCAGTTGCACTATTGCCAGAAATTGGGGAAAGAATAAGGCCGGATGTTTCTGTTGTGAAAGACTCAATTGAGAGACCTCTGGCAAGTGAGGTTGAGAACCTTATTGATGTTGTCGAACCGTTTCCGACAAGCGACTCAACTCCCTTAGTGATCCTCATACGACACGTATGTGCATCATTAGTGGTAAGTTCAAAGTTCAAATGGTCATATGATCGTAGGTTGAGTTTTTGAAGGAAAAGTATTGGAAAACAATCAGTCATAATACATAACAAGATAAACTGAAATCAAATTCAGAGGCAGAACTTCGAACCAAAGGTATTGAAACTTTTTAACAATGTTAACAATGTATAATACTGCCAATATCAACAGATTATCGTACAGTATAATACTCCGTAGTATTAATAATGTTTTAGTATTATTAGTTAAATTTGTTGGTTAGTATTTAAAAAGAAGAATGCAATTAGTTTGGATTAGAGTGTGAATTGATGGATATATAAGGTTGTAAATCTATCTATTCCATGAAAAAATGGTTTGATTTCAATGGTTTGGTATTTTAGAATTCTAAACTAGGTAGATCCAAGCATTCAATTTTTATTAGTATTCCAAAAAGTACTCGTATGGGAAATGGAAGAAGATTTTGTTGGGTATTTTAGAAGTTGAAGTGGTCTAAAGCTAAGTGGGAAAAAGTCATACAATATTGAGTTATTGAGCAGTCGAAAGTAGTGTAGTGATGATCTGTTGATGATTGATTTCATTTCATGGATCCTCTTCCTCGTAAACACTAGGTACCTACCTAGTACCTAACTCCTCACTTTCTCCTTTCTTTTGGTAGGAGGATGGATGATTGATTGACCTCCATTAATTAATTAACTAACTAACAGGTATCTCTGAGAGGATCAAGCAGTTGAGAAATCACAAGGTGTGGACATGACATAGGTCCACCCCGACGCGGCCACGCGCGGGTTTGGGGAGGCGAATAAATCTCCATATGAGAATGGATCGAATTGAAATTTAGGTCTATGTGGAGTCGCCACCGAATTTTGTGGTTATTCGGAACCATTCGAGCCCACTCTATGTTGTAGTGGTCCGTATACAAAATACGGCCCATTTCCGATGTCAGAGTTTATTGGGCTCGTCCCTTTGCATTGCGATACCGATACCGACATTATTGGATACCGTGTATGAATGACTCTCGTGCGCCAACGGTTTCGGGCATCCGGAAACCGAGGTTCTGAGTAAGGGGTGAGGGTACGTGTTGGGAAGCCCACAAAGGACACCCAACCCCGCCCGCACATTAGCGGCCTCTACTAAGAACTCGAGTGACTTTCTAATACGCGTGCTAGTTAAACGGAAAAATGCTTATGCAAACATTGTTTTTCCTAGGCATGTGAATGGAATTGAAATGAGTTTCTATGTCAATTTAATGCAATTAATTCTACGTCAAAGTGGAATTTTAGCATGTGGGTTCATTTAGTGTAATAAACGAACAATAATAAAATTGACAAAAGAAATAACAAACGCGTTAGTAACGATGTAATGAAATAACGAATAATAACGGTTTGTGCAAATGATGAATTGAATTGAATGATGTAAACGAGATGCAAATATGAGATGGATGGTTTGAAAAGATAGTATACACGTGATTAATTAAGCACATGTTGACCTAAGTCGTAAAATACTATCGAGTTTGAAAATAGGAGAATGTACAACTCATTATTTTAGTCGTTATGAGGTTACTCGATCGAGTAGTCGACGGACTCGATCGAGTAGACCTGTAAAAGACGATTCTGCTTTGCGTTATGGACCGTACTCGGCCGAGTTATTGACCAACTCGGTCGAGTACGTAGCCACTCGACCGAGTCACTGTGAGACTCGATCGAGTAGGCGTCGTAAAAGGCATTCTGATTGGATTTTAGGGTGTCACTCGATCGAGTGGCTCCTGTACGAATTTGGTTCGTTTGCAATTTAATTGTTGATTTTGAAATTGCTTTTGATTTTTGAGAGTTCGATGATTTTAATGAATCGGACATAAATATTGCATAATTTATGTTCGACTTGTTTTTTTATAAATCGCGAATTTTGTTGAACCGAATATAAATATTGTTGAATTTATACCCGATTCTAAATTTTGAGTACTCGTTGTATCCCATATTCGATTATTTGAATCGATATAGGATATTAGAGTGAAATAGAAAAAAATAAATTAATTTTAGTCGCTTTAAATTAATTATCGTGATATGAATAAATCACGTTAATTAATTCATGTGACTTGATTGTTAGATTCGATATCCAATTATGAAATTGGTATCGAATCTAAAATCGACGCTTTACTTGAATAAAAACTTGATTCCCTCGACTTCTCCGACATCGAAATAAATCCCTAGGGATTGTGATGTCGGATCCGTGTCAACGGGTTTCGACCCTTATTAAAATTGATTTTTAAAGAAATTGATGGATGCAAGATTATTGATGATGATGACGAGAAATAATGACGAATTGTTGTTTAAGTTAATTTATCTCAATAATCAAATAGTCGGGGTATCGGGATAAGCGATCGACGACGCGTGTGCAGTACACTTGTATATGCGGTTTTCCTTATCCCGGTATCCCTCTTATTCGACACAAATCGATAAATATTTTAATGCTTTGATATTAGTAGTATTATCGATATTATGACGCAACGAACGAAATGAATAAAAAAACGAAAAAAAGATGGAGAAAAAGGAGACGGACGACGAAGTGAGAAAGGGAAGAAAAGAGAGGGTTATGACACCCTCAATCTACATGTTCTTGTCTCGGTGCGGACTCGTAACCGTGGCTTTAACACAAGAGACTTCGAGGTTTTATGTAGGTTAAGTTATGGTGGCTCGGGATTGATTCCTAAAACTAGGTTTAGGGATTTTGCTAGTGTAGAATTGCTAGGGTTTGATTAGGGTTTGTAAAAAGACGTAGTATGTGTGTGTGTAGGGTTGCTCTAGAGTTTTTTTTAGGGTTGTGAGAAGTTGTGTTATGTGTTGCATGGGGGTTGCTTATATAGGCATGGCTAGGGCACCGGTTTAGGGTTACTCGGCCGAGTATGGGGCTAACTCGGTCGAGTAGCCCGTGGAGCCTGCAGCCGGGCTCAAAACAAGCCCACTCGATCGAGTGGGTGGGTCACTCGATCGAGTGGCCCAGTCAGGTTGCACGGGTCCATCGTTTTGGACCTTGACTTTGGGTGTTTGATGAGTTTTATGTTTGACTTGGACTTTTGAGGATTGTATGGCTGTTTTGTGTGTCTCGGAAACGACTTTGACCGGAGTTGACCCAATGGTGAAAAGTCGGTTTTATTTCCGGTGTCGGTTTCGGCCCAAATTAGTCTTGTTTGACTCGGAATGATCCACTGGGCCTGGATTTGAGGTCCGTTTGGTGAGATTTGTACTCCGTATGTGTGTTAGCCAATGATTAAAGGATTTGAGCCTGTATCCGAGCGCATAGAAACACGTTAGCGTCCGATCATCATCGGGTGTTTTTTTGGAAACTGCCATAGACACCTGGCGGTCAAAATACGGGTGTCTACAGAGCCCCCACTCTGACTGAGGCTTGGACAAGGCGAAAGTCAGAGTAGCTACCAAGCCCGTTAAGACTTGGTAGACTTCCGGTCGGGTCGTTTATAGTCCGTTGGACTCGCGTGAAGGGCTCGCCAGCCGCAAGACAGAAATCATACCTGAGCTTGATGATTGTACTCCGTGGGGAATTTGGGCTTGTCGCGTAAGCCCTGGGTGTGCCTGTGTGTTGGCCTATCCCGTGCTATCCCGGAGAATGCTGCTGAGGAGATTTGATGACTTGCATGTCTTTGCTTGAGTCGTACCTGTATAAGTCACATAAAAATGTATCCAACACGTAGGTAGTAAAATGACTCGTGCTGGGGAAAATAATTCTTTGAATATTTGAAAATTTGAAATTTTGAAAATTTTGAAATATTGAAATTTTTGAAATTGACTCCTAAAGAAATTAAGAAAGTTCGGGATGATTATTTCCTCGCTAGTATTGGGACTAGGCTTGTGGCTCGATTCCGTTTTGGAATTAGGAAATTTTTCCTAGAAGTGATATGGGAAGCGATTTGCAAGGCCAATGCTATATATAGCCCTCTATGCTCTTGATTTTCTTCATAATTCCCATCACAAGAAAGTCTTTTACTTCCCTTAAGGCAAAAAGAAGGTCTCTTTATCCTTTTAAGAAATTTATTATGGGAATCGACAGGTTGAGTGCCATGTTGCAGGCGTGGTCCCGACAATTTAGGGATGCCGATAGGGTGGTCTTGAATCAGACGTGTATAACTCAGCTGTACCCGTTCCGTCAGATGGTGGTTGATCGTTACTTCTTGGATGCATGCTTGGCTTACTGGGATGACATATATCATGTCTTTGCTTTCCCTCGGGGCGAAATCTGCCCATTACCTGAGGAGATCGCGACTATAGGAGGATGGAACCCGATGCTCCGCCCCGCCGTCCCGTATTCAGTCCATGACCGGAGGAGGAAGCTTCGAGAATTTTTAGGGCTTTCCCACAATGAGGTGTCTCGCATGACCCAGGATGACAACACAGTCTCCTTGATCGATCTGGCTGAAAAGTTCATGAACCCACACGATGTCCGGGTGAGATCAGTTCATAGCCGTAGGGCTTTCTCTTTTTGCATGCTCCATGTATATGCCTTTGAGGGTCACATGGATTTATTGTCTTGTATGGGTCATATCCGTCTGTTAACCGTTGTTGATTTAATGGAGACGGAGCATAGCCCAGCCTAGCTGATCACGGGTGAAATAATCCAAGGCTTGGACAACCGCAAGAGGGATCAGTCCGTTCGTCTCACCGGAAGCACCCGTTTGTTGCAAGTATGTCGAATTTTTATTTGCTTTTTTCGATTTTTGAATTTTTTTCGAGGATTTGGCTACTGCAGTGGGCACTCGATTGAGTTACCCTGGCACTCAACCGAGTGCCTTCGTAAAAAGCATTCTGTTCGCTTCCAGTGACGCCACTCGATCGAGTCACCTGGGCACTCGATCGAGTGTCGTCTGCTTTGTCTCAAGATCTAATGTTTTTGCTTTCTTTTTTCAGATTTGGCTTTATGAGAGGCTATCGGTGATCACTACAACAAATTGACATTTGCGCCACGAATTATGCCACGAAAATTTGTTATTTGTGGCTAAATTTTACATAGCCACGGGAAAAATTTGATTCACTACTTGGGAAAAAAAATATGCCACGGAACATTTTTTCCCATGGCAAAAATTCACTTGCGTCACGAATTTTATTAAAGTCGTGGCCAATAATCACTCTCGCCACGAAAGATGTCACACCCGCGGCAAAAATATATTTAGCCACGAATTTGTTCAGTGGCAAATATTATTTAGCCACGACATAATTAACTTCCGTGGCGAAATTATTTTTTAGCCACAGATGTAATAAACGCATGTGGCTAATGGTTCTCCGAACTTTAATCAAATTACTTTCAAGTTAAGCCGAGTGTCAAATATTGATCTTAAAAAATTCATTAAAATTCAAAGATAAAGATAATATGAAGAAAAAAAATATTAAATTTGAAAATATTTTATTAATAAAAAAATCGTATTAATTTATTTAGTTTTAAGAAAAAAAATAGATTTTTTGTAAAATTAAATACAAGAAAACTTTGGTTGTCTAATTTGTTGATTTTTTATTAATCATCATTTCTGAAGCAATTGATTTCTCTTAATTTGACAATATGTTTTACTAAAATTTTATAATCTTAAGTATGACTATTGAAAGACAACTAACATTTACATTGTGTAATAATATATGCTAGCTAAAATGCGGCGTACATAGCATATCAAGTAAAATTAGTATGGGATTGATCATCCATCATTAAAACGTCTAATATTATTTAAGACTCTTTCATTTTTACCGCTTAATTAATTAATTTTTTCACATGTAATACACTTCTTTTTAAGAAAAATAACTTAAAAAGAAAGTGACTGAGCATGATTTTTTTCCAAATTATTGATTTTCTTACAATATTTTCAGTGTGAAAAAAACCATTTTATTAAACTCGTATTTAAGAATTTTAATCGGTCTATATTTTCTTATGGAATTAACTTTGACTGCGAAAATAATAATTATTTCTGTAAATTAATTGTCTTCCAAGTTGTTGGGTTGGAAGAAAGATTAATGTATTAGAAAGTCGTGCCTAAGTACAATAACTAGTCAAAATAAATTTTCAAAAAAAGAGAAGTATAAGTGAGAAAATCAAATAATTAACAAATACAAGTACGAAAATCTAATAATTTAGGACTAATATTGAGAAAATCAAAAATTAATTTATCGACAACTGTTTGATTCGGTAACTATTCTGTAATATTATTTGGAAGATATTTTAAAAAAATGAATTTAAAATAAAATTTACTTAATGAAAAATAAAATTCGGGTAAACTTGAAGTAGGTAAGAGGAAACTCAGTGAGGATAAAAAACTGATGAAATAAAATAACGACCGATAACGAAAAGAAAAAAACATATCGAAAGAACTAGCAATAAAAGAACGTGGAAAATAGAAACTAAAATAAAAATATCGATAAATTAATGAAATCATGAGTCCGAAATCAACTTCAAAAATCTTTTTTTTTTTCCGGAATAATAATTTTTTAATCATAATATGTAAATCATTGGGGAAAAAATTTAATTACTCAAAAGTAAATGCAGTTTGTGAAAAAATATCAATTTAAAAGAATTCAAACCAATGATTTGGTCAATAAAGTTAAATTTCATTTCTGGTAGCTAGCCATAAGAACTCCACAGTTAAGCGTGCTTGACTAAGAGTAGTGTTAAGATGGGTGACCTCCTGGGAAGGCTCTTCAATGCGTATGGTGAAATTAAATAATATTGTGGAATGATTCATCTATAAGCTAGTAACCGTTCCAGATATGACCACTATAGTGGTAAAAAATTCTTACGGTTATTAAGTTATTTAATTTATTATATATTTTGTCACCGGAATAAATATTTCGCCACAAACATAATTAGCCACGGGATAATCCGTGGCAAAAAATTAATTCTAGCCACGGGAGACTCCGTGGCAATAAAATCAATACTTGCCACATTTTTTTTTCCCGTGGCTATTTGTTTGCCACGGCCACTTGCGCCACGGATGATTTTTCCGTGGCAAAGTACTTTAGCCACGAAAATTTAGCACTTTTGCCACGAATTCTGTCGTGGCCCAAGTGCTCATTTGTAGTAGTGGATAGATCCTCCCCTTGATGCTAGCAACTACCGCCATAACCAGCTGATGACGAGGAGACGGGCCATCAATTTTTCTCGCCTGATTAGCCAGAAATACCGGGATGAGGTGCTATCGATACACGGTGGGCGGCTGATTCGATGGATTGTGCCATGGTGGCCCATCTACGTTTGGTCAGGTTTGGACCCGAGGGAGAGAGCCCGTTACCAAGTCATCTTGTCTTTCAACCAAACGGTTCATCTTTACCCGGATCGCATACTAAGGCAGTATGGATGAACTCAACGGATACCAGAAATAGAGGCAATTGTGAGTGACCCTACCCAATTGACTAATGTGATGTGTGATACTTGGGCTCAAATGTGGTACACCCGACATACTTGGCCCATTCCCAAATCTCGGCATTCGATCTGGGTTTCGGACTCATATGTGAAGTGGACCAAAGCAGGTGATGCCAAGGCCCGAGCTGCTTTGAAGGTTGATGAAGCTTTTGACCTGCTGAGAAGGGAGCAAGCTAAAGACAACAGAGGGTTCTTTGATGAGGGAGACACTCCAGCTATCCTAGTTCGTCTAATGTCAGGACGCAAGAAGGAGGCTAAGACTCAAGCTGAAGGGTCCGGTGCTAAAGGCCCTCGGGGGAAGGTGAGCCCCCAGACAGACTTGGAAAGGAGACTGGGCCCTAGACTAGCCGTGCAGGACCGACTTGGCCCACGGGATAGGCTACCCGAGCATGTGCGGGCCCGACTTGGGCCGAAGACTGTGATTGAAGACCCGTCGTCAAAGAAGCGGGCTCGTGCTAAGGAGGTTCCCCTGGTGATTAGGGAACGCTCATCCCCACCTCGACGACCTCGGGCTCCACGCGACCCGAAGGACAAGGGAAAGGGGAAGATGCCGGGATATTAGTCTCCTATTTTATTATTTGAATATTATTATTATTTTTGTGGTGCGTTTTTTTTTGTGTTTTTTTTGCCGTGTTTGGCGTTTTTTTTTTTTTTTTTTTTTTTTTTTTTTTTTTTGATTCCCGAGTTTATCGAGATATTAATAAAGACGTATTATTGAATACCGTTCCCGTCTTTTCGTTTATTGCAGTGGTTGTACCCTTTTGAGGGGTTGCCTACGTATCCACAATTAGCGGAATCAAACCAACCGTAGTTCAAAATTTGATTTGATTGATTTTTTGCCATTTTCGAAATACATCAAGATTATTAATTCGAGATGTGCGACGGTAGAATAATAACTTATTGGCTTGTCTAAAAGTTTGAAAATTTATAAAAAGACAAAGTTTTATAAATTTTTGCAAATGACATTGAGATTGGGCTTATGGGTAGTAGCGCTTCAGCTGGTCCAAGTTGGTCGGGTTGACGAACTCGTTACCGTCCAGGTCCGTTAGCATCACCGCTCCTCCCGATAGGATTTTCTTGACTAAGTATGGCCCAGCCCAATTGGGTTTGAATTTTCCCCTTGGGTCAACCGGCAGTAAGGCGCGAACCGATTTTAGGACCAAATCACCTTCTTTGATTTTCCTGGGCCTAACCCTTTTGTTGAAAGCCCGTTGGATTCTCTTTTGATACACTTGAATATTATTGAGGGCCCGGGATCGCCGTTCGTCTAGTAAGACTAGCGAATCGTATCGGGCTTGGACCCAATCCGCTTCGGGTACCTGGCTTTCAAGCAAAATCCTTAGGGATGGTACTTCTAGCTCGACCGGTTGGACTGCTTCCATTCCATATGTCATGTAATATGGAGTTGCTCTGGTTGCGGTGCGAATCGAAGTTCGGTACCCCCATAAGGCAAAAGGTATCTTGTCGGGCCAGTCCCGATAATTCTCAGCCATCTTTTTTAGTATGGTGACAATTGTTTTGTTGGCCGCTTCTACCGCTCCATTTGTTTGGGGTCGGTAAGGTGAAGATGTATGCCTCTGAATTCTGTATTTCGCCAGTAATGCGGTAGTTTCAGCTTGGAAATGGGTCCCGTGATCACTGATAAATTCGTGCGGGATCCCGTATCGGCATATAATCTTATTTTGGATAAATTTGGCCACGTGCTTGGCGTTCAAGACACGGTATGACTCGGCTTCTACCCATTTGGTGAAGTAGTCGATGGTCACCAAAATGAAGCAATGTCCCCCCCCCCCCCCCCCCGTCCCGGAAGGATGCACTTTCCCAATTATGTCTATACCCCATGTCGAAAATGGCCATGGTGATGTCATGGTATATAATAGGGAAGAAGGCATATGTTGTACATTACCAAAGATCTGACAGTTATGGCAGTGCTTGACGTATAACTGGCAGTCTGTTTCCATGGTGTTCCATTAGTATCCGAGCCTCATGATTTTACGGGATAGCATATGGGCGTTCATATGCGGACCATTTTCACCGTCGTGGACCTCGGCCATGACCTTTTCGGCTTGTATCTTGTCGATGCATAGGAGGAGAGCCCCCTGTGCCGTCTTTTTGTACAATTGTCCGTCATCAGTACGGACGAATTGGGTTGCCAATCTTCGTAGGGCCTTTTTGGCCCAATTTTCAGCTCCAGCGGGATATTCTCCCGTTGTCAGGTAGGTTAGGAGGGCTTGTTACCAAGGTTCTGGGTCAGTTATCTCGATATCTTGAATGGCATGAATGTAGGCCGGCTCTGACCGCCTTTCGACACAGATTGGCATGCTGGTCAGGTGGTCCGGGATGTTCAGTAAAGATGCTAATTTGGAAAGTGCATCTGCAAACTGATTTTCTTCCCGAGGCAGGTAGATGTATTCTACTTTCTGGAATTGTTTCTCTAGAACCCTTACTCGTGCTTGGTAAGCCACGAGATTGGCGTTCCGAGTTTTCCATTTTTGGAGTGCTTGATTGATGACCAGTGATGAATCACCGTGGACCCGGAGGTTCGTTACCCCTAAATCAGCGGCGGCTTGCAACCCGTGAATGCATGCTTTGTATTCGACTGCGTTGTTGGTCACGTCGAAGTCCAACTTGATGGATAAAGGAGTGTGTTCCCCTTGGGATGAGATTAACAGAATTCCGACCCCAAATCCTCGAAAGTTGGATGCTCCATCGAAATACAGATCCCATGTCTCGGTATCGGTATGGAATATGTCTTCATCAGGAAAGGCCCAAGTGTAGGTGTGGCCTTCTTCGGATATTGGGCTGTCAGCGAGGAACTCGGCAAGTACCCGGCCTTTGATGGCTTTTAATGGTACAAACTTGAGGTCGAACTCGGATAACATTAACGTCCATCTTGACATCCTACCGTTGAGGATGGGCTTCTCGAATAAGTACTTGATTGGATCCATTTTGGATAAAACATGTACCTCGTGGCTAAGCATGTAGTGTCGGAGCTTTTTAGTGGCCCAAACTAATGCTAGGCACGTTTTCTCGAGCATTGTGTATTTGCATTCATATTTGAGGAACTTTTTACTAATGTAGTAAGTAGCCCGTTCTTCCGTTTCGACTGTCTGGGCCAGCATAGCCCCCATGGCTGTCTCGGTCGTTGTTAGGTATAACGACAAAGGCAAACCGTGTTGAGGTGGCATTAGTACCGGCGGAGCAGACAGAATCTCCTTGATTTTGTCGAAAGCCGCTTGACATTTATCGTCCCATAGCACCCGTTCTCCGATTTTTAGCTTTTTGAAGATGGGTTCACATACCATGGTTAGTTTCGAAATGAACCGGCTGATGTACTGGACTTTCCCGAGAAACCCCCTTATTTCCTTTTCGGTCTTGGGTGGCTGCATCTCGGTGATGGCTTTGATTTTAGCTGGGTCGACCTCGATGCCGCGTTGGCTAACGATATGGCCCAGTAATTTGCCCGACGTTACCCCAAAACTGCATTTTTGTGGGTTCAGTCTCATGTTGTACTTACGTAGCCGAGTGAAGAACTTTCTTAGGGCCGAGATGTGCCCGCTTCGGTCCTTGGATTTGACGATCATATCGTCCACATAGACCTCCACTTCCTTATGCATCATGTCGTGTAGCAAAGTAGTAGCGGTCCGTTGATAAGTAGCCCCGGCGTTGATAAGCCCAAACGGCATGACGGTGTAACAGTAAGTACCTCAAGGTGTAATGAAGGTGGTCTTACTCATATCCTCTTCTGCCATTTTGATCTGATTGTATTCGGCATACCCGTCAATGAATGATAGGAGGGCATGATCGACCGTGTTATCCACCAATATATCGATGTGTGGTAACGGAAAATCGTCTTTTGGGCTGGCCTTGTTTAGGTCCCGGAATTCCACGCATACTCGCACCTTGCCGTCCTTCTTGGGTACCGGTACGATGTTTACAACCAAGTCTGGATATTCAGGCACTTGTATAAAACCCGCTTTGAATTGTTTATCGACCTCTTCCTTGACTTTAAGAGACCATTCGGGCTTCATTCTTCTGAGCTTCTGTTTTACCGGTTTGCACCCATCTTTGATGGGTATTCGGTGTTCTGCTATTTCTCGATCTATTCCCGGCATGTCCTTGTAGGACCATGCGAAGACGTCTTTAAGTTCTAGGAGGAGGTCTGTGAACTGTTGTCTCTCCTCTGGATCTAAAGAAAGGCCCAACTTAAGCATCTGGGGCTCTAAAGTGGTTCCCACGTTGATGGACTCGGTGTCTTCAATTACCGGATCTCGGGATTCCCTTTGCTCGAGCTGCTCGACCAGATGTGGAGGTAAAGGTACCTGTTCGTCGGGTTTCTCAATGTCATTGCATATAAAATTTTTGAAATTGAGAAAATTTTGGAAATGAGACAAGTTGTAAGCAGAACGGTGTTCGTTATTATTATTGATGGTAAATTTGGAAAATAGCTCGAATAGAGCGGCCATCTGATCGTTGGTCAGTGGCGGGAGAGGGAGAGGTCTTGGGACAGACCCCGAGACCTCAGTGGCTAAGGGAAGAGGGATTACAGACTCGACTCCAGCACCAGACCCTCTAAACTCGGACTCAGACTCAGACTCCGACTCTGACTCAGACTCGGACTCGGACTCAGACTCGATATCCGGCATGTCTCCTTCGCCGGTGGTCAGCTTGTAGACCCGTCCTTGACCGTCGATCCATTTTATGGTCTTCCTCCAAGCCCTCGTCTCGGTGTTGGCGCCGACCTCGGTGATTAGCTTGGTTGGGTCGAACCGATCGCTGCGGAGGATCAAGTTGACAAAGTCATCTTTCGGAGCAGGAACGGTCTTGTCTTCTCCAAATAAGAGCCCCAGCACGGGCTCGGAGTCGCTTTCACCCTTCTCAGACTCTGCTTGGATGATGGTGAATATATCATCGGGGATATAGTTGCATTCCCGAGCCGTTTTGGTCTCGGGATACGTGATGGTGGGTTGGTAGAGGCCCACTTGAATAGCTCCAAAGACTGGAGTGACAAATTTGATTGCATAGGCCCGGCCCACATTCTCCGAGCTTATAGTATATCCCAATCCGAGTCGGGATTCTGCATTGTCTAGCTCTCAATGATCTTTCCTGCCGAAAGATATGGTCTCGAGGTAGCTCCGGGTAGGTAACCCAGATTTTGTAGCATCGTGTCGATGCTAGGGGCGAAGTAGGGTTTGAAGAGATATTCCTCCTCAATCATGCCCACGAAGTCGAATCCTCGTGGTTCGGCCCGGTTTGTGGCATTACAGCTAGCCACGGTCATCGGGGTCGCCTCCAATGTGATGACATCATCTTTAAGTGACATCTTGACTTTTCGGTGGAGGGTAGATGATACGGCCTTGACTGCGTGGATCCAAGGCCTTCCTAGTAAGAGATTGAATGATGAGGTGGCATCTATCACCTGAAATTCCAACTCCTTTTCGATTGGGCCCGTTATGATCTTTAGTTTAACGGCCCCGGCGACAGGTTTTGGGCTTCCATCGAAAGCCTGGATAGTTTGCGCTGTTGGGAGATAGTCGGCATCAGTGATGCCGAGGGCCCTAGCAGTCCTTAGGGGTAGGACGTTCACGGCTGATCCATCGTCTATAAGAGTCATCGGGAGGTACTTACCCTTGCAGATGACCGTGATGTATAGGGCCAGATTGTGATTGGGCCCAAATGATGGCAGGTCAGATTCGGCGAAGGTTATGAGTGGGCCTTCGTCCTTGGGCTTGCCCTTGAGGTAGGGCATAATGGTGGCTACCATTTCAGCGGGGGTAGCTTCTGAGTCGACCTTGATTTCATCGAGAGCCTTAGTCAGTGCTTCCCGATGAGCCTGTGAGCTAACTAGTAGTTGCCATATAGTTAAATCAGCTCGAACCTTCTTCATTTGTTGGACCAAGGCCATGTCATTGCTTGGTTCCTCGGGGGTTGGTTCCGTCCTGGCAGGTTCAGTGACGGATGTTGGAGTGGCGCGCCCAACAGTGGCGAGGTGGTTGGTGGCCAAGGCCTTGGACTTGGCTTTTCGGACTTCCTTTCTGGTGACGGGGACAACTTCCCCTTTGGCCAGGTACACATCATCTTCATCGTCAAACCATATCCCGTTGATTTGTGGGATAAACGGGGAAATGAGGTGAGAACAGTCAATTACCTCTCCTGTAAATATGGCATGGGCGCTGAACGGGTTTTCTTTGTTGCTCGGCTTATCTCCAGGCAATGGGATTTTCCCGCTCTCGATAAGGTCTTGGATTAGGTGCTTTAGCTTCTAACATTTTTCAGTATCATGCCCGTTACCCCGGTGATACTGACAGTAGGCTTGAGCATTATAATATTTGGACCTTTTCTCTACTGGGGCCTCTGGAGTTGGACCTATTGGTTGGATCAGACTTTTGGAGGATAGCCTTTGTAAGGCATAGGTATAGGTAGTCCCTATATCTGTGAATACCCGATTTGGTGTATTCTTTTTGGATGAGGTGTCGAGTAGATTTACCTCGTCAAAGATGCTGCGGGTTGCAGCTGCAGGTGTGGGCTTGTTTGTAGACGAACTAGCCCCTTGATAGCCTTTGGTAGAGGCCTTAGTCAGGTTCTCTAGCCTTAGGTCATCCTCGATCCTGGTGCCCATTTCAGTAAGAGCGGCGAAATTGGGGATGATAGCATACCGGAGATGGACCCGGTAGGATGGGAGGAGGTTCTTGACAAAGGCCTCCACCAGCAGTTTTTCGCTGGGCTTTTCGACCATCTTCACACTCTCGGCCCGCCATCTTTGCAGATACTTGGTGAACCCTTCTTTGGGCTCTTGGGCCATCACTTCCAGAGTACGCATTGTAGTCTGGATTTCAGTATTGTCAGCATAATTCCGAGCAAACTCGGTGGCCACATCGTCCCAAGTTTTGTATTTCTTGGAATCGAGATTGTAGAACCAGGCCTTAGGATGTTTCTCCAAGGAAGAAGGGAACAAGTGCTTGAACATAGTTGACTTCACCCCCTTGACCGCCATGAAGTCTTTGAAAGCCCGGATGTGGTGGACCGGGTCTTCGGTACCCTCAAACATAGGAATTCCCGTCAAGTTGAGGTTAGCGGGTAGCTTGTTATCCAAAGGTGAATAAGTACGAGCATTCTCGGTGTGGATCGAGTTGTTCGTCGATAGGTGGACCTGTTCTTCGAGCCTACGAACGATACTAACCAGCTCGGCCATGGGCCCGGCGGGCTCACCTCCTTCGTTAGGGACCGTCTTCTCTACGTTGCTTAGGCGGGTGGACAAAGTTGCTTGGTTAGCCTGGATGGCGGCCAGTTGAGTTTCGATCTTGGTCAAGGCATTTTTCAACTCGTCCATTTTGCGTTGATGTCTGGTTTCGGGTGGCCTGTCTGTAAGAACACCACGTAATCAGAAACTAGCCCAAAATCCCGAAATAGAAAGTACATCCCGAACGAGACTAAAAGGGAAATGACTCGGAAAAGACACCTAGACGGGTGATTTGTGAAATGTGGGCCTTCCTTAGGATTCGGCGGGTGGGCCTAGTCCTGTTCGAAGGAAGGTTCACGTGAGACATCCCCAGACTTTATGGACTCGATTGTGATGACGGGCCCTCCTTTGTAGGGGTTTGTCCTACGTAGGTGGGCCTTGCCTTAGTCTAATAAGGCGGACTGGGAAGGGGAAGAAACTCGTGATGTAAGATCGATAGAGTTTCGACGCTATAGACCTTGACAACTTAAGACACGACCCGACACTGCTAAATACGGGAGGTCCTGAGAAGAGGAAGGTTTTGAAAATTGATGATTTTTGAAAAAAAGGACCGAGTAAACTCGGTGGATGGCCCAAATTTCCGAAAAAGGACGAAAAGTCATTGGGCCACGGGTTTTGAAAGTTCGAAATGTTTTTCGAGTTTTGAATTGGGCGGCATACCGTCTAGAAAATAGGCTATTTTGAGTAAAATCATAAGTCCTAAATTCGGTATGTATCCCGGGTTTTGATATTGAATAGTTTGAAAAAAGATGCAATTTTTGAAAAAAAAAGACGGTTTTTGAAAATGACTCGGAAACCAAGTAGCACGTAGTCAGTCACACAAGCATTATAACGACGCCATGTATGCTCTATACTAAGTCTCGGTCGGTCTATAAGGGGTCTATACCAGTGTACATAGTCTAGACGTTGATCGGGACGGACTTCCTAAGTCGAGTTGATCTTAGAACATGTCGCGAAACCCACTCGAATCGACTATGGACACCTTTTGACATATCTATATTGGAGTACATCAACGGTATAGTGGGACGTCGGTCGCGAGTACCGGCCCGGGAAAATATGGGTTATGCATGAACCGTAGAACTAAAATGCGTATTGTATTTGTCAAACGATTTCTATTCGAGTCTCACTCTGAGGATGCCGATGGTAAGTCACGCATCAGATAATCCCCAGCGGAGTCGCCAAATTGTGGACATGACATAGGTCCACCCCGACGCGGCCACGCGCGGGTTTGGGGAGGCGAATGAATCTCCATATGAGAATGGATCGAATTGAAATTTAGGTCTATGTGGAGTCGCCACCGAATTTTGTGGTTATTCGGAACCATTCGAGCCCACTCTATGTCGTAGTGGTCCGTATACAAAATACGGCCCATTTCCGATGTCAGAGTTTATTGGGCTCCTCCCTTTGCATTGCGATACCGATACCGACATTATCGGATACCGTATATGAATGACTCTCGTGCGCCAACGGTTTCGGGCATCCGGAAACCGAGGTTCTGAGTAAGGGGTGAGGGTACGTGTTGGGAAGCCCACAAAGGACACCCAACCCCGCCCGCACATTAGCGGCCTCTACTAAGAACTCGAGTGACTTTCTAATACGCGTGCTAGTTAAACGGGAAAAATGATTATGCAAACATTGTTTTTCCTAGGCATGTGAATGGAATTGAAACGGGTTTCTATGTCAATTTAATGCAATTAATTCTACGTCAAAGTGTGATGGGAGGGATTTGTCGTGAATCCCAACCGTCAAATAAAACCAACTATACCTAGTGGGTAGCTAGGGTAAGTCGGATCGAATCCACAGGGACGGGAGGTCGGACTAGAGTATGCTACGGTCTAGGACTAGGTTCGAGACAAGCTATTCTAAGGAGGGGGAGACTAGTACTAAGCTAGGTCTAAGGCAAGAAAACTATCAAAGGAAACGGGCTAGGATTAGGTCGGGGTCAAAGGGGTAACGGAATGGTCGAGGAAGAGCTGGAGGTGAAGGAGGTAGTAGGGTAATCTAGGTAATGCCCGGGCTCTCGCAACTTAGACTCACCTAGAGGTTCCACCTAAAACCCAACTCGGCGATACACAACACAATCGGGGTTACTAGCACGCTATAGGCCTAGGTTTAATCCGGGCTCTCGCAACTTAGACCGACCTAGGGGTCGTCCTCACCGGGCTCTCGCAACTTAATGAGGGGACCGAACCCAAAACAAACTATCACCCACAAGAGAAAAGAAAGAAAAACAAGCATATGCACATACTAGTCATTCAAGCATTTCAACAAACATGTGATATGCATCAAACCAAGGGGAAACCCAAATCTTCCACCAACATCTCCAACAAACCCTTAATCATCCAATTAACACCCTAATCGCCTTACTAACCCTAGCAAAGATCTACTCTAACATATCTAATCTAAAACTAACACTACCAAGAGAAATCAAAGCAAACACAAGAGGATGCATACACAAAATTAACAAGAATGAAGAACAAAACAATAAACAAGAACTAAAGATTCAAACTTGATTAATAAAACAATAAACAAGAGGAAGGAAAAGAGATAATACCAAACTAGAAGATGAAAAGAAGAAGAAAACTTGCATAAATGGAAGAACCCAAAACAAACATCCAAGGTTGTCAATCTTGGTGAAGATCTTGAAGAATTCCCAAATTACAAGCACTAATCTATGATTAACGGTAATCTAAAGACTAATCTACACTAATCTATGCTAAAAATATCTAGGGTTTAGTCTCTCATGAAAGGCATAAGCTTAACATAACAAGGGAAGAGTATATATAGGGTTACAAATGGAAGGGAGAAGAAAGAAAACAAGTGCGGGTTACAGCTAGGCCGTCCCGGCCGAGACGGGATGGTCCCGGTCGGGACGAGGTCGGTCCCGGTCGGGAAGCCATGCTCCTGATCGGGATGGGCCCTGGTCAGTAGCCTCCTTGTTTGTGCACCTCATCCCGAACGGGATGAGCCTAGTAGGCCTCCATTATGATCTTTTTGGTCCCTCCTTGGTTCTCATGGGCTTCTCACAGATTCTCGGGACTCGAGATCGGGTCTCGGAGGCTCGGGATTGGGTCCCAAGGTCTCGGGGTCAACTCCAAGGCATCGAGTGATCGTTTCTTTACTCCGTTGGCTCCAAAATGTGTATGTATCGAGTCGGAATCGCTCCAACTCTTCCAATTCGGTCTCGGGAACCTGAAACGAACTAAAGGAAGCATAAGAAGCCCCTAAACCGCTCCCAAGGAGCGATTCTACAAGGAAAATGGGACCAAAACACTACGAAATAGGCACTACAAATGACACTTATCAAAGTGGAATTTTAGCATGTGGGTTCATTTAGTGTAATAAACGAACAATAATAAAATTGACAAAAGAAATAACAAACGCGTTAGTAACGATGTAATGAAATAACGAATAATAACGGTTTGTGCAAATGATGAATTGAATTGAATGATGTAAACGAGATGCAAATATGAGATGCATGGTTTGAAAAGATAGTATACACGTGATTAATTAAGCACATGTTGACCTAAGTCGTAAAATACTATCGAGTTTGAAAATAGGAGAATGTACGACTCATTATTTTAGTCGTTATGAGGTTATTCGATCGAGTAGTCGACTGACTCGATCGAGTAGACCCATAAAAGACGATTCTGCTTTGCGTTATGGACCGTACTCGGCCGAGTTATTGACCTACTCGGTCGAGTACGTAGCCACTCGACCGAGTCACTGTGAGACTCGATCGAGTAGGCGTCGTAAAAGGCATTCTGATTGGATTTTAGGGTGTCACTCGATCGAGTGACTAAGCCACTCGGTCGAGTGGCTCCTGTACGAATTTGGTTCGTTTGCAATTTAATTGTTGATTTTGAAATTGCTTTTGATTTTTGAGAGTTCGACGATTTTACCGAATCGGACATAAATATTGCATAATTTATGTTCGACTTGGTTTTTTTATAAATCGCGAATTTTGTTGAACCGAATATAAATATTGTTGAATTTATACCCGATTCTAAATTTGGAGTACTCGTTGTATCCCATATTCGATTATTTGAATCGATATAGGATATTAGAGTGAAATAGAAAAAAATAAATTAATTTTAGTCGCTTTAAATTAATTATCGTGATATGAATAAATCACGTTAATTAATTCATGTGACTTGATTGTTAGATTCGATATCCAATTTTGGAATTGGTATCGAATCTAAAATCGACGCTTTACTTGAATAAAAACTTGATTCCCTCGACTTCTCCGACATCGAAATAAATCCCTAGGGATTGTGATGTCGGATCCGTGTCAACGGGTTTCGACCCTTATTAAAATTGATTTTTAAAGAAATTGATGGATGCAAGATTATTGATGATGATGACGAGAAATAATAACGAATTGTTGTTTAAGTTAATTTATCTCAATAATCAAATAGTCGGGGTATCGGGATAAGCGACCGACGACGCGTGTGCAGTACACTTGTATATGCGGTTTTCCTTATCCCGGTATCCCTCTTATTCGACACAAATCGATAAATATTTTAATGCTTTGATATTAGTAGTATTATCGATATTATGACGCAACGAACGAAATGAATAAAAAAACGAAAAAAAGATGGAGAAAAAGGAGACGGACGACGAAGAGAGAAAGGGAAGAAAAGAGAGGGTTATGACACCCTCAACCTACATGTTCTTGTCTCGGTGCGGACTCGTAACCGTGGCTTTAACACAAGAGTCTTCGAGGTTTTATGTAGGTTAAGTTATGGTGGCTCGGGATTGATTCCTAAAACTAGGTTTAGGGTTTTTGCTAGTGTAGAATTGCTAGGGTTTGATTAGGGT
Source organism: Agrostemma githago (assembly GCA_958450325.1). Lineage (NCBI taxonomy): Eukaryota > Viridiplantae > Streptophyta > Magnoliopsida > Caryophyllales > Caryophyllaceae > Agrostemma > Agrostemma githago. The sequence continues at coordinate 55,176,137 of OY288252.1, read as the reverse complement.
TTGTAAAAAGACGTAGTATGTGTGTGTGTAGGGTTGCTCTAGGGTTTTTTTTAGGGTTGTGAGAGGTTGTGTTATGTGTTGCATGGGGGTTGCTTATATAGGCATGGCTAGGGCACCGGTTTAGGGTTACTCGGCCGAGTATGGGGCTAACTCGGTCGAGTAGCCCGTGGAGCCTGCAGCCGGGCTCAAAACAAGCCCACTCGATCGAGTGGGTGGGTCACTCGATCGAGTGGCCCAGTCAGGTTGCACGGGTCCATCGTTTTGGACCTTGACTTTGGGTGTTTGATGAGTTTTATGTTTGACTTGGACTTTTGAGGATTGTATGGCTGTTTTGTGTGTCTTGGAAACGACTTTGACCAGGGTTGACCCAATGGTGAAAAGTCGGTTTTATTTCCGGTGTCGGTTTCGGCCCAAATTAGTCTTGTTTGACTCGGAATGATCCACTGGGCCTGGATTTGAGGTCCGTTTGGTGAAATTTGTACTCCGTAAGTGTGTTAGCCAACGATTAAAGGATTTGAGCCCGTATCCGAGCGCATAGAAACACGTTAGCGTCCGATCATCAACGAGTGTTTTTTGGAAACTGCCATAGACACCTGGCGGTCAAAATGCAAGTGTCTACACAAGGCAGGCTCTCCTGGAGCAAGTCTCCCAGGACAGAGACCTTCGCAATTTAGCTAGGCATGTGATGATATGGCTAAAGTCGTATCACAAAATCAAGTTATCCTAATACTACTAACAAGAAGCTAGTGGTAAGTAGGGAATTGTATCCACAGGGAAGCGGTTGAATTCGTCTAATAGCTATAGCGATTCTAAGATGCTCTAAACGTTTGGTTTGATAGATTTAACTAAGACTAGAAATACGTAAACATAAAATGAATTAATCAAGTAAAGGAAAATCTAGGGCTATGGGTGCACAATGGGTAGACAAATGATCATGCAAGAATAAACGATAAACACACAAACATGCTAGTTGGCTATAATACGTCCTCTCGGATCGAAATCAACCTAGGAAGACACTAACGGGCTCTTGCTACTTATTAGGCTTCCTACCGAATCACATGCAGGTCTAATCTCAACTCGGCTCTTGCACATGAACTGAAATTTCCCTAATTCGATTAACAAGTTGTGGCCTCTAACAAGTTAATCGTCTTTTAAAGCATGCAAACAAGGCACTAGCATATATATGAATTCATCAAACACTCAACAAGAACTTAAATTCTACCCATCGATCCCCCTTGACCCTAGTAACGGAATTAGCTACTCATAATTAAATTGACACAAAATAAACAATTGATAATAAAATGCATAATGATTGATATGGAAAAAGGAAAAACTAATAAAATCAATACTAAAAATGAAAATAAACAATTAAGAACATAAAAGATGAATAAGTAATTTGAAACTAATTGAAACAGTTACCGATTGGAAATTGTAGCAAGAACAAGAGTAAATCTTCCAAAATAGAGAATGGAAAAGTATTATTGTTCTAATACTAGGCTTAGGTTCTTAGGAATGAAAAAATGTACGTTCTACTGAATTACAAAAGCATTCCTATATAGCCAAAGAAAAAGGAAGCTGAAAAGACACTACATCTATGTCGTCCCGAACAGGGATAAAAGCCGTCCCGATTCGGGATTAAAGTCGTCCCATGGGACGAAGGTCGTCCCTATTCGGAACAGATGAAAAATCCACTTTTCCTCAATTTCTTCATTTTTGCCGTGAGTGAGGCAATAGGGACGACATCTATCCCTAGGGACAGACCTCGGGACCAACAAAAAGGACTCTTCTAGTCTTCTAAACTTCATGATATGGTTCCAACTCGACTCGGGATCACTTCATGACATCCACACAACCTCGATAGCAACACCTAGCTTGTGGATAAATAGTCACCGACCTCCATGTGAGCAATGATGAAAGAGAAAAGGTGCCCATATCGCCTATTTTCCTACGAAATCAACAAAACACTACAAAACACACTAGAGGAGAATATTAGTTCCCAAAACCGCTTCTAAGAGCGCATTTAACACGATAAATACATGGGAAGACAAGGATAAAAGCATATAAAATATTAACACATCAGCGTGCTACCGCTGCTGCTCTTTTCATCAAGGTACATCTTACTCCACTAGGCTTTATCATATCTGAATGCATATGTTTATCATTCATATTCAATTGAATTTGATTGGAGGACCAAACTTCAATACTATATGTATCTCTCACTCATGAAACCAAGTAATGTCCATCAAATGGACTTTTTGAAGAGACGGAAACCAAGGGGAAGGAGGGAAAATAATCACCAAACATTACTGCCCTTTCTTCAACATATAAAGTTGCTATCAGTCAAAGCATTTCTTTTCTTGAGTATACTCAATTTTGAGTAGTTCTCATCCAGAAACTGCTTATTCTGCCAACATATGTCCCCATTACCCCTCTCATTGTTGGAGTTTTCTTGTTATTTCCTTATGTTTTGTTTTCAATATGTTTGGACTTGTTTGGGTATGCAGGTTAGGTTGTTGAGACTGGAGTTATAGGAGATGAAATTGATGCGATCAGCCGGAAATTCAAGCCATGATAATGATGCTACCAAAAACCGGATGAGACGGTAATACAATTTACTGCAATCGTTCCTAGAAAATCTCATGAGTTATCTTTCACAAAGAATTCCCTTGCATGAGAGTGATGAATCAATGGATGTTTTGAAGCAAATCCCTCAAAATCCACATTTTTTCCCTTTGTATAACGGTATGATCATACTAATACGATATGTTCTTATTTAATTTTTAACATAATTGGTTTGTACTTAATACATACATAAATAGATTTGATTTCTTTACTTGCATGTAGGAAATGAATAAAAATTTGGACTAACTTGGTATATACATTATCTTTGTTTATTAGAGTTTTTCCAAGCGTGACTACTCCATGTAACACAGAATACATGGGTTGAAGCTTTGCTTTGGGGTTGAAGATGTAATGATTTTTTTATGTTTTCATGAAACCGTTTGCACTTATTTTTGACCTATTTTTAGTAATTTAATTTAGTAAATGTTGGACACATACGGAGTACTCCCTCCGAGTTCCTATTATTGTCCCATAAGGTTTTGGGGTGAAAAATAAGGAATGGGAAATGAGTGGTTGGAAAAAGAATGAGGAAGAGAGAGAAATGGGAGATTAATTGTGAACCACATATTTGATGGCCTGAAAAGAAAAGTGGGACAAAAATCAAACTCAGCCCAAAAAGGAAAGTGGGACAATAATAGGAACTCGGAGGGAGTATAATTTTTGGGATTTTATGAGTAATAAAAAAATATCATGTTTTTCACTTGCCCTTTCATTTTGTTTTCGTATTTGAGAGATAGAGATGATAATTCGTATTGAATAAAATCGATACCAATTTACTACTACGTATATGGTTGCAATTGTACTACATATCGTGTTGAATGCAATTGTTGCGATTGTGAAAGATTACGTTTTGTAATATTTATCGCATCGAATACAATTGATAGAATTGCAAAATGAGTGACATTTAATGGTACTTATTGTGTCGAATACAATTACACCAATTGTTACTAAATGACATTTTATTGGACTTATTGAGTCGAATACAATCGTTACAATTCTTATTAGTGGAAAAATCAAATTATTTACCGTATCAATAATAATCGACACTAAAATTGCAACTAAACCTCATCTTATTTCACGTCGATTTTAAGAACCTAACCCAATGAATAGATTATTCGCCACGAAAGGCTACCGCAACGCCGCCTACCTCAACGAACACACAATCGATGGGGAAACCCTTCATGTCGAATAGAAACGCCACAAAATACAAAAATAATCGCTGCGAAAAGGTGATTTTGTTGTAGTGGCGACCACGTGGTCCAATTATTTTATCCCTCCTAAATATCCCAACAATTGGTATCAGAGCTTGGTTGTGTGAGTGAGAGAAAACCGAATCACAAGAAATTCGTAGTAATGGAAGGATATAAAATTGTGTTCGATAAATTTGATGGAAAAGATTTTTGCTTTCTGTAAAATGCAAATAACTGATTATTTGTATTCGAAGAATCTGCATGTGTCTTTGGATGGCGTTAAGCTGGATTCCATGGAGAAGGGTAAGTGGGGACTTTTAGATAGGCAAGCGCTAGGTGCGGTGCGATTGACGCTGACACAAAATGTCGCATTTAAAGTTATTGGTGCAAAGATAACGTTGGACTTGATGAATACCTTAGAAAACATGTACAAAAAACCATCTACGACAAATAAGGTATCTTATGCGCAAATTGTTTGGGTTACTAATGCATGAAAGAGCTATGTTGGCTGATCATATTAATGATTTTAATGTGATAATGAGACAATTAAGCTCGGTGTAGATTGATTATGATGACGAGATAAAAGCCTTAATTTTATTATCTTCTTTACCTAGTAGTTGGGATACTAATGTAACTGCAATTTATAGTTCTATTGGACAAGGGAAACTCAATTTTGATGAGGTGCAGGACTTAATTCTAAGCGAAAGTATTCGCAAGAGAGAATTAGGTGAGCCCTCGGAAATCAATGAGAGTGGATTAATTGCTGAGGGTAGGGGGAGGAAAAATTATAGAGGTGGTCATCATGGGAGATCGAAGTCACGAGATAGAGGAGGTCCGACTTGCTGAGATTGTGGTGAAATTGGACATGTAAAGAGAGATTGTCCAAATCCAAAAAATAATCGACAACAGCGTAATGAAGAGGATGGTGATGCGGTGATAGCTGCCGATGTTGAGGGTGATGTTTTGGCATTAACTGCCAAAGATCTGATAGAATCTTGAGTGTTAGACTATGGTGTATCATTTCACGCTTCTCCATATAAAAATTTCTTTCATAAGTTTGTTGATGGAAGGTGTGGTACTGCTTACTTGTCATATGGTAACACTTTACCGATTATGGGGAAAAATGATGTTAAAATCCATACTCCGACTGGGGGTATGTGAGAGCTTATAGATGTCATGTTCATCCCGAACTTGAAAAAAAAAATTGATATCTGTGGGTAAGCTCGATGACGCGGGCTATAAAGTTGTCTTTGAAGGAAGTTCTTGGAAAATAGTCAAAGGAGCTATGGTAGTAGCTCGTGGAACTAAAAGTGGAACTTTGTACACCACCAGAGGGTGTGCTGGCACGAGAAATATAGCGACTAAAGGTATGAAGAAAGAAGTTTCACAAGACTTAATGCGGGATCCGAAAACTATGCATAGTGGGCCTTACACTAAGCACCGTGTGAATAAAGTCGGTAGCTTGAAGGCGAAAGGTGATAACGCACAGATCTGTGCAAAAATTCAAGAAGTTCAAATGAGGCACGTAAGGGTGTTTCTTTCAGGTGGGAGTGCATGCCCCGAGGAGCGATGAGTGAAACCCGACAAGTATGGTTGCCATTTGGAACAGACTTGGATGATAAAAGGTCGAGGTTGGATAGTACCTCGATTTGGCTCTTGCATTTAGCATGAGTGGAGATCCAGTCGTACTAGGTGGATCATTGGTGACAAAATAGTCGGGAGGTGAGAGATTGTTGAAATCAATCCCTTCAATTTTGGGAATATGCCAAAGAAATGTTTCTGATGATGAGAAACATGAGGAATGCGTAAACCTTGAGTGGAGGGGAATAAAGAGGAGTCTTTATTTAGCATTTACATTAATATAAAATGACGCAAGTGCTGAGTTTTATATAATCACCTCAACGTAAAAACATCAATAAGGGTAGTAATAAGAGTGTGTAGTTCTCTTGTGTATATTATCCTTATTGTATATTTCCTCGGAGTGATCAATAAAATCCTAGTGCAACTGCAGTGAGGACGTAGCCAAATTGGTGAACCTCGTTATATTTGTGTTCCTTATATAATTTAGATTCTTATATTATTATTGTGCGTGTGGTCCAATTATTTTATCCCTCTTAAATATCCCAATAGGTTACAACCCTTAAATCCTAGGACCTGTTACAAGTATCAATCAAAAAGAAAAAAGTAAAGGGATACCAATTACTCCATCTTATTGGTAGCGGAACAACGTATTAACAAGAAGTATAATAAACCCAGAAGTATAATTAACCAATGATCAAACGTAATTACTTAAGATGTGATTACTAGTTGATTAATCATGCACTAATGGTTTTATTCATGTTTAATGGTTGATTGATTGTGATTAATTACTCCGAATTGCTACAAACTACAATCAGTTCTACATATACTCACAATTCATTATCTCTTATGTTCTCTTATTCTTTTATCTAAACTTTGGGACTCTGGGTAAAGTTATAAACTCTCTAATCCTTTTAAAGTTTTTTCTCTTGAGTGGGCGAGTTCGAGCTCTGTGTGTAAATCCTTGGCGAACAACCGGCACCAACGAAATAGTTACCACGGTCATGCTGAAATTATTTTCAAGACAGTGACACCCTTATACCTTGTCACACTACAAAACCGATCCTATTTTATGTTCTTTCTTCATTGTTACTGTTATATTATCCAGTACTATCATCTAGATACTCGTAGTTCATTACTCCCTCCGTCCGTTCAAGTCCAATCTACCCATATTTCTTTTTTGAACGTTCAAGTCCAATCATCCCATTTCCATTTTAGCCATTGTTTTTATTAAACAAATACTTATTTGTACCTTTAATAATAAACAATCTATCTATCTATATAAAAATATAAAAAGTCATTCCAAAATGTCACCTTTTACAAGGTATTGACAAGTGGCACTACTAAAATGTTTAGCTCATCAATATGTAGCTCATGTGCTTTTATTAGTTGTAATTAATACAATACAAAGTAATTACATATTACTAGCATTTTCTACATTTTTACAATGATTTTTTTATGAGTTTTGCTAATAATTTTGATTACACAACTTTAATATCATACCATTTTAACAATTGAGATATCTTTTTAATAAAATTCTTACAGGATAATTGGTTATTACAATTATGTATCAATTTTTGGTTTACGTTTTCATTCCATTTCATTGATATTTTTTGGGCCGGTATGATTTATTTTTTTTTTTTAATTTTTTTTGCAGACGTTGTACCATCATTTTATAGATGAGAAAAAATATGAGTGAAATCATAAACTTCTTACAAAGAGTTACGGAGTAAATTTTGGGTATTATTATTTTTAGATTTAGATTTAAGAATTATAATACTAAGGATTGCATAAATAATATTTTCCCATAAAACTAAGGTTTTGCAAATTAAAAGTACTATGGATAAGTACACTAAAACATTATGTTAATTAACGCGATTATTCGTCTAATATTCGCAAACTTATAAAGGTAATGTAATCTTAGGTTATGATAGTAGAATTACAAATACACAATTTTTATATAGATTTGGGTAGCGTAAGTTGTCATCATATGTTACTACATACTACCTTCGTTTTTTTGTTTATTGCCCCGTTTCAATAAAATATACCTCACATATATTCATGAAATGAGGCAATAAATAAAAACCGGAGGGAGTAATTTATATCTACCTTACTTTTACACCATCTTAATCTTTGTCAAATAAAACAATAAAATGTTGTTTGATTATTGTTCTTAGCTAGAAAAATAGATGAATCATAATTTATTACTCCAGTATATAATTATATGTCGATGTAGATAACTTGACGTCACGAGACTACAATGTTATCAATACTCTCTTCCATTCGATTTCATACGTTATAACCGTATACATTGAGTTTAAATTGTTATATGAATTCGAAAGTATTACAATTAATATTCACATAAATAATGTTATTTGTTTATTCAGAACAAAGCACGTGAATTACAGTTCGTTCATGCATATAAGTTTTTGCATCCGAGATTACGAGTGCATACAACAGGACGAAAATTTTATTTAAGGTTAAGTTTGCATAATTTACTTGAAACGCACCCGTGATTTTCACGAGTAACGAAAGTAGTTCATTTCTTAAAACTTGTGATAAAAGAAAATCGGTAGATTATTGAACTTGTACGCAGGGAATACTTCAGTTGATCATGACATCACAAAAATATGAGTGCTATTCTTGGTCGTCGACATTTCAGCCAGATCGTCAGCGCTTTATAGCATGAAAAGACAACGTTGCCCTTCTTTAATTACTTTCATTAACATTACCAATTACAATAAAACGATTTATCGTGTTAATAAAAATCAATAATGTAACAATTTTTTTTTTCCGTAAAACTCAATATGTAACGATTTGTATTTTTTTCGTAAAATCATCTTTTTGTTTTCCTAGGTAAATGATGTTTTCTTCAATATTTAAATGGGATAAGAAAGTGGGTAATCAATGAGTAATGAGATAAAAAAGTGGTAATGAATGAGTAAAAAATGGATAATTAATGAGTGAAGAGTTTATGGATCCTTAAGTACCTAAGAGGGGACGGGGTTGAATTAGGTACCTTTTAAAATTTCAAAGTAGAAGACAAATATGTAAAGAAATACTAAACATAACATGCAACGGACAGTCAGACTGTTGCGCTTTGTCTTAGCAAGGAGTACGGCTACAGAACAAAACCACAGTATGAGCGAATGTTAACCGAGTGTATTCGATTCGCTTAGCAAAATAAGAAGCTACAAACGAATGTCACAGTATAGGCGACTGTTGCATGAAAAGAAATAGCACAACTAAAACTAAGGTTGAAGCTTGAGCAAATAAAAGAAAAACAAAATAACATGCTTTATCGAAAGATGCAACAGAAAAGAAAGAACACGATAGAAACACGATATTTTTGAATTGGTTTGACCAACACTCTAAAGGCCCACGTCCAATGCTTTTCTTATTGCTTTTCTTTAGAAATCTACTCCGAAATCAAAAGACACTTACAATGAAAAGTGACCCATAACCTACTCCGGTTACGACAAACAACCTACTCCGGTTGCGATTTGAGTTTACAAGACTACTCTGTCTCTAACTCACCAATGACCTACTCCAGTCACGACCAATAGCCTAATCCGGCTACGACTCTTAATAACTTGAAAAGTTACAAAGATTACAATTGAAACCATGTTAGACAAGAGTGTGTGAGATTCTGTGACAGTGTGTTCGACTCTGACTTTGAAATTACTGATGACTTTTTCCTTCGAAAATAATTTGAAAAATGCTTTTAAGATAAAAAACCTTTGAAAACAAAATGCAATAAATGAAATTTTAGTTTGAAAGCCTTGAGAAATAAATGAGGCAAATGAGTTTCTTTTATAGGAGATGTGGAAATGGATAAAAGAATGTGCCTCATTGAAAAATTCAAAGATTAAAAGAAAACCTTTGACTATGTTTAAAAAGAAAGCTTTTTCAATATGAAAGGGAAGCATGCTTAAGGCTTACCAAAAAATGAAGGGAAGGTGTTTACTTGAAAGGTGATACTTGAAAGTAGAAACTATTCAAGTTCACTTTCAAAAGTGAAGAACCATTTTTGGAAAACCTTGGAGAAGTGATGCATCGTTTTACAAGAAACCAAAACATTTTTTTTCTTAAAGAAATCAAATTTTTTTGAACCATTAAGAGCTGTCGAACGATGTAACAGTCAACTCGACTGTCACACACTGTTGTACCGAAAAACACACACTTTGTCATTCTTAGTGATTATGGACTTAGACTCGATTATGTTCTCTTCACTTGAAGTTCTTGATCTTTACCTTGGGTAGCTTTGGCTTGTCTTGATATCATCATTCTTGGATTAGCATATTTGATAATTATCGCACTAATGAGGATTAACCTATAAGATTAAACTAGAACACAAGGCAAATAGGAATTGTCATCATCAACAAACCCAACAAATTCCCCCTTTGATGATGACAAGCCTAAGCAAAAAACTTAATGTCCCAAGTTCCCCCTCAAAAGGTTAGTCTATCAAGATTAGTTATCACATAGTAAAGGGTTTATAAGCTTGGAAGGAGAACTAACAATACTTAGACTAAATATTAGATATAAGAACTAAGAACTAACAAGGAAGGATCAAGAATTCGGTTAAAGGATATGTGTTTTACCTTTTCCCCTCTTGGCATCATCAAGGAACCTGTAATATTTCCGGACACAGTAGAAAACACATATAACATAGACACATAATATTACGATAACAAATTAAAAAGCATCCAAAGGGCAACAGTCACCAGGACTGTAACACAGAATTCAGAAAAGGTAATACAGACCATTGTCTTTCAAAAGATAATACTAAAAATAGTTTTGATTTTGAAAAGAGAAATTAACAGGAATCAAAATCCTCATCGTCATCATCAGAATGAGAAACCATTTCACCACCTTTACCCTTAACCAAAGTTGAAATCACCCCCAATATCGCCATGCATCTAGTCCATCCTCGCATCCAAGAGATCCAACTGACCCAAAATTTCAACTCGAAACCCGGCAAGTTAAGCCAATATGGCTGCACTGGCAACAGTCGGATCGACTATGGCATGCTTATCACGCTTACCCCACTTGGAAGAACCCGCCGTAGCCCTAGTTAATTTCTTATTGCCTACCTGAACCAACATTTTACCCAGAATTCCCCTTGATAATATATGATACGAGCGGTGGGTACCAACCGTAGTTGAAAGAAGGACCCCTTTGGCTCGAAAAACCATGGATAACCACATGCAGTAGGGAAGGTAAACTCTAGGGTGAGCTTGACTCGAGATTTAAGTCTGAGTGTAATGGAGGGTGGAGGATCAGGGCAGACAAGTTTATTGGCTTATGGTTGAGCAAATGATAGAGAAAGTAGTGTTGGTAGATGGACACTTTACCTCTATCATTGTTAGGAATGAGAGATCGAATAAGCAAGTTGAAGAAGATCTTGTGGGGAGGCGAAAGCTCGGCAGGGGAAACGGTGTCAGTGGTTGTTGCCTTGGGGTGGAGAAAGGTGACAATATCAGTAGGAGACACATTTTCGGGTAGGGCGACCCAAGACTCGGAGGGGGTCAGACAATATCCGGAGTCAGGGATGCCAAAGATTTTTCCCAACTGATGGGCGGTTAGAGTTAGGTCTTTGCCATTGACAGTAGTAGTAAGAGAGGTGGGTGGAGTGACTTTGAGTGTAGTATAAAACTGTATCAACTCACACACAAATGAGGGTTCTTTGTACTGAATTAGGGAGGTCCACTTTTGGGCCTTCGTAGCATCTTTGAAAAAAGAAAGAGTGGGACTCGAATCATACCAGGCACGTCAAAGACTCGGGTTGTTGTAAACTTGTCAGATTTGAGGATCTCATGATACTTGAAGAACACATCAAGAGGAAGAGCCAAGGGTTCAAGCTGCTTGGTGATGGTAGCCACAGTCCACTTGTCTGTTATGGTAATATTTTCAGTTGGAGATAAGAACTTAGGCCCTGATTTTGATTTTTTCGAGGAAATGGTTTTGCCTTTCTTTTTGGGTGCAGGAGAGGGGGCATCATCCTTGCTCACAGGTTCGTCGGAGGTAGATTTCATGGACCCGGAAGTGGTATTAAGATCCATGGAAGCATTTGATCTCTTTTCTGGGGTTGCTTCGATTTTAGTTGCATTCAAGTCACCCATCACCTCCTCTATAACATTAGATGGAGAAGGTGATACAACAGGGGTGGTTTTCACAGAAGGAACCCGGGAGCTTTTCCAACGTTTCGTCGATAATGAAGGAGCACTAGGAGCTTTGGATGATTTCTTCCTTTTGAGTGAATAAATAGGAGCATTGTCTTTGGGTGACATATCTAGAGGTGTTAGTTGAACCATGGATTGAGTATGAGATGAAGATCTTGTAGTTGTGGTGTTATGGGAAGATGAATCTTGAGAAGGAGGAAGGTTAGCTATGGCTTCCATTTGTTCCTTTTGGATTTGAGTAGGTAGTATGGATTTGGGGTTTTCGGTATTTTTTTGGAGGCATGGTTATGGAGTTATGGGTAAAGAAGAGAGATGAAGAAGGAAGGGTAAAGGAAGGTTAAAGAAAAAGAAGATGTGACAACACAGTAAATGGGGAAGAGAGAGGGACTGACGTTTTTTTTCGTCAGCCAATCACATTAGGAGAGAAAAACGAAAAATGAGTATTTGGGGAAGAAAATACTTGGGTAGGTAGTAGTGGTAAATGTGAACACGAATGCTGATAGAAGAAAGGAAGAAAGAAAAAGCAAAGAGGAGAGAGAAAATGAAGTTTGAAAAAGAAGAAAGAGTAAAGAAGGAGAGTTGTCAGTTACGGGGAAGGAGGAATTTTTTTTTTTAAAAAAAGTGATTGACAGGGGGGGCATAAATCAGAGGAGAGGGAGAAAGATTTTTTTTTTGGTATTTAGAGATTATGGTGGATAATAGGGAATATTATTTAATGGATATTATATGGTGAATATTTGGTTAATATGGAAGATATTAATTTATTTTTGACAACTCCCAAAAACACAATGGTCAATATACACAATTCAAAATTCATCACATAAGAATGCCAATTAAGTCATTAAGTAAGATTAAGGACTAAGTCACATACATAATTACTAGAATAAGAATTATCGGTTTGTCTAGCCAATCATGCGAGGAAAAACGATAAATCACACATAATCAATTTGAACAATTAATCAAACCAATTTCGAGTCGAAACTTCTCGAATTGGTCTCTTGCTAGTGGCTTAGTAAATATATCGGCAATTTGATCTTCGGTATTGCAAAAAATTAGCTTAATGTGACCCTTTTCTATGTGATCCCTAATAAATTGGTGACGTATATCTATATGCTTAGTTCGAGAATGTTGAATCGGATTTTTAGATATGTTTATGGCACTCATATTATCACATATTAAAGGAATGGAGTCATAAATCATACCAAAATCGACAAGTTGTTGACGTACCCACAATACTTGAGAACAACAATGAGCGGTGGCCACATATTCACTCTCAGCCGTAGAGAGAGCAACAATGTTTTGCTTCTTCGAACCCCATGAAATGAGACACAGACCTAAGAAGGTAGCAACACCCGAAGTGCTCTTTCGATCGACCGTACACCCCGCATGGTCTGTGTCCGAATAACCTACAAGGTCAAAAGGACAACCGAAGGGGTACCATAAGTAAAGCTCTTGCGTTCCAACCAAATACCGAATAAATGCATTTTACGGCTTTAAAATGAGATTCTTTAGGATTTTCTTGGAAATGAGCACACAAACAAACATTAAATAATATATCGGGATGACTTGCGGTTAAGTAGATACCTCTATTCACCGATTCACTAACATTCTTACCACTTTCATCCTTGTCCAATTTGGACGATGATACCATCGATGTAGTGTATGGCTTAGCATTGGTCATCCCGAACATAGTTAGCATCTCCTTGATTTACTTTTGTTGGTGAATCATGATTCCCTCTTTGGATTGTTTGAATTGAAGACCAAGAAAGAACCCGAGTTCACCCATCATGCTCATCTCAAACTCCGATTTCATTAGATTAGAAAAACAAAGAGTAAGAAGTTCAATAGTTGCTCCAAATATAATGTCATCGACATATACCTGGACAACCAACAGTCCATCCGAATGTGAATTTATAAATAATGTCTTATCCACCGAACCTCTACGAAAACCATTTTCAAGCAAAAACTTTGACAAGCAATACCAAGCTCTCGGGGCTTGTTTTAAACCATAAAGTGCTTTGTCAAGTTTAAAAACATGTCCGGGATAATCATTATCTATTAAACCCGGAGGTTGCTCCACAAAGACATCTTCTTCTAAATAACCATTTAGAAAAGTGGTTTTAACATCCATTTGAAAAAGTTTGACGCCTTTGTGAGCTGCAAAAGCTATTAGGAGCCTTATGGCCTCAAGTCTAGCTACCGGTCCATAGGTTTCATCATAGTCGATACCTTCTTGTTGATTATAACCTTTCACCAGTAGTCTAGCCTTGTTCCTTACGATTTCACCGGAATCGTCTAGCATATTGCGAAAGACCCATCTAGTACCAATGACGGTACGATTAGAGGGCCTAGGAACAAGATGCCATACCTCATTCCTTTTGAATTGAACAAGTTCTTCTTGCATTGTTATCAACTAGTCAGCATCAGTCAGAGCGACTGTGATATTGGGCGATTCGATTCGAGAAATGAAAGCGTTGCAAGTGTAGAAATTGTTGAGAGATGACCTTGTCTTTACTCCAGATTTCAAGTCACTAGTCAGATTTGAGAGGGGGTGTGAGGTTTGATGCTTCCATTTCCTTGGAATGAAAGTATCTTCCCCCTCAACTATAACAGTCCTTCTGACAGTTCCTTCTTGGCTGGGAGTCGATGCTTCCACACCAGATTCTAAGGACGTCTCTGGTCCTTGGGCATTAGTTGCTGCTTCACCATTATCATCCTGAACGTCATATTCAGGGGATCGTTAATTCCCCCTGAACTCGTGCCTTCGTCTTCAGGTAACAGTCTGGCAAACTGTTGCTCAGCAGCTTCGTTTAGCTCATCTTCAAGTGTGTGTTCTTTTCGAGCAAAGCGTATTTTGAATTCTTCATCTTCATCATCATCATGGTGTACTTGCTCAAAAGACTAGATTGATAACACGCAAATTTGGACCGTTTTATCCCTCATTTAGACTCGTATTTGACTTGATTTTGTGCACTTAAACGTCAATATAACTCATTTTTATATATATTTCATATTTTCTAGTTTGAATTTAGTTTATTCATAATTATCGTCATTTTCGTAAAATTTGGTACTGTTTTGTTTGTTTTCTGTTTTGTAGGTACGTGTTCGTGAATAAAGGGATCGAGTCAAAGCAATCCGAGTCAAACCCGACTTTGACCTAATCCATCTCTCAAACCCAAAGTCACTCACCCATTTCCCTTACACAAAGTCACCAACCCAAATGACCCAATATTCACATATCTTCACAGGCCCAATCCACATATCCGACCTTGATCCCCTTTACCACTCTCAATTCAACCCATTTCTATCAACCCAACTCCCATAGTCAAACTCGACTTTGACCTTGACCAAAATTAGCTCATAACTCCATCTCCGGCAGCCTCCAGCCACGAATCCGCCACCACCTTCAAACCCGACCTCCGACATACACCACCACACGCTCCACCATACTCCGCCAACCTTCGCCAGCCATGACCACAACTCCGGCGAACGTCGACTGGCACCATGCGCCACCACCGGCAGCGCCTGCAGTTCTCCAACCATTCACAAGCTCCGTCAATGCACCAATAGTCTAGGTCAGCTCCATCTCCGACGACCTACCTTCTTACTCGCGGCCAGCAACTCCTTCTATTCCTCAGATGCCAGCGACCCATATCAGCCGACCCCGGCTACGCGCCACCTGCTCCTCTTCGCCTCACTCGCACGTTGCTCCCTCTTCATTCCAGATTCTGGCCAGAACTCCGGCTGCACCACCAGCGGCTCGCCGGAGTCGCGCGCAAGCGTCTGCTGTCTCCCTCCGTTTTTAGGCAACAATCACCGGCGTTGACCACCAACTCCGGCTTCGACCCCTTCTCAACCCAGATCCGAGTTCGGGAATTAGAAATCAACATTTGAATGAAGACTCGAAGAATTTAAATCAGAATGGGCAGGCAAAGTTGAGATAACCGCGGGGCAAAGTTTTACCCGATGGATGGGTTGTGCAAATTCCGCAGGGCGAACTTTCGCCAGATGGGGAGCCATAGGGTGAAACTCGATTTATGTGTGCTGGGTTGCTACTTTACTTGGGCTTAGAGCGGAGTTTCCGCTTGGGTTTTCATTTCTATTTTCTTAGGTTTCTATTTAACCTCTAACACTATATATATGTAAACCTCTCATTTGAGGAGAATATCTCTCATCTCTCATCTCACATCTTACATTAGACTATTATTTTAGGTTTTAGACATTAGATTAGTTGAGGGAGATATTTGGAGGGCGACAATTCAATACTCTCTTATGCTAGATCTAATTAGTTTTTCCTTCAATTAATGTTCAAGACTCCATCTTTATTATAATCAAATTCTTAATCTTTCTTCCTCTTGTAATTTCCTTCATGTTGGTATAATCTTTTCTCCTTAGGTTATTATTAGTTTTATCTTCATTTCGATGATTAGTTCTTATCTGTTTATGCTATTATTAGTTTTATCTTCATTTTGATGTTATTGTTATTTTGGTATAATAGTTATTAGTTCATTTTGATGTCCATTCTATGTCATTAGTTCTATTAATTTCATGATTAGTATAGTGGTAGATTAATTAGTATAGTTTCCATCTTGTTTAGTATTTCATTATTATTAGTGATTTGTTTAGTTAATTTGAATTCTAGTATGATTAGTGAGTAACTTTGTAGTTATGGGGTTAAGGGAGGAAGATTTGGGTAATATGAATTTGGGATTCTTGTTATTAGTATACTTGGATTGGTTTGTCTAGTTTAGAATTGTTGTGTTTGTGTCGACTTTACTTGATCACTATAGTTGATTCGTATTCACCCGAATAATTATGGGGAAACTCGCGGTTTGGGTAATTCCGGTTAGAGACTTAACTTTCTCGTCACGAAAGTGGGCATTAGCGAAGTTGGGTCGAGAAACCGAAAGGTGACTCACCCCTTATCAATCGGGTATCGTTGCGCGATTCCCTTGTTTATTTGACTTATTTACGATTCCCCGATTCCCCGACTCCCCTTAACTCCTTTCCTCTTATTGTAATTCGTTTTGGCTTGTTTAGATTCGTTCATGTTAGGTTAGTCCAATCATTACAAACCCCCCGTTTTTAGGCTCCAAACGTGCTTAGACCTAGACTCGACTGACTTCACATAGACCATCCCTGAGGATCGATCCCGACTTACCGCTACTACGTAGTTAGTTTGTCCTGTTTATAAATATTGTTTGACTGTGTAGGTCGCGATGCCCGCTCATCAAAATGGCGCCGTTGCCGGGGAATGCAATTAGTTAGTTGAGTTTTAGTCTTTTTGTGTTTGGTTATTATTTTCTTTTTTTATTTCTCTCTACCCTAGTACCACTTGGTGCTAGGAGACTCACTTTCTAGTTGGGTGTGTGTAGACACCCGCATTTTGCCTGCTAGTGTCTATAGCAGTTCCCGACAAAACACCCGATGATGATCGGACGTAAATGTGACTTAATACGCTCGAATACGGACTCGAAATCAATAATATCCGACGTGGGCATTTAGCGGAGTACAAATCTCTCAAAACCGACCTCAAATCCAAACCCAGTGGGTCGTTTCCAATAAAATGAGACTAATTTGGGCCAAAACCGACATCAAAAATAAAACCGTCTTTTAGCGACCGGGTCAAAACCTGGTCAAAGACGAATCCGACCCATAAACCAGCCAAGTGCAAAGCTTCTAGAACAAGCGCCCAACCAACATTTCAAAATTCAAAAAATTCAAACCTTCCCTAAATAGGCTCACCCGCCTAACCACTCGATCGAGTGACATGAGCCCACTTGATCGAATGGATTTTCAAAAGACGAACTGACGCCCTTTTGCGGCTCACTCGATCGAGTGCATCTAGGGCCACTCGATCGAGTGACCCTAAACCGTGGGAGTGTCTATAAATACTCCCTCACATTCACAACATTCGCAACTTTTTTTTCACAACCTTAAAAACCCTAAGCAACATCACATTTTACACTACATCTCCACTTCAACATTCAATCATCCATCATCTACACACACACACACATACACATACACATTCACATTTCGAGATCAAAACTCGTCAAAGACCCGAGAGCATCCTCTTCCTAACCATATACACCCTAACTCACCCTACATATCTCGACACTCCCGCGCTCACGCCGCTATTACGAGTCCGTTTCTGAGGCCATTTTAAGCATGTAGGTTGATGGTGTAATTCAACCCCGACATCCCTTTCTTCCTTCTTCTTTTTATCGTTATATATATATATATATATATATATATATATATATATTTATGTATACATATACTAATTAATCGATAATAACGATACTAACACTAACTCTCTTTACTGCATTTTAATTTTCATTTTTTTTGTATCGTCTTTTGTATCTAATACCGTGTATATATATAATAATAATAATAATAATAATAATAATAATATCGCTTTCGGATTTGAACACGTTTGACTACGACAACCGCTCCAAGTCCGTTTAATCCCTTTACGAGTCGCGACGGAGGTGGCACCCTTTCGGGGAGCGCCGCCCCAAGCATTCAAGGGTGTAACGTGATCGTGGTCGCACGTAGTTGAACGCGTCCAATTCCATTTCCGAGATTAGTACGGAACCCATTGACGCGAAAATCGACATCACATAATCCGTAAGGATTAATATCGATGTCGTGATGCGAAAGGAGACAATTTAGTCACTAATCAAATTTTTCGATCCAATACCATCTTTTTTATAAATCTCCGATGTCGGTCTCATAATCGTACAATATACGATTATAGGCACCGTAAACCGAGTTGAGTTCAAATTAGATAATATTTATGTAACTCGGTCAACCATCGATTTTTGCATAAATAAAAAACGAAACTGTCACCCTTTCGAAACGAGCAGTAGCTCGTACAGGAGACACTCGATCGAGTGCCATAGCCCACTCGACCGAGTAGCACTCCAAAAGCGAGGCGGAAGGTCTGTAACAGGGTCACTCGACCGAGTCCCGACCATGACTTGATCGAGTGGTCCCCTTTTGGACTACATCGTGAGCTACTAAACGCTTTTCAAGCCTCGATTTTTTTTAAGACTTCGGTCTACGCGTCCAAAGTCAATCACATGATTCCTTATTCAAAACTCATGCATTTTATTCTATTACTTTCACGAATTTTATTAATGTCTCTCACGATTAGTTTTGTGTCGACGACTCCTAAGTCGTATCCGATGCATGACTAATCTAGACGCCAATCTTTCAATATGATAAGTCGGGACAAGGCCTCGAGACCCGGGATCGAGCTAGCACCACGCTTCGGTCCCATACGCGAGCGCGTATTAAAGTCTCCGTCCTCCGTTTAATACACAATATAATGTGTATTTAATCGAAGTTCGTCCATTTATTCAATTTACGGTCTAGCTTCTATTTACTATTTACGGGTCCGCTTATAGTTAATATTTACCATCTTCTAATTCGATTATTATTTTATCACTCGTTGTATTGTAAATTCCGGGTTGTATTCTGCCCGTGTAATTTGTAATTTATTTACGAGTTTTCTATTTTCGATGTTTGCCATTTATTGCCTTAAATGAACATAACATGCTAAACAACTCCGACAATAATTTAGATGCATTAAAATGACGTAGCTCACACGTAATTTACATGCTTAGCTAAAATATTGGTTGCATAACATTTAGTCATTTTACTAGCTCGCGTACACGAACACGAATGGTATCTTAGTAGAGGCCGCTAAAGAGCGGGCGGGGTTGGGTGTCCTTTGTGGACTTCCCAACACGTACCCTCACCCCTTACTCAGAACCATGGTTTCCTGATGTCCGAAACCGTTGGCACACGAGAGTCATTCGATGCACGTATCCGATAAATCGGCGTCGGTATCGTAATGCAAAGGGACGAACTCATAAGCTCTAGCACTAAAAGCGGGCCGTGCTTTGTGCACAAAACGCCCAAGTGTAGAGTGAGTTCGAACGGGTCCGAATTCCCATAAAATTCGGTGGCGACTCCAACTACGATTTCAATTTCGACCCGAGATCAATCTTACCACGAGATTCATTCGCCTCCCCAAACCCGCGCGTGGCCGCGTCGGGGTGGACCTATGTCATGTCCACAATTTGGCGACTTTGCTGGGGATACCTGATGTACCACTAGTCATCGGGGTTCCTAGGGTGAGACTCGAAAATATATCGTTTGATTAATAATGTACGCGCATTAGTTTAATGATTCATGCATAACCCATTTTTTCCCGGGCTGGTTACTTGTGACCGACGTCCCACTATACCGCAGTGCATTCCTAAATGGGTGCGCTAAAGACTTCTACGGCCGAACTCGTATGGGTTTCGCGGCATGTCCTAAGACCAATTCGGCTTAGGGAGTCCGTCCTGATTTACGAGAAAGCCGTCGTTGTTGGTATAGACCCGATTTCGACCGACCGAGACTTAGCATAAAGCATACATGCTGTCGTCATAATGCTTGTTTGACTATGTGCTACTTGGTTTCCATGTCATTTTTCAAAAACCATCATTTCAAAAAATGCATCTTTCAAAAATATCCAATTTCAAAAATTCGAAATGCCGCCGAAAATTAAGACTAACGATTTGACTCAAAATAGCCTATTTTTGCCGGCATGCTTCCCATTTCAAATTTCGAATTTTCGATTCCCTTTCGATTTTCGAATTTTCAAAATACAATTCGGAAAAAGAAGCATGGGAAAAAGGGTTTGATCGCCTTTAAGGCTGATATCAGTAAAGCATATGACAGGGTGGATTGGAATTTTCTAAAGGGAGTTCTTGTGAGTATTGGATTTCCTGATGGTTTAATTCGGATCATCATGAGTTGTGTTACTACGGTTTCATATGCTATTCTACTAAATGGAGAACCACTTCGTTTCTTCACGCCTTCATGTGGGTTAAGACAGGGTGACCCCCTATCACCCTATCTTTTTGTTTTATGCTCTGAAGTGCTCTCTAGAAATCTGAGATTCTTCGCGGGTAGTGAGTGTGTCAGAGGTATATGTGTTGCAAGAAATGCTCCGGAGATTAATCATCTTCTGTTCGCGGATGATTCTTTATTTTTTATCAAAGGAGATTGGGACAACATTATCAGATTTTATAAACTCCTTCAGAAATTTTGCAGATTATCTGGACAGTTGATAAATCACGGAAAATCCTCAATGATCTTTAGTCCTAATTCCACTTTGCAAATTATTCAAAGGACTTTACTTCTGTTCGATGTTAAACCATGTGATAATTTGGGGACTTATCTTGGTATTCCTTCTATTGGCTCGGGGTCTGGTAGAAAGATTAATGAGCTAATTGTGGAGAAGGTTCGTTGCATAATCGGTTCCTGGAATGGTACTTTTCTGTCAACCGCTGGCAGAATGACTTTAATACAATATGTTCTTGCTAACCTTTCGAGTTTCTTTCTATCGGTTTACAAAATTCCGATAAGTGTGGCCAATAAAGTGAACTCTTTGCTGGCACATTATTGGTGGGCGGGCAATAAAACAGGTCGTACTATTCATTGGCGAGCGTACAAGTTTTTGTCTCTAAGGAAGACAGAGGGAGGATTGGGTTTTCGGAATACTGTTCATATCAATCAGTCTCTTCTGGCAAAAAATGCTTGGAAAATTCTGCATGAAGAGAGTAGCTTATTTGGCAGATTCTTCAACATCATCTATGGCAACTTGAAGGACTGGATGTTGCATGGAGATACTTTTAAAAGGAAAATTAAATCTAACAGTTGGAAAGGAATTCTGTGGGGCAGTAAGATTATAGTCAATGGATCTTCTTGGAGATTAGGTAGTTCTTGTGCCATCAATTCTGCTAATATTAAAATTTTCCAAGACAGATGGGTTGATGGTGGAATTCCTATGATGAAAACTGGGGTGGATATGATAGCTTCACAGGCTGATGGGTCTGAGCTAACATTGGACAAGTTCTTCACGGATGAAGGATATTGGGATTATTCCAAATGTAATAAGGTTTTTGATGACTCTTGGTGTTACAGAATCATGGCAATCCCTATTCCGCGTGCTCCTTTCCCTTGTTCCCTTATTTGGAATAAAACTCCAAATGGTATTTATAGTGCTAAAAGCGGGTATAGAGAAGCTTGCAAAGACGATGTAGGACTACACAAGAATCTTTCCAGAAACAAGGAAAATTTGAATAGATTTCCTAATTTTTTTGGTAAAGTCTTACGGAATATTCCGGGACCTCAAAAATGGAAGATTTTCATTTGGATGTTGCTGACAGATGCCCTCCCTACTTCTGCTGAAAGGACTAAAAGAGGATTAGAAGGACTTAACGGATGCGTCCTTTGCTCTTTTGAAGACTTTGCTTGTGACGGTGTAGAGACTGAAACTACCACTCATCTTTTCAAAGATTGTCAGTTGGCCCGCAAAATTTGGGCAACTTGCCCTCTGGGAATCAGAGTTGAGTCGTCAGCTTTTGGAGTTGGGGTTAAGGAATGGATTATCGGCTGGATTCAGTATCTTTTAAAACAAGACGATGAATACATGGGTTTTTTTTAATTTTATAACCACTTTATACTCAATTTGGTTATTCAGAAATTGAATCATTTTCAAGGATTGGAATAATTCTTGGATGAGTTTTTGGAAAAGATTTGAAGGACTCCTCACTAATATGGAGTTGTTGAGAAAGGAATTTGTGGAAGCTCAGGAATGGAAGAGAAAAAAGGGGAAAGGGAGTGGATCAGAAGTGGACAAGAATGAATTAGATTGGGAAGATCACAGAAGGGCTGAACTTAAAAACTCCAAAGACTGTTGGGTCATCCGTGGACATAGTACCTGTGAAGATGATGAGATTGTTTCCTTTGAAGTGGACGCAAGCTGGAAATCCATTGACAATGCAGGCATGGGATCGATATGTTTTAATGGGAATAATTCTCTATTGGGTAAGTCTCACTCTATATTTTTGGCAGAATCCCCCTTCAAGATGAGGCTCAAGCAATCTTGGGAACGATCAGGGATGCAAGGTCTAAGGGTCTTCTCCATATAAAAATAAAAACAGACTGTCTGAACTTGGTCTTACAGCTGATAGGAGCAGCGAAGATCCATTATGAAATAGGTGCTATTATTAAGGATATCTGTTATGAGGCTACTACTTTTCATTGTTTAGCTTTTAGGTTTATTCCTAGGTCACTAAATACCTTAGCACATGAACTAGCGTCAAGTGCACTTAAAGGAAGGTGACCAGGAGACAGTTGTATTTCTTTGGCAAAAAAAATAAAAAAAAATAATCCAATTTCAATTTTCAAATCTTCGTGATGCCATTCGCGATTTTCAAATCTTCGGGATCTTACTTTCGATTCTGAAATTTTCGGAAATTTATTTTCGATATTCAAATTTTCAAAATTTCAAATATTCAACTTTTCAAAAGCTCTTTCCTATCGGCATCTTGCCAATTTCAAAAGATGGGACCGTCTCCCAATTTTTCAAAACGCGAAATTACTCGCAACCATTCTAACATTTCAAAATGCCCGGTCCCATTGGCCCACTACCAATTTCAAGACCGTTCTCTCAATTTTCAAAATTCAATCATTATTTCAAAACCTTCCTTATTATAGGACCTACCGTAATCCGTGTGGCGGGTCTTTTCGTAATTTGTCGAAGGTCTTTAGCGTCGAAACTCCGTCGATCCTACATCACGGGTTTCTTCCCCATCCTAGTCTGCCTTATCCTAAAGGCATAACCGACCAACACGAGTCATACACTCGTAAAGGTTCGTCTAAACACTCGAGTCCTAACTAGAAAGTCCCATGCGATTTGCCCTCCGACAGGACGGTCCCCACGACCTTTCCTAAGGGAATTTTGCCCGTCTTTCAATCCGTTAGTCGAGTTATCTCAATTCAAGAGTCCTTTAACTTAAGGATCTACCCTAATCACAGGGTCTATCCTTATTCAAGTCAAGTCAAGGGTCTCTAGCGTCGAAACTCTGCCGATCTCACATCGCAAGTTTTTTCCCTTACCCGTCTGGCTTTCCTCGAGACCGAGTCAACCTTTTACAAGGCATAACCCTGTAGATAAAGGTTCGTGATCCTTACATCTAACGGTCACTTGTCCGACACTCGAGTTTTAAAAAAACCTTCAATTTCACTCGGGGGCTGCCCTTCAGCAAAACGATCAATCACGATTGCTCTAAGGGTCATGTCTTACACGTGTTGTCTCACGTACCCCACTTTCGATCCACTTAGATGCCACACCATCTGTGTCCTATAAGAGTCCTTAGTCTCACTTGGGGGCTATTCTCCGACGGAGCAATTAATCACAGTCTCTCCGAGAATCGTACCCTACGCATTTGTCTAATTAGGAAAGTCAAACCAGAGTCGTCTTTCCTCCTGCGCTATTTCCTATGCCTTGGTGTATTTGAGTTCCAAAGCAACATTTCCTGATTACGTGGGTATTCTCGCAGAGTATGGCATCCACAACCGAGAGTAGGAACACGGAAAACAACATTGATGAAATGAAGACTTTGCTGGAGACAATGGTTAGTAGGCAGGCCATGGTTGAAACCCACTTAGGGTTCCTAAAAACCGACCAAGAGGCCATTCATGCTCGTTTAACTGTCATTGAACGGCAAGACCTCGATTCTGGGCCATTTGCCAAACTGATCCCCACGGTGAGTGAGCTCGAACAACAGTTCGACGCCCTTCAAGGGAATAACATTCGTATTGAAAACTCCCGAGACTATACACCCATTAGTGAGAAACTACCAAAGGATCTCAACTTAGAGGGGTTACCCATATTCGAAGGGACGGAAGATCCATTACTACACCTTCGAGATTTCAAGGCATTCATGGCAATCAAGGAGGTCAAAGCCGACATGTTCATCAATCTGTTCGGCACATCCCTCGGGAAATACCCAAAAGCCTGGTTCTATAGGCTAAACACAAAAAGGTTCCCCACTTGGGAAGATGTGGCTACCGAGTTCGCTCAAAACTATTCTGATAATACTGAACTTCAGACTACCTTGTGGACTTTAGACGTCATGGCCCAAGATCCAACAGAGGGTTTCACCAAATACCTTCAACGTTGGCGGGCTGAGAGTGTTATGCTGGTAAACAAGCCCAGCGAGAAGACACTAGTGGAGGCATTCATCAACAACCTCCTACCCTCCTACCGCATCCATATTAGGTATGTCGGCATTTCAAACTTTGATGTGCTTACCGAAATGGGCACTAGGATTGAACACGATCTTCGACATAATGATGGTCTGGGTGAAGCTTCTATTGAAGGCTATATACTGGACATCCACTTGAGTCCTTAGAAGCCGAAGACTACTGACAACCTCATCCAAGAATCCAGATTTGATTTAAGTCCGAGTCTAGGATGTTCTATTTCTTTCAATTTCAAAGTCAAAGTCAGAGTCAGAGTCAACTGTATTCTGTCCTCTTTTTTCAATCCAATAAAATCAGCTTTTTCAATTATTTCTCATATATGCTTTCCTTATGTGTTTCCGAGAACATGATGAACACCATCATACATTGTGAGCACATGCACGTGACTATTATAGGCACATCTATAATGATTGCAGGAACTGATGCCCGTATTTTCCTTTACCTGTTTCATGTCTGGTATAGAAAGCCACGTAACTACCCTTAGTGGGAGCGGTATCGAATCCTATGACAAATCTAGGTAGTCTCCTAGTTTGGGTTCAAGACGGGAGGCAAGCCCATTTCCCATAATAAACACCCCTCCAATAAGACCGACCAATCCTTACCTTAAGTGTTAGTCTGACCAAAAAAAAAAAGAAAAAAAAGTTGGAAAAAAAAAACAGAAGTCCAAGGAAAAAAAAAGCAAAAGGCCAAAACAAAGAGCTGGCCATGATAAACATCGCTCGACCAGATATGGTCAATCCCTTGACCGGGGCATGGTCAACTCAAATGAAGAAACCCTCGACCGGGGCTAAGAGGTCAACCAAAAAATTCAACTACCCATGACCGTGGTCAACGGTCAACTCAAGTGAAAGTCCCTTGACTGGGGTGCGGTCAATTCAAAAATACCTATACCATCAAATAGGGGAGAACAATCAAGCTGCTCAGCTAACACCACACTTTGCCTTTCTACATTACAACCCTCAAGACCTTCCCGAGACCTAGGCTAAGAGACAGCCCGGAATTTTGAGGATTCAAGCTCCATAGGATAAACCCTAACCATTAGGGCCAGACATGGAAACCAGATCCCGCATTATCAACCTACCCTGATCGAAGTTCGAGTCATTATTACTCAACTTCCCCTTTCCTACCACATTACAATACCTTACCCTCGAAGCCTTAGCTCCACAGAATCGAGCTCCAGATGTCAAAACATCAACGCCACTTTCGACCTAGCTCCACATTTCCAAAAAACATTCAAACCAGTTACCAGCCCCAAACACGGGAACTCAACCTGCGGTCGGCATAGAACATGCTCAAATAGTTCACACCACCTCTGGGGGCTACCCCGGAGAACGCTCACAGTCACGGGATCAACATCCTAACTATTCTAGCCCTTTGATTAAGACATCATTGGGAATTCACCTAGCCGACACCATCGCTATGGCTGGTTACACACAAAGCCCTAATAAACTAGGCACTATAACATATCTTCCAATCCACTGAACTACGGCTTGGTTTGATTTCACCACACGTGAATACGTAGGCATCCTTTCAACAAGGGCACAACCACAAAAAGCATCGTCATTCCTATCACGACACTGTCATGTTCTCAACTGTAACAGCCCTAAATTTCGCAACCAAAATAAAAAACCAAAAATGGAAACTCAAAGCTGTTACTCCACACTTAGCTTACCGAACCAAGTGCAAGGAAAAAGATAAATAATAAATAAATAAAATAGAAATTTGATAGCTAATTAAATGAAAACGTTGCAGCGGAAGACTTAAGTCTTACAAAATCCAAAACGGTTTAAAACAATAGCAAACCAATAAATCCAATAATAATATAAATATTTTGTAGTCAAAATTAAATTATAAAAGTCCTTCCTCGCTCAGCATAACCCGATACCAGAATGCACCCATGCAGCAATCAAGTGTACCTATCAGCTGTACCCAAAAATACAAATAGGTACAGGTTCCAGCGGGAGAGCGACCCAAAACAAAAGGACGTCAGCAAAGCTGAGTAAAAATATAATAATAAAATAAGTCGTGAAATAATAATAATAACAATAATAATAACAATAATAATAATAGTAATAATAATAATAATTTATAGTAAACTGAAATCGGAGTTAAAATCACCATTTAAATACCAAAATACCATAAAAGAGTAGTCAAAATCAAACCAACCAAAAAAATATATATTTTTCGCAACCTGTGTGCCAAGGTCCTACCCTTGCACGGTCTAGAGGTATCCACCTGTGCTTAGCTAGACTCATAATAGTGTGGACCTCTCACATTTGGACAGTCAGTAGGATGAAACTGCCAAAGGAGAAAGTCTAACTCCCTAGCGAGTGAGGGCCGGACAATCCTCACTCAAAAATAGTTTCGGGACAGAGTCCCAGGAACTTAAAACCGTCTAGACCAACAGAGCTCCCAGAGTCTGTTATAAGTTACCAAAATTTTCCAAAATAATACCAAGTCACAAAGTTCGATATCCAAACATTACAAGTATTATAAACATATTTATGATCGACAAAGTAATTTACGAAACCGTTATAAAAATATATTTTGATTCGAACATGCTCTTTACTTAAAAGTAAAAAGGGTAAAACGTCCTTACCTCTTAAGACGGTCAAAACTCAGCTAGTATTATTAGTGCAAAAACTCTTTCTCCTCGAACCCACAAGCTACAATAATAATATAAATATAATTCAATAACTAATTAACATTGAAACAGTCCAACCTATATAATACCCATCTATACTACTGAAACCACTCAACCTCAAGACACTAACTATTTACTCCCTCGATAATGTAAAATATCACTCGATCCAAATTACTTGACCAAAAATTGGATACCTCGATAAATAAATTAAATCCCAAGAAATCAAACCAAATCGCCTCTAACAAAATTAACCCAATGCACACTCAACATCCTCGTTATACTGTGACTAAAATTCATGAAGTCTGCATCATCACTGCATCATCATTGCACTATCACGCAATAACTCACCTGCCCTGCAAATTATCAATAGGAACCAATACCCATGGCAATTTACCACGCCTTACTCAAATAGAGAACCAATAACCCGCATCGTCAACACTACGCCTCACTCAAAATTACCCAAATATCAACATATACTCCTTTCCAACCCAAATCGATAATTAAGGAAAATAAACTCACTTCCATGTACTATTCAAACAATCCCCGTAAAATTAGTAACCTATAAAAATCACATACAAAAAAACTCGATTTATAGATGAAAAGAAAAGAATTGATTTTTTTTTCTACAATAGTAAAAGTAAATAAGTCGGGACTTACAATTAGATGGTGTAAAATAGGAAACCTGAGAAAAATAGTAGCGGCAGAGGTTGATGTTGAAAATCGAACGATGAACAATCGATGGGCTCAAAAAAAAACAATGGAATAGTGAAGAAGCAGTGCGGCAGATTTGAAAGAAAGATGAATGAGGTGGGGTGAGGATACGTAGGTTATATAGTTAAGGTGTTTTTTTTTCCTTTTCCTTTTCCTTATTTATGTTTGACTCAAATTCC
Source organism: Agrostemma githago (assembly GCA_958450325.1). NCBI lineage: Eukaryota > Viridiplantae > Streptophyta > Magnoliopsida > Caryophyllales > Caryophyllaceae > Agrostemma > Agrostemma githago. The sequence goes on along the minus strand of OY288252.1, from coordinate 55,147,912 downwards.
GACCCGATACAAAGTCGGTTTATAAAATAGCGTTCCATTTTAAGAAAACCAAAACCGACTATTATAAAACGACCCAAAATACTTTAATTTTATAAAGACCTCGAAAATATTTTTCCAACTCAAAAACCCGATTTAAATAAATTAGAAAAGTAACGTCTTATAATTGACTCGGAAAATAACGGGGTGTTACATCAACAACTAGCGTTGTCGTCCTGGGGGCTTCTCTTAGGCAGAAGACCTCCATCCACTCACAAAATCCAAAATACTTTTCAAATCTAGCCACCTTTCTATAGTGTGTCCTAGTGCTCGGCACAGTCGAAGACGATAATCCGTCATGGACTCGAAGCTACACCTACTTGGGAATATACCCCGAAACCAAAAATTCAAAGAGCACTAGTCTACAGCACTGCTACTGCTAAGTTCTGCAGAAACAGTATCATTACAGACTACTACATATCTTTTCCATTTCGATGTTCGACCGTGTTGACACTCGCCTAGGCTACAGAATAGCGCAGCTTAAGAGTCTTGTCTTCTTAGGTGGCCCACCCCCTACCGAGTCACGGTCCAACCCCTCGAGAGTCCTAGTCGTGTCTGTCAACTCGTCCCGTCACTTCCAGAGTCGAGTTTATCAGTATACCTCTTTCTTCAAATTCCCGTTTTGAAATTTGCAAAACTTAGCCATTTGAGAAAATCCTTTTCGACAAGGTCAAATTTCGGTCTATTTAAAACTGCAAATTTCTAACTCTTTCAGTTTTGAAAACCTATCTCCTAGCATGTGAGTTGCTTTCAGGACTACGATTTCAAAATGAAGCAAAAACCATTTTTTCCAGCGCAAGCCAGTCTATAGATGCTAACTGCATTTCCTATGTGCTATCTTGCTATCTATTATGCCTTCTGTTTCTGCCTTCCCCTATTCACTAAAACAAAAACCAATGGGGTAAGAGAGTCATTTCAACTTTCCTGCCTAAATGCTTCTTATAATTATGGAAAGTGGGTTTTCTAATCAAACAATTTCTTTTCAACTTGGAGGCCCAATTAAATGAATCATAAGACAATTTTATTTAAAATACGAGTCCAATAATTCGCTAAGATAATTTTAGAAAGAAAATATTTCTAACAACTATATTTTCTAATTTTTTGAATAATTATAATCCTTTAAAAATTACTCTGTGGGTTACAAAATAGGCAAATGAATAAATAATAATAACCAAATAACATATCAAAAGTTATACGTAGTACTAAACATAATTTCTGAATACTGGACGGATACATGATTTCCGAAGCCTTACTTTTTACCAATTAAAAATCCAGTTATTTGTTTAATCGTAGTAATCATATTTAACGTCGTTAATGTAATTAAATTAAAATAATTACCGTATCTTATCATTAAATGGTATAAAAATTATACTCCTTTATAATTATTTTTGTAATTTACAATATTAAAACTATAAATTTTTAGTAATTATTTTAATTATTATTTTTTAATGACACGTCATCAAACTAACGGGTCAACCCGGGTTTTGATCCTAAATTAACGGATCATTTCAGGTTTAAGCAAAATGGATCGTGAGTCAAAGTTTTAGGGTCTTGACCTTAAAAGAATGCGATAGGTTTATGAGTCAAGTCAAAATTTGACATGACTATTTTCTAATCCAAAAAATCTTCTTAATTTGTATGATTACCCGATCTAATTAGCATTTTTGTCGTTCCTATCCCAATTAACGAATCACCGATCATTATAATCCCCTAATTTAGAAGTAAAATAATTTTCGAAATACTCTACTAAACAAAGAGGTAAACTGCTGACAGAAGCACTAAAAAAATGGCGTAAGCCATTGGCTTAGACGGAGGGAATATAATTTTATCACGTCACTAAACTCTTTCAGAAACAAAATTAATTAAAAAACCGTGCGTAGGCACGGGTTTTGAACTAGTGTATCTAACATTTCAGGTGCCAGCTAGTGCTTCCCAACGGAACAACAAAGGCGGTGTTTCTCCTGGAATGCTACATCCAAGATGTGATGTGTCGGCATACGGGTACACCCAAGACTTCAGAAGCAAGTCCCGCGCAGCTACTTTACTCCCCAGCGTGAGTCGGTGTTTCTCCTGGAATGCTACATCCAAGATGTGATGTGTCGGCATACAGGTACGCCTGGGACTTCAAAAGCAAGTCCGACCCCCACGGAGATATCATCATCAAGACAGGTATGACCCTTTTCTTATGGCTGGCGAGCCCTTCACGCGAGTCTAATGGACTATAAACGACCCGACCGGAAGGCTGCCAGGTCGTAATCCTCGATTGGCCTGGTAGCTACTTTGACTTTCGCCTTGTCCAAGCCTCAGTCAGAGTGGGGGCTCTGTAAACACCCTCATTTTGCCTACTAGTGTCTATAGCAGTTTCCGACAAAACACCCGATAATGATCGGATGTAAACGTGACTTAATACGCTCGAATACGGACTCAAAATCAATAATATCTGACGTGGGCATTTAGCGGAGTACAAATATTTCAAAACCGACCTCAAATCCAGGCCCAGTGGGTTGTTTCCAATAAAATGAGACTAATTTAGGCCAAAACCGACTTTTAGCGACCCGGTCAAAACCCGATCAAAGACGAATCTGACCCATAAACCAGCCAAGTGCAAAGCTTCTAGAACAAGAGCCCAACCAACATTTCAAAATTCAAAAAAGTCAAACCTTCCCTAAATAGGCTCACTCGCCTAACCACTCGATCGAGTGACATGAGCCCACTCGATCGAGTGGATTTTCAAAAGACGAACTGGCGCCCTTTTGCGGCTCACTCGATCGAGTGACCCTAAACCGTGGGAGTGTCTATAAATACTCCCTCACATTAACAACTTTTTTTACACAACCTTAAAAACCCTAAGCAACATCACATTTTACACTACATCTCCACCTCAACATTCAATCATCCATCATCTACACACACACACACACATACACATTCACATTTCGAGACCAAAACTCGTCAAAGACCCGAGAGCATCCTCTCCCTAACCATATACACCCTAACTCACCCTACATATCTCGACACTCCCGCGCTCACGCCGCTATTACGAGTCCGTTTCCGAGGCCATTTTAAGCATGTAGGTTGAGGGTGTAATTCAACCCCGACATCCCTTTCTTTTTATCGTTTATATATATATATATATATATATATATATATATATATATATATAGAGTTAAGATCGGGTGAGAACCCATACTATGATGAGAACTGTGAGAACCCTTGGATCCTTTTCATTTATCTCTTTGACATTTAAATCCTTTTCATCCTCAATCACTGCTAATCTACTCCAATGATCGATATCATCCAGCAATTCCCACAATCAATTGGTAAGCATCTCTGATCCAATTCACCCCCTAACTACGAATCATGAATCCAGCCACCGTCGTAACGATAATTTAACGCAATATCAAATCCATGGATGATCAAAACTAATCAAAATCCTCAGCGTCAAATAATCATCAATTTCATGGATCAAAACCAGTCAATTATAATAAAAAAAACCTAGAATTATAACAACATAATTAAAATTGATACCTAGAAGTGAAATGAGATGAGGATGAAGACGAAGATGAGGAGGAGAAGAAGGAAGCGGAAGCCCAATCATGCTTAGATCGTATCTGATACTCTCATAGCTGCTCCGCCAAATTATGCCTTGTTATCATCCTTGATACGACGTCGTTCCAACCTGAAACGAATAATTAGAGAAATATGTAGAGCGAATTGAGATTTGCGGCGGAAATTGGGTGGCGTAAGCGGTGGTGGGGGAGGTTTGCGTCGCGTCGCCTCGCCAACCACCGTGAGTAGAGAGAGAAGGTCAAAGTTGTCGATTTGCGTCGTCAATGTAGTGTACTGAATACACTAATAGAAAAAGGGTACACTAAAATAGAAAAAAGGTACGCTAAAAGTGAAGAAAGGTACACTAAAATTGAAATTGAAAAAAGTAAGCTAAAAGTTAAAAAAGGGTACGCTAAAATTTGAAAAAGGCACGCTAAAATTGAAGAAGGGTAAACTAAAATTGAAATTGAAAAAGGGTACGCTGAAATTTATAAAGGGTACGCCAAAATTGAAAAAAGGGTTCGATAAATTTAAGAAAGGGTACAGTAAGCTAAATTTGAAAAATGGTACGCTAAAATTGAAAAACTTAAAAAGGGTACGCCAAAATTGAAAAATTGTACACTAAATTTAAGAAAGGGTACGGTACGCTAAAATTGAAAAATGGTACGCTAAAATTGAAAAAGAAAATTAAATCGAGTAGGGTTTGAAGAAGAAGTGTTGTATTCCATATAAAATCCGTACAAAAGGAAATTAAAGGACAATATTTTAGATGAACTTCTTAGTTGATGAGGAAATTTGGAAGAAAAAAAACGATAGCTAGGATTATTGCAATTATATTTGCCGACGATAATACTATTACTATTGTAATGAAATAATGAATTTAATCGAATAAGTTAACTCATAAAATAATTAATTTTAAAAAAAAGTAAAAGTTACTTAAGTTACTGAGGTTCAATACCAAATTGTGATAAATTGATGGATTGAAAAAAAGTCTATTGAATAATTGCTGGATTGAAAATTGGATTCAATGGTCGATTGAAGAATTATGGATTAAAGGATTACGAGTCGAAGAATTTTGTAGAAGGAGAAAGAGTTACGACCTTACGGGTTGAAGGCTCAAGTAATTGTGATTAATTGATGGGATTGAAGAATTTGGAAGGATCCAACGATTGAGATTGAACACTATGATCTAATGGCTCATATTATAGTTCTCATGGTTCTCATTGAAGGAGTGGTTCTCACATGAACCTAAATATATATATATATATATATATATATATATATATGTATGTATGTATATATATATATTTATGTATGTATGTATGTATGTATGTATATATATATATATATATTTATGTATGTATGTATGTATGTGTATACATATATATATATATATATATATATATATATATATATGTATGTATGTATGTATGTATGTATGTATGTATGTATGTATGTATGTATGTATGTATGTATGTGTATATGTATGTGTATATATGTATGTGTATATATGTATGTATGTGTATATATACATCGCTTTCGGATTTGAACACGTTTGACTACGACAGCCGCTCCAAGTCCGTTTAATCCCTTTACGAGTCGCGACGGAGGTTACACCCTTTCGAGGAGTGCCGCCCCAAGCATTCAAGGACGTAACGTGATCGTGGCCGCACGTAGTTGAACGCGTCCAATTCCATTTCCGAGATTAGTACGGAACCCATTGACACAAAAATCGACATCACATAATCCGTAAGGATTAATATCGGTGTCGTGACGCGGAGGGAGACAATTTCGTCACTAATCAAATTTTTCGATCCAATAACATCTTTTTTATAAATCTCCGATGTCGGTCTTATAATCGTACAATATACGATTATAGGCACTGTAAACCGAGTTGAGTTCAAATTATATAATATTTTTACGTAACTCGGTCAACCATTGATGGCAGAGATTTGTCGTGGAATCCCAACCGTCAATAATATAACCGGCTATTCCTACGGTAGATAGGGCAAGTCGGGTCGAATCCACGGGGACGGTAATGTATAGCCAAGACTAGGTCGGCCCAAATACTAGACTAAGTCAACGAGCTAAGCTAAACTAAGGTGATGAGAAGGGGAGAAAGCTAGACTATGACTAAGGCTAAGGAGAAACAACTAAGGGAAACGGGCTAGGATTAGGTCGGGGTCAAAGGGGTAACGAAATGGTCAAGGGAGGACTAGAGTGAAGGAGGTAGTAGGGTAATCTAGGTAATGCCCGGGCTCTCGCAACTTAGAGTCACCTAGAGGTTCCACCTAAAACCCAACTCGGCGATACACAACACAATCGGGGTTACTAGCACGCTATAGGCCTAGGTCGAATCCGGGCTCTCGCTATGTAGACCGACCTAGGGGTCGTCCTCACCGGGCTCTCGCAACTTAGTGAGGGAACCGAACCCACAAACAAACTAACACCCACAAGAGAAAGGCAAGAAAAACAAGTATTTGCAACTACTAGTCAATCAAGCATTTCAACAAACATGTGATGTGCACCAAACAAGAGGAAACCCAAATCTTCCACCAAAAACTCCAACAATCCCTTAATCACCCAATTAACACCCTAATCACCTTACCAACCCTAGCAAGAACACTACTCTAACATATATAATCTAGAATTAACACTAACAAGAGGAATCATCAAAGAAACAAAACAAACATCAACAAACTAATGATAACAATGAACAATAACAAAACAATCAACTAAAGATTCAAACTTGGATGAATAAAACAAGATTAAAGAGAAGGAAAAGGGGATTATACCATACTAGAGAGGAAGAAAGGAAGAAATCTTGCATTAATGAAGAAAAACCCAAAACAAACCACCAAGGTTGTCAATCTTGGTGGAGATCTTGAAGAATTCCCTTAATACAAGTATTAATCTACGATTAACTACTAATTACCGACTAATCTACACTAATCTAATCTAATCTAACCTAAAGTAGTCTAGGGTTTAAGGATATAACATAAGATGATGTCTTAATACAAGAGGGGGGTATATATAGGGTTTAAGAATGAAAGGAGAAGAAAAGAAAGCAAGGCGTGCAGCAGCAGACCCGTCCCGCCCGAGACGGGGTGGCCCCGGTCGGGACGAGGTCGGTCCCGGTCGGGACGCCACCTTCCCAATCGGGATGGGCTCACAGTAGCCGCGCTTCATGCTCACTTCATCCCGAACGGGATGAGGCCATCCCGAACGGGATGGGTCTTTGTAGGCCTCCCTTAAGATCTCTTTGGTCCCTCCTTGCCTCTCATGGGTTTCTCGTCGATTCTCGGGACTCGGGATCGGGTCTCGGAGGCTCGGGATTGTGTCCTGAGGTCTCGGGGTCGGTTCCAAGGCAACGAGTCATCGTTCCTCTACTCCGTTGGCTCCAAAATGTGTATGTATCGAGTCAGAATCGCTCCAACTCTTCCAATTCGGTCTCGAAAACCTGAAACGAACTAAAGGAAGCATAAGAAACCCATAAATCGCTCCCAAGGAGCGATTCCACAAGGAAAAAGGGACCAAAACACAACAAAATAAGCACTACAAACTACACTTATCAACCATCGATTTTTGCATAAATAAAAAACAAAACTGTCACCATTTCGAAAAAAGCAGTAGCTCGTACAGGAGACACTCGATCGAGTGCCATAGCCCACTCGATCGAGTAGCACTCCAAAAGCGAGGCGGAAGGTCTGTAACAGGGTCACTCGACCGAGTCCCGACCATGACTCGATCGAGTGGTCCCCTTTTGGACTACATCGTGAGCTTCTAAACGCTTTTCAAGCCTCGATATTTTTTAAGACTTCGGTCTACGCATGCAAAGTCAATCACGTGATTCCTTATTCAAAACTCATGCATTTTATTCTATTACTTTCATGACTTTTATTAATGTCTCTCACGATTAGTTTTGTGTCGACGACTCCTTAGTCGTATCCGATGCATGACTAATCTAGACTAATCTTTCAATATGATAAGTTGGGACAAGGCCTCGAGACCCGGGATCGAGCTAGCACCACGCTTCGGTCCCATACGCGAGCGCGTATTAAAGTCTCTGTCCTCCGTTTAATACACAATATAATGTGTATTTAATCAAAGTTCGTCCATTTATTCAATTTACGGTCTAGCTTATATTTACTATTTACGGGTCCGCTTATAGTTAATATTTACCGTTTTCTAATTCGATTATTATTTTATCGCTCGTTGTATTGTAAATTCCGGGTTGTATTCCGCCCGTGTAATTTGTAATTTATTTACGAGTTTTCTATTTTCGATGTTTGCCATTTATTGCCTTAAATGAACATCACATGCTAAAGAACTCCGACAATAATTTAGATGCATTAAAATGACGTAGCTCACACTTAATTCACATGCTTAGCTAAAATATTGGTTGCATAACATTTAGTCATTTTACAAGCACGCGTACACGAACACGAACGGTATCTTAGTAGAGGCCGCTAAAGAGCGGGCGGGGTTGGGTGTCCTTTGTGGGCTTCCCAACACGTACCCTCACCCCTTACTCAGAACCATGGTTTCCGGATGTCTGAAACCGTTGGCACACGAGAGTCATTCGATACACGTATCCGATAACTCGGTGTCGGTATCCTAATGCAAAGGGACAAACTCATAAGCTCTAGCACTAAAAGCGGGCCGTGCTTTGTGCACAAAACGCCCAAGTGTAGAGTGAGTTCGTACGGGTCCGAATTCCCATAACACTACAAGAAAAACTGTCCCTAGCGTCCACCTGTTTGGCGTCCTGGGCATACGGACGCCTACATGGCGTCCGAAAAGTCAAACGGGCGTCCATAGTCGGACGCTAAACTTGGCGTCCGACTGGATTTGAGGAGGACAAAATTGAACTTAGATGGCGTCCGCAGGCGGACGCCATTTAACCCAAATGGCATCCACTGTCGGACGCCATATTCAGCAAAATGGCGTACGAATGTGGCGTCCGATAGTGGACGCCCGTCGAGTTGAGTGTGGCTTCAAATACCCGCTCACCCCCCTCTCCCCCGTCATTTGTTAAAAAAAAATCTCTCTCTACACTCTCCCTCTACGCTCGCCGATCCCTTTTCTCTCCCATTTTTCATCCTTTATTCCTAATTTTGGTACGTTTTCTTAGTTTATTTCGTTTCTATTCATTATAATTAGTTCGTATTCTCCATTGTTAGCGTTATTTATTGATAATATGTTAGTTAATTTCGTCTAGGTCTAAATTTCGATAAGGTTGATTAGTTTAGGCCAAGTTCGATTAGGTTGATTAGTCTATCCCAAATTCGCTTAGTTAGATTATTTATGCCCATCGTTATTTTGACTAGGGTTTGATCAATTTGGTTGAATTGAGCTAGAATGACCTCTAGGGTTTAGGGTGAAGTTTTGTGTGACTTGGGACGGACCAGAAGGTGTAATAATGCCGGATTTTCCCGAAACCACTTCTATCCTGATCGGGGTTGTAAATAGGTGTTAGCGGCGCTTTCAGAATTTTGATATCTGCATCCGAAAATTTAACCCTTTTTTGACCTGTTTAAGCTGCTTCTGTGTGACCTAAGGCATGAATTATTGTGTTTTGTTCGGTTGAATTGGGATTACATTGATAAATTAGCTAGGGTTTTTGTAAATTGGGATTAAATTGTGATTAAATTCGGTGACTAATTTTTGTAAGGTCAATTAATAATTAATAAGACATTTGCAAATTAAAAATTTGGTTTACTTAATACAAAATTCTTACATTTTCCCAAAAAAAAAAAAATTGGGTTTACTAAATTTTTGTAAGGTCAATTCTAAATTAATAAGACATTTGGGTTTATTTTGACGTATTAGTTAGAGAAATGAAGTTTAAGTTAAATGGTGATTAAATATTCGTTTAGTAAGTTATAAATTAAAGTAGGGAAATTAAACTTTAATATGTTATATATATTTTTTGAACATAGAAAATGAAGAGAATTGAACGGAAATGGATGTAGGAGGGAAGACTTGATAAGAAGAGATGTCCAACAGTCGAATTTTTGAGGGGTGTTGAGTCATTTGTCGAGGTCGCTAAAAAGTCGGTAGACTACGCATCGAGGGGGGAGGTTAGGTGTCCGCGTACTAAATGCAAGAACCTAAAATTTCTTGAGGTCCTTGTAGTGAAGGAACATGTCATCTATAGTGGTTTTTCACCCGATTACTATTATTGGATTTGTCATGGTGAGTCATCTCAGTCTGAGGGAACCGAAAACCATCAAGATGAGGGGGGATTGAGAGGTATGATAGTTGATGTTGTGGAGTGCAACTTGTTTAACTCACCTAACCCACGAGACTCACCTAGCCCACGAGACTCACCCAACCCACAAGATTCACCTAACCCACAAGAGCCTAACCCACGAGCAAAGGCGTTTTTTGACATGTTGGAAGCTTCGGAGAAACCGTTATACGGAGGGTGCGATGTGACTTTGTATGTTAGAAGTCGCGTCTATGGTAGTTAGCCTTAAATGTGAGTTCAACCTGCCCTTTGCTTGTGTCGATGGTATTGCTGCCTTGCTCGAGAGAGTTATTCCAAAAGACAATATCATGACCCGATCATTCTACACAACCAAAAAGGTTGTGAAGGGACTTCAACTCCCGCATCAAAAGATTGACGCTTGTCCAGATGGGTGCATGCTATTTTGGAAGGACGATGCGATGCTTGATGAATGTAGGAGATGTGGTAAGGGTAGGTATAAGATGGTCGAGGGGGATATTTTTTTGAGAGGTAGAAAAGGGAAAAGTAGTGTCAGGGGTAAGAAACCAATCCCAATAAGTCAGCTTACGTACTTCCCTATTGCACCTAGGCTTCAGAAATTGTACGCCACAAAAACCATAGCTGAGCAAATGCGGTGGCACAAGGAGGACATTAGGGTACTAGGGAAGATGTGTTATCCGAGTGATGGTGAGGAGTGGAAGCGTTTTGATAGACTACATCCCCACTTTGCGTTAGAACCCCGAAATGTAAGGCTTGGGTTGTGCACTGATGGATTTGCACCGTTCGGTCAATTTGGTAAATCGTACTCTTGCTGGCCAGTGATGATCATACCTTACAACCTACCTCCTTGGTTGTGTTTGAAGCAACCTTTCATCTTCCTATCTCTTATTGTTCCCGGACCCAAAAACCCGAAAAATCATTTGGATGTTTACTTGCAACCTGTTATTGAGGAACTGAAACAACTGTGGGAGGTAGGGATGGAAACTTATGATGTCTCTCTGAGACAAAACTTTCAGTTGAAAGCAGCTTTGTTGTGGACAATAAACGACTTTCCCGCGTACGGTATGCTCTCGGGGTGGTCTACTGCGGGTCAGAAAGCATGTCCGTGTTGTATGGGTGAGAACAAAGCTTTTTATCTTCCAAATTCTAGTAAAATAAGTTGGTTTGACTGTTATCGGCAGTTCCTACCAGAAGGTCACCCATATAGGAAGAATAAGAAGGCGTTCAAGAAGGGTGAGGAGGTGCTTCACGACGCACCTGATCGACTCCCAGGAGATGAAATATGGGAGTTGACTTCTGATTACCCGTCTACTGTTGACGGAACCGAGCAGGAGTTCAAAGATCTCAAGAAGTTGAAAAATGGTTGGTTTAAACGTAGCATATTCTTCGAACTACCATATTGGAGGACTTTGTTAATTCGTCACAATTTAGATGTGATGCACGTAGAGAAAAACTTCTTCGAGCAGTTGATTCACACGGTGATGGATGTGGAGGGGAAGAGCTGTGACACTATAGGCTCTCGGCGAGATGTAAAGAATTTTTGTGACCGTCCTCAACTGCACATAAAACGGGATGGGTCGAAACCGAGGGCCTTGTTCACACTTGACAAGGCTCAGAGAAAGGCGTTGTTGGAGCGGGTAGAGAAGTTGAAATTCCCTGATGGCTACGCCTCCGACTTCAAACGCTGTGTTGATCTTAAGAACCTGAAGCTTCAAGGGTTAAAGAGTCACGACTGTCACGTTTTCATGGAGAGGTTGCTTCCGGTGTCACTAAAGCACCTTCTGCCACCGACGGTGTGGAATTCTATAACTGAGATATCTCAGTTCTTCCGAGATTTGTGTTCCTCTACAGTATCAATTGAGGACATGTCTCGGCTCGAGGATCAAATTCCGCAGATACTATGCAAACTTGAGATGATCTTTCCACCGTCATTCTTTAATTCCATGGAGCATCTACCTGTCCACTTGCCCTACGAGGCTAAGGTCGGAGGACCTGTCCAGTATAGATGAATGTATCCATTTGAAAGGTAAGTAACTTTTAGTAACTTCGTTTAAAAAAAAATAAGCTTAACTAATTTGTATTGATTGAAATATATAACTTGTTTATTTAGGTTCCTGAATCATTTGAAGAAGAAAATTGGTAACAAGGCTAGAGTAGAAGGTTCTATTTGTAATGCATATTTGACAGAAGAGATTGCAAACTTCTGCTCCCTCTACTTCGATAAAGATGTGCAAACAAAAACCAAGAACCTGAACCTAGGACATTCGGTGTCCATTGACCCCACTATACCCGAATTTTTTCAAAAGAAGGACGATGAAGGAACTTCATCCGTTGAGGGTTCTAGGACACTAGATGAGAAAGAGTACAACCGAGCGCACCTTTACCTACTTTCGAATTGTGAGATCTTAGAGCCTTATGAGAAACAATTTGTAACTGAATATGTCGCTGCGAACCCTGTCGTGAACCCTGATGACGTTTGGAGTAAGCATGACGAACATTTCCCGAAGTGGCTCAAGGATCACGTAGTTGCCTTAGACATACGTGATGATTTGGTTAGAAGTTTGGCGTTCGGTCCAGTGCGAGTGGTTAAAACCTGGAACCGGTACTCGGTGAACGGGTTCAATTTTCACACATTCAACTACGGGAAGAACAAGGCTAGATGCAATTTTGGCGTGAGTGTGTCATCTCTTGATGGTGATGAGTACTATGGTATTTTGGAGGATATTTTTGAGTTGTGTTACGCTGGCAAAGAACGAGGGTATAGAGCTGTGGTATTCAAGTGTGAGTGGAAAGACAGCTCCGTGAACGGGACCCGAGTGCATGAACGTTACAAGATTGTGGAAGTTAATCACACAAGGAAATATCCTACGTACGATCCGTTCATACTCGCGCATCAGGCGAAGCAAGTCTATTTTGCTCCTTCTCCTTACACGAGAAATGACAGAAATCAAAGTCAATGGTGGGCAGTCTTTACGACTAAACCACGGGGACAAATAGACAGTTCTCTGTTTCAGGAAGATGCGGCTTCAAGTGGTACACACTTATCTTCTATTGAAGAGAACATATTCTCCGTACAAGATCAGAATGAAGGAGCAGAGGAAGATTTTGAGGATGACGATGATGATGGACAAGGAGAGTACATGGTCAGGGATGTTCCGGAGAACCTCGAGGAGGATGACAGACACGATGAAGAGAACTCAGAGGACGATCAATTTGGGGGCGAGGAGACCGAGGAGGAGGATCAGACTGAGGAGGATGAGGCTGAAGAAAATAACGACAGCGACGGTGACTACTAGAGTTGTTGTATGTTTAAATGTTTACATGGTTAAGTTATTTTGATGTTTACTATAGTAGGCTATTTTACTTGAATAAAGTTAGAATGAAATTGTTGATGACATGGCTAATTGTTGTTGACATTGTTTAATTTTTTGACAGGTTAATATAATGGCAGGCGGTAGATCGACTAGGAGACGTGGTGGGGGTAGTAGGTCTGCTCACACGTCCACCACTCAGCAGGAGGACGAGGAGGTGGTTCCCGAAACGGGACCGGAGCAGACCGCTGAGCAAGAGGAGGAGGAGCAGCAACAGGGGCCAGATGAGGAGCTGGAGAAGGACGAGGAGGGGCGGTATGTTCTCAAACCAACAGGCACATGGTAATATAATCTAACTTGTTGATTATTCTTTTGTAAATGTTCATTTTTGTACTACATTTTGTATGATTGACTGCATATATGGTCTTCTCGACTCGGTGCAGGTTTCTGCACAAAGAGGTCCTCAAAGGCTGTACCAACAGCTTCATGGTCGACAAAGGGCAAGGGTATGCTAATTGGTCTCAGGTACCGGCTGAGATACGAGAGTGGTGGTTCAACCAGTTCAAGGTACGTGGATTGTTTTCGCTCCCGAGTTTTTATTTTATAATCTGGACTTTGTAAATATTTTTCATACTACTTATTAATCTGTCTTGACTGTATAGTTCATGTTCAGCTGGGCCTCAGAGTTTGATGGTAGGGTCTGGGAACGGTATAATGAAACGTGCACACGACGTTTCGCCTGTGTGATGAATAAACGACGTACGCGGGGGACTCCGTTGAAGGACCTTAAAGGTGTTAGTTATTTTTTTTTGGGTAATCAATTTTAACAAATAAACAATCTAACTTCAATCTTTCACTGTATTAAATAATATATTGGGTCGTCATATTTTAGGGGAGGCGTTGGAGAGATGGATTGCCTACCACGATCAGAAAGAGTTTAAGGTGAGGTCCGAAATTGCCCAAAGGAACAAGTTGGCGAACTGTGACCATGAGGGCCAAGCAAACCCGACACATCATCGGGGTTCTCAGTCTTCTTTCACTCGTGTCAAGAGAGTATGATTTCCACTAATTAATACCGTACTCTTCCTTGAATAATCGTGAACTACGTTTGCGTAATTTATATTTGCCTAACTTTCGTACTAATTTAATAGCTGCGTGCTGAGCTCGGGAGGGAGCCAACCGCGGCGGAAATATTTTACGACATGCATGGGCAGACCGATGAAAAAGGGACTACCTTCAAATCGAAAAAGGATCAGGCGACCTGGGTGAGTACTAAATCGACTGTAGGTGGTGGATAATTATCTTCAATGATTTCATCTAATAATAACTTCAATTGAGATCGTTCTTCTGTACGCAGGACGCCTACCAAAAAGAGTTGGCGAGACTCGAGGCCGATCCAGATGTTGAGGAAGTCAACCCGAACGAGATTTGGTTCAAGGTCGTCAAGGGTTACAGGAAAGGAAGTGTGTACGGTGTGGGAAATGCACACGGTATGTACTTCAGACCTCCCACATCGCGTTTGAGCACCTCCACACAAATGGAGTACACGCCGGCCGGATCTCAGCAGACCGATCCGGAGAAGGAGCAAATGAAGGAGCAGCTGACAGCGCAGCAACAACAACTGAAGGACCAGGCAGAACACATCAAGAGAATTGAGGAACAGATGGCCATGTTTCAGGCCGTGCTTCAGAAATGCAACCAAGGTCCTCCCCCACCCCCTCCAGACGACAGAGACCCCTTTAGCGGGGGTGGCGGTAACTCTGGTGCTGCAGCTAGCTTCACAGTTAGTTGATTGTTTGTTGTTGTTGTTGTTGTTGTTTTAACTGTATATACGGATTATGTATCTTTGAACTACTTTGCACTTGTGTACCTTCAAACCGTACGTTAAATCTTTTTATATAAGTTTTTTCAGCATAAATGAGTCGAGAGATGAACTCTTTTGGTTGACTGAGCTTGAATGTGGTTGAGGTATTGTGGATAGTCGACATTTGTGGTTGAGTTGTGGTTTACTTTGCAGGTTTTGGCTAAACATTGAACGCATGTTTACGGTCATGCAACAGCGTAAATAGCGTCCGATAACGGACGTCATAGCAGACGCCAGGGGAAACAACAATGGCGTCCGACTGTGGACGCGAGAAGTACGTGGGTGGCGTCCACAATCGGTCGCCATATTCAAGCCCCAGGCGTCCGACTGTGGACGCCACTCAGAGACACATGGCGTCCACAGTCGGTCGCCAGCTTGGCGTCCACTGTCGGTCGTCATTTGTCCTGGCGTCCAACAGTGGACGCCCGTTTTAAAAAAGAGCGACCAGGCGTGGCTTCCGCTTTCTGGCGACTGTTTGCGGACGCCCGTCGCCTTATAGCGTCCACTGTCGATGACCACCAGGTGGACGCCTGAGGCACCTTTTCTTGTAGTGTAAAATTCGGTGGCGACTCCAACTACGATTTAAATTTCGACCCGAGATCAATCTTACCACGAGATTCATTCGCCTCCCAGACCCGCGCGTGGCCGCGTCGGGGTGGACCTATGTCATGACCACAGTGTGTTTGCCATGAACAGGTTATCGACTTTTCCGTTCGATCCCGAGCCGAAGATGACGTTTCAAGCCTTGAGATTCCCGGTAAATATCTCAACTAGAGTGATTCCACATCCATACCTCACAACACCGAACATACATACTATCATTCCATCCCCTCCGAATCCATCCATATCACCAACTACCATAAATCCGTCTTCCAATAACTCACTTATACCTTTCACTCCACAAAATCTACCTTCTACAACACCTCTCATCACTCCAAACATAGAATACCCCTTCAATCCACTAGAAACACCATCTCCACAAGAAAATTCTCCAACCCTTTCACCTACCAAATCACTTCCTTCACCAAAAAACCGTCAAAAAGCCAATATGACAACTCTCGGTTCACATTCACGTACAACTCACTCACGAGGATGTTCCCTCTCCAATTTTCTATGGAAGCATTCCGGATGAGTTTGAGCTTAAAGCTTCCTCGATCAATGAAGTAAAACTAGATACCTTCCATGGGGTTCCTCAAGAAGGTGCTCTTGAACATGTAAGCTCTTTCAAATAAAAGCAAGTTGGAGCCAAGCTTAAAGGTCTTAGTTCATGTCAATTACATCGCATCCTCTTTCCTAAGACTTTGAGGAATGGTGCCAAGAGATGGCTACAAAGACATCCGAACAACACTTTCCAAACATGGGCCGAGCTTGCAAATGCTTTCTTAGAGATGTACTTCCCTTCATCAAAAACCAATCAATACCAAATTGAAATCGAAACCTTCCGTCGAGAAGAACATGAAAGCTTGAGTGAAGCGTGGGATATGTTTCGTGATCTCCTTAGGAAGTGCCCTCATCATGGCATTCCTGAGTAGTTAACAACTCAAACCTTTTTCGAAGCCTTATCCTTAAGATGGAAAGAAAATATAAATTCGGCGGCTGGGGGAGATTTCTACACTCTTGGAGACGATGCATCTAGAGCACTTTTGGAAAAAAGGGTAAAGTGTGATTCTCTTTGGGGCCAAGCTCGAGATACTAAGAAGATGGGAGATGCAAATTCTCTTATGAACAATGAATTGAAACTCCAATTGAAACTGAAAGAGCTAACCAAGAAACTTGATGCTATGAATACAAAGCATACTCCAAAAGGTATGTATCAAATCCAATCAAGAGATATGTATCAATGGAGTCAACAACAAAGACCCTTGAATTCCAATCAACAAATACTTTTCAACCAAGTGTATGTCAAAGTGCCTCCATATATGCCTCTCTATCAAAGGAGAAACTTCAACAACCAAGGTGAAAACTATCATGTTCAAAGGAACCTCCATAATCAGAGTGCAAATCAAGGGAACAATTACCATAATCAAGGAGGTAATTATCATAATCAAGGGATCAATCAAGGGTATCAATGCAATTATCAAGGTAACCAAGGGTCAAATCAAGGGTACTAAGGGTTCAATTTTCAAAGATATAACCAACCCTCTCCTTTCTATGGCAATCAGGGTAATTATCAACATGGCCAAGATAGTGGTCAAAGGTATGGTTCGATCAACGATATGAGAAAGGTTTTTCCTTCTTGATGAATAAAAATGCGGATACAAAAGCAAGACTTAAAGTTTGGGAATTCCGAGAATCCGCACGAGCCTTAGCTGCTCCCGTGCACCCACCTCATAGTTTCCTCGGTCAACCTCAACACCCAAGGGATCCACCATGCCAAACTGTGGAGATGACGTAGGTCCACCCCGACGCGGCCACGCGCGGGTTTTGGGTTAGGCGAATGCACCTCCATATGAGAAGGATCGAATTGAAATTTAAGTCGAAATGGAGTCGCCACCGAATTTTATGGTTATTCGGAACCATTCGAGCCCACTCTATATCGCCATGGTCCATACACAAAGTATGGCCCATTTTGGTTTGAGAGTTTATTGGGCTCGTCCCTTTGCATATCGATATAGATGCCGACTTGAGCGGTTAATCGTATATTGAATGACTCTCGTTGCCAATGGATTCGGGCATCCGGAAACCACGGTTCTGAGTAAGGGGTGAGGGTACGTGTTGGGAAGCCCACTAAGGACACCCAACCCCGCCCGCACTTAGCGGCCTCTAATAGGACATCGTTTGACTTTTTAATATGCGCGTTATTGATTCGGTGAAATGTTATGCAAACAGCGTTTTAGCTAAGCATGCGAATTAAATGTGAGCTACGTCAATTTAATGCATCCAATTTATTGTCGAGGTGGTTTAGCATGCGAGGGTTCATTTAAAAGCGGTAAAACGCAAATAAATAAAGCAAAGCAAAAATAAATCGATTACAAGTTACACGGGCGGAATACAACCCGGAATTCACAATACGGCGTACAATAAAATGGAATAATCGAAATATACAATTGAAATGACGAGCAATAATTGTAAACGGACCCGTGTACGAACTAGACCGTGAATTTGTGTAGGTGGACGAACTTTAATTAGTTACGCATTATATTGCGTATTAATCAAAGGACGGAGGTTCGAGACCTAGACGTGGTGCTAGCCCGATCTCGAACCTCGATGCCTTGTCCCGATTTATCACCTCGAGAAATGGAGTCTAAATTAATTATACATCGGATACGACCAAAGAGTCATCGACATAAAATTAATAATGTGAGACCGTCGATCAAAATCGTTTAAGTGAAGTGATATGCATGAATTTTAGAAAAGCCACGTGATTGACTTTACACGTGTCGACTAGGTCGCTTAAAAAGGACGAGTCTCGAATGATAAAAAAAGCTCTCGGTTTCTGGGCTGCAGGACCCACTCGGTCGAGTCATGGCTGGACTCGGCCGAGTGCGTCCTAGAAGACGCTACTGCCCGTAATTTAGGGTGCTACTCGATCGAGTAGCAGGTGTACTCGGTCGAGTGGCACCTGTACGAGTTGTGACTCGTTTGTTTTAATGTGTTTTAAATCGATAATTGGCCGAGTCAAATAAAAATATTGACGGATTTAGATTTAACTCGGTTTGTCGGTGTTATAATCATGTCTTATATGATTATAATACCGTTATCGAAATTTTGTAAAAAAGTTATTGTTTGATAAAAAAACTGATTAGTGACGGAATTGCGTCCCTCTACGTCACGACGTCGATATTAATCCTTACGGATTATGTGACGTCGGTTTTCGTGTCAACGGGTTCCGTACCAATCTTTGAAATGGATTCATACGCGTTCAACTACGAATGATCGGGATCGTGTTAATAAACGAACCTTAAAAAAATGATCATCTTAGTCAAACGAGTTCGGATCCGAGTTTTGATATTATTATATATATACACGGTACATACGATATTATAGTAAAATATAATAACGATGATTAAATGCGAAAAGTAAAAATATTAGCGTTAGTAATGTCGTTACTATCGACTAAATATAATACTATAAGCATAAGTATAAATATACATAAAAGAACGAGAAAAAGGAAGAAGAAGGAGAAATCGGTGTTGAATTGTTACACCCTCAACCTACATGCTCTTGCTTCTCGGGATACGGTTCGTCTAATGGCGGCAATGGCGCGGGAACGTCGAGATATGTAGGAGGAGTTGATGGTGTGTATATGTGTGTGTATGCTTCGCCGGTTCTCTGAGGGACGAGGGGCTTGGGTTTGGTGTGTCTTGCCTAGGGTCGCTAGGGTCGTAGTATTGTGTGTATGGGATTTGTGTAGTTGCAAAAGTGTTAGTGAATGTAGGTTAAGGATGTATGCCAAAAGCCTGTGAAATGCATGGGGGTCATGGGGTATTTATAGGGAGCCCCGACCCCGGGTTACTCGACCGAGTGGCGCGGGTGCACTCGGTCGAGTGCCCCTGCGAATGAACCTGGACGGGTTCAAAGAGGCTCCACTCGATCGAGTGGCCAATCCACTCGATCGAGTGGATCAATTAATCCGGGCTATTTTGGGCGTGATTGCCCTTGATTTATGCTTAATTGATTGTGATGGATTTGGATAAGTTTGGATTGATTTTTGGCTGATTTGTGAGTGATTTGGATAGATTTGCGAACCTGGTGCATGTTTCGGGAACGCATCCGGTCGCTCTTTGTGTCGGGTTTGTCTTGACCGGGTTTTGACCCGGTCGCTAAAAGACGGGAATTGTTTTTGGTGTCGGTTTTGGCCCAAATTAGTCTTGTTTGACTCGGAACGACCCGCTGGGCCTGAATTTGAGGTTGGTTTTGTGAGATTTTTACTCCGCTAAAAGTCCATGTCGGATATTATTGATTCTGAGCCTAAGTCCGAGTACACTAAGTCACGTTTGCGTCCGATCATCATCGGGTGTTTTTTTGGAAACTGTCATAGACACCTGGCGGTCAAATTTTGGGTGTCTACACAAACTCATGTCGTTATCCAAAGAGAAGGAAAAGCGCCCTTAATGCTAGGTTTTGAAAAAGACTTTTCATGTCTTTGAAAACCCTTATAATCACTTGAGTACCAAGGCAACTCCAAATTTGCAACAATAAAAAGCACCACACGTCACTACTCCCGATTCTCCCAAACAAAACCGAGGAATTCGAGCAGAGTTTGAGTTAGTTTCAAAGGCCAAGGACAAACAAAAAAAGCCAAGGGAAGTGAGAAGGCAAGAGTTCGAGAAAGCAATTGAGGAGAAGGAATGCAATGTTCCACCTCCATTGACCTATGGGCCACCTTTACCATTTCCTAAACAAGCCAACATTCAGAAAGGAAATATCAAGTGTAGCCGGTTTGTGGACATGGTCAAAAAGGTAGAAGTCTCCTCGCCATTCACCATGAGAATATTTATGAACCCAGTTCATATGCATATTTATTCTCATTTTATCCTCCGTTTTTACCGATTTCGCATGCCTTAGGAATAGTTTTGGTATCTTTTATCCGTAGTTTGTTATGCCGGGTATTTTGTTAATGTTTTGACAGAAAACATAGCAAAAGACGGAGTTAAGAGCTACAAGTGAAGAAAATATGAGAAACAAGGCAGCAAGACAGCAACGAAGGCCGAACCAGTCGGTTTGATGTTGAACCGATCGATACATTTGTGAACCGGTCGGTTCGTTTGTGATCCGGTTGGTTTGTTTGTGAACCGGTCGGTATGATTTTGTTTCGTGCGGTTTGCGACGCGTCAGAGGGACTTTCCTAATTTTCTGAAGAGTCTGTATTCTACCTTAATTAAAGTCGTACATGATTATTTTATTAAACTGTGTCCTATTTCCTAACTAGACCCATTGTAATAAGTTTAAATACCCTTCTTGGGGTTAGGTTTAATTACACTTTTTCTCATTCAGAACTTTAAGTTTAGTTTTATTATTAGCATCGGAATTCTGCAAGCTTGTAGCGGTACTTTTTAGCTTTTAATTATTATTCAATTCTTCAGATCTTCGTAATCGGTATTTTTCCCTTTTCCCTTATTTTCATATTGATTTCTACTATGCTTAATTATTTTGTTGTTTTATCTTTCGTTATGAGTAGCTAATTTATTGTTCTAGGGTTGAAGGGGATCTATGTTAATTGAATTGAGGATGTTAGTTTAATTAATTGTTTGATTGATCATTCATATGTTATTGCCTTACTACTTGTTTCATATGGTTGTTCGATTAGTTTGAGACGTTGAACTAGTTGAATGTTTAGGAGCCCAAACCTAAGATCGAAAGCCTGGTAAGAGTAGACTTACAAGTAAGTGGGTAGGATAATCTGGTAAGTTGCGAGAGCCCGTCAGAATCTATCCTAAGGTTGACATAAGATCCGAGAGGCCGTGTCTTTGCCCTAAATAACTGTGATTGATTGATTAATTAACTTTACCCAATTTAATTGCATAGTGAACCAGAAAGCCCTAGATCTCTTTAATATTATTAGAACATCGTTAATTTACATTCTCGTATTAGTTTAGACAACAAATCAAACGAACCGGAATTAGAATAGTATAGAATCGACTATAGATAATCTGAAATATTCATCCATCTCTCTGTGGTTCGACCCTTACTTGCTTCTAGCTATTTGTTAGTCGTTTGTTAGGTTTATTTTGATATAGGTGATACGACTTTAACCTTATCAATTTTGGCGCCGTTGCCGGGGAGACGATTTTGTTTTATTGCTTTTTATTTGTCTTTGATTCTAGATTATTTCTCCTCGTCTCAGGGAATCCACAAATTCCTTGAGACAGTTTCTCACTTCTTTATTGTAGTTTCTTGCTTATGCCCAGGTGCTCCCGTTCATAATTATATCTGTTTGATCCTGAACCAGACAAGACCCTCCATAAGCGACGAAATTTCTTTAAGGAAATCGCGAGAACATCAGATCTTTCAGTTTTGGAAGATCTACACCAAGAATTCATCGCGGAATATCAGTCCTTAGAAGTGGACACTCCCGCTCCCGATACTTCACCACCTCTCCGTCTACTACCGCCCCCGCTAGTCAAGATGCCTAAACTTGCTAGTCACTCCGAGCCGGAACAGACTGCCGTTCCAAAGTTGGTCAAACGTCCAACTGCTACTAATGACGTCTTTGAGATCTGTCCCGCTTTCATTACCTCGGTCGAGAAGAATCAGTTTGGAGGCGATGCCAAGGAGGATCCCGCTAAACACATGAGAATTTTTATTGACTATTGCTTTACTATTCCCCTTCCTGCAGGAGTTACTCAGGAGAAAGTCATGGAGATGCTTTTTATGTTCTCTCTACGTGATGCGACCAGTGAATGGATCACCAATCTCGAAAAGGTCACAGCTGGAATCAATGACTTGAATTCTCTTGCATTGGCCTTCTACAAACATTATTATCCGCCCCCGAAGACGAATATGCTACGAAGTCAGATTACTAATTTTTGTCAAACACCTCATGAGAATATTCATGAGGCATGGGAAAGATTCAAGAAGCTGGTCAAAGAATGTCCTCATCACGAGTTTGAAGAATGGTTCCTTTGTAATCAGTTCTATAATCGCTTATACGACGATTGTCGTAACACACTTGATGCAGCTTGCAATGGGAGGTTCCAGTCTAATGTTGATGATGATAAAGCAAGACAAACTATTGTGGATATGGCATCTCACTGTAGACACCCGCATTTTGACTACCAGGTGTCTATGGCAGTTTCCAAAAAATACCCGATGATGATCGGACGCTAACGTGTTTCTACGCGCTCGGATACGGGCTCAAATCCATTAGTTGCTGCCTAACGCACTTACGGAGTACAAATCTCACAAAACTGACCTCAAATCCAGGTCCAGTGGGCCGTTTCCAATCAAATAAGGCTAATTTGGGCCGAAACCGACACCGGAAATAAAACCGACTTTTTAACGATTGGGTCAACCCCGGTCAAAGTCGTTTCCGAGAAATACAAAACAGCCATTCAAACATCAAAAGTCCAATTCAAACACAAACCCATCAAAAAACCCAAGTCACGATCCAAAGTAATGGACCCGCGCGACCCAGCTGGGCCACTCGATCGAGTGCCCCACCCACTCGATCGAGTGGGCCCATATTCAAGCCCGACTGCAGGTGTAACGGGCCACTCGACCGAGTCAGCTGGTTACTCGGTCGAGTAACCCTAACCGGGTGCCCTTGCCTTTGCCTATATAAGCAACCCCATGCACACACAATTGGACAACTTTTACACAACTTTGACACACCTTTTTCAAACCCTAATTCAACTTTTCAAAACTCTAATTCTACCTCTAATCAAACCCTAGCACTACACTAGCAAACCCTAAACCTAGCTTTAGAAATCGAAATATCAACCACCATAACTCAACCTCCATAAATCTCGAATCTCCCGTGTTAAAGCCACAACTACGAGCCTCATCCGAGACAAGAACATGTAGGTTGAGGGTGCAAAACCCCTTTCTTTCCCTTCTCCTTCCCTCTCGCGTCATGTGTCGCCGTAGTCGTTTTTTTTTGTT
The DNA here is from genome assembly GCA_958450325.1 of Agrostemma githago. Lineage (NCBI taxonomy): Eukaryota > Viridiplantae > Streptophyta > Magnoliopsida > Caryophyllales > Caryophyllaceae > Agrostemma > Agrostemma githago. The sequence continues at coordinate 55,124,376 of OY288252.1, read as the reverse complement.
TCTATTATTTTATTCGCATACTAATATCGATAATATAAGTAGTATAAAACATTAAAGTATTCGTCGATTCGTGTCGAGCATGAATGATGGTGGGATAAGGAAAACCAAATATACAAGTGTACTGCACACAGCGTTGCCGGCCGCTTATCCCATCACCCCGATTGCTTGATTGTTGAGACGGATTAACATCAACTTTAATTTTCTTATTTTATCACCATTATCGCATATTTATCAATTCTAAAATTTATTTTCAAAATCAAGTCTTTATTCAATCAAAGCGTCGATCTTTTAGATTCGATACCAATTCCCTAATTGGATGTCGAATCTAACGATCTAGTCAAATAATTCGATCAATTCGATTTTCTCGTTGATGCTAACGTAGATGTCACGTTACAATTATGGCACTACAAACGCGGAGAGAAATTCATATCGTTTTGATTGACTTAAAACGACTTAAATCAATTTTCTTTATTTTCCACTCTAGTATACCATATCGATTCAATGATCGAATATGGGATACAACGAGTATTCAGATTTAGGATCGAGTATAAATCCTATAATATTTATATCCGATTAAAAAAAAAACAATGATTTATAAAATCCGAGTTGAGCATAAATTGTGCAATATTTATGTCCGATTCGGTGGAATCATCGAATTATTAAAAAATCAAAAGTAATTTCAAAATTACAAGCGAACCTGGTTCGTACAGGTGCAACTCGACCGAGTGTCTTGGCCACTCGATCGAGTGACATCACAATTTACCGAGCAGAATGCTCTCTCGACCTCTACTCGGTCGAGTCTCATAGTGACTCGATCGAGTGGCGACGTACTCGGCCGAGTTGGTCAATAACTCGGTCGGGACAGAACACATTTTAAGGATCCACTCGGTCGAGTCCCTCAATGACTCGGTCGAGTGGCCCTTTATCACGTTAAACCGTGAGTCCTACAATAACATTCGAGTCTCATTAACCGTTTTTTGTGACTTAGGTCAACACGTGCCTAATTAATCACGTGAAACATCTTTTCAAAACCATGCATTAACACATTTGCATTATTCTATACAATTCAAAATTTGGACAAATCGTTAATATCATTACACCGTTACTAACCGTTTGTTATTTTTTTCTTGTTAATTTATCGTTTGTTTTAATGTACTAAAATGAACCCACATGCTAAAATTCAACTTTGACGTTAGAATTAACTGCATTAAATCGACATAGAAACCCTTTCGATTTCATTGATCACATGCTTAGGGAAAACAACGTTTGCATAAGCATTTTTCACCGAATTACTAACGCGCGTATTAGAAAGTCATTCGAGATCTTAGTAGAGGCCGCTAAGTGCGGGCGGGGTTGGGTGTCCTTTGTGGACTTCCCAACACGTACCCTCACCCCTTACTCAGAACCTCGGTTTCCGGATGCCCGAAACCGTTGGCGCACGAGAGTCATTCAATACACGATATCCGAGAATGTCGGTATCGGTATCAAATGCAAAGGGACGAGCCCAATAAACTCTGACATCGAAAATGGGTCGTATTTTGTATATGGCCCTTTATGACATAGAGTGGGCTCGAACGGGCCCGAACTCCCACAAAGTTCGGTGGCGACTCCACTTTGACCTAAATTTCAATTCGATCCATTCTCATATGGGGAGCGTTCGTCTTCTCGTTGTTGCCGACCTCATGGAGGACGGAGTGTAGTCCAGCATCGTTGATTACGGGAGAAATCATTCAGGGTTTGGACAACCGGAAGAGGGATGAGTCAGCCCGTTTCACGGGTAGTACCCGTCTGCTGCAGGTATATCGCTTTTTCTTTTTTTTTCGATTTTTTTTTGTCGCGATATACTGTTGCGGGGGGCACTCGACCGAGTCACCCTGGCACTCGATCGAGTGCCTTCGTAGAGGAGCGTTCTGCCACGTTTTAGGGGTGTCACTCGATCGAGTGACCCCGGCACTCGATCGAGTGCCCTTATGCGGACGCCTGATTTGCCCGGAATTTCATAAGCGTTACCTTTTTTTTTCAGCTCTGGCTATTTGAAAGGCTGTCCAAGATTGATCCTCCCTCCAACCCGAGTGAATATTGGTTCAACCAGGTGATGTCGAGGAGACGGCCTACCGATTCATCTTGCCTCGTTACTCAGAAATATTGGGAGGAAGAACTAACATTCCATCGTGGTCCATTAATACGATGGGTGGTTCCGTGGTGGCCTATTTACTCTTGGACGGGTTTGGCACCTGATGACAAGGCGCGCTACCAGGTGATTCTGTCCTTTAGCCAGACTGTTCATTTGTATCCTGACCGTATACTTAGGCAGTATGGGTGGACTCAGCGTATCCCGGAGCACGAGGCTGTTGTGAGGGAGCCGACCCAGCTGACTGACATTTTGTGCGACACCTGGATCCAGAGGTGGTACACTCGAATCACTTGGACCATTCCCAAGCCGCTTCATTCTGCCTGGGTGTCTTATTCCTATGAAAGGTGGACTAAAGCCGAGACTGCCGAAGCTCGTGCTGCCCTGAAGGTTGACGAGGCCTTCGACTTGCTCAGGCGAGAAGAGGTTAAGGACAACCGGGATTTCTTTGCTGAAGGGGAAACTCAAGCTCCCGTAGCCTGTCTGAGGCCAAGACAGAGAAGAAGAACTAGGACTCGAGCTAGGGGGTCCAATGCTAGAGGTGTTCAGGGGGAGGTGAGCCCCCAGACCGACTTTGAGAGGAGACTAGGGCCGAGACTTTCAGCCCAGGACCGACTTAGTCCCAAGGATAGGTTGTCGGAGCATGTACGGGCTCGACTTGGGCCCGTGACTATAGCTGAAGATCCTCTGTCGAAGAAGAGGACTCGGGTTAAGGAAGTTCCGGTTGTCATTCGCGAACGCCTGCCCCCGCCGTCGCCTCGACGTCCCCGGGCTCCTCAAGACCCGAAAGACAAAGGCAAGGGCAAGATGCCCGGATACGACTAGTCTCTCTTTTATTATTATTTGAAGTATTATTACTATTTTTGTGGCTTTTTGTAACCGTTTTTTTTTGAATAATAAAAGTGCTATATTAGTGAAACCGTTTCTGTCTTTTTCGTTATTGCAGTGGTTGTGCCCCTTTTGAGGGGCTGCCTACGTATCCACAGTTAGTGGAATCAAACCAAACGTAGTTCGGGCGCAGGGTTTTTTTTTTTTTTAGCAATTTCGAAATGCACCAAGACTATGAGTTCAAGATGTGCGACAGTAGGATAAATAACCCTAACTTATTGACTTACTTATAAACTTTGAAAAAGTGTTTAAATAAATTTTGCGAACGACATTGAGATAAGGTTTAGGGGTAGTAGCGTTTCAGCTGATCTAGGTTGGTCGGGTTGACAAATTCATTTCCGTCCAGATCCGTCAGCATTACTGCTCCTCCTGATAGAACCTTCTTGACTAGGTATGGCCCAGCCAATTGGGTTTGAATTTTCCCCTTGGGTCAACCGGTAGTAAGGCACGAACCGATTTAAGGACCAAATCACCTTCCTTGATATTTCTGGGCCTAACTCTCTTGTTAAAGGCCCGTTTGATCCTCTTTTGGTATATTTGAATGTTATTGAGAGCCCGGGATCGCCGTTCGTCTAAAAGAACCAACGAGTCATATCGAGCTTGAATCCAATCTGCTTCGGGTACCTGGCTTTCTAGCAGGATCCGGAGGGAAGGTACTTCTAATTCGACTGGTTGGACCGCCTCCATCCCATATGTCAAATAATATGGGGTTGCCCCGGTTGCAGTTCGGATCAACGTCCGGTATCCCCATAGGGCAAAGGGTATCTTGTCGGGCCAGTCCCGATAATTATCAGCCATCTTTTTAAGTATGGTGACAATTGTTTTATTAGCAGCTTCCACCGCTCCATTTGTTTGAGGGCGGTAAGGCGAGGATGTGTGCCTCTGAATTTTGTACTTTGCTAGCAAAGTAGCGGTTTCTGCTTGGAAGTGGGTCCCGTGATCACTGATAAACTCATGTGGGATCCCGTACCGGCATATGATTTTATTCTGGATAAATTTGGCCACGTGCTTGGCGTTCAAGACACGGTATGATTAAGCTTCGACTCATTTGGTGAAATAGTCGATCGCCACCAAAATAAAACAGTGACCTCCCGTCCCGGAAGGGTTTACCTTTCCAATTATGTCAATCCCCCATGTCGAAAATGGCCATGGTGATGTCATGGTGTATAATAGGGATGATGGCATGTGTTGAACATTGCCGAAAATTTGACAATTATGGCAATGTTTGACATATAATTGACAGTCGGTCTCCATACTGTTCCAGTAGTATCCGAGCCTCATGATTTTTCGGGCTAGCATATGGGCATTCATATGTGGACCATTTTCGCCGTCATGTACTTCGGCCATTACCTTTTCGGCTTGTGTTTTGTCGATGCATAAGAGTAGAGCCCCTTGTGCCGTCTTCTTGTATAACTGACCGTCGTCCGTACGAATGAATTGGGTAGCCAGTCTTCGCAGGGCTTTCTTGGCCCGGTTTTCAGTTCCCGGGGGATATTCTCCCGTAGCCAAGTAATTTAGAAAGGCCTGATACCAAGGTTCTGGATCGGTGATCTCGATATCTTGAATGGTGTTGACATATGCCGGTTCGGACCGTCTTTCGACGCAAATTGGCATACTGGCCATATGCTCCGGGATGTTCAGTAAAGATGCCAATTTGGAAAGTGCATCTGCGAACTGATTTTCTTCACGTGGGAGGTAGATATATTCTACCTTTTGGAATTGCTTCTCCAGAACCCTTACTCGTGCTTGGTAAGCCACGAGATTGGCATTCCGAGTTTTCCATTTTTGAAGGGCTTGATTGATGACTAAGGATGAGTCCCCAAGAACCCGGAGATTCGTAATGCCCAAATCAGCAGCTGCTTGTAACCCGTGGATGCATGCTTTATATTCAGCCGCGTTGTTGGTTACATCAAAGTCTAATTTGATGGATAAAGGGGTGTGTTCCCCTTGGGGTGAGATTAGGAGAATACCGACCCCAAAGCCTCGAAAATTGGACGCTCCATCAAAATACAAGTCCCATGTTTCGGTGTCAGTATGGAATATGTCTTCATCCGGAAAAGCCCAAGTATCGGTATGTCCCTCTTCAGATATCGGACTGTCGGCGAGGAACTCGGCTACTACCCGGCCTTTGATAGCTTTTAGCGGAACGAATTTGAGGTCAAACTCAGCTAGCATTAGAGTCCATCAGGACATTCTACCGTTGAGAATGGGCTTTTCGAACAAATATTTGATCGGGTCCATTTTGGACAGGACATGTACCTCGTGACTGAGCATGTAGTGTCTGAGCTTTTTAGTGGCCCAAACTAGAGCTAGGCATGTCTTCTCAAGCATTCTATATTTGCATTCGTACTCTGGGAACTTTTTACTGATGTAGTAAATGGCCCTTTCTTCTGAATCGACTGTCTGGGCCAGCATAGCCCCCATGGCTGTCTTAGTCGTTGTTAGGTATAACGATAGAGGCAAACCGGGTTGAGGTGGCATTAGTACTGGCGGAGCAGACAGGATTTCCCTGATTTTGTCGAAGGCCGCTTGACATTTATCGTCCCATAGTACTCGTTCCCCGATCTTCAGTTTTTTGAAAATGGATTCACACACCATGGTTAGCTTTGAAATGAACCGGCTGATGTATTGGACTTTTCCGAGAAACCCCCTTATTTCTTTTTCGGTCTTAGGTGGTTGCATCTCGGTGATGGCTTTGATTTTAGCTGGGTCGACCTCGATGCCGCGTTGGCTAACGATATGGCCCAGTAATTTGCCTGATGTTACTCCGAAACTGCACTTTTGAGGGTTTAACCTCATATTGTACTTACGCAAACGGGTGAAAAATTTCCTTAAAGCAGCAACGTGCCCATCTCGGCTTTTAGACTTAACGATCATGTCATCGACATAAACTTCCACTTCCTTATGCATCATGTCGTGCAATAAGGTCGTGGCTATTCGTTGATAAGTGGCCCCGGCATTGATGAGACCGAATGGCATGACGGTATAGCAATAAGTCCCCCACGGTGTGGTGAAGGTGGTTTTACCCATGTCTTCTTCTGCCATTTTGATTTGGTTGTATCCGGCATACCCATCCATAAATGATAAGAGGGCGTGATCTTCCGTGTTGTCCACCAATATGTCGATGTGTGGCAACGGAAAATCGTCTTTTGGGCTGGCCTTGTTAAGGTCCCGGAAATCTACACATACCCGAACCTTGCCGTCCTTCTTGGGTACCGGCACGATGTTCGCAACCCAGTCTGGATATTCAGACACTTGTATAAAGCCTGCTTTGAATTGTTTGTCTACTTCTTCCTTGACTTTGAGAGACCACTCGGGCTTCATTCTTCGAAGCTTCTGTTTTACCGGCTTACACCCATCTTTGATGGGTATACGGTGTTCGGCTATTTCCCGGTCTATACCCGGCATGTCCTTGTAGGACCATGCAAAGACATCCTTGACTTCTTGGAGGAGGCTTGTGAGTTGTTGTCTCTCCTCGGGACCTAAGGATAACCCTATTTTAAGCATCTGGGGTTCTAAGGTTGTTCCCACATTGATAGACTCAGTTTCTTCGATTACCGGGTCTCGGGATTCCCTCTGCTCTAGCTGCTCGATCAGATGTGGAGATAGGGACACATGTTCATCGGGTTTCTCAATGTCATTGCAAAAAGTATTTTTGAAAGTATTTCGAAAATAAGCCAAGTCATAAGCGGAACGGTTTTCGTTATTATTGATAGAGAATTTGGAAAACAGCTCGAAGAGAGCGGCCATCTGATCGTTGGTCAGAGGCGGGATTGGGAGTGCTCTCGGGGCAGACCCCGAGGCTCCGGAGGTAGTGACTATAGGGAGGGGGGTTACAGTTTGGACTCTAGCATCAGACCCCTTAGACTCGAATACAGACTCAGACTCAGACTCAGACTCGGACTCAGACTCAGACTCAGACTCAGAATCGGTGTCTGGCATGTCTCCTTCCCCGGTGGTCAGTTTGTAGATTCGACCCTGGTCGTCGGTCCACCTGATGGTCTTCTTCCAGCTTCTTTTCCCAGTATCAGCATCGACTTCCGAGATCAGCTTTGAAGGGTCGAACTTGTTGCTTCGAAGGATGAGGTTCACCAAGTCTTCTTTGGGGTTCGGGACAGCTTTGTCTTCTCCGAATAAGAGTCCCAGCACGGGCTCGGCATTGTCAGTACCCTCTTTGGATTCGGATTGGATGAGGGCAAATATGTCACCTGGAATGTAGTTGCATTCCCGAGCTAGGGCAGCCTCGGGATGCGTGATGGTTGGTTGATATAGGCCAACTTGAATAGCCCCGAATACGGGTGTGACGAAGTAATCACTCAGCCTTGGTCTATAAGGACCCAAGTAGGTACCCTTGATGATGTTGCAGGCCTTCTCAATTCCTGCTCGGACCACATTTCCCGGGGTTATAGCATACCCCAAGCCGAAGTGAGATTCTCCGTCATTCAGAACCTCAATAATCTTCCCAGCTGGAAGATATGGCCTCGAAGTAGCCCCCGGTAAGTACCCCAAGTTTTGTAGCATCGTGTCGATGCTCGTGGTGAAGTAGGGCCTAAAAAGGTATTCTTCTTCAATCATCCCTACAAAATCGAACCCCCAAAGGTCGGTGCGGTCCGTAGTGTTACAGCTAGCCACGGTCATTGGGGTTGCTTCTAAGGTGATAATACCGTCTTGCAGGGGCATTTTGATCTTTCGGTGCAGGGTAGAAGATACCGCCTTCACAGCATGAAGCCATGGTCTTCCTAGGAGTAGATTGAAGGAAGAGGTGACATCGATTACCTGGAACTCTAGCTCTTTCTCGATTGGGCCGGTCACAATAGTCAGCTTGACGGCCCCAGAAACTGCTTTTGGGCTTCCATCGAAAGCCTGGATGGTGTGGGCAGTTGGTATGTAGTCGGCCTCGGTAATCCCGAGGGCTTTGGCAGTCCTTAGCGGGAGGACATTCACCACGGACCCATCGTCAACTAGGGTCATCGGAAGATACTTACCCCGGCAAATCACTGTGATGTATAGGGCCAGATTGTGAGAGGCCCCGAACGGTGGTAGGTCGGCATCTGAGAAGGTGATTGATGGGCCTTCCCCTTCGGACCTGCTCTTGAGGTAGGGTAAGATAGTGGCTACCATTTCAGTAGGGGTAACCTGGGAATCGACCTTGATCTGATCGAGAGCCTTAGTAAGTGCCTCTCGATGTTCTTGTGAGCTAACCAAGAGTTGCCATATAGTGAGGTCAGCTCGGGCCCGTTTCAATTGTTTGACAAGAGCCGTATCGGTGCTTGGTTCTTCAATGGTTTCTTCCGTCCCGGTGAGTTCGGTGACGGTTGCCCGGACTGAGCCGTCTTTGGTGAGGGAGTTACTGGCTAAAGCTTTGGATTTAGCCTTCCTGACTTCTTCGAGGGTAATGGGGACGGCTTCCCCTTTGGTGAGGTATACATCTTCTTCACAATCGAACCAGATCCCATTGATTTGTGGGATGAAAGGAGAGATAAGATGAGAACAGTCTATCACCTCACCTTGGAAGATGGCATGAGAGCTAAAGGGGTTGTCCTTGTTGCTTGGCTTGTCCCCGGGTAGTGGTATTTTCCCGCTCTCAATTAAATCCTGAATTAGATGCTTCAGCTTCTAACACTTCTCGGTGTCATGCCCATTGCCCCGATGATATTGGCAATAGGCTTGGGCATTGTAGCTCTTAGAGCGTTTTTCAACTGGAATTTCAGGAGTTGGGCCTATCGGCTGGACCAGGCCCTTGGAAGATAGCCTTTGTAAGGCATATGTATAGGTAGTCCCTATATCAGTGAATACCCTATGAGGGACGTTTCTTTTGGATGAGGCATCCAAAAGGTTAACCGTGTCGAAGATGCTTCGGGTTGCGGCCGGAGGTTTGGTGGTGGATGAGGAAGCTCCTTGGTAACCCTTGTTAGAGGCCTTAGTCAGGCTCTCTAGTCTTAGATCATCTTCAATTCTCATGCCCATTTCAGTAAGGGTAGTGAAATTGGGTATGACAGCGTACCGGAGATGGACCCGGTAGGACGGGAGGAGGTTCTTGACAAAGGCCTCCACTAAAGTCTTCTCACTGGGCTTATCGACCAGTTTGACACTCTCGGCCCTCCAACGTTGGAGGTATTTAGTAAAGCCCTCCTTAGGTTCTTGGGCCATAACCTCTAAGGACCGCATAGTGGTTTGGATCTCGGTGTTATCAGCGTAGTTCCGAGCGAATTCCGTAGCCACATCGTCCCAGGTTGAGAACTTCTTTGGGTCTAGCCTGTAGTACCAGGCCTTTGGGTGTTTCTCTAGAGATGCAGCAAAGAGGTTCTTGAACATAGAAGAGTCCACTCCCTTAATGGCCATGAACTCCTTGAAGGCCCGCACATGTAGTAACGGGTCCTCAGTCCCTTCGAACATAGGTAGGCCCGTGAGATTCAGGTTCGCGGGCAGTTTGTCACTTAACGGGTTATAATCCCGGCTATTCTCCCGATGGATGTTGTTATTCCCAGTTAAATAAACTTGTTCCTCTAACCGACGTACTGAACTAACCAAATCAGCCAACGGCCCCGTGAGTTCGACACTTGGGGTCCTGTGTTCCACTGTAGTTAGGCGAGCAACGATCGCCACTTGACCAGCCCTCATTTTAGTCAGTTGGGCATCAATGTCGGTCTGTTTCTCGACCATGGCGTCCACAGAGGTTTTCAGTTCAGCTAAAGCAGCTTCCATTTTGCGGGTGAGTCTGCTGGATGGTGGCCTATCTGTAAGAACACCACGTAATCAGGAACCGAACCCAGACCTTGGAATCAAAACTAGTACATCCCGAGCGACCCAAAAAAGGACTCGAGAAAGACATCTAGACGGATGACTCGTAAGTGGTATGACTTCCTTAAGATTTCGGCCATGGTGAGCCTAGTCCCGTTCGAAGGAAGGTTCACGTGAGACTAAACCCCAGACTTTGGACTCAAGTGTGTAGACGGGCCCTCCCTTATAGGAGTATGTCCTACGTAGGTGGGCCTTGCCTTAGTCTAATAAGGCAGACTGGGGGTGGGGAGGAAACTCGTGATATAAGATCAACAGAGTTTCGACGCTATAGACCTTCGACGACTTATGACATGACCCGACACTGCTAAATACGGGAAGTCTTAAGAAAGGAAGGCTTTGAAATTTGATAGTTTTGGAAAACCCGAGAAAATCTCAGGGAAAGGCTCGATTTTTCGAGAAAATCGGAAAGGGTATCGGGCCTTGGTTTTGATGGTTCGAAAATATTTTCGAGTTTTGAATTGGGCAGCATACCGGCTAGAAATAGGCTATTTTGAGTAAAATCATAAGTCCTAAATTCGGTATGTGTCCCGGGTTTTGAAATTGAGAGTCGAAATTGAATTTTTTTGAAAATTCGAAAATCGAATGGTGGGTCGAAAATATTTTCGAATTTTGAAATGGGCAGCATGCCGGCTAAAAAAATAGGCTTGTTTTGAGTCAAATCTTAAGTCTAAATTTCGGCAGCTTTCCGAGTTTTTGAAAATTGGATATTTTGAAAAGATGCACTTTTGAAAATGATAGTTTTTTGAAAATGACACGAAAACTAAGTAGCACATAGTCACGCAAGCATTATAACGACGCCATGTATGCTTTACACTAAGTCTCGGTCGGTCTGAATAGGGTCTATACCAGTGTTCATAGTCTAGTCGAGAAACGGGACGGTCTTCCTAACTCGAGTGGAGCTTAGAACATGCCGCAAAGTCCATCCGAGTCGACCATGAACACCTTTAACGTATCCAAGGATGAATACGTCGTGGTATAGTGGGACGTCGGTCACCAGTACCGGCCCGGGAAAATATGGGGTTATGCATGAACCGTAAAACTAAAACGCATATTGTACTCATCAAGCGATTTCTATTCGAGTCTCACCCTGAGAACGCCGACGGTAAGCCACACATCGGTTGATCCCCAGTGAGAGTCGCCAAATTGTGGACATGACGTAGGTCCACCCCGAAGCGGCCACGCGCGGGTTTTGGGTTAGGCGAATGCACCTCCATATGAGAAGGATCGAATTGAAATTTAAGTCGAAATGGAGTCGCCACCGAATTTTATGGTTATTCGGAACCATTCGAGCCCACTCTATATCGCCATGGTCCATACACAAAGTATGGCCCATTTTGGTTTGAGAGTTTATTGGGCTCGTCCCTTTGCATATCGATATAGATGCCGACTTGAGCGGTTAATCGTATATTGAATGACTCTCGTTGCCAATGGATTCGGGCATCCGGAAACCACGGTTCTGAGTAAGGGGTGAGGGTACGTGTTGGGAAGCCCACTAAGGACACCCAACCCCGCCCGCACTTAGCGGCCTCTACTAGGACATCGTTTGACTTTTTAATATGCGCGTTAGTGATTCGGTGAAATGTTATGCAAATAGCGTTTTAGCTAAGCATGCGAATTAAATGTGAGCTACGTCAATTTAATGCATCTAATTTATTGTCGAGGTGGTTTAGCATGCGAGGGTTCATTTAAAAGCGGTAAAACGCAAATAAATAAAGCAAAGCAAAAATAAATCGATTACTAGTTACACGGGCGGAATACAACCCGGAATTCACAATACGGCGTACAATAAAATGGAATAATCGAAATATACAATTGAAATGACGAGCAATAATTGTAAACGGACCCGTGTACGAACTAGACCGTGAATTTGTGTAGGTGGACGAACTTTAATTAGTTACGCATTATATTGCGTATTAATCAAAGGACGGAGGTTCGAGACCTAGACGTGGTGCTAGCCCGATCTCGAACCTCGATGCCTTGTCCCGATTTATCACCTCGAGAAATGGAGTCTAAATTAATTATACATCGGATACGACCAAAGAGTCGTCGACATAAAATTAATAATGTGAGACCGTCGATCAAAATCGTTTAAGTGAAGTGATATGCATGAATTTTGGAAAAGCCACGTGATTGACTTTACACGTGTCGACTAGGTCGCTTAAAAAGGACGAGGCTCGAATGATAAAAAAAGCTCTCGGTTTCTGGGCTGCAGGACCCACTCGGTCGAGTCATGGCTGGACTCGGCCGAGTGCGTCCTGGAAGACGCTACTGCCCGTAATTTAGGGTGCTACTCGATCGAGTAGCAGGTGTACTCGGTCGAGTGGCACCTGTACGAGTTGTGACTCGTTTGTTTTAATGTGTTTTAAATCGATGATTGGCCGAGTCAAATAAAAATATTGACGGATTTAGATTTAACTCGGTTTGTCGGTGTTATAATCATGTCTTATATGATTATAATACCGTTATCGAAATTTTGTAAAAAAGTTATTGTTTGATAAAAAAATTGATTAGTGACGGAATTGCGTCCCTCTACGTCACGACGTCGATATTAATCCTTACGGATTATGTGACGTCGGTTTTCGTGTCAACGGGTTCCGTACCAATCTTTGAAATGGATTCATACGCGTTCAACTACGAATGATCGGGATCGTGTTAATAAACGAACCTTAAAAAAATGATCATCTTAGTCAAACGAGTTCGGATCCGAGTTTTGATATTATTATATATATACACGGTACATACGATATTATAGTAAAATATAATAACGATGATTAAATGCGAAAAGTAAAAATATTAGCGTTAGTAATGTCGTTACTATCGACTAAATATAATACTATAAGCATAAGTATAAATATACATAAAAGAACGAGAAAAAGGAAGAAGAAGGAGAAATCGGTGTTGAATTGTTACACCCTCAACCTACATGCTCTTGCTTCTCGGGATACGGTTCGTCTAATGGCGGCAATGGCGCGGGAACGTCGAGATATGTAGGAGGAGTTGATGGTGTGTATATGTGTGTGTATGCTTCGCCGGTTCTCTGAGGGACGAGGGGCTTGGGTTTGGTGTGTCTTGCCTAGGGTCGCTAGGGTCGTAGTATTGTGTGTATGGGATTTGTGTAGTTGCAAAAGTGTTAGTGAATGTAGGTTAAGGATGTATGCCAAAAGCCTGTGAAATGCATGGGGGTCATGGGGTATTTATAGGGAGCCCCGACCCCGGGTTACTCGACCGAGTGGCGCGGGTGCACTCGGTCGAGTGCCCCCGCGAATGAACCTGGACGGGTTCAAAGAGGCTCCACTCGATCGAGTGGCCAATCCACTCGATCGAGTGGATCAATTAATCCGGGCTATTTTGGGCGTGATTGCCCTTGATTTATGCTTAATTGATTGTGATGGATTTGGATAAGTTTGGATTGATTTTTGGCTGATTTGTGAGTGATTTGGATAGATTTGTGAACCTGGTGCATGTTTCGGGAACGCACCCGGTCGCTCTTTGTGTCGGGTTTGTCTTGACCGGGTTTTGACCCGGTCGCTAAAAGACGGGAATTGTTTTTGGTGTCGGTTTTGGCCCAAATTAGTCTTGTTTGACTCGGAACGACCCGCTGGTCCTGAATTTGAGGTTGGTTTTGTGAGATTTTTACTCCGCTAAAAGTCCAAGTCGGATATTATTGATTCTGAACCTAAGTCCGAGTACACTAAGTCACGTTTGCGTCCGATCATCATCGGGTGTTTTTTTGGAAACTGTCATAGACACCTGGCGGTCAAATTTTGGGTGTCTACACAAACTCATGTCGTTATCCAAAGAGAAGGAAAAGCGCCCTTAATGCTAGGTTTTGAAAAAGACTTTTCATGTCTTTGAAAACCCTTATAATCACTTGAGTACCAAGGCAACTCCAAATTTGCAACAATAAAAAGCACCACACGTCACTACTCCCGATTCTCCCAAACAAAACCGAGGAATTCGAGCAGAGTTTGAGTTAGTTTCAAAGGCCAAGGACAAACAAAAAAAACCAAGGGAAGTGAGAAGGCAAGAGTTCGAGAAAGCAATTGAGGAGAAGGAATGCAATGTTCCACCTCCATTGACCTATGGGCCACCTTTACCATTTCCTAAACAAGCCAACATTCAGAAAGGAAATATCAAGTGTAGCCGGTTTGTGGACATGGTCAAAAAGGTAGAAGTCTCCTCGCCATTCACCATGAGAATATTGATGAACCCAGTTCATATGCATATTTATTCTCATTTTATCCTCCGTTTTTACCGATTTCGCATGCCTTAGGAATAGTTTTGGTATCTTTTATCCGTAGTTTGTTATGCCGGGTATTTTGTTAATGTTTTGACAGGAAACATAGCAAAAGACGGAGTTAAGAGCTACAAGTGAAGAAAATATGAGAAACAAGGCAGCAAGACAGCAACGAAGGCCGAACCAGTCGGTTTGATGTTGAACCGATCGATACATTTGTGAACCGGTCGGTTCGTTTGTGATCCGGTTGGTTTGTTTGTGAACCGGTTGGTATGATTTTGTTCCGTGCGGTTTGCGACGCGTCAGAGGGACTTTCCTAATTTTCTGAAGAGTCTGTATTCTACCTTAATTAAAGTCGTACATGATTATTTTATTAAACTGTGTCCTATTTCCTAACTAGACCCATTGTAATAAGTTTAAATACCCTTCCTGGGGTTAGGTTTAATTACACTTTTTCTCATTCAGAACTTTAAGTTTAGTTTTATTATTAGCATCGGAATTCTGCAAGCTTGTAGCGGTACTTTTTAGCTTTTAATTATTATTCAATTCTTCAGATCTTCGTAATCGGTATTTTTCCCTTTTCCCTTATTTTCATATTGATTTCTACTATGCTTAATTATTTTGTTGTTTTATCTTTCGTTATGAGTAGCTAATTTATTGTTCTAGGGTTGAAGGGGATCTATGTTAATTGAATTGAGGATGTTAGTTTAATTAATTGTTTGATTGATCATTCATATGTTATTGCCTTACTACTTGTTTCATATGGTTGTTCGATTAGTTTGAGACGTTGAACTAGTTGAATGTTTAGGAGCCCAAACCTAAGATCGAAAGCCTGGTAAGAGTAGACTTACAAGTAAGTGGGTAGGATAATCTGGTAAGTTGCGAGAGCCCGTCAGAATCTATCCTAAGGTTGACATAAGATCCGAGAGGCCGTGTCTTTGCCCTAAATAACTGTGATTGATTGATTAATTAACTTTACCCAATTTAATTGCATAGTGAACCAGAAAGCCCTAGATCTCTTTAATATTATTAGAACATCGTTAATTTACATTCTCGTATTAGTTTAGACAACAAATCAAACGAACCGGAATTAGAATAGTATAGAATCGACTATAGATAATCTGAAATATTCATCCATCTCTCTGTGGTTCGACCCTTACTTGCTTCTAGTTATTTGTTAGTCGTTTGTTAGGTTTATTTTGATATAGGTGATACGACTTTAACCTTATCAATTTTGGCGCCGTTGCCGGGGAGACGATTTTGTTTTATTGCTTTTTATTTGTCTTTGATTCTAGATTATTTCTCCTCGTCTCAGGGAATCCACAAATTCCTTGAGACAGTTTCTCACTTCTTTATTGTAGTTTCTTGCTTATGCCCAGGCGCTCCCGTTCAGAATTATATCTGTTTGATCCTGAACCAGACAAGACCCTCCATAAGCGACGAAATTTCTTTAAGGAAATCGCGAGAACATCAGATCTTTCAGTTTTGGAAGATCTACACCAAGAATTCATCGCGGAATATCAGTCCTTAGAAGTGGACACTCCCGCTCCCGATACTTCACCACCTCTCCGTCTACTACCGCCCCCGCTAGTCAAGATGCCTAAACTTGCTAGTCACTCCGAGCCGGAACAGACTGCCATTCCAAAGTTGGTCAAACGTCCAACTGCTACTAATGACGTCTTTGAGATCTGTCCCGCTTTCATTACTTCGGTCGAGAAGAATCAGTTTGGAGGCGATGCCAAGGAGGATCCCGCTAAACACATGAGAATTTTTATTGACTATTGCTTTACTATTCCCCTTCCTGCAGGAGTTACTCAGGAGAAAGTCATGGAGATGCTTTTTATGTTCTCTCTATGTGATGCGACCAGTGAATGGATCACCAATCTCGAAAAGGTCACAGCTGGAATCAATGACTTGAATTCTCTTGCATTGGCCTTCTACAAACATTATTATCCGCCCCCGAAGACGAATATGCTACGAAGTCAGATTACTAATTTTTGTCAAACACCTCATGAGAATATTCATGAGGCATGGGAAAGATTCAAGAAGCTGGTCAAAGAATGTCCTCATCACGAGTTTGAAGAATGGTTCCTTTGTAATCAGTTCTATAATCGCTTATACGACGATTGTCGTAACACACTTGATGCAGCTTGCAATGGGAGGTTCCAGTCTAATGTTGATGATGATAAAGCAAGACAAACTATTGTGGATATGGCATCTCACTGTAGACACCCGCATTTTGACTACCAGGTGTCTATGGCAGTTTCCAAAAAATACCCGATGATGATCGGACGCTAACGTGTTTCTACGCGCTCGGATACGGGCTCAAATCCATTAGTTGCTGCCTAACGCACTTACGGAGTACAAATCTCACAAAACTGACCTCAAATCCAGGTCCAGTGGGGCGTTTCCAATCAAATAAGGCTAATTTGGGCCGAAACCGACACCGAAAATAAAACCGACTTTTTAACGATTGGGTCAACCCCGGTCAAAGTCGTTTCCGAGAAATACAAAACAGCCATTCAAACATCAAAAGTCCAATTCAAACACAAACCCATCAAAAAACCCAAGTCACGATCCAAAGTAATGGACCCGCGCGACCCAGCTGGGCCACTCGATCGAGTGCCCCACCCACTCGATCGAGTGGGCCCATATTCAAGCCCGACTGCAGGTGTAACGGGCCACTCGACCGAGTCAGCTGGTTACTCGGTCGAGTAACCCTAACCGGGTGCCCTTGCCTTTGCCTATATAAGCAACCCCATGCACACACAATTGGACAACTTTTACACAACTTTGACACACCTTTTTCAAACCCTAATTCAACTTTTCAAAACTCTAATTCTACCTCTAATCAAACCCTAGCACTACACTAGCAAACCCTAAACCTAGCTTTAGGAATCGAAATATCAACAACCATAACTCAACCTCCATAAATCTCGAATCTCCCGTGTTAAAGCCACAACTACGAGCCTCATCCGAGACAAGAACATGTAGGTTGAGGGTGCAAAACCCCTTTCTTTCTCTTCTCCTTCCCTCTCGCGTCATGTGTCGCCGTAGTCGTTTTTTTTTGTTTCTATTATTTTATTCGCATACTAATATCGATAATATAAGTAGTATAAAACATTAAAGTGTTCGTCGATTCGTGTCGAGCATGAATGATGGTGGGATAAGGAAAACCGAATATACAAGTGTACTGCACACAGCGTTGCCGGCCGCTTATCCCATCACCCCGATTGCTTGATTGTTGAGACGGATTAACATCAACTTTAATTTTCTTATTTTATCACCATTATCGCATATTTATCAATTCTAAAATTTATTTTCAAAATCAAGTCTTTATTCAATCAAAGCGTCGATCTTTTAGATTCGATACCAATTCCCTAATTGGATGTCGAATCTAACGATCTAGTCAAATAATTCGATCAATTCGATTTTCTCGTTGATGCTAACGTAGATGTCACGTTACAATTATGGCACTACAAACGCGGAGAGAAATTCATATCGTTTTGATTGACTTAAAACGACTTAAATCAATTTTCTTTATTTTCCACTCTAGTATACCATATCGATTCAATGATCGAATATGGGATACAACGAGTATTCAGATTTAGGATCGAGTATAAATCCTATAATATTTATATCCGATTCAACAAAAAACAATGATTTATAAAATCCGAGTTGAGCATAAATTGTGCAATATTTATGTCCGATTCGGTGGAATCATCGAATTATTAAAAAATCAAAAGCAATTTCAAAATTACAAGCGAACCTTGTTCGTACAGGTGCAACTCGACCGAGTGTCTTGGCCACTCGATCGAGTGACATCACAATTTACCGAGCAGAATGCTCTCTCGACCTCTACTCGGTCGAGTCTCATAGTGACTCGATCGAGTGGCGATGTACTCGGCCGAGTTGGTCAATAACTCGGTCGGGACAGAACACTTTTTAAGGATCCACTCGGTCGAGTCCCTTAATGACTCGGTCGAGTGGCCCTTTATCACGTTAAACCGTGAGTCCTACAATAGCATTCGAGTCTCATTAACCGTTTTTTGTGACTTAGGTCAACACGTGCCTAATTAATCACGTGAAACATCTTTTCAAAATCATGCATTAACACATTTGCATTATTCTATACAATTCAAAATTTGGACAAATCGTTAATATCATTACACCGTTACTAACCGTTTGTTATTTTTTTCTTGTTAATTTATCGTTTGTTTTAATGTACTAAAATGAACCCACATGCTAAAATTCAACTTTGACGTTAGAATTAACTGCATTAAATCGACATAGAAACCCTTTCGATTTCATTGATCACATGCTTAGGGAAAACAACGTTTGCATAAGCATTTTTCACCGAATTACTAACGCGCGTATTAGAAAGTCATTCGAGATCTTAGTAGAGGCCGCTAAGTGCGGGCGGGGTTGGGGGTCCATTGTGGACTTCCCAACACGTACCCTCACCCCTTACTCAGAACCTCGGTTTCCGGATGCCCGAAACCGTTGGCGCACGAGAGTCATTCAATACACGATATCCGAGAATGTCGATATCGGTATCAAATGCAAAGGGACGAGCCCAATAAACTCTGACATCGGAAATGGGCCGTATTTTGTATATGGCCCACTATGACATAGAGTGGGCTCGAACGGGCCCGAACTCCGACAAAGTTCGGTGGCGACTCCACTTTGACCTAAATTTCAATTCGATCCATTCTCATATGGAGATTCATTCGCCTACCCAAACCCGCGCGTGGCCGCGTCGGGGTGCAACTATGTCATGTCCACAATTTGGCGACTCTGCTGGGGACTAATTGATGCGTGACTTACCATTGGCATCCTCAGGGTGAGACTCGAATAGAAATCGTTTGACTAGTACAATACGCGTTTTAGTTTTACGGTTCATGCATAACCCATATTTTCCCGGGCTGGTACTCGCGACCGACGTCCCACTATACCGTTGATGTACTCCAATATGGATATGTCAAAAGGTGTCCATAGTCGATTCGAGTGGGTTTAGCGGCATGTTCTAAGCTCAACTCGACTTAGAAAGTCCGTCCCGATCAACGTCTAGACTATGTACACTGGTATAGACCCGCTATAGACCGACCGAGACTTAGTGTAAAGCATACATGGCGTCCTTATAGTGCTTGTGTGACTACGTGCTACTTTGTTTCTATGTCGTTTTCAAAATCGTCAACTTTTCAAAAATACATCTTTTTCAAGATATCCAATTTCAAAACCCGGGACGTATACCGAATTTAGGACTTATGATTTTACTCAAAACATCCTATTTTTAGCCGGTATTCTGCCCATTTCAACACTCAAAAATATTTTCGAACTTTCAAAACCGGGGCCCGGTACACTTTCCGATTTTCTCGAAAAAGTCGGGCCCTTCCCCGAGTTTTCTTGGACTTTCCAAAAACCATCCATTTTCAAATCTTCCTCTTCTTAGGACTTACCGCATTTTGCAGTGTCGGGTCGTGTCTTAAGTCGTCAAGGTCTTTAGCGTCGAAACTCTATCGATTTTACATCACGATTTTCTTCCCTATCCCAGTCCGCCTTATTAGACTAAGGCAAGGCCCACTTACATAGGACATAATCCTACAAAGGAGGGCCCGTCTACACAATCGAGTCCAAAGTCTGGGGATGTTTTACATGGACCTTCCTTCGAACAGGACTCGGCCCACATGCCGAAATCTAAGGGAGGCCCACCTTTCATAAGTCACCCGTCTAGGTGTCTTTTCCGAGTCAACCTTTTACAAGACATAGCCCTATAACAAAAGGTTCGTGGTCCTTACGTCTAAGGGTCACTCGTCCGACACTCGAGTCTTAACAAAATTATCGATCCCACTTGGGGGCTACCCTTCAACAGAGCGACCAATCACGGTTGCTCTAAGGGTCATGTCTTACACGTGTTGTCTCACGTACCCCACTTTCGAGTCACTTAGATGTCACACCATCTGGGTCCTATCTGAGTCCTTTGTCTCACTTGGGAGCTATTCTCCGACGGAGCGGTTAATCACAGTCACTCTGAGAATCGCACCCTACACATTTATCTTAGTAGAGTCTAACCCGAGTCAAACCGGAGTCGTCTCTCCTCCCGCGTTATTTCCTATGCCTTGGTGAATTTGAGTTCCGAAGCAACTTTACTGATTACGCGGTATTCTTACAGACAGGCCACCGCAAACCAGACATCAAAAAAATGCAAGGAACGTTGGACGAACTGAAGGCCGCGCTGGCCAAGATGGAAACTCAATTGACTACCATCCAGACTAACCAAGCGACCTTAGCCACTCGTCTAAGTGCCGTGGAGAAAAGGACTCATGTTGCTGGATCTGAGCCCACTGGGCCCATAGCTGAACTAATCAGCGTTGTTCGCAAGCTCAAAGAACAGGTCCACTTGTCAACAAGCCACTCGATCCACACGGAAAATGCTCGTTCCTATTCACCCCTGAATGATGAACCGCCCGACAACCTCGACCTTACGGGCATACCGATGTTTGAGGGTACCAAAGACCCGGTCCACCACATCTGGGCTTTCAAAGAATTTATGGCTGTCAAGAGGGTGAAGTCCACCATGTTCAAACACTTGTTCGCTTCTTCCCTCGAAAAGCACCCCAAAGCCTGGTACTACAGGCTCGATTCCAAGAAATACCCGACTTGGGATGACATGGCAACAGAGTTCGCTCGGAATTACGCTGATAATACCGAGATCTAGACTACGACGCATACTCTGGAAGTCCTGGCCCAAGAGCCCAAAGAAGGGTTCACTAAATATCTTCAAAGATGGAGGGCCGAGAGTGTAAAGTTGCTAGACAAGCCCAACGAGAAGACACTAGTGGAGGCGTTCATCAACAACCTCCTACCTTCTTACCGCGTCCATCTTAGGTATGCCGGTATTTCAAACTTTGCAGTGCTTACCGAAATGGGCATTAGGATTGAAGACGATCTTCGACATAATGAAGATCTGGGTGAAGCTTCTGCTGAAGGCTATACTGGACATCAACTCGAGTCCTTAGAAGCCGACGACTAATGACAACATCATCCGAGTGTCCGGATCTGATTTAAGTCCGAGTCTAGGATGTGCTATTTCTTCCAAAGTCAAAGTAAAGGTCAAAGTCAAAGTCAAAGTCAGAGTCAATTGTATTCTGTCCTCTTTTTTCAAAATTCTATAAAATCAGTTTTTCAATTTTTCATATATACTTTCCTTATGTGTTTCCGAGAACATGATGAACACCATCATACACTGTGAGCACATGCACGTGATTATTATAGGCACATCTATAATGACTGCGGGGAATCAAGACTCGTGTTTTCCTTTACCTGTTCCATGTCTGGTATAGAAAAGCCACATAACTACTCGTAGCAGGAGCGGTGTCGAATCCTATGACAAATCTAGGTAGTCTCCTAGTTTGGGTTCAAGACGGGAGGCAAGCCCATTTCTCACAATAAACACCCATCCGATAAGATCAACCAACCCCTACCTTTGGTGTTAGTCTGACCAACAAAAGACTAGACGGAAAAAAATGAAGAACCCATGTCCGGGGCTGAGAGGTCAACCAAAAAAAAATTCAAAAAAACCCATGACCGGGGCTGAGAGGTCAACCAACAAAAATTCAAAAAACCCATGACCGGGGCTGAGAGGTCAACCAAAAAAAAAAAATTCAAAAACCCATGACCGGGGCTGAGAGGTCACCGAAAAAATATTCAAGATCCCACGACCGGGGCTGAGAGGTCAACCAAAAATATTCATGATCCCACGACCGGGGCTAAGAGGTCAACCAAAAATTATTCAAGATCCCATGACCAGGGCTAAGAGGTCAACCAACAAATATTCAAGACCCCAAGACCGGGGCTAAGATGTCAACCGACAAAAAAATTCAAAAAACACATGACCGGGGCTAAGAGGTCAACCAACAAATATTCAAGAACCCATGACCGTAGTGAAAACGGTCAAATTCAAAGTTATCAATACTCAAACCATCCAATAGGGGAGTGACAATCAAGCTGGTTAGCTAACACCACACTCAGCCTTCCCACATTACAACCCTCAAGACCTCCTCGAGACCTAGGCTAGAGACAGCCCGGAATTTTGAGGATTCAAGCTCCATAGGATACCCTAACCATTAGGGCCAGACATGGAAACCAGATCCCGCATTATCAAACCAGCCCAGTCGAAGTTCGAGTCATTTTTTACTCGACTTCCCCCTTTCCTACCACATTACAATACCTTACCCTCGAGGCCTTAGCTCCACAAAATCAAGCTCCAGATGTCAAAACATCAAGGCCACTTGTGACCTAGCACCACATTTCCAAAAACAGCCAATCCAGTTACCAACCCCAAACACGGGAACTCAACTTGCGGTCGGCATAGAACATGCCCAAATAGTTCACACCACCTCTAGGGGCTACCCCGGAGAACGCTCACCGTCACGGGATCAACATCGTAACCATTCTAGCCCTTTGATCAAGACATCATTGGGAATGCACCTAGCCTGGCCTGCACCGTCAATATGGCTAGTTACACACAAAGTCCTATTAGACTAGGCATCATAATATATCTTCCGACACTGAACTACGGCTTGGTTTGATTTCACTACGCGTGAATACGTAGGCAGCCTTTCAACAGAGGCACAACCACTCACATTGACACACATTCAAAAAGCACTATCATTCCGGTCACGACACTGTCATGTTCTCAGTAGCTAGCTTTGTCGTCCTGGGGCTTCTATTAGACAGAAGTTCTCCTTCCACTCACATAATCCAAATACTTTCAAAATCTAGCCTCCTTTCTACAGTGTGTCCTAGTACTCGGCTCAGTCGAAGACGAGAATCTGTCAGGACTCGAAGTAATATCCATTTTGGACTGCACCCTAAAAAAATCAGAAATCCAGAAGGGCACCAGACTAAAACAGTCTCATTACAGACTACTGCGGTCCCCCTATAACAGATCGTTCCCATGTTGCCACTCGCCTAGGCTACGGAATAGCGCAACTCAAGAGTCTTGTTAGGCGGCCCACCCCCCTACCGAGTCACGGTCCAACCCTTAGAGAGTCCAGTCCGTGTCGGTCAACTCGTCCTGTCGCGTCCAGAGTCGAGTCTATCGGCAGGCCTCTCTCTTCAAATTCCACTTTGAAATTTGCAAAATTTAGCCATTTGAAAAAAAGATCCTTTTCAACAAGGTCAAATTTCGATCTATTTAAACTGCAAAATTTCTTTTCTACCCCTTTCCATTTTGAAAACCTAGCCCGTGAGTTGCTTTAAGGATTTCAATTTCAAAAAAAATTCAAAAATTCAAAAACTTCAAAATTTTAAAAAATTCAAAAATTAAAAAAACTTCAAAATTTTCAAAAATTCAAAAATCATTCTCCCCAGCGCGAGTCATTTTACTACCTACATGTTGCATGCAAATTTTATGTGACTTATAAAGGTACGACTCAAGCAAGGACATGCAGCCCACTGTATCTCCCCAGCAGAAAGCCCAAGACGGCATCTTCTCTCGAATCAACACGGGATGGGCCCATATACAGGCGCACCCGGGACTTATACGAGAAGTCCAATTCCCCAGTAGATAGCCCGAGGCGGCATTTTCCCCGGAATAGCACGGGATGGGCTTACACATAGGCACACCCAGGACTTATGCGACAAGTCCGATTCCCCACGGAGGTATTATCAGCAGCTCAGGTAGACTCCTATCTTATGGCTGGCGAGCCCTTCACGCGAGTCTAATGGACTATAAACGACCCGACCGGAAGTCTACCAGGTCTTAACTGGCTTGGTAGCTACTCTGACTTTCGCCCTGTCCAAGCCTAAGTCAGAGTGGGGGCTCTGTAGACACCCGCATTTTGACTGCCAGGTGTCTATGGCAGTTTCCAAAAAAACACCCGATGATGATCGGACGCTAACGTGTTTCTACGCGCTCGGATACGGGCTCAAATCCATTAATTGCTGGCTAATGCACTTACGGAGTACAAATCTCACAAACCGACCTCAAATCCAGGTCCAGTGGGCCGTTTCCAATCAAATATGGCTAATTTGGGCCGAAACTGACACCGGAAATAAAACCGACTTTTTAACGATTGGGTCAACCTCGGTCAATGTCGTTTCCGAGACATACAAAACAGCCATTCAAACATCAAAAGTCCAATTCAAACACAAACCCATCAAAAAACCCAAGTCACGGTCCAAAGGAATGGACCCGCGCGACCCAGCTGGGCCACTCCATCGAGTGGGCCCATATTCAAGCCCGACTGCAGGCGTAACGGGCTACTCGACCGAGTCAGCTGGTTACTCGGTCGAGTAACCCTAATCGGGTGCCCTTGCTCTTGCCTATATAAGCAACCCCATGCACACACAATTGGACAACTTTTACACAACTTTGACACACCTTTTTCAAACCCTAATTCAACTTTTCAAAACCCTAATTCTACCTCTAATCAAACCCTAGCACTACACTAGCAAACCCTAAACCTAGCTTTAGGAATCGAAATCTCAACCACCATAACTCAACCTCCATAAACCTCGAAGCTCCCGTGTTAAAGCCACAACTACGAGCCTTATTCGAGACAAGAACATGTAGGTTGAGGGTGCAAAACCCCTTTCTTTCCCTTCTCCTTCCCTCTCGCGTCATGTGTCGCCATAGTCATTTTTTTTGTTTCTATTATTTTATTCTCATACTAATATCGATAATATAAGTAGTATAAAACATTAAAGTATTCGTCGATTCGTGTCGAGCATGAATGATGGTGGGATAAGGAAACCGAATATACAAGTGTACTGCACACAGCGTTGCCGGTCGCTTATCCCATCACCCCGATTGCTTGATTATTGAGACGGATTAACATCAACTTTAATTTTCTTATTTTATCACCATTATCGCATATTTATCAATTCTAAAATTTATTTTCAAAATCAAGTCTTTATTCAATCAAAGCGTCGATCTTTTAGATTCGATACCAATTCCCTAATTGGATGTCGCATCTAACGATCTAGTCAAATAATTCGATCAATTCGATTTTCTCGTTGATGCTAACGTAGATGTCACGTTACAATTATGGCACTACAAACGCGGAGAGAAATTCATATCGTTTTGATTGACTTAAAATGACTTAAATCAATTTTCTTATTTTCCACTCTAGTATTCCATATCGATTCAATGATCGAATATGGGATACAACGAGTATTCAGATTTAGGATCGAGTATAAATCCTATAATATTTATATCCGATTCAATAAAAATCAATGATTTATAAAATCCGAGTTGAGCATAAATTGTGCAATATTTATGTCCGATTCGGTGGAATCATCGAATTATTAAAAAATCAAAACAATTTCAAAATTACAAGCGAACCTGGTTCGTACAGGTGCCACTCGACCGAGTGTCTCGGCCTCGCCCTGGTTCGTACATCACAATTTACCGAGCAGAATGCTCTCTCGACCTCTACTCGGTCGAGTCTCATAGTGACTCTCGATCGAGTGGCGACGTACTCGGCCGAGTTGGTCAATAACTCGGTCGAGTCGGGTCATGAAATCCGGGACAGAACACTTTTTAAGGATCCACTCGGTCGAGTCCCTCAATGACTCGGTCGAGTGGCCCTTTATCACGTTAAACCGTGAGTCCTACAATAGCATTCGAGTCTCATTAACCGTTTTTTGTGACTTAGGTCAACACGTGCCTAATTAATCACGTGAAACATCTTTTCAAAACCATGCATTAACACATTTGCATCATTCTATACAATTGAAAATTTGCACAAACCGTTAATATCATTACACCGTTACTAACCATTTGTTATTTTTTTTCTTGTTGATTTATCGTTTGTTTTAATGTAATAAATGAACCCACATGCTAAAATTCAACTTTGATGTTAGAATTAACTACATTAAATCGACATAGAAACCCTTTTGATTTCATTCACATGCTTAGGGAAAACAACGTTTGCATAAGCATTTTTCACCGAATTACTAACGCGCGTATTAGAAAGTCATTCGAGATCTTAGTAGAGGCCGCTAAGTGCGGGCGGGGTTGGGTATCCTTTGTGGGCTTCCCAACACGTACCCTCACCCCTTACTCAGAACCTCGGTTTCTGGATGCCCGAAACCGTTGGCGCACGAGAGTCATTCAATACACGATATCCGATAATGTCGGTGTCGGTATCAAATGCAAAGGGACGAGCCCAATAAACTCTGACATCGAAAATGGGCCGTATTTTGTATATGGCCCACTATGACATAGAGTGGGTTCGAACGGGCCCGAACTCCCACAAAGTTCGGTGGCGACTCCACTTCGACCTAAATTTCAATTCGATCCATTCTCATATGGAGATTCATTCGCCTACCCAAACCCGCGCGTGGCCGCGTCGGGGTGGACCTATGTCATGTCCACACTCACCATGCACGATGGGGAAATCCACGCGGCAATACCCGAGGTAATGGTAACGAGACTGATTCTGCAATCGCTAATCAATTAGTTGTTTTGACTAAGTGATTCGATTCCTATGAAGCATCTAACTCAGATAAAGGAATGCATCGAGTGCATGCTATGACCCAAGAAGTAGTATGCGACGATTCTGGCGTATCGGGACATCATGCTCACGAATACATGGGAACACAAGAACAAGTTAATGCTTATCAGTCATTCCAACGGAATCAGAACTTGCCATATATGAATCAGCCTGGCTATAATCGTGCTTTATTGTCCTATGCAAGTCAGAATGTGTTAAATCCTACAATACTCCCACCTCGCAATCCACCATATGTGCCTCCTCACGGTCGAATGCAAGAAAATCAACAGAATTCTCAAAGACCTCAAAGGCAAAACATAATTCAGAAAATCATCAGCAGTTTCCACCACTTCCTTCCTTAGAGGCTCAAGCTCATCAACAATCCGTTGAAATAGCCGAACTGAGGAACATGATGAATCAATTCCAGACAAGTCATAAGGTGCTCGAAGGTCAAGTTACCCAATTAGCTAACTCTCAAGCTACCCGTCAGCCAGGAACCTTGCCGCCTTAGGGAAATCCACCTCAAGGTAATCCACCTCATGGGAATGAACATATCAATGCTATTACCCTAAGGAGTGGGACGGCTTACGATGGTCCAAAGATGTCGGAACCAGAAGATGAAGTTGTGAAGGAGACGGAAGACGAGGTTGCGAAGGAAGCCGAAAACGACAAGCAAACCGGTCGGGACACAATCAAATTGACCGGTACATAGGCGAACCGACCGGTACACAATCATACCGCTCGGGACAAAGACAAACCGACCGGTTCAGAGTCAAACCGATCGGTTCGTCCATCGGAGCAGCCAAATTCTACTATAGCCCAACACGTGAAGCTCCCATTCCCAGATCGTCAACGCAATAGCAAGATCGACAGTTAATTCAGTAAGTTTATGGACGTTGTGAGGAACCTTCAGGTAACCGTTCCATTTACTGAGTTAATTACTCAAGTACCTGCATATGCTAAGTTTATGAAAGACATACTTACTAGGAAGCGTTCTTTTAATGAAGTCGAGACGGTTGCTTTTAAGAGGGAGTGCAGTGCACTCCTTCAAAACAAATCACCTCCAAAACTTAAGGATCCTGGTAGTTTTTCTATCCCATGCACTATAGGTACTCATGTTGTAGATAATGCATTGTGTGATTTGGGGTTAGTGTTAGTGTTATGCCTTATTCTATCTGCGAGAAGTTAGATATGGGAGGTTTGAAGTGTACTAGTATCACACTTCAAATGGCTGATCTATCAGTCCGAAGACCTTTAGGTGTCTTAGAAGACTTCCCGTTTAAGGTAGGGAAGTTCTTTTTCCCTGTCGACTTTGTTTTCTTAGACATTGCTGAGGATACGCATAACCCTATTATTCTAGGTCATCCATTCCTTCACACTGCAGGCGCGATTATTGATGTCAAAAACGGTAGTTTGGCACTTGAGGTAGGGGAAGATAAAGTCACATTTAATCTTAATAAAGCTTTAAAAGCCCCTATAACTGATGAGTCGTGCTATTGTTTAGACACTTTTGATTCTGTCGATGACGCTATTGATTCCACTTTACTCGGATCCTTAACAAAGGATCCCTTGGAGTTACTAATGTGTGAATCGAGTTATACAGGTGATGGAGGAATTTGGAAAGCTGAAGTAGATGAGCTAGAAGGACTTCTATATGCAGGGGACTCAAAGGAAGCTGAGACGGTCGAAACCGTCAACCTTGATGTGTCTTATTCGGTCGAGGTACAGAAACCTGAACTTAAACCGTTACCACGAATCTCGGGTATGCTTTTCTCGATGAGGGTGAGCTAAACCCGGTTATAGTAAGTAATTCTTTGACTGAGTCTCAGTTGACTGATTTATTAACCGTATTGAGGAAACATAAAAAGGCATTGGGGTATAGTTTAAGTGACTTAAAAGGTATTTCTCCTGACTTTTGCATGCATCGCATTCATCTTGACGACGGTCATAAACCGTCTATTCATGGTCAGCGTCGACTGAACCCGAATATGCAGGAAGTTGTTACGAAAGAAGTTATGAAACTTCTAGATGTCGGTATTATATATGCTATATCCGACTCTAAATGGGTCAGTCCGGTTCAAGTGGTGCCTAAGAAAGGAGGCACCACGGTAGTATAGAATGATAGGAATGAACTAATTCCTACTAGAATTGTTACAGGATGGCCTGAATGTCGCCACTAAAAAAGACCATTACCCACTTCCATTTATTGATTATATGTTGGAGAGATTAGCTCGTCATAAGTATTTTTGTTATCTAGATGGCTATTCTGGTTTTTTTTAGATCCCCATTCATCCCGAGGACCAAGAAAAAACCACCTTTACTTGTCCTTGTGGTACCTTTGCTTGTCGTAGGATGCCTTTTGGATTATGTAACGCCACAACCACTTTTCAGAGATGCATGATTAGTATCGTTTCTAATTTCATTGGATCAATTATGGAAGTATTTATGGACGATTTCAGTGTATATGGTTCTGACTTTGATTCTTGTTTGCTGAATTTGTCTAAGGTTTTAGGTCGCTGTGAGGAAGTTGACTTGGTGCTTAATTGGGAAAAGTGTCACTTTATGGTCAAGGAGGGAGTAGTACTTGGTCATTTAGTTTCTGATAAAGGCATCCAAGTAGATCGAGCGAAAATTCAAGTGATAGAGCAATTGCCTCCTCCCACTAGTGTTAAGGGGGTTAGAAGTTTCCTTCGTCATGCGGGGTTTTATCGCCACTTTATCAAAGACTTCTCTAAAATTGCTAAACCACTTACCCAGCCCCTTCTTAAGAATGCTCCTTTTTGCTTTACTGATGAATGTCGTGAATCTTTTGACTGGATTAAGGAGGCATTATCTCAGCACCTATCATTCGATCGCCAGATTGGAATCTACCTTTCGAGATTATGTGTGATGTAAGCGACTATGCCGTAGGAGCAGTTTTGGGTCAGAGAAAAGATAAAGTTTTGCATGCTATTTACTATGCTAGCAAGACTTTAGACGAAGCTCAGATCAATTACGCGACGACGGAAAAGGAGTTATTAGCCATCATATATGCCCTCGATAAATTCCAAACTTATCTCATTGGTTCTAAGGTGATTGTTTGTACTGATCATGCCGCATTAAAGTACGACCTCTTAGCAAAGAAGGAAGCAAAACCTAGATTAATTCATTGGATCTTATTACTCCAAGAATTTGATCTAGAGATTCGGGATAAGAAGGGAGCCGAGAATGTTGTAGCTGATCATCTATCACGGCTTAGATTCGATGAAGACGGATTAATCCTACCGATTGATGATTCTTTTCCCAACGATTCCTTACTTGCGATCACCCTTGCCGAGTTAACTACCAACAAGCCATGGTATGCTGATTTTGCTAACTTTTTGGTTGGTGGTTATTTTCCTGCTAATTGCACTTATCAACAAAAGAAGAAATTCTTATCTGATGTGAGGAGGTATTATTGGGATGATCCTTACCTATTTCGAGAATGCGTGGATGGAATTTTCCTGAAGTGCGTACCCGATTGGGAAGTTAGAGGTGTCTTGGAAGTTTGTCATTCTTCTCCCTATGGTGGTCATCATGGTCTGTCTCGCACCGTTACTAAGGTATTACAATCCGGATTTTATTGGCCGACTTTATTTAAAGATGCTCAAGGATTTATCCTTGCTTGTGATGCTTGCCAACGATCCGGTATTATTTCTAGACGACATGAGATGCCACAAACCAGTATACTAGAGGTCGAGATTTTCGACGTATGGGGAATCGATTATCAAGGTCCGTTTCATTCTTCTTTTGGTAACCGGTATATTCTAGTCGCAGTGGATTATGTATCCAAATGGGTAGAGGCGGTAGCTTGTCCTACGAACGATGCTAAGGTGGTCATAAATCTCTTTAAGAAAATAATTTTTCCTAGGTTCGGGGTTCCTCGAGCCATTATTAGTGATGGAGGTTCACACTTCCACGAAAAGAGATATGAGACTTTACTGCGCAAATATGGTGTTATGCAACGTACCGGATTGGCTTATCATCCTCAAACGAGTGGACAACTGGAAGTATCTAATCGAGAAATTAAATCAATTCTCGAAAAGGTAGTTTCTAAATCTAGAAAGGATTGGAGTGCCAAGCTAGATGATGCATTATGGGCCTATAGCACTGCATACAAGACACCCATCGGTACATCTCCCTATCGATTAGTCTATGGTAAGGCATGTCATCTTCCCGTCGAGTTAGAATATAAATTTTTTTGGGCACTAAAAGAGCTTAATTTTGACTCGACTCTGAGTGGGGAGAAGCGGTTGCTCTAATTGAATGCATTGGACGAATTCCGTCTAAGTGCTTATGAAAGTTCCCGAGTCTACAACGAGCGCACGAAAAAGTGGCATGATAAACATATTCTCCCAAAGCAATTCAAGGAGCGTGATAAATTTTCGCTACATAATTCTCGTCTTCGCATATTCCCGGGTAAGTTAAGGTTTAGATGGTCTGGTCCCTACACCGTCACCAATGTCAGAAAATATGGAGCAATCGAAGTGCAGAGGTAATCGGGAGAGGTACTTATGGCCAATGGACACCGATTAAAGCTATATCATGAAGATGCAGTCATAGGTAATATCGATGTGATTTATCTACAATCTCCTTCCTTCTCTTGAGGTAATTTCGGTCGAGCGGGACCGTAAAAACCAGCGCATCTCGGGAGGCAACCCATGTGTATAACTTCTGTAATTTCCCTGTTCTGTCGTATGTTAAATTTTTTTATTTCTTTTGAGTGAAATTAAGGGAGGGTACTGATATTCGTTGTAAGAAAAATTATGCAGGAACGACGGGTGAACCGCTCGGTACGCAGGTAAACCAAGCGGTATGAAGATGAACTGGTCGATTCAAAATCGAACCGGTCGGTACGCTATCAAACCGAGCGGTTCGAATTTGAACCGGTCGGTTCGCTTGGCGGGTTTCCTTTCCGGGTCTTCATATATGCCTCTACCCCTCCACTCATACCCCATTCCCTCATTTCACTCTCTCTCTCACTACACCCTTCCCATCCCTCTCTACAACAAAACCCCCATAGAATCACTCTACCACATTAATCATCATCTTCCTCCCACCTTACCTTTACCCATCACCTTAACCACTCATCCCTTACCACTCATCATCATGGTGTTTGGAAGAAAAAGGCGAAACATCAACTGTCGGTCAGATTCTTCACCGGAGACATCGCATGAAACGGAATCATCAGAGGCTCCGTCATCACCACCACCAGAATTCCCGCCGGTATCCAGGTATGAGCACATTATTTTTGAGCCGGCAAGGCAGCAAGAACTCTTCCTCGTAATGGCCTCCAAACCGGTAACACATACTCGATTTCTTAGTCATGCTTTATTGCGTCGCTGTGGTATCAATGAGTCGATGGAGCAGTTTTTTGATGGTACTGGTATTGGTGGTCTGTTTAATATGAATTTACTCACCTATAAAGACTTAACCCTTGAATTCTTTAGCAGTTTTCAGTACAATGATTCTACTGCTACGATGACATTTAGATTGCTTAATGAGACTAATACCATCCACTTCCGACTATTTAAGGATGGTTTTGGCTTGGATTCCGGTAATGTTTTGAGTGCCCCCGATTGTTTTAATCATCAGCTACTTTGGGACTGTATTACAGGTCAAGTTTTGCCAGGTCGATTTAAGCGTGTCCCTTGTCAAGCCATTCAACACCCTATGATCCGTATTTGGCAAAGATTTGTTTCTAAGTCCATTTTTGGTCGTCACGAACGTGGTTGCGTGACTAAAACTGAAATTGAGTTGATTGGGATGACTCTTAATGTCCAATCCCAACCCTTATTTGATCTAGATATTTTTGCTCTTATTATGAAGCATTTTTGTTTGATTGTTACTAAAGTAGGTCGCTTAAAGTCAATTAATGGTGGAGGATTGGTAACTCATCTTACCCGGACTCTACTACGAGGTACTTTTGATGAGATGAACCGGGTGCCTATCTCAACGTAAATTGTGTATACTGCGAGTGATTTTCCTATAGGTTGGTTTTCCGTGATTGTTGATAATAAATGTTTATGGCTCCGAGTCAATCTCGTATTCTTCCCGATCCTTCTTTACCAGAGCTATACTACTACAAAACATCAAATAGACAACTCCTAATAGACATCAGATATTCTTAACAACTGATGTATAATATATAGACAACTGTTTTGTTTGAGAAACAGTTGTCTTTATCTGGTAATAGACAACTGAGTTTTATAAAAACAGTTGTCTATATATTATACAACTGTTTTAATTAATCTCAGTTGTCTATTCTAATTTTTAGGACCACTAAAAATTGGTTGTTACTACCCAACCTATATCACTTTCTTAACCCATTTTCCCGACCACCAAACTCGAATATTTACTCATTGATCGTTGATGATAATCTCATTGATCGTAAAGTCATTGCACGATTACTGAAAACCACTTCCTGTAAAGGTACCTTCTGATTTCCGTCATTTCGTTCCTCCGTTTCATTTGACTCTTTACGTTCAATCGTAATTTCATTTGATGTTGAGTTTTTCCATTTCATTTGATTTTTTACGGTTTTTGTTTGCTTTGATTTATTTATAGTAACGTTGGCCGATAGTGGATTGCGAGTGTTAGAATTTCTCGGATTGGACGAACAACGACGACAGAGGAGCTATGTTGTTGTTGTAAAATTTCTAAATTGTTTGATTAATTTAATTAATTACTGTAATTAGCATTAATCAAGGAGTTTAGTCGAAGATTATAGACTAAATTGCGGTGTTTAAAATTCGTAGGGATTAAAAATTGATTTAATTATCACTGATTAATAATAAATCGTATATGATCACCATGATCCTAAATTCCTCATTAAGTTATCGTACTTATCGACCAACAATAATTCGACTCGTCATTAAATTATCGACCCAAAATTTAATCGAGTCAAGTTCAAATCCTTCACGAGCTGTCTCGTATCATTATTAGTTTATGACACATAATTACTCGACTTAATAATCGTACTTATCGACCCAATAATTACTCGACTTAATTCATTAATTTATCGACCCAAAATTGTATCGAGTCAAGTTGAAATCGTCTATTGACTCGATCTTGAAATGCATTTATCGACCCAAAATTACTCGACTCCCGCTCAACTTGCTCAACTTACTCCCGCTCAACAAGCAGATCCCCAATTATTCCTCCTCTAACTTTAATTTTTTCAGATCCCCAAATATTTCCAGATAACCCAACATCATGAAGCTAACGTCGCCCTTCTTCGCTCTTCGTCTTCTTCGCTCTTCGTCGCCCTTCTTCTCTTCCTTCTTCTGTAATTAACTTCGAAGCTAACTGTTCCGTTCAAGTATGAATCTCTATTCAAACCTCTGTTTTTGATTTAGGTTTTTTTTACGAATTTATATTCTTTCAACGATGATTCTGTTTTGATTGAACCAATTATGATTGCCAGTTCCTGTAATTCATGCTTGCTGATATAATCTTTGAAGTTGATTTGGGGGAAGTATGATTGAAATTGCAGAATTAGGGTTACTTTGACTAGAGGCTAGATTTACGATATACTTACTGTAATGAATAAATAGATAGGGCGGTTGATTTCAAGTTGATACCTTTCGCTTTCGTATTTATACAAGAATTTCGAAGTATTACTAGAACTACGATTCTGTATGGGTTTGAACTATGTTTTTATATTCGTCATTGGCCGAATCAATGACTGCAAGTTTCATTGATGTTTAATCCTGCAGGGACATTCTGCCTATATTGCTTCATACTGGGAAGGTCGTCGCTAGCTGTTCTTCGCTCATCGTCGTCGTTCCTTCTTCTTCTCTATTTGTCGCTGTTCTCTATTTGTCGCCCTATTTTGCCTCTTCTCTCGTACTCACTCTCATTACTCCGTCATATTTACTCCATCATATTTACATTTCTGATAATGATTCATGTTTTCGATACATCTTTTTTCTGTTTGCATTTTCATTAGCTATTTCGATATTTTGAGCATCCTTTGTTAAACGTCATCTTCAGCTCTCTTAATTCTTTACTATAATTATTATATATATGTCAATGTGTTTAGTTGCCTTTCTTTGAATTAAGCTACTTCATTAGTGAGTATTATATTAATTACCATCTTGTTAGTTCTGCCTTGTTTCATCACCCTGAGTATAAAACCGTCTTACACAAAATCATCTAAAACGGAGTTTTATTAACCATGTTTTTCACTTTTCGTGTCCTTTTTTTTCATCCTTGTGAATCTGTTTTACATTACATTATCGTAAAGACAAACTTATAAAATATATTCCTAAAAATAGTCATACTAACACATTAGGTTCAGCTAGTCATAGCTCATAACGTAACACACATTATTACAATCATTACAAAGATCCTTTCGGGTTGAAAGATCTAAAGATTCTATTTATTAAACAAGAATTTGACTATGTTTATTTGAGTTATTTTAACACAAATATATTTATTAGTTTAACAAAAAAAAACTTCTACAATTGCCAAATGTTAGCTCAATTGGTTAAATGCCCTGG
This sequence comes from Agrostemma githago, assembly GCA_958450325.1. NCBI lineage: Eukaryota > Viridiplantae > Streptophyta > Magnoliopsida > Caryophyllales > Caryophyllaceae > Agrostemma > Agrostemma githago. The sequence continues at coordinate 55,089,294 of OY288252.1, read as the reverse complement.
TGGTAAGTTACTAACAACTCATGATTACCAATTGGAATTCTTGTTCTTGTTACCTTACTTCTCAATTCTCCTCTTTTCAATTGGAATACTTTTGTATATTTTTGTGATGAAATTCTCTAGACCACGTATAAATTACATTGATTTATGTGTAATTTAGTCATTAATTTCTAAGATAATATTAATAAGAAAGTATTAAGTGCTTACATATACAATCCATTTGTATCGAAATTGAAAGGGGTATAAACATATAAAAAATGTTGATATCAATGTTAGGGAAGATGGGCTATTAATGTTGATATCAATGTTTTTATTTTATTTCTAATGAAAACATGCAAAAGGATAGTACTAAAACAGTAAAGACAGCTGAGAGCTCTAAATGCATAACGAAAGAGTCATTTGCTACATCAAACAATGTTGTGAAAAATATTTTCGAGCAAAAATATGAATCCAGAAAGTTGTTGTCGAAGATGGTTAGTATGATGGATGATGATATAAAATCTGAACTTACTTTGAGTGAGGATAATATGGGGAATGAGCAAACAATTTTTCTCACCAAGAATGACATCAATCGATTGTTGAATATGGAAGAACTCAACTACGTATGCATTCAGACTTTTGTTCGGTAAGTATGTAGTTAGTAATCAATCTTTTTTTTTTGAGATTTACAAAGGTCAAAGATATCTCATGATTTTTTTTGTGTTACGTAGGTACTTGCATAGTATTTGTGACTCCAAAAGATATGGGTTTTTTTTTGTCCGGAGAAGACATCACTGATAGGTCATGATCCTGATGCTTTGGCGCATATATATCTGAATGGATGATGAAAGGGAAAAAACTAGTATATCTAGCTCCATTCTACAAAGAGTGAGTATATCCTTTTCAAGTAATAAAATTTAAACTATTTGTTATATATATATATATACTTGATTAAGGGAAGTTGATTTTAATGTTAATAGGGAACATTGGATGGTTGCTTTGATAGATATTGTTGAGCATAACCAAGTATATTGGTTTGACCCACTTGGAAAGTCCGAGCCTAGTGGATTTAAAACTTTACTTAATACGTGAGTTATCTCAATTTATTACTCCCTCCGTTCAAGTCCAAGCTTCCCCTTCCTTGTTTTGACACTATTCACAATCAAGGATAACTTTCGATATTCACGGCAATCTATTAGAAAAAATATATTCATGTGAGAACTTGTTTGATTCGTCTTTAAAAGTACATTATTAATATCCAATTTTCATAATTTTTACTAATATGTTACGAAAGATATTAACGATGCAAAATGCGCGTTGGCAAACGTGAAAAAGCAAAAGGGAAGCTTGGACTTGAACGGAGGGAGTACTATATATAATTTTTTCATTTTACTTATGTTTCTTCTTTAATAGTGACTTAACTTTTCTTTTTCCCGTGCTAGGTCTATAAAAGTGTACGGCTATACAGGGGGTACAAGGAAGAGTTCTCAAATTCCGCAGTGGGTGAAAGTTAATGTATGTACTTATTTAAACCTCGTATATTATATGAATCGTTTGCTTCTATGATGAAAAAATGAGGCTTGTGATTGTGTTGATTGGTTCAATCTGGGTGATTTCGGATTATTGTTGATATAATGAGGCTGGCTATTTCCAAATGAACCTTAACTGAAAATACAAATTTTTACAGAACATTTCACTATCGATATATATTACTGGTACTGGTATATGATACAGTCGATATAACACAAGATGATTGAGAAGCTAATTAAGCTACACACATTTTATATATGGTAAAAAACTTGTAAATAATACGAGTACCGAGTACCAACCAGAAGGTCTTTGTTGGGAATGGCATCAAAAAGAGAAGGATGAATCCATCCTTCAGTAACAAGCCAACCTCCCTAATTCACTGCTTTCACTTTGAATCTCGAGTTTTCAGTAAGTCGATGGGTGATCCTATTCCTAGCACCTAAATACCCTGGTATTAAGCTTTGTAAGCAGCACAAGGCCAAAACCATTGAACAACCTAACATGCTTATTTTTGTCATGACTTCAGCAGTTCCTAAAAACCTTTTTTTTTCTTTCATTATTTGAGTTTATGTATGAGTTGTACTGTATGTATTCTGGCTTAGTTTTTGAAGGTGCTTTATTTTGAGTTTCTGTATTATGAGTTGTATAGTAATCTCAAGGCATTTTTGAGTGTAGATAAAATTTCCGACGAATTTATAATTAGCTTTAGTTAGATCTAGCTATTTCAGAAGTTTGTTGATCGGCATTTTAATCTAGGCATTGACATTTGTTTGGTGAGATTGAACCGTTGGAGTGTCATGTTATGTAAAAAGGACATGATCTATGGTCTATTTTACACCGACACTTCATGTTAGGTCATCTTGCTACTAATAACCTTCATCCATGTATGTGTATGTTGTATCTTGTATTTTGTCATTTGTACGACTCTTACACTTTGTTATACTTGTTGCAATGTAGTCGGCTCCTCATGCTCGGAAAACAGAGTGCGGTTATTACGTGATGAGATATATGATCGAAATTATCACTCGTTCTGATTTGAAGAGAACCGTCAATGAGGTAAGACTTGGGTTTTCACACTTTCTCTTGTTTCAATCATTTGTTTTATGCACATAATTGAAACAAAATAATTAGTTCATTTATATTATTGATTGTGTAGCATTTCAACGATATGATGCCATATTCCCAAGAAGATATTGACGAGGTTCGTGGATTATGGGCGGATTATTTTCTTAATAATTATTCATATATGATGCATCGGATTACCTTATGCGGACAAGGTGTTAGTTGGATTATGGTTTTAGGTACTTTTGGACATGGATAATGATTTTACGTGTACCTTTTGGATTTTGGATGTTGGATAATGATTTTATGTATCATTTGGATGTTGGATTTTATAAAAATGTAACTTCTTTTGTTCAATTATTCGCTATGGTATTCCTTTTTTATGGTTTGTTAATATGTACATATTTAAGAATTATTAAAAAAAACATAAAATATGTATATGTATATAAGAAAATATCTATATATACGTATTTTAGAAAACAGTTGCCTATTATGTATATAGACAACTGTTGTTTAGAAAAATAGTTGTCTATATACGTAATAGACAACTGTTGTTTTACAAAAACAGTTGTTTATTAACCAATAGACAACTGTTGTAAAACAGATGTCTATGCTTAGACTAATATACAACTCCAAACTACTCAACTGTTGTAAGTCAGTTGTCTATGGCAAAAAAAACAGTTGTCTATTTGATGTTTTGTAGTAGTGTATGGCAGCATCCACCACTCGATGATATTCCACCTCCTGCCGCACCTAGTTATTTGCTTACCGTTACCCCCGGAGCTACACCACAGGGTAATCGAGGTCACACCACTTTTGAACAGGGTGAAGGTTCAGGATCACGTCAGCCACCTCAGTCACAGGCTCCTTCTCCACCCTATCAGAGGCCGTTTGTCCCCCCTAAAGGTACCTATTATCATCCTCAGCCGGGTTACATGGAGATGCTTCATTTGATGCGGTCGATGTATGTCGATCAACAACGAGCCTATTATCCACATCTTTGATAGCTTCAGCAGCAGGGTTAGTTACAGTCGACTGATCACTTACACTCCTGTTTCGATCCTGATGGTTCATTTCCTGGACCTACCGGTCCACCTTCTCTTGGTCAGTCCAACTTCGGGGTACAGTATGACTTTGATCACGGTGTCAGCTACTATGGACACGATGATGCCTATTCCTGCCATGATGCTTCTTTACATGGAGGTACTACTTTCGTTGATGAGACCCAACATGGTGGTCGTGAGTTCGTGGATCTTGTATCAAGTCATGAGGCTGCTGATGATGATTATGACATTGATGGGTATGAGTCTGATTCTTAGTCCCGGTTGGTTGCTGGTTTGGGGACTTATCCGCAGTACATATTTTGTCGGTACCTTCTCTTACTCTCTTAATTTTTCCTCCATTTTCTGTTATATTTTTGTTCTAATTTTAACATCTTGGTTCACAATGAGGACATTGTGTGATTTGGTTTTGGGGGATATTTTGTGTGTTGTGTGTTTTTATTCGTAAAAAAAATAAAAAATAAATAAATAACATTATTTATTTATTTTTTCCGTCTTTTTCGTGTGTTTTAGTGTAGAATTGTGTCGGCAATGATGACATTGCGTTTGTCGCATGCTTTTCCCTAGTTCTTTGCTCTTTCTTGTGAATGACACTCTTTCCCGTTATATGAGTTTAGTATTTCTTTAATCTTATCGCCGATTATGTTTTGAATGCCAAATGAGTCAATTGACCTGTTGTCGAGTAAACTACTTATATTGTGAGACTTAGAGCCTTAAACTGATGACATTCATGATCAGTTTCATATAGGTTGAGAGTAGTACTCCTTATGAGACATGTAACATCAAATTGCATAAGCATGACATTCGTCTTTTAAATACCTGTATGCATTCGGTTTGTGATTGTGACACATGTAGAAGAGACACTCCTTTCTTTTAACTTATTCCCATGAACTTCATATAGCCATAATTTGACCTGTTTTGACTCGTTTATTAACTACATGCCATATTTGCCTACCCTAGTCAAGCTAGTTGGTTAATTAGACTGAATTTTTTTTTTCGGGTGAAATTTGGTATTATGTCATGTTCATTGGAGAGAAAAAAATGATGAATGAATTGGAAAAAAGAATCAATGAAAGAAAAGAAAAAGAAAGGCGATAGTTAAAAAGAAAAAAAAAAGGTAGTGAAACAAGAAAAGGAATGTGTTTTTGCTATGAGAAAAGGAATTAATTTCTATATTTTTGTAATTGTTGGTGCGAATCCTGTTATGAAAAGTTGAAAATAAGAAACTTGATCCTGTTTATAATTTCTTTGATTGAAGATTGGGAAGAATGGAATGAGTTTAATGATGGTTACGGTTGTACTAGCTTGACTTTTACCTCCACATATCCAAATTGTTTTGCCCTTTCTTACCCGATTAGCCTCACTTTATCCAAATGTAAGTCCTCGGCATATGTCTTGGTCCGATTTAATGTGTATGTACGGTTGGTAGAGATTGGTATCATGCTCGATTGCATGCATGTTCTTATAAGTCGCAGTTAGGTGAGTGTTTTGTCTTTCCGATTTTACAAAAACTCACAATATTGCCCCTATTGAGTGATAAGTGCAAACCGTGAGGAATCTCGACATAGATGGTTGTGCAAGGTTAATAGTTTGGCATTTGAATATTGATTGAGACTTGGTTTTTTTGAAACTCTTTTACTCTTCATCTTTCCGCTATAGAATTAGTTTCTTTAGCTTTGGTGTCATTTGCTTGTGAGAGTATTAGATTTGAGATGGTGCGTGTTGACGAAGTTTGCTCTGAGCCATTTTTTCTATGTGTCCGATGTGAGTTTGCTTGGGGACAAGCAAAGGTTCGGTTTGGGGGAAATTTGATGAACGCAGTTCATATGTATATTTATTCTCATTTTACCCTCCATTTTTACCGATTTCGCATGTCTTAGGAATAGTTTTGGTAGCTTTTATCCGTAGTTTGTTATGCCGGGTATTTCGTTTATGTTTTGACAGAAAACATAGCATAAGACGGAGTTAAGAGCTACAAGTGAAGAAAATATGAGAAACAAGGTAGCAAGACGGCAACGAAGGTCGAACCGGTCGGTTTGATGTTGAACCGATCGGTTCGTTTGTGAACCGGTCGTTATGATTTTGTTCCGTGTGGTTCGCGACGCGTCAGAGGGACTTTCCTAATTTTCTGAAGAGTCCGTATTCTACCTTAATTAAAGCCCTACGGGATTATTTTATTAAACTATGTCCTATTTCCTAATTAGACCCATTGTAATAAGTATAAATACCCTTCTTGTGGTTAGGTTTAATTTTCTCATTCAGAACTTTAAGTTTAGTTTTATTATTAGCATCAGAATTCTGCAAGCTTGTAGCGGTACTTTTTAGCTTTTAATTATTATTCAATTCTTCAGTTCTTCGTAATCGGTAATTTTCCCTTTTCCCTTATTTTCATATTGATTTCTACTATGCTTAATTATTTTGTTGTTTTATCTTTCGTTAAGAGTAGCTTATTTATTATTCTAGGGTTGAAGGGGATCTATGTTAATTCAATTAGGGATGTTAGTTTAATTAATTGTTTGATTGATCATTCATATGTTATTGCCTTACTACTTTTTTCGTATGGTTGTTCGATTAGTTTGAGACGTTGAACTAGTTGAATGTTTGGGTAGACATACAAGTAAGCCTTAGATCTGAAAGGCTGGTAAGGGTAAGGGTAAGGCTAGTTGAACTAGTTGAACCTAAGATCGAAAGCCTGGTAAGGGTAGACTTACAAGTAAGTGGGTAGGATAATCTGGTAAGTTGCGAGAGCCCGTCAGAATCTATCCTAAGGTTGACATAAGATCCAAGAGGTCGTGTCTTTGCCCTAAATAACTGTGATTGATTGATTGATTGAATGATTAATTAACTTTATCCAATTTAATTGCATAGTGAACCGGAAAGCCTTAGATCTCTTTAATATTATTAGAACATCGTTAATTTACATTCTCGTATTAGTTTAGAAAACAAATCAAACGAACCGGAATTAGAATAGTTTAGAATCGACTATAGATAATCTGCAATATTCATCCATCTCTCTCTGGTTCGACCCTTACTTGCTACTAGCTATTCGTTAGTCGTTTGTTAGGTTTATTTTGATATAGGTGATATGACTTTAGCCTTATGAAATATCAAAATCCAAGAAGGCAACTCAAGGTGAAGTAGTGATCCATGAAGATATCGATGAAAATGACAACATATTGTCATCAAGGATAGAGATCACCACTTTCACTCCTAACAAGGAATTCGAATCTGTAGACACCCAGATTTGGACCTGGTGGCTGCAGAAGTGCACAACAAACACCCGATGACGATAGGAATGCAACGCGACGCGGGTTCGCGGTGTTCTTGATGGTTTTTCTATAGAACGGATCAAATAAATTACTCGGGCAAATAAAACTAACATGATGACAGCCTTAGTCGTGTCGTTACGGTCGCATAGACACTAATTAGATTTCAACTCTGACACCGGGACCCCGAGATGGTCCCGAAACTCGAACCGAGTCAGCACCGCGCTAAGCGAACCTCGGGACGAACACCCGAGGCCCACTAACGTTAACGGCGCTAGGTCAAGCCGCGGGAGCCTTAATCCCCAAGTATCAATTATCCTCCTCCCTGTCGGTTTTGGAAAGTACCAAAACCGTATCCTCAGAACTCCAACCGAACCACCTGACGCGCCTAGGTCTGCCCACGCCCGGACCCAGGCGCCCGAGTCTTAGCACGCCCCAGCTCGAGTGCCTATAAGGGCGACGAGGGCTGAAAACACCTATAAATACCCCCTTCACGCCCTCATTTGGGCACACATCATTCAATTCTCTCTTCTCCCTCTAAACTCTCGCTAAGGGCTCGCACTCCGACACCCGAGGCAAACGATCCACTCGATCGTAGTTCCGATAATAAAGAAACATCGACGCTACTCTTCAGATTCGAGCACTCCACTCGATACCGAGGTGCCTGTGATCGACTAGCTCCAAACTAGTAACCAGGTTCTGTCGGATTAGCCGCAGAACTAATCCTTAGTAACGAAACTCTGCCGGAGTAGCCGCGGGAAGGTCAAACGGTAAAGGAACTCTACCGGAATAACTGGTCAAGCTAGGAGGATCCGCTTGTCGAAGTCGTATCTTCACTAGGTTGCCATCTAAACAAAACTTTCCATATTCGCACTTTCTATTATTATGCACTACGACTACACTAGATGTGAGCACTAGGCCCACAAACATCTACTAAAATACGTAACGTCCCAACTTCAACCGCAAACACTAAAACACACTAAATAGACCCGAGTAATGCCGAGATCCATTCTCAAACTTTCTATGCATCGAGTCCCGTTTAGTGTATACTCCGAAGGTTCTACTCCTCAATACGTGATTTACTTACATTTGCATTTATAGTTTTTCGTATGATTTATTGCTTATATGACCTTATAATCGCATGCTAAATCACCTAACACGGAATTCAAAACATAAAACAATTAAAACTGAACAAAGTGATGGTCGGGTTCTGTATTAGTCCCGGTGCTCGCCTTATTAGGTTCGAAGCATCTCTATTAATACCGAGCGGACGCATTTTAAGCAGAATACCAGGTAAGGTATACCACTAGAATGACTAATATCTGTATTATCGCGTTAAAACTGATTTGCTAATACGTATAATACTAGTACTCTCTACTCTCTTACGTGCATCTTTTCATGACCTGCTTGTCACGTGAATCGCATGCAAAGAACGTAAACACAACTATTTCGACGACAAAACTTACTTGTCAATAAACAACTGACATAGCGAAAGGTTTAGGGTTTAGGCCCAATACGTACCCTCACCCCTTATTCAGAATCGATGGTTTCCGGATGTCCGAAACCATTGGCAATGAGAGACATTCAAGGCATGGAGTGCTTAAGGGTACAAGTCTTTATCTTTAGGTCCCGTGCCACTCAACTTTGAGCCGGCAAGGGATCAAAGTTGACTTGAACGGTTTTCGAGTCCCTATAATTGACTCGGTGGCGACTCCACAAATCGGCAACAACTTCAGTTCACTAAACACGTCGCATTACCAAACAAAACGGCCTTTAAACATTTACAACCACGACTCGATCGATTCCCAAACGGAAACACGAGTGCCCACACCCGTCAAGTACTAGTCCGGATCGTCATCCAAATCGAGGTCCGACACTTCGCCTCGTACGCGAGATCAGACCGGCCCCCGGCAGGGAGGGGGCCGCGTGGGTGGTTTCCGCCACACGTTGAAAAACCGGGTCGGTCCCGCGCAAGAGCGCGAGGGGCGCCGGGCGGTGCGGACGGACGTCCACAGTTTGGCGACTCCGCTGAGGAATTGGAAACAAGTTTCCAGCGGTGGTGTAACTTGAACGAGTTCGGTGAAGCTCATCTCTTAATTCCTAGTTGTGGTCACTACAGTTTTTGGCCCAAAAAAGTCCACCCTAACCGATATCAGGACCAGTCGACCTCTTCGCGGTAAGATCTCCAGGGACACGCGGAGAGATCCTCGATTGACGCTACGACCGCCTAACGCGTACCCCGCGGGAATACTATGCGGGTAGTTCCGAACGGACAGTATGACACTCGTCTCCCCGAACCATTGTCAATACCTAAGTAAGGACTATTCGTGGGCGGTTGCCTACCCTAAACCTACCCGAGTCTGCATCCTACATGAGTGTATGCATTCCTAGTTATGTGTAGCGTGTTTGAACAATCCAACCCAAATAAAACACTAAAATCCGGATTCAACCACGCCAACATATTCAACCAAACCCAATTCCATTTTCGAAAAATATCTCATCTTTCCAAAACAATTTCTGAAACACCGATACTCCGGTCAAGTCATGATCTCTAAAAGAAGAAAAAAAACATTTTGAGATGCCGTTGTAATGCCAAATTTTACACTCGACGTTTTCAAAAAAAAGAAATATATTTTTGAACGCCATCACGTGGCTAAAGTAAAACCTGTCAAACGACAAATACCGTTATTACTACCGAGACTCCCAATTAATGGGATCAAGGCGCACCATACGGTTACATTTTATTTTCAAAAAAAAGGAAGTTTTTTTTACACACATACCGTTAACGCAACCAAAGCTTCAATTAATGAAATCAAGGAACCCAAAACGGTTACATTTTCAAAACACACCACCATCCATCATCGAATGTTATTACGACCGACAAACGCGGATTACCCGTTTAAAAAAAACTACTATTCTAAAAATTATTCACTACCTAAACCCTTGACAAGGATTTAGTCACATCTTTAAAGCACCGCACACATCCACTATCGAACTAGCTAATTAATAGTAGTCTCGATAAAAAGTCACTTCGTTAGTTTTAAAACCAGTCCACCTAAGGACCATGTTCCTTTCAAAAAAAAAGAAAAATGTTTACACTTTTGCTATCATCGGATTCCCGACATATGCATAGCAACGCACGTTTCGCATCACCAACGATGTTACCACACCATCGTCACCCTAATTTTACAAAACCATCTTTCGGAAAAAAAAAACTTTTCCTCCACGAGTATCGGTCGTTTTCGAAACATATCAAAATTCTTTGATCCCAAGCCGGGATCACGATCAATTCCTTACGTCGTACAACCGTGTGATTAACTGTCCATGTTAGTTACTAGGATCGCCTCTACTCGAGGTCTTACGTTTGGGTCGTCTCCTTTTGAGAAGTCCTCTTTAAACCTCACCTCCGAGGCTTGTGTCACATCATCTCGTTACAGAGATCCAAAATTCACTAGGCGTCTCGCCGAGTACTCCAAGAGTCTAAAACACCTGGGTCCCTAAATCAGTGGCCGTACACACCCGCAGGTCAAGGGTCTCATTCCTGCGTCGCTCGGATAAGGGCATTCCTCGAGTCTCTAAGCCATCCGGTGGATCCAATCTGACCTTTTAATGCTTTCCCACCAGAATCACTCCCCAACATGTCGGTAGATTCAAACGCCATCAAAAGCTTCCGCAACGATGTCAATACCCTAGCCAAATTGGATCAGAACATTGACTTTATCCGTCCGCTACATTGATAGCCGCCTCAATTTCCTTGAGAGTAGAGACACCGAAGGGGATACAAATGCCAACCTAAACAAATACCATGCTCAAAAGCCAACACGTGATAGATTATCCCAATACTCCGGCCGATCGGAGCTTCCCAAAGTCGATACGGAAGAAACAGCAAGACCTTACGGGACCACACCCAACAAAGTAGGAAGGTCACCGAGAAAATTTACCCCGATCAACTCATCTTACATTGAAGCTCTTAAGTGCCTGGTCGATCAAGGGTTACTCTCACCTTTAGATCCCACTCCGGACCCGTCCGTCAGCAAACGAAGCAAAAGTTGGACCCCTAATGCTTATTGCCTATATCACCAAGGTAACAGGCATGATACCGAGTCCTGCTATCGACTCAAACATGCCATACAAGATATGACGAAAACGGGACCATTAATCTCTCTCCACCCGAGAAACCAAACAATACCACAAACCCCTTTAGCATTCACGCTGTCTTTGACGGCATCGGTTGTTCCCACCTTGACCCTATAGAGGAGAATGTCCGGAATATTGAGGAAGATCCTGACAACCCAGGGGCGTCTGCCGAGATGAGTGAATCCGTGTCCGAGTCAAAGTCTAGTTCGTCTTAGGGCCTAGACCTAATAGTATAACAAATGTCTTTTGTTTTTACTTCGAGTTAAGAGGTGCGAGGGGATTTGTCCTCCACCTCCCCGAAAATGATACCTCAGGCGCATAGCCCGCTCATTACTATCAATAAAATGAAATAAACTTTTCTTCCTTTATAATGCGCCTCGACAATCTCTTGATTTAATAACGCACTTTCTCGCTTAGGACTCGATACTATGCCATTTATCGATAACAATCAAACAGACCTCAAAACAACGAGGAATTACATGAACCGAGATCCCGTGTTCTCTTTTTACTTATCTCATGTCTGGTGTAGAAAGCCATATAACCATCCCTTAGAAAGAGCATTCCCGAATCCTATGACGAATCTAGATAGTCCCTTAGCTAGTAATCAAGGGCGGAAGGCAAGCCCATTTCCCACAATGAACATCCCTCCAACAATGACCAACCAATCCATCATAGGCGCTAGCAAAAGAAAAAGTCTGAAATGGCCAAAAGGGGCCAAAGAAAAAAAGCGAAACTAAGGCCAAGCCAAGCCGGCCCAATTCAATGATCAAGACCGAACTCAATGGTCAAAATCAAAACCTAATCATCCAACTCGATTTCAAATACGGTTCCGAATAAAGAGTAAAATGAACAGACCAGTCAACTAGCACCCCAATCCTAGCCTCCCTACATTACAACCCTTGAGACCTTCCCGAGACACTTGTTAGGAGACAGTCCGGAATTTTGAGGATTCAAGCTCAATAGGATAATCCCAACCGTAAAGGCCAGACATGGAAATCAGATCCCCGCGTAATTTACATCCCACCTGATTGAAGTCTGAGTCATTTTAACTCGGCTTCCCCTTTCCTACCACATTACGAAACCTTAGCCCATAGCCCTAATTCCACAAAAATCAAGCTCCAGATTTTGATCTATCGAAACCACTCACTACCTAGCTCCACAATCCAAAACCATCCAAGCCAATCACCCTGACCAAAACACGGTATCTCGGTAATGGTTACTTTCAAGAGGTCACACCCAATCGCTTCCCCTTAGTTCTTTAACTACGGCGAATAAACTCTAAGCATCTCATATCGATAATAGGCATAACGAGTCTAAAGGAAAATCACTCACATCTAAAATGAACTACGAACATGGTTTGATTCCGTCTAAATGCGGATACGTAGGCAACCCTTCTTCCGGTACAACCAACCAAATAACAAAATCGATTACTCGATTCACATGCAAGTCGGAGCCACCCCTATGTTCCGATTAATGAGTGATTTCAAAATGACGAAGCACAAACGACGAGCCGGGGACGGGGTGAAAACCCGAAAGGGCACCCCGGGCAAAATGAAGATACTAGTTGCGAGTCGTCGTTGAAAAAAACAAACAAACAAACAAACAAACAAAAAAGGAAACAAAACGAAGGTGAGCCGAGGACGGAGTGAAAACCCGAGAGGGCGCTCCGGGCAAAATGAAGAATCGATTTGTGAGCCACCAAAAAAAAAAAAAAAAAAAAAAAATATATATATATATATATATATATATATATATATATATATATATATATATATATATATATATATATATATATAAAATGTGCTTCTCATTAAAAAAGATCAGTTAAATCATGCCTTTGTCGAGGCCATTTACATCAAGCATCTGAAACCCGGACATCCCGGAGAGCAACAATGTGTCAAAACTCTACAAAAACTAGTACTAATACGCCACATAATATCAATTAATACAACATAGTACTAAACGGCTGGGCTCTACCGGTCCCACTCTTCCTTTCCCATGCCATTCAAGTGTGCTTGCTTGGGTCTCTCACCATTATTGACCCTCCTAACGCAAGCTTCCACCCCCTAGCCAAAAGCGAACCCAGTCAATCTCATTTCCCCTCCTCACTCACATTTTCAATATGGGTCTTGTCGGTCTCGACCCGTTTAGATGAACTGACGAATACTAGGATCAGTAACGCCGTCTTCGACCGGGCACTTAGCGACGTTAGCCCACATAGCTTCCTTATCCTGTAGTACGGTCATCTCCACAACCCTTAACCTTTCTCTCACACCCGACAACTCCAGACGCCAGGAACGACCTCCTGGAGTCGCTAAACCCGTTTCCAACAGCCGAAATGTCCATGTAAGAGTGGCAGGTCCATACGGAAGGTACATTTCGTCCATCGGATCCACCAGACTTAGATGCCTTTTCATTCTTTTTTTTAGGGGGGATAAGCTACCCCACCTAGGCGTGTTGTAGCCTTTTCGTCAAGTTGCGTTAACAGCCTAAAAAGGTAATGTTATGAGTATGAAAAAGTGGTCTAACTTTTTTTTTTCAAAAGTTGTGGAAAAACTACGCTCATTTCCAAAACACACTCGGACAAAACACGTTAATACTTTACACCTCGAGTTAAAACGTTTTAATCGACGTATTACCTGATCCAATTCCCGGCTCAAACTAACGCATTTCAAAACATCCGAAAGGAACTGTTTTCACACTCTCATGCAACGCTAATACGCCCTAAACTAGGTCGAATCACAAACAAACAAACGCAAAAAGTGATTACTTGTCAAACAATTAGCCAAATAAAAACACAAGACTAATCGAACTAATTCGAGCACTAAAATTTAAAGAGAATATAGAAAATATACAAGTACACGAATCAAGGCTAGGGAGGACCCCTAGAAGCCGCAGTAATGGCTATCACAAGTTCACCTAGGTTGTCGTCCAGACCTAGGTCTTCCATGTCAAAAGTAGGAGACTCACTCTCATCCATCCCTGACAGCATATCTAGAGTAGCTGTCTCGGGGACTCCTCTAACTTCCTCGTTAGCACCCGTAGCCTCAGCCTCAACCTCCCCCTTTCGATCCGATGCCTGGCCTCACCCTGTGTAGAGGTCTCACCTCGAGACCGAGCCAACTTGTGGACATGTCATTGGTCCACCTCGATGCGGCCACGCGCGGGTTTGGGTAGGCGAATGAATCTCCATATGAGAATGGATCGAATTGAAATTTAGGTCTATGTGGAGTCGCCACCGAATTTTGTGGTTATTCGGAACCATTCGAGCCCACTCCATGTCTTAGTGGGCCGTATACAAAATAAGGCCCATTTCCGATGTCAGAGTTTATTGGGCTCGTCCCTTTGCATTTGATACCGATACCGACATTATCGGATATCGTGTATTGAATGACTCTCGTGCGCCAACGGTTTCGGGCATCCGGAAACCGAGGTTCTGAGTAAGGGGTGAGGGTACGTGTTGGGAAGCCCACAAAGAACACCCAACCCCGCCCGCACATTAGCGGCCTCTACTAAGAATTCGAATGACTTTCCAATACGCGCGTTAGTAAAACGGGAAAAAATGCTTATGCAAACATTGTTTTTCCTAGGCATGTGAATGAAATTGAAAAGTGGGTTTCTATGTCAATTTTAATGCAATTAATTCTACGTCAAAGTGGAATTTTAGCATGTGGGTTCATTTAGTACAATAAACGAACAATAATTAAATTGATAAGAGAAATAACAAACACGTTAGTAACGATGTAATAATATAACGAACAATAACGGTTTGTGCAAATATGAGATGAGATGAAAAGATGCAAATATGAGATGCATGGTTTGAAAAGGAAGCAATACACATGATTAATTAAACACGTGTTGACCTAAATCAGAAATTACTACCGGATTTAGAAAATAGAAGAATGTACGACTCGTTGTTTTGGTCGTGATGAGGTTACTCGATCGAGTGGTCGATGGACTCGATCGACTAGACCTGTAAAAGGTGATTCTGTTTTGCGTTATAGACCGTACTCGGCCGAGTTATTGGCCAACTCGGTCGAGTACATGGCCACTCGAACGAGTCACTGTGAGACTCGATCGAGTGGGGGCCGAAATGGGCATTCTGTCTCGATTTTGTGATGTCACTCGATCGAGTGATTAAGGCAGTCAGTTGAGTGGCACCTGTACGAACTTGGTTCGTTTGCAATTTAATAGTTAATTTTGAAATTGCTTTTGATTTTTGATAATTCGACGAATCTACCAAATCGGACATAAATATTGCACAATTTATGTTCGACTCGGATTTATAAATTGTCGATTTTGTTGAATCGAATATAAATATTGCGGGATTTATATTCGATTCTAAATTTGAATACTTGTAGTATCCCATATTCGATTATCGAATCGATATGGAATACTAGAGTGAAAATAAAAGAAAATTTTAATTTTAATCGTCTTAAATTAATTATCGTGATATGAACAAATCACGTTAATTAATTTATGTGACTTGATCGTTAGATTCGATATCCAATTATGGAATTGGTATCGAATCTAAAATCGACGCTTTACTTGAATAAAAAAAAGGACTTGATTCCCTCGACTTCTCCGACATCGAAATAAATCCCTAGGGATTATGATGTCGGATCCGTGTCAACGGGTTTCGACCCTTATTAAAATTGATTTTAAAAAATTGATGAATGCAAGATCGATGATGATGACTACAAAAATAAAAATGAATTATTGTTTAAGTTAACTTATTTCAATAATCAAACGATCGGGGTGATGGGATAAGCGACCGACGACGCGTGTGCAGTACACTTGTATATGCGGTTTTCCTTATCCCACCACCACTCACATTCGACACAAATCAATAAGTATTTAAATGTTTTTCTATTAATAATATTATCGATATTAGGATGCGATGAACGAAATAATAAAAAAAAACGAAAAAATAGGATGAGAAGAAGATGAAGATGACGTGAGGAAGAGAAGGAGAAAAGAGAGAGTTTTGACACCCTCAACCTACATATTCTTGTCTCGGAATGGACTCGTAACCGTGGCTTTAACACAAGAGTCTTCGAGGTGGATGAAGGTTGAGTTGTGGTGGCTCGGGATTGATTCCTAAAACTTGGTTTAGGGTTTTTGCTAGTGTAGAATTGCTAGGATTTGATTAGGGTTTGCTTAGAGTTGTGTAGAGATTAGGGTTCTCGAGTTTGTGTAGTGTTAGGGTTTTGTAAGAGGTGTAAAAAGATTGTGTGCATGTGTGGTGCATGGGGTGTATATATAGGAAAAGCTAGGGCCTCCGGTTTAGAGTTACTCGACCGAGTAGGAGGCCAACTCGGTCGAGTGGCCCGTTAAGCTAGCCGTCGGGCTCGAAATAGGCCCACTCGATCGAGTGGCCCAGTTGGGTCGCGCGGGTCTATCGACTTGGACCTTGACTTTTGATGGGTTTTGTGTTTGACTTGGACTTTTGAGGATTGTATGGCTGTTTTTGTGTGTCTCGGAAACGGCTTTGACCGGGGTTGACCCAATCGAAAAAAAGTCGGTTTTATTTCCGGTGTCGGTTTTGGCCCAAATTAGTCTTGTTTGACTCGGAATGATCCACTGGACCTGGATTTGAGGTTGTTTTTGTGAGATTTGTACTCTGTAAGTGTGTTAGCCAGCGATTAATGGATTTGAGCCCGTATCCGAGCGCATAGAAGCATGTTAGCGTCCGATCATCATCGGGTGTTTTTTGGAAACTGCCATAGACACCTGGCAGTAAAAATGCGGGTGTCTACACAACTGCTCCTTTAGGAAGGCGATCTCGTCAGCCCGAGATTGCAGGAGCCGCTGCGACTCGACATCTTTCGCCTCAAGCTCGGTCACCCTAGTCTCCAACTGTCCCACCATGTCCGAGACATCCTGCAGATACACTCAAACATTAGGGAAGACACACGAGCAACCTAGAAAGCCACCTTAGTCACACAAACTCACCGATCGAGGCCCCGAAGTGTCACGGGAAACCCTCGAGGCATAGGCCCGGAAGTAGTTGGCAGCCTGCCACAGCCGTTGATGGCACGCCGCCGAAACCTGAAAGGTAAAACCATGAAAGTTAGGCAAACTGACCCTACACTCTTAGAACCCAAATCAAAAACAAAGGTCAAGGCTTACCCGGTATACCCGGTCACGCCACTCTATCCAGCATCCATCTCCTCAGCAGAACACGGGGAGAGGGGCTCAGTAAAGGGTATCCCAGCCGCATCCACCCTAAGCAGAGTCAGGGGAAAATCCGGGGGCTGGACTTCGTCAATCGGGTCGGCCAGCTGAAGAGACAACAGATTGGTCAGTCAAAAGGCAAAGAAATAACAAACCACAACACAAATCTTTGAACCAAAATTAAGAACATTACCACGAGACAATACCAAGCTAACCGCCGAGTGACATGAGATAGGTAGGAGGCAGCAGACACCAAGAGTGTATTGCCCCCTTCTCCGTCCTTGTCCTCAAGGATCTCTGCGGCGGTCGGCGGTCTGAACATGGTCCGGGGAGGATCAACCGGCACCCTAAAATCGTCGTATAGGCACCGACGCACCAACCGCTCGCCCAGATACCAAACTGGACGAATCAACGCAGGAAGGAGCATCCTCCTACAACTCTGCGGCCTCAGCTCCGTAGCCACATACCCCGGCACGCCCTCATAGTTAGAGCAAGGGCGGGCCAAAAAGTACACAAATAAAACCGACATCCTAATGAAATCCCAAGCCTTAGGGGCTGTTGAGCAAATAAACTATAAAAGAAACTTACATCGTCAAGGCCTAGCTTGTTAACCAGCGCATTCTCCACCGGGTAATGGCTGATTGTGCTCTTAGGCTGAGATAACCTCCACTCGATTCCCGCCGGGAATCTCTTAGGGTGCACCTGCACCGTCTTAGGTGCCAAGCACGGGAAGTAGGAATAGATCCAAGCCTGCAAAATCCCAAAACAACTTTAGCAATTCAAGCCAAAAACTAAGTAGAACTCAAACCACAAGAACGAGAAAAATAACTAACCTCCCGTATAAGGCCCGGACCCACGATGGGCACAGCTGAGGCCGACCCTATCACCAGCGGCCTCACCATGACTTGCAAGCAGCGAGTCATCTCCGCAAAAGCCGCAGTCACCCAATCGAAGAATCCTAGCTGAGCCAGGTCGGCTAGGAAGCTAAGGGCAAAATCCTCGTACTAAACCTCTCGCCCTTATCCGAGAAGTGCGTCGACCCTAGGAAATACCACAGGCACAACCGAGCATCCTCCTTTGGCGTGTTAGCCTCCCGACTCTCTAACACTGCCACTCGCTCGAAGTGGTCGGTAATGTACGAGCTCACTATAGCATGAGGCGTACTGTACGCCTCACGCGGTAAACAATCTCCGATGAGGCCCCGCACCTCATCACTATCTAGACTAGGGCCTTCGGCGGCCCACCTAATCCTATCCGGACCCCAAGGCAGACCACTAATCATCCCGAAGTCCTCTAGGGTCATCCCGACCTCCCCAAAAGCCATATGGAAAGTCGAGGTAGTATCGTGAAAGCGATCAATCATCGCCCTGATCACCATAAGGTTGCATTTTGTCTGGCAACCCACCAACCTAACCCAGTGTTCGACCACGGGACCTAGAGCGGTCCTCGAGATAATCTCCTTTACCGGAGGGGTCAACTTCTGGAAATAGACATTGAGGCACGTAGTAAAGCCCGAGAAAGTCCTCATCGGACCTGGGGGCTGCAAACCGAAACAATGCTAGGATGAACAAAACAAATCTAGCCTAACCCGAGCTAAAAAAATAGCAATAGCAAAGTCTGAGTCATAACTAAATGTGCACAAATAGGGCACTCACCATGCCTCGCACAATGCGGCTAGAAATATGACAGTCAAGATGAAACATCAGTTGATGACCATCCCAGTCCCGAGCCCACTCGGGATTCTCGTAAACGGTCTCCTCATTCTCCGATACCGAAGCCGAAGCATGAGCCCTTCTAGCCACCGTCTCCGGAAGCTTGCGCTTCTTCACTCTATTGAACTCGGCCTCAGTAATAGTCTCAGGGTCACGCCGCTGAGACGAGACGCTCCGTCTTCTTCTACGAATCCCTCGAGGAGTCTTTGAACTTGCCCCGACAACCTCCTCACTAGCACCAACCAAGGAAGTTCGCTCGGGACGCTCGGTATCACCTCTAGCTGTGAAACTCAAAACGAAAAAGAAACACAACAAAACATAGCTCTAGTCAGGCTAAATCGGCTTAAACGGGTCAAAATAAGGTCAAAATTTTGGATAAGGATATCAAAATGCCAAAAGAGCCGCTAGCACGCATTTTCGATCCCGGTCACAATGGAAGTGGTTTCGGGAAAATCCGGCATCGTTTCGACACCTTTTTGTCCGTATTGAGACACACAAAACCTCACGGAGAGCCCTGAAGGTCACCCTAGCCCTTAACAATCGACAAGAGAGCTACCCACATCCTCATAAACATTATTTGAGCAAAATTACGCAAAATGAATGCAGGAATAACCGGGAAACAGTCCTTAAACCCTAGCATTCCAACCCTTTTCCATAGCAAATCATTGACACACCTCAAACATCCTTATCAAGCTTATAACTACTTTAACAAACTCTAATCGATCTTAATGTAACAATGAAACAAAGCACAAACATCAAAACTTAGTAAAACAAAACCACCCAAATCGATTTTTTAGGGTTTTCAACAAAACAAACTCATAATCAACCAAAACCGACCATAAACAAGCAAGGAACACTAACCTAGAGTCGACATTGTCGTAAATGGCGGAAATCGAATCGAAACCTGGGAAGAAATGTCGAAAAATCGGTCTTGAGGCGAAGAGATTGACGTGTTCGACTTCTTTGTGAAATAAGACGAGCGCCCCAACCTTCGAATACTTAAACAGACCCTGACCGCAAAACCCTGACCGCATCAGCTAACGCGTCTAAGTGTAGGTGCGCTAGGGGCTAGGCGCCTCAAGACTAGGCCACAGACAGACGCGCGTCTAAATAGCTCGGTGCAAACTAAAACAAAACAAAACAAGCAAACTCAAGGTTCAATACATACAACCTTTAAAACAAACAAAGTAACAATAAACAGAATAATTACTAATCGACGTCGGTAATACATTCTCGATAATGAAACAAACACGAGAACCGCACTTAACCCAAACGCTGCACTCGAACGCATAGCAAGACAATTTGAACCAAATTAAACTAAGCAAACTCTGAACAGACTCAAATACATAACAAACCAAGACAAAGCAAAAACAAATCCGAACAAGATAAGACAAACCCGCAAAACAAATTTTAACTAAAACGAATAAACAAACAACAATTTTTCCCGAGGGGTCTGAGTTATCCCAAAGGCACAGCAATTTTGCCCGAGGGGTCTTAATTATCCCGGAGGCACAACAATTTTGCCCGAGGGGCTATGAGTTATCCCGGAGGCACAACAATTTGCCTGAGGGGTTTGAGTTATCCCGAAGGCACAGCAATTTTGCCCGAGGGGTCTGACTTATCCTGGAGGCACAACAATTTGCCCGAGGGATCTGTGTTATACCGGAGGCACAACAATTTGCCCGAGGGGTCTGAGTTATCCCGAAGGCACAGAAATTTGCCCGAGAAGTCTGAGTTATCCCGAAGGCACAGCAATTTGCCCGAGGGGTCTGAGTTATCCCGGAGACACAACAATTTGCCCGAGGGGTCTGAGTTATCCCGGAGGCACAACAATTTGCCCGAGGGGTCTGAGTTATCCAGAAGGCACATCAATTTGCCCGAGGGGTCTGAGTTATCCCGGAGGCATAGCAATTTTGCCCGAGGGGTCTGAGTTATCCTGGAGGCACAGCAACAGCAATTTGCCCGATGGGTCTGAGTTATCCCGGAGGCACCGCAAATTTGCTCGAGGGGTGTGAGTTATCCCGGAGGCACAGCAACAACAGTTTGCCTAAGGCGTCTGAGTTAATCCGGAGGCACAGCAACAGCAATTTGCCCGAGGGGTCTGAGTTATCCCGGAGGCACACCAACAGCAATTAGCCCGAGGGATCTAAGATTCCGGAGGCACAGCAACAGCAATTTGCCCGAGGGGTCTGAGTTATCCCGGAGGCACAGCAACAGCAATTTGCCCGAGGGATCTATGATCCCGGAGGCACAACAATTTTGCCCGAGGATCAGAGTTATCCCGGAGGCACAACATTTTTTGTTCTAGGGGTCAGAGGCATCCCGAAAGACAGCTATTCGAGTGGAGACCAACGCCCTCAGGGTTCATAAGCATCCCAAGTAAAAGCAAATACATTTACACCTAACACATAAAAAAGCTTAAAATTAAACAAAACCTTAAATAAGTCGAAGAAGACAAAGCGCGCGCGCACAAAGAATCAAGAACAAGATGACAAGCAACGGCCCGGGCCCAAGCAAACAACCACAGGCGAAGATGTCAGGTATAACTTGTAAACCTTGGCTGGCGAGCCCCAACGCACAGTCTAACGGACTTAAAACGACCCAACCGAACAGCCACCAGGTCATAATCTTCGATTGACCTGGGCGGCTATACTTTGACTTTCGCCTTGTCCAAACCTCAGTCAAAGTGGGGGCTTCTATAGACACCCATATTTGGACCTGGTGGTTGCAGAAGTGCCCAACAAACACCCAATGACGATAGGACTGCAACGCGACGCGGGTTCGCGGTATACTAGATGGTTTTTCTATAGAACGGATCAACAAAATTACTCGGGCAAATAAAACTAACATGATGGCAGCCTTAGTCGTGTCGTTACGGTCGCATAGACACTAATTAGAGTCAATTCTGACACCGGGACCCCGAGACGGTCCCGAAACTCGAACCGAGTCAGCACCGCGCTAAGCGAACCTCGGGACGAACACCCGAGGCCTACTAACGTTCACGGCGCTAGGTAAAGCCACGGGAGCCTTAATCCCCAAGTATCAATTATCCTCCTCCCTCTCGGTTTTGGAAAGTATCAAAACCGTATCCTCAGAACTCCAACCGCACCACCTGACGCGCCTGGGTCTCCCCACGCCCGGACCTAGGCGCCTGAGTCTTAGCACGCCCCAGCTCGGGCGCCTATATGGGCGACGAGGGCCGAAAACACCTATAAATACCCCCTTCACGCCCTCATTTCGACACACATCATTCAATTCTCTCTTCTCCCTCTAAACTCTCGCTAAGGGCTCGCACTCCGACACCCGAGGCCAACGATCCACTCGATCGTAGTTCCGATAATAAAGCGGCATCGACGCTACTCCTCACCTTCGAGCACTCCACTCGATACCGAGGTGCCTGTGATCGACTAGCTCGAAACTAGTACCCAGGTTCTGTCGGATTAGCCACAGAACTAATCCTTAGTAACGAAACTCTGCCGGAGTAGCCGCGGAAAGTTCAAACGGTAACGGAACTCTGCCGGAATAACTGGTCAAGCTAGGAGGATCCGCTTGTCGAATTCGTATCGTCACTAGGTTGTCATCTAAACAAAACTTTCACATTCGCACTTTCTATTATTATGCACTACGACTACACTAGATGTGGGCACTAGGCCCACAAACATCTAATAAAATACGTAACGTCCCAACTTCAACCGCAAACACTAAAACACACTAAATAGACCCGACTAATTCCGAGATCCATTCTCAAACTATCTATGCATCGAGTCCCGTATAGTGTATACTCCGAGGGTGCAACTCCTCAATACGTGATTTACTTACACTCGCATTTACAATTTTTTGTATGATTTATTGCTTTTATGACATTATAATCGCATGCTAAATCACCTAACACGGAATTCAAAACGTAAAATAACTAAAACTGAACAAAGTGATGATTGGGTTCCGTATTAGTCCTAGTGCTCGCCTTATTAGGTTCGACGCATCTCTATAAATACCGAGCCGACGCATTTTAAGCAGAATACCAGGTAAGGTATACCATGAGAATGACTAATATCCGTATTATCGCGTTAAAACTGATTTGCTAATACGTATAATACTAGTACTCTCTACTCTCCTACGTGCATCTTTTCATGACCTTCTTGTCACGTGAAATCGCATGCAAAGAATGTAACCACAACTATTTCGACGATAAAACTTACTTGTCTTTAAACAACTGACATAGCGAAAGGTTTAGGGTTAAAACAACGGATGTTACAGTATTTCCACCTCAACAAAAGAACTAGGATATCAGCCCACCGATTGGTTAGTAGAGGCCAGGCCGCTATAATGCGGGCGGGATTGGGTGTTGACATCTATTGGATGTTGGCTTCCCAATACGTACCCTCACCCCTTACTCAAAATCGACGGTTTCCGGAAGTCAGAAATCATTGGCGATGAGAGTCATTCCAGGCATGGAGTGCTTAAGGGTACAAGTCTTTATCGTTAGGTCCCGTGCCACTCAACTTTGAGCCGGCAAGGGATCAAAGTTGACTTGAACGGTTTCCGAGTCCCCATAATTGACTTGGTGGCGACTCCATAAATCGGCAACAACTTCAGTTCACTAAAAAGGTCGCCTTACCAAACAAAACGGCCTTTAAACATTTATAACCAAGACTCGATCGATTCCCAAACGGAAACACGGGTTCCCACACCCGTCTAGTATAAGTCCGGATCATCATCCAAATCGAGGTCCGACACTTCACCCCGTACGCGTGATCGGACCGGCCCCCAGCAGGGAGGGGGCCGCGTGGGTGGCCGCCGCCACATGTTGAAAAAACCTGGTCGTTCCCGCGCGGGCGCGCGCAGGGGCGCTGGGCGGTGCGGACGGACGTCCACAGAATCCCAATATTGCAACATGGTAAATGCAATCGAGGATGTCGAGAATACGAGTCTCTGGGATGAGTTGAATGACGTCATAGGTCTTGTTAAGTCCTGGAATGATGATGAAATTAAGTTGCCCTTGTGCAAAAATATTGAAGAACATTATGAGTCCCTTGCTAGTGAGCCTAACTCTGGTTTAGAAGAGATTGAAACCGTCGGTGGAAGTTTCGAATCTCTCCTTCATGATGATAAGGGAACAAGTGATGTCTTGAGACTTGAGGATGTAGGCCCGCAACTTGAAGAAGATATGGGGATGCACAATAGGGAAATGACGCCAAAATTGTCTTTTGTTTCTCATATTAGAGATTTGAAGCTTGTTCGTGATTGGAGACAGTGTTTGGGGATAAATAGATCCATAGAGCTAGTGGGTTGGAAAGACCCGGGAGACCACAAAAAATATGATGATTTGTTTTTGGATGATCGTTTCTCGCTTCCGACTTGGAAGCTATTCATGATCGCTTGGCTCGGCTACATGAGCCCTTTTGAAGACTCTTCTAGAGCCTTTGATCTGCTTCTCCGATCCCTTGACGGGTATGGTGGAGAAGATACTTTGAAGAAAAAAAAATTCTAAGGTTTTGCGGTTCTAGCCAAAACCGCGGTTCTTGGGAGGCAACCCAAGCTTATTGTGCATATTTACGCTTTTTGTGTTTTTTTTTTGTGTAGGAATCTCTAACAAGAAGCCGACATGGATAGATGATGAAGAATTTGGAAGCAATCAAGTGTGGAAGAGATTTTGCTTGATTGTTCCATTTTGGATTATGGATTGCGATGTTTGCTTGTATCTTGTTGGAGGATTGGTGGTGTATTTGTAATTATGGTGTAATTGTGTTGTTATTAGTAGTTGTTGTGGGATTGTGGTTAGTGCCTTTTTTGTATTGTCTTGCTCTCTTATTGCTTGTAGGAATACCACCCACTTCAAAGCATGAGGACATGAGGTATTAAAAGTGAAGACCATTCGGTAATTCCTTTTTACCCTTATTTTTCTCCCCTTCCTTCATCCACATGGGAGTATGGGCTTGTATGCTTTGGAGGTTCATTTGGTGAACGTTTTGGAATTGGTGGTTGTGGGTGTGTTGACTATTTGAAGAAGATTGGAGTGCTTGGCTTTACTTGTAGTTGTTTTTGTTTTTACTTTTGTTGTGTTCTTTTTGCCTTTTGTATAGTGTGTTTAAGGTAGATGTTTTCGAAAACTCGATTGTGATACTTGCTTACGAGTTTTCACCTTCCCTTGTTAGTAACCCATTTTGATTTTGGACTTTACTCTACTAGAATGACATTAAACCAAAAATTTCATTGATCTTTTTGCTTGAGTCCACTTTTTCTACTAGAAGTTTACATCGGTGTTTGCATTTGACCACCTTGACCACCCATGGAGTGATAAGGCATTGGTTATCGGATCCCGGCCTCTAGGTGACCTTACTTGAAGAGTGTGGACATGACATAGGTCCACCCCGACGCGGCCACGCGCGGGTTTTGGGAGGCGAATGAATCTCCATATGAGAATGGATCGAATTGAAATTTAAATCGAAGTAGGAGTCGCCATCGAACATTGTGGTAGTTCGGGCCCGTTCGAACCCACTCTATGTCGTAGTGGGCCGTGTACAAAATACGGCCCATTTCCAATGTTAGAGTTTATCGGGTTCGTCCCTTTGCATTTGATACCGATACCGACTTGATCGGATATCATGTATTGAATGACTCTCGTTGCCAATGGTTTCGGACATCCGGAAACCGATGTTCTGAGTAAGAGGTGAGGGTACGTGTTGGGAAGTTCACAAAGAACACCCAACCCCGCCCGCACATTAGCGGCCTTTACTAAGATATCGTTTGATTTTTGAATACGCGCATTAGTAATACGATGAATGATATGCAAACATTGTTTTCCTAAGCATGCGAGGA
The DNA here is from genome assembly GCA_958450325.1 of Agrostemma githago. Lineage (NCBI taxonomy): Eukaryota > Viridiplantae > Streptophyta > Magnoliopsida > Caryophyllales > Caryophyllaceae > Agrostemma > Agrostemma githago. The sequence continues at coordinate 55,063,554 of OY288252.1, read as the reverse complement.
ATTGAATGGGTAGCTAAGCCGGTTTAATGCATGAAAAATTAACGTCAAAGTTGAATTTATCATGTGAGATTCGTTTTAGTATAATAAAACAAAAGATGAAAAGAGATTGCTAAAAAGATGAACAAACGTGTTAGTAACGATTGAATAATAAAAACAAGTATGATAATATGCATGATTTTGAAACGTGTTTGACCGTGGTCAAGAAGAAAGAAAAAATATATTTGTCGAAATCTGAAATATTGCTAAAAAGACGTTGTTTTGTCTAAAAAACGATGTTCGAGAAAATAATAATAAAAAAAACGAGGAAAGGGTCGCGTTCCAGCCAGCCGCGCGACTTGCCCGAGCAGGCTGCTCGCCCGGGACGCGCGCGACTCGTGTCCCGGCCTGTTTTCGAAATCGATTTTTTTAAAATTCGATGATTTTATTAAATCGCGTACGAATATTGCACAATTTGCACTCGATTTAATATTTTCGATATTCGTTATATTCGATATTCGATTATAAAATCGATATCAAATATTCGGAACAATTTTAGAAAAAGGTTTTGAAGAAGATCGTTTTGTAAAAAAAACGATGTTTAAAAAAAAGGAACGGAGAAAGCGAACGAGGCCGCGGATTTCAGGCTCCCGCGCGAGTCGCCTGGGAATGGCGCGACTCGCGTGAGGGTCTGTCCCGGTTCGTTTATTCTTCGAAAATTGTTAATTTTGATAAATCGCGTACAAATATGAATTAATTTATACTCGATTTATATTTTTGACATTCGTCATATTCGATATTCGATTATGAAAACGATATCGAATATTCGGAATGATTTTTAGAAAAAGTTTTGTAAAATTGTTTTGAAAAGAATTTGAACAAAAAAGAAAAAAAGATGTTAATTCTCTCCGCGTTAAAATCGTCATATTTTGTAAAAAGATGTAACGATTTTTTTAGCATGGACGAGATTTAATTTGATTCTTTTAATACGATATTCGACTATAGAGTTGATATCGTATTTTTAAGAATGTTTGTTATATGAAAATAGTTTTAGTAATATCGATATTAGAAATAAAAAAAAGCGATGAACGACCCATAAAAAAAATGACGACCGACGACACGTAAGAAAAAGCGACGGACGAAAAAGGAAGGAAAAAACAAGGGAAGGACGAGAAGGAGAAGAAGAGAGAAAAAGAGAAGTCGGGTTTGGTTACACCCTCAACCTATATGCTTTTGTTTACTCGGATCAGGGCTCGTCGGAATGTGGCTATGGCACGGGAGCGTCGAGTTTATTGTTGGTGAGTTATGGTGGTTCGGTTTGCATGTGTAAGGTGGCGTGAGTGGCGGCCGGTTTTGGTCGGGCGTGGTCTCGGTGTATATTATCGGTTTCTTGGTGTTAGGTGTGAGGAGTTTGTGTATATTTTGCGAATTGTAGATGTGTAACAATTGTTGTCTGATGCCTCCATATTGTGTTTGCAAGGGGCCTATTTATAGGAAAATTCCCGACCTTGTCTAGGAGAAGTGTTTGGGTTAGAACTACCGCTTATGATAGGAAACGTAAGAAACTGAGAAGCGTGAGAATTCCGTTTGCTTGACGAGGAAGCAAGGAAACCGGCGGCCGAGTGACCTATGCTTGGTCGGGTGTTTGATTCGGTATTCGGATAGAATTCCTACTTGAGATCGAATTCTATCCTTAAACGGATTTGTTTAATATTTTGCGTAGCTGATTTTTTGTAGTGTTGGAGTCCAAACCGGACATGTGAGGTATCACGGCTGGTCCGTGTGTCTCGGGAATATCTCTGACCGGGTTTTGACTCGGTCGCTAAAAGACGATTTTGCCCCTGGTGCCGGTTACGACCCAAGTTAGTCTTATTTAACTCGAAACGACCCACTGGGCCTGATTTTGAGGTTGGTTTTGTGAGATATGTACTCCATAAAAAGCCCAAGCCAAATACCAATATTTGAGCCCGTTTCTGAGTATATTAAAGCACGTTTGCGTCCGATCATCATCGGGTGTTTGTCGGAAACTGTTATAGACACCTGGCAGTCAAAATGTGGGTGTCTACAGAGCCCCCACTCTGACTGAGGCTTGGACAAGGCGAAAGTCAGAGTAGCTACCAGGTCAATCAAAGATTAAAGCCTGGCAGCTTCCGGTCGGGTCGTTTATAGTCCTGTAGACTTGCGTAAAAGGGCTCGCCAGCCATAAGTTAGAAGTCATACCTGAGCTGATGATGCTAACTCCGTGGGGAATCGGACTTGTCGTATAAGTCTTGGGTGTGCCTATATGTGGGCCCATCCCGTTAAATGCCGCTGGGGAGTTAGTTATACGGTCTTGCTTGAGTCGTCCTGTACATGATTTATGCAAAAGATTTTACATGTAACACATTTGTAGGAGAAATGACTCGCGCTGGGCAATAAAATTTTGAAGAAGATTTTGAATTTTTGAATTTGAAAGAGTTTTGAAAATTCGAGTATTTTGACTCTGAAAAGGAATAGGAATGCTTGGGATGACTTAGCTAGATCCTAGGATAAGGCATGTATGCTAAATCTTCTGGGATTAGGAATCCCAAAGCAAGGAGGAGTCTGGGTTTTAATGCTATAAATACCCCCTCTTTGCTCATAATTTCTTCATAATTCTCACAATTCCCCTTCTTCTTTTAAAGAAAAACAAGCCCTGAGAAACTTATTCTCCCTTTTTAGAAATTCATTATGGGAATCGACCGACTAATTGGTATGCTGCAAGATTGGTCCCGATATTTCAGTGACGCAGATAAAGTTATTCTGAATCAGAATGGTGTCACCCAGTTATTCACGATCCGCCAGATGCAAGTAGACCGTCACTTTTTGGATGCTTGCTTGTCCTATTGGGACGATACTTATCACGTTTTCGGCTTCCCCCGGGGCGAAATCTGCCCTATTCCTAAAGAAATTGCTGCCGTAGGCGGGTGGAATCCCATACTTCGCCCTGCTATCCCGTTCTCAGTTCATGACCCGAGGAGGAAATTACGGAAATTTTTAGGGCTTTCCCATATGGAGGTATCTCGCATGCTGGAAGGAGATACAGTTTCCTTGATCGATTTGGCCGAAAAATTCATGAACCCACACGACGTCCGGGTCAGGCCGGTTCACAGCCGTAGGGCCTTTGCTTTTTGTATGCTCCATGTTTATGCCTTCGAAGGCCATATGGATCTTTTGTCTTGTATGGGCCATGTCCGACTCTTCACAGTGGTTGATTTAATGGAGACGGAGCACAGCCCGACTTGGCTGATCACAGGAGAAATTAACCAGGGTTTGGATAATCGTAAAAGGGATTCATCAATCCGACTAACTGGGAGCACCCGTCTTCTACAGGTGCCTTGATTTATTTTGATTTTTCTGATTTTTTTATTTTTTGTAATTTTTTATTTTCTCGCGGTTTTCGCGGTTTTTCTCATTTTTTGCGGTTTTTTTCGTTTTTTTTCTCGATTTTTGCGTTTTTTTTACTTTTCACGACTTTGACTTTTCGCGACTTTGACTTTTCAGCTTTGGCTATTTGAGAGGCTATCGATCCTGGATCCTCCCCTTGACGTGAGCCGATATCGTCCAAATCAAGTGATGACGAGAAGGCGGACTGTTGATTTCTCGCCTCAACACTCAAAAATACTGGGACGAGCTGCTGTCTTTCCATGGAGGCCCATTGATTCGCTGGACCGTACCCTGGTGGCCTATTTATGTCTGGACCGGTTTGGAATCTAGAGATATGGCCCGATATCAATTGATCCTATCTTTTAGGCAGACAATCCATCTTTACCCCGATCGCATGCTTAGGCAATATGGTCGGGCCCAAAGAATCCCGGAAATCGAGGCGGTCGTGAGTGAATCTACTCAGCTAACGGACGTAATGTGCGATACCTGGATGCAAAGGTGGTATACTCGGGCTACTTGGCCCGTTTCCAAGACTCTTCACTCAGTTTGGGTATCGGCTTCTTATGTAAAGTGGACAAAAGCAGATTCCGCTAAAGACCGTGCTGCTTTGAAGACTGACGAAGCCTTTGACTTGCTGCGCCGAGAACAAGCTAAAGATAATCGAGGCTTCTTTGATGATGGCGATACCCGGGCTACCATGGTTCGTCTGATGTCAGGCCAGAAAGGGAAGACTAGGACTCAGACAGAAGGGTCCAGTACTAAAGGTGCAGGGGGGAAAGTGAGCCCCCAGACGGAATTGGAAAGGAGACTCGGCCCAAGACTGGTGGTTAAGGACCGACTCGGTCCTCGAGACAGACTACTGGAGCATGTACGGGCTCGGCTTGGGCCAGTGACGATAGCAGAAGATCCGTTGTCGAGGAAACGGGTTCGGGCTAAAGAGGCTCCCTTAGTGATACGGGAACGTTCGCCCCCGCCCCGTCGACCCCAGGCTCCGCGCGACCCAAAAGACAAAGGGAAACGGAAAATGTATGAGCAGTAGTCTCCTAGATTTTATTATTTAAGTACTACTATTATTTTGTGGTGTGATTTTTGTTGTTTTGTTTTTGTTTTGTTGTTTTTTTTTGCGTGAGGCATTTTTTTTGAAATAATAAAAGACATATTAGTGAAAACCGTTCCTATCTTTTCGTTATTGCAGTGGTTGTACCCTTTTGAGGGGTTGCCTACGTATCCACGATTAGTGGAATCAAACCAACCGTAGTTCAGACATAGATTTTTTGCAATTTTCGAAATACATCAAGACTATTAGTTCGAGATGTGCGACAGTAGGATAAATAATCCTAACTTATTGACTTGCTTAATTTTTGAAAATTTATAAAAAGACAAATTTTATAAACTTTAGTAAATGACATTGAGATAAGGTTTAGGGATAGTATCGTTTCAGCTGGTCCAAGTTGGTTGGGTTGACGAATTCATTCCCATCCAAGTCTGTCAGCATTACAGCTCCTCCTGATAAAACCTTCTTTACTAGATACGGTCCGGCCCACATGGGTTTGAATTTTCCCCTTGGGTCAACTGGTAGCAAAGCCCGGACAGATTTTAGGACTAAATCCCCTTCTTTGATATTTCTGGGCCTAACCCTTTTGTTAAAAGCCCGTTGTATCCTTTCCTGGTATATCTGGATATTGTTAAGGGCTCGGGATCGCCGTTCGTCCAAGAGAACTAGCGGGTCATATCGGGCTTGGACCCAATCTGCTTCAGGCACCTGGCTTTCGAGTAGAATCCTCAGGGATGGTACCTCAAGCTCGACCGGCTGGACCGCCTCCATCCCATATGTCAGATAGTATGGAGTTGCTCCGGTTGCGGTGCGAATTGATGTCCTGTACCCCCATAGGGCAAAAGGAATTTTGTCGGGCCAGTCCCGGTAATTCTCAGCCATCTTTTTAAGTATGGTGACAATCGTTTTATTAGCTGCCTCTACCGCTCCATTTGTTTGAGGACGGTAAGGCGAAGATGTATGCCTTTGAATTTTGTATTTTTCCAGCAAAGTAGCGGTTTCAGCTTGAAAATGGGTCCCGTGATCACTAATAAATTCGTGCGGGATCCCGTATCGGCATATAATTTTATCTTGGATAAATTTTGCCACGTGCTTGGCGTTCAAGACACGATACGACTCGGCTTCGACCCATTTAGTAAAATAGTCAATAGCCACTAGAATGAAACAGTGACCTCCCGTCCCGGAAGGGTTCACCTTCCCGATTATATCAATTCCCCATGTCGAGAATGGCCATGATGATGTCATAGTATATAATAGGGATGACGGCATATGCTGGACGTTGGCGAAGATTTGACAGTTATGACAGTGTTTGACATATAACTGTCAGTCGGTTTCCATGCTATTCCAATAGTATCCGAGTCTTGCGATTTTTCGAGCTAGCATATGGGCGTTCATATGCGGACCATTTTCGCCGTCGTGTACCTCGGCCATGACCCTTTCAGCTCGCGTTTTGTCGATACATAGGAGTAAAGCCCCTTGTGCCGTCTTTTTATATAACTGCCCATCGTCCGTGCGGATGAACTGAGTGGCCCACCTTCGTAGGGCTTTCTTGGCCCGGTTTTCAGATCCCGGAGGATATTCTCCCGATGTTAAGTAGGTCAAAACAGCCCGGTACCAAGGTTCCGGATCAGTTATTTTGATGTCTTGGATAGCGTTGATATATGCCGGCTCGGACCGTCTTTCGACACAGATCGGCATGCTGGTCAGGTGTTTCGGGATATTCAATAAAGATGCTAATTTGGATAGCGCATCTGCAAACTGGTTTTCTTCCCGAGGTAGGTAAATGTATTCTACCTTTTGAAACTGCTTTTCGAGAACCCTTACTTGCGCTTGGTAAGCTACGAGATTTGTGTTCCAAGTTTTCCATTTCTGGAGAGCTTGATTAATGAATAAAGACGAGTCACCATGGACCCGGAGGTTCGTTACTCCTAAATCGTCAGCGGCTTGCAACCCGTGAATGCATGCTTCATATTCGGCTGCGTTGTTAGTCACGTCGAAATATAGGTTAATGGATAATGGGGTATGCTCCCCTTGTGGTGAGATTAGCAAAATCCCGACACCAAATCCTCGGAAGTTGGATGCCCCGTCAAAATATAGATCCCATGTCTCCGTGTCAGTATGCAATATATCTTCATCTGGGAAGGCCCAAGTATCGGTATGTCCCTCTTCGGATACCGGACTATCGGCAAGGAACTCGGCTACTACCCGGCCTTTGATGGCTTTTAATGGCACGAACTTGAGGTCGAACTCAGCTAGCATTAAAGTCCATCAAGATATCCTGCCATTGAGGATGGACTTCTCGAACAGATACTTGATTGGATCCATTCCAGATAACACGTGCACTTCGTGGCTAAGCATATAGTGCCGGAGCTTTTTAGTGGCCCAAACTAAAGCTAGGCACGTCTTTTCGAGCATGGTATATTTACACTCGTATTCTAGGAACTTTTTACTGATGTAGTAAATAGCCCGTTCTTCCGAATCAACTGTCTGGGCCAGCATAGCCCCCGTGGCCGTCTCGGTCGTTGTCAAGTATAATGACAAAGACAGACCGTGTTGACGTGGCATTAGTACCGGCGGAGATGCTAGAATCTCTTTGATTTTATCGAAAGCTGCTTGACATTTGTCGTCCCACAGTACCCGTTCTCCTATCTTCAGTTTCTTGAAAATGGGTTCACATACCATGGTTAGCTTCGAAATAAAACGGCTGATATATTGGACTTTCCCGAGAAAACCCCTAATCTCCTTTTCGGTTTTAGGCGGCCGCATCTCGGTAATAGCTTTGATTTTGGCTGGGTCAACCTCGATGCCACGCTGGCTGACGATATGGCCCAGTAACTTGCCCGATGTTACCGCGAAACTGCATTTTTGAGGATTTAGCCTCATGTTGTACATGCGTAGTCGGGTGAAAAACTTTCTGAGGGCCGAAATATGTCTGTTTCGGTCCTTGGACTTAACGATCATGTCGTCCACGTAAACCTCCACTTCCTTGTGCATCATGTCATGTAATAAGGTAGTGACGGTCCGTTGGTAAGTGGGACCGGCGTTGATAAGCCCAAATGGCATAACGGTGTAACAGTAAGTCCCCCAAGGTGTAATGAAAGTGGTCTTACTCATATCTTCTTCCGCCATTTTGATCTGATTGTATCCGGCATACCCGTCCATGAATGATAGAAGGGCATGATCGGCCGTGTTGTCCACCAGTATGTCGATGTGTGGCAACGGGAAATCGTCTTTCGGGCTGGCCTTATTAAGGTCCCGGAAATCTACACAAACTCGTACCTTTCCGTCTTTCTTGGGTACTGGTACGATATTTGCAACCCAGACTGGATATTCAGACACTTGAATAAAGCCCACTTTGAATTGCTTGTCGACTTCTTCTTTGACTTTGAGAGACCATTCGGGCCTCATCCTTCGGAGTTTTTGCTTTACCGGCTTACACCCGTCTTTGATGGGTATACGATGTTCAGTTATCTCCCGGTCTATTCCCGGCATGTCCTTGTAGGACCATGCGAAGACGTCTTTGAATTCATGGAGGAGATCCGTGAATTGTTGTTTCTCCTCGGGATCTAAGGATAAACCCAACTTAAGCATCTGAGGCTCTAAAGGTGTTCCTACATTGATGGAGTCAGTTTCCTCAATTACCGGATCTCGGGATTCCCTTTGTTCGAGTTGCTCGACTAGATGCGGAGGTAGTGGTACCTGTTCGTCGGGTTTCTCAATGTCACTGCAATTAAAATTTTTGAAAATGTTTTGAAAATAAGACAAGTCGTAAGCAGAACGGTTATCGTTATTATTGATAGAGAATTTTGAAAATAGCTCAAAGAGAGCAGCCATCTGATCGTTGGTCAGAGACGGGATCGGGAGTGCTCTCGGGACAGACTCCGAGACTCCCAAAGGTGTGACTAAAGGAAAAGGGGTTACAGACTCGACCCTAGTACCGGACCCTCTAGACTTAGACTCAGACTCCGACTCTGACTTTGACTCAGACTCGGATTCGGACTCAGCGCCTTGCATGTCCCCTTCTCCAGTAGTGAGTTTGTAGACTCGACCCTCGCTGTCGGTCCACTTGATCGTCTTCCTCCAAGCCCTCTTTCCGGTGTTAGCGCCGACTTCGGAGATCAGCTTGGTCGGATCGAACTTGCTGCTGTGGAGGATCAGGTTCACCAATTCTTCCTTAGGAGTCGGGATGATCTTGCTTTCCCCGAACAAGAGCTCTAGCATGGGCTCGGTATGGTTTGAATCCTCTTTCGATTCGGCCTGGATGAGAGCAAAAATATCATCCGGGATGAAGTTGCATTCCCGAGCCAATTTGGTCTCGGGATATGAGATGGTGGGCTGGTAGAGGCCCACTTGAATAGCTCCGAATACGGGAGTGACAAACTTGGTTGCTTTTGTCCGGTCCATATCTCCCTAGGCCACGGTGTAGCCCAACCCGAATCGAGACTCTCCGCCGTTCAGGACCTCGATGATCTTGCCAGCTGGGAGATTGGGTCTTGAGGTAGCTCCCGGTAGTTTTGCAGCATCATGTCGATGCTAGTAGTGAAGTAGGGCTGAAAAAGATATTCTTCATCGATCATCCCGACGAAATTGAAACCTCGCGGGTCGATTGAGCCTGCCGTGTTGCAGCTTGACACGGCTATGGGAGTAGCTTCGAGAGTGATGACCCCGTCTTGTAAAGGAAACTTGACCTTCCTGTGGAGAGTGGAGGACACGGCCTTGACCGCGTGGAACCAGGGTCTTCGAAGTAGCAGATTGAACGATGAGGTGACATCGATCACTTGGAATTCGAGCTCCTTCTCGATCGGGCCCGTTATGATGGTTAGTTTAACGGCCCCAACAACTGATTTTGGGCTTCCATCGAAAGCCTGGATAGTTTGTGCAGTAGGAAGGTAGCCAGTCTCGGTAATGCCGAGAGCCTTTGCAGTCCTCAAGGGAAGGACATTTACAGCTGACCCGTCATCAATTAGGGTCATGGGTAGATACTTGCCTCGGCAGATCACCGTGATATATAGGGCCAAGTTGTGGGTGGCCCCAAATGGTGGAAGATCGGATTCGGAGAAGGTGATGAGTGGGCCTTCTCCCTTGGGCTTGCCCTTAAGATGAGGTAAAATAGTGGCTACCATTTCAGTGGGGGTAACCAGCGAGTCTACCTTGATTTCATCGAGAGCCTTAGTAAGTGCTGCCCGATGCTCTTGAGAACTAACCAAAAGCTGCCATATAGTGAGATCGGTTCGGACCCTCTTCAGTTGCTTGACTAGGGCCGTGTCGGTGTTTGGTTCTTTAGGTGTAGATTCCGTCCTGGCAGGTTCAGTGACGGATCCCGGGGTTGAAGGTCCGGCCGTGATGACGTGTGTGCCTGCCGAAGCCTTGGTTCTGGCCTTCCGGATTTCTTAGACGGTGATGGGGACAGCTTCCCCCTTAACCAGATAAACGTCATCTTCGTCGTCATTCCATATCCCGTTGATTTGGGGGATGAAAGGGGAAATGAGATGAGTACAGTCAACTACTTCTCCAGTAAAAATGGCGTGAGTAGCAAGAGGATTATTTTTGTTACTCGGCTTATCATTGGGTAGCGGTATCTTCGCGCTCTCGATCAGATCTTGAATGAGATGCTTCAACTTCCAGCATTTTTCTGTGTCGTGCCCGTTGCCTCGGTGATAGTGGCAATAGGCCTGGGCGTTGTAGCTTTTGGACCGCTTTTCGACAGGGACTTCCGGCATCGGGCCTATCGGCTAGATCAGGCCCTTAGAAGATAGCCTTTGTAAGGCGTTAGCATAAGTAATCCCTATGTCAGTGAATACCCGAGACGGAGTATTCTTTTTGGTCGAGGTGTCTAGCAAATTGACCTCGTCGAAGATGCTTCGGGCCGCACTTGTGGTTGCGGGCTTGCCAGAAGACGAGCTGGCTCCTTGATACCCCTAAGTAGAGGCCTTAGTAAGGCTCTCTAACCTTAAATCATCTTCGATTCTCGTACCCATCTCGGTTAAGGTGGCGAAATTGGGAATGATGGCGTACCGGAGGTGGATCCGGTAAGATGGGAGGAGATTTTTAACAAAGGCCTCCACTAATACCTTTTCGCTGGGCTTGTCCACTAGCTTGACGCTTTCTGCCCTCCACCTTTGGAGGTATTTGGTGAAACCCTACTTAGGCTCTTGGGCTATGACTTCCAGAGTACGCATGGTTGTCTGGATCTCAGTATTGTTTGCATAGTTTCGGGCGAACTCCGTTGCGACATCGTCCCAAGTTTTGTACTTCTTGGAATCAAGCCTGTAGTACCAGGCTCTCGGGTGCTTGTCCAAGGATGAAGCAAAGAGATGCTTGAACATGGTTGATTTGACCCCCTTAACCGCCATGAACTCCTTAAAAGCCCGGATATGAAGTACCGGGTCTTCAGTCCCATCGAACATGGGTAGGCCCGTCAAGTTGTGATTAGCGGGCAATTCATCAGTTAGGGGCGAATAAGTCCGAGCGTTCTCCGTGTGGATGGTGTTGCTGGTCGCCATGTGGACCTGTTCTTGCAGTTTGTGGACCGCGCTGGCCAGTTCAGCTAACGGCCCATCATCATCAACTCCACTGTTAGGAGTTCCCTGCTCCACGGCGCTTACCCGGGTGAGGATGGCGATCTGGTCCTCCCTCATTTTCGTCAATTGGTCTTGAAGCTTAGCCAACGAAACGGTCAACTCGTCAATGGCTTCTTTCGACATGGTTCGGGTGAAGGGCGGCCTGTTTGTAAGAATACCGCGTAATCAGCAACTAACCCAAATCCTAGAACAAAAGTACATCCCGAGCAAGGGAAGAAAGGAGACTAGGAAGGAAATGACTCGGAAAAGGACACTTAGACGGGTGACCTGTGAAAAGGTGGGCCTCCTTTAGGATCCAGCTGTGTGGGCTGGGCCCTGTTCGGAAGGAGGTCCACGTGAGACGTTCCCCAATTTGTGTAAACGGGCCAACCTTTGTAGGAGTATGTCCTACGTAGGTGGGCCTTGCCTTAGTCTAATAAGGCGGACTGGGATAGGGAGGAAATCCGTGATATAAGATCGACGGAGTTTCGACGCTAGAAGACCTGACGACTTAAGACACGACCCGGCACTGCTAAATACGGGAAGCCCTAAGAAAAGGAAGTTTGCAAAATTGATTTTTTGAAAAGCCCGAAAGAATCGGGGAGAATCGACCCTTTTTCGAGAAAGAAAACGGAAAAGCGGACCGGGGGGGGGGGACGGTTTTGAAAGTTCGAAAATATTTTCGAGTTTTAAAATGGGCATAATACCGGCTAAAAATAGGCTATTTTGAGTAAAATCGGGATCCTAAATTCGGTATATGTCCCGGGTTTTGAAAATTGGATATTTTGAAAAGGATGCAATTTTTTTTGAAAATGACGACTTGTAAATCAAGTAGCACGTAGTCATGGAAACAGTATAACGACGCCATGTATGCTCTAATTCTAAGTCTCGGTCAGTCTGTAAGGGTCTAAACCAGTGTACACAGCCTATCGAGAATCGGGGCGGACTTCCTAAGTCGAGTTGAGCTTAGAAAATGTCGTAAAATTCATACGAATCGGCTAATGGACACCTTTGACATATCCAATTTGGACAACATCAATAGTATAGTGGGACGTCGGTCAACAGTACCGGCCCGGGAAAATATGGGGTTATGCATGAACCGTAAAACTAAAACGCGTATTGTACTAGTCAAACGATTTCTATTCGAGTCTCACCCTGAGGATGCCGATGGTAAGCCACGCATCAGTTAATCCCCAGCGGAGTCGCCAAATTGTGGACATGACATAGGTCCACCCTAACGCGGCCACGCGCGGGTTTGGGGAGACGAATGAATTTCCATATGAGAATGGATCGAATTGAAATTTAAATCGAAGTAGGAGTCGCCACCGAACTTTGTGGGAGTTCGGGCCCGTTCGAACCCACTCTATGTCGTAGTGGGCCGTGTACAAAATACGGCCCATTTCCGATGTCAGAGTTTATCGGGTTCGTCCTTTTGCATTTAATACCGATACCGACTTGATCGGATATCATGTATTGAATGACTCTCGTTGCCAATGGTTTCGGACATCCGAAAACCGAGGTTCTGAGTAAGGGGTGAGGGTACGTGTTGGGAAGTTCACAAAGAACACCCAACCCCGCCCGCACATTAGCGGCCTCTACTAAGATATCGTTTGATTTTTGAATACGCGCGTTAGTAATACGATGAATGATATGCAAACATTGTTTTCCTAAGCATGTGAGCAATTGAATGGGTTGCTAAGTCGGTTTAATGCATGAAAAATTAACGCCAAAGTTGAATTTAGCCTGTGAGATTCGTTTTAGTATAATAAAACAAAAGATGAAAAGAGATTGCTAAAAAGATGAACAAACGTGTTAGTAACGATTGAATAATAAAAACAAGTATGATAATATGCATGATTTTGAAACGTGTTTGACCGTGGTCAAGAAGAAAGAAAAAATATATTTTTCGAAATCTGAAGTATTGCTAAAAAGACGCTGTTTTGTCTAAAAAACGATGCTCGAGAAAATAATAATAAAAAAAACGAGGAAAGGGTCGCGTTCCAGCCAGCCGCGCGACTCGCCCGAGTCTGGCGCGACTCGCCCGAGCAGGCTGCTCGCCCAGGACACGCGCGACATTGCGTCCCGGCCTGTTTTCGAAATTGAGTTTTTGAAAATTCGATGATTTTATTAAATCGCGTACGAATATTGCACTATTTGCACTCTATTTAATATTTTCGATATTCGTTATATTCGATATTCGATTATGAAATCGATATCAAATATTCGGAACAATTTTAGAAAAAGGTTTTGAAGAAGATCGTTTTGTAAAAAAAACGATGTTTAAAAAAAAGGAACGGAGAAAGCGAACGAGGCCGCGGATTTCAGGCTCCCGCGCGAGTCGCCTGGGAATGGCGCGACTCGTGTGAGGGTCTGTCCCGGTTCGTTTATTCTTCGAAAATTGTTAATTTTGATAAATCGCGTACAAATATGAATTAATTTATATTCGATTTATATTTTTGACATTCGTCATATTCGATATTCGATTATGAAATCGATATCGAATATTCGGAATGATTTTTAGAAAAAGTTTTGTAAAATTGTTTTGAAAAGAATTTGAACGAAAAAGGAAAAAATATGTTAATTCTCTCCGCGTTAAAATCGTCATATTTTGTAAAAAGATGTATTGTTATTTTTAGCATCGACGAGATTTAATTTTATTCTTTTAATACGATATTCGACTATAGAGTTGATATCGTATTTTTAAGGATGTTTGTTATATGAAAATAGTTTTAGTAATATCGATATTAGAAATAAAAAAAAGCTACGAACGACCCATAAAAAAAATGAGGACCGACGACCCGTAAGAAAAAGCGACGGACGAAAAACGAAGGAAAAAACGAGGGAAGGACGAGAAGGAAAAGAAGAGAGAAAAAGAGAAGTCGGGTTTGGTTACACCCTCAACCTACATGCTTTTGTTTACTCGGATCAGGGCTCGTCGGAATATGGCTATGGCACGGGAGCGTCGAGTTTAATGTTGGTGAGTTATGGTGGTTCGGTTTGCACGTGTAAGGTGGCGTGAGAGGCGGCCGGTTTTGGTCGGGCGTGGTCTCGGTGTATATTATCGGTTTCTCGGTTTCTCGGTGTTAGGTGTGAGGAGTTTGTGTATATTTTGCGAATTGTAGATGTGTAACAATTGTTGTCTGATGCCTCCATATTGTGTGTGCAAGGGGCCTATTTATAGGAAAATTTTCGACCTTGGCTAGGAGAAGTGTTTGGGTTAGAACTACCGCTTAGGATAGGAAACGTAAGAAACTGAGAAGCGTGAGAATTCTGTTTGCTTGACGAGGAAGCAAGGAAACCGGCTGAAAACAGCCTGCTCGGCGGAGTGTCCTACGCTTGGTCGGGTGTTTGATTCAGTATTCGGATAGAATTCCTACTTGAGATCGAATTCTATCCTTAAACGGATTTGTTTAATATTTTGCGTAGCTGATTTTTTGTAGTGTTGGAGTCCAAACCGGACGTGTGAGGTGTCACGGCTGGTCCGTGTGTCTCGGGAATATCTCTGACCGGGTTTTGACTCGGTCGCTAAAAGACGGTTTTGCCCCTGGTGCCGGTTTTGACCCAAATTAGTCTTATTTGACTCGAAACGACCCACTGGGCCTGATTTTGAGGTTGGTTTTGTGAGATATGTACTCCGTAAAAAGCCCAAGCCAAATGCCAATATTTTGAGCCCGTTTCTGAGTATATTAAAGCACGTTTGCGTCCGATCATCATCGGGTGTTTGTCGGAAACTGCTATAGACACCTGACAGTCAAAATGTGAGTGTCTACAAAGAGATATTTATGTTTGGGACGATCCAATTTGCTTTTGCAAAAAGGTCGGGATTACACTTACCTCCAGTGTCTACTAACTCCATGGTCCACTCACTTCCGCCCCGTTTAACACCCCGTTGTACACTTTTAGTTGATTAAGAGGACCTAGATAAATCATCAATGTTTTTAGTGATTTAATGTCATCCTATTAGACTTTCGCTCACTTCACCTTGAATAACTAACTTTGGAATGTTTGTACTTGTCTCGAGTAAACAATTGGTGTCCTTTCCGCCGTTTCGATGAGGGATTCGTTGTTTTCATGTTTGGATGCAACTATTCTTGTTTGGATGCAACTATTCTTGTTTGTTTGTTTGTTTGTTTGTTTGTTTGTTTGTGTGTTTGTTCGTTTGTTCGTTTGTGTTTTGTGTGAGTTTAGTTGTGTCCGTAATTTTGAGCAAGACCCAACTTGCCTTGCATGGGAGCACCTTACTTCATAGGTATTTCGATGTGAGTTGAAGGGACAAAGCGGGCCCGTTAATTGCTTCGTATCGGTTTAGTTAGTATAGTTTTATTCTAGTATCTTTTACCTCATAGGTATCTTTTATTGTGTTCTTTTATGCATATTTTTGGTTTTTGTGCGTGTGTGCTTGTTTATGCGTTTTTCATTATAGGTGGTACCTCCAACAAACAATGAGAATGGATGAAAAAGATAAGAAGCACGGAAACGTTCAGATATGGGGGACGACTTGTGCTTTAAAAGGTAATTTCTTACCCACCCTTCATTTCCCTCCCTAATTTTGAAAATTGAGGACAATGTTCGATTCAAGTGTGGGGGGAGTGTATTTTGAATTGACGATTCATCGTTGCTTGAGGATTGTGGTTGATGTTGTTGTTGGAGGATACTTTGGTGGAGTATATATGTTGTTTATTTGTGGTTGTTGTGGTTTGTAGCCTTGTGTTTTGTTTGTTGTTTTTGTGTCTTGTATTGTTTTGTGTTTTCTTTTAATAAAACTTGGAAAATCCTAAAAATTTAAAAATTCCAAAAAGATTTTTGTTTTTGTGTTTCACTTGTTTTCCTTGATAAAATCATTTTTCTAATTTTCAACTTCTTTAAAGTGTATAAATTTTTCTATTATTTGTTGGTTGATTTTAAGTATTATATATTGATTGTCCTCCTAATATAAGTCGCTTGGGTGTGTACTTCACTTGTGTTCACCTTCCACCTCCCGTGTTGTGATCTTGACATTATATGCTTGTCTAGGTGACTATAACCCAAGTGACTTCTATCCTTTTACGATCCATTATTCCACAAAAATACTCCACAAATAAGAGTTCGGTTATGATTGATATTGAGTTTTGCATTCCTATTCATTCAAAGGAGCTCAAACATCAAATATGTGCATACAAAGAAAAATCCTCAAAAACTCAAAAATAGAGAAATAGGGGGAGAAGAAGAAAAGAAAGAAATGAAAAGGAATGAATGAAAAGAAAAATGAAAAAGAAGAAAAAGAAAGGAAAGAGGATTCCTCCCCCAAGTATTTTTGATATTCATATCTTCCATTTTGGATCATTCTTATGTCACTTGGACCATTAGGACGACCCTAGCCCTTGTTTTTGCAAGTGACCGAGACTTGTATGTATTTGTCGATAACTTCATGGGAGTATTCATTCCGTCTCCGCCACACATCCCGACATAGCATGGACCGAGGCCAAGAAATATGTAATAATTATTTTTGCAACCAATTTAGTAATTTTAGTATTCATATTCTATATTTTAGTTGGATTTTAGAATTGTGATTTTTGATTTGCAAAACTTGTGATTTGTTTGTGATGTTTGTTTGTTTTTCGTTCTTTTGTTTTGTGTTTTGTTTTTGCGTGTTATTTTATTTATGGGTCGTAGATTAGTCCAATGAGTTACTCGTGGACGAGTAAAGTTTAATTGTGGGGATAACACACCAATTTGGACCGTTTTACCCCTCATTTAGACTCGTATTTGACTCGATTTTGTGTACTTAAACGTCAATATAACTCATTTTTATATATATTTTATATTTTCTAGTTTGAATTTAGTTTATTCGTAATTATCGTCGTTTCGTAGAATTTGGTACTGCTTTTGTTTGTTTTCTGTTTTGTAGGTACGTATTCGTGAATAAAGGGATCGAGTCAAAGCGATCCGAGTCAAACCCGACATTGACCTAATCCATCTCTCAAACCCAAAGTCACTCACCCATTTCCCTTACACAAAGTCACCAACCTAAATGACCCAATCTTCTTCACCTATCTTCACAGGACCAATCCACATATCCCAACTTCAACCCATTTTCCACTCTCAATTCCACCCATTTTTATCAACCCAAATCCCATAGTCAAACCTGACTTTGACCTTGACCCAAATCAGCTCATAACTCCATCTCCGGCAGCCTCCAGCCACGAATCCGCCATCACCTTCAAACCCGACCTTCGACATACACCACCACACGCTCCACCATACTCCGTCAACCTTCGCCAGCCATGACCACAACTCCGGCGAACGTCGACTGGCACCACGCGCCACCACCGGCAACGCCTGCTATTCTCCAACCATTCACGAGCTCCATCGACGCACCAAAAGTCCGAGTCAGCTCCATATCTGACGACCTACCTTCTCACTCGCGGCCAGCAACCCCCTCTATTCCTCAGATGCCGGCGACCCATATCCGCCAACCCTGACCACGCGCCACCTGCTCCTCTTCGACTCACTCTCACGATGCTCCCTCTTCATTCCAGATTCCGGCCAGAACTCCGGCTGCACCACCAGCGGCTCGTTAGAGTTGCGCGCAAGCGTCTGCTGTCTCCCTCCGTTTTCTGGCGACAATCGCCGGGATCGACCACCAACTCCGGCATCGACCCCTGCTCAACCCAGATCCGAGTTTGGGAATTAGAAATCGACATTTGAATGAACACTCGAAGAATCTGAATCGGAATGGGCAGGCAAAGTTGAGATAACCGCGGGGTAAAGTTTTACCCGATGAATGGGTTGTGCAAATTCCGCAGGACGAACTTTCGCCAGATGGGGAACCAGGGCCGGTCCTGAACATTTGGAGGCCCTAGGCAAAAACGTAAATGGGGCCCCTTTTATAACAAATTGAAATTGGGGGTGTACGTTTGATTTTTTTTTTTCCGAATACTATAGTGAAAATCAAAATTAACACTCCAAATTTGGTAGATCCTTCTTTAGTGATGTTAAAATCAAAACCAGTTTAGGCCTCCTGCAGATGCACGACTTATATAGGTGATAAGATATTATCGATGCAAATAAATTTTAATTTAACATATCGATTGATAATAATTTTTCGGTAATGTTAATACAGCCCTTAGGGTTGTATTTAAGCATTAAATACCTTCTATATTTGACATAAAGTTAGAAATTTAAGAATAAATTACACATACATCGATACAATTAATACAAGCATTAATATTTTGTTTCCTCTTTTAGTCTCTTAGATAAAAGCCTAAGGATTGTATGTATCATATTCCATAATTTTTTAATCATCCATTGAAATAAAATTTAAATGGTACGGAATACATTAATTTTTTTTATTTAAAAGCTATTAATCAATTATTGCAATCTTTCGTATGGTAACCTTACTTATAAATTATTCGGAAAACCAAGTACAATCTATAGTTGTGTTTTTAGGCAAGAAAACTTATAATGACATTGCGACATGTGTCATCTTCTTTTTTATTGGTTTCTCTTTTAGTATATAGAAGATTAGCATCCTATATTTTTTTTTTTTTTAATTTTTTTTAATATAGACAATAAAACAATTCTCAATTTTAAATTAACTAATTTTTTTATGATAATTGGGAATATGATTTGAGTTACCAAATATTCCGTAATTAATGTTGAAAACTGTGGACATGACATAGGTCCACCCCGACGCGGGCACACGCGGGTTTGGGGAGGCGAATGAATCTCCATATGAGATGGTCAAATTGAAATTTAAATCGAAGTAGGAGTCGCCACCGAATTTTGTGGTTATTCGGAACCATTCGAGCCCACTCTATGTCGTAGTGGGCCGTATACAAAATACGGCCCATTTCAGATGTCAGAGTTTATTGGGCTCGTCCCTTTGCATTACGATACCGATACCGACATTATCGGATACCGTGTATTGAATGACTCTCGTTGCCAATGGATTCGGACATCCAGAAACCATGGTTCTGAGTAAGGGGTGAGGGTACGTGTTGGGAAGTTCACTAAGAACACCCAACCCCGCCCGCACTTAGCGGCCTTTACTAAGATATCGTTCGTTTTTGGTGTACACGGGTTAGTTCGACGGTTGAATGATATGCAAACATTATTTTCCTAAGCATGTGAGAAAAATAAAATGGGTTGCTAAGTCGTTTAATGCATATTAAACTAATAACGTCAAAGTTATTTTAGCATGTGAAGTTCGTTTTAGTCTAATAAAACGATAAAAACAAATAAATTGCTACAAACACGAGAAAACGAGTTAGTAACGATGAATAAATCGAATAAAGATGTGAATAAAAATATGCATGATTTGAAAAAAGATTTAATGACACGTGATGGATTAACACGTGTTGACCGAGGTCGAAAAAAAAAGTATTAATCGAAATATGTCGCGAAAGTCGCTTTTTATGTAAGGTTCGAAAAGAATAAAAAATAGAAAAGCGAGGAAACGAGAAAAACAGACCCGGCGAACCAGGTCACCGCGCGAGTCGCCTGGAGGGCGCGCGACTCGCGTGGCGGTCTGTTCGGGTTTTTTTATTTTGTCGAAAATCGTTAATTTTTATAAACCCCGTACAAATATGGATTAATTAATACTCGATTTATATTTTCGATATTCGTATTCGATATTCGGTTATGGAATCGATATCGAATAGTCAGAATGTTTTTAGAAAAGGTTTTGAAAAAAGTTTGTTTTGAACGAAAAAGATGTTAATTCTCTCCGCGTATAAAATCGTCGAATTTTGTTTAAAAAGATGTAATGATTTTATTAGCATCAACGAGATTTAATTAATTTAGTTCTTGTTAGATACGATATTCGATTAGAGAATCGATATCGTATTTTAAGAACGTTAAAAAAAAATAATTTTTTTAGTATCGATTATTAGAAATAAAAAATATGTGAGGAACGACCCATATTAAAATACGAAACGACCGACGACACAACGAAAAAAGGAAAAAAAACGTGGAGAAGGAAGAGAAAAGAGAAAGAGTCGGGTTTGATTTACACCCTCAACCTACATGCTTTGTTTTCTCGGTATAGAGCTCGTCGGAAAGTGGCTTAGGCACGGGAGCGTCGAGATGATCCGGGATGAGTTAAGGTGTCGGTTTGGTCGTGTGATGTGGCGGGTTTCGGCCGGCGTGTGGGTCGGTTTTGTCGGGTTGATCTTGACGGTATTTCGGTTCTTTTTGGATGTATGTCGGGGTTGATGAATAATTGTAGATTAATTCTGAATTTTTGATGATTGGTAATGTGTAGATAATGAATGATTTGTGTGTGTCGCGAGGGTCCTATTTATAGGCGCAGAGGTTTAGGAGAGGTATCTTGCTTGGACAACAAGAAATACCGGTTCGGATAGGAAATGTAAGAAGTTGAAAGGAACGAGAAGTCCGTTGCTTGGGAAGAAAGCAAGGAATCTCGGCTGAATGGGGGGGTTTGGCCGAGTATTTGGAGCTCGGTCGGTGTCTGATTCGGTTTCCGGATAGAAATCCTACTTGAGATCGAATTCTATCCTTAAATGGATTTGTTTAACATTTTTTGAGTCTGATTTTTGTAGCAGTTGGAGGCCGAATCAGCCACGTGAGGTGTAACGGCTGACTCGCGTGTCTCGAGAATATTTTTGACCGGGTTTTGACTCGGTCGCTAAAAGACGGTTTTACCCCTGGTGTCGCAATCGACCCAAATTAGTCTCATTTGACTCGAAACGACCCACTGGGCCTGTATTTGAGGTTGGTTTTGTAAGATATGTACTTCGTAATAAGCCTAAACCAAATGTCCATGATTTCGAGCCCATATCCGAGTCCATTAAAGCATGTTCGCGTCTGATCATCATCGGGTGTTTGGCGGGAACTATTATAGACACCCGGCAATCAAAATGTGGGTGTCTCCAGAGCCCCCACTCTGACTGAGGCTTGGACAAGGCGAAAGTCAGAGTAGCTACCAGGCCAATCGAGGATTAAGACCTGACAGACTTCCGATCGGGTCGTTTAAAGTCCATTAGATCTGCGTGAAGGGCTCGCCAGCCATAAGATAAAAATCATACCTGGATAGATGTCAATAATGTCGCGGGGACTTTCTTCTAAAAAAGTCTTGGGTGTGTCTGTTTACAGACACATCCTATCTTCGAATTGCGCGGGAGCTTGCCTTGGCAGCTATGGGTGTGTCTGTTTACAGACACATCCCATCTTAGAATTACGCGGGAGCCTGCATTGGAGGCTACGGGTGTACCTGTTTACAGATACATCCAAAAACGTCCCTTGTGCATTTCCACTAGAGAATTCCTCGGGAGCTGGGATATCTGTCTGTAAATTGCATGTAATATTCAGATAAAATACCGATTCACGCTAGGGAAGGAATGATTTTTTGACTGATTGATTTTTGGAGAAAGATTTTTTTTTGAAAATTTAGAAAATGCCGAAAATTTTGAAAAAAAATTGGAAATAGGAATGCTTAGGATGACTTGATTCTTTATCAGATTCTGACACGGACTGCCAAAATCTTCTGGTTAGGCCTGTATGCCTAGATGAAGAGGGAGATATACCGACAGACTCGACTCTGGACGCGTGAGGACGAGTTAACAGACACGACTTTGACTCTCTAAAGGTTAGACCATGACTCGGTAGGGGATGGGCCACCTAAGATGACAAGACTCTTAAGTTGCGCTACTCCGTAGCCTAGGCGAGTGGCAACACGGTCGAATCCTTGGAATGAGACTGTTTCCGTACGACAGGGCTTTGTGGTAGCAATGTCGTAGACTGGTGTTCTTCTAGATTATTGATTTTTGGGTACATTTCCAAAGTGGGTATTGCCTCGAGTCCTGACAGATTCTTGTCTTCGACTGAGCCGAGTACTAGGACACACTACAGAAAGGAAGCTAGTGTTTGAAAAGTATTTGGATTTTTGTGAGTGGAAGGAAAACTTCTGCCTAAGAGAAGCCCCCAGAATGACAAAGCTAACTGTTGAGAACATGACAGTGTCGTGACCGGAATGATGATGCTTTTTGAATTTGTGTCAGTGTGGGTGATTGTGCCTCTGTTGAAAGGCTGCATACGTATTCACGTGTAGTGAAATCAAACCAAGCCGTAGTTCAGTGAATTGAAAGATATATTATGGTGCCTAGTTTATTAGGGCTCGGTGTGTAACTAGCCATAGCGATGGTTAGGCTAGGTGTGCTCCCAATGATGCCTTGATCAAAGGGCTAGAATATTTAGGATATTGATCCTGTGACTGTGAGCGTTCTCCGGGGTAGCCCCCAGAGGTGGTGTGAACTATTTGGGCATGTTCTATGCCGACTGCAAGTTGAGTTCCCGTGTTTGGGGTTGGTAACTGGTCTGGATGTGAAGAATTGGGACGGGATTTTAACGAGTTTTGCTCTCGGGGATTTTAACGAGTTTTGCTGTCGGGGATTTTAACGTGTTTTGCTCTCGGGGATTTTAAGGAGTTTTGCTCTCAGAGATTTTAACGAGTTTTGCTCTCGGGGATTTCAACGAGTTTTGCTCTCAGGGATTTCAACGAGTTTTGCTCTCAGGGATTTTAACGAGTTTTGCTCTCGGGGCTTTGTATGGTGATTGTGAATTTTGTTATGTAAAGGGGAAGTCGAGTAAAATGACTCGAACTTTGATTGGGATAGGTTTTGATAATGCGGGATCTGGTTTCCATGTCTGGCCCTAATGGTTAGGGATATCCTATGGAGCTTGAATCCTCAAAATTCCGGGCTGCCTCTGGCCTGGGTCTCGGGAAGGTCTTGAGGGTTGTAATGTGGGAAGGCTAAATGTGGTGTTAGCTGACCAGCTTGATTGTTGCTCCCCTATTTGATGGTATGGGTTTTGATAATTTTTGAATTGACCGTTTCACTTGAGTTGATCATTAGCTACGATCATGGGTTTTTGAATTCTTTGGGTTGACCTCTTAGCCCCGGTCGTGGGATTCTTCATTTGGATTGACCGCTTAACCTCGGTCATGGGTGCCTCTCTTTTTTTTTTTATAACGACCTGTTTTTTTTGTTTTGGCCTTTTGCTTCTTTCCTGTACTTTTGATTTCTTTTCGTCCAGTTTTTCTTTTTTTTTGTCACACTAACACTTGAGGTAGTGATTGGTTGATCTTGTTGGATGGGTGTTTATTGTGGGAAATGGGCTTGCCTCCTGTCTTGAACCCAAACTAGAAGACCACCTAGGTTTGTCATAGGATTCGATACCGCTCCTACTAAGGGTGGTTACGTGGCTTTCTACGTCAGACATGGAACAGGTAAAGGAAAACACGGTTCTCAATTTCCTGCAGTCATTATAGATGTGCCTGTAATAGTCACGTGCATGTGCTCACAGTGTATGATGGTGTTCATCATGTTCTCGGAAACACATAAAGAAAGTATATATGAGCAATACAAAAGCTGATTTTATTGAATTTTGAAAAAGAGGACAGAATGCAAAAGACTCTGACTCTGATTTGGAAATGAGGATGTAGGGTATCCTAGACTCGGACTCAGACTTAGACTCGAATCAAATCCGGACTTTCGGACGCTCGGTTGGTTGTTTTTTTTTGCTAAGATCTTCGACAGGTGCCACGACTCGCCTAAACTCGGTTTTGCGCAAATGCAAGAGAGGGGGTCAAACTAGACATGGCCCGGGGTGACGGGATGACAAAGACTCTTGGATCGGGATACTCGAATGTTGACCTAGACAAAGTAACGACCGCGAATTAGACTCGAGCTGCATAAGGGTGAGTCCGAAAATGGGGGCGACCGTGTTTGACCGTGTCGCGTGCTTGGCCCAACCGTGGTGACCTAACCCTAGGTGACTCGAGTGTTCGTAGCATAGGTTCGACTCCGAGAAGGCATCATAAGGACGCCGGTGTAAAGTACCCCTTAAGGTGACCTTGGTCAACTGCTCGGGTGAAGGACAGCCCTGAGTAAGACTAAAGACTCAGATATGACTCAGATGGTGTGGCATCTAAGTGGCTCGAAAGTGGGGTACGTGAGACACATGTAAGACCTGATCCTTAGAGCAACTGTGTCTGATCGCTCTGCTGAAGGGTAGCCCCCGAGTGGGACTGAAGATCGACTCCTAGACGGGTGACTCGTGGATGGTGGGTCTTCCTTAGGATTTGGCAAAGTGGGCCTAGTCCCGTGTGAAGAAAGACCTACGTGTGAGCTATTCCCCAGACTTTGGACCCTAAAGTGTAAGTGGACTTCCCTTTGTAGGAGTTTGTCCTACGTAGATGGGCCGTGCCTTATCAAATAAGGCGGACCGGGATGGGGTGGAAACCCGTGATATAAGATCGACGGAGTTTCGATGCTATGGACTCTAAATACTTATGACAAGACCCGACACTGCTAAATACGGGAAGTCCCAAGAAGAAAGCTTTGAAAAGAGGATTTAGATTAGAAAAAACCCGAGCAAAGTCGGATTGGAAGGCCCGATTTTTTTTGAAAATCGAAAATAAGGTTTATCGGGCCAAGATTTTGAATTTTTTAGAAAAGTTTGGACAGCATACCGGCTAGAAAATAGGCTATTTTGAGTCAAAAATCAAAAGTCCTAAATTCGGTAGCTTTCCGGGTTTGAAAAAAGGACAATTTTCGAAAAAGATGCAAGTTTTTTGAAAACGATGGTTTTTGAAAAGACGAGACATGGATCAAGTAGCATGTAGTCACGGAAACAGTATAATGACGCCATGTATGCTCTTAGTCTAAGTCTCGGTCGGTCGAAATAGGGTCTATACCAACGACGATAGCTTTCTCGCAAATCAGGACGGTCTTCCTAAGCCGAGTTGGTCTTAGAACCTGCCGTAAAACCCATGCGAGTTCCGCCATCGAAGTCTTTAGTGCACCCATTTAGGAATGCACCGTGGTATAGTGGGACGTCGGTCACAAGTAACCGGCCCGGAAAAGAATTGGATTATGCATGACCCATTGAACTAAAACGTGTACATTACTATTCGAACGATTTCTTTTCGAGTCTCACCCTAGGGATGCCGATGGTAAGTGACTCATCAGTTGATCCCCAGCGGAGTCGCCAAATTGTGGACATGACATAGGTCCACCCCGACGCGGGCACACGCGGGTTTGGGGAGGCGAATGAATCTCCATATGAGATGGTCAAATTGAAATTTAAATCGAAGTAGGAGTTGCCACCGAATTTTGTGGTTATTCGGAACCATTCGAGCCCACTCTATGTCGTTGTGGGCCGTATACAAAATACGGCCCATTTCCGATGTCAGAGTTTATTGGGCTCGTCCCTTTGCATTACGATACCGATACCGACATTATCGGATACCGTGTATTGAATGACTCTCGTTGCCAATGGATTAAGACATCCGGAAACCATGGTTCTGAGTAAGGGGTGAGGGTACGTGTTGGGAAGTTCACTAAGAACACCCAATCCCGCCCGCACTTAGCGGCCTTTACTAAGATATCGTTCGTTTTTGGTGTACACGGGTTAGTTCGACGGTTGAATGATATGCAAACATTATTTTCCTAAGCATGTGAGAAAAATAAAATGGGGTTGCTAAGTCGTTTAATGCATATTAAACTAATAACGTCAAAGTTATTTTAGCATGTGAAGTTCGTTTTAGTCTAATAAAACGATAAAAACAAATAAATTGCTACAAACACGAGAAAACAAGTTAGTAACGATGAATAAATCGAATAAAGATGTGAATAAAAATATGTATGAATTGAAAAAAGATTTAATGACACGTGATGGATTAACACGTGTTGACTGAGGTCTAAAAAAAAAGTATTTATCGAAATATGTCGCGAAAGTCGCTTTTTATGTAAGGTTCGAAAAGAAAAAAAAATAGAAAAGCGAGGAAACGAGAAAAACAGACCCGGCGAACCAGGTCACCGCGCGAGTCGCCTGGAGGGCGCGCGACTCGCGTGGCGGTCTGTTCGGGTTTTTTTATTTTGTCGAAAATCGTTAATTTTTTTAAACCGCGTACACATATGGATTAATTTATACTCGATTTATATTTTCGATATTCGTCGTATTCGATATTCGGTTATGGAATCGATATCGAATAGACGGAATGTTTTTAGAAAAGGTTTTGAAAAAAGTTTGTTTTGAACGAAAAAGATGTTAACTCTCTCCGCGTATAAAATCGTCGAATTTTGTTTAAAAAGATGTAATGATTTTATTAGCATCAACAAGATTTAATTAATTTAGTTCTTGTTAGATACAATATTCGATTAGAGAATCGATATCGTATTTTAAGAACGTTAAAAAAAAATAGTTTTTTTAGTATCGATTATTAGAAATAAAAAATATGTGACGAACGACCCATATTAAAATACGAAACGACCGACGACACAACGAAAAAAGGAAAAAAAAAACGTGGAGAAGGAAGAGAAAAGGGAAAGAGTCGGGTTTGATTTACACCCTCAACCTACATGCTTTGTTTTCTCGGTATAGAGCTCGTCGGAAAGTGGCTTAGGCACGGGAGGGTCGAGATGATGCGGGATGAGTTAAGTTGTCGGTTTGGTCGTATGATGTGGCGGGTTTCGGCCGGCGTGTGGGTCGGTTTTGTCGGGTTGATCTTGACGGTATTTCGGTGCTTTTTGGATGTATGTCGGGGTTGATGAATAATTGTAGATTAATTCTGAATTTTTGATGATTGGTAATGGGTAGATAATGAATGATTTGTGTGTGTCGCGAGGGTCCTATTTTTAGGCGCAGAGGTTTAGGAGAGGTATCTTGCTTGGACAACAAGAAATACCGGTTCGGATAGGAAATGTAAGAAGTTGAAAGGAACGAAAAGTCCGTTGCTTGGGAAGAAAGCAAGGAATCTCGGCTGAATGGGGGGGTTTGGCCGAGTATTTGGAGCTCGGTTGGTGTCTGATTCGGTTTCCGGATAGAAATCCTACTTGAGATCGAATTCTATCCTTAAACGGATTTGTTTAATAATTTTTGAGGCTGATTTTTGTAACAGTTGGTGGCCGAATCACCCACGTGAGGTGTCACGGCTGACTCGCGTGTCTCGAGAATATTTTTGACCAGGTTTTGACTCGGTCGCTAAAAGACGGTTTTACCCCTGGTGTCGGAATCGACCCAAATTAGTCTCATTTGACTCGAAACGACCCACTGGTCCTGGATTTTAGGTTGGTTTTGTAAGATATGTACTCCGTAAAAAGCCTAAACTAAATGTCCATGATTTCGAGCCCATATCCGAGTCCATTAAAGTATGTTCGTGTCCGATCATCATCGGGTGTTTGGCGGGAACTATTATAGACACCCGGCGGTCAAAATGTGGGTGTGTACAAAAACAAAAAAAAAGGCGACTAAGAATTAATTTAAAAAATAACGAACAAAGGATTTCAAGGGGGGAAAAATTACAAAAAAAAGGCCCTGTAAGGGGGTTTAAACCCGGGTGGTTTATATCAAAGTTGAAGGCCCTAACCACTTGGTCACAAGTGCATCTATTGTAATGATATGCAGTTTAAATATATTTATTAACTATTTATTCTCAAGATTGGGCCCCTTCCAACTTTGGGCCCTAGGTCGTCGCCCCCCTAGATTACCCATAGGGCCGGCCCTGTGGGGAACCATAGGGTGAAACTCGGTTTATGTGTGTTGGGCTGCTACTTTACTTGGGGTTAGAGTGGAGTTTCCACTTGGGTTTTAATTTCTATTTTCTTATGTTTCTATTCAACCTCTAACACTATATATATATATGTAAACCCCCTCAATTGAGGAGACTATCTTTCATCTCACATCTTACATTAGAATATTATTTTAGGTTTTAGACATTAGATTAGTTGAGGGAGATATTTGGAGGGTGACAATCCAATACTCTCTTATGCTAGATCTAATTAGTTCTTCCTTCAATTAATGTTCAAGACTTCATCTTTATTATAATCAAGTTCTTAATCTTTCTTCCTCTTGCAATTTCCTTCATGTTGGTATAATCTTCTCTCCTTATTTATAGTTTTCATCTCATGTTCTTAGTTTATTTAATTATTTCTTAATTAGTTCTCGTCTTTTTATTTATAGTTTTCATCTCATGTTCTTAGATTATTTAATTATTTCTTAATTAGTTCTCGTCTTTTTATGTTATTATTAGTTTTATCTTCATTTCTATGTTATTGTTATTTTGGTAGAATAGTTATTAGTTCATTTTGATGTTCATTCTATGTCATTAGTTCTATTAATTTCATGATTAGTATAGTGATAGATTAATTAGTGTAGTTTTCATCTTGTTTAGTATTTCATTATTATTAGTGATTTGTTTAGTTAATTTGAATTCTAGTATGATTAGTGAGTAACTTTGTAGTTAGGGGGTTAAGGGAGGAAGATTTGGGTAATACTCCCTCCCATTCTTTGGATTCCTACCATTTGATTAAAATACTATTCACTTATAATCAACTTATGGTAGGAATCCAAAGAATTGGAGGGAGTGTGAATTTGGGATTCTTGTGATTGATATACTTGGATTGGTTTGTCTAGTTTGGAATTTTTGTGTATGTGCCGACTTTACTTGATCACTTTAATTGACTCGTATTCACCCGAATCTATATGGAGAAACTCGAGGTTTGGGTAATTTCGATTAGAGACTTAGCTTTCTCGTCACGAAAGTGGGCTTTAGCGTAGATGGGTCGAGAAACCGAAAGGTGCCTCACCCCTTATCAATCGTGTATCGTTGCGTGATTCCTTTGTTTATGTGAGTCATTTACGATTCCCCGACTCCCCCTAACTCCTTTCCTCTTATTTTAATTCCTCTTAGCTTGTTTAGATTCGTTCATGTTAGCTTAGTGCAATCATTTCAAACCCCCCTTTTTTAGACCCCAAACGTGCTTAGACATAGACTCGACCGACTTCACATAGACCGTCCCTGAGGATCGATCCCGACTTACCGCTACTACGTAGTTACTTTGTCGTGTTTATAAATATTGTTTAACTGTGTGGGTCGCGACGCCCGCGCATCATAGATTTATCAAATATGACATGCACACTTTCTTCGATCATCATGGTTCTTTTATTATAAGCCTTGTAAGCTTTACTATGATCGGCATCCTATGAACACAGCTTCATCACTACGGGGGTCGAATTTTCCTAAGTTATTTTTACCATTGTTATACACAAAACACTTGCTTCCAAAGCATCTAAAATAGGAAATATTTGGTTTTTCACCACGTAGAAACTCATAGGGAGTGTTATTTATTATACTTCTAACCATGACTATATTATGAATGTAGCAAGCGATGTTTCTAGGTAACTTAGTACATAAAAACATAGTTCTAGCCATGCTTTCAAGAGTTCTATTCATGCGTTCTACAACGCCATTTTGTTGAGGTGTCCTAGGGGCCGAAAAGTTATGATCTTGTGGACATGACAAAGGTCCACCCCGACACGGCCACGCGCAGGTTTGGGGAGGCGAATGGATCTCCATATGAGATGGGTCGAATTGAAATTTAAATCGAAGAGGGGTCACCACCGAACTTTGTGGGAGTTCGGGCCCGTTCGAACCCACTCTATATCTTAGTGGGCCGTGTACAAAATACGGCCCATTCCAATCTCAGAGTTTATTGGGTTTGTCCCTTTGCATTTTGATACCGATACCGACATGATCGGTTACCGTGTATTGAATGACTCTCGTGCGCTAACGGTTTCGGACATCCGAAAACCGAGGTTCTGAGTAAGGGGTGGGGGTACGTGTTGGGAAGTTCAGAAAGAACACCCAACCCCGCCCGCACTTAGCGGCCTCTACTAAGATATCGTTTGATTTTTTAATACGCGCGTTAGTAATACAGTGAATGATATGCAAACAATGTTTTGACTAAACATGCGAAAATTAGAATAAATTGCTACGTCGATTTAATGCATCTAAGATTAACGTCAAAGTTATATTTAGCATGCGAGATTCTTTTAGTACAATTAAAGAAATAACGAAAATAAATCGACAAAATAGAAACAAACATGTTAGTAACGATGACAACGATAATAACGGTTTGAAAGAAATATAGAATGCTTATAGAATAATGTAAAATGATGCATGGTTTTGAAAAATAGTAGGTCACGTGATAGACTTGACACGTGTTGACCGAAGTCATGAAAAAATTATTATCGAGACTCGAATGGCATTGTGGGACTCACGGTTTTGACGTGATAAGGGGCCACTCGACCAAGTCATAGAGGGACTCAACCGAGTGGACCTATGAAAAAGTTTCTGTCCCGTATTTCGAGACGTTCACTTGACCGAGTCATGAGAGGACTCGACCGAGTGCACGGCCACTCGATCGAGTCATTGCGAGACTCGACGGAGTGGTTGTCAAAAAAACCTCTTGCCTTGTTTTTTGGGGTGTCACTCGACCGAGTGGGCTAGACACTCGATCGAGTGGGCTAGACACTCGATCGAGTGCCCCTTGTACGAACTAGGGTTCGCTTTGCAATTTATTATTGATTTCGAAATTGCCTTTTGATTTTGGAAAGTCGGTGATTTTATTGAGTCGGGCATAAATATTGTAAGATTTATGCTCGATTCGGACATTGATACTCGTCATATCCGATATTCGATTATCGAATCGATATCGAATATTTAGAGTGAAATCTAGAAAAATATGTTTGTAAATCGTTTTAAATCAACTAACACGAAATAGATTATCTTCGCGTTTATAGTGTCGTAACTAATTCTTTCGAATTATGTGATCAGTATTTTTAGTATCAATGAATTCGTTTTAGTTAGATTTATTTGATTAATTCGTTTAGATATGACATCCAATTATTGAATTGGCATCGAATCTAAAGAATGACTCTTTATGATTACTTGAATTAAAAAGGACTTATTTTGATTCCCTCCGCATCCCAACATCGTAATAAATCTTTGCGGATTGTGGGATGTCGGATCCGTGTCAACGGGTTTCAACTCAACTAAAAAAAGTGTTTTATTTAAAAATAGTTTTAAAATTTGAAGAATATGCGATGAATGATAATATGATGATGCTAAAAAATAAAAAAAGACGATTTTGTTGCAATTGACTCGCTTCAACAATCAAATATTCGGGGTGTCGGGATAAGCAACCGACCCTGGAGGTAAAACAACTTTGTATTCATATTTCCTTATTCCGTCATCCTTCATATTTGACACGAATTAGCGAGTATTTTAGTGTCTTATACTAGTAGTATTAACGATATTATAAACGCGACAATACGATAAGATAAAATAAATAAAAAAACGACAACGACAAACGGACGGACAACGCGAGGAGAAAAGAGGAGAAGAAAGGAGAAATCGGGATTGTGCACCCTCAACCTACATGTTCCTTGTTCTCGGACGGGACTCATTAATTGTGGCTTGCACATGAGTATCAAGATGTAGACGGAGTTATGGCGGTTTAAGGTTTGATTCCTAGATGCTAGGGTTTAGGGTTTAGGGTTTTTGAAAGTGTGTAAAAGGTGTATTGTGTGTAGGGTCGGTAATAGGGTTGTAAAAAATTGTGTTTTGTGCATGCAAAGGGGAGTATATATAGGCAATGGTTACCTCACCCGTCTAGGGTTACTCGACCGAGTGTCCTGCTGACTCGGTCGAGTGGCCCAAAGCTGCCGCAGACGGGCCTGTTTGAGGGCCCACTCGATCGAGTGGGCTGACACTCGATCGAGTGGGCTGACACTCGATCGAGTGGGTCAGCTGGAGCGAAGGAGTCCGGACTTTGGACCTTGAGTTGGGTATTTTTGTAGACCTTATATTTGGGTTGGACTTTTGATGTTTGCATGGCTATTTTTTGTGTTCTCGGAAACGGCTTTGACCGGGGTTTGACCCGATCGCTAAAAGTCGGTTTTATTTTTGGTGTCGGTTTCGACCCAAATTAGTCTTATTTGATTGGAAACGACCCACTGGGCCTGAATTTGAGGTTGGTTTTGTGAGATTTTTACTCCGTAAAAAAAGCCCAAGCTAGAAACTAATGGTTTCGGGCTCATATCCAAGCGCGTGGAAACATGTTTGCGTCCGATCATCATCAAGGTGTTTTTTGGAAACTGTTATAGACACCTAGCAGCCAAATGTGGGTGTCTACAGGGCCCCCACTCTGACTGAGGCTTGGACAGGGCGAAGGTCAGAGTAGCCGCCAGGCCAATCGAGGATTAAGACCTGGCAGACTTCCGGTTGGGTCGTTTATAGTCCATTGGACTTGTGTAGAAGGTCTCGCCAGCCATAAGATAGATATCATACCTGAGCTGATGATGATAACTCCGTGGGGAATTTGGACTTGTCGTGTAAGTCCCGGGTGTGGCTATATGTGGGCCCATCCCGTGAAAATGCCGCCTTGGGCTTTCCGCTGGGGAGATATGTTAGCTATGTGGGCTTATTTCTGAAGCCTTGAGTCGTACCTGTATAAGTTACATAAAGTTTTGCATGCAACACGTAGGTAAAACATGACTCGCGCTGGGGAATAAAATTTGCATTTTTCTAATTTTGGATTTTTGAAAATTCTTGAATTTTTGAAAATTTTTGACTCCATAAAAATTTAGGAAAGCTCGGGATGCCTAATTTCCGTGCTAATACTGAGGAATCTGAGACTAGGCCTGTATGTTTGAGCCTGTTAGAATTAGGAAACTTTGTGGGAAGAAGATATGGAAAGAGGGTGTAGAACTTGATGTTATAAATACCCTTCCCTTGTCTTAATTTTCTTCACAACTTCCTCACAATTCCATTTTCCTCAAAAAAAAAGAAAGCTCTTTATTCCTTCAAAGAATTGTAGTCATGGGAATCGAGCGATTGACCGCGATGTTGCAAGAATGGTCCCGACGCTTTAGGGACACAGATAGGGTGGCTCTGAACCAGACGGGTATTACTTAGCTGTTTACGTTCCGCTAGATGCAGGTTGACCGTTATTTCCTTGATGCTTGTTTCCTATTGGGACGACACATATCATGTCTTTGCCTTTCGGGGCGAAATCTGTCCTTTACCCGAGGAGATTGCTGCTGTGGGAGGTTGGAACTCGATTCTTCGCCCTGCTGTCCCGTTTTCGGTCCACGATACAAGGAGGAAGCTTCGAGAATTTTTAGGACTTTCCCACAATGAAGTATCTCGAATGGCTGAAGACGATACTATTTCACTGATTGATTTGGCCGAGAAATTTATGAACCCGCATGATGTCCGGGTCAGACCGATTCACAGCTGTAGGGCTTTGTCTTTTTGCATGCTCCATGTTTATGCTTTTGAATGTCACATGGATTTGTTGTCGTGCATGGGCGACGTCCGTCTTTTTACCGTGGTTGATCTGATGGAGACGGAGCATAGTCCAGCCTGGCTGATCACGGGAGAAATTATCCAGGGCTTAGATAATCGTAAGAGAGATTCGTCGGTCCGCCTTACCGGGAGCACCCGTTTGCTGCAGGTATTTTGGAATTTTCTGATTTTTTTGATTTTCTCAATTTTCGATTTTTTGATTTTTTCGCGATTTTTCTGCTGCGGTGGGCACTCGATCGGGTGCCCTCGTAAAAACCTCCTGTTTCGATTTCAGAGGTGCCGCTCGATCGAGTGACCCCTAGGCACTCGATCGAGTGCCCTTAGGCGGACGCCTATTTTGTCTCGGGAACTCATATTTTTGTTTCTTTTCTCAGATTTGGCTATTCGAGAGGCTATCGGTCATAGATCCTTCCCTTGACTCGAGTAGATACCGTCTGAATCAGGTGATGACAAGGAGACGGGCTATCGATTTTTCTCGCCAGATTACTCAGAAATACTGGGATGAAGTGTTGTCTTTTCATAGCGGTCCGTTGATTCGATGGGTAGTGCCATGGTGGCACATCTATGTTTGGAAGGGCTTGGCTCCGAGGGATAAGGCTCGTTACCAGGTAATTTTGTATTTCAGGCAGACGGCCCATCTTTATCCCGACCGCATACTGAGGCAGTATGGTTGGTCCCAGAGGATCCCGGAGGTTGAAGAAGTTGTGAGTGAATCTACCCAACTGACTGATGTGATGTGCGATACCTGGATGCAGCGTTGGTACACCCGGCACACTTGGCCCATTCCCAAATCTCTTCATTCAATATGGGTTTCAGAATCCTATGTGAAGTGGACTAAAGCAGATAATGCCAAAACCCGAGCTGCTCTGAAGGTTGACGAAGCTTTCGACCTGCTGCGAAGGGAGCAAGTTAAAGACAATAGGGGCTTCTTTGATGAAGGTGATACTCCGGCTACACTGGTCCGTCTTATGTCATGTCAAAGAGGAAGGTCTAGGACTCAAGCTGAAGGGTCTAGTGCTAGAGGTGCGCGGGGGAAAGTGAGCCCCCAGACTGACTTAGAAAGGAGACTTGGCCAAAGACTAGCAGTGCAGGACCGACTTGGCCCGCGAGACAGGCTACCTGAGCACGTACGGGCTCGACTTGGACCGGTGACCATGGCAGAAGACCCGCTGTCGAAGAAACGGGTTAGAGCTAAGGAGGTTCCTCTCGTGATTCGGGAACGCTCGCCACCGCTCTGGCGACCTCGGGCTCCGCGCGACCTAAAGTATAAGGGAAAGGGCAAAATGCATGAACATTAGTCTCCTTAGTTTTATTATTTAGTATTATTATTATTATTGTGGTGTGTTTTTTTTTTGTTTTTGCCGTTTTTTTTGTAATGACATATTAGTGAATACCGTTCCCGTCTTTTTCATTATTGTAGTGGTTGTACCCTTTTGAGGGGTTGCCTACTTATCCACAATTAACGGAATCAAACCAAACGTTGTTCAAACCATATTTTTTTGCAATTTTTCGAAATACATCAAGACTATTAGTTCGAGATGTGCGACAGTAAGATAAGTAACCCTAGCTTATTGACTTCCTTATAATTTTTGAAAATTTATAAAAAGACAAATTTTTATAAACTTTTCCTTTGCAAATGACATTGAGATGAGGTTTTAGGGGTAGTAGCGCTTCAACTGGTCCAAGTTGGTTGGGTTGACGAATTTGTTCACGTCCAAGTCCGTCAGCATCATTGCTCCTCCTGATAGGACCTTCTTTACTAAATACGGCACAACCCAATTGGGTTTGAATTTTCCTCTGGGGTCGACCGGTAGTAATGCACGGACCGATTTTAAAACCAGATCCCCTTCCTTGATGTTTCTGGGCCTAACCCTTTTGTTGAAAACCCGTTGTATCGTTTTCTGGTATATCTGAATGTTGTTGAGGGCCCGGGACCGACGTTCGTCTAGGAGAACCAG
Organism: Agrostemma githago; assembly: GCA_958450325.1. Lineage (NCBI taxonomy): Eukaryota > Viridiplantae > Streptophyta > Magnoliopsida > Caryophyllales > Caryophyllaceae > Agrostemma > Agrostemma githago. Next base: position 55,028,445 of record OY288252.1, on the reverse strand, counting down.
TGAATCGTATCGGGCTTGGACCCAATCTGCTTCTGGCACTTGGCTTTCAAGTAAAATCCTGAGGGATGGTACTTCTAGCTCGACCGGTTGGACTGCTTCCATTCCATATGTCAAACAATATGGGGTTGCTTCGGTCGCGTTGCGAATTGACGTCTGATACCCTCAAAGGGCAAAAGGTATTTTATCGGGCCAGTCTCGATAATTCTCAGCCATCTTTTTAAGTATGGTGACAATTGTTTTATTGGCCGCTTCAACCGCTCCATTTGTTTGGGGACGGTAAGGTGAAGATCTATGCCTTTGGATTTTGTATTTTTTTAGCAACGCAGCGATTTCAGCTTGGAAGTGGGTCCCGTGATCACAGATAAACTCGTGCGGGATCCCGTATCGGCATATAATCTTGTTTTGGATAAATTCGGCCAAATGCTTGGCGTTCAAGATCCAATACGACTCGGCTTCGACCCATTTGGTGAAATAGTCGATAGCTACCAAAATGAAACAGTGGTCTCCCGTCCCGGAAGGATGTACTTTGCCAATTATATCAATACCCTACGTCGAAAACGGCCATGGCGATGTCATGGTGTAAAGTAGGGACGATGGCATATGCTACACATTGGCGAAAATCTGACAGTTATGGCAGTGTTTGACATATGATTGGCAGTCAGTTTCCATGTTGTTCCAATAATATCCGAGCCTCATGATTTTCCGAGCTAGCATATGGACATTCATATGCGGGCCATTTTCACCATCGTGTACCTCACCAATGATCTTCTCGGCTTGTATCTTGTCGACACATAGAAGGAGAGACCCCTGTGCCGTCTTTTTGTATAATTGTCCATCGTCTGTACGAACAAATTGGGTGGCCAACCTTTGCATGGCTTTCTTGGCCCAGTTTTCAGTTCCCGGGGGATATTCTCCCATCGTCAGATAGGTTAGAATAGCCTGATACCAAGGTTCCGGATCAGTTATTTCGATGTCTTTGATGACATGGATATATGCCGGCTCGGACCGTCTTTCGACGCAAATCGGCATGCTGGTCAGGTGCTCCGGGATATTCAACAGAGATGCTAATTTGGAAAGTGCATCTGCAAATTGATTTTCCTCCCGAGGTAGATAGATGTATTCTACCTTTTGGAATTGTTTCTCTAAAATCTTACTCGCGCTTGGTAAGCCACGAGATTGGCGTTCCGAGTTTTCCATTTTTGGAGCGCTTGATTGATGACTAGCGATGAGTCACCATGGACCCGGAGGTTCGCTACCCCTAAGTCAGCGGCGGCTTACAACCCGTGAATGCATGCTTCATATTCGGCTGCGTTGGTAGTCACATCAAAGTCCAGTTTAATGGATAACGGGGTGTGTTCCCCTTTTGGTGATATTAGCAGAATCCCGACCCCATATCCTCGAAAGTTGGATGCCCCATCAAAATATGAATCCCATGTTCTGGTATCGGTATGGAATATGTCTTCATCTGGAAAGGCCCAAGTATCGGTGTGCCCTTCTTTAGATACCGGGCTATCGGCAAGGAATTCTGCTACTACCCGGCCTTTGATGGCTTTTAATGGTATGAACTTGAGGTCAAACTCTGCTAACATTAAAGTCCATCTGGACATCCTGCCATTGAGGATGGGCTTCTCGAACAAGTACTTGATAGGATCCATTTTGGATAAAACGTGTACCTCGTGGCTAAGCATATAGTGTCGGAGCTTTTTAGTGGACCAAACTAAAGCTAGGCTCGTCTTTTCGAGCATTGTGTACTTGCACTCGTACTCTAGGAACTTCTTACTGATGTAGTAGATAGCCCGTTCTTCTGAATCGATTGTCTGGGCCAGCATAGCCCCAATGGCTGTCTCAGTCGCTGTTGGGTATAACGACAAAGGCAGACCGGGTTGAGGTGACATCAATACCGGCGGTGTAGACAGAATCTCTTTGATTTTATCGAAAGCTGTTTGACACTTATCGTTCCACAGTACTCGTTCTCCTATCTTCAGTTTCTTGAAGATGGGCTCACATACCATAGTTAGCTTTGAAATGAATCGGCTGATGTATTGGACTTTCCCGAGAGACCCCCTTATTTCTTTTTCGGTTTTGGGTGGCTGCATCTCGGTGATGGCTTTGATTTTAGCTGGGTCGACCTCGATGCCGCGTTGGCTAACGATATGGCCCAGTAATTTGCCCGATGTTACCCCGAAACTGCACTTTTGAGGGTTTAGCCTCATATTGTACTTACGGAATCGGGTGAAGAACTTCCTTAGGGCCGTGATGTGCCCGCTTCGATCTTTGGATTTGACGATCATATCGTCCACATAAACCTCCACTTTTTTATGCATCATATCGTGTAATAAAGTAGTGGCGGTTCGTTGATAAGTGGCCCCGGCGTTGATGAGCCCAAATGGCATAACGGTGTAACAGTAAGTACCCTAAGGTGTAATGAAGGTGGTTTTACTCATATCTTCTTTCGCCATTTTGATTTGATTGTACCCGGCATACCCGTCCATAAATGTTAGAAGGGCATGATCGGCCGTGTTGTCTACCAGTATGTCGATGTGTGGTAACTGAAAATTGTCTTTCAGGCTGGTGATCGCCTCCCAATCGGATCGATCGTTAACGAAGGACGGGGGATCAAACGATATTTGTAAGACTCGGAATAACACAAAAACTACTAGAGTAATCGTGGTAAGTCGACGTCGATCCACAGGAAACGGTGTGTGTTTGTGAAGCTTAAAGTGTCGTGTTCGATGTCTTAGAGGGGGGTTTTCTAGGGTCGAGTCTAAACTAAGGGAATATCTAGAGAAATGGCTAAGGGTGTCAATCTAGGGAAAAGGTGTTGGGGAGAAGTCGGGATTCGGTACTTGGAGTCTAAGAAGGTCGGAATCGAGTTTTTGTCGCAATATTGATAAATTCACCTAAAATCTCGCTTTCGCGGCGAATGAGGGTAAGTCCCTAGTCATGGTAATTTCTACCCCGAGTTTCCCCATATTGATAGAAATTAGTCGAGGTCGGTCTAGTTGGCCGGACTAAAACAACAATGACACAACACCATAAATAAGATAAACCAACATGCAAGCAACCCACCAACATCCCTATATTCAAATAATCCAAGCCCTCATCCCTAAACTCCCCAACAAGAAATCTACTCACAAATCATTATGAAAAACAACAAAATATCTATTAAGGGGAAAATTACTACAACATGCATATAAAATAGATCTAATGAAATTAACAACACCAATATGATCTAGAGAAGATGATGATGAGTAAACAACATAAAACCTAAACTAGAGATTAGAGAGTGGAAGAGAATTATACCAACTATGTAGATCTATAAGAAATAAGAAGATATCATAGATAAAGATTGAATCTTTGATGATTAAAATGTAGAACTTGTCACTAATCCTCCAATAAACCCAACAAATCTTCAAATAAAACTTGAATAATCTTCTTACAAACTTCATATCTAGATAATTGTTGATGGAAACTTGTAGATCTACTATTAATTACTATGTAAACTACTAGAATTTTTGGAAGATTTTTCTAGATTACTACTACTAATGGATGGTGTAATAGGATGGTGGAGTGGTGTAATGGCTTCCCTCCTTAGCACAATGGAGAGGTGACTTGGGCAATAAACTAGGGTAACATATATATAGTAATCTCTTAATGAGTATTTAATCTAAAGCCCAAATCCAACTTTATGCTCCATTAGTGAGACAATCTCCCTTAACATCTTCATGGGGTGAAACTTCGCCCTGCGGACTTGACGATAATTCCCACCGGGTGAAATTTCACCCGGTCAGTTTCGCCTGGTGGGGAGTTCTCGGAAAATCTTCGGGAGGCATTTTTTCGTCGGGTGAAATTTCGCCCGGTGGTGTCTCACCGGGTGAAATTTCGCCCGGTCATTTTTTCTGGCCTCGAATCTTGTCTCATTCTTCGTTGTATTATCGGATGGCTTTAAACTTTAAGTTGTGTGCTTTGCTCTTTGGACGATTTTCCATTCTCTTGTGCTCGTGGAAGCTTAATCGTGATTTTGGTGCCAAATCCTATCAAAATTGATAGAAAAACTACCAAAAACACGTAAAACGCACAAGAGGGACGCCAATGCGAGAAATACGCAAAATATGGCGATAATCGCACTCAAGACTCGCAAAACGAGGGAAAAACGGGTCTAAATGGAGGGAAAAACGGTCTAAATTTAGCACACAACAATCCCCCCACACTAAACCGTTGCTCGTCCTCGAGCAAAGACCCAAAAAGAAACAACAAACTACTACTACTAGCTAGACTATGCTAAGCCGATACAGGGCAATTAACGGGCCCGCTCCGTCCCTTCAACTCACATCGAAATACTTATGAGGTAAAGTACTCTCATGCGAGGCAAGTTGGGGCTTGCTCAAAATGGTGGATGCGACTAAACACACGAAAGAATAGACGCATCCAAAGCAAAAATAAAACACCGAATTCCTCATCGAGACGGCCGGAAAAGACACCGATTACTTACCTAAAACAACAATAGACTTCCAAGATAGATGACCCACGTAAACAAGGACCAAAGCCTAATACTATGACAATTAAGCAATATAGATGTTGATAACTTAGCCTAGGTCCGCCTAATCTTCTAAAGGGGTACTACGTGGCGTATAATGGAGTCGAAAAAGTGAACCATGGATTCGTTCGACACTGTAGGTAGGTGCAGTCCCGCTCTTTTTGGCTAAGCCAAGAGGGTCGTTCCAAAACTCGAATTTCCTAAATTAGCCCAAATAAAAAGAAGGTGGAGTGTTTACAATTATTGGGATGGATCGACTCATCACCGCTATCTTCCGACCTCGGGACTCGGTCCTCTAGTTGGCACTTCACGATGATGAATCGATCAAAGGGCTCTTTTTTTTTTATTTTTTTTTGTGTAAACTTATTGTGATGATGTATAGGTGGAGGAAAAATAGGTAATCGAGAACGCGCGCTATTCCCGGATAACCCACAAAAGGCGGAAAGGATTTGGACTAAAGGTGCAATGGTCATTCGAGCAAGGTCACCTAGAAAACGGGATGCGGGAACCAAGGCCTAACTCCTCCATGGGTGGTCAAGGTGGTCAAATGCAAATCCCGAAGTAAACCTCTAGTAGAAAAGGTGGACTCAAAGCTAAAGGATCAACAAATTCATTGCCTAAGAGTCATTCTACTAGACTAAGATACAAAATCTACAATGGGTTATCTACAATGAGATGTAAACTCTTGTTATAAGTTTGTAATCGGGTTTTCGAAAGGTTTTAATCCTAGACACGCTATACAAAAACAAAACAAAACAAAACACACGAAAATGAAAAAGCAAAATAAAAGAAAACACAAGTAAGGTCATGAACTCCATACTCCATCATTCATTAAAGCACACAAAATCAACCACAACACCCAAATGCTCAACTTCAAGAGCCTCCAATAGCAACAACCTAACTCCTCTACAAAATTAAAGAAGAAAGAAGGAAGGAAGTTACCAAGTGGGTGCTTTCATAATCTCTTCAATTCATGCTATTAAGGTGGTGGTTACCTGTAAGAGTAGAGAACAAGACCATACACAGGACACGAAACATAACGAGAAACAAGAAAAGAAAATGTTTTTGATTTTTCGAGTTTTTCAAATTTTTATGGATTTTTGAAAAGATTTTTGAAAAATAAAAGATAGTAGACTCCTCCCCACACTAAAACTGTACATTGTCCTCAATGGAGAAGTAGGGAAGAACGAGAGAAATGAAAAAGAAAAAGAAGAAAAATCTTTTTGGATTTTTATGATTTTTCAAATGTTTTTGGGTTTTATAATTTTTTGAATGTTTTTGGATTTTTCAAAATTTTTGAGAAAAGAAAAAGGAAAACGAAATAAAGAAAACGATAAGATAGTGGCGGGCCTAGGTGCAATCACATCACCTAGACCCTAGCCAAGTGGCTAAGAAAATGAAAATGAAATAAAATGAAAATGAAATAAAATGAAAGGGTGAAAAATTGGGCGTAGGTGTATTCACGTCACCTAGCCTAGATTAAGAAAAATTGAGAAAGATTGATAAAAAATTTGGATTTTTCAAAAGGGGTCAATGGCGTAATCACGTCGCCAAGGGACCGGGAGCAATACCAAGGCCGCGACGGCCGCAAAAAATCATTAGATGGGACGGTGGGACAGCTTGCAATTTTGTTCAAGATAAAACAATCACAATGATTATATTGATGGGACAGGGAACAAGGAACAACATTAATTCACATACAATGATAGATGATTAAGACTCACCGACGCCACACATATATACCCACAACACATACAAACCATATTATCTACCGACTCTTGTAGGGGGGTCTAGTTCGAATAGTCATTTGACGTAAAGGAGGCCGTGGGAGTTCCCAAACCGGCATACTCCCAAACTCCTACATCCCCCGAGTTGTTCAGTCGAAATTCACAGGGACCTGGAGGTAGGTCCCAATTACGAGGGTTATAAATATTGGTTCGGTACTTGCTGGGGACAATTAAGGCACGGTCATGGCTAAGAGAGACGAGGCGGTGGTCAGGTACATGAAAGATCCAAGTAGGGAAATAGGCCTCGTCAAGCCAGACACGGGGGTCATGTGGTTTAAGATGGTCGGTCGCATAACCCAAATTTTTCGCTATTAAAGTCACAAGACCACCACAGTCGACAGAGGGGCGTTGGTCAATAATAATTTGATGAAAGTGTAACGCCACGACGATAGGTAGGTCTAGGGGGTAAGGGTTACCGAGTAAAGAGTCACATATCAATTGTAAGACACACACATTGAGGTTAATGATATTGTTGATAGATGGCAAAAGACAGTGAGAAAGGATTTCAACGAAATAACGAATGGCTGGGTTACGGATTTCAGTGGTAAAACTAAAGTTGGGTTCGAAATCACGTTGACCCGGCGCTATACGCCTCCACAAGTCTCTCCTAGTCGCACTACTTTGCGAATCACTTAGGGGTCTACTTAGTCCGGTACCCGATGAGGGTAAACCTAGAGCTAAGCTAAAGTCGGAAATATTTAAACAGTGATTTCTACCAAACAAATTAAATTTGAACTCTTTATGTGTGGTCGGGTTATCGATTGTAAAGGTACCTAAAAAATCACAAGTCAAGTCTTTATTTGTGCAAGGCACAAAATCAAGGAGTTTACTAATACCAATTCTAGACGATAACTCTCTAATATCGTTCTTAATTCCTAGAGTTTTCATTGTGAATGGACAAGGCCATCTCGTACTCTGAAAGTTCTTTTCAGAGAAGGTATGAGCAAGGGGTGAATTAGGGCACGGTAAAAGTTTAGCGGACTTACTAGAAAATGAATGCTTAGAAGGATTAGAAGTCGAGGCCATACCTTGTTTACGCGCGGCTCGTTGAGCTCTTGTTTCCATGATAATAATTTGCAAGAAAAATCCCAAAACTTTTGTTTCTCCTTTCTTCAAAAACCCAAAATAAATATTCACCCAAGTATGGAAAGGAGTTATGAATGGAGGTTGAATGTGGTGTATGGAAGGTGGTGTAATGATTTTGTGATGGTTGAAAGGGTGAAATGATGAGTAAGGTGAAAAAGGTGGTATAAATAAGGGTGTTTGAGGAGGGAAAGTGAAAGTTTTAAAGTTAGTAGTAAAAATTTGGTGTAAAAATATTTGGAGAGAAAGTTATGTTGAGGTAAATCGTTGGAGGGAGATGAAAATGTAGTGAGTGAGTAAAAGTGTAGGTGATCCGGCCAAGTCACACTGCCGGGTGAAATTTCACCCGGTCGGGCACCATCGGGTGAAATTTCACCCGACGACTTTTCGTCGTGAAAATCGTTTTTGCCAACATTTTCCACCGGGTGAAATTTCACCCGGTCAAAATATCACTGGGCGAAATTTCGCCCGGTGGTATATTCTTCGGTTCCGGCAATTCTGGCAACTTTTCCGTGGGGCGAAGTTTCGCCCGGTCGAGTCTCACCGGGCGAAGTTTCGTCCGGCGGTCTTCTTTGCTGCGTTTTTCCGCCTTGCCATTTCATGGCTCTTCAATAATCACCTAGAGATTCAAATATATGACTCGACTCACATTACATAATCAATATCTCCCACAAACATGCTTGTGGTCTTCGATTTAAGCTCCATAACTTTTCCAAAAGTTTGATCTTCATCCAAATTAAGCTCCATTGTGAAATCCAATTTCAACCATTCTTCTCAAGCTAACAAAACTAATAAACTCAAAGAAATATGATAGATGTATACAAGGTGGTTGTTCAGGATACCACCAAACCTACATCAATTGCGAGAGGGGTTCAAACATCGCTCCCCGATGGGAGCTCACCAAACTTCATAGTAGCAAAGGTCTCACGAATATGACCGGGATGATAAATCTTCAAACGTTGCCCATTAACCATAAATTTCCCGGTTTCCGGGCTAGATATCTCTATTGATCCACATGGTTGCACTCCGGTCACTTCGAATGGACCCGACCATTTTGATTTCAACTTACCGGGAAAGAGCTTAAAGCGAGAGTTGAAAAGTAATACCTTATCACCAACGGAGAAGTCCTTACGTAGAATTCGAGAATCGTGCCATTGGCGAGTTCGTTCTTTGTAGATCTTCGAATTCTCGTAGGCTTCAAGTCTTAGTTCTTCCAATTCTTGTAGTTGGAGAAGGCGATTATTTCGTACAACACTCTCATCGAAGTTTAGCTCTTTGATTGCCCATTTGGCTTTGTGTTCTAGCTCCACCGGTAAATGACAAGCTTTGCCATACACAAGACGATAAGGAGTGGTTCCAATCGGCGCTTTGTAAGCTGTCCTCAATGCCCAAAGGGCGTCATTTAATTTCAATGACCAATCCTTTCGGTGTGTATTTACAACTTTCTCTAAAATTCCCTTGATTTGACGGTTGGAGATCTCGGCTTGCCCATTTGATTGAGGGTGGTACGCTAAGGACATCTTGTGAGTGATACCATATTTCCTAAGAAGGTGCTCAAAGGTATCTTTCCTAAAACGAGAGCCTCCATCACTAATTATGGCTCTAGGCATACCGAATCTCGGGAAAATCACGTTCTTGAAAAGCTTGATTACAACCTTGGAGTCATTAGTAGGGGAAGCTACGGCCTCGATCCATTTTGAGACATAATCAACCGTGACTAGAATATACTTGTTACCAAAAGAGGATGTGAACGGACTCATGAAATCAATGCCCCAAACATCGAACAATTCAATCTACAAGATAGGTTGAAGGGGCGTCTCATTTCTTCTTGTAATATTGCCGCTTCGTTGACATGCATCGCATGTGAGAATGAAAGCTCGAATGTCTTTAAACATGGAAGGCCACCAAAACCCGCTTTGGAGAACCTTGGCAATTGTCTTTTGGTTGGCCAAGTGTCCACCATAAGATGTCGAGTGAAGGTGCTTCACAATATTATATCCTTCTTCGGCCGTAACACACCGTCGGTAAATTCCATCTACGCATCGGCGAAATAAATAAGGCTCGTCCTAATAATAGCGTCGGGCTTCATAACGTAGTTTCTTCCTCTCTTGCTTGGAATAATCGTCCGGAATATAAATAGACACTAAGAAATTGACGATCTCGGCATACCAAGGTGTAATAGTTTCAACGGCCATCAAGGCCTCATCTCTCATAACTTCATTGATGGGAATGTCATCTTCTTCATTGCTCTCTTTACTAACCGTTAGTCTACTAAGATGATCCGCTACCAAGTTCTCCGATACGGCTTTGTCTTTAATCTCAATATCGAATTCTTGCAAAAGGAGCACCCATCGAAAGAGTCGGGACTTTGTCTCCTTTTTAGACATGATGTATCGAATCGCCGCATGATCGGTATGGATAATGACTTTGGAACCGGTAACATAATTTTGAAATTTCTCCATGGCATAGACAACGGCAAGCTTCTCTTTTTCGGTTGTGGTGTACCTCGATTGGGCTTCATCTAAGGTCTTGCTTGCATAATATATCACATGTAGCTTCTTATCAACCCATTGACCTAAAACGGCACCAACGGCAAAATCGGATGCATCGCACATGATTTCAAATGGAAGATTCCAATCGGGAGCTTTGATTATTGGTGTGGTAGTGAGAGCGGTCTTTATCCTACAAAAGGCCTCAAGACACGAGTCATCGAAAACAAAAGGTGCATCTTTCATAAGCAAAGAAGTCAAAGGCTTAGCAATCTTAGAAAAGTCTTTAATAAATCGTCTATAAAAACCGGCGTGACCTAGAAAACTCCTCACCCCTTTAACATTCGTAGGTGGTGGCAAGTTCTCAATCACGGAGACTTTCGCCTTATCGACTTCAACTCCTCTATTAGAAACAATATGACCTAGGACAACACCTTGTTCAACCATAAAATGACACTTTTCCCAATTTAAAACAAGTCTATACTCTTCACATCGAGTCAACACTTGATCAAGATTTTCAAGACAAGAATCAAAAGATGTACCATGGACACTAAAATAATCCATAAAAACTTCCATGGATTTTTCAATAAATCGGAGAAAATAGCCATCATACATATTTGAAATGTTCCTGGCGCATTACACAATCCAAATGGCATCTTCTATAAGCATAGGTGCCATAGGGATAAGTAAAAGTGGTCTTCTCTTGGTCATCGGGATAAATAGGAATTTGAAGAAATCCGGAATGACCATCGAGGAAACAAAATATGAATGATGCGCCAATCTTTCAAGGATTTGATCAATAAAGGGAAGGGGGAAATGGTCTTTTATGGTGGCCGTGTTCAATTTACGATAGTCTATACACATGCGCCAGCCGGTAATAGTCCTAGTGGAAATTGACTCACCCTTTTCTCCTTTAACAACCGTCATTCCTCCTTTTTTCGGCACAACTTGTACGGGGCTAACCCATTTACTTCCGGTTATTGGGTATATAATGTTAGCCTCATACAACTTAAATACTTCCTTCATGACAACCTCTTTCATGGTGGGGTTCAACCTACGTTGACCCTCAACCGAAGGACGGTGGTCATCATCAAGGATGATCCTATGCATACAAACATTTGGGCTTATGCCTTGGAGGTCGGCAATGCTATACCCGATGGCCTTTTTGTGCTTTCTTAAAACAATTAAAAGTTTTTCCAATTGAGGTCCATCAAGGGTAGCATTGATGATAACGGGATAATTAGTTCCTTCAAGAAAAGCATATTTGAGGGAAAAGGGGAGTGGTTTAAGTTCAAGATTAGGAGGAGAAGATACCATACTCTTACCCACCGGTAGTGGTTCTACCTTTTCATCATGCAAACATTCTTCTTCAAGAGGTGGAGAGTCAAATGGTTCCTCTTCTTGCTTAACATCATCTATAAAGCTATACTCAACCAAACTATCAATAACTTCAATGGAATGCATTTGTTCTATCATTGGTTATTTAAGAGCTTGAGAAAGGGAAAAGTCTACCGACTCGTTCCCTATGTTAAATGATAACTTTCCATTCTTAACATCAACTATAGTACCACCGGTAGCCATAAAAGGTCGACCTAAGATAATGGGGGTAATAGTGTCTTCGGGCATATCCATGACAACAAAGTTGGAGAAGATGAAGAACTTACCAACTTGAACGGGTACATCCTCGAGTATCCCCAGTTGGTATTTGACGGACCTATCCGCAAGTTGAATCGATATACTAGTGGGTCTCATTTCCCCCACACTAAGTCTTTTAGCAATAGAATAGGGTAACAAACTAACACTAGCCCCTAGGTCGCATAAAGCTTGATTAACAACAACATTTCCTACCCGACAAGGGATGGAAAAGCTACCGGGATCATCTAGTTTCTTTGGCATTTCGTTCATAAGAATGGCACTACATTGACCCGTGAGAGAGACACATTCTTTGTCCTCTATGGTTCTCTTTTTTGTTAAGACATCTTTCAAAAACTTAGAGTAGAGGGGCATTTGAGAAATTACCTCGGTGAAGGGTAAATCTACCTCTACTTTCTTTAACATATCCAAGAAACGGCTAAATTGAGCGTTCTCTTTGTGTGGCTTAGCTCGTTCGGGAAAAGAAAATGGAGGGATAAGAGCGGGGGGCGGTAGAACATTAGATTCTTCTTCTTCTTCGGCTAATGGCTCCGCCTCTTTTCTTTTGGCTTCTTCGGCTTCCATTTGGTCTTTCTTCTTTCTTTGTTCTCTTAATTCATTCTCCGCATTTTGGAGGATATCAAACTCCGCTTGTATTCCCTGGTTTTGTTTGGGGGAAGTGGGAGATGATTCTTGTGGTGCACTTGGTTGATTCACTTTGGATGGGGTAGTCTTGGTATTCAAGTTCAAGTTCTTATACGGGTCCTCAAGTTCTTGTCCACCTCTCAAAATTACGGCATTTGCTTGGTGTGAAGGATCTCTTAGGTTTTGGGGTTGACCGGGCAAACCATGAGGTGGATGAATTGGTGCGGCTAAGGCTTTTGTTGCTTCTTGTGATTCCCAAACTTTTAGCCTCGCCTTGGTATCTTGATGTTCATTCCATAGTTGGCCAACGGTTCTTTGCAAATCATTATAGTTCTCCCATGAAGGTCCTCCTTGACCAAATTGAGAATTGCTTGATTGGCCATAAGATTGAGAGGGTTGATTGAATGGTTGTTGATTGTAACCTTGGTTTCCATGAGAATTTCCTTGGAACCCTTGATTGTATCCATGATTGAAATGATTACCATGTTGATTTTGGTAATTGTTGTAGTTGTTAGGAACATGGAAGTTGGTACCTTGTTGATTGAAGTTGCTCCTTTGATGAGGAGGCATATATGGGGGCATCTTTGGAGGACCTTGGTTAAAGGGCCTTTGTTGACTTTGATTGAATGGCCTCATTTGACTCCCTTGGGTGCGCGGCATCGGATTTTGAACATTTTGATTTCCATAAGAGAAATTGGGATGAAATCATGTGCCGGCATTGTAAGTATTAGAAAAAGGATCAAATTGAGGTCTTTGCCAATTTACTTGTATAGCTTGAACTTCATTTGGCTCTTCAACATAAACTTCTTCGTTAGGAATGCAAAAGCTAGAGTCGTGGCCATGATTGCCACAATGATCACATTGAACTTCCCATGTTAATTGCTTTGGAGGTGATGGTTGCCTTGGAGGAACACTCCCTTGAGTTTGGTACATACCTCTAGGAGTGGGCTTAGAATTCATGGCATCCATTCTCCTTTTCGATTCTTCAAGTTCCGTTTGGAATTTCAATTCATTAGAACTCGTAGATGAGTTCACTTTAACTTTCTTTCTAGAATCCCTCGATTGACCCATTCTTGAATCACTCCTTGCCATCTTTTCAATAAGATTCTTAGATGCCTCATCGGTGAGAGAAGAGAAGTCTCCTCCGGCGGCCGAATTGAGGTTCTCCTTGGTTCTCGATGAAAGGGTGTTGTAAAATTTTTGGGTAGTTAGCCAATCGGGTATTTCGTGGTGTGGACATTTGCGCAACAACTATCTAAATCTTTCCCAAGCCTCGCTTAGGCTTTCGAATTCATCTTGCTTGAATGTTTGTATCTCCATGCGATATTTATTAGTCTTTGACGGCGGAAAATATTTCTCCAAGAAGGCATTAGATTGTTGAGCCCATGTTGTGAAAGTATTAGCGGGATGGCCTTGAAGCCATCTACGAGCTCCATCTCTCAAGGTCTTCAGAAATAATAAACGATGCAATTGGCATGAAGTTAACCCATTGAGACGGGCTCCAACTAATTTTTCTTTGAATGAAGCGATGTGCTCTTGAGCATCTTCTTGAGAAAAACCGTGAAAAGTATCTTGTTGGACCGCATTAGTCAAAGAGGCTTTCAATTCATAGTTCTCGGGAATCTCTCCGAAATCGACGAGAGAAGGTGATTCTTCATGAGTGTGTTGAGAGTGCGAACCTAGAGTCGCCATTGGTTGGATTGGTGGTGATGGTGGATTTGGATTTGGTGGATTTGGAGAATTTGGAGGGTTTGGAGAATTTGGAGGGGATGGAATTGGTGGTGGTGGTGAATTTTGTGAAGTGGAAGGTATGGAAGGATTGTTTGGAGTGGGGTTATGTGATGTAGAAGGTGTAGAAGGTGGATGTGGTAGGATGAGATTAAGGTTAGGAGGTTATAATGAAGGATGTGGAATGATGGTGGTTGAGTTATTTCCTCGAAAACGCAATGCTCTAAAAGTCCTTTCCGGCTCCGGATCGAACCACAAGGGCGATGACGTGTTCCTGGGCATAAAACTCAATTAAACGGTGAGACTCCTAGCACCTCGCGGCACTAGGGAAAAGAGAGAAGGGAAAAGAATCAAACACAACAACTAAAAACACAACAACAACTAGCCGTTCCCCGGCAACGGCGCCATTTTGATCGCCTCCCAATCGGATCGGTCGTTAACGAAGAACGGGGGATCAAACGATATTTGTAAGACTCGGAATAACACAAAAACTACTAGAGTAATCGTGGTAAGTCGAGGTCGGTCCACAGGGAACGGTGTGTGTTTGTGAAGCTTAAAGTGACGTGTTCGATGTCTTAGAGGGGGGTTTTCTAGGGTCGAGTCTAAACTAAGGGAATATCTAGGGAAATGGCTAAGGGTGGTCAATCTAGGGAAAAGGTGTTGGGGAGAAGTCGGGATTCGGTACTTGGAGTCTAAGAAGGTCGGAATCGAGTTTTTGTCGCAATATTGATAAACTCACCTAAAATACCGCTTTCGCGGCGAATGAGGGTAAGTCCCTAGTCATGGTAATTTCTACCCCGAGTTTCCCCATATTGATAGAAATTAGTCAAGGTCGGTCTAGTTGGTCGGACTAAAACAACAATGACACAACACCATAAATAAGATAAACCAACATGCAAGCAACCCACCAACATCCCTATATTCAAATAATCCAAGCCCTCATCCCTAAACTCCCCAACATGAAATCTACTCACAAATCATTATGGAAAACAACAAAATATCTATTAAGGGGAAAATTACTACAACATGCATATAAAATAGATCTAATGAAACTAACAACACCAATATGATCTAGACAAGATGATGACGAGTAAACAACATAAAAACTAAACTAGAGATTAGAGAGTGGAAGAGAATTATACCAACTATGTAGATCTATAAGAAATAAGAAGATATCATAGAAAAGATTGAAACTTTGATGAATAAAATGGAGAACTTGTCACTAATCCTCCAATAAACCCAACAAATCTTCAAATAAAACTTGAATAATCTTCTTACAAACTTCAAATCTAGATAATTGTTGATGGAAACTTGTAGATCTACAATTGATTACTATGTAAACTACTAGAATTTTTGGAGGATTTTTCTAGATTACGACTACTAATGGATGGTGTAATAGGATGGTGGAGTGGTGTAATGACTTCCCTCCTTAGCACAATGGAGAGGTGACTTGGGCAATAAACTAGGGTAACATATATATAGTAATCTCTTAATGGGTAATTAATCTAAAGCCCAAATCCAACTTTATGCTCCATTAGTGAGACAATCTCCCTTAACATCTTCATGAGGTGAAACTTCGCCCTACGGACTTGACGATAATTCCCACCGGGTGAAATTTTCGCCCGGTGAGATTTTCTTCCATTTTTCGCGTTTTTGACACTTCTTCCCATCGGGCGAAATTTCACCCGGTGGGCGAAATTTCGCCCGGTGGGGAGTTCTCGGAAAATCTCCAGGAGGCATTTTTTCGTCGGGTGAAATTTTTCCCGGTGGTGTCTCACCGGGTAAAATTTCGCCCGGTCATTTTTCCTGGCCTCGAATCTTGTCTCATTCTTCGTTGTATGATCGGATGGCTTTAAACTTTAAGTTGTGTGCTTTGCTCTTTGGACGATTTTCCCTTCTCTTGTGCTCGTGGAAGCTCAATCGTGATTTCGGTGCCAAATCCTATCAAAATTGATAGAAAAACTACCAAAAACACGTAAAACGCACAAGAGGGACGCCAATGCGAGAAATACGCAAAATATGGCGATAATCGCACTCAAGACTCGCAAAACGAGGGAAAAACGGGTCTAAATGGAGGAAAAAACGGTCTAAATTTAGCACACAACATCTGGCCTTGTGATGGTAGGGATTTGTCACGTCCCCACCGTCAATAATATAACCGGCTAGACCTAACGGTAGTTAGGGTAAGTCGGGATCGTGTCCACGGAGACGGTGTTGCAAAGTTTAGACTATGTCCACCTAAAACGAGACTATGCTACCAAACAAACACAAAGGAGATAATAATTGACAAAATATGGTGATGGAAGAGGTATAACTAGGCTATCTAGAACGATGCTAAGATGGGATAACTAATGATCGAACTAACAAGTAAACTAGAAGAAACGATGACTAACTAAGAAGTGGAGATCAAATATGGAAGGAAGTTGGGTAGGTCGGGTTCATAAGTGTAGATGGGTAATTGGGTGATCAAGGGTATAGGTGTCTCCTAGTTGCTAGAGTCAGTCCGGGCTCTCGCTACGTAGACCGATGTCAAGGTAGGTCCGGGCTCTCGCTACGTAGACCCTAGTCCGCACTCTCGTGACTACGACTATTATCAACATGATCACATAATAGACAAGCAATGAGAAGATGAGCACAAGTATGGGAAACATGGCCACTACAACTTACACAAGCAAATCAACAAACACATAGAGTGCCCATTGTGTGTCTAACAACAAAGATTCACCCTTTTTTCCCTTAATCAACCCTAATCATCCATAATCTACCCCTAATCCTCCTACTAACCCCACAAGGAGACTACTCACTCATTATCAAGGAGAAACTAACAATAGCAAGAGAAAATAACATCACAAACCAAACATCCATTATGAGGAACTAGAACAATAACAAAAACAATATAAAAAGATTCAAACTTGATTAAATAAACAAGAACAAGAGTAAAGATGATTATACCAACAACAAGATGATGAAAAGATGCAATCTTGTATAAATAAGAACCCAAATAAACCCCAAGGATGTCAAGCTTGGAGAAATCTTCAAGTACTTCTTAATACAAGAACTAATTAAACTAGATTAACTAAGGATTAACAAAGATTAAAGGAAGATTAATCTAATGGAGGAACACTAAATCTAGGGTTTATATGCTTAATGGAAGCTTAAAAGGGTTTAGGGTAGTGTAAGATTACATAAATAATACAAGAGGGGAGTATTTATATGGGTACAAGAATGAAGGAGGAAGAAATAAATGAAGCGCGGCTGCCAGCTCTTCGTCCCGCCCGGGACGGTTGGTCCCGCCCGGGACGGTGTGGTCCCGACCTGTAATACCTGCCTTGTAACTCATTATTAACACCCGAGTTGGCGGTGGCAACCCAAACCCATTGAGTTATGACTTTATAGAGAAATAAACCAGCAAAACAGATTGAAATTGACCAATACAGGTTTTTAACCCACTTTTAATCAAATACTCCGAATATTACCTAGACCCACGTATAACCACCCTAATCACAATGGAGCAAACCCTAAACTACCTTCACTCACAATGCACACTCAAGAAGAGAAAGAAGAAGAGAGAAATAGGAAGAGAGAAGAGGAGAAGATGATTCAATCCCAAATCGTATCCTAGCAATTCATTTATATAATTGAGTCATGTAAGTTCCTTAACTTTATTTTAACGATGTTTAAGAGTATAATTAGGGTTTAGTCGTGCTTACCATTCCCAATACAAATTAGGAGGAAAATTATATTAAAGACATTAATTAGGAAATAGTTACTGAAATTCTCAGATTCGTAGTACTGTCTTGTGTTCATTGATATATGTGTTTATGTTTCGAATTGGGAGAAGGTCAAAGAACAAACCCTAATTTATTTCAAGTCTAGTTTATTCCTGTAAAATTTCGTAAACAGATTCAAAGTCGTTTCTTCTAGAGAATTTATATGTGAACCGTCGTTTATAATTCACAGATTCAGTAATGCTATATAGTAATGGGTGTTAAAACAAATTTATATATCATAATTGAGTTTGAATTTCAGCCAAAATTAAATTCATTGAGTCTAGTTGATAATAGAAGTTGGAATGGAATTAAAAGGATTAGTCTAGTATTAGTAACTCATCAATAGTTTTTATGCGACGAATTCAGTCAGTCTGTAGAGATCAGGTTATAAGTCAATGTTAAGATGATATTTAGATAATGGTCATCAAAAATAAATGTTAGACAAGACGATCACGGTTCTAACACAGTTGGTCTCGTGTTAATTGAAGTAGTAGTTATTTAATTATGAATTTTATAACAAGACAGTACAATGCTGTAAAATTGGAACTTAAGATTAAGTCTTTAATGTTAGTAACGGCTTAGAGCGTGATCAATCTAAGTAGTACTTATATGTTAATACCAATTGATTGTAGGTGATGAATGTTTTAGAGGAGGTCTTTTAACCCTCTTGATTGTGCTTGTGACACGCTTGTAAAGGTAAGGTTTTCCTTACTTAGAATAGGTTAATGTTATGATGCATGTATGAGTTACGAGTACGATGTGATATCGTGCTGATGAGAACGATGTTGAATAATGATGGTGGAATAATTGATGAATATTAATATATTGGAGTTGGTGAGGCTAGCTTTAGACCTAGCCGGGACCCTTGATCACAGTCCCCTCCCTAATTTCTCCTCGCGGGTTGTTGAACCTGCGGGGGGTGTGCACACTCGGAATGAAAGGGTCTGCCAGAAGAGTTGAGATGAGATTATTGATTGGTACCGGGATGGTATTGAGAATGTTGAGATGAGATTATTGATTGGTACCGTGATGGTACTGAGATGTGAAGATGATATTGTTGATTGGTACCGATGATGGTACTGAGACGGTTGAGACTGGATATTTTATATTACGTACTTGTGTTATAATGTTAGCATGTTCTAATCGTACTCTCTGTCTATTGTCACCCTATTTTATTTGGGGACCTGCGACGATCCATTTTACATCTTCGGTCTTTTGGGGAGCAATGCTAGTGTGCAGGTTGATGATGTGTGATGATTGCATTCGGGTTGACTGTACGGGACGGGTCTGCGCTCTCACTGAACACGTTTATATGTATTTTATAATCTTTTTAAGTTGTGCTTCCGCTGCTATAATTGTGCCACTGCACCCTGTAGATACGAGATTGTAATAATTCATTATTTAGTTTTAAATGATTGGTTTCTGAATTGTATTGTAATGGACTACTACCTCGGGTTATACCGAGATGGTACAACTTTATTTACTTGGAAATGTATTGATAAGGCTTCCAAGTAAATGGGGGTGTTACAAAGTGGTATCAGAGCGATCGATCTTGGAGCCTGAATAAATGAACCTAGGAAAAATAAAATGAACCCCGGTGATGGACCATTAGTAGCCCCTCTAAAACTCGGTTGAGGAGACGTCCTTATACCAACCCCGGCCCTCCTGGTCTTGACCCGGTAACCGCGTGTGAGAAATGAGATGGGGTATATATTAGGAAGGGATACGTTGTGATGCAATGAATGTTTTGTGATGACTGCCTGCGATAATTGGTTGCGTTGTTTGACGTATGTGGTGTAGTGATCGAACTGTATAAGCTGAGATGTGACTAGTACGTACTTATGGTATTAACATGTTATAGTAATTAGTACGAGGCCATATGAGGAATATGTTACAGCACATAAGGTCGCGGTAGGAGTCGATCATCCTTGGGTGGGAGACAGGTCGTAACCAGGGTTGATAGTAAAATTAGATACAATGTCAACTTGTTTGTACGTGGTAGTGTCGTACGCGATAGACGGGTTATGATTAGTTGATTTTATGATACCCGGTGTTGGTCTTGATGATGTAGTAAGGTAGTACTACCTTCGTGTTATGTGAACGGGGTGTTGATAGAGGTACTCTGGATATTGTCTCGTCTATATAGTGTACTAGTACGATTTCATGCTATTTGAAGGGCTCGATGACTAATGTGGTAGGGGTATCGTCTAATGTCAAGAAGGTTGATAATTTATGTGGTTTAAGTGTGTAGTAATGTAAATGTTATTCAAAAGTACCTGGATAATTGCATTTTGGTTCGAGTATCATATGTTTCCTTGCCAATATAATGTACATTCTGCCTTCATGTTAATGATACCGGTATCTACAAGTTTAAATGGTGTCATGTCGTGATGTGTTAATGGAGCTTGTCGCTTGTTAATCAAGTACGAGTTAACGAGATTAAGAGTCGAATATTGTAAGAACACTTGAGGTCCATTTTGAGTTAATGTTAGTTACTTGCTTTATATCAATTTGAGTACTTCTTATTGGTCCTCATCCTTTACTCGTAATGACATAAATGAACTTGTCTATTAATCGATTCTTGAAAGCATTTGTGGTATTAGGAATTATGTCGAGCTGTTTGTATTATAAGGAGCAACAATGTATAGATAAATGCGTCGTTTCTATTTCACCATAATTAATACAATGTGATTGACGAGATAATGTGTGAAACCGAATTCTGTTTATTAATTTAATTTAAGTACGTGTTATTAAAATGATATATGTGTGGTGTCGTATTCATTAATGAGAATTTTTGTCAATGACATGCACTTGAACATTGGTGTTTCGTTTCAAGTTTATGTGTTTCCCTGTCAATTTTATAGGTTCTGAGTCGTAACTTGTTATTGATTTCTATTCTTGATGGTTTAAATGAGTATTTATAACAAGTCATGTTAAGTTAATGACATGCACATTTACAACACTTCATCTATTCGGAATAATGTGTTTATTGAGTTCTGTTTTGATTACCTAAACTAACATTTTGCTAATCGTGTCGTTAGAACAACTTAAAACACCTTCGCTAACATGAACAATATGGTACTGAATTATTCCACCTATTTACAATGTCTACTTCAGAAAAGTTTGAAAAGAGACTCACGTTTATTTCATGTCTAGTTCTTTAGTGTAAAATTTAAGGATCTAAATCTAAGTATGTACTTCAACCTATTTGCTGGTGGTCAAGTTTTCTATTATAAAACTTAGAGATTAAATTATCATTGGGAACTCTTACCAAGGTCGTCATCATTTTGAAGAGTTTGGATAATATTGGAATTTGATTTGCTCAAAATATTATTTGAAAATTGTTTTACTAATCGAAATTTTCCTAGGTCAAAATTTGTCAGCTCATGAGAACGATTTTGCAAATCACCGTTACATTTGGAAATTGATAATAATTTTAACTAGAAAGTTGTAGAGGGCTATCTTTTGAATCTAACCCCACTGGTTTTACACTATTTTGAGTACAATGATTTAATTGTGATTTTTTTTCCTATCATGACTGCAATGTTCTGAAAACGTCTAATTCTACTTAATGATAATTGTTTCGCTTTTTTCAAGTGAATGCACTAATGTGAAAGTGTCTAACTTATTATATGGCATAATAGAGTTAATCTTATATGTTAATTATGAATTCGGAGTAAATTCGGGTCACGAGACGTTATACTGGTTCATGTTGCATAATTGCCTAAAGGTGCATCTTATGGATCAAATGTATTGTTGTCTGATAAATTTGTCATGGTCATGAGTCGTTTATGTGATAAAGAACCTCGGTACACGTGTCCAATAGGTGTAATTCGTCCCAATGAGAAGTCAGGAAAGGTCGAGTCATCGGACAATGAACCGAATACTCAGCTTATGTACAGTTAAACATGACATCAATTTTCAGATTTTGGTTTAATAATGTATAGATTTTGGACATGTCAGGTGAACAAGTCAAATGCTAGTCTTAATTAATTCTATACATCTCTGATGAGATTCCCGTCCTTACTTGTTGGTCGATGAGTAATGTATGCGTAGAGGAATGAATGTCTATAATGTCTACTGGTTGATTGTTGGTCTTAAGTCGTTTGTTAGGGTTGCAATTAGAAGGAATAAATGAGTTCTCTTGTTGGTTGTTGCAATTACAAGGAATGAATGTCACCTGCTAATCGTCTCAAGGTTTGAAGTTGTTAACGTGGTTATCTAAGAGTGTCCAGTTGTGTTGTTGTCTTTCCATGATGATTATATTGACTGCTCAAGCTTTCTCTCAGTATATATATGTGTCTGCTTGTGACTCCAAACCTGTTAAAGATACAATTGTGTCCACGAGTTATCATAATATAGATCGAGAGCAAACCGTCTTAATGTGAACTAACTATCTTATATGCTTGATAATCCCAGTGTCCAAATATTTAAGAGTGTTGCGGAGTGAAAGTTCAAGCAATTATGTAAAGACACAAGTGCATTGTATGTGGCATGTCGATATGCAAATTGAGTCATGACATGAATAATGAAGATAAACACAATAGTACTAATGAGTGGTCTTCTTAAATTATGTGAAGTATGATATATGAAAATGGGTATGCAAGAATCTTTTGGTACTTATGTTGAATCATGAGATCAATCTAAGTAATGATTCCTGTAGTTATTAGTAAAGAGAAGAGAAATTATGTTGTTAATCGTTAATAAATGCAAAAATTTATGTTGATGAGTGAGTAAGTTGCGAAATCTAGATGAAACATGAATGAATTGTTGTGTTAGTCTTGATGTCAAAAGAGTTGGATGTCATGTAATGACGGAGTGATGATATATATATGAGAAATATGTTGAAAATCAAATGATGGATTGCATGAGTTGATTACAGATATTACTAAGCTACTCACCCCTTTAGCCAAGGCCTATGCGTTTATTTGTATGAAAAATTTACAGTGGTGTCTTATGATGATTGAATAGCGCATTATATAATAAGATCGAGGAGTGTAGTCATTAGTGTCAAGATGGTGTCGTAATATACTAGATGGTTTGGGTAGAGTAGGACTAAGATCAGTGAACTTCGGGGCGAAGTTTCTTATAAGGAGGGTAGGATGTCATACCCGTTGCTTCTTATGATATGTGTAATCAATGATCGTGTCATTCCTCGTGTAGTAAGTATAAATGGTGGTCGTTAATCATAAGTGTGTGAGTAGTTAGTTAGCAATGTGTGATGCTGATACAACAGTTAGTTATACGAGGAGTCATGTGATGTATTCCATTAAGTTTGAATGGTGGGCGACACCGTTAGTCGAGAGATGTCATGAATGATGGGATCCTGAGCTTCAGGACGAAGCTCTCTGCAAGGTGGGTAGGTTGTAATAACTCGTCCTCCTTACAACTATTACGTCAATTATGTTAGTGTGGTAATTGATTGACCGGTCAATTAGATAATGATTAATTGGTCTATCTGGTTGATATAGTTAGTCGATCCGTAGCGAGAGATGAACTTCGGGGACGAAGTTTCTTTTAAGAAGGGTAGATTGTAATACCTGCCTTGTGACTCATTATTAACACCCGAGTTGGCGGTGGCAACCCAAACCCATTGAGTTATGACTTTATAGAGGAATAAACCAGCAAAACAGATTGAAATTGGCCAATACGGGTTTTTAACCCACTTTTAATCAAATACTCCAAATATTACCTAGACCCACGTATAACCACCCTAATCACAATGGAGCAAACCCTAAACTACCTTCACTCACAATGCACACTCAAGAAGAGAAAGGAGAAGAGAGAAATAGGAAGAGAGAAGAGGAGAAGAGGATTCAATCCCAAATCGTATCCTAGCAATTCATTTATATAATTGAGTCATGTAAGTTCCTTAACTTTATTTTAACGATGTTTAAGAGTATAATTAGGGTTTAGTCGTGCTTACCATTCCCAATACAAATTAGGAGGAAGATTATATTAAAGACATTAATTAGGAAATAGTTACTGAAATTCTCAGATTCGTAGTACTATCTTGTGTTCATTGATATACGTGTTTATGTTTCGAATTGGGAGAAGGTCAAAGAACAAACCCTAATTTATTTCAAGTCTAGTTTATGCCTGTAAACTTTCGTAATCAGATTCAAAGTCGTTTCTTCTAGAGAATTTATATATGAACCGTCGTTTATAATTCACTGATTCAGTAATGCTATATAGTAATGGGTGTTAAAACAAATTTATATATCATAATTGAGTTTGAATTTCAGCCAAAATTAAATTCATTGAGTCTAGTTGATAATAGAAGTTGGAATGGAGTTAAAAGGATTAGTCTAGTATTAGTAACTCATCAATAGTTTTTATGCGACGAATTCAGTCAGTCTGTAGAGATCAGGTTATAAGTCAATGTTAAGATGATATTTAGATAAGGTTATAAAAAATAAATGGTAGACAGGACGATCACGGTTCTAACACAGTTGGTCTCGTGTTAATTGTAGTAGTAGTTATTTAATTATGAATTTTATAACAAGACAGTACAATGCTGTAAAATTGGAACTTAAGATTAAGTATTTAATGTTAGTAACGGCTTAGAGCGTGATCAATCTAAGTAGTACTTATATGTTAATACCAATTGATTGTAGGTGATGAATGTTTTAGAGGAGGTCTTTTAACCCGCTTGATTGTGCTTGTGACATGCTTGTAAAGGTAAGGTTTTCCTTACTTAGAATACGTTAATGTTATGATGCATGTATGAGTTACGAGTACGATGTGATATCGTGCTGATGAGAACGATGTTGAATAATGATGGTGGAATGATTGATGAATATTGATATATTGGAGTTGATGAGGCTAGCTTTAGACCTAGATGGGACCCTTGATCACAGTCCCCTCCCTAATTTCTCCTCGCGGGTTGTTGAACCTGCGGGGGGTGTGCACACTCGGAATGAAAGGGCCTGCCAGAAGAGTTGAGATGAGATTATTGATTGGTACAGGGATGGTACTGAGAATGTTGAGGTGAGATTATTGATTGGTACCGTGATGGTACTGAGATGTGGAGATGATATTGTTGATTGGTACCGATGATGGTACTGAGACGGTTGAGACTCGATATTTTATATTACGTACTTGTGTTATAATGTTAGCATGTTCTAACCGTACTCTCTGTCTATTGTCACCCTATTTTATTTGGGGACCTGCAACGATCAATTTGACATCTTTGGTCTTTTGGGGAGCAATGCTAGTGTGCAGGTTGATGATGTGTGATGATTGTATTCGGGTTGACTGTACGGGACGGGTCTGCGCTCTCACTGAACACGTTTATATGTATTTTATAATCTTTTTAAGTTGTGCTTCCGCTGCTATAATTGTTCCACTGCACCCTGTAGATACGAGATTGTAATAATTCATTATTTAGTTTTAAATGATTGGTTTCTGAATTGTATTGTAATGGACTACTACCTCGGGTTATACCGAGATGGTAACAACTTTATTTAATTGGAAATGTCTTGAAAAGGCTTCCAGGTAAATGGGGGTGTTACAAAGTGGTATCAGAGCGATCGATCTTGGAGCCTGAATAAATGAACCTAGGAAAAATAAAATGAACCCTGGTGATGGACCATTAGAAGCCCCTCTAAAACTCGGTTGAGGAGACGTCCTTATACCAACCCCGGCCCTCCTGGTCTTGACCCGGTAACCGCGTGTGAGAAATGAGATGGGGTATATATTAGGAAGGTGTGGACATGACGTAGGTCCACCCCGACGCGGCCACGCGCGGGTTTTGGGTTAGGCGAATGCACCTCCATATGAGAAGGATCGAATTGAAATTTAAGTCGAAATGGAGTCGCCACCGAATTTTATGGTTATTCGGAACCATTCGAGCCCACTCTATATCGCCATGGTCCATACACAAAGTATTGCCCATTTTGGTTTGAGAGTTTATTGGGCTCGTCCCTTTGCATATCGATATAGATGCCGACTTGAGCGGTTAATCGTATATTGAATGACTCTCGTTGCCAATGGATTCGGACATCCGGAAACCACGGTTCTGAGTAAGGGGTGAGGGTACGTGTTGGGAAGCCCACTAAGGACACCCAACCCCACCCGCACTTAGCGGCCTCTACTAGGACATCGTTTGACTTTTTAATATGCGCGTTAGTGATTCGGTGAAATGTTATGCAAACAGCGTTTTAGCTAAGCATGCGAATTAAATGTGAGCTACGTCAATTTAATGCATCTAATTAATTGTCGAGGTGGTTTAGCATGCGAGGGTTCATTTAAAAGCGGTAAAACGCAAATAAATAAAGCAAAGCAAAAATAAATCGATTACAAGTTACACGGGTGGAATACAACCCGGAATTCACAATACGGCGTACAATAAAATAGAATAATCGAAATATACAATTGAAATGACGAGCAATAATTATAAACGGACCCGTGTATAAACTGGACCGTGAATTTGTGTAGGTGGACGAACTTTAATTAGTTACGCATTATATTGCGTATTAATCAAAGGACGGAGGTTCGAGACCTAGACGTGGTGCTAGCCCGATCTCGAACCTCGATGCCTTGTCCCGATACAAAAATAAAGACGCGAAAGTACGACAATATTAATGCTAGTGTCACTACTATGATTACGATTATAAATACGATACGGAAATACGATAAATAAATGAAAATGAGACTAAAAAAAGAAATCGAGATGGGATTTAGGACACCCTCAACATACATGCTTAGTAAGGACCTCGGAAATGGACTCGTAATAGCGGCACGGGCTTGGGAGTATCGAGGATGTATGCGAGTTATGGTGTGTATATGTGTGTGTATACTTCACCGGTTCTCCGAGGGACGAGGGGCTCGGGTTTGATGTGTTTTGCCTAGGGGTTCTAGGGTCGTAGTATTGTGTGTATGGGATGAATATGCATGCGAGAAGTTGTAAAGGTTGTAAGAATTGTGTAGTTGCAAAAGGTGTTCAAAAGTGTGTTGATAGTTGTCTTCCGAAGTGTGTGTTGTGGATGGGGTCATGGGGTATTTATAGGGAGCCCCGACCCCGGGTCACTCGACCGAGTGGCGCAGGTGCACTCGGTCGAGTGCCCTCGTGAATGAACCTGGACGGGTTCAAAGAGGCTCCACTCGATCGAGTGGCCAATCCACTCGACCGAGTGGATCAATCAAGCCGCAAAATTTAAGGCTTGATTAGCCTTAATTTGATTGTGATTGATTCTAATTGATTGTAGGTTGATTTGGATTGTTTTTTGGCTGATTTTGAATCTGGTGCAAGTTTTGAGGACGCATCCGGTCGTTCTTTGTGTCGGGTTTGCCTTGACCGGGTTTTGACCCGGTCGCTAAAAGACGGGAATTATTTTTGGTGTCGGTTTTGACCCAAATTAGTCTTGTTTGACTCGGAACGACCCACTGGGCCTGAATTTGAGGTCTGTTTTGTGAGATTTTTACTCCACTAAAAGTCCATGTCGGATATTATTGATTCCGAGCCCAAGTCCGAGTATACTAAGTCATGTTTGCGTCCGATCATCATCGGGTGTTTTTTGGAAACTGCTATAGACACCTGGCGGTCAAATTTTGGGTGTCTACAGAGCCCCCACTCTGACTGAGGCTTGGACAAGGCGAAAGTCAGAGTAGCTACCAAGTCAACTAAGACCTGGTAGGCTTCCGTTCGGGTCATTTATAGTCCATTAGACTCGCGTGAAGGGCTCGCCAGCCATAAGTCAGAAATCATACCTGAGCTGCTGATGATACTTCGTGGGGTATCGGACTTGTCGCAAAAGTCCTGGGTGTGCCTATATGTGGGCCCATCCCGTACCATTCCGGGGAAAATGTCGTTTTGGGCTTCCGTTGGGGAGATTTAGAGGGTTGCATGTCCCTGTTTGAGTCGTACCTGTAAAAATCACATAAAACGTATGCGACACGAGGTAGTAAAATGACTCGTGCTGGGGAAATTGAATTTTTTTTTTTTTTTTGAAATCTTTGAAAGTTTTGAATTTTTGTGAATTTTTGACAGACTGCTCGGGATGACTAAATTCCTGTGTCCGTGAGGAAGAATCATGGGTCGGGCCTGTATGTTCTAGGCCCGCTTGGGCCAAGGAGGCACAGCTGCAGGGGGTGCCCCAGGGCTTTGATATTATAAATACATCACCCTGGTTCCTCTTTTTGTCACAATTCTCAAAAAGCTTCCTCTTCTCTTTTAAAAGAAAACCTTTTATTCCTCTCAAGAAACTTAGCATGGGTATCGACCGTCTGATCAACATGTTGCAAGATTGGTCACACCGTTTTAGGGATGCGAGCAAGGTAGTTCTGAGGCAGTCTGGTATATTCCAATTGTTCACGTTTCGTCAGTTGCACGTGGACCGTCACTTCCTTGATGCCTGTCTGATCTTCTGGGATGACACCTATCACGTCTTCGCCTTTCCTCGAGGCGAAATCTGTCCCCTCCCCGAGGAAATCGCTGCCATAGGAGGGTGGAACCCATTGCTCCGCCCTGCTGTCCCCTTCTCCGTTCGAGACCCTAGGAGGAAACTACGGGAATTTTTGGGGCTTTCCCACGCTGAAGTATCCCGCATGCTCGAAGGGGATACCGTTTCTCTGCTTGCCTTAGCTGAGAAGTTTATGAACCCGTATGACATCCGGGTTACGCCCATTCATAGCCGTAGGGCGTTCGCCTTCTGTATGCTGCACGTGTATGCCTTTGAAGGCCATATGGACCTGCTGTCTTGCATGGGTAGCGTTCGTCTTCTCGTTGTTGCTGATCTCATGGAGACGGAGTGCAGTCCCGCATCGTTAATTACGGGGGAGATCATTCAGGGTTTGGACAACCGGAAGAGGGATGAGTCAGCCCGTTTAACGGGGAGCACCCGTCTACTGCAGGTATATCGCCTTTTCCCCTTTTTTTTCAATTTTCGATTTGTTTTTTTTTTTTTTTTTTCAATTTTCGATATTTTGTTTTTTTTTCAGCTCTGGCTATTTGAAAGGTTGTCCAAGATCGAGCCTCCTCCCAACCCGAGTGAGTATTGGTTCAACCAGGTGACGACGAGGAGACGGCCCACCGATTCATCTTGCCTCGTCACTCAGAAATATTGGGAAGAAGAGCTGACGTTCCATCGTGGTCCGCTGATACGATGGGTGGTTTTATGGTGGCCGATTTATTCCTGGACGGGTTTGGCACCTCACGACAAGGCACGCTACCAGGTGATTCTGTCCTTTAGCCACACAGTTCACCTCTATCCCGACCGCATACTCAGGCAGTATGGGCGGACACAGCGTATCCCTGAGAATGACGCGGTTGTGAGTGGACCTACCCCACTGACCGACATTTTATGTGACACCTGGATTCAGAGATGGTATACTAGAGTTACTTGGTCCGTTCCCAAGCCGCTTCATTCTGCCTGGGTGTCTTATTCCTACGAGAAGTGGACCAAAGCCGAGACTGCCGAAGCTCGTGCTGCTCTGAAGATCGACGAGGCCTTCGACCTGCTTAGGCGAGAAAAAGTCTAAGACAACCGGGATTTCTTTGCTGAAGGGGAGACTCAAGCTCCCATAGTCCGTCTGAGGCCAAGTCAGAGAAGAAGAACTAGGACTCGAGCTAGGGGGTCCAATGCTAGAGGTGTTCAGGGGGAGGTGAGCCCCCAGACCGATTTGGAGAGAAGACTAGGGCCGAGACTTTCAGCCCAGGACCGACTTGGTCCTAAGGATAGGTTGCCGGAGCATGTACGGGCTCGACTTGGGCCCGTGACTATAGCTGAAGATCCTCTGTCGAAGAAGAGGATTCGGGTTAAGGAAGTTCCCGTTGTCATTCGGGAACGCCCGCCCCCACCGCCGCCCCGACGTCCGCGGGCTCCTCAAGACCCGATAGACAAAGGCAAGGGCAAGATGCCCGGATATGACTAGTCTCTCTTTTATTATTATTTGAAATATTATTACTATTTTTGTAGTGTTTTTTTTTTCTTTTTGTGGCTTTTTCGTGGTTTTTTGTAATTTTGAATTATCGAGTTTATCGGTGTTTTTTTTTTGGAATAATAAAAATATTATTAGTGAAACCGTTTTTGTCTTTTTTCGTTATTGCAGTGGTTGTGTCCTTTTGAGGGGCTGCCTACGTATCCACAGTTAGTGAAATCAAACCAAACGTAGTTCGGGCGTAGATTTTTTTGCAATTTTGAAATACACCGAGACTATGAGTTCAAGATGTGCGACAGTAGGATAAATAATCCTAACTTATTGACTTGCTTTATAAACTTTTGAAAAAGTGTTTAAATAAATTTTGCGAATGACATTGAGATAAGGTTTAGGGGTAGTAGCGTTTCAGCTGGTCTAGGTTGGTCGGGTTGACAAATTCATTTCCGTCCAGATCCGTCAGCATTATTGCTCCTCCTGATAGAACCTTCTTGACCAGGTATGGCCCAGCCCAATTGGGTTTAAATTTTCCTCTTGGGTCAACCGGTAGTAGGGCACGAACCGATTTTAGGACCAAATCGCGTTCTTTGATGTTCCTGGGCCTAACTCTTTTGTTAAAGGCCCGTTTGATTCTCTTTTGGTATATTTGGATGTTATTGAGAGCCCGGGACCGCCGTTTGTCTAAAAGAACCAACGAGTCATATCGAGCTTGAACCCAATCTGCTTCGGGTACTTGACTTTCTAGCAGGATCCGGAGGGAAGGTATTTCCAATTCGACTGGTTGGACCGCCTCCATCCCATATGTCAAATAATATGGAGTTGCCCCGGTCGCAGTTCGGATCGATGTCCGGTATCCCCATAAGGCGAAGGGTATTTTGTCGGGCCAATTCCGATAATTATCAGCCATCTTTTTGAGTATGGTGACAATTGTTTTATTAGCAGCTTCTACCGCTCCATTTGTTTGGGGACGGTAAGGCGAAGATGTGTGCCTCTGGATTTTGTGATTTGCTAGCAAAGTAGCGGTTTCTGCTTGGATGTGGGTCCCGTGATCACTGATAAACTCATGTGGGATCCCGTACCGGCATATGATTTTATTCTGGATAAATTTGGCCACGTGCTTGGCGTTCAAGACACGGTATGATTCATCTTCGACCCATTTGGTGAAATAGTCGATCGCCACCAAAATGAAACAGTGACCTCCCATCCCGGAAGGGTTTACTTTCCCAATTATATCAATCCCCCATGTCGAAAATGGCCATGGTGATGTCATAGTGTATAATAAGGATAATGGCATGTGCTGAACATTGCCGAAAATTTGACAATTATGGCAGTGTTTGACATATAATTGACAGTCAGCCTCCATACTGTTCCAGTAATACCCGAGCCTCATGATTTTTCGGGCTAGCATATGGGCGTTCATATGCGGACCGTTTTCGCCGTCGTGTACTTCGGCCATCACTTTTTCGGCCTGTGTTTTGTCGGTGCATAGGAGTAAAGCCCCCTGTGCCGTCTTTTTGTATAACTGACCGTCATCCGTACGTATGAATTGGGTGGCCAGTCTTCGCAGGGCTTTCCTGGCCCGATTTTCAGTTCCTGGTGGATATTCCCCCGTAGTCAAATAGGTTAGAACAGCCTGATACCAAGGTTCTGGATCGGTGATCTCAATATCTTGAATGGCGTTGACATACGCCGGCTCGGACCGTCTTTCGACACAGATTTGCATACTGGGCATATGTTCCGGGATGTTTAGTAAGGATGCTAATTTGGAAAGTGCATCCGCGAACTGGTTTCTTCACGTGGGAGGTAGATATATTCTACCTTCTGGAATTGTTTCTCTAGAATCCTTACTCGTGCTTGGTAAGCCACGAGATTGGCATTCCGAGTTTTCCATTTTTGAAGAGCTTGATTGATGACTAAGGATGAGTCCCCGTGAACCCGGAGATTCGTAATGCCCAAATCAGTGGCCGCTTGTAACCCGTGGATGCATGCTTCATATTCGGCCGCATTGTTGGTTACATCAAAGTCTAATTTGATGGACAACGGGGTGTGTTCCCCTTGGGGTGAGATTAGGAGAATACCGACCCCAAAGCCTCGAAAATTGGATGCTCCGTCGAAATACAAGTCCCATGTTTCGGTGTCAGTATGGAATATGTCTTCGTCAGGAAAGGCCCAAGTATCGGTATGGCCCTCTTCAGATATCGGACTATCAGCGAGGAACTCAGCTACTACCCGGCCTTTGATAGCTTTTAGCGGAACGAACTTGAGGTCAAACTCAGTTAGCATTAGAGTCCATCTGGACATTCTACCGTTGAGAATGGGCTTTTCGAACAAATATTTGATCGGGTCCATTTTGGACAGGACATGTACCTCGTGACTGAGCATGTAGTGTCTGAGCTTTTTAGTGGCCCAAACTAGAGCTACGCATGTCTTCTCAAGCATTGTATACTTGCACTCATATTCTAGGAACTTTTTACTAATGTAGTAAATAGCCCTTTCTTCTGAATCGACTGTCTGGGCCAGCATAGCCCCCATGGCTGTCTCAGTCAATGTTAGGTATAACGATAGAGGCAAGCCGGGTTGAGGTGGCATTAGTACTGGCGGAGCAGACAGGATTTCCCTGATTTTGTCGAAGGCCTCTTGACATTTATCGTCCCATAGTACCCGTTCTCCTATCTTCAGTTTCTTGAAAATGGGCTCACATACCATGGTTAGCTTTGAAATAAAAAGGCTGATGTATTGGACTTTCCCGAGAAACCCCCTTATTTCCTTTTCGGTCTTAGGTGGTTGCATCTCGGTGATGGCTTTGATTTTAGCTGGGTCGACCTCGATGCCGCGTTGGCTAACGATATTGTACTTACGCAAACGGGTGAAAAATTTCCTTAAAGCAGCAGCGTGCCCATCTCGGGTTTTAGATTTGACGATCATGTCATCGACATAAACTTCCACTTCCCTATGCATCATGTCATGTAATAAGGTCGTGGCTGTTCGTTGATAAGTGGCTCCGGCATTAATGAGACCGAATGGCATAACGGTATAGCAATAGGTACCCCACGGTGTGGTGAAAGTGGTTTTACCCATGTCTTCTTCTGCCATTTTGATTTGGTTGTATCCGGCATACCTATCCATAAATGATAAAAGGGCGTGATCTGCCGTGTTGTCCACCAATATGTCGATGTGGGGCAACAGAAAATCGTCTTTTGGGCTGGCCTTGTTAAGGTCCCGGAAATCTACACATACCCGAACCTTGCCGTCCTTCTTGGGTACCGGCACGATGTTCGCAACCCAGTCTGGATATTCAGACACTTGTATAAAGCCTGCTTTGAATTGTTTGTCTACTTCTTCCTTGAGTTTGAGAGACCACTCGGGCTTCATTCTTCGAAGCTTCTGTTTTACCGGCTTACTCCCATCTTTGATGGGTATATGGTGTTCGGCTATTTCTCGGTCTATACCCGGCATGTCCTTGTAGGACCATGCAAAGACATCCTTGAATTCTTGGAGGAGGCTTGTGAGTTGTCGCCTCTCCTCGGGATCTAAGGATAACCCTATTTTAAGCATCTGGGGCTCTAAGGTTGGTCCCACATTGATAGACTCAGTTTCTTCGATTACCGGGTCTCGGGATTCCCTCTGCTCTAACTGCTCGATCAGATGTGGGGGTAGGGATACTTGTTCATCGGGTTTCTCAATGTCATTGCAAAAAGTATTTTTGAAAGTATT
This sequence comes from Agrostemma githago, assembly GCA_958450325.1. Taxonomy (NCBI): domain Eukaryota; kingdom Viridiplantae; phylum Streptophyta; class Magnoliopsida; order Caryophyllales; family Caryophyllaceae; genus Agrostemma; species Agrostemma githago. Next base: position 54,995,183 of record OY288252.1, on the reverse strand, counting down.
TTGAAAATAAGCCAAGTCATAAGCGGAACGGTTTTCGTTATTATTGATAGAGAATTTGGAAAACAGCTCAAAGAGAGCGGCCATCTGATCATTGGTCAGAGGCGGGATTGGGAGTGCTCTCGGGACAGACCCCGAGGCTCCGGTGGCAGTGACTACAGGGAGAGGGGTTACAGTTTGGACTCTAGGATCAGACCCCTTAGACTCGAATACAGACTCGGACTCAGACTCGGAATCGGTGTCTGGCACGTCTCCTTCCCCGGTGGTCAGCTTGTAGACTCGGCCTTGACCGTCGGTCCACTTGACGGTCTTCTTCCAGCTTCTTTTCCCGGTATCAGCACCGACTTCCGAGATCAGCTTCGAAGGGTCGAACTTGTTGCTTCGAAGGATCAGGTTCACCAGGTCTTCTTTGGGGTTCGGGACAGCTTTGTCTTCCCCGAATAAGAGTCCCAGCACGGTTTCGGCATTGTCAGTACCCTCCTTGGATTCGGATTGGATAAGGGCAAATATGTCATCTGGAATGTAGTTGCATTCCCGAGCTAGTGCAGCCTCGGGATGCGTGATGGTTGGTTGATATAGGCCAACTTGAATAGCCCCAAATACGGGTGTGACGAAGTAATCACTCAGTCTTGGGCTATAAGGGCCCAAGTAGGTACCCTTGATGATGTTGCAGGCCTTCTCAATTCCTGCTCGGACCACATTTCCCGGGGTTATAGCATACCCCAAACCGAAGTGAGATTCCCCATCATTCAGAACCTCAATAATCTTCCCAGCTGGAAGATATGGCCTCGAAGTAGCCCCCGGTAAGTACCCCAAGTTTTGTACCATCGTGTCGATGCTTGTGGTGAAGTAGGGTCTAAAAAGGTATTCTTCTTCAATCATCCCTACAAAATCGAACCCCCAAAGGTCGGTGCGGTCCGTAGTGTTACAGCTAGCCACGGTCATTGGGGTTGCTTCTAAGGTGATAATACCGTCTTGCAGGGGCATTTTGATATTTCGGTGCAGGGTAGAAGATACCGCCTTCACAGCATGGAGCCATGGTCTTCCTAGGAGTAGATTGAAGGAAGAGGTGACATCGATAACCTGGAACTCTAGCTCTTTTTCGATTGGGCCGGTCACAATAGTCAGTTTGACGGCCCCGGAAACTGCTTTTGGGCTTCCATCGAAAGCCTGGATAGTGTGGGCAGTTGGTATGTAGTCGGCCTCAGTGATCCCGAGGGCTTTGGCAGTCCTTAACGGGAGGACATTCACCGCGGACCCATCGTCAACTAGGGTCATCGGAAGATACTTACCCCGGCAAATTACCGTGATATACAGAGCCAGGTTGTGAGAGGCCCCGAACGGTGGTAGGTCGGCATCTGAGAAGGTGATTGACGGGCCTTCTCGTTTGGTCCTGCTCTTGAGATAGGGTAAGATAGTGGCTACCATTTCAGTAGGGGTAACCTGGGAATCGACCTTGATCTGATCGAGAGCCTTAGTAAGTGCCTCTCGATGTTCTTGTGAGCTAACCAAGAGTTGCCATATAGTGAGGTCAGCTCGGGCCCTTTTCAATTGTTTGATAAGAGCCGTATGGCTTCTTCCATCCTGGTAAGTTCAGTGACGGTTGCCTGGACTGAGCCGTCTTTGGTGAGGGAATTACCGACTAAAGCTTTGGATTTAGCTTTCCTGACTTCTTCGAGGGTAATAGGGACGGCTTCCCCTTTGGTGAGGTATACATCTTCTTCATCATCAAACCAGATCCCATTGATTTGTGGGATGAAAGGAGAGATAAGATGAGAACAGTCTATCACCTCACCGGTGAAGATCGCATGAGAGCTAAAGGGGTTGTCCTTGTTGCTTGGCTTGTCCCCGGGTAGTGGTATTTTCCCGTTCTCAATTAAATCCTGAATTAGGTGCTTCAGCTTCCAACACTTCTCGGTGTCATGCCCATTGCCCCGGTGATATTGGCAGTAGGCTTGGGCATTGTAGCTCTTGGAGCGTTTTTCAACTGGAACTTCGGGAGTTGGGCCTATCGGCTGGACCAGGCCCTTGGAAGATAGCCTTTGTAAGGCATATGTATAGGTAGTCCCTATATCAGTGAATACCCTATGAGGGACGTTTCTTTTGGATGAGGCATCCAAAAGGTTAACCGTGTCGAAGATGCTTCGGGTTGCGGCCGGAGGTTTGGTAGTGGATGAGGAAGCTCCTTGGTAACCCTTGTTAGAGGCCTTAGTCAGGCTCTCTAGTCTTAGATCATCTTCAATTCTCATGCCCATTTCAGTAAGAGTGGTGAAATTGGGTATGACAGCGTACCGGAGGTGAACCCGGTAGGAAGGGAGGAGGTTCTTGACAAAGGCCTCCACTAAAGTCTTCTCACTGGGCTTATCGACCAGTTTGACACTCTCGGCCCTCCAACGTTGGAGGTATTTAGTAAAGCCCTCCTTAGGTTCTTGGGCCATAACCTCTAGGGACCGCATAGTGGTTTGGATCTCGGTGTTATCAGCGTAGTTCCGAGCGAATTCCGTAGCCACATCGTCCCAGGTTGAGAACTTCTTTGGGTCTAGCCTGTAGTACCAGGCCTTTGGGTGTTTCTCCAGAGATGCAGCAAAGAGGTTCTTAAACATAGAAGAGTCCACCCCCTTAATAGCCATGAACTCCTTGAAGGCCCGCACGTGTAGTAGCGGGTCTTCAGTCCCTTCGAACATAGGTAGGCCCGTGAGATTCAAGTTTGCGGGCAGTTTGTCACTTACCGGGTTGTAATCCCGACTATTCTCCCGATGGATGTTGTTATTCCCAGTTAAGTAGACTTGTTCTTCCAATCGGCGGACCGAGCTAACTAGTTCAGTTAGGGGTTCCGTGACCCCGGTATTAGGAGTCCTTTGCTCCACTGTGGCTAAGCGAGCAACAATGGCCACTTGGCCAGTCCTCATTTCAGTCAGTTGGGCTTCGATGTCGGCTTGCTTCTCGATTATGGCATCTAGAGAGGTTTGAAGACTGTTCAAAGTGGCCATCCTTCGAGCGTGTCTGGTTGCCGGTGGCCTGTCTGTAAGAACACCACGTAATCAGGAACCGAACCCAGACCTTGGAATTAAAACAAGTACATCCCGAGCGACCCAAAAAGAAAAAGGACTCGAGAAAGACATCTAGACGGATGACTCGTAGGTGATGTGACTTCCTTAAGATTTCGGCCTTGGTGAGCCTAGTCCCGTTCGAAGGAAGGTTCACGTGAGACTAATCCCCAGACTTTGGACTCGAGTGTGTAGACGGGCCCTCCCTTGTAGGAGTATGTCCTACGTAGGTGGGCTTTGCCTTAGTCTAATAAGGCAGACTGGGGGTGGGGAGGAAACTCGTGATATAAGATCAACGGAGTTTCGACGCTAAAGACCTTCGACGACTTATGACATGACCCGACACTGCTAAATACGGGAAGTCTTAAGAAGAGAAAAGTTTTGAAAAGGATTAATTTTGGAAAGTCCGAGAAAACTCGGGGAAAGGCCCGATTTTTCAAGAAAAATCGGAAAGTGTATCGGGCCTAGGTTTTGAAAGTTCAAAAATGTTTTCGAGTTTTGAATTGGGCAGCATACCGGCTAGAAATAGGCTATTTTGAGTAAAATCATAAGTCCTAAATTCGGTATGTGTCCCGAGTTTTGAAAATTGGATATCTTGAAATTTGAATGTTGGAAAAAAGAATTTCCGACGATTTGAAAATTTGAAGATGAGATCCCGAAGATTTGAAAATCGAAAACGGCATCTCGAAGATTTGAAAGTTGAAAATGGCATCGCGAGGATTTGAAAATTGAATTTTGAAAATTCGAAAATCGAATGGTGGATCGGAAGTTCGAATTTTGAAATGGGCAGCATGCCGGCTAAGAAAATAGGCTTGTTTTGAGTCAAATCTTAAGTCTAAATTTCGGCAGCTTTCCGAGTTTTTGAAAATATGAATATTTTTGGAAAGATGCATTTTTTTTGAAATGACGGTTTTTGAAAACGACACGGAAACCAAGTAGCACATAGTCACGTAAGCATTATAACGACGCCATGTATGCTTTACACTAAGTCTCGGTCGGTCTGAATAGGGTCTGTACTAGTGTTCATAGTCTAGTCGAGAAACGGGACGGACTTCCTAACTCGAGTGAAATTTAGAACATGCCGCAAGGTCCATACGAGTCGACCATGAACACTTTTAACGTATCCAAAGCTGAATACGTCGTGGTATAGTGGGACGTCGGTCACCAGTACCGGCCCGGGTAAATATGGGGTTATGCATGAACCGTAAAACTAAAACGCATATTGTACTCGTCAAACGATATCTTTTCGAGTCTCACCCTGAGAACTCCGATGGTAAGGCACACATCGGTTGATCCCCAGCAGAGTCGCCAAATTGTGGACATGACGTAGGTCCACCCCGACGCGGCCACGCGCGGGTTTTGGGTTAGGCGAATGCACCTCCATATGAGAAGGATCGAATTGAAATTTAAGTCGAAATGGAGTCGCCACCGAATTTTATGGTTATTCGGAACCATTCGAGCCCACTCTATATCGCCATGGTCCATACACAAAGTATTGCCCATTTTGGTTTGAGAGTTTATTGGGCTCGTCCCTTTGCATATCGATATAGATGCCGACTTGAGCGGTTAATCGTATATTGAATGACTCTCGTTGCCAATGGATTCGGACATCCGGAAACCACGGTTCTGAGTAAGGGGTGAGGGTACGTGTTGGGAAGCCCACTAAGGACACCCAACCCCACCCGCACTTAGCGGCCTCTACTAGGACATCGTTTGACTTTTTAATATGCGCGTTAGTGATTCGGTGAAATGTTATGCAAACAGCGTTTTAGCTAAGCATGCGAATTAAATGTGAGCTACGTCAATTTAATGCGTCTAATTAATTGTCGAGGTGGTTTAGCATGCGAGGGTTCATTTAAAAGCGGTAAAACGCAAATAAATAAAGCAAAGCAAAAATAAATCGATTACAAGTTACACGGGTGGAATACAACCCGGAATTCACAATACGGCGTACAATAAAATAGAATAATCGAAGTATACAATTGAAATGACGAGCAATAATTATAAACGGACCCGTGTATAAACTAGACCGTGAATTTGTGTAGGTGGACGAACTTTAATTAGTTACGCATTATATTGCGTATTAATCAAAGGACGGAGGTTCGAGACCTAGACGTGGTGCTAGCCCGATCTCGAACCTCGATGCCTTGTCCCGACTTATCATCTCGAGAAGTTGAGCCTAAATTAATTTTACATCGGATACGACTTAAAGAGTCGTCGACATAAAATTAATAATGTGAGACCGTCGATCAAAATCGTTTAAGTGAAGTGATATACATGAATTTTGGAAAAGCTACGTGATTGACTTTACACTTGTCGACTAAGTCGCTTTTAAAAAGACGAGGCTCGAATGATATAAAAAAGAACTCTCGGTTTCTGGGCTGCAGGACCCACTCGGTCGAGTCATGGCTGGACTCGGCCGAGTGCGTCCTGGAAGACGCTACTGCCCGTAATTTAGGGTGCTACTCGATCGAGTAGCAGGTGTACTCGGTCGAGTGGCACCTGTGCGAGTTGTGACTCGTTTGTTTTAATGTGTTTTATATCGATGATTGGCCGAGTCAAATAAAAATATTGACGGATTTAAATTTAACTCGGTTTGTCGGTATTATAATCATGTCTTATATGATTATAATACCGTTATCGAAATTTTGTAGAAAAGGTTATTGTTTGATAAAAATTTGATTAGTGACGGAATTGCGCCCCTCTACGTCACGACGTCGATATTAATCCTTACGGACTATGTGACGTCGGTTTTCGTGTCAACGGGTTCCACACTAATTGGAAATGGGATTAAATGCGTTCAACTATGACTTTAGGTTGATTATCATAGTCCAACGCATTTGAAACCGAATTTTCATACTACATTGTATTTACGCGACATTATGACGATAATGATGATAAAGAAAAGATGATACAAAAATAAAGACGCGAAAGTACGACAATATTAATGCTAGTGTCACTACTATGATTACGATTATAAATACGATACGAAAATACGATAAATAAATGAAAATGAGACTAAAAAAAGAAATCGAGATGGGATTTAGGACACCCTCAACATACATGCTTAGTAAGGACCTCGGAAATGGACTCGTAATAGCGGCACGGGCTTGGGAGTATCGAGGATGTATGCGAGTTATGGTGTGTATATGTGTGTGTATGCTTCACCGGTTCTCCGAGGGACGAGGGGCTCGGGTTTGATGTGTTTTGCCTAGGGTTGCTAGGGTCGTAGTATTGTGTGTATGGGATGAATATGCATGCGAGAAGTTGTAAAGGTTGTAAGAATTGTGTAGTTGCAAAAGGTGTTCAAAAGTGTGTTGATAGTTCTCTTCCGAAGTGTGTGTTGTGCATGGGGTCATGGGGTATTTATAGGGAGCCCCGACCCCGGGTCACTCGACCGAGTGGCGCGGGTGCACTCGGTCGAGTGCCCTCGTGAATGAACCTGGACGGGTTCAAAGAGGCTCCACTCGATCGAGTGGCCAATCCACTCGACCGAGTGGATCAATCAAGCCGCAAAATTTAAGGCTTGATTAGCCTTAATTTAATTGTGATTGATTCTAAATGATTGTGGGTTGATTTGGATTATTTTTTGGCTGATTTTGAATCTGGTGCAAGTTTTGAGGACGCATCCGGTCGTTCTTTGTGTCGGGTTTGCCTTGACCGAGTTTTGACCCGGTCGCTAAAAGACGGGAATTATTTTTGGTGTCAGTTTTGACCCAAATTAGTCTTGTTTGACTCGGAACGACCCACTGGGCCTGAATTTGAGGTCTGTTTTGTGAGATTTTTACTCCACTAAAAGTCCATGTCGGATATTATTGATTCCGAGCCCAAGTCCGAGTATACTAAGTCATGTTTGCGTCCGATCATCATCGGGTGTTTTTTGGAAACTGCTATAGGACACCTGGCGGTCAAATTTTGGGTGTCTACAGAAGGGATACGTTGTGATGCAATGAATGTTTTGTGATGACTGCCTGCGATAATTGGTTGCGTTGTTTGACGTATGTGGTGTAGTGATCGAACTGTATAAGCTGAGATGTGACTAGTACGTACTTATGGTATTAACATGTTATAGTAATTAGTACGAGGCCATATGAGGAATATGTTACAGCACATAAGGTCGCGGTAGAAGTCGATCATCCTTGGGTGGGAGACAGGTCATAGCCAGGGTTGATAGTAAAATTAGATACAATGTCAACTTGTTTGTACGTGGTAGTGTCGTACGCGATAGACGGGTTATGATTAGTTGATTTTATGATACCCGGTGTTGGTCTTGATGATGTAGTAAGGTAGTACTACCTTCGTGTTATGTGAACGGGGTGTTGATAGAGGTACTCTGGATATTGTCTCGTCTATATAGTGTACTAGTACGGTTTCATGCTATTTGAAGGGCTCGATGACTAATGTGGTAGGGGTATCGTCTAACGTCAAGAAGGTTGATAATTTATGTGGTTTAAGTGTGTAGTAATGTAAATGTTATTCAAAAGTACCTGGATAATTGCATTTTGGTTCGAGTATCATATGTTTCCTTGCCAATATAATGTACAATCTGCCTTCATGTTAATGATACCGGTATCTACAAGTTTAAATGGTGTCGTGTCGTGATGTGTTAATGGAGCTTGTCGCTTGTTAATCAAGTACGAGTTAACGAGATTAAGAGTCGAATATTGTAAGAACACTTGAGGTCCATTTTTGAGTTAATGTGAGTTACTTGCTTTATATCAATTTGAGTACTTCTTATTGGTCCTCATCCTTTACTCGTAATGACATAAATGAACTTGTCTATTAATCGATTCTTGAAAGCATTTGTGGTATTAGGAATTATGTCGAACTGTTTGTATTATAAGGAGCAACAATGTATAGATAAATGCGTCGTTTCTATTTCACCATAATTAATACAATGTGATTGACGAGATAATGTGTGAAACCGAATTCTGTTTATTAATTTAATTTAAGTACGTGTTATTAAAATGATATATGTGTGGTGTTGTATTCATTAATGTGAATTTTTGTCAATGACATGCACTTGAACATTGGTGTTTCGTTTCAAGTTTATGTGTTTCCCTGTCAATTTTATAGGTTCTGAGTCGTAACTTGTTATTGATTTCTATTCTTGATGGTTTAAATGAGTATTTATAAAAAGTCATGTTAAGTTAATGACATGCACATTTACAACACTTCATCTATTCGGAATAATGTGTTTATTGAGTTCTGTTTTGATTACCTAAACTAACATTTTGCTAATCGTGTCGTTAGAACAACTTAAAACACCTTCGCTAACATGAACAATATGGTACTGAATTGTTCCACCTATTTACAATGTCTATTTCAGAAAAGTTTGAAAAGAGACTCATGTTTATTTCATGTCTAGTTCTTTAGTGTAAAATTTAAGGATCTAAATCTAAGTATGTACTTCAACCTATTTGCTGGTGGTCAAGTTTTCTATTATAAAACTTAGAGATTAAATTATCATTGGGAACTTTTACCAAGGTCGTCATCATTTTGAAGAGTTTGGATAATATTGGAATTTGATTTGCTCAAAATATGATTTGAAACTTGTTTTACCAATCGAAACTTTCCAAGGTCAAAATTTGCCAGCTCATGAGAACGATTTTGCAAATCACCGTTACATTTGGAAATTGATAATAATTTTAACTAGAAAGTTGTAGAGGGCTATCTTTTGAATCTAACCCCACTGATTTTACACTATTTTGAGTACAATGATTTAATTGTGATTTTTTTTCCTATCATGACTGCAATGTTCTGAAAACGTCTAATTCTACTCAATGATAATTGTTTCGCTTTTTTCAAGTGAATGCACTAATGTGAAAGTGTCTAACTTATTATATGGCATAATAGAGTTAATCTTACATGTTAATTATGAATTCGGAGTAAATTCGGGTCACGAGAGGTTATACTGGTTCATGTTGCATAATTGCCTAAAGGTGCATCTTATGGATCAAATGTATTGTTGTCAGATAAATTTGTCATGGTCATGAGTCGTTTATGTGATAAAGAACCTCGGTACACGTGTCCAATAGGTGTAATTCATCCCAACGAGAAGTCAGGAAAGATCGAGTCATCGGACAATGAACCGAATACTCAGCTTATGTACAGTTAAACATGACATCAATTTTCAGATTTTGGTTTAATAATGTATAGATTTTGGACATGTCTGGTGAACAAGTCAAATGCTAGTCTTAATTAATTCTATACATCTCTGATGAGTTTCCCGTCCTTACTTGTTGGTCGATGAGTAATGTATGCGTAGAGGAATGAATGTCTATAATGTCTACAGGTTGATTGTTGGTCTTAAGTCGTTTGTTAGGGTTGCAATTAGAAGGAATAAATGAGTTATCTTGTTGGTTGTTGCAATTACAAGGAATGAATGTCACCTGCTAATCGTCTCAAGGTTTGAAGTTGTTAACGTGGTTATCTAAGAGTGTCCAATTGTGTTGTTGTCTTGCCATGATGATTATATTGATTGCTCAAGCTTTCTCTCATTATATATATGTGTCTGCTTGTGACTCCAAACCTGTTAAAGAAACAATTGTGTCCACGAGTTATCATAATATAGATCGAGATCAAACTGTCTTAATGTGAACTAATTGTCTTATATGCTTGATAATCCCAGTGTCCAAATATTTAAGAGTGTTGCGGAGTGAAAGTTCAAGCAATTATGTAAAGACACAAGTGCATTGTATGTGGCATGTCGATATGCAAATTGAGTCATGACATGAATAATGAAGATAAACACAATAGTACTAATGAGTGGTCTTCTTAAATTATGTGAAGTATGATATATGAAAATGGGTATGCAAGAATCTTTTGGTACTTATGTTGAATCATGAGATCAATCTAAGTAATGATTCCTGTAGTTATTAGTAAAGAGAAGAGAAATTATGTTGTTAATCGTTAATAAATGCAAAAATTTATGTTGATGAGTGAGTAAGTTGCGAAATCTAGATGAAACATGAATGAATTGTTGTGTTCGTCTTGATGTCAAAAGAGTTGGATGTCATGTAATGACGGAGTGATGCTATATATATATGAGAAATATGTTGAAAATCAAATGATGGATCGCATGAGTTGATTACAGATATTACTAAGCTACTCACCCCTTTAGCCAAGGCCTATGCGTTTATTTGTATGAAAAAATTAAAGTGGTGTCTTATGATGATTGAATAGCGCATTATATAATAAGATCGAGGAGTGTAGTCATTAGTGTCAAGATGGTGTCGTAATATACTAGATGGTTTGGGTAGAGTAGGACTAAGATCAGTGAACTTCGGGGCGAAGTTCCTTATAAGGAGGGTAGGATGTCATACCCGTTGCTTCTTATGATATGTGTACTCAATGATCGTGTCATTCCTGGTGTAGTAAGTATAAATGGTGGTCGTTAATCATAAGTGTGTGAGTAGTTAGTTAGCAATGCGTGATGCTGATACAACAGTTAGTTATACGAGGAGTCATGTGATGTATTCCATTAAGTTTGAATGGTGGGCGGCACCGTTAGTCGAGAGGTGTCATGAATGATGGGATCCTGAGCTTCGGGACGAAGCTCTCTGCAAGGTGGGTAGATTGTAATAACTCGTCCTCCTTACAACTGTTACGTCAATTATGTTAGTGTGGTAATTGATTGACCGGTCAATTAGATTATGATTAATTGGTCTATCTGGTTGATATAGTTAGTCGATCCGTAGCGAGAGATGAACTTCGGGGACGAAGTTTCTTTTAAGAAGGGTAGATTGTAATACCTGCCTTGTGACTCATTATTAACACCCGAGTTGGCGGTGGCAACCCAAACCCATAGAGTTATGACTTTATAGAGGAATAAACCAGCAAAACAGATTGAAATTGGCCAATACAGGTTTTTAACCCACTTTTAATCAAATACTCCGAATATTACCTAGACCCACGTATAAACACCCTAATCACAATGGAGCAAACCCTAAACTACCTTCACTCACAAGGCACACTCAAGAAGAGAAAGGAGAAGAGAGAAATAGGAAGAGAGAAGAGGAGAAGAGGATTCAATCCCAAATCGTATCCTAGCAATTCATTTATATAATTGAGTCATGTAAGTTCCTTAACTTTTTTTTAACGATGTTTAAGAGTATAATTAGGGTTTAGTCGTGCTTACCATTCCCAATACAAATTAGGAGGAAGATTATATTAAAGACATTAATTAGGAAATAGTTACTGAAATTCTCAGATTCGTAGTACTGTCTTGTGTTCATTGATATACGTGTTTATGTTTCGAATTGGGAGAAGGTCAAAGAACAAACCCTAATTTATTTCAAGTCTAGTTTATGCCTGTAAAATTTCGTAATCAGATTCAAAGTCGTTTATTCTAGAGAATTTATATGTGAACCGTCGTTTATAATTCACTGATTCAGTAATGCTATATAGTAATGGGTGTTAAAACAAATTTATATATCATAATTGAGTTTGAATTTCAGCCAAAATTAAATTCATTGAGTCTAGTTGATAATAGAAGTTGGAATGGAGTTAAAAGGATTAGTCTAGTATTAGTAACTCATCAATAGTTTTTATGCGACGAATTCAGTCAGTCTGTAGAGATCAGGTTATAAGTCAATGTTAAGATGATATTTAAATAAAGGTCATAAAAGATAAATGGTAGACAAGACGATCACGGTTCTAACACAGTTGGTCTCGTGTTAATTGAAGTAGTTGTTATTTAATTATGAATTTTATAACAAGACAGTACAATGCTGTAAAATTGGAACTTAAGATTAAGTCTTTAATGTTAGTAACGGCTTAGAGCGTGATCAATCTAAGTAGTACTTATATGTTAATACCAATTGATTGTAGGTGATGAATGTTTTAGAGGAGGTCTTTTAACCCGCTTGATTGTGCTTGTGACACGCTTGTAAAGGTAAGGTTTTCCTTACTTAGAATACGTTAATGTTATGATGCATGTATGAGTTGTGTTATAATATTTTATTGTGCTTGAGACTGGATATTTTATATTACGTACTTGTGTTATAATGTTAGCATGTTCTAACCGTACTCTCTATCTATTGTCACCCTATTTTATTTGGGGACCTGCGACGATCCATTTGACATCTTCGGTCTTTTGGGGAGCAGCGCTAGTATGCAGGTTGATGATGTGTGATGATTGTATTCGGGTTGACTGTACGGGACGGGTCTGCGCTATCACTGAACACGTTTATATGTATTTTATAATCTTTTTAAGTTGTGCTTCCGCTGCTATAATTGTGCCACTGCACCCTGTAGATACGAGATTGTAATAATTCATTATTTAGTTTTAAATGATTGGTTTCTGAATTGTATTGTAATGGACTACTACCTCGTGTTATACCGAGATGGTAACAACGTTATTTACTTGGAAATGTCTTTATAAGGCTTCCAGGTAAATGGGGGTGTTACACGACCGGGACGGCCTGGTCTCGGCCGGGATGGGCTCATCACATTAGGCTCTCTAAATGTGCACCCCATCCCGGACGGGATGAGGCCTTCCTGACCGGGATGGGTCTTGTAGGCCTCCCTTACGAGCTTTTTGGTCCCTCCTTGCCTCTCATGGGTTTCTCGTCGATTCTCGGGACTCGGGATCGGGTCTCGGAGGCTCTGGATTGGGTCCCAAGGTCTCGGGGTCGACTCCAAGGCATCGAGTCATCGTTCCTTTACCTCGTTGGCTCCAAAAAGTGTATGTATAGAGTCGGAATCGCTCCAACTCTTCGTGAATGGTCTCGGGAACCTGAAACGAGCTAGAGGAAGCATAAGAAGCCCATAAACCGCTCCCAAGGAGCGATTCCACAAGGAAATTGGGACCAAAACACAACAATTAGGCACTACAAACTACACTTATCACCTTGTTAAGGTCCCGGAAGTCTACACATACCCGCACCTTACCGTCCTTTTTAGGTACCGGCACGATGTTTGCAACCCAGTTTGGATATTCAGACACTTGTACAAAGCCCGCTTTGAATTGCTTGTCGACTTCTTCTTTGACTTTGAGGGACCATTCGGGCCTCATTCTTCGGAGTTTCTGTTTTACCGGCTTACACCCTTCTTTGATGGGTATACGGTGTTCAGCTATTTGTCTATCTATTCCCGGCATGTCCTCAAAGAAAAACAAATACCGCTTCCCTCAAACAAGCGGTGAAAAAACACCGGTTTAGGACTCAAGGCAAGTGACAACGTTCCCAAGCTAGCAATACAAACCAAGGTGAAGTAAACCCTAATAGTATGATGATAAAGCAACCAAAACGTTGGTAACTTACCTAGGTCCTCCTAACTTTCTAAGAACGTACTACGGGACGATCGGCGGAGTGGAAAAGGGATGAACCACGGTGTTAGTCGACACTGTGGGTAAGTGAGACCCCGCCCCCTTTAGCGATGAGCCTAGAGGGTCGTCCCATGCCCGAAACCGCCTAACTAGTCCAAGTAAAAAGGTGGAAATATTTGCAAAGTGAGGGAAGACCGACCATTACCGCTATCATCTTTCCTAGGGACTCGGTCCTTTGGTAGGCTCTTCACGACAAAAGTCGGAAAAAGGCTTATTTTTGGGGGGTTGAGATCTTTTTGTGAGACGATTTTCTTTTTGGCATCCTTTTCTTTTTGTATTTTTGCCTTGTTTGTTGCCATGCCATTTCTTTTTTCTTCTTTTCTATTTTCTTTTTGGCTTTTGTGCCTTTTCTTTTTCTTCATTTCTTTCTTTCTTTCATTTTCTTTCTTTTCTTTGCCCTTTTTTTTTGGCATGATTTGGCTTTTTGGCATTTCTTTGTGTAACAAGAAAGGGAGAATTCAACAAATTGCAATTTATTGTGTGGATATGTGTAGGAGGTAGGGGAATGGGTATGTCGGGGGTGCGCATTCCCTTTCAAACCCACAAAAAGGGGAGAACAAAGACTAGTCGAGCAATGTCAAACAAGGTCACCTAAGGGACGGGACTCGGCAACCAAGGGCTTTTCACACCGTGGGTGGTCATAATGGTCAAAATGAAAATCCCGTAGTAAATCCCTAGTAAGCTAGGTGGACTCAAGGTAAAGGACCAACGAAATCATTGATTTAGGGTCATTCTACTAGAGTAAAGTCCAAGACTCAATTTACATTACTAGGAGGGGAAAGTAAACACTCGCACACTAGCCTCTAAACCGGGTTTTCGAAAACCTTTCTACACAAAAGACACAACTAATAACACAACACAAAACAAAGACATGGCGAAAACGAAAGAAAAAGAGACAAAAGACAACAAAACAAAACAAACACACAAGGGAACAAACACCACCCCGATATTCCATACAAGTCACCAAATCAGCCACCAATAAGCACAAAGCTCCACCCGAGCACACAACATCACAATCTCCTCCAAACTCCACAAGAGACAAGGGAGAAAAAAAGGGATAGAAGAGATTACCGGATATCTTGAAAGCTCTCCAAAGCTAACGGTGATTTAAGCAACCTATACGGAAAAAGGGAGGCAAACACACACAACAAAACAAATATACGACACAAAAACATAAAAGGAAAACACGCAAAAGAAAATCAAGCAAACTAGACTATACTAGATATCGCTCCCCCACACTTAAACCAAGCAATGTCCTCATGTTCGATCGTAGTGTGTGGAGACACAAAAGAAAAGAAAAGAAACTACGAAAATAAAGCTAAAAATCAAAAAGAAAAGTGAAGAAAGGGTAGAGTGTGTCCGGCCGGGGTGTAGTCAAGTCACCATGGGCCGATACGAGAAAAGATATGGAAGGCGGAAGAAAAATAAAAAGAAAGAAATAAAAGGAAATGGGAGGGGAGGGCTAGGTGTAATCAAGTCACCTAGCCCTGATTCCGTCCAAATCCGACTAATTCCTAAAAAGGGGTGAAAGTCGGGGTGGTTGGTCCCGGTCGGGATGACACACCCGTCCCGGTCGGGACGGACCTCTAGTGAGCTCGAAATTGTGTACCTCCATCCCGATCAGGACGGCTCCTTCCCGGTCGGGATGCCGCACCCTTCCCGGTCGGGAAGCCTCTTCCCGGTCGGGGTGGGTCTTCATGACCATCCACAAGCCAAAAAGCTTACTCCAAGCTTCAAAAACCCAATCCTCATGCTTACTATCCAAGCTCTATCATAGCCTTTCCTCTCTAGGAATCATCTTCACTTCACCTATCCAACAAAGCTCACATACACATCAAATTCTCTCCCTCACAACGCTCATCAATCAATCCAAATAACAAGAATTCAGAAAACCAAAGAAACTACAATAAAAAGATATATACAATGGGACGGTTCTTGTGGAACTCCGTCAAACCAAGGTGGTGCATTTTTCAATCTTTTTCAACAACAATGACCAATCCCATCTCCATCAAGGGCACGTAGGAACAAGTCAAAGGCCGTAGCAAAGTCTTCAATCAAGCTTGTTATATAGGCATCCACATAACAAGGTTCTTCATGACTTTGCATCGACGTTCCCGAGGCATCCCGATCTTCCAAGTTCAATGGCTTGAACTTGTACTTTTGATCATTCGGGATATACCCGAACGTCCACCGATCCTCATGTGGCTCCAAGGGAGCCTCATCCTTCTCCTTGCTTTTCAACTTTTCATCAAGCCCATGATATGGGCACTCATCCTCCTCCAAATCGGAGTCATCATCCTCAAGTACATAAGAGTACTTCTTCAAGCTTTGTCCCAGCTCACCCCCTAGATCGATGTCTTTCGTGGCTTGGATCATATTGCAAGACTCATCGTTGGTGGGCGAAGTGTTGCCTTGGAGGTCAAACACTAACTTTTCTTCCCCCAACTCGAAGGTGATCCTACCGTTCTTCACGTCGATCATAGCACCGGCGGTGTGTAGAAATGGGCGCCCAAGGATAATGGGAGTGTTGGCATCTTCCGGCATGTCGAGCACGATGAAATCGACCGGAATGAAGAATTTCCCGATTCGTACCGGTACGTCCTCTAACATCCCTAATGGTCGATTGAATGATTTATCGACCATATGGAGTGTAATGGACGTACATTTCAACTCCTTCATGCCGAGTCGGGAACAAATAGAATAGGGAATGATGCTCACACTCGCGCCCAAGTCACATAACGCATTCTTGATCATAAAGTTGCCTATGGTGCACGGGATCGAGAAACTACCCGGATCCTTCAACTTCGAAAGCGTGGAACCTTGAATAAGCTCGCTCACCACCCTCGTGAACGCTATTGTCTCTTCCTTGTCGATGAATCTCTTCCTAGCTAGGATATCCCGCATGAATCTTCCATATGCCGGGACTTGGGTAAGTAACTCGGTGAATGGGACATTAACATCCAATTTCTTCATGTCTAGGAATTTGTCAAATTGGACGTCCACCTTAGTTTTCATTTGCCTTGTTGGGAAAGGCAACTTGATTTGAACCTTGTTTTGATCAATAGGGGTGGACTCCTCACTTGACACTTTCCCTTTACCCTTTTCTTGTACTTGAAGTAGGGAAGGCTTGTCTTCAATGGGTTTTTCGATCTCCCATAAGACTTGTTCCTCCATTGGATTATCAAAGCTTGAGCTTTCTTGACTTGGAGATGCCATTTTCTTTGTCGGTTCTTGCATTGGCTCTTGCTCGCTAGGGGATGAAGGGGAGTCATAAGATGTACCTCTCCTTATGGTGATAGCATTTACATGCTCAAATGTTGGTGTTTCGCCTTGAGAAGGTAGTTGCCCCTTTATTCTTGAGGGGCTCCCCGAAGCAAATTGAGATACTTGAGTCTCAAGCATCTTCGTACGGGCATGTCTTACCGCGTTTTCCCCTTGAACATAAGCAAAGAGCTCTTGTTGGATTATTGACATCTCCATTTGACTTTTTTGCAACTCTTGAGTACTCTTTTGCACATCCGTCATAGTCTTTTGAATGTCGAAATCTCGAGGTGGAGATGACGGATTATGCGGAGTATCGGTAAGGGCTAATGGAGTACCATAGTCATGAATAGGAGATCGGCTCCTAGGCTTACTTTGTTGTTGATTACCTTGTGTTGCTTGTTGTTGACGGTTCCCTTGGAATCCATGAGAATTGCCTTGGTTAAGGTGTTGATTGTGGTTTTGTTGTTGTTGGAAGCTTTGGTTTCCTTGGATACCACCATGATTGAAGTTCCCTTGTTGGAACCCTTGATTGTTGTTCTGAAAGGTACCTTGGTTATTTTGTTTGAAGTTGTTGAAGGGTCTTTGATTACCCACATAACCTTGATAACCTTGATCATTGTCCCTTAAGGGAGGTGGAACATAGGGACGAGGTTGCATGGCTTGTTGTTGAGGGACTTGATTGGAAGCTTGGTATTGATTAGAATAGGAGGCACCTTGCTTGAACGCTTGAAAGGCGTTCACTTGCTCAATACTTCCTCTACAATGCATAGGATCATGACCAACGATTCCACAAGTATCACACATTCCAAAATAAGGCAAAGGAGGGGCAAGTCCCAAAGCATTCACTTCTTGAATCGATTGATGGTTGGAGGAACTAGTGCCTTGGACTTGGTTGAGGTGGCTTTGGAGCTTCTTGTCAATAGTCTCCATGTGTGTTTTCAATTGAGCTCCAAGGTCAATGCTTAATTTAGTGATAGCATCGACCTCATGCATATCTCCTCGATGTGCCTTCCTAGGCCTAGAGTATTGCGAATTATGCACCGCCATCTCTTCGATTCTCGCCCAAGTTTGATCGTCATCGACCTCGGTGAACCTACCATTGGACCCCATATTAAGTATAGCTCTCGAGTTCTCATAAAGACCATTCCAAAATTGTTGAACCAAGAACCATTGTGAGAGTCCATGGTGGGCGCACGATCTCACCAAAGATTTAAACCGCTCCCAAGCTTCATAAAGGCTCTCTTCATCCCGTTGTTGGAAACCGGTGATGGAGGCCCTAAGCAAATTAGTCTTCTCTGGAGGGTAAAAATTTTGGTAGAACGCCAAGGCAAGTTTCATCCAAGTATCAATCCCCATGGTTGCCCGATCGAGACTCTTAATCCATTGCTTTGCCTTTCCAATTAGTGAGAATGGAAATAATACCCAACGGATTTGATCTTGTGTAACCCCGGTTTGGGAGATAGCATCGGAATAATCGGAGAAGGTCTCCATATGTTGGTGCGGGTCTTCGTTGGGCAAACCACTAAATTGATTCCTCTCCACAAGTTGGATAAATTGAGTCTTTGCCACAAAATTCCCGGTATAGGTATCCGGTAAAGCACTCGGTCCCGGCAAGACATCCTCGGTAAAAGTGGAGTGAGATGAAAACTTCGGCATAATTGGATATAAGGGAGAAGATGGTGGTGTAGACGGTGTTGATGTAGAACTAGACGGAGAACTAGGAGAAGAAGAATGGATAGATGAACCAAAGGGATTTATGAAGATCCCTTCGGCCGTCTCTCGAGGTGACTCGTTAAAGTCGGATCCTTGAGCTTGCTCTTGATGGATATTGCTAGTACCCGGTTGAGAGTGTCTAACCCGATCAATCGTCCGTTGGTGAAAGGCTCTAAAGAGTCTCTCCGGCTCTGGATTGAAGAGAAAGAAATCGCCTCCCCTCCTAGGCATACACTAGACACTAGAGCAAACGTGAGAACACCTAATGCTTTATGGGCACTAGGCAACGACAATAATCAAGCACAACGAGAAACAAGGAGAGTAGAAAGCTAAGAAAACAAGAAAGACTAAAAAATATTCACAAGAGATGATAGAAGTGCACAAAGAAGGGTAACTAAGTCTAGCTATAAGCAAACTAAGTCTAAACAATGCACCGTCCCCGGCAACGGCGCCAAATTGATGGTAGGGAATTGTCACGTCCCCACCGTCAATAATATAACCGGCTAGGCCTAACGGTAGTTAGGGTAAGTCGGGATCGTGTCCACGGAGACGGTGTTGCAAAGTTTAGACTATGTCCACCTAAAACGAGACTATGCTACCAAACAAACACAAAGGAGATAATAATTGACAAAATATGGTGATGGAAGAGGTATAACTAGGCTATCTAGAACGATGCTAAGATGGGATAACTAATGATCGAACTAACAAGTAAACTAGAAGAAACGATGACTAACTAAGAAGTGGAGATCAAATATGGAAGGAAGTGGGGTAGGTCGGGTTCATAAGTGTAGATGGGTAATTGGGTGATCAAGGGTATAGGTGTCTCCTAGTTGCTAGAGTCGGTCCGGGCTCTCGCTACGTAGACCGATGTCAAGGTAGGTCCGGGCTCTCGCTACGTAGACCCTAGTCCGCACTCTCGTGACTACGACTATTCTCAACATGATCACATAATAGACAAGCAATGAGAAGATGAGCACAAGTATGGGAAGCATGGCCACTACAACTCACACAAGCAAATCAACAAACACATAGAGTGCCCATTATGTGTCTAACAACAAAGATTCACCCTTTTCCCTTAATCAACCCTAATCATCCATAATCTACCCCTAATCCCCCTACTAACCCCACAAGGAGACTACTCACTCATTATCAAGGAGAAACTAACAATAGCAAGAGAAAATAACATCACAAACCAAACATCCATTATGAGGAACTAGAACAATAACAAAAACAATATAAAAAGATTCAAACTTGATTAAATAAACAAGAACAAGAGTAAAGATGATTATACCAACAACAAGATGATGAAAAGATGCAATCTTGTATAAATAAGAACCCAAATAAACCCCAAGGATGTCAAGCTTGGAGAAATCTTCAAGAACTTCTTAATACAAGAACTAATTAAACTAGATTAACTAAGGATTAACAAAGATTAAAGGAAGATTAATCTAATGGAGGAACATTAAATCTAGGGTTTATATGCTTAATGGAGGCTTAAAAGGGTTTAGGGTAGTGTAGGATTACATAAATAATACAAGATGGGAGTATTTATATGGGTACAAGAATGAAGGAGGAAGAAATAAATGAAGCGCGGCTGCCAGCTCTTCGTCCCGCCCGGGACGGTGTGGTCCCGACCGGGACGGCCTGGTCTCGGCCGGGACGGGCTCATCACAGTAGGCTCTCTAAATGTGCACCCCATCCCGGACGGGATGAGGCCTTCCCGACCGGGATGGGTCTTGTAGGCCTCCCTTATGAGCTTTTTGGTCCCTCCTTGCCTCTCATGGGTTTATCGTCGATTCTCGGGACTCGGGATCGGGTCTCGGAGGCTCGGGATTGGGTCCCAAGGTCTCGGGGTCGACTCCAAGGCATCGAGTCATCGTTCCTTTACCTCGTTGGATCCAAAAAGTGTATGTATAAAGTCGGAATCGCTCCAACTCTTCGTGATTGGTCTCGGGAACCTGAAACGAGCTAGAGGAAGCATAAGAAGCCCATAAACCGCTCCCAAGGAGCGATTCCACAAGGAAATTGGGACCAAAACACAACAATTAGGCACTACAAACTACACTTATTACCTTGTTAAGGTCCCGGAAGTCTACACATACCCGCACCTTACCGTCCTTTTTAGGTACCGGCACGATGTTTGCAACCCAGTTTGGATATTCAGACACTTGTACAAAGCCCGCTTTGAATTGCTTGTCGACTTCTTCTTTGACTTGAGATGAGATGAGAATATTGATTGGTACCGGGATGGTACTGAGAATGTTGAGATGAGATTATTGATTGGTACCGTGATGGTACTGAGATGTGGAGATGATATTGTTGATTGGTACCGATGATGGTACTGAGACGGTTGAGACTGAGACTGGATGACGGTTGAGACCGATTGGTACCGATGATGGTACTGAGACTGAGACTGGATATTTTATAATACGTACTTGTGTTATTATGTTAGCATGTTCTAACCGTACTCTCTGTCTATTGTCACCCTATTTTATTTGGGGACCTGCGACGATCCATTTGACATCTTTGGTCTTTTGGGGAGCAATGCTAGTGTGCAGGTTGATGATGTGTGATGATTGTATTCGGGTTGACTGTACGGGACGGGTCTGCGCTCTCACTGAACACGTTTATATGTATTTTATAATCTTTTTAAGTTGTGCTTCCGCTGCTATAATTGTGCCACTGCACCCTGTAGATACGAGATTGTAATAATTCATTATTTAGTTTTAAATGATTGGTTTCTGAATTGTATTGTAATGGACTACTACCTCGGGTTATACCGAGATGGTAACAACTTTATTTACTTGGAAATGTCTTGATAAGGCTTCCAGGTAAATGGGGGTGTTACAAAGTGGTATCAGAGCGATCGATCTTGGAGCCTGAATAAATGAACCTAGGAAAAATAAAATGAACCCCGGTGATGGACCATTAGAAGCCCCTCTAAAACTCGGTTGAGGAGACGTCCTTATACCAACCCCGGCCCTCCTGGTCTTGACCCGGTAACCGCGTGTGAGAAATGAGATGGGGTATATATTAGGAAGGGATACGTTGTGATGCAATGAATGTTTTGTGATGACTGCCTGCAATAATTGGTTGCGTTGTTTGACGTATGTGGTGTAGTGATCGAACTGTATAAGCTGAGATGTGACTAGTACGTACTTATGGTATTAACATGTTATAGTAATTAGTACGAGGCCATATGAGGAATATGTTACAGCACATAAGGTCGCGGTAGGAGTCGATCATCCTTGGGTGGGAGACAGGTCATAGCCAGGGTTGATAGTAAAATTAGATACAATGTCAACTTGTTTGTACGTGGTAGTGTCGTACGCGATAGACGGGTTATGATTAGTTGATTTTATGATACCCGGTGTTGGTCTTGATGATGTAGTAAGGTAGTACTACCTTCGTGTTATGTGAACGGGGTGTTGATAGAGGTACTCTGGATATTGTCTCGTCTATATAGTGTACTAGTACGGTTTCATGCTATTTGAAGGGCTCGATGACTAATGTGGTAGGGGTATCGTCTAACGTCAAGAAGGTTGATAATTTATGTGGTTTAAGTGTGTAGTAATGTAAATGTTATTCAAAAGTACCTGGATAATTGCATTTTGGTTCGAGTATCATATGTTTCCTTGCCAATATAATGTAAAATCGGCCTTCATGTTAATGATACCGGTATCTACAAGTTTATATGGTGTCGTGTCGTGATGTGTTAATGGAGCTTGTCGCTTGTTAATCAAGTACGAGTTAACGAGATTAAGAGTTGAATATTGTAAGAACACTTGAGGTCCATTTTTGAGTTAATGTAAGTTACTTGCTTTATATCAATTTGAGTACTTCTTATTGGTCCTCATCCTTTACTCGTAATGACATAAATGAACTTGTCTATTAATCGATTCTTGAAAGCATTTGTGGTATTAGGAATTATGTCGAACTGTTTGTATTATAAGGAGCAACAATGTATAGATAAATGCGTCGTTTCTATTTCACCATAATTAATACAATGTGATTGACGAGATAATGTGTGAAACCGAATTCTGTTTATTAATTTAATTTAAGTACGTGTTATTAAAATGATATATGTGTGGTGTCGTATTCATTAATGTGAATTTTTGTCAATGACATGCACTTGAACATTGGTGTTTCGTTTCAAGTTTATGTGTTTCCCTGTCAATTTTATAGGTTCTGAGTCGTAACTTGTTATTGATTTCTATTCTTGATGGTTTAAATGAGTATTTATAAAAATTCATGTTAAGTTAATGACATGCACATTTACAACACTTCATCTATTCGGAATAATGTGTTTATTGAGTTCTGTTTTGATTACCTAAACTAACATTTTGCTAATCGTGTCGTTAGAACAACTTAAAACACCTTCGCTAACATGAACAATATGGTACTGAATTGTTCCACCTATTTACAATGTCTATTTCAGAAAAGTTTGAAAAGAGACTCACGTTTATTTCATGTCTAGTTCTTTAGTGTAAAATTTAAGGATCTAAATCTAAGTATGTACTTCAACCTATTTGCTGGTGGTCAAGTTTTCTATTATAAAACTTAGAGATTAAATTATCATTGGGAACTTTTACCAAGGTCGTCATCATTTTGAAGAGTTTGGATAATATTGGAATTTGATTTGCTCAAAATATGATTTGAAACTTGTTTTACCAATCGAAACTTTCCAAGGTCAAAATTTGCCAGCTCATGAGAACGATTTTGCAAATCACCGTTACATTTGGAAATTGATAATAATTTTAACTAGAAAGTTGTAGAGGGCTATCTTTTGAATCTAACCCCACTGATTTTACACTATTTTGAGTACAATGATTTAATTGTGATTTTTTTTCCTATCATGACTGCAATGTTTGAAAACGTCTAATTCTACTCAATGATAATTGTTTCGCTTTTTTCAAGTGAATGCACTAATGTGAAAGTGTCTAACTTATTATATGGCATAATAGAGTTAATCTTACATGTTAATTATGAATTCGGAGTAAATTCGGGTCACGAGAGGTTATACTGGTTCATGTTGCATAATTGCCTAAAGGTGCATCTTATGGATCAAATGTAATCTTGTCTGATAAATTTGTCATGGTCATGAGTCGTTTATGTGATAAAGAACCGCGGTACACGTGTCCAATAGGTGTAATTCATCCCAATGAGAAGTCAGGAAAGGTCGAGTCATCGGACAATGAACCGAATACTCAGCTTATGTACAGTTAAACATGACATCAATTTTCAGATTTTGGTTTAATAATGTATAGATTTTGGACATGTCTGGTGAACAAGTCAAATGCTAGTCTTAATTAATTCTATACATCTCTGATGAGTTTCCCGTCCTTACTTGTTGGTCGATGAGTAATGTATGCGTAGAGGAATGAATGTCTATAATGTCTACAGGTTGATTGTTGGTCTTAAGTCGTTTGTTAGGGTTGCAATTAGAAGGAATAAATGAGTTATCTTGTTGGTTGTTGCAATTACAAGGAATGAATGTCACCTGCTAATCGTCTCAAGGTTTGAAGTTGTTAACGTGGTTATCTAAGAGTGTCCAATTGTGTTGTTGTCTTGCCATGATGATTATATTGATTGCTCAAGCTTTCTCTCATTATATATATGTGTCTGCTTGTGACTCAAAACCTGTTAAAGAAACAATTGTGTCCACGAGTTATCATAATATAGATCGAGATCAAACTGTCTTAATGTGAACTAACTGTCTTATATGCTTGATAATCCCAGTGTCCAAATATTTAAGAGTGTTGCGGAGTGAAAGTTCAAGCAATTATGTAAAGACACAAGTGCATTGTATGTGGCATGTCGATATGCAAATTGAGTCATGACATGAATAATGAAGATAAACACAATAGTACTAATGAGTGGTCTTCTTAAATTATTTGAAGTATGATATATGAAAATGGATATGCTAGAATCTTTTGGTACTTATGTTGAATCATGAGATCAATCTAAGTAATGATTCCTGTAGTTATTAGTAAAGAGAAGAGAAATTATGTTGTTAATCGTTAATAAATGCAAAAATTTATGTTGATGAGTGAGTAAGTTGCGAAATCTAGATGAAACATGAATGAATTGTTGTGTTAGTCTTGATGTCAAAAGAGTTGGATGTCATGTAATGACGGAGTGATGCTATATATATATATGAGAAATATGTTGAAAATCAAATGATGGATCGCATGAGTTGATTACAGATATTACTAAGCTACTCACCCCTTTAGCCAAGGCCTATGCGTTTATTTGTATGAAAAATTTAAAGTGGTATCTTATGATGATTGAATAGCGCATTATATAATAAGATCGAGGAGTGTAGTCATTAGTGTCAAGATGGTGTCGTAATATACTAGATGGTTTGGGTAGAGTAGGACTAAGATCAGTGAACTTCGGGGCGAAGTTCCTTATAAGGAGGGTAGGATGTCATACCCGTTGCTTCTTATGATATGTGTACTCAATGATCGTGTCATTCCTGGTGTAGTAAGTATAAATGGTGGTCGTTAATCATAAGTGTGTGAGTAGTTAGTTAGCAATGCGTGATGCTGATACAACAGTTAGTTATACGAGGAGTCATGTGATGTATTCCATTAAGTTTGAATGGTGGGCGGCACCGTTAGTCGAGAGGTGTCATGAATGATGGGATCCTGAGCTTCGGGACGAAGCTCTCTGCAAGGTGGGTAGATTGTAATAACTCGTCCTCCTTACAACTGTTACGTCAATTATGTTAGTGTGGTAATTGATTGACCGGTCAATTAGATAATGATTAATTGGTCTATCTGGTTGATATAGTTAGTCGATCCGTAGCGAGAGATGAACTTCGTCGTAGATTGTAATACCTGCCTTGTGACTCATTATTAACACCCGAGTTGGCGGTGGCAACCCAAACCCATAGAGTTATGACTTTATAGAGGAATAAACCAGCAAAACAGATTGAAATTGGCCAATACAGGTTTTTAACCCACTTTTAATCAAATACTCCGAATATTACCTAGACCCACGTATAAACACCCTAATCACAATGGAGCAAACCCTAAACTACCTTCACTCACAAGGCACACTCAAGAAGAGAAAGGAGAAGAGAGAAATAGGAAGAGAGAAGAGGAGAAGAGGATTCAATCCCAAATCGTATCCTAGCAATTCATTTATATAATTGAGTCATGTAAGTTCCTTAACTTTTTTTTAACGATGTTTAAGAGTATAATTAGGGTTTAGTCGTGCTTACCATTCCCAATACAAATTAGGAGGAAGATTATATTAAAGACATTAATTAGGAAATAGTTACTGAAATTCTCAGATTCGTAGTACTGTCTTGTGTTCATTGATATACGTGTTTATGTTTCGAATTGGGAGAAGGTCAAAGAACAAACCCTAATTTATTTCAAGTCTAGTTTATTCCTGTAAAATTTCGTAATCAGATTCAAAGTCGTTTATTCTAGAGAATTTATATGTGAACCGTCGTTTATAATTCACTGATTCAGTAATGCTATATAGTAATGGGTGTTAAAACAAATTTATATATCATAATTGAGTTTGAATTTCAGCCAAAATTAAATTCATTGAGTCTAGTTGATAATAGAAGTTGGAATGGAGTTAAAAGGATTAGTCTAGTATTAGTAACTCATCAATAGTTTTTATGCGACGAATTCAGTCAGTCTGTAGAGATCAGGTTATAAGTCAATGTTAATATGATATTTAGATAAAGCTCATAAAAGATAAATGGTAGACAAGACGATCACGGTTCTAACACAGTTTGTCCCGTGTTAATTGAAGTAGTAGTTATTTAATTATGAATTTTATAACAAGACAGTACAATGCTGTAAAATTGGAACTTAAGATTAAGTCTTTAATGTTAGTAACGGCTTAGAGCGTGATCGATCTAAGTAGTACTTATATGTTAATACCAATTGATTGTAGGTGATGAATGTTTTAGAGGAGCTCTTTTAACCCGCTTGATTGTGCTTGTGACACGCTTGTAAAGGTAAGGTTTTCCTTACTTAGAATACGTTAATGTTATGATGCATGTATGAGTTGTGTTATAATATTTTATTGTGCTTGAGACTGGATATTTTATATTACGTACTTGTGTTATAATATTAGCATGTTCTAACCGTACTCTCTGTCTATTGTCACCCTATTTTATTTGGGGACCTGCGACGATCCATTTGACATCTTCGGTCTTTTGGGGAGCAGTGCTAGTGTGCAGGTTGATGATGTGTGATGATTGTATTCGGGTTGACTGTACAGGACGGGTCTGCGCTATCACTGAACACGTTTATATGTATT
The DNA here is from genome assembly GCA_958450325.1 of Agrostemma githago. Lineage (NCBI taxonomy): Eukaryota > Viridiplantae > Streptophyta > Magnoliopsida > Caryophyllales > Caryophyllaceae > Agrostemma > Agrostemma githago. Next base: position 54,968,543 of record OY288252.1, on the reverse strand, counting down.
TTATAATCTTTTTAAGTTGTGCTTCCGCTGCTATAATTGTGCCACTGCACCCTGTAGATACGAGATTGTAATAATTCATTATTTAGTTTTAAATGATTGGTTTCTGAATTGTATTGTAATGGACTACTACCTCGGGTTATACCGAGATGGTAACAACGTTATTTACTTGGAAATGTCTTTATAAGGCTTCCAGGTACATGGAGGTGTTACACGACCGGGACAGCCTGGTCTCGGCCGGGACGGGCTCATCACATTAGGCTCTCTAAATGTGCACCCCATCCCGGACGGGATGAGGCCTTCCCGACCGGGATGGGTCTTGTAGGCCTCCCTTACGAGCTTTTTGGTCCCTCCTTGCCTCTCATGGGTTTCTCGTCGATTCTCGGGACTCGGGATCGGGTCTCGGAGGCTCGGGATTGGGTCCCAAGGTCTCGGGGTCGACTCCAAGGCATCGAGTCGTCGTTCCTTTACCTCGTTGGCTCCAAAAAGTGTATGTATAGAGTCGGAATCACTCCAACTCTTCGTGAATGGTCTCGGGAACCTGAAACGAGCTAGAGGAAGCATAAGAAGCCCATAAACCGCTCCCAAGGAGCGATTCCACAAGGAAATTGGGACCAAAACACAACAATTAGGCACTACAAACTACACTTATCACCTTGTTAAGGTCCCGGAAGTCTACACATACCCGCACCTTACCGTCCTTTTTAGGTACCGGCACGATGTTTGCAACCCAGTTTGGATATTCAGACACTTGTACAAAGCCCGCTTTGAATTGCTTGTCGACTTCTTCTTTGACTTTGAGGGACCATTCGGGCCTCATTCTTCGGAGTTTCTGTTTTACCGGCTTACACCCATCTTTGATGGGTATACGGTGTTCAGCTATTTGTTGATCTATTCCCGGCATGTCCTCAAAGAAAAACAAATACCGCTTCCCTCAAACAAGCGGTGAAAAGACACCGGTTTAGGACTCAAGGCAAGTGACAACGTTCCCAAGCTAGCAATACAAACCAAGGTGAACTAAACCCTAATAGTATGACGATAAAGCAACCAAAACGTTGGTAACTTACCTAGGTCCTCCTAACTTTCTGAGAACGTACTACGGGACGATCGGCGGAGTGGAAAAGGGATGAACCACGGTGTTAGTCGACACTGTAGGTAAGTGAGACCCCGCCCCCTTTAGCGATGAGCCTAGAGGGTCGTCCAATGCCCGAAACCGCCTAACTAGTCCAAGTAAAAAGGTGGAAATATTTGCAAAGTGAGGGAAGACCGACCATTACCGCTATCATCCTTCCTAGGGACTCGGTCCTTTGGTAGGCTCTTCACAGCAAAAAAGTCGGAAAAAGGCTTATTTTTGTGGGGTTGAGATCTCTTTGTGAGACGATTTTCTTTTTGGCATCCTTTTCTTTTTGTATTTTTGCCTTGTTTGTTGTCATGCCATTTCTTTTTTCTTCTTTTCTATTTTCTTTTTGGCTTTTGTGCCTTTTCTTTTTCTTCATTTCTTTCTTTCTTTCATTTTCTTTCTTTTCTTTGCCCTTTTTTTTTGGCATGATTTGGCTTTTTGGCATTTCTTTGTGTAACAAGAAAGGGAGAATTCAACAAATTGCAATTTATTGTGTGGATATGTGTAGGAGGTAGGGGAATGGGTATGTCGGGGGTGCGCATTCCCTTTCAAACCCACAAAAAGGGGAGAACTTGGACTAGTCGAGCAATGTCAAACAAGGTCACCTAAGGGACGGGACTCGGCAACCAAGGCCTTTTCACACCGTGGGTGGTCATAATGGTCAAAATGAAAATCCCGTAGTAAATCCATAGTAAGCTAGGTGGACTCAAGGTAAAGGACCAACGAAATCATTGATTTAGGGTCATTCTACTAGAGTAAAGTCCAAGACTCAATTTACATTACTAGGAGGGGAAAGTAAACACTCGCACACTAGCCTCTAAACCGGGTTTTCGAAAACCTTTCTACACAAAAGACACAACTAATAACACAACACAAAACAAAGACATGGCGAAAACGAAAGCAAAAGAGACAAAAGACAACAAAACAAAACAAACACACAAGGGAACAAACACCACCCCGATATTCCATACAAGTCACCAAATCATCCACCAATAAGCACAAAGCTCCACCCGAGCACACAACATCACAATCTCCTCCAAACTCCACAAGAGACAAGGGAGAAAAAAAGGGATAGAAGAGATTACCGGATATCTTGAAAGCTCTCCAAAGCTAACGGTGATTTAAGCAACCTATACGGAAAAAGGGAGGCAAACACACACAACAAAACAAATATACGACACAAAAACATAAAAGAAAAACACGCAAAAGAAAATCTTTTTGATTTTTTGTGAATTTTTTCAAATTTTTAGGTTTTTTTTTTTAAAGATTTTTTCGAAAAAACTGAGAAAATAAACTAGACTATACTAGAATATCGCTCCCCCACACTTAAACCGAGCAATGTCCTCATGTTCGATCGTAGTGTGTGGAGACACAAAAGAAAAGAAAAGAAACTACGAAAATAAAGCTAATAATCAAAAAGAAAAGTGAAGAAAGGGTAGAGTGTGTCCGGCCGGGGTGTAGTCAAGTCACCATGGGCCGATACGAGAAAAGATATGGAAGGCGGAAGAAAAATAAAAAGATAGAAATAAAAGGAAATGGGAGGGGAGGGCTAGGTGTAATCAAGTCACCTAGCTCTGATTCCGTCTAAATCCGACTAATTCCTAAAAAGGGGTGAAAGTCTTGTAAAATTGGATTTTTCGATTGACTCTCGACGTAATCACGTCATCGAGAGTCAGGATCAACCATACTAAGGCCTCGAAGGCCACCAAGACACCATGACTCAAGGGGAAGGGGGCAAACAAGAGAAAACAAGCGACAAAAGACGGAAAAGTAAGGATAGTTACCCAAAGCAAACGGCTAGTAAGTCACTCGCTCCATCGTCTCAATGATCATTATAGGCACGTAGCTTGTCTTCTTCGTTGCCATCTCGCTTCAAACTTGAGGATAACTCACGGTAGAGGTAGTAATGGTAGGGGGTGGGATATGATGTGAGAGTCGGTGTAAGTGTATAGGAAATGAAGTGAGGGCATGACAATGAAGTATATGGGGCATATGATAAGGCAAGGATAGTTAGGGAGGTTGGGAGGTGGTATATAATGGTTGGGTGGACCCAAATGTCGAAGAAGAGGCACAAAGGGGGAGTCGGGGACCATTCCGGTCGGGATGGTTTGTCCCGGTCGGGATGACACACCCGTCCCGGTCGGGACGGACCTCTAGTGAGCTCGAAATTGTGTACCTCCATCCCGATCGGGACGGCTCCATCCCGGTCGGGATTCCGCACCCTTCCCGGTCGGGATGCCGCACCCTTCCCGGTCGGGAAGCCTCTTCCCGGCCGGGGTGGGTCTTCATGACCATCCACAAGCTCAAAAGCTTACTCCAAGCTTCAAAAACCCGATCCTCATGCTTACTATCCAAGCTCTATCATAGCCTTTCCTCTCTAGGAATCATCTTCACTTCACCTATCCAACAAAGCTCACATACACATCAAATTCTCTCCCTCACAACGCTCATCAATCAATCCAAATAATAAGAATTCACAAAACCAAAGAAACTACAATAAAAAGATATATACAATGGGACGGTTCTTGTGGAACTCCGTCAAACCAAGGTGGTGCATTCTTCAATCTTTTTCAACAACAATGACCAATCCCATCTCCATCAAGGGCACGTAGGAACAAGTCAAAGGCCCTAGCAAAGTCTTCAATCAAGCTTGTTATATAGGCATCCACATAACAAGGTTCTTCATGACTTTGCATCGACGTTCCCGAGGCATCCCGATCTTCCAAGTTCAATGGCTTGAACTTGTACTTTTGATCATTCGGGATATACCCGAACGTCCACCGATCCTCATGTGGCTCCAAGGGAGGCTCATCCTTCTCCTTGCTTTTCAACTTGTCATCAAGCCCATGATATGGGCACTCATCCTCCTCCAAATCGGAGTCATCATCCTCAAGTACATAAGAGTACTTCTTCAAGCTTTGTCCCAGCTCACCCCCTAGATCGATGTCTTTCGTGCCTTGGATCATATTCGAAGACTCATCGTTGGTGGGCGAAGTGTTGCCTTGGAGGTCAAACACTAACTTTTCTTCCCCCAACTCGAAGGTGATCCTACCGTTCTTCACGTCGATCATAGCACCGGCGGTGTGTAGAAATGGGCGCCCAAGGATAATGGGAGTGTTGGCATCTTCCGGCATGTCGAGCACGATGAAATCGACCGGAATGAAGAATTTCCCGATTCGTACCGGTACGTCCTCTAACATCCCTAATGGTCGATTGAATGATTTATCGGCCATTTGGAGTGTAGTGGACGTACATTTCAACTCCTTCATGCCGAGTCGGCAACAAATAGAATAGGGAATGATGCTCACACTCGCGCCCAAGTCACATAACGCATTCTTGATCATAAAGTTGCCTATGGTGCACGGGATCGAGAAACTACCCGGATCCTTCAACTTCGAAAGCGTGGAACCTTGAATAAGCTCGCTCACCACCCTCGTGAACGCTATTGTCTCTTCCTTGTCGATGGATCTCTTCCTAGCTAGGATATCCCGCATGAATCTTCCATATGCCGGGACTTGGGTAAGTAACTCGGTGAATGGGACATTAACATCCAATTTCTTCACAATGTCTAGGAATTTGTCAAATTGGACGTCCACCTTAGTTTTCATTTGCCTTGTTGGGAAAGGCAACTTGATTTGAACCTTGTTTTGCTCAATAGGGGTGGACTCCTCACTTGACACTTTCCCTTTACCCTTTTCTTGTGCTTGAAGAGGGGAAGGCTCGTCTTCATTGGGTTTTTCGATCTCCCATAAGACTTGTTCCTCCATTGGATTATCAAAGCTTGAGCTTTCTTGACTTGGAGATGCCATTTTCTTTGTCGGTTCTTGCATTGGCTCTTGCTCGCTAGGGGATGAAGGGGAGTCATAAGATGTACCTCTCCTTGTTACATGCTCAAATGTTGGTGTTTCGCCTTGAGAAGGTAGTTGCCCCTTTTGTCTTGAGGAGCTCCCCGAAGCAAGTTGAGATACTTGAGTCTCAAGCATCTTCGTACGGGCATCTCTTACCGCGTTTTCCCCTTGAACATAAGCAAAGAGATCTTGTTGGATTCTTCACATCTCCATTTGACTTTTTTTGCAACTCTTGAATACTCTTTTGCACATCCGTCATAGTCTTTTGAATGTCGAAATCTCGAGGTGGAGATGACGGATTATGCGGAGTATCGGTAAGGGCTAATGGAGTACCATAGTCATGAATATGAGATCGGCTCCTAGGCTTACTTTGTTGTTGATTACCTTGTGTTGCTTGTTGTTGAAGGTTCCCTTGGAACCCATGAGAATTTCCTTGGTTAAGGTGTTGATTGTGGTTTTGTTGTTGTTGGAAGTTTTGGTTTCCTTGGAAACCATCTTGATTGAAGTTCCCTTGTTGGAACCCTTGATTGTTGTTGTGAAAGGTACCTTGGTTATTTTGTTTGAAGTTGTTAAAGGGTCTTTGATTACCCACATAACCTTGATAACCTTGATCTTTGTCCCTTAAGGGAGGTGGAACATAGGGACGAGGTTGCATGGCTTGTTGTTGAGGGACTTGATTGGAAGCTTGGTATTGATTAGAATAGGAGGCACCTTGCTTGAACGCTTGAAAGGCGTTCACTTTCTCAATACTTCCTCTACAATGCATAGGATCATGACCAACGATTCCACAAGTATCACACATTCCAAAATAAGGCAAAGGAGAGGCAAGTCCCAAAGCATTCACTTCTTGAATCGATTGATGGTTGGAGGAACTAGTGCCTTGGACTTGGTTGAGGTGACTTTGGAGCTTCTTGTCAATAGTCTCCATGTGTGTTTTCAATTGAGCTCCAAGGTCAATGCTTAATTTAGTGATAGCATCGACCTCATGCATATCTCCTCGATGTGCCTTCCTAGGCCTAGAGTATTGCGAATTATGCACCGCCATCTCTTCGATTCTCGCCCAAGTTTGATCGTCATCGACCTCGGTGAACCTACCATTGGAGCCCATATTAAGTATAGCTCTCGAGTCCTCATAAAGACCATTCCAAAATTGTTGAACCAAGAACCATTGTGAGAGTCCATGGTGGGGGCACGATCTCACCAAAGATTTAAACCGCTCCCAAGCTTCATAAAGGCTCTCTTCATCTCGTTGTTGGAAACCGGTGATGGAGGCCCTAAGCAAATTAGTCTTCTCCGGAGGGTAAAACTTTTGGTAGAACGCCAAGGCAAGTTTCATCCAAGTATCAATCCCCATGGTTGCCCGATCGAGACTCTTAATTCATTGCTTTGCCTTTCCAATTAGTGAGAATGGAAATAATACCCAACGAATTTGATCTTGTGTAACCCCGGTTTGGGAGATAGCATCGGAATAATCGGAGAAGGTCTCCATATGTTGGTGTGGGTCTTCGTTGGGCAAACCACTAAATTGATTCCTCTCCACAAGTTGGATAAATTGAGTCTTTGCCACAAAATTCCCGTTATAGGTATCCGGTAAAGCACTCGGTCCCGGCAAGACATCCTCGGTAAAAGTGGAGTGAGATGAAAACTTCGGCATAATTGGATATAAGGGAGAAGATGGTGGTGTAGACAGTGTTGATGTAGAACTAGACGGAGAACTAGGAGAAGAAGAATGGATAGATGAACCAAAGGGATTTATGAAGATCCCTTCGGCCGTCTCTCGAGGTGACTCGTTAAAGTCGGATCCTTGAGCTTGCTCTTGATGGATATTGCTAGTACCCGGTTGAGAGTGTCTAACCCGATCAATCGTCCATTGGCGAAAGGCTCTAAAGAGTCTCTCCGGCTTTGGATTGAAGAGAAAGAAATCGCCTCCCCTCCTAGGCATACACTAGACACTAGAGCAAACGTGAGAACACCTAGTGCTTTATGGGCACTAGGCAACGACAATAATCAAGCACAACGAGAAACAAGGAGAGTAGAAAGCTAAGAAAACAAGAAAGACTAAAAAATATTCACAAGAGATGATAGAAGTGCACAAAGAAGGGTAACTAAGTCTAGCTATAAGCAAACTAAGTCTAAACAATACACCGTCCCCGGCAACGGCGCCAAATTGATGGTAGGGATTTGTCACGTCCCCACCGTCAATAATATAACCGGCTAGACCTAACGGTAGTTAGGGTAAGTCGGGATCGTGTCCACGGAGACGGTGTTGCAAAGTTTAGACTATGTCCACCTAAAACGAGACTATGCTACCAAACAAACACAAAGGAGATAATAATTGACAAAATATGGTGATGGAAGAGGTATAACTAGGCTATCTAGAACGATGCTAAGATGGGATAACTAATGATCGAACTAACAAGTAAACTAGAAGAAACGATGACTAACTAAGAAGTGGAGATCAAATATGGAAGGAAGTGGGGTAGGTCGGGTTCATAAGTGTAGATGGGTAATTGGGTGATAAAGGTTTTAGGTGTCTCCTAGTTGCTAGAGTCGGTCTGGGCTCTCGCTACGTAGACCGATGTCAAGGTAGGTCCGGGCTCTCGCTACGTAGACCCTAGTCCGCACTCTCGTGACTACGACTATTCTCAACATGATCACATAATAGACAAGCAATGAGAAGATGAGCACAAGTATGGGAAGCGTGGCCACTACAACTCACACAAGCAAATCAACAAACACATAGAGTGCCCATTATGTGTCTAACAACAAAGATTCACCCTTTTCCCTTAATCAACCCTAATCATCCATAATGTACCCCTAATCCCCCTACTAACCCCACAAGGAGACTACTCACTCATTATCAAGGAGAAACTAACAATAGCAAGAGAAAATAACATCACAAACCAAACATCCATTATGAGGAACTAGAACAATAACAAAAACAATATAAAAAGATTCAAACTTGATTAAAAAAACAAGAACAAGAGTAAAGATGATTATACCAACAACAAGATGATGAAAAGATGCAATCTTGTATAAATAAGAACCCAAATAAACCCCAAGGATGTCAAGCTTGGAGAAATCTTCAAGAACTTCTTAATACAAGAACTAATTAAACTAGATTAACTAAGGATTAACAAAGATTAAAGGAAGATTAATCTAATGGAGGAACATTAAATCTAGGGTTTATATGCTAAATGGAGGCTTAAAAGGGTTTAGGGTAGTGTAAGATTACATAAATAATACAAGAGGGGAGTATTTATATGGGTACAAGAATGAAGGAGGAAGAAATAAATGAAGCGCGGCTGCCAGCTCTTCGTCCCGCCCGGGACGGTGTGGTCCCGACCGGGACGGCCTGGTCTCGGCCGGGACGGGCTCATCACAGTAGGCTCTCTAAATGTGCACCCCATCCCGGACGGGATGAGGCCTTCCCGACCGGGATGGGTCTTGTAGGCCTCCCTTAAGAGCTTTTTGGTCCCTCCTTGCCTCTCATGGGTTTATCGTCGATTCTCGGGACTCGAGATCGGGTCTCGGAGGCTCGGGATTGGGTCCCAAGGTCTCGGGGTCGACTCCAAGGCATCGAGTCATCGTTCCTTTACCTCGTTGGCTCCAAAAAGTGTATGTATAGAGTCGGAATCGCTCCAACTCTTCGTGAATGGTCTCGGGAACCTGAAACGAGCTAGAGGAAGCATAAGAAGCCCATAAACCGCTCCCAAGGAGCGATTCCACAAGGAAATTGGGACCAAAACACAACAATTAGGCACTACAAACTACACTTATCAACTCCCCCACACTTAACCCTTACTCGCCCTCGAGTAAGCACATACTAACTACTAAACTAGCCGAGCGGGTATTAGCGCACCCTACACCCTTTCAACTCACGCGAGTGCACTTAGAGGAAAAGTTGCACTCCGCAAGGCAAGTGGGGTCTTGCGACAAAACCGTGGATGCAACCGGACACAACAACACAAGAACAAACAAACACACAAACAAACAAACAAACAAACAAACAAACACAAGGTTGCACCCAAAGAAAAACAAATACCGTTTCCCTCAAACAAGCGGTGAAAAGACACCGGTTTAGGACTCAAGGCAAGTGACAACGTTCCCAAGCTAGCAATACAAAACAAGGTGAAGTAAACCCTAATAGTATGACGATAAAGCAATAAAAACGTTGGTAACTTACCTAGGTCCTCCTAACTTTCTAAGAACGTACTACGGGACGATCGGCGGAGTGGAAAAGGGATGAACCACGGTGTTAGTCGACACTGTAGGTAAGTGAGACCCCGCCCCCTTTAGCGATGAGCCTAGAGGGTCGTCCCATGCCCGAAACCGCCTAACTAGTCCAAGTAAAAAGGTGGAAATATTTGCAAAGTGAGGGAAGACCGACCATTACCGCTATCATCCTTCCTAGGGACTCGGTCCTTTGGTAGGCTCTTCACGACAAAAGTCGGAAAAAGGCTTATTTTTGTGGGGTTGAGATCTTTTTGTGAGACGATTTTCTTTTTGGCATCCTTTTCTTTTTGTATTTTTGCCTTGTTTGTTGCCATGCCGTTTCTTTTTTCTTCTTTTCTATTTTCTTTTTGGCTTTTGTGCCTTTTTTTCTTCATTTCTTTCTTTCTTTCATTTTCTTTTTTTTCTTTGCCCTTTTTTTTGGCATGATTTGGCTTTTTGGCATTTCTTTGTGTAACAAGAAAGGGAGAATTCAACAAATTGCAATTTATTGTGTGGATATGTGTAGGAGGTAGGGGAATGGGAATGTCGGGGGTGCGCATTCCCTTTCAAACCCACAAAAAGGGGAGAACTTGGACTAGTCGAGCAATGTCAAACAAGGTCACCTAAGGGACGGGACTCGGCAACCAAGGCCTTTTCACACCGTGGGTGGTCATAATGGTCAAAATGAAAATCCCGTAGTAAATCCATAGTAAGCTAGGTGGACTCAAGGTAAAGGACCAACGAAATCATTGATTTAGGGTCATTCTACTAGAGTAAAGTCCAAGACTCAATTTACATTACTAGGAGGGGAAAGTAAACACTCGCACACTAGCATCTAAACTGGGTTTTCGAAAACCTTTCTACACAAAAGACACAACTAACACAACACAAAACAAAGACACGACGAAAACGAAAGAAAAAGAGACAAAAGACAACAAAACAAAACAAACACACAAGGGAACAAACACCACCCCGATATTCCATACAAGTCACCAAATCATCCACCAATAAGCACAAAGCTTCACCCGAGCACACAACATCACAATCTCCTCCAAACTCCACAAGAGACAAGGGAGAAAAAAAAGGGATAGAAGAGATTACCGGATGTCTTGAAAGCTCTCCAAATCTAACGGTGATTTAAGCAACCTATAGGGAAAAAGGGAGGCAAACACACACAACAAAACAAATATACGACACAAAAACATAAAAGGAAAACACGCAAAAGAAAATCTTTTTGATTTTTTGTGAAATTTTTCATATTTTTAGGCTTTTTTTTTAAAGATTTTTTCGAAAAAACTAAGAAAATAAACTAGACTATACTAGAATATCGCTCCCCCACACTTAAACCGAGCAATGTCCTCATGCTCGATCGTAGTGTGTGGAGACACAAAAGAAAAGAAAAGAAACTACGAAAATAAAGCTAAAAATCAAAAAGAAAAGTGAAGAAAGGGTAGAGTGTGTCCGGCCGGGGTGTAGTCAAGTCACCATGGGCCTAGACGAGAAAAGATATGGAAGGCGGAAGAAAAATAAAAAGAATGAAATAAAAGGAAATGGGAGGGGAGGGCTAGGTGTAATCAAGTCACATAGCCCAGATTCCGTCCAAATCCGACTAATTCCTAAAAAGGGGTGAAAGTCTTGTAAAATTGGATTTTTCGATTGACTCTCGACGTAATCACGTCATCGAGAGTCGGGAGCAACCATACTAAGGCCTCGAAGGCCAAGAAGACACCATGACTCAAGGGTAAGGAAGCAAACAAGAGAAAACAAGCGACAAAGGACGGAAAAGTAAGGATAGTTACCCAAAGCAAACAGCTAGTAAGTGACTCGCTCCATCGTCTCAATGATCATTATAGGCACGTAGCTTGTCTTCTTCGTTGCCATCTCGCTTCAAACTTGAGGATAACTCACGGTAGAGGTAGTAATGGTAGGGGGTGGGATATGATGTGAGAGTCGGTGTAAGTGTATAGGAAATGAAGTGAGGGCATGACAATGAAGTATATGGGGCATATGATAAGGCAAGGATAGTTAGGGAGGTTGGGAGAGGGTATATAATGGTTGGGTGGACCCAAATGTCGAAGAAGAGGCACAAAGGGGGAGTAGGGGACCATCCCGGTCGGGATGGTTGGTCCCGGTCGGGATGACACACCCGTCCCGGTCGGGACGGACCTCTAGTGAGCTCGAAATTGTGTACCTCCATCCCGATCGGGACGGCTCCTTCCCGGTCAGGATGCCGCACCCTTTCCGGTCGGGAAGCCTCTTCCCGGTCGGGATGGGTCTTCATGACCATCCACAAGCCCAAAAGCTTACTCCAAGCTTCAAAAACCCGATCCTCATGCTTACTATCCAAGCTCTATCATAGCCTTTCCTCTCTAGGAATCATCTTCACTTCACCTATCCAACAAAGCTCACATACACATCAAATTCTCTCCCTCACATCGCTCATCAATCAATCCAAATAATAAGAATTCACAAAACCAAAGAAACTACAATAAAAAGATATATACAATAGGACGGTTCTTGTGGAACTCCGTCAAACCAAGGTGGTGCATTCTTCAATCTTTTTCAACAACAATGACCAATCCCATCTCCATCAAGGGCACGTAGGAACAAGTCAAAGGCCCTAGCAAAGTCTTCAATCAAGCTTGTTATATAGGCATCCACATAACAAGGTTCTTCATGACTTTGCATCGACGTTCCCGAGGCATCCCGATCTTCCAAGTTCAATGGCTTGAACTTGTACTTTTGATCTTTCGGGATATACCCGAACGTCAACCGATCCTCATGTGGCTCCAAGGGAGGCTCATCCTTCTCCTTGCTTTTCAACTTGTCATCAAGCCCATGATATGGGCACTCATCCTCCTCCAAATCGGAGTCATCATCCTCAAGTACATAAGAGTACTTCTTCAAGCTTTGTCCCAGCTCACCCCATAGATCGATGTCTTTCATGGCTTGGATCATATTGCAAGACTCATCGTTGGTGGGCGAAGTGTTGCCTTGGAGGTCAAACACTAACTTTTCTTCCCCCAACTCGAAGGTGATCCTACCGTTCTTCACGTCGATCATAGCACCGGCGGTGTGTAGAAATGGGCGCCCAAGGATAATGGGAGTGTTGGCATCTTCCGGCATGTCGAGCACGATGAAATCGACCGGAATGAAGAATTTCCCGATTCGTACCGGTACGTCCTCTAACATCCCTAACGGTCGATTGAATGATTTATCGGCCATTTGGAGTGTAATGGACGTACATTTCAACTCCTTCATGCCGAGTCGGCAACAAATAGAATAGGGAATGATGCTCACACTCGCGCCCAAGTCACATAACGCATTCTTGATCATAAAGTTGCCTATGGTGCACGGGATCGAGAAACTACCCAGATCCTTCAACTTCGGAAGCGTGGAACCTTGAATAAGCTCGCTCACCACCCTCGTGAACGCTATTGTCTCTTCCTTGTTGATGGATCTCTTCCTAGCTAGGATATCCCGCATGAATCTTCCATATGCCGGAACTTGGGTAAGTAACTCGGTGAATGGGACATTAACATCCAATTTCTTCACAATGTCTAGGAATTTGTCAAATTGGACGTCCACCTTAGTTTTCATTTGCCTTGTTGGGAAAGGCAACTTGATTTGAACCTTGTTTTGCTCAATAGGGGTGGACTCCTCACTTGACACTTTCCCTTTACCCTTTTCTTGTGCTTGAAGTGGGGAAGGCTTGTCTTCAATGGGTTTTTCGATCTCCCATAAGACTTGTTCCTCCATTGGATTATCAAAGCTTGAGCTTTCTTGACTTGGAGATGCCATTTTCTTTGTCGGTTCTTGCATTGGCTCTTGCTCTCTAGGGGATGAAGGGGAGTCATAATATGTACCTCTCCTTGTGGTGATAGCATTTACATGCTCAAATGTTGGTGTTTCGCCTTGAGAAGGTAGTTGCCCCTTTTGTCTTGAGGAGCTCCCCGAAGCAAGTTGAGATACTTGAGTCTCAAGCATCTTCGTACGGGCATCTCTTACCGCGTTTTCCCCTTGAACATAAGCAAAGAGCTCTTGTTGGATTCTTGACATCTCCATTTGACTTTTTTGCAACTCTTGAGTACTCTTTTGCACATCCGTCATAGTCTTTTGAATGTCGAAATCTCGAGGTGGAGATGATGGATTACGCGGAGTATCGGTAAGGGCTAATGGAGTACCATAGTCATGAATAGGAGATCGGCTCCTAGGCTTACTTTGTTGTTGATTACCTTGTGTTGCTTGTTGTTGACGGTTCCCTTGGAACCCATGAGAATTTCCTTGGTTAAGGTGTTGATTGTGGTTTTGTTGTTGTTGGAAGCTTTGGTTTCCTTGGAAACCACCTTGATTGAAGTTCCCTTGTTGGAACCCTTGATTGTTGTTCTGAAAGGTACCTTGGTTATTTTGTTTGAAGTTGTTGAAGGGTCTTTGATTACCCACATAACCTTGATAACCTTGATCGTTGTCCCTTAAGGGAGGTGGAACATAGGGACGAGGTTGCATGGCTTGTTGTTGAGGGACTTGATTGGAAGCTTGGTATTGATTAGAATAGGAGGCACCTTGCTTGAACGCTTGAAAGGCGTTCACTTGCTCAATACTTCCTCTACAATGCATAGGATCATGACCAACGATTCCACAAGTATCACACATTCGAAAATAAGGCAAAGGAGGGGCAAGTCCCAAAGCATTCACTTCTTGAATCGATTGATGGTTGGAGGAACTAGTGGCCTTGGACTTGGTTGAGGTGGCTTTGGAGCTTCTTGTCAATAGTCTCCATGTGTGTTTTCAATTGAGCTCCAAGGTCAATGCTTAATTTAGTGATAGCATCGACCTCATGCATATCTCCTCGATGTGTCTTCCTAGGCCTAGAGTATTGCGAATTATGCACCGCCATCTCTTCGATTCTCGCCCAAGTTTGATCGTCATCGACCTCGGTGAACCTACCATTGGAGCCCATATTAAGTATAGCTCTCGAGTCCTCATAAAGACCATTCCAAAATTGTTGAACCAAGAACCATTGTGAGAGTCCATGGTGGGGGCACGATCTCACCAAAGATTTAAACCGCTCCCAAGCTTCATAAAGGCTCTCTTCATCCCGTTGTTGGAAACCGGTGATGGAGGCCCTAAGCAAATTAGTCTTCTCCGGAGGGTAAAACTTTTGGTAGAACGCCGAGGCAAGTTTCATCCAAGTATCAATCCCCATGGTTGCCCGATCGAGACTCTTAATCCATTGCTTTGCCTTTCCAATTAGTGAGAATGGAAATAATACCCAACGGATTTGATCTTGTGTAACCCCGGTTTGGGAGATAGCATCGCAATAATCGGAGAAGGTCTCCATATGTTGGTGCGGGTCTTCGTTGGGCAAACCACTAAATTGATTCCTCTCCACAAGTTGGATAAATTGAGTCTTTGCCACAAAATTCCCGGTATAGGTATCCGGTAAAGCACTCGGTCCCGGCAAGACATCCTCGGTAAAAGTGGAGTGAGATGAAAACTTCGGCATAATTGGATATAAGGGAGAAGATGGTGGTGTAGACGGTGTTGATGTAGAACTAGACGGAGAACTAGGAGAAGAAGAATGGATAGATGAACCAAAGGGATTTATGAAGATCCCTTCGGACGTCTCTCGAGATGACTTGTTAAAGTCGGATCCTTGAGCTTGCTCTTGATGGATATTGCTAGTACCCGGTTGAGAGTGTCTAACCCGATCAATCGTCCGTTGGCGAAAGGCTCTAAAGAGTCTCTCCGGCTCTGGATTAAGAGAAAGAAATCGCCTCCCCTCCTAGGCATACACTACACACTAGAGCAAACGTGAGAACACCTAGTGCTTTATGGCACTAGGCAACAACAATAATCAAGCACAACGAGAAACAAGGAGAGTAGAAAGCTAAGAAAACAAGAAAGACTACAAAATATTCACAAGAGATGATAGAAGAGCACAAAGAAGGGTAACTAAGTCTAGCTATAAGAAAACTAAGTCTAAACAATGCACCGTCACCGACAACGGCGCCAAATTGATGGTAGGGATTTGTCACATCCCCACCGTCAATAATATAACCGGCTAGACCTAACGTTAGTTAGGGTAAGTCGGGATCGTGTCCACGGAGACGGTGTTGCAAAGTTTAGACTATGTGCACCTAAAACGAGACTATGCTACCAAACAAACACAAAGGAGATAATAATTGACAAAATATGGTGATGGAAGAGGTATAACTAGGCTATCTAGAACGATGCTAAGATGGGATAACTAATGATCGAACTAACAAGAAAACTAGAATAAACGATGACTAACTAAGAAGTGGAGATCAAATATGGAAGGAAGTGGGGTAGGTCGGGTTCATAAGTGTAGATGGGTAATTGGGTGATCAAGGGTATAAGTGTCTCCTAGTTGCTAGAGTCGGTCCGGGCTCTCGCTACGTAGACCGATGTCAAGGTAGGTCCGGGCTCTCGCTACGTAGACCCTAGTCCGCACTCTCGTGACTACAACTATTCTCAACATGATCACATAATAAACAAGCAATGAGAAGATGAGCACAAGTATGGGAAGCATGGCCACTACAACTCACACAAGCAAATCAACAAACACATAGAGTGCCCATTATGTGTCTAACAACAAAGATTCACCCTTTTCCCTTAATCAACCCTAATCATCCATAATCTAACCCTAATCCCCCTACTAACCCCACAAGGATACTACTCACTCATTATCAAGGAGAAACTAACAATAGCAAGAGAAAATAACATCACAAACCAAACATCCATTATGAGGAACTAGAACAATAACAAAAACAATATAAAAAGATTCAAACTTGATTAAATAAACAAGAACAAGAGTAAAGATGATTATACCAACAACAAGATAATGAAAAGATGCAATCTTGTATAAATAAGAACCCAAATAAACCCCAAGGATGTCAAGCTTGGAGAAATCTCCAAGAACTTCTTAATACAAGAACTAATTAAACTAGATTAACTAAGGATTAACAAAGATTAAAGGAAGATTAATCTAATGGAGGAACATTAAATCTAGGGTTTATATGCTTAATGGAGGCTTAAAAGGGTTTAGGGTAGTGTAAGATTACATAAATAATACAAGAGGGGAGTATTTATATGGGTACAAGAATGAAGGAGGAAGAAATAAATGAAGCGCGGCTGCCAGCTCTTCGTCCCGCCCGGGACGGTGTGGTCCCGACCGGGACGGCCTGGTCTCGGCCGGGACGGGCTCATCACAGTAGGCTCTCTAAATGTGCACCCCATCCCGGACGGGATGAGGCCTTCCCGACCGGGATGGGTCTTGTAGGCCTCCCTTAAGAGCTTTTTGGTCCCTCCTTGCCTCTCATGGGTTTATCGTCGATTCTCGGGACTCGAGATCGGGTCTCGGAGGCTCGGGATTGGGTCCCAAGGTCTCGGGGTCGACTCCAAGGCATCGAGTCGTCGTTCCTTTACCTCGTTGGCTCCAAAAAGTGTATGTATAGAGTCGGAATCGCTCCAACTCTTTGTGAATGGTCTCGGGAACCTGAAACGAGCTAGAGGAAGCATAAGAAGCCCATAAACCGCTCCCAAGGAGCGATTGCACAAGGAATTTGGGACCAAAACACAACAATTAGGCACTACAAACTACACTTATCACCTTGTTAAGGTCCCGGAAGTCCACACATACCCGCACCTTACCGTCCTTTTTAGGTACCGGCACGATGTTTGCAACCCAGTCTGGATATTTAGACACTTGTATAAAGCCCGCTTTGAATTGCTTGTCGACTTCTTCTTTGACTTTGAGGGACCATTCGGGCCTCATTCTTCGGAGTTTCTATTTTACCGGCTTACACCCATCTTTGATGGGTATACGGTGTTCAGCTATTTGTCGATCTATTCCCAGCATGTCCTTGTAGGACCATGCAAAGACGTCTTTGAATTCTTGGAGGAGGTCTGTGAATTGTTTTCTCTCCTCGGGATCTAAGGATTGGCCCAACTTAAGCATCTGGGGCTCTAAAGGGGTTCCCACATTGATGGACTTGGTTTCTTCAAATACCGGATCTCAGGATTCCCTTTGTTCGAGTTGCTCGATCAGATGCGGAGGCAGAGGTACCTGTTCGTCGGGTTTCTCAATGTCATTGCATATAAAATTTTTGAAATTGAAAGAATTTTGGAAATAAGACAAGTCGTAAGCGGAACGGTTTTCGTTATTATTAATAGTAAATTTTGAGAAAAGCTCGAAGAGAGCGGCCATCTGATCGTTGGTCAGAGCCGGGATAGGGAGTGCTCTCGGGACAGGCCCCGAGACTCCAGTGGAAGTGCCTAAAGGGATAGGGGTTACTGACCGGACTCTAGCACCGGACCCTCTAGACTCGGATTCGGACTCCGACTCTGACTCAGACTCAGAGTCGGACTCGGATTCGGTATCTGGCATGTGTCCTTCGCCGGTGGTTAGCTTATAGACTCGACCCTGGCTGTCGGTCCACTTAATAGTGTTCCGCCAAGCCCTTTTCTTGGTGTCTGTGCCAACCTCGGAAATCAGCTTTGTCATGTCAAACCGGCTACTGCGGAGGATCAGGTCGACCAGATCTTCTTTAGGAGCGGGGATGACCTTGTCTTCCCCGAATAGAAGCCCCAGCACGGGCTCGGAATTGTCGGTATCCTCCTTGGATTCCGTCTGGACAAGGGCAAATATGTCATCGGGGATGAAATTGCATTCCCGAGCCATTTTGGTCTCATGACATGTGATAGTGAGTTAGTAGAGGCCCACTTGAATAGCCCCGAATACCGGAGTAACGAAGTAGTCGGTTAATTTCGGGTTATAAGGGCCCAAGTAGGTACCCTTGATGACGTTTTGGGCCTCTTGGAGACTGGCCCGGACCATGTTTTCTGGAGTTGCAGCAAAACCTAGACCAGATCGTGATTCTCCATCGTTTAGCACTTCAATAATCTTCCCAGCTGGAAGATATGGCCTCGAGGTAGCCCCCGGTAGATAGCCCAAGTTTTGTAGCATCATATCGATGCTAGTAGTGAAATAGGGCTTGAAGAGATATTCCTCTTCAATCATTCCCACGAAGTCGAATCCTCGTGGGTTGGCCCGGCCCGTGGCGTTGCAGCTTGCCATGGTTATGGGGGTTGCCTCTAGTGTGATGACACCATCTTGAAGAGGCATCTTGACCTTTCTATGAAGGGTAGATGACACGGCCTTGACCGCATGGATCCAAGGCCTTCCGAGTAGTAAGTTGAAAGATGAGGTGACATCAATCACTTGAAACTCCAGTTCTTTTTCGATTGGGCCCGTTATAATCGTCAACTTAACGGCCCCGGCAATCGGTTTTGGGCTTCCGTCAAAAGCCTGGATGGTTTGCGCCGTCGGGAGGTAGTCGGCCTCGGTGATGCCGAGGGCCTTAGCGGACCTTAAAGGAAGGACATTTATAGAGGACCCGTCGTCGATCAGGGTCATTGGGAGGTACTTCCCTCGACAAATGACCGTGATGTATAGGGCCAAGTTATGGGCGGCCCCGAATGGTGGAAGATCAGACTCAGAGAAGGTGATGAGTGGGCCTTCTTCCTTGGACTTTCCCTTGATATAGGGCATGATAGTGGCTACCATTTTAGCGGGGGTAACCTGTAAGTCGACCTTAATTTGATCGAGAGCCTTAGTCAGTGCTTCTCGATGTTCTTGTGACAGTAGCTGCCATATGGTTAGATCAGCTCGGACCCTCTTCAATTATTGGACCAAGGCCGTGTCATTGCATGGTTCCTCAAGGGTGGATTCCGTCCTAGCAGGTTCAGTGACGATTGTTGGGGTAGGACACCCGGCGGTAGCGAGGTGGCTGGTGGCTAAGGCTTTAGACTTAGCTTTTCGAACCTCTTCACTGGTAATGGGGACAGCTTCCCTTTTAGCTTGCTAAACATCTTCCCCATCATCGAACCATATCCCGTTAATTTATGGGATAAAGGGGGAAATGAGGTGTGAGTAGTCGATTACCTCCCCAGTGAATATAGCATGGGCACTGAACGGGTTTTCTTCGTTGCTCGGCTTGTCTCCGAGCAACGGTATTTTTCCGCTTTCAATCAGATCCTAGATCAGGTGCTTCAATTTCCAGCATTTCTCAGTATCGTGCCCAGTACCTCGATGATATTGGCAATAGGCCTGAACATTGTAACTCTTGGATCGTTTCTCCACTGGAACTTCTGGAGTTGGGCCTATCGGTTGGATTAGGCCCTTTGAGGATAGCCTTTGTAAGGTGTAGGTATAGGTAGTCCTTATATCCGTGAATACCCGAGTTGGAGTATTCTTTTTGGATGAGGTATCCAGTAGATTCACCTCATCGAAGATGCTGTGGGTTGCAGCTGCAGGTGTGGGCTTGATCACAGATGAACTAGCCCCTTGATATCCCTTGGTAGAGACCTTAGTCAGGCTCTCTAACCTTAAGTGATCCTCGATCCTTGTACCCATTTCAGTTAGAGTGGCAAAGTTGGGAATGACAGCATACCAGAGATGGACCCGGTAGGAGGGGAGGAGGTTCTTGACAATGGCCTCCACTAAGACTTTCTCGTTGGGCTTATCGACCACCTTTGAAGGTATTTAGTGAACCCTTCTTTGGGCTCTTGCGCCATAACTTCCAGAGTACGCATTGTAGTCTGAATCTCGGTATTATCAGCGTAATTCCGAGCAAATTTAGTTGCCACATCGTCCCAAGTCTTGTACTTCTTGGAATCGAGCCTGTAGTACCAAGCTTTTGGATGCTTCTCATGGGAAGAAGCGAACAAGTGTTTGAACATGGTGGACTTCACCCCCTTGACATCCATAAATTCTTTGAAAGCCCGGATGTGATGGACCGAGTCTTCAGTACCCTCAAACATTGGTATTCCCGTAAGGTTGAGGTTAGCAGGTAACTCGTCGTTCAATGGCGAGTAGGAGCCAGCATTCTCCGTATGGATCGAGTTCCTTGTTGACAAGTGGACCTGTTCTTCAAGCTTGCGAACGACGCTGATTAGTTCAACTATGGGCCCAGTGGGCTCAGATCCAGCAATAGGTGTCCCTTTCTCCACGGCACTCAAACAGTCGATCTGGATGGCAGTCAATTGGGTCTCGATCTTAGCCAGTGCGGCGGTTAGTTGATCCAGAGTTTCTTCTATTTTATGGCGTCTGGTTATCGGTGGCCTGTCTGTAAGAATACCGCGTAATCAGAAGCTAACCCAGATAAAAGTACATCCCAAGCAAAGGAAAGACTGAAAAGGAAATGACTCGGAAAAGACACCTAGATGGGTGACTTGTGAAAGGTAGGCCTCCCTTAGGATCCGGCAATGTGGGTCGGGTCCTGTTCGAAGGAAGGTCCACGTGAGACATCCCCAGACTTTGGACTTGAATGTGTAGACGGGCCCTCCCATGTAGGAGTATGTCCGACGTAGGTGGGCCATGCCTTAGTCGAATAAGGCGGATTGGGATAGGGTGGGAACCCGCGATGTAAGATCGACGGGGTTTCGACGCTAGAGACTTCGACGAATTACGACACGACCCGGCACTACTAAATACGGGAAGTCCTAAGAAGAGGAAGGTTTTGAAAAAGGATTTTTTTTAGAAAACCCGAAATATTCGGTGGAGGGCTCGATATGTTTCGAAAAAAAACGGAAAATTGTATCGGGCCACAGTTTTGAAAGTTCGAAAATATTTTCGAGTTTTGAAATGGGCAGAATACCGTCTAGAAATAGGCTATTTTGAATAAAATCATAAGTCCTAAATTCGGTATACGTCCCGGGTTATGAAATTAGATATTTTGAAAATGGATGCAATTCTTGAAAATGACGGTTTTTGAAAAATGATCTTAGAAACCAAGTATCATATAGTCACGCAAGCATTATAACGACGCCATGTATGCTCTACACTAAGTCTCGGTCAGTCTATGAAGGGTCTATACAAGTGCACATAGCCTATCCGAGAATTGGGACGGACTTCCTAAGTCGAGTTGAGCTTAGACCATGCCGCGAAACCCATACGAATCGACTATGAGCATCTTTGACATATCCATGTTGGAGTACATCATGGTATAGTGGGACGTCGGTCACCAGTACCGGCCCGGGAAAATATAGCGTTATGCATGAACCGTATAACTAAACGCGTATTGTACTAGTCAAATAACGATTTCTATTCGAGTCTCACCCTGAGGATGCCGATGGTAAGTCACGCATCAGTTAATCCCCAGCGGAGTCGCCAAATTGTGGACATGACAAAGGTCCACCCCGACGCGGCCACGCGCGGGTTTGGGGAGGCGAATGGATCTCCATATGAGATGGGTCGAATTGAAATTTAAATCGAAGTGGAGTCGCCACCGAACTTCGTGGGCGCTCGGGCCCGTTTGAACCCACTCTATATCTTAGTGGGCCGTGTACAAAATACGGCCCATTCTGATCTCAGAGTTTATTGGGTTCGTCCCTTTGCATTTTGATTCCGATACCGACATGATCGGATACCGTGTATTGAGTGACTCTCGTGCGCCAACGGTTTCGGACATCCGGAAACCGAGGTTCTGAGTAAGGGGTGAGGGTACGTGTTGGGAAGTTCACAAAGAACACCCAACCCCGCCCACACTTAGTTGCCTCTACTAAAATATCATTTGATTTTTTTAATACGCGCGTTAGTAATACGGTGAATGATATGCAAACAATGTTTTGACTAAACATGCGAAAATTAGAATAAATTGCTACGTCGATTTAATGCATCTAAGATTAAAGTCAAAGTTATATTTAGCATGCGAGATTCTTTTAGTACAATAAAAGAAATAACGAAAATAAATCGACAAAATAGAAACAAACATGTTAGTAACGATGACAACGATAATAACGGTTTGTAAGAAATATAGAATGCTTATAGAATAATGTAACATGATGCATGGTTTTGAAAAATAGTATGTCACGTGATAGACATGACACGTATTGACCGAATTCATGAAAAAAGTATTATCGAGACTCGAATTGCATTGTGGGACTCACGGTTTTGACGTGATAAGGGGCCACTCGACCGAGTCATAGAGGGACTCAACCGAGTGGACCTCTAAAAAAGTTTCTGTCCCGAATTTCGAGACGTCACTCGACCGAGTCATGAGGGGACTCGACCGAGTGCACAGCCACTCGATCGAGTCATTGCGAGACTCGACCGATGACTCGATCGAGTGGTTGTCAAAAAAACCTCCAGCCTCGTTTTTTGGGGTGCCACTCGACCGAGTGGGCTAGACACTCGATCGAGTGCCGCTTATACGAACTAGGGTTCGCTTTGAAATTTATTATTGATTTCGAAATTGCCTTTGGATTTTGGAAAGTCGATGATTTTATTGAGTTGGTCATAAATATTGTAAGATTTATGCTCGATTCGGACTTTGATACTCGTCATATCCGATATTCGATTATCGAATCAATATCGAATATTTAGAGTGAAATCTAGAAAAATATGTTTGTAAATCGTTTAAATCAACTAACACGAAATAGATTATCTCCGCGTTTATAGTGTCGTAACTAATTCTTTCGAATTATGTGATCACTATTTTTAGCATCAATGAATTCGTATTAGTTAGATTTATTTGATTAATTCGTTTACATACGACATCCAATTATTGAATTGGCATCGATCTAAAGAATGACTCTTTACGATTACTTGAATTAAAAAGGACTTAATTTGATTCCCTCCGCATCCTGACATTGTAATAAATCCTTGCGGATTGTGTGATGTTGGATCCGCGTCAACGGGTTTCGATTCAACTAAAAAAAGTGTTTTATTTAAAAATAGTTTTAAAATTTGAATAATATGCGATGAATGACGATATGATGACGCGAGAAAATAAAAAAAGACAATTTTGTTGCAATTGACTCGCTTCAACAATAAAATATTCGGGGTGTCGGGATAAGCGACCGGCCACGTAGGTGAAACACGCACCTTTGTATTCGGATTTCCTTATTCCGTCATTCTTCATATTCGACACGAATTAGCGAGTATTTTAATGTCTTATACTAGTAGTATTAACGATATTATAAACGTGACAATACGATAAGATAAAATAAATAAATAAATAAACGACGACGACAAACGGACGGACGACGCGAGGAGAAAAGAGGAGAAGAAAGGAGAAATCGGGATTGTGCACCCTCAACCTACATGTTCTTTGTTCTCGGACGGGACTCGTTAATTGTGGCTTGCACGGGAGTATCGAGATGTAGACGGAGTTATGGCGATTAAAGATTTGATTCCTAGATGCTAGGGTTTAGGGTTTTTGAAAGTGTGTAAATGGTGTATTGTGTGTAGGGTCGGTAATAGGGTTGTAAAAAGTTGTGTTTTGTGCATGCAAAGGGGAGTATACATAGGCAATGGTTACCTCATCCGTCTAGGGTTACTCGACCGAGTGTCCTGCTGACTCGGTCGAGTGGCCCAAAGCTGCCGCAAACGGGCCTGTTTGAGGGCCCACTTAATCGAGTGGGCTGACACTCGATCGAGTGGGTCAACTGGAGCGAAGGGGTCCGGACTTTGGACCTTGAGTTGGGTATTTTTGTAGACCTTGTATTTGGGTTGGACTTTTGATGTTTGCATGGCTATTTTTGTGTTCTCGGAAACGGCTTTGACCGGGGTTTGACCCGATCGCTAAAAGTCGGTTTTGACCCAAATTAGTTTTATTTGACTAGAAACGACCCACTGGGCCTGAATTTGAGGTTGGTTTTGTGAGATTTGTACTCCGTAAAAAAAGCCCAAGCCAGAAACTAAATGTGGGTGTCTACAGATCTACTCCATTATCATCACCATAAGCACCAAAAGATGAGTTTTCAAATTCGGTTGCATGGTTGGTTGTAATTGAGACATGTTTTAGATCAAGTTTGTTTTGAACCCTTTTTAATCATATTAGAAATTCATCAAATGCTTCATCTTTGGAACTTAAAAACAATGCCCATACAAATCTAGAGTAATCATCAACGTCACCAATACATAACGACTACCACCTCTACTACGAACTCTCATAGGACCACACAAATCAATATGCAATAGTGGCAGTGGTCGTGACGTACTTACTATCTTTTTGGATTTAAAGGAGCTTCTAGCATGTTTGCATTTAGCACACATTTTATCAAATTCAAATTCATGTTAGGGAAACCATCAACAAGATCAAGTCTTCTAAGTGTATTAAGAGTTGTAGCACTAACATGTCCAAATCTTTTATGCCATAACCAGGGGTCATTTTTCATTATGATCATGCAAGACATAGTTTGACCAATTAAAGTATTCAAGTCGGTTAAATAGACATCTTTAATACGTCTACCTTCAAGAACAACTTCACGGGTAGTGACATTCAAAATACGACACAAACTAGTAGTAAAATCAACCAAATTACCATGATCACATAATTGAGAGATACTTAGAAGATTATGTTTCAAACCTTTGACAAGCCGCACATTGTCGACAAAAACCAATGAAGACTTACCAACCTTTCTGTGGACATGACATAGGTCCACCCAGACGCGGCCACGCGCGGGTTTGGGGAGGCGAATGAATCTCCATATGAGATGGTCAAATTGAAATTTAAATCGAAGTAGGAGTCGCCACCGAATTTCGTGGTTATTCGGAACCATTCGAGCCCACTCTATGTCGTAGTGGGCCGTATACAAAATACGGCCCATTTCCGATGTCAGAGTTTATTGGGCTCGTCCCTTTGCATTACGATACCGATACCGACATTATCGGATAGCGTGTATTGAATGACTCTCGTTGCCAATGGATTCGGACATCCGGAGACCATGGTTCTGAGTAAGGGGTGAGGGTACGTGTTGGGAAGTTCACTAAGAACACCCAACCCCGCCCGCACTTAGCGGCCTTTACTAGGATATCGTTCGTTTTTTGTGTACATGGGTTAGTTCGACGGTTGAATGATATGCAAACATTATTTTCCTAAGCATGTGAGAAAAATAAATAAATGGGTTGCTAAGTCGTTTAATGCATGTTAAACTAATAACGTCAAAGTTATTTTAGCATGTGAAGTCGTTTTAGTCTAATAAAACGATAAAAACAAATAAATTGCTACAAACACGAGAAAACGAGTTAGTAATGTTTGAATAAATCGAATAAAGACATGAATGAATAATATGCATGACTCGAAAAAAGTTTTAATGACACGTGATGGATTAACACGTGTTGACCGAGGTCGAAAAAAGTATATATTGAAATATGTCGCGAAAAGTCGCTTTTTATGTAAAGGTTCGAAAAGAATAAAAAATAGAAAAGCGAGAAAACAAAAAAAAATAAGAACCGATGAACCGGCTGCCGCGCGGGTCGCCTGACAGGCGCGCGACCCGCGTGGTGGCCTGCCGGGTTTTATTTTTTATTTTGTCGAAAAATCGTCAATTTTTATAAATCGCGTACAAATATGGATTAATTTATACTCGATTTATATTTTCGATATTCGTCGTATTCGATATTCGATTATGAAATTGATATCGAATAGTCGGAATGATTTAGAAAAAGTTTTAAAAAGAAAATTGTTTTGAGCGAAAAGTAAAAAAAAGAATTTGAACGAAAAAGATGTTAATTCTCTCCGCATTTAAAATCATCGAATTTTGTTTAAAAAATGTAATGATTTTGTTAGCATCAACGAGAATTAATTAATTTAGTTCTTGTAGATACGATATTCGATTAGAGAATCGGTATCGTATTTTAAGAACGTTATAAAAATAGTTTTTTGTAGTATCGATTATTAGTAATAAATAAAAATATGTGATGAACGACCCATATTAATAATACGAAACGACCGACGACCCGTAAAAAAAAGTGACGGACGAAAAAGGAAAAAAGACGTGAGAGAGAGAGAGAAAGGAGAACAATCGGGTTTGATTTACACCCTCAACCTACATGCTTTACTTTCTCGGTATAGAGCTCGTCGGACGGTGGCTTAGGCATGGGAGCGTCGAGATGATGCGGGATGAGTTAAGGTGTCAGTTTGGTGCGTTTTTTAATATGTGAGGTGACGGTGGGTTCGGCCGGATGACAGGGTCGGTTTCGTCGGTATTTCGAGACTACTTCGGGATTACGTCGGGAATTCTTACTAGATGTTAAGGATATGTGAATGGTAGATTTATGATGTGTAATTGTTGTATAGAATCGTTGTCCTTTGTGTTGGACGGGAGGTCCTATTTATAGGGGTCGAGGTAGTCTTGCTTGTGTGACAAGAAATACCGGTTTGGATAGGAAACACGAGAGTTCGAAAGGGAACGAAAGTCTCGTTTCTTGGTGGGGAAGCCAAGTATTTCGTCTGTCATGAAGAGTTGGCCGAGTATTTTGGCTGTCTTGGCCGAGTATTTGGAGTTCGGTCGGTGTCTGATTCGGTTTCCGGATAGAATTCCTACTTGAGATCGAATTCTATCCTTAAATGGATTTGTTTAATATTTTTTGAAGATGATTTTTGTAGTATTTGGGACCGTATCAGCCGTGTGAGGTGTCACGGCTGACTCGTGTGTCTCGAGAATATTTTTGACAGGGTTTTGACTCGGTCGTAAAAAGACGGTTTTACCCCTGGTGCCGGAATTGACCCAAATTAGTCTCATTTGACTCGAAACGGCCCACTGGGCCTGGATTTGAGGTTGGTTTTGTTATATTTGTACTCCATAATAAGCCTAAACCAAATGTCCATGATTTCGAGCCCATATCCGAGTCCATTAAAGCATGTTTGCGTCCAATCATCATCGGGTGTTTGGCGGGAACTACTATAGACACCTGGCGGTCAAAATGTGGGTGTCTACAGAGCCCCCACTCTGACTGAGGCTTGGACAAGGCGAAAGTTAGAGTAGCTACTAGGCCAATCGAGGATTAAGACCTAGCAGACTTCCGATCGGGTCGTTAGAGTCCATTAGACTTGCGTGAAGGGCTCACCAGCCATAAGATAGAAATCATACCTGGTAAACGTCAATAATGTTGTGGGGACTTTTCTTAAAAAGTCTTGGGTATGTCTGTTTACAGACACATTCATCTTGGAATGGCGCGGGAGCCTCCATTGGAAGCTGTGGGTATACCGCTTACTGATAATCCCACCTCGAAATAGCACGGGAGCCTCCATTGGAAGCTGCGGGGGTAACGCTTACTGATACATCCCATCTTAGAATTGTGCGGGAGCCTCCATTGGAAGCTGTGGGTATACCGCTTACTGATAATCCCACCTTGGAATAGCGCGGGAGCCTTCATTAGAGGCTGCGGATGTACCGCTTACTGATTGATAAGTGTAGTTTGTAGTGCCTTTTTCACTATGTTTTGGTCCCATTTCCTTGTGGAATCGCTCCTTGGGAGCGATTTATGAGCTTCTTATGCTTCCTTTAGTTCATTTCAGGTTCCCGAGACCGATTTGGAAGAGTTGGAGTGATTCCGACTCTATACATACACATTTTGGAGCCAACGGAGTAAAGGAACGATGACTCGATGCCTTGGAATCGACCCCGAGACCTTGGGACCCAATCCCGAGCCTCCGAGACTCGATCCCGAGTCCCGAGAATCGGCGAGGAACCCATGAGAGGCAAGGAGGGACCAAAGAGCTCTTAAGGGAGGCCTACAAGACCCATCCCGTTCGGGATGGCCTCATCCCGTTCGGGATGAGGTGCGCTTTGAAGAAGGCTGTTGTGGGCCCGTCCCGGTCGAGACCAACCCGTCCCGGTCGGGATGACAGGCCGTCCCGGTCGGTACCGTGGACCTGGCAGCCGCACTCCTTTCTTTTCTTCTCCTTCATTCTTGTACCCATATATATACTCCCTTCTTGTATTAGTAACACATCTTATGATAGTTTATCATTCCTTAAGCCTCTCAAAAACCCTAAAACCCTAGATTTACTTTCACTCATTAGTTTTAATCTTCCTTTAATCTTAGTTAATCTTTAGTTAATCTATTGTAATTAGTTCTTGTATTAAGAAGTTCTTGAAGAATTCTCCAAGCTTGACAAACTTGGGTTTATTTGGGTTCTTATTTATACAAGATTGCATCTTTTCATCTCCATAGTGTTGGTATAATCATCTCTACTCTTAATCTTATTTATTTAATCTTGTTTGAATCTTTTCATATTGTTTTTGTTATTGTTCTTGTTATTCATTATGGATGTTTGTTTTGTGGTATTGATTTCTCTTGTTATTGTTGGTTTTCTCATCATCATGAGTGAGTAGTCTTCTTTGTGGGGTTAGTAGGGGGATTAGGGGTAGATTATGGATGATTAGGGTTGATTAAGGGAAAAGGGTGAATCTTTGTTGTTAGTCACATTGTGGGCACTCTATGTGTTTGTTGATATGCTTGTATGAGTTGTAGTGGCCATGGTTCCCATATTTGTGCTCATCTTCTCATTGTTTGTCTATGATGCGGAAATGTTGAGAATAGTTTAGTCGCGAGAGCGCGGACTAGGGTCTAAGTTGCGAGAGCCCGGACCCACCTTGACATCGGTCTAAGTTGCGAGAGCCCGGACCGACTCTAGTAACTAGGAGACTCCTATACCCTTGATCACCCCCAATAACCCTTCTACTCCTATGAACCCGACCTACCCCACTTCTTTCCTTATTTGAGTTCATCCTCTTAGTTAGTCATTATTCCATTAGTTTCATTGTTTAGTTTGTTTCTAGTTAATTCTCTTAATCTTAATTTAGCTAGTTCATCATTAGTCTAGATCCTACCTATCCTCCACCATAGTTTGTCAATTACCGTTTCTTTGTGTTTGTTTGGTGATTTAGTCTTGTTATAGGCCGATCTGGTCTAAACGTCGCCATACCATCCTCGTGGATACGATCCCGACTTGCCCTAGCTACCCACTAGGTGTAATCGGTTGTTTATTGACGGTTAGGATACACGACAAATCCTTACCATCAATTTCGCGCCGTTGCCGGGGACGGTGCTAGTTTAGACTTTGTTTTCCTAGTTACTTGACTTAGTCTTTGTGTTTGTGTTTTTCTTTTTTCTTTTTGTTACTTTGCTTCTTGTGTGTGTGCGGTTTATTTCTCTCTTGTCTAGTGCCCAAAAAGCACTAGGCTTCTCACGTTTGTTCTTAGTCTACAGTTTGTGCTTAGAGGTGGTGATTATCTTCTTCTTGCAACTCGGAGCCGCTTAAACGGACGGTTGCTAGAATGAGTGGTTTCCAACCGGGTATGAGCTACGATTTTCGAGCGAGCATGGGGTTTGATCTAAACTCCCCACACATGGAAGCCGATATGAGCTACCCCTCTTCTTCTTTGAACCAAAGCTATGACATGACGTCCCCCTACCATAATCAAGCTTCTTGGGGTAATCAAGACGGGTCTGATCCTCAAGAATATGGATATGGCTACCAACAAGTGAATGACTATCACTCCTACGATCATGGTGGCTATTACTCAAGCTATGAATGTAAAACCACCATGTTCGATCAAGATTCACCTTATGGAAGCCAATACCCCCAAAACCCACAATATTACCCTACACCTCAACCACAATATGAACCCCATGACCCACAATACTACCAATCACCCCAACCTTGCTACCAACAATATGATGCCCCACCCTTTGGGCATCATCAAGATTTTAAAGGAGCTTTAAAAGACCCCAATGATCACCAATTGCCCGACATGGAGGTGTTTCAATCTATGCTTCAAATGCAAATGAGCCTCCAAGAAACGGCCATTCAATTGCAAAAAGAACAAGAGGAATTAATGGCCCAAATTCAAAGGGGAAACGAGGCGAGGAATGCTCAATTAAATGCATTATCGGTTCAAACCGTAATGTCTTTATCCCGAGCATCACATTTAGATGGAGGGTGCCCACTTGAGAGAGAGGAGCAACCTAATCACGAAGCCGCCGATGTAGTTCCCTTTGAAAGAGAAATTTGCTTTGAAGAACCTCAATCATCTACCCAAAAAGAGACGAATGAGGATATGACCCTTGGTGAAGGCATCGTTGGTGAAGAATTGGAGGACGATAGTGAGTTGGATGGGTTGGTAGAATTCGTGAGGTTGTTAGGTGAGATTGATAGCCTCGAGTTGCCCTTGTGCGATAATGTGGATAAGCACCAAGAGCCCCTTGCTAGTACATCGAGAGATGGTTTGGAAGAGATTGAAACCGCCGGTGGAGGTTTCGATTCTCTCCTCCATGATGATGTGGGGCCAAGTGATGAAGATGGGGAACCACAACTTGAGGAAAGTGTGGGGGTGTGCAACGAGGAAATGAGGCCAAAACCGCTTTTTGTGCCTCGTTTCTTGGAGATGAAGCTTGCTTGTGATTGGAGGCAATGCTTAGGGAGGAAGAGGTCGGTGAAGCTCGTAGGATGGATAGACCCCGGAGATGACATGAAGGATGACGATGGGTCTTGGGATTCCTACTTCTTGCCTCCTCCTTGGAGGCCGTGGAGGTTGGCTAAGCTCGAGCGCTTCTTGGGCCTTCACTATGATGTCGGTAGCGCATTCGACTTGCTCCTCCATGCCCTTGAGGGCTACGGTTGAAGAAGAGTCCACCATCCTAGGTTTGACGGAGTTCCTAAAGAACCGTCATGTTGTATATTCCCCTCCTCTCTTCTTTAGAATTCTTGTGTTTGTATTTGTGTGATTTTTCTATTGATTTTGTTTGTTTTGTGAATTCTTGTAATATTGGATTATTGATGAGCGATGTGAGGGAGGAATTTGATGTTGTATTCGAGTTTATTGTGATAGGTGTGTAGTGGTGGTGATTCCTAGAGAGGAGTGGTTAGTGATAGAGCTTGGATCGGGAGTCGGTTTTCGGGGTCACGGGAGTCATGAAGACCCTTCCCGACCGGGAAGGGTGTGTCGTCCCGACCGGGATGGGGCCGTCCCGATCGGGATGAAAGTGCCAAAAATCGAGTCTACTGGAGTGCCATCCCGACCGGGAAGGGAGCTTCCCGATCAGGACGGGTGTGACATCCTGACCGGGACCATACATCCCGATCGGGATGGTCCCCTACTCCTTTTTGGTGCTTCTTTTTCGACATTTGAGCCTACCCAACCATTATATACCCCCACCCAACCTCCCTACCTTCCTTGCTCATATCATACCACCCACATACTTCATTTTCATACCCTCAATTCGTCTTCTATCTACTTTAGACCGGTATTCACATCAAATCCCACCCCCTCGCACCATTACTACCTCTACCAAGCGGTTCTATCAAGCTTGAAGCGGGATAGCAATGATGAAGACAAGAAAGTGCCTATATTGATCTATGAGACGATGGAGAGAGTGAGTTGCTAACCTATGGTACGGCAACTATCCTTTCTTTTCCGTTTTTGTTGTTGCTTGTTTTCCTTTGTTTATTCCCTTCCCCTTGTACACTTTTGTGTCTTGATGTCATGGTGGCCTTCGAGGCCTCGGTAGTTGTTGAACCCGACTCTCGATGATGTGACTACATCGAGAGTCATTTCAAAATCCAAATTTTACAAGTTTTTCACTCTTTCTTTTTGAGGATTTAGTCGGATTTAGGCGGAATCCGGGCTAGGTGACTTGATTACACCTAGCCCTCCCCTCCAATTTCCTTTTATTTCCTTCTTTTTATTTTCTTCCCCCTTCCATATCTTTTTCTCGTCTCGGCCCATGGTGACTTGACTACACCCCGGCCGGACACCTTCTACCCTTTTCTTCGCTTTATTTTTTGATTTTTAGCTTTATTTTCGTAGTTTCTTTTCCTTTTCTTTTGTCTCTCCGCACACTACGTTGAGCATATGAGGACATTGCTCGGTTTAAGTGTGGGGGAGCGATATTCTATCATAGCTAGTTTTATTTTCCTAATTTATCGAAAAAAATCTTCAAAAATCCTAAAAATTTGAAAAAAGTTCACAAAAATCAAAAAGATTTTTCTTTTGTGTGTTTTCCTTTTGTGTCATTGTGTCGTATATTTGTTTTGTGTGCGTGTTTTGCCTCCCTTTCCCTTATAGGTTGCTTTAATCGACTTTGGAAGGCTTCAAGACTCCCGGTAACATCTTATCCCTTTTTCTTCTTTACCTCTTGCGGAGTTTGGAGGAGATTGTGATGTTGTGTGCTCGGGTGGAGCTTTGTAAAGTGTGGTTGATTTGGTGGCTTGTTTGGATGATCGGGGTGGTGTTTATGTTGTGTATGTGTTCATTTTGTGTTGTTTTTGTTTCGTTGCTTTTACTTCTTTTTCTTTCGTTCTCGTTGAGTCTTTGTTTGTGTGTTTTTGTGTCTTGTGTGTAAATGGTTTTCGAAAACCCGGTTTAGAGGCTAGAGTGCGAGTGTCTACTTTCCCCTCCTAGTAGTATAAATCGAGTCTTGGGCTTTTGTCTAGTAGAATGACCCTAAATCAATAAATTCGTTGGTCCTTTACCTTAGCTTGAGTCCACCTAGCTTACTAGGGATTTACTACGGGATTTGCATTTGACCATTATGACCACCCACGGTGTGAAAAGGCCTTGGTTATCGAGTCTCGTCCCTTAGGTGACCGTGTTCAGGATTGTTTGATTAGTCCAAGTTCTCCACTTTTTGTGGGTTTGAAGGGAAGACGTCGTCCCGACATACCCATTACCCTACTTCCTACACATACCCACACAAATAATTTGCAATTTGTTGAATTCTCTCTTTCTCAATTGTCAAGAAATGCCAAAAAAGCCAAATCTTGCCAAAAAGGGGCAAAGAAAAGAAAATGAAAGAAATGAATGAAAGAAAAGAAATGAAGAAAAAGAAAAGGCACAAAAGCCAAAAAGAAAATAGAAAAGAAGAAAAAGAATGGCATGGCAAAACAAAGCAAAAATGCAAAAGAAAAGAGAAAATGCCAAAAGAAAACCCGTCTCACAAAAAGAAATCCCCACAAAAATAAGCCTTTTTCCGACTTTTGCCATGAAGAGCCTACCAAAGGACCGAGTCCCGAGGAAGTATGATAGCGGCATTAGTCGGTCTTCCCTCATTTTGCATGTTTTCCACCTTTTTACTTGGACTAGTTAGGCGGTTTTGGACACGGGACGACCCTCTTGGCTCACGCTAAAGGGGGCGGGGTCTCACTTACCTACAGTGTCGACTAACACCGTGGTTCTTCACTTTCCCACTTCGTCGATCGTCCCGTAGTACGTTTTTAGAAAGTTAGGAGGACCTAGGTAAGTTACCAACGTTTTTGTTGCTTTACCGTCATACAATTAGGGTTTAGTTCACCTTGATTTGTATTGCTAGCTTGGGAACGTTGTCGCTTACCTCGAGTCCTAAACTGGTGCTTCTTTCACCGCTTTTTGAGGGAAGCGGTATTTGTTTTGTTTTGGGTGCAACCGTCTAAGTGTTTGTTTGTGTGTTTGTTTGTTTGTGTGTTTTGTGTCCGGTTGCATCCGCGGTTTTGTCGCAAGACCCCACTTGCCTTGCGGAGTGCATCTTTCCTCTAAGTGCACTCGCGTGAGTTGAAAGGGCATTGGGTGCGCTAATACCCACTCGGTTAGTTTAGTACTTAGTTTGTGCTTACTCGAGGGCGAGTAAGGGTTAAGTGTGGGGGAGTTGATAAGTGTAGTTTGTAGTGCCTTTTTCACTATGTTTTGGTCCCATTTCGTTGTGGAATCGCTCCTTGGGAGCGATTTATGGGCTTCTTATGCTTCCTTTAGTTCGTTTCAGGTTCCCGAGACCGATTTGGAAGAGTAGGAGCGATTCCGACTCTATACATACACATTTTGGAGCCAACGGAGTAAAGGAACGATGACTCGATGCCTTGGAATCGACCCCGAGACCTTGGAACCCAATCCCGAGCCTTCGAAACCCGATACCGAGTCCCGAGAATCGGCGAGGAACTCATGAGAGGCAAGGAGGGACCAAAGAGCTCTTAATGGAGGCCTACAAGACCCATCTCGTTCGGGATGGCCTCATCCCGTTCGGGATGAGGTGCGCTTTGAAGAAGGCTGCTGTGGACCCATCCCGGTCGGGATGACAGGCCGTCCCGGTCGGTACCGTGGACCTGGCAGCCGCACTCCTTTCTTTTCTTCTCCTTCATTCTTGTACCCGTATATATACTCCCTTCTTGTATTAGTAACACATCTTATGATAGTTTATCATTCCTTAAGCCTCTCAAAAACCCTAAAACCCTAGATTTACTTTCACTCATTAGTTTTAATCTTCTTTTAATCTTAGTTAATCTTTAGTTAATCTATTGTAATTAGTTCTTGTATTAAGAAGTTCTTGAAGAATTCTCCAAGATTGACAAACTTGGGTTTATTTGGGTTCTTATTTATACAAGATTGCATCTTTTTATCTCCATAGTGTTGGTATAATCATCTCTACTCTTAATCTTGTTTATTTAATCTTGTTTGAATCTTTTCATATTGTTTCTGTTATTGTTCTTGTTATTCATTATGGATGTTTGTTTTGTTGTATTGATTTCTCTTGTTATTGTTGGTTTTCTCTTCATCATGAGTGAGTAGTCTTCTTTGTGGGGTTAGTAGGGGGATTTGGGGTAGATTATGGATGATTAGGGTTGATTAAGGGAAAAGGGTGAATCTTTGTTGTTAGTCACATTGTGGGCACTCTATGTGTTTGTTGATATGCTTGTATGAGTTGTAGTGGCCATGGTTCCCATACTTGTGCTCATCTTCTCATTGTTTGTCTATGATGCGGAAATATTGAGGATAGTTTAGTCGCGAGAGCGCGGACTAGGGTCTAAGTTGCGAGAGCCCGGACCCACCTTGACATCGGTCTAAGTTGCGAGAGCCCGGACCGACTCTAGTAACTAGGAGACTCCTATACCCTTGATCACCCCCAATAACCCTTCTACTCCTATGAACCCGACCTACCCCACTTCTTTCCTTATTTGAGTTCATCCTCTTAGTTAGTCATTATTCCATTAGTTTCATTGTTTAGTTTGTTTCTAGTTAATTCTCTTAATCTTAATTTAGCTAGTTCATCATTAGTCTAGATCCTACCTATCCTCCACCATCGTTTGTCAATTACCGTTTCTTTGTGTTTGTTTGGTGATTTAGTCTTGTTATAGGCCGATCTGGTCTAAACGTCGCCATACCATCCTCGTGGATACGATCCCGACTTGCCCTAGCTACCCACTAGGTGTAATCGGTTGTTTATTGACGGTTAGGATACACGACAAATCCTTACCATCACTGATACATCCGATTCTTCAGTTAAAATGTTGCTTGAATTTTCACTGGGAATTTTCTTTTGAGAATTCTCCGGGAGTCTTGGGATACCTGTCTGTTTTGCATGCAACATTCAGATAAAACATTGACTCACGCTGGGGAAGAAAATGATTTTTTTTTATAGATTTTTGGAAATAAAATGCTGAAAATTTTCGGAAATTTTTGGAAACGCTGAAAATTTTTGAATTTTTTTTGGAAATTAGAATGCTTGGGATGACTTGATTCCCGATCAGATTCTGACACGGACTTCTAAAATCCTTTGGTTAGGCCTGTATGCTTAGATGAAGTGTGATAAAAATTCCTATTCCCGGGGTGACTAGGAAAGGGATTTTCTCAAATGGCTAAGTTTTGCAAATAAGAATTTGGAGAGAGACATCCCGATAGACTCGACTCTGGACGTGACCGGACGAGTTGGCAGACACGACTGGACTCTCTAAGGGTTGGACCGTGACTCGGTAGGGGATGGGCCACCTAAGATGACAAGACTCTTAAGTTGCGCTTATTCCGTAGCCTAGGCAAGTGGCAACATGGTCGAATCCTCGTTATGAGACTATTTCCGTACGACAGGGCTTTGTGGTAGCAATGCCGTAGACTGGTGTTCTATTGAATTTTTTGGTTTCAGGGTATGTTCCCGAAGTAGGTATTGCTTCGAGCCCTGACAGATTCTCGTCTTCGACTGAGCCGAGTACTAGGACACACTATAGAAAGGAGGCTAGATTTGAAAGTTATTTGGATTATGTGAGTGGATGGAGGTTTTCTGCCTAAGAGAAGCCCCCAGGATGACAAAGCTAACTGTTGAGAACATGACAGTGTCGTGACTGGAATGATGACGCTTTTTTGAATTTGTGGGTGGTTGTGCCTCTTTTGAAAGGCTGCCTACGTATTCACGTGTTGTGAAATCAAACCAAGCCGTAGTTCAGTGTTGAAAAATGTATTATGGTGCCTAGTTTATTAGGGCTTTGTGTGTAACTAGCCATAGCAATGGTGTAGGCTAGGTGCATTCCCAATGATGTCTTGACCAAAGGGCTAGAATAGTTAGGATGTTGATCCTGTGACTGTGAGCATTTTCTGAGGTAGCCCCTAGAGGTGGTGTGAACTATTTGGGCATGTTCTATGCGACCGCAAGTTGAATTCACGTGTTTGGGGTTCGTAACTAGTTTAGATGTTTTTTGGAAATGTGGTGCTAGGAAGTAAGTGGCTTTGATGATTCGAAATCTGGAGCTCGATTTTGTGGAGCTAAGGCTTCGAGGGTAAGGTATTGCAATGTGGTAGGAAAGAGGGATGTCGAGTAATAATGACTCGAACTTCGATCGGGGTAGGTTTGATAATGCGGGATCTGATTTCCATGTCTGGCCCTAATGGTTAGGGGTATCCTATGGAGCTTGAATCCTCAAAAATCCGAGCTGTCTCTAGCCTAGGTCTCGGGAAGGTCCTGAGGGTTGTAATGTGGGAAGGCTAGATGTGGTGCTAGCTGACCAGCTTGACTGTTTCTCCCCTATTTGATGGTATGGGTTTTGATAATTTTGAATTGTTTGAATTGACCGTTTTTACTACGGTCACGGGTTTGATGGCCTGCTTTTTTTGTTTTTGGCCTTTTGCTTCTTTTCTGGACTTTTGATTTCTTTTCGTCCAGTTTTCCTTTTATTTCTTGGACTTTTGATTTTTTTCGTCCAGTTTTTTTTTTTTTTTGTCAAACTAACACCTGAGGTAGGGATTGGTTGATCTTGTGGGATGGGTGTTTATTGTGGGAAATGGGCTTGCCTCCCGTCTTGAACCCAAACTAGGAGACTACCTAGATTTGTCATAGGATTCGATACCGCTCCTACTAAGGGTGGTTATGTGGCTTTCTATGTCAGACATGGAACAGGTAAAGGAAAACACGGACTCGGTTTCCTACAGTCGTTATAGATGGGCCTATAATAGTCACGTGCATGTGGTCACAGTGTATGACGGTATTCATCATGTTCTCGGAAACACATAAGGAAAGTATATATGGGAAATAGAATATTGAAAGATGACAGAATGCAAATGACTCTGACTCTGATTTGGAAATGAGGATGTAGGGTATCCTAAACTCGAACTCAGACTTAGACTCGAATCAAATCCGGACTTTCGGACGCTCGGTTGGTTGTTTTTTTTTTGGTAAGGTCTTCGACAGGTGCCACGACTCGCCTAAACTCGGCTTTGCGCAAAGGCAAGAGAGGGAGTCAAACTAGACATGGCCCGGGGTGACGGGAATGACTAAGACTCTTGGACTGGGATACTCGAACGTGTAGCTGGACAAGGTAACGACCATGACTTGGACTCAATCATGAGGGTGAGTCCAAAAAAAATGGGGCGACCATGTTTGACCGCACAGCGTGCTCGGACCAACCGTGGTGACCTAACCCTAGGTGACTCGAGTGTTCGTAGCATAGGTACAACTCGAAGAAGGTATCATAAGGACGCCGGTGTAGGATGGACGTAAGGTACTCCTTAAGGTGACTGTGGTCGAATGCTCGGGTGGAGGACAGCCCCCGAGTGAGACTAAAGACTCAGATAGGACTCAGATGGTGTGACATCTAAGTGGCTCAAAAGTGGGGTAGGTGAGACACGTGTAAGACATGACCCTTAGAGCAACCGTGACTGATTGCTCTGCTGAAGAATAGCCCCCGAGTGCGGAAAAAGCCTGACAAGGAAATGACCCAGAAAAGACACCTAGACGGGTGACTCATTGTAGACACCCACATTTTGACCGCCAGGTGTCTATAGTAGGTCCCGCCAAACACCCGATGATGATAGGACGCAAACGTGCTTTAATGGACTCGGATATGGGCTCGAAATCATGGACATTTGGTTTAGGCTTATTACGGAGTACAAATCTTACAAAACCAACCTCAAATCCAGGCCCAGTGGGTCGTTTCGAGTCAAATGAGACTAATTTGGGCCGATTCCGACACCGGGGGTAAAATCGTCTTTTTACGACCGAGTCAAAACCCGGTCGAAAAATATTCTCGAGACACACGAGTCAGCCGTGACACTTCACACGGCTGATCCGGTCCCAAACACTGCAAAAATCATCTTCAAATAATATTAAACAAATCCGTTTAAGGATAGAATTCGATCTCAAGTAGGAATTCTATCCAGAAACCGAAACAGTTTACAACCCGAGCTCAGATACTCGGCCAAGACAGCCGAGATATCCCTGTTTCAGCGGAGTTGCTCGGCTTCTTCACCAAGAAACGAGAAGTTTATTCCCTTACGAACACCCGTATTTCCTATCCAAACCGGTATTTCTTGCCACACAAGCAAGACTACCTCGACTCCTATAAATAGGACCTCATATTCAACACAAAAGACACATGAATCATCGATCAATACACCATAATTATTAGTCATACATATACTCGATATCTAGCAAAAAAATATTCTCGACATACGTCCGAAGGAATCCCGAAGTAGCTTCAAAAATCCGACGAAACCGACCCGTCCAAACTGGCCGAATCCGATGTCCCACACGACCAAAAATCCGCACCACCTTAACTCATCCGCATCATCTCGACGGTCCCGTGCCTAAGCCACCGTCCGACGAGCCTTATACCGAGAAACTAAAGCATGTAGGTTGAGGGTGTAAATCAAACCCGACTCTCTCTTCTTTTTTCTCCTCTTCTTCGTCCTTTTCTTTTTTTTATTTTATTTTGTTTTCGTCGGTCGTTTCATATTTTAATATGGGTCGTTCGTCGCATATTTTTATTTCTAATAATCGATACTAAAAACTTTTTTTTTATATAACGTTCTTAAAATACGATACCGATTCTCTAATCGAATATCGTATCTACAAGAACTAAATTAAATTAATTTTCGGTGATGCTAATAAAATCACTACCTTTTTTTAAACAAAATTCGATGATTTTAAACGCGGAGAGAATTAACATTTTTTTCGTTCAAATTCTTTTTTTCGTTCGAAACAAACCTTTTTTCAAAACCTTTTTCTAAAATCATTCCGGCTATTTGATATCGATTTCATAATCAAATATCGAATACGATGAATATCGAAAATATGAATCGAGTATAAATTAATCCATATTTGTACGCGATTTATAAAAATTAACGATTTTCGACAAATACAAAACCGGCAGCCGACCCGCGCGGCAGCCGGTTCGCCGGTTCTTTTTTTTTTTTTTTTTATTTCTTCGCTTTTCTATTTTTAATTCTTTTCGAACCTCATATTAAAAGGCGACTTTCGCGACATATTTCGATAAATACTTTTTTTGACCTCGGTCAACACGTGTTAATCCATCACGTGTCATTAAATCTTTTCTAAAATCATGCATATTATTTATTTACATCTTTATTCGATTTATTCACCGTTACTAACTCGTTTTCTCGTGTTTGTAGCTTTTTATTTGTTTTTATCGTTTTATTAGACTAAAACGAACTCACATGCTAAAATAACTTTGACGTTATTAGTTTAATATGCATTAAACGACTTAGCAACCCATTTATTTATTTTTCTCACATGCTTAGGAAAATAATGTTTGCATATCATTCAACCGTCGAACTAACCCGTGTACACCAAAAACGAACGATATCTTAGTAAAGGCCGCAAAGTGCGGGCGGGGTTGGGTTTTCTTAGTGAACTTCCCAACACGTACCCTCATCCCTTACTCAGAACCATGGTTTCCGGATGTCCGAATCCATTGGCAACGAGAGTCATTCAATACACGATATCCGATAATGTCGGTATCGGTATCGTAATGCAAAGGGACGAGCCCAATAAACTCTGACATCGGAAATGGGCCGTATTTTGTATACGGCCCACTACGACATAGAGTGGGCTCGAACGGTTCCGAATAACCACAAAATTCGGTGGCGACTCCTACTTCGATTTAAATTTCAATTTGACCATCTCATATGGAGATTCATTCGCCTCCCCAAACCCGCGCGTGGCCGCGTCGGGGTGGACCTATGTCATGTCCACAATTTGGCGACTCCGCTGGGGATTAACTGATGAGTCACTTACCATCGGCATCCTCAGGATGAGACTCGAAAAGAAATCGTTCGAATAGTAATGTACACGTTTTAGTTCAATGGTTCATGCATAACCCATTCTTTCCCGGGCCGGTTACTTGTGACCGACGTCCCACTATACCACGGTGCGTTCCTACTTGGACCCACTAAAGACTTCGATGGCGGAACTCGCATGGGTTTTACGGCAGGTTCTAAGACCAACTCGGCTTAGAAAGACCGTCCTGATTTGCTAGAAAGCTATCGTCGTTGGTATAGACCCTAATAGACCGACCGAGACTTAGAATAAGAGCTTACATGGTGTCGTTATACCGTTTCCGTGACTACATGCTGTCTGGTCCGTGTCTCATCTTTTAAAAAACCGTCGTTTTCAAAAAACTTGCATCTTTTTCGAAAACTATCCGTTTTTCAAAACCCGGAAAGCTACCGAATTTAGGACTTATGATTTTGACTCAAAATAGCCTACTTTTAGCCGGTATGCTGTCCGAACCCTTTTCAAAAATTCAAAATCTCGGCCCGATAAACTTTTTCTCGATTTTCAAAAAAAAAAGTCGGGCCTTCCAATCCGACTTTGTTCGGGTTTTTAAAATCCAAATCCTCTTTTCAAAGCTTTCTTCTTAGGACTTCCCGTATTTAGCAGTGTCGGGTCTAGTCATAAGTTGTTAAGAGTCCATAGCGTCGAAACTCCGTCGATCTTACATCACGGGTTTCCACCCCATCCCAAGTCCTCCTTATTAGTCAAGGCACGGCCCACCTAGGTAGGACAAACTCCTAAAAAGGGAAGCCCACTTACACAATCGACTCCAAAGTCTGGGGAATAGCTCACACGTAGGTCTTTCTTCACACAGGACTAGGCCCACTTTGCCAAATCCTAAGGAAGACCCACCATCCACGAGTCACCCGTCTAGGAGTCGGTCTTCAGCCCCACTCGGGGGCTACCCTTCAGCAGAGCGATCAATCACGGTTACTCTAAGGGTCAGGTCTTACACGTGTTGTCTCACGTATCCCACTTTCGAGTCACTTAGGTGTCACACCATCTGAGTCCTGTCTGAGCCCTTAGTCTCACTTGGGGCCTATTCTCCGATGGAGCGATTAATCACAGTCGCTCCGAGAATCGTACCCTACACATTTGTCTTAGGAGAGTCTAACCCGAGTCAAACTGGAGTCGTCCCTCCTCCTGCGCTATTTCCTATGCCTTGGTATATTCGAGTTCCGAAGCAACTTTCCTGATTACGCGGTATTCTTACAGACAGGCCGCCCTTCACCCGAACCATGACTAAGGACTCCATTGATCAACTAACCGCCTCGTTGGCCAAGATTCAAGATCAGCTGAACCAGATGAGGGGAGACCAAACCGCCATTGCCACCCGTTTGAGTGCCTTGGAACAAAAGACTCCTAAGGTCGGGAATGAAGTCACTAGGCCCATAGCTGAACTGGCCAACGCAGTCCGCAAGCTGGAGGAACAGGTCCACCTGTCGACCAATAATTCAATCCATACGGAAAATGCTCGTTCCTATTCACCTCTGACCGACGAGCTGCCCGCTAACCTCAACCTGACGGGCCTACCAATGTTCGACGGGACTGAAGACCCGGTATTACATATCCAGGCTTTCAAAGAATTCATGGCCATCAAAGGAGTGAAATCAACCATGTTCAAGCACCTGTTTGCTTCCTCCCTCGAGAAGCACCCGAAAGCCTGGTACTACAGGCTTGACTCCAAGAAGTACAAGACTTGGGATGACGTGGCGACGGAATTCGCTCGGAATTAAAAAAAAAAGTAAAAAAAGAAAATTGTTTTGAGCGAAAAGTAAAAAAAAGAATTTGAACGAAAAAGATGTTAATTCTCTCCGCATTTAAAATCATCGAATTTTGTTTAAAAAAATGAAATGATTTTGTTAGCATCAACGAGATTTAATTAATTTAGTTCTTGTAGATACGATATTCGATTAGAGAATCAGTATCGTATTTTAAGAACGTTATAAAAATAGTTTTTTGTAGTATCGATTATTAGTAATAAATAAAAATATGTGACGAACGACCCATATTAATAATACGAAACGACCGACGACCCGTAAAAAAAAGTGACAGACGAAAAAAAGGAAAAAAGACGTGAGAGAGAGAGAGAAAGGAGAAGAATCGGGTTTGATTTACACCCTCAACCTACATGCTTTACTTTCTCGGTATAGAGCTTGTCGGACGGTGGCTTAGGCACGGGAGCGTCGAGATGATGCGGGATGAGTTAAGGTGTCAGTTTGGTGCGTTTTTTAATATGTGAGGTGACGGTGGGTTCGGCCGGATGACAGGGTCGGTTTCGTCGGTATTTCGAGACTACTTCGGGATTACGTCGGGAATTCTTACTAGATGTTAAGGATATGTGAATGGTAGATTTATGATGTGTAATTGTTGTGTAGAATCGTTGTCCTTTGTGTTGGACGGGAGGTCCTATTTATAGGGGTCGAGGTAGTCTTGCTTGTGTGACAAGAAATACCGGTTTGGAGAGGAAACACGAGAGTTCGAAAGGGAACGAAAGTCTCATTTCTTGGTGGGGAAGCCAAGTATTTCGGCTGTCATGAAGAGTTGGACGAGTATTTTGGCTGTCTTGTCCGAGTATTTGGAGCTCGGTCGGTGTCTGATTCGGTTTCCGGATAGAATTCCTACTTGAGATCGAATTCTATCCTTAAACGGATTTGTTTAATATTTTTGGAAGATGATTTTTGTAGTATTTGGGACCAGATCAGCCGTGTGAGGTGTCACGGCTGACTCGTGTGTCTCGAGAATATTTTTGACCGGGTTTTGACTCGGTCGTAAAAAGACGGTTTTACCCCTGGTGCCGGAATCGACCCAAATTAGTCTCATTTGACTCGAAACGACCCACTGGGCCTGGATTTGAGGTTGGTTTTGTAAGATTTGTACTCCGTAATAAGCCTAAACCAAATGTCCATGATTTCGAGCCCATATCCGAGTCCATTAAAGCATGTTTGCGTCCAATCATCATCGGGTGTTTGGCGGGAACTACTATAGACACCTGGCGGTCAAAATGTGGGTGTCTACACTTTCCAAGTCCTATGACTTCACCTTTTTTGTTGTTTCCAAAAGTTACCGTGCCACCATCATACGCTTCTATTGAGAGGAATTGACTTCTATCACCCGTCATCTGACGAGAACATCCACTATCAAGATACCAATCACGACGTCCCCTGACCAAGCCTTACATGAAATTAAGAGGAGAGTTTAGGAACCCAAACGGATTTGAGTCCCTTAGTTAAAGCATCCTTTATTAATTCCCTTTGTTCCCATGTCTTGTTAGTTACTCTAATACCACGATCAATACTTTGATCCCTTTTCTCACAAGCGTTGAGAAAATGACCGATTTTACCACAATGATGACAAATGATAAACTCGGGAAGTGCCACATATTTTCTTTTCCTAAAGTCTCTTTTAGTGGGGTTGGAGTTGTGAATTTTACAGTCATGACGTCTATTCCATTTGAACCCAAGCCTCTCTTTTTCACGACACAAGTTGTCTTGATTGGTAAGAAAATTTAGCATATTTTGACTTCCTTCCCAAGTTTTGTGGACTCTTCTAGCTTCAGCAAGTTCATTAATAGTGTCTTGAATAGAGTGAGTGAGACTCTCATTTTCCTTAATTTTTTGTTTGAGCAATTGTTCGGATGTGATACACTTAGCTTCAAATTGACGTAAACTCTTGTCTCTTTGTTCAATTAAACATTTAAGGTTTGAGATTACACGCCTCTAAGTAGAAAATTCTAGCACTTGAAGATCTAGACTCGAGAGTATCATTACTAACAAGTTTCTTTTGGAGTTTCCTCAACTCTTCTTTAGTCACGTCGAGATCGACCTTAAGACGTTCATTCTCTTTTATCAATTCGATGGTTTGGGGGTTAGGAGACTCATCGGGAACAGTAGGTTGGGCTGTGACAAATTTCAGATCAAGCAACTCTTTGGACAAATTTTTATTAACCTTTCTCAAATATTTCAGCTCATTTTTAACTTCATCAGTTACAGTCACACTGTCTGTTGCTTTAAGTATCTCTTTAAGTTGAACATTCTCAATAGCTATTTCCTCAATTTCTTCTTGCATGGCAAGAGACCTTTTAGTTTGAGAACGGCACTTATCAAATAAACTATCAAGCAACTTGCAAACTTTTTCTTTGGAATAAGTTCTGAGTTTAGCCTTATGTTTTTATACCTCATTATCGAAGTCAGAATCTGAGTTATCGTGATTGGCTATGAGACATCTAAGATGTTCAACTTTTGAGTTATTGACCTTAGTAGTGACACACACATTAGCATCTAACTCCTCATCCTTGAGTTCGTCGTCTTCTTCCGAATCGGACATTCCCCATATAGCGGACATGACCTTGCTTTTATATTCCCTTTTAGCTTTATCACGTTTATCTTTATAGTGAATATCATTCCATTTAGGACATTCTTTGATTTGATGAGTTCTATCACCACATTTAAAGAATCCTATGGTTGAGCTAGGTCGTTTCTTAGGGAATCGTTTCTTATTGAAATT
Source organism: Agrostemma githago (assembly GCA_958450325.1). Lineage (NCBI taxonomy): Eukaryota > Viridiplantae > Streptophyta > Magnoliopsida > Caryophyllales > Caryophyllaceae > Agrostemma > Agrostemma githago. Next base: position 54,923,737 of record OY288252.1, on the reverse strand, counting down.
GTTGTTAAACTTACGATTTCCTTGGCCATTTACCATACCAACAATGTTCCTAGTGAACATGGCAAATCCATCCTCTTCGTTCTCATCCTCATCACTTGAGGTGGACTTGAGAGCGAGACTCTTTCCCCTTTGATTATCACTTGAACGCTTCACGAGGTTTAACTCGTGAGCCATAAGTGATCTCATTAGTTCATGAAGAGTTAACTTGGATAAATCTTTAGCTTCCTCTATGACGGTGACCTTTGGTTGCCATTTTTCGGTTAGACTACGAAGAATTTTTCGAATGATGTCTTCCGACTCAAAATCTCTTCCTAGACTTTTAAGCTCATTAATGATACAAGAAAAACGACTCGATAAGTTATTTATGGACTCGTCTTTTGATATGCAAAACATCTCATATTGTTGCATGAGAAGGTCAATACGGTGCTTTTTTATTTGAGACGAACTTCATAAGCAATCTAGAGGGAGTCCCAATTCTCCTTAGCCGTAGAACATCCACTTATACGACTCACTTCCTCCTCACCGACACACCTTTGGAGGATTGACATAGCCTTAGAATTTTTCTCAACAATTTTAAAGTCATCTTCATCATATTTAGACTCATCTATAAGTTTAGTAGACTTGCCATCGGCACTAGGCTCTTTGATTTCAATTGGACTCTTTTTAATGATTTTCCAACATTGATAATCGATACTTTGATATAGTGTTCCATTTTTAGCTTCCACCAACCAAAATTCTCACCGGTAAAGACCGGGATCTTGGAGTGTTTAGCGGAATCCATATCAAGGAATAAAACTCTAGGTAGTTAGCCTTTAAAAGAGTACGAGACTCAGATACAATTGAAGAGTTTATGGATCCCAAAGTACCTAAGAGGGGGAAGGGGTGAATTAGGTACCTTTTAAAATTTCAACTTAATCTTTATTGATTAAAGCAAGTCGAATCAAAGTAGAAGACAAATATGTAAAGAAATACTAAACTTAACATGCAACGGACAATCAGACTGTTATGCTTTGTCTTAGCAAGGAGTACGGCTATAGAACAAAGCCACAGTATGAGCGACTGTTGTCAGACTGTATTCGATTCACTTAGTAGAATGAGAAGCTACAGACGAATGTCACAGTATAGACGACTGTTGCATGAAAAGAAATAGCACAACTAAAACTAAGGTTGAAGCTTGTGCAAATAAAAGAAAAACAAAATAACATGCTTTATCGAAAGATGCAGCAGAAAATAAATAACACGATAGGAACACGATATTTTTGAATTGGTTCGGCCAACACTCTAAAGGCTCACGTCCAATGCTTTTCTTATTTATTTTCTTTAGAAATCCACTCCGAAATCAAAAGACACTTAAAATGAAAAACGACCCATAATTACCCTACTTCGGTTACGACCAACAACCTACTCCGGTTGCGATTTGAGTTTACAAGACTACCCCGTCTCTAACTCACCAATGACGTACTCTGGTCACGACCAATAGCCTACTCCGGTTATGTAACAACCCGGATTTTCCAGACTTTATAAATAAGTCTATAATGGGAAACAGCGGAAGACATAATACATATCCGAGTCATTACTATTCTCAACTAATTAGATTACTTCATAGTAATTATGAAAGTACTTAAATATTACATTTAATTATAACAATTTTATGAAGAATAGAAATACATCGGTCCCATCTTGAGCTATCTTCAACCTTGCCCGTCTGAGGAGTGGTCGGTCTCCCTTAATCTGACGATTATAATAATTTAAAAGAATTTCATAGAAAAACAAATCGTCAGGTGGGTAAATTATCAAAATTTAATAAAAGTAAAATATTAAATCAAACACAGAGCAAATAGCAGTACACAAAAACACATCTGATAACACATAACTTTTAGAAATTATAATAAGGTTTTTAAGTGCCGTATTATTTTTAGAAAAGTTTTATCACGATATACCGGCCAATTATTGTACATGTTTCGAATAAGTTTAGTATTTGATACTTGTACAATAATAATATATCGCCAATCACACCGATACCAGGGGGCTTACATTATTACCCCTGTTTACCGTGGTGACATAAACACGTTTAAAACAAAATTCGTCCTCTCATCTCCAGGGTCGAATCCCGGTACGTGGGGTTGTTACCCGCACCATGGACTACTCACCAACCGGCTGGTTATCCCCGCAGCCACGCTCCAATCGTCGACTCACGGAAACTCGGGTGCGATCCACCTAACACGTACGGGACTGATCAGGTCCTCACCTAAAGTATGGCCACACTCCCGCCTACTCTCGGGTCAATGTCAATGTCAGCACAGCCAAAGACCCTTCGTACGCTACGGACGGTTTTATACGGTTAAGCTAAGCGCTATTCTTCCAAGTTATCTCGTACACAATAGAGACAACCTGCTTTCCCGCTCAAAGAGATTTCGAATTAAGTCCTAAAGATGCCCAATAAAATATAAATCCATTTGAAATTTATTTTATTTAGAAAACGTTATGTGTTATCCGACTCAAATTCCATAGAAAATTTCTTCTCTTATAATTCGATGCAAAGTAATAATAGCTAAATAGCACGTAGTGAAATAAAGGTCTCCTTACGGGGTTGTCCCTATTGTAGGCCGGGATTTGGCTAACGAACTTGGTTAATATGTCAAATGATTAGTATGACCACTTAACGGAGTTTAGCCAAGTTTAATCGATTTAACTAATAAGGGACGGTTTTCATTCCCCGGAGTAGTTTAATCGATGTTGATCGTCTTAGTTTAATGTGGTTAATTCCGTTTTGAAAATATCGATTTGAAATAATTTTAAGAAAAGTTATTTTAAAAGGTTTCTGATTACGTTGTGTAATGTAAGCGAATGCGTTTTGATTTAAAACTTTTATTAATAAAAAGTTTGTTTATTTAAATACTTTGATTTTAAAAAGATTTTTTTTGGATTTAAGTCCATGTCGGAACGTTTTAACAAAGTTCAAAAAGGCTGATGCATATCTGTTTGCTAAATACCCAATTTGTCTTATAAGAAATTTTATTTTGAAAGCGTCAAAGTATACCGAAAAGTTTATTTAAATATATATTTTTAGGGAATACCGAGATTTATTTAGGTGAATTTTACTGATATCGTGAGTCAGGCCTAAACGTTTGCCAAGGTCCTAGAAATCTAACCTATTCGTAAGAATAACTAGGTCTTTTATATTACATATTTTGGGGTATCGTTTGGTCAAGTCTCGCCCTAATCTATTAAATTACATCGATTTTTGAAGTCTTCAAATAAAACAATACAAATAAAAATACAAATCTAAATTTACAACATTATTTTAAGGACAACAAATAAAAGCAAGAAATCATTTAGCACGTAATTGGTCCACGAAATAATAGACTTTAGTGGTGTTTCCGTGGATTCTTTTAAGACACTAAAATAATTTCGGAAATGTCCATATGCCGGATTTTATATTATCATGCCCAAAGTGATTATCTTTGTTCTTAATTATACGATTACTCTAAAATTTTATTTAGACCCTAAATTTTATTATTATCTCCATTTCAACTCAAATTGTCACCTTAACTAATTATTTTCCCTTTTTATTACTTACGTCTTTAGACCAAAGTATTATCTATGCTATAAGTTATTATACTAATGTTTCCCATAATTTAGTAGTGGTCTTACATGCAACACCTTGTTAACACAAAACTATAATTAAAATTAACATGCAAACAGTTATATGAAAAATTCATTCTGTAAAAATGAATTTTTCATCAGTTAATATAATTTACCCACCCTTGCTTCGAATTTTGAATTTTAAAAAAAACGAGATAGGCAACTAAGCTTCTTCGATCTCGGTTCCGATGTCTTCTTCGGCCTCTTCTTCTTCTTCTTTTTCGTCACCAAGACCCATAGAATAAATAATTTCATTAATTCCACCAAAATCTCATAAAAATAAAAATGAGGGATTTATGAGTGAAATATACTAGATCTATCATTTTTGAAGACATGCAGTGCCAAACGTTAGTGTAATCTTAAAAGTTGTAAAAATAAGATAACAACTATATAAGTCAAATGTATTAGATCTGTAAGTTTTAAGCACATGCAAGATGAAAAATAGTTAAATTTTCAAAAGCTTAAAATAGACTGAAAAATAAAATAAAAAAGATGGATTGTAAGTTTTAAAAGAAACATGCAAGATTTTACTTGTATAAATTTTGGTTTTATTATTATTATTACTACATATAAGAATATTATTACATAAAAATATGAAGAAAATATACATTTTTACAGAAAAAGATGGGTTAATCTTAGCAAATCAAGCTTGACTTAGTTTCTTAATTTTGATAAACACCCCTTGATTTCTCTGATTTGGTTGAAATATTGTTATTACTATTATTATTAATATTGTGTATTGTTTTATTATAGTAGTGAAAAATAGTGATTTTATTATGGTGGTGAAAAGTGGAGTGAGTTAAATGAAATCAGTAAAAAGGGAGGAAGAAGGGGAATTGTGATTAAATGAATGAGAAAGGAGGGAGGAAAGTGAGTTATGATGAGAGAGGGAGGGGTGATGTAAAAGGGTAAAAAAAGAGGAGAGAGGGAGAAAAAGTAGGTAAGATTAATTATAACAAAATTTTGGGACTTGTAATTGAGTCCGTTCCGAAATTAAATCGGTCTTTGGTTTATCCTTGTTTTTAAAACACGACATTATTTGAAATAGTTCAAAATAGTTTATTGGCGGAGTAATTAAATGTCTTAATTTTACCGATAAAATTTTAGATACGAAAGAAGGGATGTAGTCAAATGAGTTTGAGTCAAGAATGATTTAAATAAATTAAGATGAAGATATGACGGTTAACAACATAATATTAACACATAATAATATATGACGTATTTTAAACACATTTCCTTACGAATGTATTTAATAGGATTCGAAGTACATATTAACAAAATAAATATAATAACGTTTGGGTTGAAACTATACTTTTGATTATGAACTTAAAATTATATTTGAATACATAGAAAATATTTATTAAATGATTTGATACAAATATCTCATAAAATGTCGGGTTGGTATAAGTTGAACGTTCAATACGTAATTGTCTGAATTTGTCTTTGACTTTTTCCTGCAGAGTTGTAGTACTTACTCTTATTTTCAAAACGAGTATTGGAGTGTGCAAGTATGCGAATTAATGAGAGAGTTATGATCGACTTAAGTTGTCTTTAAGTTGAGCTGAAAATTTATTATAAATAATAGTAAAATAATATAATTAAATAAATAAAATAACATGTTACAGATTTGTAAAGAATTGCTAAAATGAGAAAAATTGTAGAAATCAAATATGAAATTTCTATCCATCCCACGGAAGGGGTCTGGTAGTTTCTAAAATACGACAAAATATAACGTAAAGTAGAAAGTATTTCTAAAAGGACGTTAAAAATACGGGGTGTTACAGTCTTACCCCCTAACAAAAAGTTTCGTCCTCGAAACTTGTAAAGTACTAAAATACAAAGGATGATCTATGTTCCCTAATACAAGCCTTACTTCCACAAAATCATCTGTTAAACCACATGCGAGTCTAATCCATAATCAGATGGTTATATGCTTATATCCTCAAATGTATTATTTCTCGTATATCCTATCTCCACAAATGTATTATTATTATTCTTATCATCTTATATCCTCAATTGCATTATAATATTCTGACTATATCATGACCCACAAAATCCAAAAATAATTTAGCCTCAATATATCTCCATGTATAACATTTCCTCGAGTATAACATTTCCTTGTCCTTTGACCTAGATTATTTCCAAAATTCTCAAAATTCATCTTTACTCCACGTACATCCCATAAATCAGTGTCTATCTTATATAATATGTGAATCTAGTTTCTTATAAGATGATGTACTATATCCTCGAGTTTATCAAGTCATTTCAACTGCCAACTTAGTCCATAAAATCCCTAGAATTATAAAACATATTTGCCTCGATACATTTAAATAGCCATCTTAACCGTATAATCGCATGATCTCCTTGCATCCTTCTCATAGTTACATGTACAAGACCATCTCACTTCTAATTTCCTCAAAATTATGTTTCCAAGCTTCCATATATTATTATTCCATAATCTTAAAGTGAATGCCTAATCATCACATTAAAATTATATCTAATAAGCCCAAAATTCTCTCTTCTTATAATTCCATTAGTCCATGATGTAATTTGTCTCTAATCATCCTTATTAGTTTTCACCTCTATATACCACGATCGTCTGACAAAAATAGAATATATATCCTAACGACACCATTCCGCATCTCATGTTTTCTATTTCCTCCAAATTAATATGACTGTTAATCCCTAAACATTCTAGAGACCATTATTTCTATCATTATCGTTCTTCCAAGGTTAATATCAATCCATAATGAAGTTATTCTCAATGCTTCAATATTTCTCTTTCAACTACAAAACCCACTCTTTTAACTTCGTATTTCTCAAATATGTTCTTAGTCCATTCAAGAACCTATATTCAGAAAAACCTAAAATATCCTTTGACAGTGGTTTTACAAATTAGTATCCATAAAACAATACTACATCTATTCACCTTTAAACTATTGTTCAAGTACTCCTCAAAGAATATCATCTCTCCATTTGAATGTAATTATCTCACCTTCTATTATTCATCCATTAATGCCATATCTCAAATAAGGTTTCAAATAGGGTAGGAGTGTTAGAAAATTTTTAAAATTGAGCGTTTGTAGGGAAATAAAATTTCAAAGGATTATATTTTAAAGGTTAAGATAGAATCGACTTTTAAATAAAGAGAATAATTAAGATAGAAAAAAACAAAAATGAAATACATTTTAAATAAAATTCAAATTAAGTTAAGAGTGAATAAGACTCACCGTTTATATCAAGGTGATAATGATTTAAAAATAAAATATTAAGAAATATAAAAATCAAATACTAATCAAAAGAATATTATGCTCAAGAGACAACAGAAGTTATACTAAAATTAATTTTGGAAGGACGTTACTGATAAGAGAAGCATGTCTTATAAATATTGTAAGGGAATAAGTGCTCATTGGGACGAAGGAGGGTTCAATTTAAGGATCTTGCATCATGGAACAAAGCAGTGTCAGCCAATGGTTTTAGAAGTTTGTTAATAGTAACAAAGGTATTTAGAATAGCTGGACTCAGTATTATATCCTATATAGGAGCAAAGACAATTCGAAAGGTAAAGAAAGAGGAACGATATACCCCAACCATGAAAAGCATCATAAGCATTGGGGGTGAAAATTTTAAGACGGTGGGAAGTAAGGCAAATGTTATAATTGAGGTGGGTGCAAAGTTGACAAGAACAACAGATTCAAGGAAAAGCAAGGTGGTAACTCAGGTGATCAAGAGGAAAAAGTGATTCGAAGCCATTAATTTATATCCTCGATGGTAAGATAAGGTCAGGAAGCTTGAAATAATAGACAATATACAAAAAGAGCTTTCTAATCATCAGTGGGTGCATTTTATACAACCAAGACGTTGATAATTCACACTTATTCATCAAAGTGTCCTTATGCGGAGGAAATGTGGCGCAGGTTAAAGCAATTAACGCAAGTTAAATATGGGAGTGAAGGTCTCAAAATTGATTGAAGTGGAATGCAACAAGACAACAGAAAAAACATTAAGAGCATAGATGGCACCGTTTTACTTTTGCAGTGGCAATCTTTACTAATGTAGAAAGATTGTCTAAAAACTAACAAATCAGATAAAATTTAATGTGCTTGCTAGGCTAAGAAGTAGAAGGAAAGATTTGAGCATGAACTTGTAGTATGGTAAGATAAGCCTCTTGTATTCCATAAATGGATGAATAAGAGAGTCGTAAACTTTCTCACAAAAGTGGTAGTATGGAGTAGAAACTTCAAAATTTATTATAACGAAATGAAAGAAAGAGTAATAAACTCTCTTGCAAAATAATGGCATGAATTAGAAATTTCTAATGAAATGAAAGTAAAGGTAACAAACTGAAGTGGATTTGGAAAGACGGAGAAAAGTTCAAGTAATAAAGTGGGAATCCGAAAATACGAACAATAAGAAGATGGTGGTATATAAATTTATAGCGAATTAAAAGAAACGAAGAAAACATACATCTTTCAGATAATTTATTTAATACTACGACGAATTATAAGTAAGATGAAAAATTATTAAATTAACAAAAAAAAAATTAAAATGAAACGCGGTATGTGAAGTTTTCAGATTTTGTTATTAAATAAAGGTGTCTTGAATACTATGTTAGCTATTTCTTATATTTAATTAATATTTAGATACGTTATTTTATACCCTGCAACCAAAGTAACCAAGTTAGTATGGTAGGGAGTTAACCCACCAACACGTATCAATACACACGTTATTATAACCTAAGTTAAGAAGATTGCATCCCAAAATTACTACGACTTCTAAAAGTACTTGATGACGCAATAGACTTTTCTTCATAGTGGCAGCGTGATAATCCTTACTTGATTCTGACGGGTCTTCATAAGATGAACTTAGTTGCATATACGCGTAAATAAAATTACCATTAAGGAATATATAGTTTCTTATAACTATATAGTATATTAGACAACAAATATATATATATAATAATATAACACATATATTGATAATACTATTAAGGACTGTATAACATGCATATAGCTATATAACATACACATAAGTACACATTACAATGTAAGTCACATAAGTCAAAAACAAGTAACGATAAAACAGAAGCTACGGGTTCCTAAAACTAGGTCGGTCCTTAGTTGTTTCTACCCTTTTACTTTTTCCTTTTAAGTGCTCTAGTTATTTTAACTTATTATCCCAGAAAATAGATGACTCGATTCCGCTAGCCGAGTTAGTTGGGAGTATAAGACTCTATTGCCAACTTAGTCGGGAGCTTTAAAGCTCTAGAGCAGATAAAGTCATCAGACCATACTCTGATACCAACTGTAACAACCCGGATTTTCCAGACTTTATAAATAAGTCTATAATGGGAAACAACGGAAGATATAATACATATCCGAGTCATTACTATTCTGAACTAATTAGATTACCTCATAGTAATTATGAAAGTACTTAAATATTACATTTAATTATAACAATTTTATGAAGAATAGAAATACATCGGTCCCATCTTGAGCTATCTTCAACCTTGCCCGTCTGAGGAGTGGTCGGTCTCCTTTAATCTGACGATTATAATATTTTAAAAGAATTTCATAGAAAAACAAATCGTCAGGTGGGTAAATTATCAAAATTTAATAAAAATAAAATATTAAATCAAACACAGAGCAAATAGCAGTACACAAAAACACATCCGATAACACATAACTTTTAGAAATTGTAAGAAGGTTTTTAAGTGCCGTATTATTTTTAGAAAAGTTTTATCACGATATACCGGCCAATTATTGTACATGTTTCGAATAAGTTTAGTATTTGATACTTGTACAATAATAATATATCGCCAATCACACCGATACCAGGGGGCTTACATTATTACCCCTGTTTACCGTGGTGACATAAACACGTTTTAAACAAAATTCGTCCTCTCATCTCCAGGGTCGAATCCCGGTACGTGGGGTTATTACCCGCACCATGGACTACTCACCAACCGGCTGGTTATCCCTGCAGCCACGCTCCAATCGTCGACTCACGGAAACTCGGGTGCGATCCACCTAACACGTACGGGACTGATCAGGTCCTCACCTAAAGTATGGCCACACTCCCGCCTACTCTCGGGTCAATGTCAGCACAGCCAAAGACCCTTCGTACGCTACGGACGGTTTTATACGGTTAAGCTAAGCGCTATTCTTCCAAGTTATCTCGTACTCAATAGAGACAACCTGCTTTCCCGCTCAAAGAGATTTCGAATTAAGTCCTAAAGATGCCCAATAAAATATAAATCCATTTGAAATTTATTTTATTTAGAAAACGTTATGTGTTATCCAACTCAAATTCCATAGAAAATTTCTTCTCTTATAATTCGATGCAAAGTAATAATAGCTAAATAGCACGTAGTGAAATAAAGGTCTCCTTACGGGGTTGTCCCTATTGTAGGCCGGGATTTGGCTAACGAACTTGGTTAATATGTCAAATGATTAGTATGACCACTTAACGGAGTTTAGCCAAGTTTAATCGATTTAACTAATAAGGGACGGTTTTCATTCCCCGGAGTAGTTTAATCGATGTTGATCGTCTTAGTTTAATGTGGTTAATTCCGTTTTGAAAATATCGATTTGAAATAATTTTAAGAAAAGTTATTTTAAAAGGTTTCTGATTACGTTGTGTAATGTAAGCGAATGCGTTTTGATTTAAAACTTTTATTAATAAAAAGTTTGTTTATTTAAATACTTTGATTTTAAAAAGATTTTTTTTGGATTTAAGTCCATGTCGGAACGTTTTAACAAAGTTCAAAAAGGCTGATGCATATCTGTTTGCTAAAAACCCAATTTGTCTTATAAGAAATTTTATTTTGAAAGCGTCAAAGTATACCGAAAAGTTTATTTAAATATATATTTTTAGGGAATACCGAGATTTATTTAGGTGAATTTTACTGATATCGTGAGTCAGGCCTAAACGTTTGCCAAGGTCCTAGAAATCTAACCTATTCGTAAGAATAACTAGGTCTTTTATATTACATATTTTGGGGTATCGTTTGGTCAAGTCTCGCCCTAATCTATTAAATTACATCGATTTTTGAAGTCTTCAAATAAAACAATACAAATAAAAATACAAATCTAAATTTACAACATTATTTTAAGGACAACAAATAAAAGCAAGAAATCATTTAGCACGTAATTGGTCCACGAAATAATAGACTTTAGTGGTGTTTCCGTGGATTCTTTTAAGACACTAAAATAATTTCGGAAATGTCCATATGCCGGATTTTATATTATCATGCCCAAAGTGATTATCTTTGTTCTTAATTATACGATTACTCTAAAATTTTATTTAGACCCTAAATTTTATTATTATCTCCATTTCAACTCAAATTGCCACCTTAACTAATTATTTTCCCTTTTTATTACTTACGTCTTTAGACCAAAGTATTATCTATGCTATAAGTTATTATACTAATGTTTCCCATAATTTAGTAGTGGTCTTACATGCAACACCTTGTTAACACAAAACTATAATTAAAATTAACATGCAAACAGTTATATGAAAAATTCATTCTGTAAAAATGAATTTTTCATCAGTTAATATAATTTACCCACCCTTGCTTCGAATTTTGAATTTTAAAAAAAACGAGATAGGCAACTAAGCTTCTTCGATCTCGGTTCCGATGTCTTCTTCGGCGTCTTCTTCTTCTTCTTTTTCGTCACCAAGACCCATAGAATAAATAATTTCATTAATTCCACCAAAATCTCATAAAAATAAAAATGAGGGATTTATGAGTGAAATATACTAGATCTATCATTTTTGAAGACATGCAGTGCCAAACGTTAGTGTAATCTTAAAAGTTGTAAAAATAAGATAACAACTATATAAGTCAAATGTATTAGATCTGTAAGTTTTAAGCACATGCAAGATGAAAAATAGTTAAATTTTCAAAAGCTTAAAATAGACTGAAAAATAAAATAAAAAAGATGGATTGTAAGTTTTAAAAGAAACATGCAAGATTTTACTTGTATAAATTTTGGTTTTATTATTATTATTACTACATATAAGAATATTATTACATAAAAATATGAAGAAAATATACATTTTTACAGAAAAAGATGGGTTAATCTTAGCAAATCAAGCTTGACTTAGTTTCTTAATTTTGATAAACACCCCTTGATTTCTCTGATTTGGTTGAAATATTGTTATTACTATTATTATTAATATTGTGTATTGTTTTATTATAGTAGTGAAAAATAGTGATTTTATTATGGTGGTGAAAAGTGGAGTGAGTTAAATGAAATCAGTAAAAAGGGAGGAAGAAGGGGAATTGTGATTAAATGAATGAGAAAGGAGGGAGGAAAGTGAGTTATGATGAGAGAGGGAGGGGTGATGTAAAAGGGTAAAAAAAGAGGAGAGAGGGAGAAAAAGTAGGTAAGATTAATTATAACAAAATTTTGGGACTTGTAATTGAGTCCGTTCCGAAATTAAATCGGTCTTTGGTTTATCCTTGTTTTTAAAACACGACATTATTTGAAATAGTTCAAAATAGTTTATTGGCGGAGTAATTAAATGTCTTAATTTTACCGATAAAATTTTAGATACGAAAGAAGGGATGTAGTCAAATGAGTTTGAGTCAAGAATGATTTAAATAAATTAAGATGAAGATATGACGGTTAACAACATAATATTAACACATAATAATATATGACGTATTTTAAACACATTTCCTTACGAATGTATTTAATAGGATTCGAAGTACATATTAACAAAATAAATATAATAACGTTTGGGTTGAAACTATACTTTTGATTATGAACTTAAAATTATATTTGAATACATAGAAAATATTTATTAAATGATTTGATACAAATATCTCATAAAATGTCGGGTTGGTATAAGTTGAACGTTCAATACGTAATTGTCTGAATTTGTCTTTGACTTTTTCCTGCAGAGTTGTAGTACTTACTCTTATTTTCAAAACGAGTATTGGAGTGTGCAAGTATGCGAATTAATGAGAGAGTTATGATCGACTTAAGTTGTCTTTAAGTTGAGCTGAAAATTTATTATAAATAATAGTAAAATAATATAATTAAATAAATAAAATAACATGTTACAGATTTGTAAAGAATTGCTAAAATGAGAAAAATTGTAGAAATCAAATATGAAATTTCTATCCATCCCACGGAAGGGGTCTGGTAGTTTCTAAAATACGACAAAATATAACGTAAAGTAGAAAGTATTTCTAAAAGGACGTTAAAAATACGGGGTGTTACAGTCTTACCCCCTAACAAAAAGTTTCGTCCTCGAAACTTGTAAAGTACTAAAATACAAAGGATGATCTATGTTCCCTAATACAAGCCTTACTTCCACAAAATCATCTGTTAAACCACATGCGAGTCTAATCCATAATCAGATGGTTATATGCTTATATCCTCAAATGTATTATTTCTCGTATATCCTATCTCCACAAATGTATTATTATTATTCTTATCATCTTATATCCTCAATTGCATTATAATATTCTGACTATATCATGACCCACAAAATCCAAAAATAATTTAGCCTCAATATATCTCCATGTATAACATTTCCTCGAGTATAACATTTCCTTGTCCTTTGACCTAGATTATTTCCAAAATTCTCAAAATTCATCTTTACTCCACGTACATCCCATAAATCAGTGTCTATCTTATATAATATGTGAATCTAGTTTCTTATAAGATGATGTACTATATCCTCGAGTTTATCAAGTCATTTCAACTGCCAACTTAGTCCATAAAATCCCTAGAATTATAAAACATATTTGCCTCGATACATTTAAATAGCCATCTTAACCGTATAATCGCATGATCTCCTTGCATCCTTCTCATAGTTACATGTACAAGACCATCTCACTTCTAATTTCCTCAAAATTATGTTTCCAAGCTTCCATATATTATTATTCCATAATCTTAAAGTGAATGCCTAATCATCACATTAAAATTATATCTAATAAGCCCAAAATTCTCTCTTCTTATAATTCCATTAGTCCATGATGTAATTTGTCTCTAATCATCCTTATTAGTTTTCACCTCTATATACCACGATCGTCTGACAAAAATAGAATATATATCCTAACGACACCATTCCGCATCTCATGTTTTCTATTTCCTCCAAATTAATATGACTGTTAATCCCTAAACATTCTAGAGACCATTATTTCTATCATTATCGTTCTTCCAAGGTTAATATCAATCCATAATGAAGTTATTCTCAATGCTTCAATATTTCTCTTTCAACTACAAAACCCACTCTTTTAACTTCGTATTTCTCAAATATGTTCTTAGTCCATTCAAGAACCTATATTCAGAAAAACCTAAAATATCCTTTGACAGTGGTTTTACAAATTAGTATCCATAAAACAATACTACATCTATTCACCTTTAAACTATTGTTCAAGTACTCCTCAAAGAATATCATCTCTCCATTTGAATGTAATTATCTCACCTTCTATTATTCATCCATTAATGCCATATCTCAAATAAGGTTTCAAATAGGGTAGGAGTGTTAGAAAATTTTTAAAATTGAGCGTTTGTAGGGAAATAAAATTTCAAAGGATTATATTTAAAGGTTAAGATAGAATCGACTTTTAAATAAAGAGAATAATTAAGATAGAAAAAAACAAAAATGAAATACATTTTAAATAAAATTCAAATTAAGTTAAGAGTGAATAAGACTCACCGTTTATATCAAAGGTGATAATGATTTAAAAATAAAATATTAAGAAATATAAAAATCAAATACTAATCAAAAGAATATTATGCTCAAGAGACAACAGAAGTTATACTAAAATTAATTTTGGAAGGACGTTACTGATAAGAGAAGCATGTCTTATAAATATTGTAAGGGAATAAGTGCTCATTGGGACGAAGGAGGGTTCAATTTAAGGATCTTGCATCATGGAACAAAGCAGTGTCAGCCAATGGTTTTAGAAGTTTGTTAATAGTAACAAAGGTATTTAGAATAGCTGGACTCAGTATTATATCCTATATAGGAGCAAAGACAATTCGAAAGGTAAAGAAAGAGGAACGATATACCCCAACCATGAAAAGCATCATAAGCATTGGGGGTGAAAATTTTAAGACGGTGGGAAGTAAGGCAAATGTTATAATTGAGGTGGGTGCAAAGTTGACAAGAACAACAGATTCAAGGAAAAGCAAGGTGGTAACTCAGGTGATCAAGAGGAAAAAGTGATTCGAAGCCATGAATTTATATCCTCGATGGTAAGATAAGGTCAGGAAGCTTGAAATAATAGACAATATACAAAAAGAGCTTTCTAATCATCAGTGGGTGCATTTTATACAACCAAGACGTTGATAATTCACACTTATTCATCAAAGTGTCCTTATGCGGAGGAAATGTGGCGCAGGTTAAAGCAATTAACGCAAGTTAAATATGGGAGTGAAGGTCTCAAAATTGATTGAAGTGGAATGCAACAAGACAACAGAAAAAACATTAAGAGAATAGATGGCACCGTTTTACTTTTGCAGTGGCAATCTTTACTAATGTAGAAAGATTGTCTAAAAACTAACAAATCAGATAAAATTTAATGTGCTTGCTAGGCTAAGAAGTAGAAGGAAAGATTTGAGCATGAACTTGTAGTATGGTAAGATAAGCCTCTTGTATTCCATAAATGGATGAATAAGAGAGTCGTAAACTTTCTCACAAAAGTGGTAGTATGGAGTAGAAACTTCAAAATTTATTATAACGAAATGAAAGAAAGAGTAATAAACTCTCTTGCAAAATAATGGCATGAATTAGAAATTTCTAATGAAATGAAAGTAAAGGTAACAAACTGAAGTGGATTTGGAAAGACGGAGAAAAGTTCAAGTAATAAAGTGGGAATCCGAAAATACGAACAATAAGAAGATGGTGGTATATAAATTTATAGCGAATTAAAAGAAACGAAGAAAACATACATCTTTCAGATAATTTATTTAATACTACGACGAATTATAAGTAAGATGAAAAATTATTAAATTAACAAAAAAAAAATTAAAATGAAACGCGGTATGTGAAGTTTTCAGATTTTGTTATTAAATAAAGGTGTCTTGAATACTATGTTAGCTATTTCTTATATTTAATTAATATTTAGATACGTTATTTTATACCCTGCAACCAAAGTAACCAAGTTAGTATGGTAGGGAGTTAACCCACCAACACGTATCAATACACACGTTATTATAACCTAAGTTAAGAAGATTGCATCCCAAAATTACTACGACTTCTAAAAGTACTTGATGACGCAATAGACTTTTCTTCATAGTGGCAGCGTGATAATCCTTACTTGATTCTGACGGGTCTTCATAAGATGAACTTAGTTGCATATACGCGTAAATAAAATTACCATTAAGGAATATATAGTTTCTTATAACTATATAGTATATTAGACAACAAATATATATATATAATAATATAACACATATATTGATAATACTATTAAGGACTGTATAACATGCATATAGCTATATAACATACACATAAGTACACATTACAATGTAAGTCACATAAGTCAAAAACAAGTAACGATAAAACAGAAGCTACGGGTTCCTAAAACTAGGTCGGTCCTTAGTTGTTTCTACCCTTTTACTTTTTCCTTTTAAGTGCTCTAGTTATTTTAACTTATTATCCCAGAAAATAGATGACTCGATTCCGCTAGCCGAGTTAGTTGGGAGTATAAGACTCTATTGCCAACTTAGTCGGGAGCTTTAAAGCTCTAGAGCAGATAAAGTCATCAGACCATACTCTGATACCAACTGTAACAACCCGGATTTTCCAGACTTTATAAATAAGTCTATAATGGGAAACAACGGAAGATATAATACATATCCGAGTCATTACTATTCTGAACTAATTAGATTACCTCATAGTAATTATGAAAGTACTTAAATATTACATTTAATTATAACAATTTTATGAAGAATAGAAATACATCGGTCCCATCTTGAGCTATCTTCAACCTTGCCCGTCTGAGGAGTGGTCGGTCTCCTTTAATCTGACGATTATAATATTTTAAAAGAATTTCATAGAAAAACAAATCGTCAGGTGGGTAAATTATCAAAATTTAATAAAAATAAAATATTAAATCAAACAAAGATCAAATAGCAGTACACAAAAACACATCCGATAACACATAACTTTTAGAAATTGTAAGAAGGTTTTTAAGTGCCGTATTATTTTTAGAAAAGTTTTATCACGATATACCGGCCAATTATTGTACATGTTTCGAATAAGTTTAGTATTTGATACTTGTACAATAATAATATATCGTCAATCACACCGATACCAGGGGGGCTTACATTATTACCCCTGTTTACCGTGGTGACATAAACACGTTTAAAACAAAATTCGTCCTCTCATCTCCAGGGTCGAATGCCGGTACGTGGGGTTGTTACCCGCACCATGGACTACTCACCACCCGGCTGGTTATCCCCGCAGCCACGCTCCAATCGTCGACTCACGGAAACCCGGGTGCGATCCACCTAACACGTACGGGACTGATCAGGTCCCCACCTAAAGTATGGCCACACTCCCGCCTACACTCGGGTCAATGTCAGCACAACCAAAGACCCTTCGTACGCTACGGACGGTTTTATACGGTTAAGCTAAGCGCTATTCTTCCAAGTTATCTCGTACACAATAGAGACAACCTGCTTTCCCGCTCAAAGAGATTTCGAATTAAGTCCTAAAAATGCCCAATAAATATAAATCCATTTGAAATTTATTTTATTTAGAAAACGTTATGTGTTATCCAACTCAAATTCCATAGAAAATTTCTTCTTTTATAATTCGATGCAAAGTAATAATAGCTAAATAGCACGTAGTGAAATAAAGGTCTCCTTACGGGGTTTTCCCTATTGTAGGCCGGGATTTGGCTAACGAACTTGGTTAATATGTCAAATAATTAGTATGACCATTTAACGGAGTTTAGCCAAGTTTAATCGATTTAACTAATAAGGGACGGTTTTCATTCCCCGGAGTAGTTTAATCGATGTAGATCGTCTTAGTTTAATGTGGTTAATTCCGTTTTGAAAATATCGATTTGAAATAATTTTAAGAAAAGTTATTTTAAAAGGTTTCTGATTACGTTGTGTAATGTAAGCGAATGCGTTTTGATTTAAAACTTTTATTAATAAAAAGTTTGTTTATTTAAATACTTTGATTTTAAAAAGATTTTTTGTGGATTTAAGTCCATGTCGGAACGTTTTAACAAAGTTCAAAAAGGCTGATGCATATCTGTTTGCTAAAAACCCAATTTGTCTTATAAGAAATTTTATTTTGAAAGCGTCAAAGTATACCGAAAAGTTTATTTAAATATATATTTTTAGGGAATACCGAGATTTATTTAGGTGAATTTTACTGATATCGTGAGTCAGGCCTAAACGTTTGCCAAGGTCCTATAAATCTAACCTATTCGTAAGAATAACTAGGTCTTTTATATTACATATTTTGGGGTATCGTTTGGTCAAGTCTCGCCCTAATCTATTAAATTACATCGATTTTTGAAGTCTTCAAATAAAACAATACAAATAAAAATACAAATCTAAATTTACAACATTATTTTAAGGACAACAAATAAAAGCAAGAAATCATTTAGCACGTAATTGGTCCACGAAATAATAGACTTTAGTGGTGTTTCCGTGGATTCTTTTAAGACACTAAAATAATTTCGGAAATGTCCATATGCCGGATTTTATATTATCATGCCCAAAGTGATTATCTTTGTTCTTAATTATACGATTACTTTAAAATTTTATTTAGACCCTAAATTTTATTATTATCTCCATTTCAACTCAAATTGCCACCTTAACTAATTATTTTCCCTTTTCATTACTTACGTCTTTAGACCAAAGTATTATCTATGCTATAAGTTATTATACTAATGTTTCCCATAATTTAGTAGTGGTCTTACATGCAACACCTTGTTAACACAAATCTATAATTAAAATTAACATGCAAACAGTTATATGAAAAATTCATTCTGTAAAAATGAATTTTTCATCAGTTAATATAATTTACCCACCCTTGCTTTGAATTTTGAATTTTAAAAAAAACGAGATAGGCAACTAAGCTTCTTCGATCTCGGTTCCGATGTCTTCTTCGGCGTCTTCTTCTTCTTCTTTTTCGTCACCAAGACCCATAGAATAAATAATTTCATTAATTCCACCAAAATCTCATAAAAATAAAAATGAGGGATTTATGAGTGAAATATACTAGATCTATCATTTTTGAAGACATGCAGTGCCAAACGTTAGTGTAATCTTAAAAGTTGTAAAAATAAGATAACAACTATATAAGTCAAATGTATTAGATCTGTAAGTTTTAAGCACATGCAAGATGAAAAATAGTTTAATTTTCAAAAGCTTAAAATAGACTGAAAAATAAAATAAAAAAGATGGATTGTAAGTTTTAAAAGAAACATGCAAGATTTTACTTGTATAAATTTTGGTTTTATTATTATTATTACTACATATAAGAATATTATTACATAAAAATATAAAGAAAATATACCTTTTTACAGAAAAAGATGGGTTAATCTTAGCAAATCAAGCTTGACTTAGTTTCTTAATTTTGATAAACACCCCTTGATTTCTCTGATTTGGTTGAAATATTGTTATTACTATTATTATTAATATTGTGTATTATTTTATTATAGTAGTGAAAAATAGTGATTTTATTATGGTGGTGAAAAGTGGAGTGAGTTAAATGAAATCAGTAAAAAAGGAGGAAGGAGGGGAATTGTGATTAAATGAATGAGGAAGGAGGGAGGAATGTGAGTTATGATGAGAGAGGGAGGGGTGACGTAAAAGGGTAAAAAAAGAGGAGAGAGGGAGAAAAAGTAGGTAAGATTAATTATAACAAATTTTTGGGACATGTAATTGAGTCCGTTCCGAAATTAAATCGGTCTTTGGTTTACCTTGTTTTAAAAACACGACATTATTTGAAATAGTTCAAAATAGTTTATTGGCGGAGTAATTAAATGTCTTAATTTTACCGATAAAATTTTTAGATACGAAAGAAGGGACGTAGTCAAATGAGTTTGAGTCAAGAATGATTTAAATAAATTAAGATGAAGATATGACGGTTAACAACATAATATTAACACATAGTAATATATGACGTATTTTAAGAACATTTCCTTACGAATGTATTTAATAGGATTCGAAGTACATATTAACAAAATAAATATAATAAGGGTTGAAACTATACTTTTGATTATGAACTTAAAATTATAATTGAATGCATAGAAAATATTTATTAAATGATTTGATACAAATATCTCATAAAATGTCGGGTTGGTATAAGTTGAACGTTCAATACGTAATTGTCTGAATTTGTCTTTGACTTTTTCCTGCAGAGTTGTAGTACTTACTCTTATTTTCAAAACGAGTATTGGAGTGTGCAAGTATGCGAATTAATGAGAGAGTTATGATCGACTTAAGTTGTCTTTAAGTTGAGCTGAAAATTTATTATAAATAATAGTAAAATAATATAATTAAATAAATAAAATAACATGTTACAGATTTGTAAAGAATTGCTAAAATGAGAAAAAATGTAGAAATCAAATATGAAATTTCTATCCATCCCACGGAAGGGGTCTGGTAGTTTCTAAAATACGACAAAATATAACGTAAAGTAGAAAGTATTTCTAAAAGGACGTTAAAAATACGGGGTGTTACAGGTTACTACTGTTAATACCTTGAAAAGTTACAAAGATTACAATTGAAACCAAGTTAGACAAGAGTGTGTGAGATTCAGTGATAGCGTGTTCGACTGTGACTTTGAAATTACTGAACACTTTCTCTTTCTCTTAGAAATAATTTTCATTTCTAACGACACTACGGTTTATTCCCGGGCTTTATTGAGTAACGTGTCCATAAAACCGTAAACAATTATCAGAACCGTTATCTTAAAATTTTCGGGAAGTTATAATTACATTAATTAAGTAAAACAATTAATATCTATATATAAAGTTAAAAGGCTTCTTTAAGCATTTAATTTTTTGCCACGTGGCATACATTAATGGTTTTTTTTTTAGTTTTTATTTTATTAAAATTTATTCTTAAATTTTTTTGAAATTGTTTTATTACATATGTGTTGTATATTTTTACTTGTATTAAGTTTATATTTAATCACATTAAGTATCACAAACTTTTCGTTTACATATTTAATAATTTGTTATAAAAACTAATTCAATTTATTATTATTGTTATTTTTTAAAACCTTTACATCCACCTTTCATTACAAACAAATATTAAAAATAGTACTTCGTAAATAGTTTAACACCTTTTTTTTAAAATAAAAAAATTCATTTCTTAGGTTTTTTTCTTTAACAAAATTAATATTTGTTATTTATTTTTTATTTTTTTTTGCAGAAAAATGTATCATTTCATTCAATCATGAGTGAAATTACAATTTGGTGCAAAAAGGACTATCACAGGAAGAATGCAAAAGCATTGCAAAGAACCCAAATGAGCAACTATCCGATTAAGTCTAGGATTAGCATTCTTATAAAATCTTATAGCTACAAGAAATTTAATCCTGCATATCAAAGCTTCTACACTTGTAGCTTGACTTGTGAAACTCCTCTTATTTCGTTCCTTCCAAACAACAGCAACGGTTGCAGCTAGACTGGCCTGAATCCAAGCCTTATTTGTTATTTATTTTATGTCTACTAAATTTAAACTTTATTACATTATAAATTTGTTATGTGTTTAGGTATTTTAATCCTTTATTTATTAAAGGAATGACCAAGAGCAACTATGTGGCAGCACCTCCATTCAGTATTTCCAAATACTCCACTGACAATCATCCAACAAAATTAGGCAGCTAATGCATTGAATATAAGTTGGGCTTTACAAACCATTTACACAATAAAACCCGGTAAACCATAAACCATTTACACAATAATAAAACCCTAAGGCAGCAGGTTAACCATATAACACAGTAAAAATAAATAAAAACCCTAATAAAACATAAAAACAGCGAAGTTACCCTTAAAACACAGTAAAAATGTTAAATAAAAACCCTAATAAAACTTATTCTTCAATAGTCACATAATTAACCATTTACACAATAAAACCCGGTAAACCATAAACCATTTACACAATAATAAAACCCTAAAGCAGCAGGTTAACCATATAACACAGTGAAAATAAATAAAAACCCTAATAAAACATAAAAGCAGCCAAGTTACCCTTAAAACACAGTAAAAACGTTAAATAAAAACCCTAATAAAACTTATTCTTCAATAGTCACATAATTCTCCTGTCAAATTTGTCTTCTGAAATGTCGTCGGCTATTAATCCAACCATTGCTACGTTATGTCAGGGTGTGAGGCTAACCGATATGAATGTTAGGGTGATCTACAGATGGCAGACGCCGGACTTCAACAATAAATCAGTCATTGATGGCGTGGAGTTACTCTTAATTGATGCTAAGGTTATATCCCTTCTCATTAAGTCTGTGGTTGTATATGCACATTCCTGTAACAGTGTTCATAAATATATATGAATGAATGATGAAGAATAAAAGAATTTAACATCATGTTATTCCATAGAAATAAAATTTTCTATGAATTATTAATTTTATATTAACAGATGTAGTTAAATTTATATAACAAATATAAATTTATCAGTTGCTATGTTTCTTAAGTCACAGAATACCATAATTCTATGTGAATTATGTACTTAACATATTTGGAATTATGAGTGCGGTTTAATACCTTAAAATTTGTTGAACATGATAACTCAAATCCAAATCTGTCAATGTCAATCTTCTTCCTGCGTCGAAAAACTATCTACGTTAGTATTTCATCTTAGTTTATCCGCAAAAATATACAAAAAAAAATAATAATGCTCACACTATATTCATTACTTTATTATGTATCAAAACACAGAATGATGTCGTACAAGCCACCATTAGGAAGCCGATACTTTATCGGTTCAAGGATGATTTCGTAATGGGTGAATCCTACAACATCCGCAGCCTTACCGTTGTTGCGAACACCGGAAAGGACAAAGCTACTAACCATCCGTGCAAGCTACTATTGCAATTTTCTTCAAGGGTGCAGCATTTGCCGGGTGATGAGACCATACCAAAAAATATATATCGATTCCAAAATTTTGAAGATATTATTAATGGGAATGTTGCTGCCAATCAGTACATAGGTTTATGTCATTTTGTCTCCTTTTTTCGTATTTGACTTTTGAATTTTTTTAAAAATATTTGCTTTACCTAATGAATCCATTTTTGGTTTTCCTTATAGACGTTGTTGGAAAGCTCTATGAAATTGGGCCATTGATCGACACAAAAAGGGGTTATAAATGCAGGAGTATAAAACTGGAAGACGTTGCGTAAGTATTTGGTTGCTTTTGCATATTTTTATCTTTTATTTGCTACTTCATTACTTTTACGACTAATAACCATGTCTACGTTTATGCAAAATGACACAGTGGTTTTGTACTGTCATGTACATTATGGCTACCACATGCTACGGATCTGCCAGAGACTTTACAGAACTTACCAAATCCTGAACAGTCAAAAGTTATTGTCATCCGCGGTGTTGAATGCAAAAATTTTGATTGTAAGCAGCTCCTCACCCTAATCCAATCGTAGACTATTGTAATGTGATTTTTATTGTCATCTCCTCGCTTATAATGCAGCTCAATGGCGTCTACAAACAACGTACAACGCAACAACTTTTGAAGTCAACCCTGATATTCCTGAAGTGGATGCTTTTCAGGAGAGGTATACTCCCCTATTACATAGTATCTTGACAATAGTCATTTTTTTAAATTTCAATTTCAATAGTGTTAAGTAACTACCTTTATGATGCAGCCTATCGTCCTAAGCTCCCAGCAATTCGTTGCAATTTACAGAAGGAGCGACTGTTCAGACACCTCACTTTGATATCAGTGTTGATGAAGTGCTATCCCTGAGTCAGATTGTCAAAAATGAGAAGGTAAACAAAATATATGTGTATCATTCCAATTGACCTGTATGTAATAACTTAATTGTTAATGTACAATAATTTGCGGACCTAATATTATTTTTAAATGTCTACTTAACCAGTTTGGATTCTTTTATACTGTTGCCACAATTGTCAATCTGGAATGTACCTCCGGATGGTACTACAACAGCTGTAAGGCTTGCCGAACCAAGACGGTCAAGAATGAATATGGTAGGTGGATTTGTAATCGTACAACCTGCGACGGAAGCAAGACTGGGTTCACATCACGGGTTCCCAGGTAATATCTGCAGCTTAATATAATTTTACAGAAATTAGCATCATTTGACATGGGTATTCAGATGTAGTTAATAACAATTTTCGTAATATTCCTGAATTTTAGGTTTCAAGTAAAGTTTGTGGTGAAGGACTTCAGTGACCCGGAATGCCACATTGTTGTATTTGATTCTCAAATAGAACAGTATGTCGAACAATCAGCTTTGGAAATGATTAACAAATTAGAAAAGGTGAATTTTTTGATTTCAGCTTTGTTACGTCCACTGCAACTTAAATAATTAAACAGTTATTATACTAATTACAACTGTGTAGGATGGCCAACCTGACTCCATTCCTAATCAACTGGGAGGCTTCATCGACAAACGCTATCTCTTCAAGATAAAAGTGGATGAAAAATACAACGTACAACACTCTTCTCAATCATACACGGCCTTTGTCATGTCAGATGACATTGACAAGATACACATTTGGAACATAACATATGATCAAGCAATACAGGTTTTAGATTCCGTCTCTTAATATTTTAATTAATCCAGTAATTTCAAAACATTTAAGTATGACTGAATACATTTTCTAATATACAATTAGGCTGAGTTTGATTTGTACACCACAACAAGTGCGGATCTTTTCGAAGTTTGAAAGAAAGGTAAGTGTACTTTGAAATTGTAATGAATTCTCTTATATGAATGTATTTTGTATGAACACAATTTCTTGTATGAAACGGTTATGACTGAATTTACCTAATGCAGAAATTTGTTGCATCTGACGACGACAGTCACACAAAGTCTTTTGAAAATGTTGAGAAAATATTTGAGGTACAACCTACAACCCAATAGAAAGCCCTTAATCATACACAGTATCTCAAAATCCAATTCCATTAATTAAATAGTTGTATTACTATTATTTGTTCTACTCCAATTTTAGGTTCGTTATTATTTACCTCGGTTTAATTGACCTTGCAGATTGTTGATTGTGATACTGCATCCAATTCCTCTAGAGTCACTCCGTTGAAGCGGAACACCTCTGATAAGGAAGAATTCTCAATTCATCTCACTGATATCGATGTTGTTGATTCAAGCTCCTCAACAAAACAGTTGCTGAATATTAAGAAGGAAAAAATACAGTGACATGAAGATTTTTTACGAAAACATTTTTCACAAACATTACGATTTGAAACCTTATTTTGAAGTTTGCAGTATTTTGTGATTGATTTCTAGCACAAGTAATTTGCTTTGTAGTGATTTTTAGTCTTTATTTCAAGACAATTGATATTAGCTACTACTCATCAGTTTATCCGCCATCTATTCAAGGAATTTTTCAGGAATATTTCTATTTATCATTTTCCATGAATTATTAGTTACATATTTTCAGTTCCTGTCAAATTTATATAGCAATAACAAATATTTATCAGTTCCTATGTTTCTAAGTCACAGAATATCACAGTCAAAATTCTATAAATCTGCATCCTCCAATTACTTAGCTTGATACCGACCAGAAAGTATCAACTAAAAATTATTCATTCATCCAAATGTATCATGAATCATGTAGATTCATTCATCAGAGCATTAGGTGGATTTATAGGACAGTTAATATTCTTCCTCGAATTAAGGGATTTATATTCACTCATCATTCTCTTTCGTGGATTTATAAGACAGTTAATATTCTTCCTCAGATTAAGGGATCTATATTCATTCATCATTCTCTTTCCTTTGCAGTATTTTTTCATTCATTTGAGGCACGACTAATTTAATAAATAAAGGATTCCAAGACAATTTAGATAGTTTACCAACGAACAGTTTATTCCGCTATCTATTAAAGGTTAGGAATGATGTCTATTTGTCATTTTCTATGAATTATTAGTTATATATTTTCAGTTAAGGTTCAAATTTATATAACAAATATATATCAGTTAAGGAATCTATATTCGGATACATCAGGGGATTTATATTCTGATATTTATATTCTGATTCTTATGTCATATTAATATTATTAGTACAAATATTTATATACAGTTAATATCCTTCCTCAGATTAAGGGATTTATATTCATTCATCATTATTTGGTGATTCATAAAAATCATTCGCAAATATGGAAACCTACGACAATATTTGTAAATTTTACTGAATGTCACAAAACTCGATTACTTAACTTTATACCCACCATAATGTATCAACTAAAAATAATTCATTTATCTAAAGATATCATCAATCATGTATATTCGTTCATCAACATGATTGTACACATTCATCAGAGCATTAGGTGTATTTATATGACGGTTAATATTCTTCCTCACATTAAGGGATGTATATTCATGAATCATTAATTTCATGATCCATAAAAATCTGCCTAAAATATGGAAACCTATGAACATTATTTGTAAAGTTGACCAAATTTCATGAAAATCTTCAAATGAAAATCAGGCAAAATATTTGCGCATATATATATATATATATATATATATATATATATATATATATATATATATTGAGTAAGGCTCTTATGAGTCACTTACTCTTTGTGAGTCCCTAAGTCCTCATCCCATCCATTGGATGGGATGAGGATGGATGGACAAGATGCATCCAATTAAAAAAAAAAAAAAGGGAAGATTTACGTTCCTAAAATAACTCACAAGAATTTTGGAAACAAATAACTTCCTATCATTCACGTTCATTTTCATTCACGTTCATTTCCATTCCACGTTCATTCACACCTAAAAAAAAACTCCTTTCTTCATTCACGCTAATTCATCGATTTTGATCTCGAAATTCTGCTACAATGGATTCAATGACCGCATCATCGTCCACTACAAGAATAACTGTCCTCGGCGTCCACCTGGTGGTCACCGACAGTGGACGCTATAAGGCGACGGGCGTCCGCAAACAGACGCCAGAAAGCGGAAGCCACGCCTGCTCGCCCTTTTTTAAAACGGGCGTCCACTATTGGACGCCAGGACAAATGACGACCGACAGTGGACGCCAAGCTGACGACCGACTGTGGACGCCATGTGTCTCTGAGTGGTGTCCACAGTCGGACGTCTGGGGCCTGAAGTTGGCGACCGACTGTGGACGCCACCCACGAACATCCTGCGTCCACAGTCGGACGCCATTATAGTGTCCCCTGGCGTCTGCTATGACGTCCGTTATCGGACGCTATTTACGCTGTTGCATGACCGTAAACATGCGTTCAATGTTTAGCCAAAACCTGCAAAATAAATCACAACTCAACCACAAATGTCGACTATCCACAATACCTCAACCACATTCAAGCTCAGTCAACCAAAAGAGTTCATCTCTCGACTCATTTATGCTGAAAAAACTTATATAAACAGATTTAACGTACGGTTTGAAGGTACACAAGTGTAAAGTAGTTCAATGATACAGTTACAACAACAACAACAACAAACAATCAACTAACTGTGAAGCTAGCTGCAGCACCAGAGTTACCGCCACCCCCGCTAAAGGGGTCTCTGTCGTCTGGAGGGGGTGGGGGAGGACCTTGGTTGCATTTCTGAAGCACGGCCTGAAACATGGCCATCTGTTCCTCAATTCTCTTGATGTGTTCTGCCTGGTCCTTCAGTTGCTGTTGCTGCGCTGTCAGCTGCTCCTTCATTTGCTCCTTCTCCGGATCGGGCTGCTGAGATCCGGCCGGCGTGTACTCCATTTGTGTGGAGGTCCTCAGACGCGATGTGGGAGGTCTGAAGTACATACCGTGTGCATTTCCCACACCGTACAGACTTCCTTTCCTGTAACCCTTGACGACCTTGAACCAAGTCTCTTTTGGGTTGACTTCCTCAACATCAGGATCAGCCTCGAGTCTCTCCATCTCTTGTTGGTAGGCGTCCTGCGTACAGAATAACGATATCAATTTCAGTTATTATTAGATGAAATCATTGAATATAGCTATCCACCACCTACAGTCGATTTAGTACTCACCCAGGTCGCCTGATCCTTTTTCGATTTAAAGGTAGTCCCTTTTTCATCGGTCTGCCCATGCATGTCGAAAAATATTTCCGCCGCGGTTGGCTCCCTCCCGAGCTCAGCACGCAGCTATTAAATTAGTACGAAAGTTAGGCAAATATAAATCATGCAAACGTAGTTTACGATTATTCAAGGAAGAGTACGGTATTAATTAGTAGAAATCATACTCTCTTGACACGAGTGAAAGAAGACTGAGAACCCCGATGATGTGTCGGGTTCGCGCGGCCCTCACGGTCACAGTTCGCCAACTTGTTCCTTTGGGCAATTTCGGACCTCACCTTAAACTCTTTCTGATCGTGGTAGGCAATCCATCTCTCCAACGCCTCCCCTAAAATATGACGACCCAATATATTATTTAATACAGTGAAAGATTGAAGTTAGATTGTTTATTTGTTAAAATTGATTACCCAAAAAAAAATAACTAACACCTTTAAGGTCCTTCAACGGAGTCCCCCGCGTACGTCGTTTATTCATCACACAGGCGAAACGTCGTGTGCACGTTTCATTATACCGTTCCCAGACCCTTCCATCAAACTCTGAGGCCCAGCTGAACTTGAACTATACAGTCAAGACAGATTAATAAGTAGTATGAAAAATATTTACAAAGTCCAGATTATAAAATAAAAACTCGGGAGCAAAAACAATCCACGTACCTTGAACTGGTTGAACCACCACTCTCGTATCTCAGGCGGTACCTGAGACCAATTAGCATACCCTTGCCCTTTGTCGACCATGAAGCTGTTGGTACAGCCTTTGACGACCTCTTTGTGCAGAAACCTGCACCGAGTCGAGAAGACCATATATGCAGTCAATCATACAAAATGTAGTACAAAAATGAACATTTACAAAAGAATAATCAACAAGTTAGATTATATTACCATGTGCCTGTTGGTTTGAGAACATACCGCCCCTCCTCGTCCTTCTCCAGCTCCTCATCTGGCCCCTGCTGCTGCTCCTCCTCCTCCTGCTGAGCGGTCTGCTCCGGTCTCGTTTCGGGGACCACCTCCTCGTCCTCCTGCTGAGTGGTGGACGTGTGATCAGACCTACTACCCCCACCACGTCTCCTAGTCGATCTACCGCCTGCCATTATATTAACCTGTCAAAAAATTAAACAATGTCAACAACAATTAGCCATGTCATCAACAATTTCATTCTAACTTTATTCAAGTAAAATAGCCTACTACAGTAAACATCAAAATAACTTAACCATGTAAACATTTAAACATACAACAACTCTAGTAGTCACCGTCGCTGTCGTTATTTTCTTCAGCCTCATCCTCCTCAGTCTGATCCTCCTCCTCGGTCTCCTCGCCCCCAAATTGATCGTCCTCTGAGTTCTCTTCATCGTGTCCGTCATCCTCCTCGAGGTTCTCCGGAACATCCCTGACCATGTACTCTCCTTGTCCATCATCATCGTCATCCTCAAAATCTTCCTCTGCTCCTTCATTCTGATCTTGTACGGAGAATATGTTCTCTTCAATAGAAGATAAGCGTGTACCACTTGAAGCCGCATCTTCCTGGAACAGAGAACTATCTATTTGTCCCCGTGGTTTAGTCGTAAAGACTGCCCACCATTGACTTTGATTTCTGTCATTTCTCGTGTAAGAAGAAGGAGCAAAATAGACTTGCTTCGCCTGATGCGCGAGTATGAACGGATCGTACGTAGGATATTTCCTTGTGTGATTAACTTCCACAATCTTGTAACGTTCATGCACTCGGGTCCCGTTCACGGAGCTGTCTTTCCACTCACACTTGAATACTACAGCTCTATACCCTCGTTCTTTGCCAGCGTAACACAACTCAAAAATATCCTCCAAAATACCGTAGTACTCATCACCATCAAGAGATGACACACTCACGCCAAAATTGCATCTAGCCTTGTTCTTTCCGTAGTTGAATGTGTGAAAATTGAACCCGTTCACCGAGTACCGGATCCAGGTTTTTACCACTCGCACTGGACCGAATGCCAAACTTCTAACCAAATCATCACGTATGTCTAAGGCAACTACGTGATCCTTGAGCCACTTCGGGAAATGTTCATCGTGCTTACTCCAAACGTCATCAGGGTTCACGGCAGGGTTCGCAGCGACATATTCAGTTATAAATTGTTTCTCATAAGGCTCTAAGATCTCACAATTGGAAAGTAGGTAAATGTGCGCTCGGTTGTACTCTTTCTCATCTAGTGTCCTAGAACCCTCAACGGATGAAGTTCCTTCATCGTCCTTCTTTTGAAAAAATTCGGGTATAGTGGGGTCAATGGACACCGAATGTCCTAGGTTCAGGTTCTTGGTTTTTGTTTGCACATCTTTATCGAAGTAGAGGGAGCAGAAGTTTGCAATCTCTTCTGTCAAATATGCATTACAAATAGAACCTTCTACTCTAGCCTTGTTACCAATTTTCTTCTTCAAATGATTCAGGAACCTAAATAAACAAGTTATATATTTCAATCAATACAAATTAGTTAAGCTTATTTTTTTTTAAACGAAGTTATTAAAAGTTACTTACCTTTCAAATGGGTACATCCATCTATACTGGACAGGTCCTCCAACCTTAGCCTCGTAGGGCAAGTGGACAGGTAGATGCTCCATGGAATTAAAGAATGACGGTGGAAAGATCATCTCAAGTTTGCATAGTATCTGCGGAATTTGATCCTCGAGCCGAGACATGTCCTCAATTGATTCTGTAGAGGAACACAAATCTCGGAAGAACTGAGATATCTCAGTTATAGAATTCCACACCGTCGGTGGCAGAAGGTGCTTTAGTGACACCGAAAGCAACCTCTCCATGAAAACATGACAGTCGTGACTCTTTAACCCTTGAAGCTTCAGGTTCTTAAGATCAACACAGCGTTTGAAGTCGGAGGCGTACCCATCAGGGAATTTCAACTTCTCTACCCACTCCAACAACGCCTTTCTCTGAGCCTTGTCAAGTGTGAACAAGGCCCTCGGTTTCGACCCATCCCGTTTTATGTGCAGTTGAGGACGGTCACAAAAATTCTTTACATCTCGCCGGGAGCCTGTAGTGTCACAACTCTTCCCCTCCACATCCATCACCGTGTGAATCAACTGCTCGAAGAAGTTTTTCTCTATGTGCATCACATCTAAATTGTGACGAATTAATAAAGTCCTCCAATATGGTAGTTCGAAGAATATGCTACGTTTAAACCAACCATTTTTCAACTTCTTGAGATCTTTGAACTCCTGCTCGGTTCCGTCAACAGTAGACGGGTAATCAGAAATCAACTCCCATATTTCATCTCCTGGGAGTCGATCAGGTGCGTCGTCAAGCACCTCCTCACCCTTCTTGAACGCCTTCTTATTCTTCCTATATGGGTGACCTTCTGGTAGGAACTGCCGATGACAGTCAAACCAACTTATTTTACTCAAATTTGAAGATAAAAAGCTTTGCTCTCCCCCATACAACACGGACATGCTTTCTGACCCGCAGTAGACCACCCCGAGAGCATACCGTACGCGGGAAAGTCGTTTATAGTCCACAACAAAGCTGCTTTCAACTGAAAGTTTTGTCTCAGAGAGACATCATAAGTTTCCACCCCTACCTCCCACAGTTGTTTCAGTTCCTCAATAACAGGTTGCAAGTAAACATCCAAATGGTTTTTCGGGTTTTTGGGTCCGGGAACAATAAGAGATAGGAAGATGAAAGGTTGCTTCAAACACAACCAAGGAGGTAGGTTGTAAGGTGTGATCATCACTGGCCAGCAAGAGTACGATTTACCAAATTGACCGAATGGTGCAAATCCATCAGTGCACAACCCAAGCCTTACATTTCGGGTTTCTAACGCAAAGTGAGGATGTAGTCTATCAAAACGCTTCCACTCCTCACCATCACTCGGATGACACATCTTCCCTAGTACCCTAATGTACTCCTTGTGCCACCGCATTTGCTCAGCTATGGTTTTTGTGGCGTACAATTTTTGAAGCCTAGGTGCAATAGGGAAGTACGTAAGCTGACTTATTGGGATTGGTTTCTTACCCCTGACACTACTTTTCCCTTTTCTACCTCTCAAAACAATATCCCCCTCGACCATCTTATACCTACCCTTACCACATCTCCTACATTCATCAAGCATCGCATCGTCCTTCCAAAATAGCATGCACCCATCTGGACAAGCGTCAATCTTTTGATGCGGGAGTTGAAGTCCTTTCACAACCTTTTTGGTTATGTAGAATGATCGGGTCATGATATTGTCTTTTGGAATAACTCTCTCGAGCAAGGCAGCAATACCATCGACACAAGCAATGGGCAGGTTGAACTCACATTTAAGGCTAACTACCATAGACGCGACTTCTAACAAAGTCACATCGCACCCTCCGTATAACGGTTTCTCCGAAGCTTCCAACATGTCAAAAAACGCCTTTGCTCGTGGGTTAGGCTCTTGTGGGTTAGGTGAATCTTGTGGGTTGGGTGAGTCTCGTGGGCTAGGTGAGTCTCGTGGGTTAGGTGAGTTAAACAAGTTGCACTCCACAACATCAACTATCATACCTCTCAATCCCCCCTCATCTTGATGGTTTTCGGTTCCCTCAGACTGAGATGACTCACCATGACAAATCCAATAATAGTAATCGGGTGAAAAACCACTATGGATGACATGTTCCTTCACTACAAGGACCTCAAGAAATTTTAGGTTCTTGCATTTTGTACACGGACACCTAACCTCCCCCCTCGATGCGTAGTCTACCGACTTTTTAGCGACCTCGACAAATGACTCAACACCCCTCAAAAATTCGACTGTTGGACATCTCTTCTTATCAAGTCTTCCCTCGTACATCCATTTCCGTTCAATTCTCTTCATTTTTTATGTTCAAAAAATATATATAACATATTAAAGTTTAATTTCCCTACTTTAATTTATAACTTACTAAACGAATATTTAATCACCATTTAACTTAAACTTCATTTCTCTAACTAATACGTCAAAATAAACTCAAATGTCTTATTAATTCAGAATTGACCTTACAAAAATTTAGTAAACCCAATTTTTTTTTTTGGGAAAATGTAAGAATTTTGTATTAAGTAAACCCAATTTCTAATTTGCAAATGTCTTATTAATTATTAATTGACCTTACAAAAATTAGTCACCGAATTTAATCACAATTTAATCCCAATTTACAAAAACCCTAGCTAATTTATCAATGTAATCCCAATTCAACCAAACAAAACACAATAATTCATGCCTTAGGTCACACAGAAGCAGCTTAAACAGGTCAAAAAAGGGTCAAATTTTCGGATGCAGATATCAAAATTCCGAAAGCGCCGCTAACACCTATTTACAACCCCGATCAGGATAGAAGTGGTTTCAGGAAAATCCGGCATTATTTCGACACCTTTTGGTCCGTCTCAAGTCACACAAAACTTCACCCTAAACCCTATAGGTCATTCTAGCTCAATTCAACCAAATTAATCAAACCCTAGTCAAAATAACGATGGGCATAAATAATCTAACTAAGCGAATTTGGGATAAACTAATCAACCTAATCGAACTTGGCCTAAACTAATCAACCTAATTGAAATTTAGACCTAGACAAAATTAACTAACAAATTATCAATAAATAACGCTAACAATGGAGAATACGAACTAATTATAATGAATAGAAACGAAATAAACTAAGAAAACGTACCAAAATTAGGAATAAAGGATGAAAAATGGGAGAGAAATGGGTCGGCGAGCGTAGAGGGAGAGTGTAGAGAGAGATTTTTTTTTTACGAATGAAGGGGGAGAGGGGGGTGAGCGGGTATTTGACGCCACACCCAACTCAACGGGCGTGCGCTATCGGATGCCACATTCGCACGCCATTTTGCTGAATATGGCGTACGATAGTGGACGCCATTTGGGTTAAATGGCGTCCGCCTGCGGACGTCATTTGGGTTCAATTTTGTCCTCCCCCAATACAGTCGGACGCCAAGTTTAGCGTCCGACTGTGGACGCCCGTTTGACTTTTCGGACGCCATGTAGGCGTCCGTATGCCCAGGACGCCAAACAGGTGGACGCCCGGGACAGTTTTTCTTGTAGTGGTCTTCAACGGTTGATAAGCAACTAATCGAGTATAACAATGGTGAGTTTCAGTGTTTCATTCACGTTTTTATTCGTTTTTTCTTCATGGATTTCAATAGTCATATTGCTTTTAATTTGCGTTTTCATATCAATGTTTTATCGCGTCAAATTGCGTTTTTTTTTACGTCGATCTTCATGTTTATAGTGCTTTCATTGTCATTTCGTATCAATTTGCGTCTTTTTGATGTCATTGCGTTTTGATATCACAGTTTCGTATCAATGGTATTTTGATATCTCGATCTCTATAGATTACAGGTCTTTATTGGTTTTTATCAAGATTTTCCCTGATATCCATTGATACTTCTTTTTTGATATCAATTAACGCAGATTCGTCGTTGAAGTAACATGCCTTCTGAATTAAAGTAACACTTAATTGCAATTACAGTAACACAAATGAACGTTCAGGAAAAGGGTTTTGATGATATGCTACAGTAACGTATTGTACACGTTAGGGTAACACCACTTATGAATCACAGTAACACATTATTTGCATTGATGTAACACTGTTTGATTTTGTGCAGGTAGTTGCGCCAGAGATGCGAACGCACAAGACAACACTGGAAAAGGTTTTTGGCGCTGATGTTGAAGTAACTTGCTTTACGAGTTAGAGTAACACAACTTATGAGTTAAAGTAACACATATGTTCCATGAGCGTAACGTTGTTTATTTTTTTGCAGTAGCATTAGCAAAGAAGCGAATGCACAAGAATGGTGCAGAGATGTGGGTGAGACATTCACTCCGTATATGGGGCAAGTATTCGGAACAATCGACGAGGCGGTGGAATTCTATAAAATCTACGCGTTGGCTTGCGGATTCGAAGTTTTTTTTTTGTGGGTTTACAAGAATAACTGATTTTTTACATATTTTTTACACATAGTGATGTGCAACGTTGCAGTTAACTCTATATTTATTTAATACATGTGTTGTTGGTTAGAGTAACATCTCAGATGTATTGGAGTAACACCATTCGTTCCTTAAAGTAACAGATATATAATGCATAAAAGTAACTGAGGATATTAGCGTTGTTTACCATTCATTCTTAAATTAACCACAACCATTCCTTATAGTAACATGATTTGTTCGTTAAAGTAACAGCTACACTGCGTTAGAGTAACACGTTTTTTTTGCTAGGGTAATAACCCCAATCCCTGATGATGAAACCAACTTTGTAATGCGGGTTAACAACCTTCTTTCTTAGGTTAGAACTATTCATTACCAAAGTAAAAACATTCGTTCCTTGAAGTAACGTATATAATGCGTCAGAGTAACTGATGAAAACAGCGTTGTTTAACCACCATTATGAAAATACCATCATTCATCACTTAGAGTAACATCATTTATTCGTTAAAGTAACATCTACAATGTGTCGCTGTAACACACTGATTATGAGACCAGATTTGTATCGTAGGTTAACATCATACACTCTCATAGTAACACCAGTCGTTCCTTAGAGTA
The DNA here is from genome assembly GCA_958450325.1 of Agrostemma githago. NCBI lineage: Eukaryota > Viridiplantae > Streptophyta > Magnoliopsida > Caryophyllales > Caryophyllaceae > Agrostemma > Agrostemma githago. The sequence goes on along the minus strand of OY288252.1, from coordinate 54,888,342 downwards.
ATAGAAACACTTAGTCAGTGTAACAGAATTTAACAGCGTTATTCCATTAGTGATAATCAAAATACCAATTGATATAAAAGTATCAAAAGGATACAAAGCAATATTCGTAATTAGAGAAAAGATAGACATAATTCATTAGAGACATTATTTTTTTCGACCCTTTGTTGGCTTGCTCTTGGGACCGTTGATGATTTTTTGCCTCGCTTCCACATACTTGTCAACGTTATCCATCAACCATCGAAATCCATGTCACGCAAAATCAATGTTATGCAAATTCTGAATTGCTGAATAACAGATGAATAGTTAATTGAATCGAATTCAATGTAAGTCGTATACCCAGATGACAATATGCAATCACTAATTAGCACACAAAAAGGTTAAAACTCTGAAAATTTCGTAAACCCTAATCATAGAAATATGATCGAAGCGTTCCTTGAGTATAGTTGAAGGGATTGAAATGAATATGACTGCAAAAATTTTTGAATTTCGAAGCTTGTCAGGAAGAAATTTCGAAGCTTATGAAGATGACGATTGTTGAATATGAAGATTGAAAATTATGAAAAGAAAATAATTATAAAGATGAAGGATGAAAGGTTGTACGTTATGTGTATGAGAAGAGAGAGAGGAAGATTTAGTAGAGAGAATTAAGGGAAGAGAGAGATTTCATATATTTTTACCATATATGTCAGTTACTTCTTTTATTACCCAAATCAATCACCACCATCCATCTCCCTCTAAATCAATGGTTGTGATTAGGACTTACGGACTCAAAAATGAAAAGAGGACTCACTTGATCTTTACTATATATATATATATATATATATATATATATATATATATATATATATATTCTAGCAAAACCGCCCATCAGAGCCATTGTTAACCATTGGTCGTTAAGCCGTATTCTCAAAATCCCTATATCTACAGCTGTATATATATATATAAAAAGTGAGCGTTTCTTATCACAACCGTTTTTCGTAGCAGAAGTATTTACAGGATCTCCAGGAAAATACGTTGGTCTAGCAGAAACAATTTGAGGATTTCAATTGATCCTTTCCGAAGAATTAGACGGTCTTCCTGAGCAAGCCTTTTATTTGGTAGGTAACATCGATGAAGCTACCGCGAAAGCTATGAACTTAGAAATGGAGAGCAAATTGAAGAAATGACCTTAAATCTTTGTGTACTGACTCCTAATCGAATTGTTTGGAATTCAGAAGTGAAAGAAATCATTTTATCGACTAATAGCGGTCAAATCGGCGTATTGCCAAACCACGCCCCTATTGCCACAGCTGTAGATATAGGGATTTTGAGAATACGGCTTAACGACCAATGGTTAACAATGGCTCTGATGGGCGGTTTTGCTAGAATATATATATATATATATATATATATATATATATATATATAGTTAAATGAATTAGACATAGATATGTACAGTATGTGGTAGATCTTATTAAATAGAAGGTCAAACCTAAAGATGTTGTTTCAATAGACTCATTCGTTAGGTCATCAGAATCAATCCCAAATATATCTCGCGCAAGACTATCAATTATCAATGCACTGTGCTGCGATGAGTTGAACTTGCTGTTACTGGTCAAATTTCCCATTGTGGATTCATCGTTGTATTGTGCTATCCTAATATCGTGGGCGACTCGATTAACTGTATCTGTTTCAGGTTAAAGATATTAAATAAACAATAGTCTTCATAAAAAGTACTGGAATAATACTTTAGTTCATTTGCCAAATGATTGAAAGTCAGTTGTTGTATATGTAATTGACAAATAAAAAAATTTAGGGAGACTGGAAGATGTAATAACATACCAGCTGTCATAACAGAAATTTGGTTTTCAGGGGACATAGACGTTGAATTTGCCAAGAATTTACTTGTTCGTAATTCACTTGAAGAGATCATTCTCCTGGGACGTGCAAGTTTTGTACGCCATTGTCGATATGGATCATTTCTTGTTTGCATAGCTAACTCATGTGAGTTATGTCCCTGTCTCTTCTCAGATACAATAATTTTGCGATCCCTTCGGACTTGTTGTGCAGATAGATAATCTATTAAGTAGCGTTCCAAATGGGATGCTAATAACATAAAGAGTAAATGTATAATTACATTAACAAATGTAACACGGGATACAGTAATTAGAATTATTAAAGTTAATGAGAGGAGAACCATCACTGAGTTGTCTGCTACATTGAATAGTTGGTTCAATGACATCTACTGTTGGTACTTCTGTAGATTCATTTTGTGTGTCGATAGTACCTGATATAGTTAGTTTCCCTGAGAAATTATGAGTTAATTGATAACATTGTGAACAATATATTATTATCTGACTGAAGTTAACTCTATTTAATAACACTATAGAGTATTGGATTGGAAGAAGGACAAAGTAGCACCTGATATTGATTGGGATATATGTGGTGTAATATTTTCCTGCTCATATATCAAACTGGTGGATATATTTTGAACATGACGTTGTGATAATTCTTCGGTCCTCCTCCTACTATTAGTAGTATTAGTAACATCTTGAAAGGGTGATCTTACTGCTCCTGAAAATAAAAAATGACAGGTAAAAAAAACCAGTCATTGGTGAAACATATAAACAATGTATGTGTATAGACATACCTTGAGATTGATGCGTAGACTTTTTATTATTGTTCCTGTTGAATGTTGAGGATGTAGACCCTAAACGCCTACGTTGAGAATCTGATGTTTTGTCTGTCATAGGAATAGTACATACAGACATAAACACATGTATATTTTGTAAATTGCATTAACATGATAATCAGTTTTGTAATATAATATATTGTTTACACATATTTTCATAAGGCATTAATGGAAGAAATCGTTTTAGAAGATAATATATAGTACACACATTTTGTAAGGTCACATAAACAGAAGACAACTTACCCTGACAAACTGTGCTAGATTTGAAAGTTCTCTTCCTTTTCTGTGATTGATCTTTGCTGGAATTTTCCATGAGTGATGATGAAAAAAATTAACGGCAGTGAATGAGATTATTGTAGTTAATCAGTATCCGTCGTGTGTGTGTGTGTGTGTATATATATATATATATATATATATATATATATATATATAGATGGGTTCTAATGAGTCCCCTTATATATGTTGAGTCCCTAAGTTCTCATCCCATCTGTTGGATGGGATGAGGATGGATGGACAAGATGCATCCTAATATTTTGTATTTAAAAAAAAGAAAAAAAAAGGAAGATTTAGTATCCTAAAATAACTCCCATAATCACAATCATCCCTCATTCATTTCTTCATTCATTCACAGGTTCATCAAAACCTTAAAAAAAAAACGCTCTCATCGATCATCACGTTCATTCATTCAATCAAATATGTGCTCGAAATTCCGTTACTATGAATTCAATGATCGCGACATCTTCATTAACGGTTGATAAGCAATTCATCGAGTATAACAATGATGAGTTTCGATATTGCTTTCATGTTTTGCGTCAATTTTTATTCATTATCTTGATTAATTTGCATCAATTTGTGTTCATGTTTTGCGTCAATTTTCATGTTGATATTGTTTTCATGGTCGTGTCATTCATAAGTTGCGTCAATTTTCATGTTGATATTGTTTTCATGGTCGTGTTATTCATCATAGATTCATATGCAAATCGTAAAACACACAAACGGTGAGTATATATGTTTTGTAATTTATACTGGAATCGCCATGGAAGTCATTAAGATGCTACTCAATTATTAGTTTTTACGTTTACAGTATATTGAGTTATTGTAGTTCATAAACTGCGTTACTTTAGTGTAGAGCATCTGTTACTTTAATGTCTACCATCTGTTACTTTATATGTCGTGTTACTTTAATACACTCCAGTTGTTACTTTAGTGTTTTTCATCTGTTATTGTAGTGCATTGTAGTGTCCTAAGAATTTAGGAAACTGCCATATTAAAAAAATAATAAAAAAAGAATATTGTTTCCTATAATAATGGGACGTGATTGCCACCAAAATAGGAAACAATATCAAAGAGTAACGCCATATAAAAAAAGAAAAAAAATACTACTCCTACTTCCTATAATTATGGGACATGATGACTTCAAAATAGAAAACAATATCAAAGAGTAAGATACTGCGTCATACTATCATTTTTTATCATTATATGAATTTTTTACACTAACTTATATCTGGTGTTATTTTAATGAACATTATCTGTTACTTTAATTCATACTATCTGTTACTTTAATGTCTGACCTCTGTTACTTTATACCTGGTGTATAAGCATACTCAGTTAATTTAATTCAATGTTACTTCAATGCACTTCATCTGTTACTTTAACTCTTGTTATCTGTTACTTTAATCCACATGAATGATGTAAGGATGTGGGTGAGAGTTTCCTCCATTGTGCGGTGGTGAGATTAAATCAAAGCTTCTGAGATGATGATGAAGAAGATGAAAAAGAAGAAGACGGAGAGAACGAGAAGGATGAAGAAGAAGCATAATTATAAGTAGGACATTTTGAGTAACAATTGTGAAACATTGGAATTGTAATGGAGTTGATTTAGTTGGAATCTTGTACCACTTTTTGTTTTGGAGTATCTTAATAAAAACAAACATTGTTCTTTTTGTTAATTGGAACTCCTGTTTTTGCAAGAGACTACTATGCAACGTAACTGATTTTATGAGTTAAAGTAACACAGTTCATGAATTAAAGTAACACATTGTATGAGTTAGAGTAACAGTTTTTGCAAGAGACTATGCAACGTAACAGATTTTATGAGTTAAAGTAACACAGTTCATGAATTAGAGTAACACATTGTATGGGTTAGAGTAATAGTTTTTGCAAGAGAATATATTAAACAACGTAACAGATTTTATGAGTTAAAGTAACACAGTTCATGAATTAAAGTAACACGTTATATGAGTTTAAGTAACATAGTTTATGGATTATGGCAGTAACATAGTAACATACGTACAATGGCAGTAGGAAAATGATGATTTTTTTGGTGAAAATGAAAAAAACTTAATTTTGAAAAAACTTGTTGTGTGAGAGAAAAATACATTTAAAAAGATTGATAAAAGAGAGAAAATATTTGCATTGAGATAATTAAGGAGGAGAGAGAAAAATGATATATTTACCAGATTTGTTAGTTATTTCCTTAATTATTAGATCAAATCTTGTCCATTAATCTAACCTTGAATCAAGGGCTAAGATGGGGACTCACGGACTCAACATATATAAGTGGACTCACCTGATCCCACTTCTATATATATATATAGTGAGGATCCGGTGAGTCTTCATCTTTAAATGAGTCGGTCCCGGAATTTAGGACCGTTAGATCTAAGGAGATGGACAGATCAGATTGATCCACGTAATTAGATAATACTACGTAGTCCCCAGTTAAAACCTACAGAGTAAATTAGAGGCAAATCTCTAATCACAATTCACAATAGCAGTTACTTAATTTCTCTCCCATGCATCTCTCTCTGCTCTAAATATAACCCCACAAAATAACAAAAATTAAGCGACAATTACGAAGAACATCACGAACACCTTAATCTTCAGTATTTTGTGAAATTAAAGGCATCGATCCACATATTTCACAAGGTTTTTTTAAAAAAGGGCATCTATCCACATATTTCACAGAAAATAAATAGGATTGATGTATCAATGTTACGGTGAGGATATTACTGTGACAATGTTAAAGTAATCATTACTTTGACAACGTTATTGTAACGTACACATCTATATTATTAGTGTAATAGGTTACTCTATAGAGTAAATAATTTTTTTTGCAAAGCACAATTATATCTTTGTCATAATAGTTACACTATTTACACTTTATAGAGTATGACGTTACTGTGACATTGTTACGGTAACACATCTCTATTATTATCGTAACAGGGTTACACCATAGAGAATAATTAATATTTTTTTATACTTCTTCCATCTTGTTCATTTGTTTGTCTTTTATATTTATTGAAAGAGTATTACTGATTTCACTGGTTGGAGTCTAGAACGTATAACAAATGCGACAAAATAAAGTTACTGTATCAATGTTACGGTAAGAACATTACCGTGACAATGTAACAGTAACGACATTACTCTGACAATGTGATTGGAACACATCTATATTATTATCGTAAAAAAGTTACTCAATAGAGAATAAATAATGTTTTATATGACACGATTATATTTTTACGTAAAATAGTTGCACCATTTACACTTTAATTTATCGAGTAGTGATACTAATGTGACAAGTTGACAATGTTACATACTGTAACACATCTATGTTATTATCGTAAGAGGGTTACACTATAGAGGATAAAAAATATTTTTTAACAACACGATTATATCGTTGTCGTAATATAGTTACACCATTTCAACTTTTTCCAGTAATGAAATAAATGTGACAATAGTACTGTAACAGTAACAGGGTTACACCATAGAGAGTAAATGATATTTTTTTAATAACACATTATTTGTATCACATTAGTACAACAATATTATTGTAATTCTATTATAGACGTGGTATTCAATGTTGTAATATTAGAGTTTGAATATTAAAGTGATAATGTTACTGTAATATTATTCCTGTAATATTCTTGTAATATTTTTACAGTAACAGTGTTATAGTAATGTTACTGTAACATTAGTACAACAATATTATTGTTATTCTATTATAGACGTGGTATTCATTGTTGTAATATTACAGTTTGAATATTAAAGTGATAATGTTACGTGATAATGTTACTGTATTGAATATTATTAATTATTATAAGAGATATTCTAAAATTTTACAGTAACTATATTTATGTAACCTAGACCTAGTTAATCACTGTCACAATGTTACAGTAATGTTGTTACCCTAAGTCCCTAGCATTGGTAAAAGTCACTTATTTATTTTTGTCCCTGGTTGCTAGTATAACATTTGTGATTGGTAACAAGCTTCTCCCGAGTATTCATAGCATTCCTAAACGCCAGCCATGTTAAAAACTGACGCTTAGGAACACTGATTTTTCCCCAAACTGATGCTTAGGAACGCAAACAACTGACTTTTATTAACAACTAGGTACAGAGTGTTTGGGTTGCTAGAAAAAATAAACAAGAAATCCACTAGTATTTCTTATGGGACATTTATGACCACAAAACCTTAAGGTAAGGACTTGCCGTGCCAAATTCTAATTACTCCATCTTTATATTAACATGTGTGTCTTTGCATATTAATTTTGTAGGCTTACTCTTTCTTTTCTCACGTTTTTTAATCCCCTCATCCTCTTAAGCCCATCAAACCAAATCAAACCAAGAATAAAAATGATACGGAGTAATAATTAGAGGTTTATGAGAGTATTGTTCTTTGAAGTACGAGTAATATGCAACTCTTGAAATGTTTCTAGCAAGAATCAAACAATACACACAACACCAGTAATGCACTTAAATTGAGTAAAACGAAAAGAAACAATTAGAGTTGAAATTCATAAAATCAATCAAACATTCAGAAAATTATTTTAATTTTGTTGATATAATTAACTATTGGTTTAAAATAAATGTAAGAAGCAATTGAATCTTCAATTAACCACAAAATCAGAATTGTTAGCTCGGATTATTTGATCAAGCATGTAGCATCTGGATTAATTAGAATTTTATGGATTTTGACCCTTAATTAGGGATTTTGGTTGAATATAGAAGGGGACAGTGAAGTGAATGAAAAAAGAGCATGGAGAAATTTACGAAAGTTTTGATTTTCTCTTAGATGAAAGATGGGAGTATGGCGGCACAAGTAAATCAACAAAATCACAGCCCTTTATTTCATAAGATCTAACGGCTCACAAATACGGGACGGACTCATTTGAGTTGAGAAGACTCACGAGATGCAATATATATATATATATATATATATATATATATTTTATTTTTTATTTATATGAAACGGAACTTGCGTTAAGATCGAAACAAATTACAATAAGTTATTATTATTATTGTTGTTGTTCTTATTGCATTCGATATTAATGCAAGTTTCTTTTCATAAAAAATAATAATAATAATCATAATATTGTTGTTGTTGCTGCTATTTTTATTACTTGTATCTCTCAATGTTAATAATAATAACAAATTATTATTATCATCGTCATTGTCGTTATCCTCATCGTCATTGTTATTATTATCGTTATTATATTATTTTCAAATTTTTTATCATCATTGGTATTATAAAAATTATTAATATTATTATGCACTCCATAATATTTTGTGGTCTTGAAATGGATGTTACATTCAAATATTTACAACTTACCCACACAATATAGCATATGAATATTATATGTATTGTATTAAGATTTAAGAATATGAAAATTTAAAATTTTGTATATTACATAATCAAAGATATATGCATAATATTTTCTATTGTCAAGTACTAAAAAAACAAAAGTAGAAATCAAATGAATTGGAGTGAGTACTATGTTGTTGTTGTTATTATCATTTCTATTATTATTAATTAATTAATTAATTAATTAATTAATTATTATTATTATTATTATTATTATAATTAATTTATTAATTATTATTATTATTATAATTATTATAATTATAATTATAATAATTATTATTATTATTTAGTGTTATATTTTTTTATATTTTTTTCTCATTTTTTAAAATATTATTAGATAATTTATATAAGTAGTTATTAGTTTCAGCTTCTTTTAATTCAGCTCAGCTCAGCTCAGCTCCTATCAGACCAACTCAGCTCCTATCAGACCAGCTCAACTCAGCCCAGCCCTGTTTCAGCCGAAAAGAACATGGTCTTACTTAACTTACTCCACCATCACACATTTTTTTTTTATTGTTTTTGTTGTATTTGTTTTCCTCCACAAAAAAAGAAATATAGTACGGAGTAGAATTGTTGTGACGTGGCGTAGAGTTGTCGGTTGATGTGCCACTCATATGATCGGGTACGTACTTGATCACTATATCATAGTATCATAATGTACGGAGATGTTGAGTGGCTTACAACTCCCTACTTATACGTCTCCTTCACGTGTGCTCCTCATCACCATTCACGACTCGCCACTCCCATTTCCAACTTCAAAAATCATAACTTGGGGTAGTGGTTAAAACTTGTGGTCATCGGCCCAAGGATCTCAGGTTCAAGTATCTGCAAGCGTGAACTTGTGGGAGTTGTATGGCTTGAGACTATGCCTCTAGACTTCGAGCCTGTCGCCCACGGGCGGTTTACCTTGGTGTGCGTGGTTTGCAGGCTATGCGTACACCCGAGGGTTTACCCAGAGCACACCAAAAAGGTAGCGGCTGCGGGTTCCCTCGTTCATCAAAAAAAAATCGTAACTATAATCCTTCTTGGAGTATCCAGAATGCATAGGATAACTTATTTCTTTTTTTTTTCTCTTTCATTCTACATCCTCTATCTCTGAAAAAGAATCACTCTTTTCTTTTTTGCATCATCTCTCTAATAGAACCACATTTTGCTTTCTCGGAGGGAACCTCATACCTCAAGTCCATATTTCTAAACCATCAAGCTACATACTATTTAATGTTTATGTTCGTATTGAAATAATATATAATTCAAGTGTTCAACAATATCAAATGATACTAAAACTAGTATAGATCTCATACAATTGCATGATTTTAGTATAAATCTCATGTAATTGCATGGTTTTAAATAATGGTAATATTACTATAAAAGTATTAATAATTTATTACAACTTTGTGTTGAACATGAAAATATTATAAATATTAGTATTAAATAAAGGGGTTGATAATAAAGTTGAAAACTTTACTCTTTTATTCGGTTAAAGAGTTGCTTAAATTACAATTTTATTTAAAATAAAGTCTAATATGGAGTAATATTTAAAAAAAATACTTACATAGTTTTTTGTATTTTTTTTAATTTTTACAATTATTATAATATTTAATTAGAATAATTAGAATTTATAAATACTCGTATAAGTTGATTATTGATTGTACAATTAATTATGTACTTACCATAATTTTAAATTGAGCCTTTTGGAGTGAAAAATTTCAATGTGAGCATGTCACCTAAGCGCATGTTATCCTTTTAGTAGTATAGAGGATAACATTGTTGTACTATAAAACCCAATGGAGAATCGACAATTTTTATTATTGGACATAATTTCAAAAATTAAAATTTAAATACGGAAAATATACAGAAAAAAAATTGTGCCCTACCTTACATGAAATCATGCATCCGTCCCTGCTTTATCATTTCTTTCATCCACGTCATTTCTCACTATCTTCATCCTCTTCATTTTATCTTCTCTAATTTTACCCCACAATAGAGATGATCCTTTTATATTACCTTTCTTATTATTTATTTTAGTTATTTAATGATTAATATTATTTTTTATTTAAGTTGACTATGTAATGACCAAAATAGTATTTGATGGTATGCACAAGGACCTATACATAATTTTGCTCTAATTTCTCTAAAATTATAGAGGATGTACCCAACTTCCTTTAAATAAGAGGATCTTCTGTATTCATCCCACAATGTAGAAGATGTTCTCTTAGGAGAGAGAGAATGCTAAAATGATGGTCTATCCCCTACATTGGGTGCTCTCAATCCAAATCTTTATTTAGTACTTTTAAACGATAATTACTACTCCCTCCGTAGTTTTTTATATGACGTTTTGCTTTTTCGAGGTGAGACTTTGACTTTAATTTTTATGTAAATATATTATTCCAAAATTTTTAAAAATTGCACCATAAAATTCTTTGCGAAAAGAGCTTTCAAATGAGTATACATTTCATAGTATTTTTTCTTCCTTTTTCTTATGTTGTAAGAGATATTGAAGAGAGAAGGGGTTGTCTCGAAAAGTGGGAATGACTTATATTAAAAAACAGAGGGAGTATCATATTAACTACGATATACTAATTACTTACATTAACGTGTGCCCACTGGACACACGTTACAAAACCGTATTAATATCAAACTTATTTTACGATATTATTCTACAAGGTCGGTATAAATACCCGAGGTAATACCTAGGTACAATGAATGTGGAATTACCGACTCATAATGACGGTAAATGAAGAGACTATACTAATTCCTATCATATTAACTACGATATACTAATTATCGTCTAATAAGTACTTCCTTCGTGGCTCCGTTCCATTTGATTCTTCGCATTTACGTTTTTTCACACTTGTCAATTCACGTTTTCTTTTGTCTATATCTTTAGTTATGTATTTCTTAAAAATTATAAAAAAAAATTGATATTTATAACGTACGCGATTAGACAATTTAAACAAGATCCCACATAACTATATTTTATCTTATATATTAGAAATTACGTTGACGATTTCACTCACCTATGAATAGTGTCCGAAAAGTAAATGTAAAGAATCAAATGAAACGGAGAATCAATCAAGGAGGTTCCTCCATCCATCATTAAACTTCATGTCTCATTAGTGCAAAAATTATGGATGTGGGGTAAGAAAGTATAATGAGCATAAATATCAGACAAATGAGGAAAAATTGCAAATATGAAGTTTAAAGGTGGACAACTAAAAAAGAAAAAGTAAGAAGTTATAAAATGGATGGAGGCGGTACTCCATAATATAAATGAGACAACTTTACAGTAATTTTATAAAATAACTAGTTTTACAATCCGTGAAATTCACGGGTCAACAATATCAAATTGTGATATATACTCATATTTAAGATATGAATAATAACCTAATTAAGTGGCGATGTGAGACTTAATTGTCCCCTCCGGTTAAGAAAAAGAAAAGGCGTGTCATAGTTAGTTAAAAGTCAATGAGATATAAGTTGAGGTGTCGATCATCTTACTCATTATTATCACTTTGTGTTTAGAATCGTTCACGTCAAATATTTCACATTTTCAATTATAAACAATTTCACCTAAATCTTTTTCAAACCAACCATCATATATTCACATCATATCATACAACTATAATTAATTAATTAATTATTAATTACTGTAATTCTTTAAATGATATTTTTCTTACTCTAGTAACAAAATAGGTCAATTTAATCATGATGTCAATTATTCTAATTTAAATAAAGAGTATCATATTTGTAATAATAGGTCATTTTAAGCATATTATTTGTTAGTTTTAACCTAAATTAAATTAAATGAAATCATATAAGTATCTAGCCTCTAATTTTAGATTATAAAAGTAATATTAAACCCATAAAATTTATGGGCGGTCATATAGTCAGTTGATGAAAAAATATTATACTCTGTAGCTAAAATGGAGTTTTTGTTCTAAACCATCCGAAATTCTTATTAAAAAATTTTACTTGTATATATAATGAGATCATTTATATACCACAATTACATCGAATATTATTACTAATACATAATTCAGTATTATCAACGTATATAACATTACTATAAAGTATAATTATGTTATTGTACATTTATACTCCAATTTTTTTTTTTTGTTAAACCGCGACACATTTGGGTGTTAAGAATGTATTCTCCCCAGTTCCCTCCAGAGAGAATTTTATAAGTTAATTATATATATATATATATTTTTTTTAAAAGTATTAATTATCCTTTATAAAACACGTTTTTATGAAATTATTCTTTTGATACTCCTTTCGTCTCTTAAAAATAGACCCGTTTTATTAAAGTATCTCATATATAATGAGGGAATAATGGGACAATCTTTAAGAGACGGATGAAGTATTTTTTTTTTAAAGTTACCCTCAAATTATTATTAAACTTAAAATTTTTTCTCTTAAATCGCTATTTACATTTTTTATGACGAAACTTCCCTTACATATTTGCTCCCTTCGTTCAATTCATTTGTTTGTCTTTGATTAAAATATCTCTTACAATGAATATAAAGGGCAAACAAAGAACGGGGCAGAGTATTACTTTCTTGTTAGACTTACTGAATATCATAAATAGTTTTTACACTTTTTATGACGAAAATGTTTTTCATGTTTATTTCTTATTTGCGAGACTAACCAAATATCACAAATTATTATTCGTAACATCACATATTCGTCATAGTGTCATAATGGGTCATCAAGTAGTTACATATTTAGATACTCCCTCCCATCCAAACAATCCTTGACTTATGATTTTTCATCAATATTAAGAAAAGTGGTAAAAAATAAGGGAATTATTGGTAAATCAAATGATGTTATGCGTCCACCAAACTTAAAATAAGGAAAAAAAAATAGTGGCATTTTGTGTAAATAGATGAAGAATATGAGGATTATAAGGTAAAGTCTTTTGCCAAAAGAAGAATGTAAAGACTTGATTGAATTGTCCATTTATAGTAAGTGTAAAGAATTGAATGGATGAGAGGAGTAATTATTAGTGGACTAAATAATAGACTCATTATAACGATACGACGGATAGACAGTCTCAATAGATACTATTGTTCAAATATATGCATTTAAAGAAAGTTTCTATTATCCTAAGAATTATAATAAAATCATCTTCTATTTTATTATATTATCTTATTAATTATTAATATAACAGTTGCAGCGTAAGCTAATTATTTCGAGTAATGTTGAGCGTTTTTCAAGAGATTGGTGTATAGATAAGGACAGTCGGTATAAGTGTAGGTTAGTGGGGGCCCCAGTATGGATGACAATGATTTGAGCATGTTATTCTCACCTTTGACTCAAACTTGATGTGTGTTGGACTAAGTCGACTTTTAGGTTTTGTTATAGTCATTAAGATTAAACAATGCCCTTTAATATATTGTTAAGATATGATTTTTAATAAGTTTATCTATCATAGTTATTTTTAAAATATTTTTTTTAATTGTTGGTAACATTATTTTTCTTGCAATTATGATATGATTTTTTTTCCTAATATTGCATATTCAATTTTTTTTCAATCAGTTTTACTGTCATTGTTTTTAGACATAAACTCTACTCCCTCTGATTGTCTATTTTCTTCTCTCTTTCCTTATTGGATTGAGTTTGATTTTCTTCATTTTTTCCATTTAAGGAAAGTTTTTCACCCTTAATTAATTAATATAATATTTCTCTGTCCTTTTCTATCCATTTTTTCCATTTAATTAATATAATATCTCTCTCTTACTTTTTCATTCCACCTTTCATCTTTTATTAAATATAATACTCCCTTGCTCCTTATTTTCCAGCCCAAAAAGAAAGGGGAAAAAAATAGGAAATCAGATGAAGTATATAGAAAAGTGAATACGAAATAATTAAGTTAAACAATATTTTATTTTAATTTTGACAATCTAAATTATTTTACAGTATGTGAAAATTTTAACTAAACAAACTTTTAACAGATAAATATTTTTTTGTTGGTAACATTACTTTTCCAGCAAGTATGATATGGAATAATTTCGTTCCGTAATTTTACGTGTTCCAAATCTCTTTCAATCATTTTTATTGTTAATTTTTAGGCGTAAAGTCTGTATATGTGAATGAAATTAAATAAATTACTTTTTTCTTTGTTGATAATTAAACAAAGTATGATTTTACAAATTATGGAAATTTTAGGTGAGCTATTATTTTAGGTATAGTTTTTTCTTTATATTTCTATCGGGTCATGCTATTTTGAAGTATTTATACTCCGTATTAGATATGTTTTCCTAAGGCTTGGGTGTATGTGCAGGACACTCAGGATATGGTGGGGCAACTAGAGACCCGTCCGGGTGACCGAGCTGGAGGCGGGGATGGCTGAGGCACGACAGCTCCTGCACTCTCGGGATGACGAGATTGCTCACCTTAATCGGAGCAGTTGGCTCGGTCTTAGTGCGAGACCTCCGCACAGGGTGAGGCTAGGCATCAAATTGAGAGGGAGGTAGAGGCTGAGTCTACGGGTCACGCTACGGGTGCTACCGAGGAGGTTGGAGAAGTCCCCGAGACGGTTACCCTAGACATGTTGTCGGGAATGGATGATAGTGAGTCTCCTCTTCTGGATCTGGAGGATCTAGGTTTGGATGACAACATTTGTGAGGTTGTGATAGCCGTTGGCGCGGCTTCTAGGGGTCCTCCCTAGTCTTATGAACTCGACTTGTGTATGGATTTGTATGTTTTGTATATTTTCTTGAGATTTTTAGTATTTGAATTACTTGGATTAGTCTTGTGTTTTAGTTTGGCAAATTGTCTACCGAGATTGACAAGTAATCACTTCGCGTTCATTTATTTGCGATTTAATCTTAGTTTGCGTTGTATGGGAGTGCGAAATAGTTCCTGTCGGATGTTTTGAAATGCGTTAGCTTGAGCTGGGAACCTGATTGAATAGTACGTCGATTAAAATGTTTTGACTCGAGACGAGCAAGATGTAAAGTGTCAACGTGCTCTGACCGGGTGCATTAGGAAATGAGTATAGTAGTTTCGTAATTTAGAACGAGGTCGAAATTAAAATTCAAGCAACCTTTGAAAAAAAAAGTTAGACCACTTTTTGCATACTCATAGCATTGCCTTATTAGGCTACAGACGCGACTTAACAATAACCGTTAAAAGGTTACGACACGCCTAGGTGGGGTAGCTTATCTCTCTAAGAGAAAAAATGAAAAAAACGTCTAAGTCTGGTGTGTTCGACGGGTGAACTGGCGTTCCTGTAAACCTAATGGCGTCCTGAGAGGGCTTTAGTGACTTTGGGAGGTCGTTCCTGTCGTCCAATATGTCAGGTGGTAGTTATTGTGATAACACGGGATCGACGTCTCTATTTTTGGGTCGCTTGAGAGGTTATCCGCTTAGAGTTAGGCGCATAGACTAAGGCTCTCGGATTTTGGGTTGCCTGGGCTTGGGCGGCTGGAGACTCGGGCGCCTGGGCCAGGGCGGTTTAAGTCCCGTTTATGGAAAATTTTGTTGTTTCCTAATTGTTGTGGGATGATAAGTGTGGTTTGTAGTGCTTATTCCTTGTGTTTGGTCCCGGTTTCTCTTGTGGAATCGCTCTTTGGAGCGGTTTTCGAGGCTACTTACGATTCTTCTAGCTTGTTTTAGGTTCCAACGGCCTATCATAGAGAAAGGGAATGATTAAGACTCGTTTCCGACACATTTGGAGCCAACGATGAGAAGCGACGATTACTCGGTGGCCTAGACTCGATCCCGAGCCCTCGAGACCCATTCCCGAGCACTGAGAATCGATGAGAAGCCTAACAAGAGCAAGGAAGGACCTATGGTATCATATTTGAAGCCTACAAGGCCCATCCCGGTCGGGAAGGACCCCAACTCGACCGAGATGAAGAGACGAACAAAACCGAGCCACTGGAGCATGATCTCGGCCGAGACCTCACCATCTCGGTCGAGATGCCCTCCATCTCGGCCGGGATGGGCCCAGCGAAGAGCTGTTTCGCTTTCCTTCTTCCCTATTCATTGTAACACTATAAATACCCCCCCCCCCCTCTTGTATTGATACACTATCTTATGAAACCCTAGACATACTTTAGCCTAGATTAGCTTAGATTAGTGTAGATTAATCTTTAATTACTTCTTAATCTTAGATTACTCTTGTATTATTGGAATTCTTGAAGATCTCTACCAAGATTGACAACCTTGGTGGATTTATTTTGGGTTTTCTCCATATATGCAAGTTCTCATCTTTTCCATTCATCCTTTAGTTTGGTATAATCTTTCTCATCTCTTTACTCTTAATCTTTATTGTTTATCATTCAAGTTTTCATCTTTATTCATTGTTTGTTGTTCATCCTTGTTTTCCATAATGAATGTTTTGATTCTTCTGTTGGTTTCTCTAGTTATTGTTAGTTTTCCATTAGATATGTGTGAGTAGTTATCCCCTAGGGTTAGTAGGGGGATTGGGTGTGATTAGGGATGATTAGGGTGAGACGAGTGGTACTAGATGTTGTTTTTGTTGTTTCCCATTTACCTTGCACTCCACATGTTTGATGAAATGCTTGTGAGACTAGAGATGTTCAATCCTTGTTTTTCTTGCCTCTTCTCTTGTATCTGTTTGTTTGGTTGGTTGGTTTGGTTCCCTCATTAGTAGCGAGAGCGTTGTGAGGATGACCCCTAGGCCGTTTAAGTAGTGAGAGCCCGATCGGAACCTAGGCTACGAAAGCATGCTAGTAACCCAGTTTCCTTCTTTTGGTCTCCTTGACATCCATGAACCCGACCTAGCCCTAGTTTCCTTCTTATTGATTTAATTTGTTTCCATTAGTCACTAGTTGCTTGTTTGGTCTTCTTATTTTGGTGTTTTAGACCTTAGCTTAGTCATTAGTCAACCTTAGCCACCGCCCTAGTTTAGCTTGTCTCGGACCTAGTCTTCGACCATAGCACCCATTAGTCTAAACTCATTTCCGTCCCTGAGGATATCGACCCGACTTACCATTTGCTACCAAGCTTAGGTTAGTTGGTTTATTTTGACCGGCGGGATCAGCGACAAATCCTCCCGTCAAATTGGCGCCGTTGCCGGGGACGGCGTAGTTTAGACTCTTGTGTGCTTAGTTTTAGACTTTGTTCTTGATTTTTGTGTTTTCTTCTCCTTGTGTATCTCCGTTCTACTTCTTGTGTGCTTATCTCTCTTCCTAGTGCCTCAAAAGCACTAGGCTACTAATGTTTGCTCAAGTGCTTCTAGTTCATCCAATGTATCAAGGCACGTTACGACAATGGGGCATCCAAGCTACCATCAATCGTCATGGGACAATCATGAGGCAAATTGCCAAGACCCACAACTTTACCAACCATACCAATCTCATCAACAATCTTATGAACCCTCTTCATATGACTACCATGAAAGTTGTCAAGGATCATTCCAACATCCTAACAACTACCAAATACCCTCACATAACCCACAACCAAAAATCCCCAACTTTGAGCTTTGTCAAATGATGATTCAAATGCAAAAGAGTCAACAAGAGATGATGATTCAATTGCACAAGAGTCAACAAGAGATGATGATCAAAATGCAAAGGGATAAAGAAGAACTCAAGGCCCAAATAGAGGTGCAAGATACTCGAATCAATGCACTCATGGCTCGTATCATGATGTCGGCCACTCGAGCTCCACAACTTGTTGAGGAAGGTTCATTTGGGCAAGAAGGTCGGGTGTCTCCACAAGAAAGTCAACCCGATCATGAAGCCATGTATGAAGAAGAAATGGTCAATCAAGAGATCATTGTTGAGTGTTGCTTGGATGGTGAAGATATGGGAAGAATAGAGGAAGTTGAAGCTTCAAAGGTCAACAATGAGGAGGGAATTGAACATGATTCTCAAGGTAACTCTTGGGGAGCCAATGTATTGACTATCAAATTGGATTTTTATGATTTTCTTCGTGATGAACCAGATCTTGACAATCCAAAGCCAAGTGAAGACAAGACACCTCTACGCCAATTAGACAAGGTGAGTGAAAAGGAACGTAATACTTGGGAGAAAGAGGTAGATGCCTTGGAACTTGCCTTGAATGGGAAATTGGAGGAGCCAATTGCCTCCAATGAAGAAAACTTGATGCCTTCTCCTCTTTTATCGCACTCGATTTCAAGTCCCTTGTCTTGTGAGACGGTTGATGAAGTGGATCCTTATCGGGCGGTGGAAAAGAGTTTCACTCTCGACCCCGTAGAAGAAGCAACACTCCAAGGGTGTGATCGCCCACATCATACCGCCAAGCATGACTCTAGACCACTATACCTACCGGATGGTCATAAGAGTTGTTGCTATGTTTGTTTGAAAAACCCGGAAGATCACGAGAACCCCGAGCATAATGAAGATGATCGCTTCTTACCTCCGACTTGGAAGCTCTTGAAAGTAGCTAGGATCGGCCACATGAGCGTTAATGAAGATGTTGGTAGAGCATTTGACTTACTTCTCCGAGCTCTTGATGGCTATGGAGGCGTAGATGGTGAGAGTATCATGTAAATATCTTTTTCCTTTTCTTTTGTTTTTGTATTTGTATTTATATGTTTGGATAGTTTGGTTTATAGGATTTGTAAGTTTTTGTGGAATTCTTATAAATTGGAATTTTCTTGAGCGATGTGAGGGAGGGATCTTTGATGTGTTTTTTGATCTTACTTGATAGATTTGAAGTGAAGATGAAGAATTAGAGAGGGGTATTGATGATAGAAGCTTCATTGCTTGGTGGAGGAAGTCGGTTTTTGAGCTTGGTACAAGCTTTTGGGAATGGGATTTTGGATCCCGAGGTATTACTTGTATTTTGGGTGGAAACAGTTTTGAATGAAGGCATTAGGGCTCAAGATGGAGGGCATCTCGGCCGAGAAGCATGCCATCTCGGTCGGGATGAGTTGTGCTGAAAAATGGGCTCCCTGACGTGCCATCCCAACCGGGATCAAGGTCCTCCCGCCCGGAATGAGCTTCTTCTCGCCCGGGATGGGCTACAACATCCCCTTTCGACTTCTTTCCTTCATTTAAGCACCACTCAACCACTTTATATCCCCACCAACCTCCCTACTAACCTTTGCCGCTATCATTTCACCCTCACACTTCAATTATACACCTTCATCTCCTCTTCTCATCCCTATACACCGAGTCTTCCCAAAATCCCAACCTTATTACACCTATGCAAGCCCGATATTGAGACTACATTGAGGAAGAGGAATAATGATGATGAAGACAAGCAAGGTGCCGATAACGATCATTGAGACGATGGAATCGATTGAGTTGCTAACCGTTTGGTAAGGCGACTCTCCTTCTTTTCCGTCTTTTGTTGCTTAGTCTTTCTTCGTTTGTTCCCCTTCCCTTTATCATTTTGGTGTCGTGGTGGCCCTTGGGGCCCATGTGGTAATTGCTCCCGATTCTCGATGACGTGACTACATCGAGAGTCCTTTGAAAAATCCAAATCTGCAAGTCTTTTCACTTTTTCCTTAGTTTTATTTCTTTTTTTTTTGGTAGGATTTAGTCGGATTTAGGCGGAATCCGGGCTAGGTGACTTGATTACACCTAGTCCTCCCCTCCCATTTCCTTTTATTTTCTTCTTTTATTTCTTCTCCCATCCATTTCTTTTCTTGTCTCGGACCTTGGTGACTTGATTACACCCCGGCCGGACACATTCTACCCTTTCTTTGATTTTATTTTTAATTTTTAGCTTTATTTTCGTAGTTTCTTTTCTTTTTAGTGTCTCCACACACTACCGATCGTGCATGAGGACATTGCTCGGTTTAAGTGTGGGGGAGCGATATCTTAGGCTAGTTTAGTTTTATTTTCGTAGTTTTTTCGAAAAAAATCTTAAAAATTCATAAAAAATTGAAAAATTTCATAAAAAATCAAAAAGATTTTCTTTTTGTGTCTTTTTCTTTTGTGTCCTTGTGCCGTATATTTGCTGTGTTGTGTGTTTTGCCTCCCCATTTCCTTGTAGGTTTCGCGATCGTCGTCAAGTTTCGAAAAGCTCAAGACATCCGGTAATATCCCTTCATTTCTTTCTCTGTTTTCCTTTTGTGGAGTTTGGAGGATGTTTTATGATGGTGTGTGCTCGGGTGGAGCTTTTTGAAGTTTGTGGTTGATGTGGTTGCTTGTTTGGAAGTTTCGGGGTGGTGTTTGTTTATTTTGTATGTTTGCTTGTTTGTTTGTCTTGTTTTGTTTTGTTGTGTTTGTCTCTTTTTCTTTCGTTTTTGTTGTGTCTTTTTTTTGTCTTGTTTAATTGTGTCTAGTGTGTAATAAAAAGTTTTCAAAAACCCGGTTTTGAGGCTAGTGCGCAAGTGTTTACTTTCCCTTTCAAAGTAATATGAGTCGAGTCTTGGACTTTAGTCTAATAGAATGACTTTAAATCAATGAATTCGTTGGTTTCTTACCTTGTGCCCACCTAGTCTACTAGGATTTACTACGGGATTTGCATTTTGATCATTTTGATCACCTACGGAGTGAAAAGGCCTTGGTTGCCGAGTCACGTCCCTTAGGTGACCGTGTTCGAAATTGCTTTGATTAGTCCAAGTTTCCCCCTTTTTGTGGGTTTGAAGGGAAGACGTCGTGCCGACTCATCCATTTTCCTACCTCCTACACAATTCCACAAATAAGTTGCAAATTGTCAAACTTCTTACTTGGTTGCGATGAATGCCTACAAAACAAAAATTTGGCCAAAAGGGCAAACCAAGAAAAAGAAAGAAAAAAAGAAAGAAAGAAAAGAAAGAAGAAAAAGGCACAACAAATGAAAAACAAAATACAAAAGAAGAAAAAGAAATGACATAAAAACTCAAAAGCCAAATGCAAAAGAAAAATGCCAAAGAAAATCATCTCACAAAAAAAAAAAAAAAAATATTCTCACCCCTCAAAATAAGCCTTTTGCCGACTATTACCGTGAAGAGCCTACCAAAGGACCGAGTCCCTAGGAAGGATGATAGCGGTAAATAGTCGGTCTTCCCTCACTTTGCAACCTTATCCACCTTTTTACTTGGACTAGTTGGGCGATTTTGGACATGGGACGACCCTCTTGGCTTATCGCTAAAGGGGGCGGGGTCTCACTTACCTATAGTGTCGACTAACTCCGTGGTTCATCCTTTTTCCATCCCGCCGATCGTCCCATAGTACGTTCTTAGAAGGTTAGGAGGACCTAGGTAAGTTGTCAACGTTTTTATTGTTTTGTCGTCATACTATTAGGGTTTTGTCCATTTCGGTTTGTATTACTAGTTTGGGAACGTTGTCACTTGCCTTGAGTCCTTAACCAGTGCTTCTTTCACCGCTTTGTAGAGGGAAGCGGTACTTGTTTCTTCTTGGATGCAACCGTTTGGCGTTTGCTTGTTTGTTTGTTTGTTTGTTTGTTTGTTTGTGTGTTTTAGTGTACGGTTGTATCCACAGTTTTGTCGCAAGACCTCACTTGCCTTGCGGAGAGCACTTTTCCTCTAAGTGTTCTCGCATGAGTTGAAAGGGCGTTGAGTGCGCTAATACCCGCTCGGCTAGTATATTAGTTTTTATTAGTTAAGTAGTTAGCTCGTGCTTAGTCGAGGGCGAGTAAGGGTTAAGTGTGGGGGAGTTGATAAGTGTGGTTTGTAGTGCTTATTCCTTGTGTTTGGTCCCGGTTTCTCTTGTGGAATCACTCTTTGGAGCGGTTTTCGAGGCTACTTACGATTCTTCTAGCTTGTTTTACGTTCCAACGGCCTATCATAGAGAAAGAGAATGATTAAGACTCGTTTCCGACGCATTTGGAGCCAACGATGAGAAGCGACGATCACTCGGTGGCCTAGACTCGATCCCGAGCCCTCGAGACCCATTCCCGAGCACCAAGAATTGATGAGAAGTCTAACAAGAGCAAGGAGGAACCTATGGTATCATATTTGAAGCCTACAAGGCCCATCCCGGTCGGGAAGGACCCCATCTCGATCGGGATGAAGAGACGAACAAAACCGAGCCACTGGAGCATGATCTCGGCCGAGATCACTACCATCTCGGTCGAGACCACACCATCTCGGTCGAGATGCCCTCCATCTCGGCCGGGATGGGCCCAGCGAAGAGCTGTTTCGCTTTTCCTTCTTCCCTATTCATTGTAACCCTAAAAATACCCCCCCCCCCCTTGTATTGATACACTATCTTATGAAACCCTAGACATACTTTAGCCAAGATTAGCTTAGATTAGTGTAGATTAGTCTTTAGTTACTTCTTAATCTTAGATTACTCTTGTATTATTGGAATTCTTGAAGATCTCTACCAAGATTGACAACCTTGGTGGATTTATTTTGGGTTTTCTCCATATATTGAAGTTCTCATCTTTTCCATTCATCCTTTAGTTTGGTATAATCTTTCTCATCCCTTTACTCTTAATCTTTATTTTTTATCATTCAAGTTTTCATCTTTATTCATTGTTTGTTGTTCATCCTTGTTTTCCATAATGAATGTTTTGATTCTTCTGTTGGTTTCTCTAGTTATTGTTAGTTTTCCATTAGATATGTGTGAGTAGTTATCCCCTAGGGTTATTAGGGGGATTGGGTGTGATTAGGGATGATTAGGGTGAGATGGGTTGTACTAGATGTTGTTTTTGTTGTTTCCCATTTACCTTGCACACCACATGTTTGATGAAATGCTTGTGAGACTAGAGATGATCAATCCTTGTTTTTGTTGCCTCTTCTCTTGTATGTGTTTGTTTGTTTGGTTGGTTTGGTTCCCTCATTAGTAGCGAGAGCGTTGTGAGGATGACCCCTAGGCCGTTTAAGTAGCGAAAGCCCGATCGGAACCTACGAAAGCATGCTAATAACCCCATTTCCTTCTTTTGGTCTCCTTGACATCCATGAACCCGACCTAGCCCTAGTTTCCTTCTTATTGATTTAATTTGTTTCCATTAGTCACTAGTTGCTTGTTTGGTCTTCTTATTTCGTGTTTTAGACCTTAGCTTAGTCAACCTTAGCCATCACCCTAGTTTAGCTTGTTTCGGACCTAGTCTTGGACAATATCACCCATTAGTCTAAACCCATTTCCGTCCCTGAGGATATCGACCCGACTTACCATTTGCTACCAAGCTTAGGTTAGTTGGTTTATTTTGACCGGCGGGATCCACAACAAATCCTTCCGTCATGGGACTAGGTCTATATATACGGGTTGTGGGTGGTCGTTTTAGACATACTAGAATATCCATAGGGTCTAGAACATCTATATTTAGAGTCATGGCAGGTTTCGGGAATCTCTTAACCGAGTTGGCGGGTTATTTTAAGAAATGCGACCTTGAGGTTAGTTCAAATGACAGCTTGTGAAAGGTCGTTGCGCTAAGTCGAGTCAAGATACAAGATGACTTCTTATTGGCGTGCTCTAAGTTTTGGGACTCAGAAGGTCATGTTTTTGCTTCCCCCGGGAGTAAAATTTGTCCTCTACTCGAAGAACTAGACGCTATAGGTGGGTGGAATTCGGTTCGACCTTGTGTGCCTTCGGGAGATAATGCTTACGTAGAGCGGTTTTGTCATTTTTTGGACCTTTCTTCATTGGAGGAGGCTAAGGTTTTCTTTGGGAGATATGACATTGAATTAGGGTTGCTCTTTAGGACATTCTCACAGTCTGGTTCCTATGATATTTTGGCTCTAGCATGTAGACGTGCTTTTAACATCGCGGTGGCTTGTTATTATGTTTTCGAGTACGCGAGGGCGCGTGAGGGTGGGGGTAAACCTCGAGTTTTGGATTTGGTGATGGGAATGGAACATGGACGATCACCCTCTTTGCTTATTTTAGGTGAGCTTATTTTAGGTCTCGATGCTGTGCCAGACTCCACAAGACATCTTTTCGGGGTTCCAGGGTCATTTTACAGGTGTTTTTTGGTGTCATGTTTCCTTGTTGCTTGGCTCTTTTCGCTTTTTTTTGTGGTTGCTTTGGTTTGAAGGTGTGACGTTTTGTCGTGGTTTGTACAGGTTTGGCTACAGGAGCAGCTTGGTTTGGTCGACCCTCCTCGGGGCTTAAAAGGTTATAATTACAGGGGTTTCACGAGCCGGAAGACGGTGCAGGTGTGGAGTAAAGGTCACACGGAATAGGAGTGGCTTTCCTATTTGGCTAAAGGGCAGTTAGTCCTTAGGTAGTCTATCCGGTGGTGGAATATCAGTGGGCGTACCGGATTTCCATTTTCATCTTCGACCGAGGCTTTGTTAATACTATACATGAGGGATCTGGTTTATATTTACCCGTGCGTGTTGTCGAATCAAATAGGCGTTAAACCATCCACTTCGGCGGCTGCTAAGGGTATTTCTAGGTTGAACTCATGGACAGAGAATTTGCGTAAGGAGTTTAGGGTGTCGTGGGAACAAAGGTTTTCGCGTCCCGTCGTTATTGAGAGCGTCTGACCGAACGACATTGCTCCCGTCCGGAGAGGGACTTGTGAACACCCGTCAGGACAGAGCAACTCAAAAGCTAGGAAGACAGCGCCGCTAGAGAACGAGGAGGTGACTCGAAGGAATGCCACTAAGTGCTTGACCAAAGATAGCATTACCGATCCTAGTACAGTCAGTTCATCTGTACGGACCCATTTGGCACCTAACAAACTGTGGACGTCTGTACTGGTTTTTCAACGTGTGGTGGCGGCCACCCACGCGGCCCCTTTCCGGTCGGGGGCCGGCCCGATCTCACGTACGGGGCGATCTGTGGGACCTCGATTCGGATGACGATCCGGACTTGTACTAGACGGGTTGTAAATGTTTAAAAGCCGATATGTTTGGTGAGGCGACGTTTTTAGTGAACCGAATTCGTTGCCGATTTTTGGAGTCGCCACCGAGTCCATTATGAGGACTCGAAAACCGTTCAAGTCAACTTTTATCCTTAGCCGGCTCTAAGCTGAGTGGCACGGGACCTAAAAATAAAGACTTGTACCCTTAAACACTCAATGCCTGGAATGACTCTTATTGCCAATAGTTTCGGACATCCTGAAACCGTCGATTCTGAGTAAGGGGTGAGGGTACGTATTGGAAGACAACATCCGATAGACATCGACACCCAATCCCGCCCGCACTGTAGCGGCCTCTACTAATCAATCGGTGGGATGATAACTTTGTTCTTTTGTTGTGGTGGAAATACTGTAACATCCGTTGTTTTCACCCTATACCTTTTGCTATGTCGGTTGTTTAAGGACAAGTAAATTTTGTCGTCGAAGTAGTTGCGTTTACATTCTTTGCATGCGATTTCACGTGACAAGCAGGTGATAAGTGTGATTTGTAGTGCCTATTTTGTAGTGTTTTGGTCCCATTTTCCTTGTAGAATCGCTCCTTGGGAGCGGTTTAGGGGCTTCTTATGCTTCCTTTAGTTCGTTTCAGGTTCCCGAGACCGGTTTGGAAGAGTTGGAGTGATTCCGACTCGATACATACACTTTTTGGAGCCAACGAAGCTAGGGAACGATCACTCGATGCCTTGGAGTCGACCCCGAGACCTTGGGACCCAATCCCAAGCCTCCGAGACCCGATCCCGAGTCCCGAGAATCGATGGGAAGCCCATGAGAACCAAGGAGGGACCAAAATGTTCATATTGGAGGCCTACAAGACTCATCCCGGACGGGTATGGCCTCATCCCGTCCGGGATGAGGAAGCAAATGAAGAAGGAGCTACTGTGGGTCCTTCCCGACCGGGAGCAACTCTTCCCGGCCGGGACCGACCCCATCCCGACCGGGACCACCCCGTGTCGGCCGGGACGGGCGTGCTGCTGCCGCGCTTTGTTTCCTTTCTTCTCCCTTCCATTTGTAACCCTATATATACTCTTCCCTTGTTATGTTAAGCTGATGCCTTTGATTAGATACAAAATCCTAGATAGATTAGCATAGATTAGTGTAGATTAGTCTTTAGATTATCGTTAATCTTAGATTAATGCTTGTAATTTGGGAATTCTTCAAGATCTTCACCAAGCTTGACAAACTTGGATGTTTGTTTTGGGTTCTTCAACTTATGCAAGTTTCTTTCTTCTTTTCATCTTCTAGTTTGGTATAATCCCTTTTCTCTTCTCTTAATCTTTGTTTTATCATTAAAGTTTGAATCTTTGTTGTTTGTATGGTTCATAGTTCATAGTTCTTGTTAGTTCCTTCATGTTTGTTTTGATTGTTAAGTTGATTCCTCTTGTTAGTGTTAGTTTTAGAATAGATATGTTAGAGTAGTATCTTGCTAGGGTTAGTAGGGTGATTAGGGTGTTAATTGGATGACTAAGGGATTGTTGGAGATGTTGGTGGAAGATTTGGATTTCCCCTTGGTTCGATGCACATCACATGTTTGTTGAAATGCTTGAATGACTAAGTATGTGCGAATGCTTGTTTTTCTTGCTTTTCTCTTGTGGGTGATAGTTTGTTTGTGGGTTCGGTTCCCTCATTAAGTTGCGAGAGCCCGGTGAGGACGACCCCTAGGTCGGTCTAAGTAGCGAGAGCCCGGATTCGACCTGGGCCTATAGCGTGCTAGTAACCCCGTTTGTCATGTGTGTCGCCGAGATGGGTTCTAGGTGGAACCTCTAGGTGGGTCTAAGTTGCGAGAGCCCGGACCACACCTAGATTACCCTACTACCTCCTTCACTCTAGTTATCCTTCGACCATTCCGTTACCCCTGTGTGTCGACCTAACCGATTTAACCGTACAAAGAATCGATGTACAGTAACCGATGTTACTGTAATTGCCACAATAAAGAAACAAAGTTATCAGCCCACCAATTGATTAGTAGAGGCCGCTATGTGCGGGCAGGATTGGGTGTCGATGTCTAGCGGACATTGGCTTCCCATTACGTACCCTCACCCCTTACTCAGAATCGATGGTTTACGGATGTCCGAAACGATTGGCAATGAGAGGCATTCCAGGCATGGAGTCCTTTAGGGTACATGTATTTATCTTTAGGTCCCGTGCTACTCAACTTTGACCCGGCTAAGGATCAAAGTTGACTTGAACGGTTTTCAAGTCCCCATAATTGACTCGGTGGCGACTCCACAAATCGACAACGAATTCAGTTCACTAAAAAGGTCGCGTTACCAAACATATCGGCCTTTAAACATTTACAACCACGACTCGATCGATTCCGACAGAAACACGGTGCCCGCATCCGTCTAGTGTAAGTTCGAATCGTTACCCCAATCGAGGTCCGAAACATCATCCCGTACGCGAGATCGGACTGGCCCCGACCGGAAGGGGGCCGCGTGGGTGGCCGCTGCGATGAAACCAGGTCGGTAGCGCGGGCGCGCGTGGGGCGCCTGGCGGTGCGGATAGACGTCCATATGCACAAACTATTCCCGAAGTTAACACTATTGTTATTGGTTCTCATCCATGGGGAAATGATGCCTTTAGGGAATTTGAAATGACCTGGAGACGGAAGACTATACATGCCATCCCCGAAGTAAGCACTCGATTGACACCTCCCTCTTATGCTCGGTGGAGGGTTTGCGAAGATCCAACAAAGCGGGAGCAGTTAAGGACCGTGGAGATTACGGAGCTACAGAATAAGCTAGCTATGCGGGCAAATGTCGCTTAGCGCTCGACCGAAGACAGTGTTACCGATCCTAGTACCGTCAATTCGTCCAAGCGGGTCAAGACGGACAAGACCCATATTCAAGACACAGATGTACAAGATGCGTGGGATTGGTTGGGCCCACAATTGGCTAAGAAGATGACCACTTGTATTCGAGAGGCCCGTGATGAGAGGCCTAAGAAAGCGCACCGAAGGCAAGGGGAAAGAAAAGATGGATTGGTAGGGCCCAGCCGTTAGTATTATGTCGTATTATGTAATACTCCCTCCGAGTCAGAATGATCTTTCCCTTTGTTTGATATATGTGACGTATATTTTAATCAAAGGGGTAGATCATTTAAACTCGGAGGGAGTATTATGTAGCGTATTAGTACTAGTCTTTTTTCTAGAGTTTGCTAACACGTTGTCTTTGCCTCCGAGGTATCCGGATGATGGATGTTTGATGTTAAGACCTTGACAAAGGCTCGATTTTGCTTGATTTGTATTAATGAGAAGCACACGTTTTTGTTTATTGTGGCGGCTTGCAACTCGATTCTTCATTTTGCCCGGAGCGCCCTTTCGGGTTTTCACTCCGTCCTCGACTCACCCCGTTTTGCTCATATTTTTTAATTCTTTTTTATTCTATTTTTTCGACGGCTCAGAACTCGATTCTTCATTTTGCCTGGAGTGCCCTTTCAGGTTTTCACTCCGTCCTTAGATCGTCATTTTTTTTTACGGCTCGCAACTCGATTCTTCATTTTGCTAGAAGTGCCCTTTTGGGTTTTCACTTCGTCCTCGGCTCGTCGTTTTTTTAATTCTTTTTTTGTTTTGTTCAGTGTTCTTCGTCACTGTAATCACTATGTTAATCAGATCGTATGATGAGTTTCGATTTTTGCGTGAATCAATCTTAGTCGATTATGTTATTTTGGTTGTACCCTCAAGAGGGCTGCCTACGTATCCGTGGTTAGACGGAATCAAACCATGTTCGTAGTTCGTCAGGTGCGAGTGATTTTGTGCTTTAGACTCGTTATGCCAATTATAGATGCAGGATGTTTAGAGTGCGTTTGCATGAGTTTTCACCCTAGTTTAAAGATCAGGGTGAGATGTTAGGATGCTAAGGGTAATAGCATTTAAGTTGGTCCATGTTGGTGGGGGTCGAGAATTCTTGTTCGTCTAAGTCGGTGATTATCACGGCGCCTCCTGTGACTATTTTCTTGAGAATGTAAGGGCCTGCCCAGTTACGTTTGAACTTTCCCCTAGGATCGACGGGAAGTAGGGCTCTAATGGACTTAACCGCTAAATCTCTCTCGTGTATGTTTCGAGACTAGACTCGTTTATTAAAGGCTCGTTGTATTCTTTGTTGGTAAGCTTGCACATTGGATAGCGTGTGTATTCTACGCTCATTTAAAAGGACTAACTCGTCGTAACATTTTTGGTTCCATTCCTCTTCAGGGATGCCGCTTTCGGCTAGTATCCTTAGAGAAGGGACTTCTAGTTCTATTGGTTGTACTGCTTTTGAATCGTAGGTTAGGTAATATGGTGTGGCTCCGCTGGGAGTTCGGTAGAATGTTCGGTATCCCCATAATGCAAATGGTAATTTGTTGGGTCAATCCCGGTAGTTACCTATCATCTTCTTAAGGATGGTGATGATGGTTTTGTTTGCTGCCTCTACAACTCCGTTTGTTTGAGGTCGGTAGGGCGATGACTTGTATCGTTGGATTTTGTATTTGTTTAGGAGTACTTGGGTATCTGCCCTAAAATGAGCCCCTTGATAACTGATGATCTCGTGCAAGATGACTAGTTTGATAATATTACAACTACTATATGTGAGCCCTCTCAGATAATATTAGCATAAATGAGCCCCCTCCCCCCCCCCCCCTCGGATAAATGCCTCCTCAGTAATTGTGGAGTCGGTCTCCAGTTGTAGCGTCTCGGGCGAAACTCGGATAAATTGGACCATAGAACCACAATAATTTTTCCCACTTCTGAGTTTCGATAATATCAGCAAGAAATTTAAAAGCAGGACAAGATTCATACCAAGATTTGGGATAAAATCTTCCTTTCTGTTGGAAACCTCAGAGCCAGCTCATACAGATTCTTCATCTTCTCGTCCTTTACTTGAGAATTTAGCAAGGATTCTCTGAGCGAAGATTCATAGGAATCCCATGTTTTTGTTACATGTTCCTCTACTTCATCGTCTTCTGACTCCGCACCCTCTGTTTTTGCACCTACATCCTCGATAATCTCTACTGAATCATCATCCTCAACCCTAGGTTGAAACACCCCACATTGATTGAAGATGTACTATTTATGAGCTTAAATAACTAGTGCTTAAAGATATTTGAAAGTACTACTCTTATCAACATAGTGCACATTCTTTTCTGGTCATCCATGCAAAAGAACTCCGCAGTTAAGCGTGCTTGGATGGGAGTAGTGTAAGGATGGGTGACTTCCTGGGAAGGTCCCTAGGATGCGCATGAGTGGGGTCAAAATGCGCTGAAAAGGACTCGTGTTGGTCTGTGGGACCATTACAGAGCCTGGCGAGTTACAGTGACTAAAATTTCCGGTCCTAGGATTGGGCCGGTGTGTTACAAATGGTATCAGAGCAACTCTGTGACCGTGTATTTGGCACCTAGCGGGGCTGGATTCTGGGTCAGCGGTTATGCTGCCAAGCGCAACGAGGACGTTGTGTTCTTCAAGTGGGAGTGATTGAAACACCCCACATTGATTGAAGATGTCCTATTTATGAGCTTAAATGACTAGTGCTTAAAAGGATTTGAAAATACTACTCATATCAACAAAGTGCACTTTCTTTTATGGTCATCCATGCAAAAGAACTCCGTAGTTAAGCGTGCTTGGCTGGAAGTAGTCTAAGGATGAGTGACCTCCTGGGAAGGTCTCCGGGATGTGCATGAGTGAGGTCAAAATTCGTTGGAGAGGACTCGTGTTGGTCTGTGGGACCAGTACAAAGCCTGGCGAGCTACCGCAACTAACATTTCCTGTCCTAGGATAGGGTCGGGGTGTTACATACGTTTTCAACTACTTCTCAACCGCGCATTGCGCGGAGTTGGGAAAAGCTCGTCAAGGTCCTCTTCAACTTTTCGCTTCTTGGAGCTTGACGCAACGGTGATTTTGTTGGCGGAATTTTTTTTTCTTTGTTTCTTTTTGGTAAAGGGTAAGTATATATATGTGTGTGTAACCAATTTACCAGTAATGACTACAACAAATTATGTAGCCATTGAGTATCTTTAGCACTGAGAGGATATCTGATTTTACACATAATTCGGCTTCTAACATCCATCTTAATCAAATTCACGACACATTCTGGTTGCTGAACAGGTCCTTCAATTCTGCATACATTTCGATGCCTTCATATATGATAGATCGTTGCATTAATCATAGCACGAAGAATGTTCCATTGAAATTTGGTACCCCTCATTTTAGTAGTCCACTCCAAACCCCTATTACTAGGGATTCGCTTCTTCACCCATTCACTAAGACGAGCTATAACTCTCGAGCTCCAACAACACCGAAAGAATAGGTGATCAAAGGTCTCAGCCTGAGAGTCACAAAAATAGCAAAGGTCGGAATCAGCAACCCCGATCCTCAAAAGTCTCCATCTAGTATTTAGAGCCCCCTTAAACACAAGCCAAGAAATAAAACTGTGCCGCGGGAGACTCCAAACACTTCACACAAGCCGACCCCACCTAACCCTCGGATGATGAGACCGTAAGGCCTCATATGCCTTCGAGATAGAGTAGTGAGTACACCACCCATGCCAAAGCCCGTTCACAAACAAGTCCTTTATCTTCTCTTTAGCCTGACATATCTTCTTCCAAGCCCACGTGACATCAGCATGGGGCTGATAATCACGCCAATTAGTGCCCCTTAGATAAATGCTATTAACCCATCGAACCCATAAGCGGTCCGGTTGACCAAACACCCAAGAAGCCAGTTTAGCAACAACAGTCTCATTCCACAGATACAGGTCACGCAGTCCCAAACCACCCTCATCTTTAGGACGACATATTTTATCCCAACTCACTAACGCTCTTTCGTGCCCTCCACACCACCATCCCAAAGAAAATTGCGACATAGAGACACAATCCGAGCCATAACATATTTCGGAATAATAAAGACCATGGCCCAGCAACTGTGCAGCTGAGACAGCACAGCCTGAACCAAAGTCAATCTACCTGCATAAGAGAGCTTACAGGCACCAATACTAGAAATCCTCGAAACTATACGGGCTAACAATTTCTCACAGTCATTCTTACCCAAACGAGTACTCTGAATAGGCAGTCCAAGATATCTAAAAGGCAGAGACTCTTCCACACATCCTAAGAACTGCAAAATAGCCCCCTTCCTGTCTTCATCAACTCCAGCAAAGTACGCATGAGACTTACCCGTACTAATGCTTAGACCCGATGCTCTACTAAAAGTTGCAAAGGCCTTCCACAGCAGCTCCACAGATTCCGTCTCCCCTTTACAAAGGAGGAGAAGGTCATCTGCAAATAGTAAGTGACTTAACTTCAAGGGACCGCATTTAGGAAGATATTTGAAATTCCTCTCCATCATTCCAGAAGACATAATACGAGAGAAATATTCCATACAAATCGTGAAAAGCAGAGAAGACATCGGATCCCCTTGCCTCAGTCCACTCTTCCCACGAAAAAAGCCAAAACTGTCCCTATTAGCACAAAGAGTGTAAGAGACCGATTGAACACACTCCATAATCAATCCTCTAAAATGGTCCGGAAAATCTAATGCACGCAGCATCTGATCCACAAAATCCCATTCTACACTATCATACACCTTATGGATATCCACTTTAAATAGACATCTAGGCAAAATTCGTCTCCTCTTATACATTCGGACCAAATCCTGACAAATAAGCACATTCTCCACAATACTTTTTCCCTCGATAAAACCCCCTTGAACAGGGGAAATTATCTGAGTCAAAACTTGAGCTAGCCTTGCACAAATAATTTTAGCAAGGCACTTATATTATACAAGACATTACAGCATGCAATCGGTCGGAACTCTTTCACAGACTGAGGTCTATTCACCTTAGGAATAAGGACAATATTAGTACAGTTCAGCTGTTTCAGAAGCTTACCTGAAACAAAGAAGTCCTAGATAGCTCTTACGACGTCATCTCCAATAATTGCCCATGAATCAATAAAGAATTGACTCGAAAAGCCATCCGGTCCCGGCGCTTTGTCTCGAGGGATACTAAACAGAGCCCGCTTGATTTCCTCTTCAGTCACACACGCCGTCAAGAAGGCCTTATGCTCTTCAGTGCAAATATTGCCCGTCTAACAAGGCCTATATTGACTCGCTCCGTAACACGAGACTTGCCCAATAGCTTCAAGTAATAGCTAAGAAAGGCTCCCTCTATATTCAAATGTTGGCGGAAGTTCTCTTTCCACCTTTTGGCAACATGGTCGATGAGAGAGAATATGGTAATTTTTTGAAAAAAATTGTTTTGAGAAGGTGAAATGATGGGAGAAAAAATAAAAGTGTAAGGAGGGTAGTAAAGATGGTGAGTGGCGTGTGATATGAAGAAGTAAGGTAATTATGTGAATGATTTAGGCTAGGTCACTTTTGAAGATATTCTTTCCTTATTTTGTGTACTATTCTCAGACTTTAAGAAAAACGTAAGTATAGTAATATTTCACATAATATGCATTAACTACATTTATTCCAAATGTTTCAAATAAAAATAAGTATTAGGTTTGGAAATACAGTTACGGTTTTAAGACACACATTCCACACATAGTCACTCATACGAGTAAATTGGAATGGCGAATCCCAAATGCTTTTAATTAAACCAATTTCCAACCTAATCTTCTGAAACCGATCTCTCTGTAATGGTTTAGTAAAAATATCAGTCGGTTGAATTGCAGTACTAACAAACGCTAAACGAATGTTACCTTTTTCCACATGGTCATGAAGAAAGTGATATCTTATTTCAATGTACTTCGTTTTAGAATGTAGGACCGGGTTATTAGAGATATTGATACTACTGGTATTGTCGCACATGATTGGTATGCAAGTAAGGTTAATTCCGTAGTCACATAGTTGATGTCTTACCCACAAAATTTGAGCACAAAAGCAACAACATACTCACTTTCCGTTGTGGATAACGTGATAGTGTTCTGTTTCTTTGACGCCCAAAATATATGACATGGTTAGAGAAATGTAGCCATTCCGGATGTACTCTTCCTATTTTGTAAGCAGCCTGCATAATCAATGTCTAAAAAACCAATTAGATCAAAGTGAAAATCAGTGGGATACCATAGATATAAATCCGATGTACCAACGAGATATCAAAAAATGCATTTTACTGTAGTAAGTTACGACTCTTTGGGACATGCCTGAAATCGAGCACACAAGCATACATTATACATAATGTTCGGATGACTAGCCGTTAGGTAAAGAAGAGAACCAATCGTACCTCGACACATGGTTCGGTCTATCGACTTACCGGCCTCGTCATCATTATCCAACTTTGTTAGACTAGACATAGGAGTAGCATATGGTTTTCCATGATCTAGCCTGAATCCTTTTAGTAAGTCCTTAACATACTTTTGCTGATGTATCATGGTTCCCTCCGGAGTTTGCTTAATCTGAAGTCCAAGGAAGAACCCTAGTTCTCCCATCATACTCAATATGTAGACACCCAGATTTGGACCTGGTGGCTGCAGGAGTGCCCGACAAACACCCGATGATGATCGGACAGCAACACGACACGATTTTACGATGTTTTAGATGATTTTTCTATAGAATGGATCAAATAATTACTCGGAGAAATTAATCAACATCAAGATGGTCTTAGTCGTGTCATTACGGCCGCGTCAACACTAATTAGAGTCAATTTCGACTCCGGGGCTCAGAATCGGTCCCGAAACACACAAAGTAAAACCCAAGTTGACGTGTTAGGCCTAGTCGAACCTCGAGATGCGATCTCGAAGCCCATCGGCGCGCGCTAGGTCAAAGGCCTAAAGCCTTAATGTCCAAGCAATCAAAATATCACGTATAACTTCGATTTGGAAACTTTTCAAAATCAGATCTTCAAAATCTCAGGCACTGGGAGGGACGCGCCTGAGAATTGCGTCGCCTGGAGCCACGAGCCCCAATCTTGGGTCGCACGATGTGCTGCGTCTGAGATCTCGGATTGAACTACGAGAAAAACTATTAACACCCCCCTCCTCCACTCATAATCGACACAACATTCTTCCTCTCTACGAGCTCCACACAACTTGTAGCTCTTCTTTAGCATCGCTCTCCACGACATTAGGAACGATCCACTTGATCATTATCTCCTCGATTCACATTCCCAAATCAACGCTACTCTTCATATATCCTCGAGTTCGTGACTCAAAAGGACGAAAAAGAGCACCTGTGCTGATCCGTCGACTTGCCCTCTACCGTAATGAAGCTCTACCAAAATCATCGCAGGACTCTAGGAGGATCATCCCGTCCAAGTCGATATCATCATTAGGTTGTCATTTAAACCAAACTTTACATATCGCACTTTAATTATGCATTTTGACGTCATCAAGTCCGACCTCTGTGGATACTAATTCCATGACGCGTCCACCACTTTTACTCTAAGTGGTGTACAAGCCTTACTCATGTTTGGCTCAGTCAAGACCAACTCGTCTAAAATACGTAACGTTTACAACTTCAACCTCAAGTACTAAAATACATGAATCGAATCTGAGTAATTGTTATAAGATCCTTTCTTAATAGTCTACACATCGTACATCGTTTAGTGCACATTCTGAGGGTGCAACTCCTCATACAATGTGATTTACTTACATCTCGCACACCGTTTTCGTATCATTTACCGCTTTTATGACCATAATCGCATGCTAAATCATCTAATACGAAATCAAAACGTAAACAAGATAATACTAATCAAAATGAGCAGTGGTCTAGTCTAGTATTAATCTTGATGCTCACACATCACATGTGGCTCGAAGAATCCTTATTAATATGGAACCGACGCACTTTAAGCAGAATACTAGGTAAGGTATACCACGAGAATGACTAATATCCGTATTATCACTTAAAACTGACTTGTTAATACATACGTATACTATCTAGTACTCTCTACTCCCCTACGTGCATCTTTACATGGCCTACTTGTCATGTGAAATCGCATGCAAAGAATGTAAAAACATTTACTTCGACGACAAACTTACTTACTCCTAAAACAACCGACATAGCAAAGGCATAGGGTTAAAACAATTGTCGTTATCGAATTTAAACAACATTGGAACAAAGTTATCAGCCCACCATTTGATTAGTAGAGGCCGCTACATGCGGGCAAGTGTTGACGTCTATCGGATGTTGGTTTCCCAATACGCAACCTCACCCCTTACTCGGAATCAATGTTTCCAGATGTCCGAAACCATTGGCAATGAGAGTCATTCTAGAAATGAAATGATTAAGGGAAAGGTCCTTATCTTTAGGTCCCCATGTCACCCAGCATTGAGCCGGCTAAGGATTAAAGTTGACTTGAACGGTTTTCGAGTATCCCAAAATTACTCAGTGGCGACTCCACAAATCGGCAACAAATTTGGTTCACTAAACGGTCGCCAGACCAAATGATTCGGCCTTTAAACATTTACAACCACATCTCGATCGATTCAACGGAAACATAGATGTGCCTACACATCTATCTAGTACAATTCAAATCGTCAACCAAATCGAAGCGGGATCGGATCGGCCCAAAAGGGCTGTGTAAGTGGCCACCGCGACAGTCTGCGCGGGTGCGCGCGGCGAGCGGGTGGCAACGTCCACAGTTTTGTGACTCCGCTTGTAAGATGGAAACAAATTTCCAGCGATGGGGAACTCTAACGAGGTAAGTGAAGCCCATTTCCGAATTATTTTGTGGTCACTACAGGTTTTCGGCCCAAAAAGGCTCACCCTAACTGATTTAGAACCAATCGACCTTCTTACGGTAAGGTTCTCGGACCGGACCCATGAGGAGGCCCCCGATTGACATTTCGACCGTCCAAGGTAACATATTCCATGAATATGCCAAGCCATAAGCTCCGAGTGGAATAGGGACAACACACATCCTCACTCAAGGTGAAACATCCCGCCCGAAACGAGGACTTTTCGTGGGTGGTAGCCTACCCACGTCTGCATCCTGCATGTGTGTATTCTTGTTTAGCTATGTGTAGCGTGTTCTGACAACCCGACTAAAGAATTAAATTTCAAATTAAACCACGACAACATATTCAACTACACAAAACTCCGTTTTCAAAAAATTCATTTTCAAACACCATTTGGCGCCGTCACTTCGGCCACGTCGTTCCCAAATTCAAACTTTTCAAACCCATTTCAGCGCCGTTACTCTGTTCAATTTCACACTCATCATTTTTAAACCCATTTTTAGCGCCGGTATGCTGGCCAAATCAAAAAAATCCCCATTTTCAAAACGTTAACATACCGTTACTATCGCCAAAATTTCAACCAATGGGAGCAAGACATTTAAC
Source organism: Agrostemma githago (assembly GCA_958450325.1). Lineage (NCBI taxonomy): Eukaryota > Viridiplantae > Streptophyta > Magnoliopsida > Caryophyllales > Caryophyllaceae > Agrostemma > Agrostemma githago. Next base: position 54,851,077 of record OY288252.1, on the reverse strand, counting down.
ACGGTTACATTTTCCCCCTTCAGAACACTTTTATGCATACCATTACTATCGCTAAAGTTCCAATCAATGGAATCAAGGTATCTAACACGGGTACACTTTTTCACCCTCAAAATATTTTCTACACATACCGTTACTTACGCCAAAATTCCAGCCAATGGAATTAAGGTACATCAACTAGGTTACACTCTTATATTTTCAAAAACCCTTTCAAAACATCACTACAACCACCTAAATTCTCGTAACGAGAATTTAGCTACACAATGCGGTCTAACTTCCATTTTAAGTGCCACCATGGCCGTCATGGTTTCTTAAAAATACCTTCTACATCGCGAACATCGAACTCCTAAGTAATAGAAGTCTTGATAACAACACAACCCCATGATTTATGCATCCCTTCAAACTGGTTCTTCTACACCGTCATTTTACAAAATTATAATTTCACTCCGTCGCCATCGTCAAATTTTCAACTCATAAACTCTCGACACCCGTAAGGCAACACGTTTCGACTTATCGAAACAATAGCACTTAACCGTCGTAATGTTAATTTCAAAATTCTCACTTTCGAAAACTCACTTCTCAAATCTATCCGTTTTCGAGAACATCGAAAATCCATTGATTCCGAGCCGGGATCGAGATCTACTTCTTATGTCGTACAACCGTATGCTTGACTGTCTTTGCTAATTGCTAAAATCACCTCCGTTCAAGGTTTTACATTTTGGGTCATCTCATCTCAAGAGTCCTCTATAAATCTCACCCCGAGATTTATGTCAAATCATCTCGCTCTAAAAAATCCGAGTCTATTAGGCGTCTCGCCGAATACACCAAATGTCTAAAAGCACAAGAGTCCCAAAGCTCGATGACCGCAAACACCCATGAATCAAGGGTCTCATTCCCATGTCGCTCACATACGAGCACTCATCGAGTCTCTCTTACGTCGTCCGGAGGGTCCCTTATCATCTTCGGTCCTTTTCCGCAGATCCATTGTTCAACATGTCTCAAAGAAGTAACGAAAGTGACATCGACCAACTTAGTGCCCTGATCAACGTGGTTCATTGCATCCTCGGTTTAATATCACCAATCTCTTCCTCCATAGAAGAGATCAAACGTCGGCCTGAAACTCTGGAAGGAACAGAAAGGAGGCGCCACGAAAGACCAATAGGGCAAGAACTAGTCCTCAACGGCGACCCGTACGTCGAGTATCCGAAGTTTTCTCCTCCTACCGAAGTCATAAACTTTGAAAGACCTTTAAGACAATTTACAGAGTTAGAGATATCTACGTAGAGGCCCTCAAGAAATTGCAGGATGCATGGTTTCTATGACCTGTCCCATACCTCACACTCACCATGCGCCACACCCTCTAGGACACCAATGGGAAGATCATTACATCTATGGTGGTTACCACCAACGCTCTTGACCCATCAGTGGATAAGAGAGGTGCGTCATGGAATATGAACGCCTACTGCTTATACCACCAAGGTCGGGGCCATGAAACTCAGGCATGCATTAAGCTCATGCACGACTCCACGAGATACATGATCTAATTGAAAAGAGGATCTTTGTCCCCACGAGGTGCTTCCCAAGACGAACTTACTTCAACTACCAAACTAATCAAGCAAGCGACCCGAATGGTCCTCAAGAGCCCTACCAACGAAGGTTTTTCTGAAACAAGCGAACTCGTGTCCGAGTTAGAGTCTAGTTCGTCTTAGGGTCAAGACTTAATAATATAATAAGTATTTTCTTTTCATTTTCATTGAGTGGGAGGTCTACGGGCCTGTCCCTACCTCTCACAGTCTCACAGTCATATCTAAGCATACTATCCTGTGAAACCATCAATAAAGAAATAAGCTTTTCTTTCTTACATGCGCCTCGACAAATCCTTGATTTAAAACATACACTTCTCGCTTATGGCTCGATAGTATGCCATTTATTGATAGCAATCAAATAACCCTTAAGCATAAAGACATCAACCAATGACCCATTCTACCATACCACAACCAAACTAGCACAATTCATAGGTAACCCTAACACTCGCAGAATTCGACCTAACCTATACACTCCTTAAGGTCATAAAGGGAAGGGTCGTATCTGACTTCTTGGCAGAAAACCCAATAGAAGAAACACATTCAACTAACAAATGGTCCTTCCCTGATGAAGACATCCTATTCGCCGACGATGAGTTGTGGGATCTATGCTTCGATGGCGCCTCGAGCATAAGGGGCTACTGTGTAGGAATCCTTTTAATATCACCAAAAGGCGACCATACACCCATATCTGTAAAACTAGACTCCCCGATAACCAACAATGCAGCCGAATATGAGGCCTGTCTAATAAGACTACGAGCCGCAGTAACACTATAGAGTAAGAGCCTTAGAGTCCAAGGAGATTCATCTATGGTATTCAACCAAGCCACAATCATTTGGAAGATTTACAACAAAAGCCTAGCTCCATACCAAACTAAAATCGAAACAATCTCCCGAGAGTTCATCGAAATCGACTTCATACACATCCCGCGTAAGGAAAACTAATTTACGGATGCACTGTCCAAACTAGCCTCACTAATAAACATGCCCAATAAATTCTTTTCCATGCCCATTTGTGTGGAGAGGAGTGAACAACCAGCTTACATACACAACATCGAAACCAATGACACCCTCGAAGAGCCATGGTACAAAACAACCATAGATTTCAAAACCGATGAATCATATCCCCTCGAGACAAACACCAAAACAAACGAGCCTTGAGAATTCTCTCCACCCACTACGTCCTAAGCTAAGGGATATTATACAAAGAAACCCCGCGCAAGGAGTACTCCTTAGATGCGTAGACAAAACCCATTCTAAAAGAGTTATGGAAGAAGTACATGATGGGGAATGCAGACCACATATGAGTGCACACACACTAGCCCGTAAAAAAATGAGGCTAGGATACTACTGGATAACCCTAGAAGTAGATTGCCGTCATTATGTCCGCCACTCACAATTGCCAAATATTCGCCAACATTCAACATATACCACCATACCTACTCCACATTACAACAACACCCTGGCCATTCTCCACGTGGGGAATAGACATCATATGAAACATACACCCATCCGGAGCAGGCGGGCATTGTTTCATACTAGTAGTTGTCGATTACTTTAGCAAAATGAGTTGAAGCAGCATCCTACACAGATGCATAATCTTGTGATATTATCAAACTAATCATCTTGTGCAATTACAGATGCACAAGTGGTCACATAAAGTAATTGTGATATTATCACAATGAGCCCCCCGTCATTTTTTGGTCCAATTTATCCGAGTTTTGCACAATTACAGATGCACAATTTGGAAAAAAATTTCGCCCGACGCTAAAAGAGCGCCAAAATGCATAATCTGGAGAAGAATTTCTTCGGGTGAAGTTTCACCCGGCGGTATTAGCTCGTGAATGACATTTGATCACAGGGTGAAGTTTCACCATGTGAAGACCTATAGGGCAAAAGTCTCACTAGTGAAGCAAGATTGGATTTGAGCTTTAGTTTAAGTGATCCATTAAGGAATATGTATATATAGTTAACCCTAGGTTTTCCATTTCTCACCTACCTTTTATCACCATCCTTATGCTTAGTTTAGTTATCATCTTCATAGTTGTAGGAGATTCAATTAGTTAGATTATCATCCTTGGTAGTTTCCATAGAAAAAACTCTAGAATTAGATCAAGATTACTCTTTTGATTTATGTTAATCCTTCATTTTGGCAATCAATTTAATTCCTTTGTTGAAGAATGTGTTTTTATTGAAGATCAAGGGGTTTTGCAAAGGTTTATGTGACAAGACTTTTGTATGGGCCTTGAAGCTTCTTCTTTTATTATTATTATCTCCATCTCTTCCTTCATGAATTTCTCCATTGTTGGTATTCTCTCATTTCCTATCTCCTTTGTTTAGTTTCTTTATTTTCCTCTCTATTTTATTGTGTTCCTTTGTTTATCTTGCCTTGTTATTTATTTCCTCTTTAGTTCTGTTCTTGGCAGTGTTCTTCTTTCAATTGTGGTTAGATTACTTTTTATTCCTCTAGATCAATATGAATTACCTTTTCCTAACCATCTTGTTAAATATTTTTGTTAGCCTACTTATGATTAGTGAGTAGACTCTTGTTACGGGGTTAGAGGAGGATGGAATTGGGCATCATGGATTAAGGACCCTTGGGACTATTGCACTCGGGTTGATTAGTTTAATTTGGAATTATTGTGTATTTTTTTACCTTACTTGATCACTTTGGTCGACCTTTACTCACCCAAACAATATGGGGAAACTCATGATTTGGGTAGTTCCGATTAGAGACTTAACTATTTCTTCATTAAAATGGGTTCTAGTTAGGTTGAGTGGAGAAACCGAAATGGGACTTACTCCTTATTTAATTGTGCATTATTCTTTGTTTCCTTGTTTATGTATCCCGTTCTTGATTCCCCGACTCCCCTTAACTCCTTTTCCTTGTTGATTAATACTTGTCATTATTTGCATTCTAGCTAGATTCGACCTTAAGACCCCCCATTTGATCCCAAACATATTTTTATCTCTCGATTTTCATCACTTTCCCTGCGGATCGACCTCGACTTACCACGACTACATTATTTAGTTCTGTGATCAGTCTGAGTCATAAATAATGTTTGCATGCGGGTTACCGACAACGCGAATCAAAATGGCACCGTTGTCGGGGACGGCGATAGTTAATTGGGTTTTATTTATTGTGTTTGGTTAATTGCTTTAATTTTATTTTTCTCTCTACCCTAGTACCGCTTGGTGCATGCTAGGAGTCTCACGTTTGAATTGAGTTGTGTTCTAGAACAGTTATATCCGACATTGTTTATTCCGAATCGATGCAAGCAAGGCGATATTATTATTTCGGTCTTCAACTCAACCAAAGTGAAACCTCATCCCTATCTTACATTACCCAACATCCATTCAACCTTCTCAAATCTTCCACAAAATTTCCTTTCCATTCTTTCCTTTAAAAATTACTTCCACAAACAAATATGCCTACCTTAGGATCTCATTCCCAACCTATTAATGAACAAACTTTTTCTCCCGTCGCATATGGAGTTATACCCGATGAGTTTGAGCTTAAAACCTCCTTGATTGTTATAGTCCAACAAGACACCTATCATGGATTACCTCAAGAAGATGCTTTGGAACACATATCGACATTTAAAGAGAAGTTAGTTGGAATGAGATTGAATGGACTCACATCATGCCAATTCCATAGGCAATTGTTCTCGAAAACTTTGCGCGATGACGCTAGGAGATGGCTACAAAGCCAACCCAACGATACTTTCCGAACATGGGATCAATTAGCTAATGCATTTTTAGAGAAATACTACTTTCCTTCCAAGACAAACCGATACTGGATGGAGATCCAAACCTTCCAAGAAAATGAGAATGAGAGTATAAGCGAAGCTTGGGTTCAATTCTGGATCTTACAAAGGTGTCCACATCATGGTATTCTTAGTTGGCTCTTACTCCACATATTTTTCAATACCTTATCGGATAGTGCCAAAGACAATGTTAACACGGCGGCAAAAGGTGATTTTTTCTCACTTGACGAAGCCGAGTCTCGGAAGTTTCTTGAAAAACTAGCCAAGAATGGTGAGTGCTCCAAAGATGCCCAAGATGGAGTGTTAACCGATGGGTCAAAGCCATAAACTAATATGGGAGCGGTTCTTGAAGCGAAGGTCGATGAATTGGTTAGGAGATTCGAAATATTTATTGCTAGAGATTACTCCCAACCCAAGACAAGGCCATTACCAAGAAGGATAACTCCACCTAGAAAGGTGACTCCACCGAGGCAAGCATCGACTTCACCACCTAAACTATATCGAGTTGAAATGTCGTGCGATCATTGTGGAAAGTACGACCATGAATCCGATGTTTGTATGAAACGAGAGAAAGTATATCAAGTTGATGCTCAAGGAGCTTATGAAGAACCTTATATACACAATCCTACTTAGAAATCCGGGTTCTATTCTTTGCCGACCCGAGAACCATATCCTTGTCAAGGTCAATCAAGTTCAAAAGCCCCCAATCAAAGGATTTATTCCAATTCCAATGGGTTCAACCATCAACAACGATTTTCTCATAGAAATCACTTCAATCAAGGAAATCACTATCCTCAAGGACCTCATCAACCTAACTATGGTCCTTCTCTTCGACAATTTAATGAGGGATTTCATCCCCAATTTAATCATGGTCCTCTTTGCTTATTTTAGGTGAGCTTATTTTAGGTCTTGATGCTCGTGCCCGACTCCACAAGACATCTTTTCGGGGTTCCAGGATCATTTTACAGGTGTTTTTTGGTGTCATGTTTCCTTGTTGCTTGGCTCTTTTCGTTTTTTTTGTGTGGTTGTTTTGGTTTAAAGGTGTGACGTTTTGTCGTGGTTTGTACAGGTTTGGCTACAGGAGCAGCTTGGTTTGGTCGACCCTCCCCGGGGCTTAAAAGGTTATAATTACAGGGGTTTCACGGGCCGGAAGACGGTGCAGGTGTGGAGTAAAGGTCACACGGAATAGGAGTGGCTTTCCTATTTGGCTAAAGGGCAGTTGGTCCTTAGGTAGTCTATCCGGTGGTGGAATATCAGTGGGCGTACCGGATTTCCATTTTCATCTTCGACCGAGGCTTTGTTAATACTATACATGAGGGATCTGGTTTATATTTACGCGTGCGTGTTGTCGAATCAAATAGGCGTTAAACCATCCACTTTGGCGGCTGCTAAGGGTATTTCTAGGTTGGACTCATGGACAGAGAATTGGCTTAAGGAGTTTAGGGTGTCGTGGGAACAAAGGTTTTCGCGTCCCGTCGTTATTGAGAGCGTCTGACCGACCGACATTGCTCCCGTCCGGAGAGGGACTTGTGAACACCCGTCAGGACAGAGCAACTCAAAAGGTAGGAAGACAGCGCCGCTAGGGAACGAGGAGGTGACTCGAAGGAATGCCACTAAGTGCTTGACCAAAGACAGTGTTACCGATCCTAGTACAGTCAGTTCATCTGTACGGACCCATTTGGCACCTAACAAACTGTGGACGTCCGTACCGGTTTTTCAACGTGGTATAGTGGGACGTCGGTCGCGGGTACCGGCCCGGGAAAAGATGAGGTTATGCTTGAACCGTAAAACTAAAACGCGTATTGTACTAGTCGAACGATTTCTTTTCGAGTCTCACCCTAGGAACCCCGATGACAAGTGGTAAACCTGGTATCCCCAGCGGAGTCGCCAAATTGTCGACATGACATAGGTCCACCCTAACGCGGCCACGCGCGGGTTTGGGGAGGCGAATGAATCTCATGTGAGATGGATCACAGTTTGAAATTTAAATCGAAATGGAGTCGTCACCGAACTTTGTGGAAGTTCGGGTGTAATCCCCTAGAAATTCTAACGCAATACAGTGGCGGAAACACTGTAGAGTTGGGATTAAAACACACTGACAAACTATATCTTATTAAAAGAAATGGTAAGTCAGTACAAAGACCATAAAATAAAAAATGGCTACAGACTAAAAATGAAATAAAATTCATAAAAAGGGTTATAACAATCCATAGTTCAGATTACTAATCAGCGAAGCAGGATCCGTAACTACTCGCTAGCCAACCCGAAGGAAAACACATATACCTTCCATGTTAAAAACATAACAGCCACAATCAATGGGGAGCAACGTCAACGTTCTCCCAGCCGTATAACAGGATTTTAAAACTGTAATTACTATTATAGAAAAATAGTTAAAACGGAAAACAGTAAAACATTATAATGAAAATAAGTTTTCACTGAAAAACTTCACGTATCGAAACAATATAATAAGAATGAGTTTTCCGAAGAAAACATAAAACATTTGTCAACCTGCAAACCAAATTATATCGATAATAATAAAAATATTCAAAAATGGCGTTATGGATAGGAGTAATGTAGACGGCTAGACTTTCACTAGGAGAATACTAAAACTAGCTTCGAGAACTTAGTTCAAACAAATCAAACCTCGATCTCTAATTAGGCTACTCAACCATAATAGGACGGCGACTTATAAATGCGTGGCCCTAGTTTAAGACAATGTACACCCCTCCTGGGATTACCTGTCACCCAGTTCAACTTATGACGGCGACTTACTGCGAGGCCTAAGCTTAAGGTCAAAATGTACACAACTCCCGGGATACCTGTCACCCGGTTCAACAACCAATGTACCGATTCCTGATACACTAGCCTTATAGTTGATGGCAGAAACGTAGACCCTAGAAATATATTACTCTAACCTCACACTTGTCCTTATTCCATAACTCCAAAACAAAGCCATTATCGATATTCAAAAGATATAATCATTATAAATAATAAGAGAACGAAAAGGAAAAAAAGGGATCACTTTCCGAAAAAGGAAACTTTTTATTTTAGGAAAATTTTATTTTTAGAAACTTTACTAAAAATAGCATCATATCAAAATAGCAAAAATATTATTTTATACTAATATAACATTTTTAGTAAACGATATAGATTTATAAAACTAATACTTTCGGCCTTAACGATATTAATTGATAAAGTGAAAACATATAGGTTTATTAAGTTTTTATAAAATGATTAAAAATGTCTTCAACATTTTAAATACTACTAATTAGGGTGTTTCCAAAATTTATAAAACTCAAATCTCCTAATTATTAATAGTTTCGACAATGCGAACGTAAATAGGATTTTACGGCAAATGTAAAAGTAAATCTTTTTGCGTCTTTTTTTTTAATTAAACCAATGTATATACTTAGAGTATTTTAAGGGATGATTTAACTCTAAAAGTTTCAGATTTAAATATCTTCAAAATTGCTGGAAAAATAATTCTTTTAGGTAAGACGGAGCATTTTAACGATAAATCGTAATTTTGTCCAAAAAATTAAAGACCTGAATAAATAGTACAAAAATTACGTAAAATAGCTAAAACATATTTATGGACATTCTGTCCAGTAAAGAAAATTTTCCAGAATACTAAAACTCGGTTTTTAAAGCATTTTCTCGTTAATCGTCTAATCTCGACAATAACGATTAATAAAAATAGTAATTACAAAACGATTTAAGTATTAATATCCAAAAATTATTATTAAACTTAAAAATCATGATTTTCCAGAAATTACTAATTTTTCAGATTTTCCAAAATACCATAATTTACAAATCCCGTTAAAACCGTCTTTTAAACCCGTTTTCACAATTAACGATTCCATTAATAAAACTTATCGTTCCTAACATTTTATTAAAGCATTAAAAATCATAAAATTACATTTTATTATGAAATCATCAGAATCATATATTTTTTTTTCCAGATTTAAATAAAAAACCAGAAATCGAGAATTTAAACGACAAACACGGTTTTAACGATAAATGATGATTTAAAGTGATTAATTAATTCATCCACTTAACAATTCCGAAAAATTATGAAACAATTCATAAAATTCTTTTTCAGCATAAAGTTTCACCACGTCAAAAATCAGATTAAAATAAAATATTTAGGTACTAGAACTAAAAATCGGCTTTTAATCGTTTTTGTCCGTAAACAGTAATAATTCAATAATCGATAACTAAAATATCAGAAAAATACTAAATTATTAAAATTCATCAAAAACATCATTTTTACAGACGAATATTACGATTTTACAAATTAATATGACGATTTAATCGTTAATCTCGTAAAAGCGATAAAAATACCGAAACATGCAAATTTTCAAATTTTAAAAATTTCCATATTTTATGACATACATTTATTGTCCAAAATAAAATATAAAAATATATACATGCAAATACACAATTAAAATCATGAAATACCGAGTAACATCGACGTTACCTCTAATCCAAATCTGAGTCCACGATAAATTCATCGGCTTTGGGGTCGTCCAAGAATCCTTCAATACACGACATACATGGTCCAAAATACCATGAGAAAATTAAAAGAATCGAGGTAAATAATGATCGGAAATAACATCGATTAATACCTTAACGAAGGAGACGAAAAGAGGATCGAAATAAGAGAAAAATAGGAGATGGAAGGCGATGCTTGAAGACGGTTTTCTGGCCAGAAATGGCTGCTGAAAAAATTCAGATTTCATGAACCCAAAGAGGAGGTATTTGCCTTGAATAAAATTGATGTAAATTGAATGAGAAAAAAAAGTGAAAGGATTAAGCATAAATGAAGCTTTTAAAATTGATGAAAACAAGGTACATGCATACTACACAACTTGGCCAAAATGATGTATGTGGAGGTTGAAAAGTTTTTGCATGAATCATCACATTAAAACATGGTAAAAATATCTTGTGAAATAATTGTTCTCTTAAAAACATAAAAATAATAAGTTGTAAAAATATGTAGTAGTAGTAGTGTGACATGGGGGTCACGGTCCAAAATGGTGGGAAGGGGTCCAAAAATAATTGTAGGTTGATTAAAAAGATGATCGTAAAATTATTAAAGGTATTTCAAAGCAATTCGAGTAAACCTCACGTTGGAATTTAATTATTTACGAAATTTCATAATAAAATCATTAATGGCTAAATTTTCGTAAATAAAAATATTTCTTAGTTGAAAATATTATATAAATATAATTAGACATTTGTAGGAAAAGAAATAACTTAAATTCGAGCTTAAAAATGTTAATTCGTAGAGAAGTAGAATTCCTTGCGGAAAAATAATTAATTTACGATGAAAATCAAATAAATAGGTTTAAAAGAATTAAAATCTTTTAAAATAAAAATAAATACTATTGGACTCTAAAATAAAAATAAAGCTTGGAAAAATGATGAAACATAAGGCCGAAATAGAGTTATGACGAAGTCATAGCGGAAAGGATAAAAGCGCTATGAAAATAGCGGGTGTTACATCGGGCCCATTCGAACCCACTCTATATCCTTGTGGGCCGTGCACAGAGTACGACCCATTTTGATTTCAGATTTTATGGGGGTTCGTCCCTTTCCATTGCGATACCGGTACCGACATTATCGGTTACCGTGTATTGAATGACTCTCGTGCGCCAACGGTTTCGGACATCCGGAAGCCGAGGTTCTGAGTAAGGGGTAAGGTAACAAGGGTTTACTAAACCTCAAACATATATATCCTTTCACGGGGTTTACTGAGACGGAAATCGGTCTAGCCAAAGAATCTCAAGAGAAAGATGGTAGAGTAGAAGAATATAACAAGGATTCACCAAGCGGATGAAGAAGAGAATATAAAAGAGAAGAAGTAGAGGAAGTAGAGGAAGGAAGAAAAGAGTCGATGATACTATATTACTAAGTTCTTGAATCAGAGGAGAATCTTCGGGCCTCCAGAGTTCACGCGGGATCCAAATGGCTTACTTCATCTTCTTGTAGAGGAACGAGCACGCAAGTCTTGGGTCGCTCCATCTCGATCTACTGCGACATCATGGAACAGGAATCTACTCTTGATTATCTGGCCTGTAGCTTAAGTAAACTGAACCGGAGCTAAAAGTCACCATCGGCATCTTTCTTGGAGCACCAACTTGTCCACTCGAGTCAGCAGGCGTTGAGAGTTTTAAGCAGGTCTTGTCCCGATCTGGAGCAGCATCCTATCAATATCTTGTTCATTCGTCTTCTTCCCACAAAAGCAACAAATATTCAATGCTAATCATTGAGTTCAGGAACAGATTATCTTAACAGTTAAGTCCTTATTTGTTTCTACCCATCTCAAATAATATTTTTATTTACTGTTTAAATAATTTACTGGTATTTTCCCTAATTTCAGGTGTAAGCGTTGGGAGCAGTGATACTCTGATACCAACTATAATCCCCTAAAAAATCTAACGCGATACAGTGGCGGAAACACTGTAGAGTCGGGATTAAAACACACTGTAACTATGTCTTAGTAAAATTAAAATGGTAAAGTCAAACAGTAGGCCTAAAATAAAAATGGCGAAAATTTAAAACAATCCACAAAAGAGGTTGAACAATCCATAAGACATAATTATTCAAAATAAATAAGCAGGATCCACACTGCCCGCTAGCCCACACCCGGAACATGTATACCTGCCATGTTAAAACATAACAGCCACAATCAGGGGGAGCAACGTCAACGTTCTCCCAGCTGTATAACAGGATTTTAAAACTATAATTACTACTATAGAAAAATAGTAAAAACGGAAAACAGTAAAACATTATAATGAAAATAAGGTTTCAGTGAAAAACTTCACGTATCGAAACAATACAATAAAAACGAGTTTTCCAGAGAAAGCATAAAACATTTGCGAACCTGCAAACCAAATTATATCGATAATAATAAACATATTCAAAATGGCGTTATGGATAGGAGTAATGTAGACGGCTAGACTTTCACTAGGAGAATACTAATAACTAGCTTCGAGAACTTAGTTCAAACAAACCAAAATTCGGTCTCTAACTAGGCTACTCAACTATAATAGAGCGGCGACTTATAAATGCGTGGCCCTAGTTTAAGACAATGCACACCCCTCCTGGGATTACCTATCACCCAGTTCAACTTATGACGGCGACTTACTGCGAGGCCTAAGCTTAAGGTCAAAATGTACACAACTCCCGGGATACCTGTCACCCGGTTCAACAACCAATGTACCGATTCCTGATACACTAACCTTATAGTTGATGGCAAAAACGTAAACCCTAGAATATATTACTCTAACCTCACACCAGTCCTTATTCCATAACTCCAAAACAAAGTCATTATCGATATTCAAACGAGATAATCATTGTAAATAATAAGAGAACAAAAAGAGTAATCATCATATTCTAAAAGAGGAAACTTTCTATTTTAGGAAACTTCTATTTTTAGAAACTTTATTAAAAATAGCGTCATATCAAAATAGCAAAAATATTAGTTTATACTAATATAACATTTTTAGTAAACGATATAGATTTATAAAACTAATACTTTCGACCTTAACGATATTAATTGTTAAAGTAAGAACATTTGAGTTCATGAAATTATTGAAATATCGTACAAGTGTTATAAAATCATTAAAAATGTCTTAAAAATTTTAATACTACTAATTAGGGTGTTTTCAAAAGTTACAAAGCTAAACTTCCCTAATTATTATTAGTTTCGACAATATGATTATAAATATGATTTTACGGCAAATGTCAATTTAAATTTTTTAACGTCTTTTATTTAATTAAATCAATGAATATATATAGAGTATGTTAAGGGATGATTTAACTCTTAAATTTTCAGATTTAAATATTTTCGAAATTGGTGGAAAAATAATTCTTTTAGGTAAGACGAAGCATTTTAACGATAAATCGTAATTTTGTCCAAATATCATTACTATTAATTAAGGACTTTAATAAATAGTACAAAAATTACGTAAAATAGCTAAAATATATTTTTGGACATTATATCCAGAAAAGAAAATTTTCCAGAATCCTTAAACTCGGTTTTTAAAGGGGTTTTCTCGTTAATCGTCTAATCTCGACAATAACGATTAATAAAAATAGTAATTACAAAATGATTTAAGTATTAATATCCAAAAATTATTATTAAACTTAAAAATTACGATTTTCCAGAATATACCAAATTTTCAGATTTTCCAAAATTCCAGATTTAACAAATTCCAACAAAACCGTCACTTAAAACCCGTTTTCGCAATTAACGATTTCATTAATAAAACTTATCGTTCCTAACATTTTATTAAAGCACTAAAAATCTTAAAATTACATTTTGTTATGAAACCATCAGAAACAATTTTTTTTCCCAGATTTAAACAAAAGACCAGAAATCGAGAATTTAAACGACAAACACGGTTTTAACGATAAACGATGATTTAAAGTGATTTATTAATTCATCCACTTAACAATTCCGAAAAATTATGAAACAATTCATAAAATTCCTTTTCACCAGAAAGTTTCACCACGTCAAAAATCAGCTTAAAATAAAATGTTTAAGTACTAAAACTAAAAATCGGCTTTTAATCATTTTCGTCCGTAAACGGTAATAATTCAATAATTGATAACTAAAATATCAGAAAAATGCTAAATTATTAAAAATCATTAAAAAACCTCATTTTTACAGAATATAATCATATATTACAAGTTTAGGCCGAATATTACGATTTTACAAATTAATACGACGATTTAATCGTTAATCTCGTAAAAGCGATAAAAATATCGAAACATGCAAATTTTCAACTTTTAAAAATTTTCCAGGTTTTATATGACATATGTATATTGTCAAAAATAAAATATAAAAAATATACATGCAATTACACAATTAAAATCATGAAATACCGAGTAACATCGATGTTACCTTTAATCTATGTCCGAGTCGACGATGTATTCGTCCGCTTCTGGATCCTCCAAAAATACTACAAAAACAAGACATCCATGGTATGAAAATACCATAAGATCGCTGAAAAACAAGGTGAAAATGATTGGAAAAAAATCGATTAATACCTTAACGAAGGAGACGAAAAGAGGATCGAAATAAGAGAAAAATAGGAGACAGAAGGCGATGCTTGAAGACGGTTTTATGGCCAGAAATGGCTGCTGAAAAACTCTGATTTCATGAACCAAAAGAGAGAAAAAGATGAGGTATTTGCCTTGATTAAAATTGATGTAAATTGAATGAGAAAAAAAAGTGAAAGGATTAAGCATAAATGAACCTTTTAAAATTGATGAAAACAAGGTAGATGCATACTACACAACTTGGCCAAAATGATGTATGTGGAGGTTGAAAAGTTTTTGCATGAATCATCACATTAAAACATGGTAAAAATATCTTGTGAAATAATTATTCTCTTAAAAACATAAAAATAATAAGTTGTAAAAATATGTAGTAGTAGTGTGACATGGGGGGTCACGGTCCAAAATGGTGGGAAGGGGTCCAAAAATAATTGTAGGTTGATTAAAAAGATGATCGTAAAATTATTAAAGGTATTTCAAAGCAATTCGAGTAAACCTCACGTTGGATAATTATTTACGAAATTTCATAATAAAATCATTAATGGCAAAATTTTCATAAATAAAAATATTTCTTAGTTGAAAATATTATATAAATATAATTAGACATTTGTAGGAAAAGAAATAACTTAAAATCGAGCTTAAAAACGTCAATTCAAAGAAAAATAGAATTCCTCGCGGAAAATTAATTAGTTTACGAAGAAAATAAAATAAATAGATTTAAAAGAATTAAAATCTTTTAAAATATAAATAAATATCATTAAACTCAAAAATAAAAATAAAACCTTGAAAAATATGAAATGCAAGGACGAAATGTGACAGAGTTATGCCAGAGTCATAACGGTAAGGATAAAAACGCTAGGAAAAATAGCGGGTGTTACACACATCTCATCTCGGAACTACGCGGAAGCATGTTTCTGAAGCCCTGGGTGTATCTGTTTGCAAATACATCCCAATTCAGAATTACATGGGTGCTTTCTTCTGAAGCCCTGGGTGTATCTGGTTGCAGATACATCCCAATTTGCATGCGCCACTTAGGTGAAACACCGTCTCAGGCTGGGGAGATAAAAACTTGACGTTCCGTTGAGAAACACAAGCTGGTACCTGAAATGTTAGATATATAGGCAGAAATAGCAAATATAGCAGATGGCAAGATAGCACATAAGAAATGCAGTTAGCATCTATAGAATGACTTGCGCTAAGGAAAGTGATTTTTGCTTATTATTTGAAATCGAAGTTTTGAAAGCAACTCACGTGCTAGGAGATAGGTTTTCAAAACTGGAAGGGGTAGAAATTTGCAGTTTAAATGGATTTAAATTTGACTTGTCGAAAATGATTTTTTCAAATGGCTATGTTTTGCAAATTTCAAAACAAGAATTCAAATAGAGAGGCATACCAACAGACTCGACACTAGACGCGACAGGACGAGCTAACAGACACGACTATACTCTCGAGGGGTTGGACTGCGACTCGGTAGGGAGGTGGACCACCTAGGATGACAAAACTCTTAAGTTGCGTTATTCCATATATAGCCTAGGCGAGTGGCAACACGATCGAACATCGAAATGGGAAGGATATGTTATAGGGGATTTGCAGTAGTCTGTAATGAGACTGTTTCCGCAGAAATCAGCAGTAGCAGTGCTGTAGATTAGTGCTCTTTTTTTTGGTTTCGGGGTACAGTCCCAAAGTGGGTGTTGCTTTGAATCCTGACAGATTCTCGTCTACGACTTAGCCGAGTACTAGGACACACTATAGAAATGTGGCTAGATTTTGAAAGTGTTTTTGATTTTATGAGGGAATGGAGGTCTTATGCCTAAGAGAAGCCCCCAGGACGACAAAGCTAGATGTTGAGAACATGACAGTATTGTGACCGGGATGATGGTGCTTGTTGAATGTGTGTCAATGTGGGTGGTTGTGCCCTTGTTGAAAGGATGCCTACGTATTCACGTGTAGTGAATTCAAACCAAGCTGTAGTTCAGTGGATTGAAAGATATGTTATGGTGCCTAATTTATTTGGGCTTTGTGTGTAACTAGCCATAGCGATGGTGTAGGCTAGGTGCATTCCCAATGATGTCTTGATCAAAGGGCTATAATAGTTAGGATGTTGATCCTGTGACTGTGAGCGTTCTCCGAGGTAGCCCCTAGAGGTGGTGTGACCTATTTGGGCATGTCCTATGTCGACCGCAAGTTGAGTTCCCGTGTTTGGGGATGGTAACTGGTTTGGATGTTTTTGGAAATGTGATGCTAGGTCGTAAGTGGCTTCGATGTTTTGACATCTGGAGCTTGATTTTGTGAAGCTAAAGCTTCGAGGGTAAGGTATTGTAATGCGGTAGGAAAGGGGGAAGTCGAGTAAAAATGACTCAAACTTCGATCGGGGTAGGTTTGATAATAATGCGGGATCTGATTTCCATGTCTAGCTCTAATGGTTAGGGGTATCCTATGGAGCTTGAATCCTCAAAATTCCGCGCTGCCTCTTAGCCTAGGTCTCGAGAAGGTCTTTAGGGTTGTAATGTGGGAAGGCTAGATGTGGTGTTAGTTGACCAGCTTGATTATCTCTCCCCTATTTGATGGTATCGGCATCGATAATTTTTGAATTGTCCGTACCCGGTCAAGGGACTTCCACTTGAGTTGATTATTAACCGCAGTCATGGGTTTTTTTTGGTTGGTTGTCCTCTTAGCCCCGGTCATGGGATTCTTTATTTGAGTTGACCGTGCCCCGGTCAAGGGATTGACCGCGTATCTGGTCGAGGGATGTTGATCATGGCCAGCTCTTTTGTTTTCTTCTTTTGCTTTTTCCTTGGAGTTTTGATTATTTTTTTGTCCTACATTTTTCTCTTTCTTTTTTTTTTTCTGGTCAGACTAACGCCTAAGGTAGGGATTGGTCAGTCTTATTGGAGGGGTTTTTATTGTGGGAAATGGGCTTGCGTCCCGTCTTGAACCCAAACTAGAAGACTACCTAGATTTGTCATGGGATTCGATACCGCTCCTGCTAAGGGTAGTTTGTGGCTTTCTATGTCAGTCATGAAACAGGTAAAGGAAAACACAGGTCTCAGTTTCCCGTAGTCGTTATAGATGTGCCTATAATATTCACGTGCATGTGCTCACAGTGTATGATGGTGTTCATCATGTTCACGGAAACACATAAGGAAAGCATATATGAGAAATAGAAAAGCTGATTTTATTGAAATGTAAAAAGAGGACAGAATACAGATGACTCTGACTCTGACTTCGACGTTGAAAGAAATAGTACGTCCTAGACTCGGACTCAGACTTGGACTTAAATCAAATCTGGACTCTTGGATGCATGGGAGGTAGATTGGATGCTTTGGTCATCGGGCCCCGTATAGTCCATGAGGGGCTTTGCAAGTGACAATGCTTCCACGACGGGTGTCCTCCCGGCAATCCGAACGATCCCACTACATCAGGACCCTTTCGACGTTGCACAAAGGCCATTACTTTACGTTCGAGTTATCGTTGCAAACCCCAAGATACTATTACGTCTAAAAATTATGCAAGTCCACCACATTTCTTCTATTATGCTTGTTCGCAAATTTGGTTAATTTTTGTTTTGTCTTCCCGAAAATCCCTGCCCTCCCTCTCTATCTATCCAAGGAAGCAAATATTATTAAAACATTTATAGCTCCCACATAAATAAGGAGTTGTGCCAATATTTCCTTGTTTAGAGGACAAATTTTTACCACGATAATTATTGAAACTAGCATATTGGAAGATTAATCAACCAAAATAACCATGAGCAGTTGTCGAATTCAGGCCTAAGCAGTAATCACGAAGCGGTTCAAATCCTACTGAAAAGCCCACTAGAGATCAGAAATTGTTGAAGAAACATCGCAGGCGAACGAGAACCGACCGAATCACTGTAGTAAACCATACCCTCCCCTTCGGTCTGAGCTGTATGAGGCAGAAACTCAATCAACGGATGAGTTGTGGTTAGGGGTGAAATGCCTTTTTTGAGGATACTTCCGGGAGCAGATCCCCAATTTTTTTTTGTCATTTTCTTTATAAATCAAACGATCGTATTAATTCTTATCAAAAACAGACAGGGAGATCTCTGAGATTGACCAGCCAGCTAGGTTGCGACTTTCGCCCATTGCGGAAAATTCCCCACGGCTGCCTCCCGGTTAGTTCAAAAAACAAAAGATTTTTCTTCCCAAGGAGCGGGAACGACTATTCTAACCCTTCTTGGGGGATTCCATCCACAAACACAAAGTTTATGCTTGTCTCCGCAAATATGGTTTTTAATAAAAATCCTTGGTTTCTTGACGCTTTAAAGGTGGGTTGTCGACGTTTTAAAGTGTTGCAAATTTAATTCTCGACGCTTCTAGAAAGCGTGGAGATTTTGGGCGTCGGGAATTCTCGACGTATTTTGATGTCGCCATTCTCGACGCATTAAAACGTTGAATATTTTATTTAAGACGCTTTTTTGCGTCACTACGTGGTACACTAAAATATGCAACCTCGACACTTTTCTATGTCGCGATTTATTTTTCCCGGCCAATTTTTTTTCAAAGCGGGAGACTTTCTACTACTTAAAGTGTCGAGAAATAACAATATAAAATTCAGTTATCGACACTTTAATATTGTAAAAGCGTCGAGAATCTTATCATAAAGAATATAATAATTATATATTTCCAACAACTGAATACTGCTTGCGATTACATATTTATGTTGTCTAAAAAGCGCGACTCCACATTTACTGAATTGATATCTATATACACAAAGATCGAGTTGGTCGTTCAGAAAACAAACACTTAATTAATTAGAATAATCTCCAATCATATATATATAAATATATATATATATAGAGGGGGGATCAAGAGAGTTACTAACTCTTCAACTCTCCCTTAGTGTTGATCCCCTCCATCCATTCATCCTAAGATGGATGGTGGATGGATGGGGTTCAATTAAAAAAAAACAATAAACTGACACAACAGCAGTGGAGAGAGGGAAACATCCCCTCACCCAAATCAATCCCTCCATTACTTCCCTCATACACTTCCCAATCCCCTCATTTTCAATTCATTTCTCAACTAAATTCATCTCTCTCTAACAAAACTCCAACAAATAATCACCATTAATAACTCCGACCATACTCCGTCAACTACTCCGACCATACTCCGTCAACTACTCCGACCATATTGCGTTAATTTGATCATCATACGAAGGTATGTTCATCTTCATCTTCATCATCTTCATCTTCATCTTCATCTTCATGCTTCTTTTTCTTCATCATCTTCATCTTCAGCTTCATCTTCATGCTTCTTTTTATTTTTCATGTCTTTTTTTTTGTATTTATAAAATTATTCATCTTCATTATCTAAAAAAAAAAGAACAACTTCATCTTTAAGATGAAGTTTAAAGATGAAGTTGTTATTTTTTTGTGGGATGAATGGAGCTTGAAGATGAAGATGAAAATGAACAAGTCATTTAGTGCGTAATGTTTTTGCAGAATTGCAAAGTCACACTCATTATGCTGTACAGTCACACTCATTATGTTGTAGAATCACGCAGATGTACACTCATTGTAGTCACATATTCAGTTGTATAGTCATACTCATTATGCTGTACAGTCACACTTGCTATGTTGTAGAATCACGCAGCTGTAGAATATCTTGAGATTAAGTATCATTCGTTGAATCATCTTCATCTTCATGCTTGTTTTACTTTTCATACCTTTTTTTTTGTATTTGTAAAATTATTCATCTTCATTATCCAAAAAAAATGAAGATTAAATATGGATTAAAATGAAGGTTGAATATGAATGAATGAAGGTTGAATATTTAATGAATGTTATAATTTAGTTGTATAGTCACAGAGATTATGTTGTACAGTCACACAGTTGAAGTTGTATAGTCATACTCGTTATGTTGTAGGATCACAGTCATTATGTTGTAGGATCACACCGTTTATGTTGTACAGTCACACAGTTAAAGTTGTATAGTCACACTCATTATGTTGTACAATCATGCAGTTGTACAGTCATTGTAGTCACATATTCAGTTGTATGTGTGATTTAGATTGATTGTGTGTTTTGTTGCAGCGAAATGATTGCTGGAAAGAGGAATGTTGGTAAAAGGGGCGGTGGGAAGAAGAAGGTCGTGGAAGATACAGCGATCGACCACGTAATTGGACAATGTATTTATGCGAAGATTAAAATGAAGGTTGAATATGAATGAATGAAGGTTGAATATTTAATGAATGTTTAGATAATTTGTTTTGAATCGTATGTATAATCATCTTTCTAATTATGAATGTGACTTTGCTAATGATGATTGAAGAATAATTGACTGTATGACTTTTATTTTCCATTTTACGGTTTCAGTTTTGTAGTGACACACTTTAGGTTGTATAGTCACACTCATTATATTGTATAGTCACACTCATTATATTGCAGAATCACACAGATTCTTGCAGTGATTAATGTATGTAATCATCTTTGTTAATGATGATCGAAGTATAAATAAGTACAAGTATAATTTATGTTGTATAGTCACACAGTTTATGTTGTATAGTCACACAGTTAAAGTTGTATAGTCACACTCATTATGCTGTACAATCATGCAGTTGTAGAGTCATTGTATTGTAGAATCACACAAATTCTTGCAGTGATTAGTGTATGTAATCATCTTTGCTAATGATTGAAGTATAAATAAGTACGAGTATAATTTAGTTGTATAGTCACAGATATTATGTTGTATAGTCACACAGGTGGAAGGATAAGTGATTTTTTATCTTCCCAAACACCAACTCTGTGACTATACAATATAAAGCGTGTGACTTTGCACCATAACTACTGCGACTGTGTGGCTTCAAAGGTGTGATTGTACATCATTCTGTGACTTCAAAACAAAATATAACGAGTGCGACTATGTATCTTCAAACGGGTGACTGTATAAACAACTATGTATGACTGTACAACCAACTATGTATGACTATTCAAATGTTAATTTTTTTTTCTTCCCAAACACCAAGTCTAAAACATCATTTACACATAGTACGTTCATCCTAAAGCAAATATTTTATCTCACATAAACACACAAGAGTTTAACGATGGTCTCCGGTACGTGCGCAACAATACATTGTCCAATTACGTGGTCGGTCGTTGTATCTTCCACGACCTTCTTCTTCCCACCGCCCCTTTTACCAACATTCCTCTTTCCACCAACTATTTCGCTGCAACAAAACACACAATCAATCTAAATCACACAACACAACTGAATATGTGACTACAATGACTCTACAACTGCATGATTGTACAGCATAATGAGTGTGACTGTACAACTTTAACTGTGTAACTATACAGCATAAACGGTGTGATCCTACACCATAATGACTGTGATCCTACAACATAACGAGTATGACTATACAACTTCAACTGTGTGACTATACAACATAATCTCTGTGACTATACAACTAAATTATACTCGTACTTATTTATACTTCAATCATCATTAGCAAAGATGATTACATACACTAATCACTGTAAGAATTTGTGTGATTCTACAATATAATGAGTGTGACTATACAACCTAAAGTGTGTGACTGTACGCCTTATAGCGTGTGATTGTACACATCAACATGTGTGACTGTGCAACTTATATCACGCGATTGTACACCTCAATATTTGTGACTATACGGAATAAAGTGTGTGACTGTACAACATAAAGTGTGTGACTGTACACCTTATAGCGTGTGATTGTACACATCAACATGTGTGACTGTGCAACTTATATCACGCGATTGTACACCTCAATATTTGTGACTATACGGAATAACTTCATCTTCAAACTTTATCTTAAAGATGAAGTTCATCTTCAAACTTCATCTTATAAATACCAAAAAAAGAACAACTTCATCTTCAAACTTTATCTTAAAGATGAAGTTGTTCTTTTTTTTAGATAATGAAGATGAATAATTTTATAAATACAAATAAAAAGATATGAAAAATAAAAAAAAAAACTTGAAGATGATCGAAGATGAAGATGAAGATGAAGATGAAGATGAAGATGAAGAAGAAGCTAAAAAAAATGAAGATGATCAAAGTTTATGCATAAACATACCTTGGTATAATTATCCGTCATGTTGTGTTAAAAAGAAGCATGATGATGAAGATGAAGATGAAGATGATGAAGATGAAGATGATGAAGATGAAGATGAACATATCTTCGTATGATGATCGAAGTTACTACGGAGTATGTTGGGTTAAAAACGCAGTATGATCGGAGTAGTTGACGGAATATGGTCGGAGTAGTTGACGGAGTATGGTCGGAGTTATACGAATGAATGGATCTTGAAGATGGTGATGCTTTTTTTTGTTTGATAGATGAAGAGGAAGATGAAGATGAGAGAGTATCAAGTGGTAAGGAGTGATCAAGACTAGTGGTAAGAAGTGAAAATTTGATTGAGGGAAGGGTTGCTTTTTGCTTTTCTCCTTTTCTCTCTCCACTGCTGCTGTGTTAGTTACTGACATTTTTTTTTTTTAAATTTTTTTTTAACATCATTCATCTAAGCCATCCATCCAACCCAAGATCAATGACCAACAACACAACTTCTCACTTTTACCCAAACTCCCTTGATCCCTTCTATATATATATATATATATATATATATATATATATATATATATATATATATATATATATATATATATATATATATATATATAGAGGTGGGTTCCGGTGAGGCAGGGTAACTCCTTACACCCATTGAGGCACAATCTAAACCATTAGATTAAGATGGGACATACATCCAAATAAGTGTTATATACACTAAAAAAGTTCATTATATACACACACTTAAGAACTCCATATATATACAGTAAAAAAAATGTTATATACACTTAAATAAAAAAAATGTTATATACACTCAAATAGTTATTATGTACACCAATTAATCAACAATGGAACATACATCAAAATAACTGTTATATACACTAAAAAAACTCATTATATACGATATTAAATTCACTGCATATATACACTTAAGAACTCAATATATATACAGTAAAATAATTGTTATATATACACCCAAATAATTAATATGTACATCAGTTAATCAACAATGGAACATACATCAAAATAACTGTTATATATAGACTAAAAAACTCATTATATACGCTATTAAACTCACTACATATATATATACTTAAGAACTAAATATATATACAGTAAAATAGTTATTGTTATATATACTCAAATGGTTAATATGTACACTAATTAATCAACATATATACACTGAAATAATTGGCATATGTACTTAATTATTTGATATAATAGAATTGTTATATACCTTAAAACAATTATTATGTACACTGAAATTGTTTTTATATACACCAATTTTATTTTAAATTTCGATTTTTTTTTTTTCGAAAAAAAAAAAAATTTTGGAAAAATTTTTTCCGAAATTTTTTTATTTTCTGGAAAAAAAAAAATATCGATTTTTTTCCTCGGGAAAAAAATTTGGGGAAATTTTTTTTATGTATGAGTTTTTGTTTTAATCTTAGCCTTTAATTTGATTTTAATCTAATGGTTGAGATTGTGCCTCAATGGGTACGGCGAGTTGAGCTGCCTCAAAGGATCCTAGATATATATATACATATATATATATATATATATATATATATATATATATATATATATATATATATATATATATATATATATATATATATATATTTCGCAATCAATAAAGAGTTTCATACGACGAATACCTAGAATAATCTCCATCTAATCATATATTTCGCAATCCAAAGTAAAATAAAAAAAATACTAAAAAACTATAGTATTATTTTAAAAGGTACGTGTTTTTCTTCGAAAAAACATTGAATTTAATGTCCATGTGAGTCGATTTTGTCATCCATCAATTCCATCATCATCTCTCTTTTTGTGTTGTACAATGTCCTGTAGTTGGAAAAAAATATATATAATAAGGAAAACTGAATAGACCATATAATGAACCATAAATAGGTAGAAAATATAAATGCATATTAGAGAAATAAATTACCTCGGGATCAGCAATGCTGTGCAAGATTGTCTTTGCCATATTTGCACTCTCATCTGATGTTCCCCCACTACTCATTACATTCAAAAAAATTTCAGTAACGAATTAGTCTCAGCATACTTCAATTGTAGCTCTTCATTCTTCTTCTTCATTCCCTTATTCTCCTCTGTTAACTTATCCACAACCTTTTGCACATCCCGAAAAGCTGAAGTATCTTTTTCACTGCACTTAAATCTCTCTTTTCTTAAGATACTACGCACCCCATATATATCAGTTTGATTCACACCAAATCCGTAACCCAGGGGACGTTTAGGGACCTCCTCCCCAAACATTAGCTTGTTAAAAACATCATTCTCAATTTCTACTTGTGACTTTTTAGGATATAACATAGTTTGAGTGTCAACATTAATATCTGCATCAATCTGAACAAAAAATTATTTAACAAATATACCTCTAACCTTTAAAAAAGGAAATAGAAAAATGAAAAGCAATTGGGTGGTAGAAGTTTATAAGTATAAGCTTACCAGAAATTCCTCTGTTAGTGTGTCTTTCACAAAGGTTTCATCTTTCCTCGTATGAGTTTGCTTAAATATCTCCAATTCACTCAGGTCTCTCTTATTCTTCTCTTCCTATTCATTGTCAAAACTTAAATTAGTTATAGCACATTAGGTATTATACACACACAACTAATTAGCATATAAAGAGTGACAAATGATAGAATAAGTACAAAATCAGCTCGTATATTAGCATAGCTTGTTGACCCAGTTGTATGGACATGGTTATGTGCTGCTCGTGCCTCTTTTCCACATTGAGCGAATTTCTGCATAAGTACACATACTTTTAATCACCCTTATTTTATCACAACCCTTATTTAATCACCATTATAGGTGGTAGATTATTATTACCTCTCCCTTTTCAGAATACCAATAATCAACCAACTGGATCCAACTATCAAGAGTATGTCCATCAGGCCTTGTTTGATAAATCTCCTCTTTTTTCTTTTTGGGTTGAAAAAAGGTCTTCTTCAAGTAATGCATATATTGTCTCACGCTTTTACCCGTGCGCTTGAGAATCCCTTGGTCGTAAGGATCACCATCAGGAATTATAAAACGGTCCTTAAATGGGAAAATAACAAATAAGTAACTTTATAATCTAAATAGATTTAAAACTCCGCCCGAAGGCTATTTTTTTTTTAAAACGTACCCGAATCAGCTTGATGATATCAGCTTTATATTTTGCATTGACACGACGCCAATTTGTTTCTCTAATGGGACAAAACCTTTCCTTCTTTGCAACATCTCCAATAAACCGTACAAGAATATGCCATCCTTTTTTAAGTGGTTGATAAAACTCATTGAAGGTAACAAAATATTTAACTCCATTGTCAATCCATACATCATGTGGTTGAATTAAATTATGAACCATGTTGTAATTTCCTTCTGCATCTGCCAACGCACACATCACCCAAACGCAAGGGTTATAAATAGTCATTCTATTCATTTTATTTTATCCATTCATCCTATCCAGGGACTATAAACAAGCATGAATACATCACCGGTTTTATCCCTACTAAATAACTTAACAGTAAAAGTGACCTTGACAAGATTACTACGAACCATATAAAACTGGAAACATTACCTACGGACAATACATTCTCCTTTTCATTGAAGGCAACATCATCAGGCCAATCAGGTGCTGCCGTACGTCGCCTCAATATGAAAGCTTTTGGTTCATTTTGCCAAATTATTGGAGTGTCTTCATTGCAAACACTTTTTTCTTGAGGATTTATGAATGGTGTATTAATCTTTGCAGACATTGGCTTATGAACATTGATTTTCGGGAAATCATTAACCATGTTGTACTTTCCTTCTGCATCTGTCAAAGCATACATGTAAAACAAAATAAAAACAACTGATACATCACCAGCTTTATATCTACTAAATAGTTTAACAGTACAATTGACCTTATTAAATTACTGCAGGTCACAATTACTTAACATTTACATAAAACTGGCCACATTACCTACGGACAAAACGTTCTCCTTTTCATTAAATGCAGGCCAATCAGGTGTCGTCGTACCTCGCCTCAATTTGAAACCTTTTGGTTCATTTTGCCCAATTATTGGAGTGTCTTCATTGAAAGCACTTTTTTCTTGACGATTTATGAATGATGACGTATTAACCTTTGCAGACATTGGCTTATGAACATTGATTTTCGGGAAATCATTAACCATGTTGTAATTTCCTTCCTCATCTGCCAAAGCATACATGTAAAACAAAATAAAAACAACTAATACATCATATACTAAATAGCTTAACAGTACAAGTGACCTTATCATATTACTGCAGGTCACAATTACTTAACATATACATAAAACTGGACACATTACCTACGGACAAAACGTTCTCCTTAACCTCTCACAATATAATAGTGTCCGATAGATGACATCGGAGTAACATAGCAAGTAAACCGGTTCAAGACATCTATTCTATTTTAGTATAGGCCATAGACAGCCGTGTCCGACACTGGTTCAAGACATTTGAAAGACTTACCAGCTTTTTCCTCCTCTCTCTTTTTAGCAGCTTCAGCCCTTTGTTCACGAATGAGTTTTAGCCTCTCTGCAGTGACCAAAACCAGAAAAAAAAAAGCGATATGCGTAAGCAATGCAAGAGAGTATTTAGTAGTGATCTTGAACAACAAAATGTTAACGTACCCAAGTCTTTCTTCGCTTGATCTGTTTTTCCTTGTTCTTGTAGTTTCATGTACCTCTCGTGAGCCCTCTTCTTTTCTACCTCCTCCCTGCCAACGTCATTTAAAATCAGCAAGTGTTCTAGCTTTCAGTTGAGCATCAATCGACAAATACGGAACCAATTGAAGATATAAAAAGTAAGAGAGAAATCAACGGGCAAACTAGTAAATGCAAATTATTAGTACGGAACCAATTTCCCGTCTAAATTATTAGTAAAATAATGTCATATTACAATCTAAATGAGAAAAAAATATACAGAAAATGTTAACGTACCGCCAATTTTTAACTTGACAAAATATATGAATACATTTTTTTACTTCTAAATATTGAAATAAACACGCTGCACCTGGTGCACGGGCTTTGCATTAGAAATATACTCCAATAGGTTGTCAAGGTTCCAATCAAAACAGTAACAATATCTCAAGGGGACTAAAAGCTAAATATCCTAACATGCTCTCACTAAAGACAAGAGACTAATCAATCAGATGGTAATAGAATGTCCTGGAAAAAAAATACGGATCAACTTATCAGTTTATTGAACGGAGCGAAGAAACTATAGCTCTGAGTTCAAAAAAAGAAAAAGAAAGAAGATATAGTTAAGGCGTAGGCAAACCTCTCACGTCGTGAAAGCTCAGTTGTATTAACCTTTGGAGACATTGGCTTCCGAACACTGATTTTCGGGAAATCATTAAGCATGTTGTACTTTCGTTCCGCATCTGTCGAAACATACACGTAAAACAAAATAAAAACAACTAATACTACACCAGCTTTATACCTACTAAATAGCTTACAGTACAATTGACCTTGATTAAATTACTACTGATCACAATTACTTAACATTTACATAACACTGGAAACATTACCTACGGACAAAACGTTCTCCTTTTCATTAAATGAAGCATGATCGGGCTTTAAATTGGTGGCCATAGCTGAAGAAGATGATGTTCTGTGAAACATTCTGGGTGAAGATGTGGACTTCAAATTAGTGGTCACGACTGAGGAAGATGGTGTTTTGTGAAACACTGTAGGACGCCTTATCATTGAAAAGGTAGTTGGAGGGTTTGTCCATATGCCATCAGATTCTTCATCTTTTGAAGCAGGAGATTGTTGGTTTTTCATGGTAAATTGGGTTTTAAGTACGGTGGGTTGAGATCTTGGGGTAGGAAGTTGTTGACCCTTTATGATGGGAGGCTGTTGGTTATGTTTAGGATGAAATGTTCCCCATCTTTCAGTAGTAGAAACCTCGCAAGAATTAACATTTTTTTCAAAACCAGTTGACCTCTTCAATGTTGGTCTTGTACCAGGTTCTAAATTTTCCACCATCTCCGCAGAGGTACGTTTGCTTCGATAAGTCATCCTGACACCAATTAGAAAACACATATTAGTTATCACAAAAAAAATCAAGCTTATACACCTCATTTGTTGGAATCAATGCATGTATATGATGATGAACACTATAAGTGAAATACACACATCATACATCAATATACTTCAAGACAATCAATCCATCATTCAAACAATAGACAACTAAAATATGTAATTTCCACAGTATAATCCATCCCTTGTGAATTACGAATTACACTTTAGGGTCCAACGGGAAGGCATTATGCAGCACCTAGCTGGTACCTCACAAACGACCACGTTCCTGACTCTCCAAATGAAATAAAAATATTAGTGTCTTCACAAATACCATACTCGTGCCACCTATCCTTTAAAGGAACGTCATCCAATGAAAATATTAGTTAGTAAACTAATAGTATAAACAAATAATATATAACTACCAAATACTGCATAACAAAAAAACATTTAATTGTCAATTCGACACCAATTGGTATTTTTAATACTAAGAAATACTACTAAAATAATCAAGCAGAAACATCCTCTCCCGTCTCAATCAAGTCTCTAGGCTTAGTCCTAATCACAAACGACCATCCTTTTTGCATCTCATCTTGCATATAAAACACCTGCTTGGCTTGAGATGAGAAAACAAAAGGACCGTCTGATAAATTACGACCTGTGTGCATCAACTTAGAAAAGTTGACACAAACACTCCCATCTTCAAATCTCTTGATGCCTATATGTATATCTACCCAATCACAACGAAATATAACAACTTTGTATTGCCCAAAATAATCTAACTCATAAATTTCCCTAATCTTCCCATAATACTCTTGCCCATCAACTTCAACCATGATTCCAGAATTCTGCGTTTTCAGATTTTTCTCTCGATCAACCGTTAGAAACTTGTAACCATTGATCATAATTCCGGTCATTCGTTTGCCATAGCTATGTAAGCCACCTGCCAAAGCTTTTCGTCTTTGTCCTTTTGGGGTGCTTCAATCCAAGTTGTGAACCTGTGGAAAGAAATACAAATATACAATGTCATCATAAATTTCGTTTAATGCAAATGTAATGTTGTGCATTTCGAATTTCTCTAGAACAGAGAATCCCTAGAACAGAGAACCTGATGTTGAAGCCAATCTATTAGTTCATTGATGATCCATTCATTTTCATCACTTGCGGTAGCTATATTTTTACTCTCTTGGCGCTTTTGATTGAGGAACACCCTGGGAACAATTATTTCAAAATCAAGTTTCATTGTTAGCTTGTTTAAGACAAAGAGACATCATCATAATTTTATAAGTATTAACTTTTAAGTATGTAAACTTACTTTATGACCTCATTCATTTTATCACAATGAAGTAAAACATAACGGTGCGCTTGTCGTGCACTTTTATCATCCAAGCGTACCTTTTCCGTCATCCCAATAACTCGACCACCCGACTGAAACAAATAACTACTCATATTTACACTACCATCATCATTTCTCTTAGGTCTATTATGGATTGTCTCAACGCCCTCCAAGTATCTTGAACAAAATGTGATAGTTTCCTCCAGTAGAAAGCCTTCTGCAATCGATCCTTCGGGCTGAGCATTGTTACTCACGTAAGATTTGAGGTGAGCCAAGTACCTAAAATTTTTGTAATTACAAGTTAGGTATATAACATAAGTTTAAAAAAATACTTTCAAAATTAAGATACTTACCTTTCGATGGGGTACATCCAACGATATTGCACTGGTCCACCAAATTTTGCCTCCTCTACTAAGTGAATCAGAAGATGAACCATTACAGTGAAAAAGGTGGGCACAAACTCGATTTCCATACGACAGAGTATAAGTGCAATTTTGGGTTCAAGGTCATCAAGCTCTTTCTTATCAAGTGTTGTACAGCATAAATATTTGAAAAAAGACGACAACTCTCCAAGCAAATCAATAACTTTTGTCGCCTTGGATGCTCTCAATGCTACCGGACGTATATCTTGCATTAAGACATGGTTGTCGTGACTCTTAAGATTAATGAGTTTTCTTTGTTTCATATTCACACATCTAGAGATGTTCGATCCATAACCATCAGGAGCTTTAATTTTCAAGAGGACTCTTAAAAATCTTTCGTTTTCCTCATTAGACATGGAGTATGAAGCTGGAGGCTTGGAAGGTTCACCATTAGACCGATCTTGGAGCCAGAGATGTTTTTTAATACCCAACTTTTCAAGACCACTTCTTGCATTTTCACTGTCTCTACTTTTATCCATATCTAACAGTGTCCCTAATATGTTGTCGCACACATTTTTTTCAATGTGCATAACATCTAAGTTGTGTCTTAAAGAATTATAGTCCCAATACGGCAATTCAAAAAATATACTCTTTTTGTTCCAAAGATTATCGACACTCTCCTGGCTACTCTCACCGACAACGTCTGTCGACACACCGACTTCTCTAGCTCTCGTTTTTCTCTTCAAGCGCTTATGTGTCTTCCCATAAATGTACTCAATTTCCTGCTGCTCTCTTAATACATCGGATCCAGTAAGGGATTTTGGAGCGACACCTAACTCTATGGTTCCATCAAATAAATCAGCCTGAGAACGAAAATGATGATCAAGAGGTAGCCATTTTCTGTGTCCTATATAACAAATCTTACCACCAAATCGTCCAGAACATGTGGAATTGGTGCATCGAGGACAAGCATTATAACCTGATGTGCTCCATCCAGATAACATAGCATATGCAGGGAAGTCATTAATAGTACTATGTAAAGTTGCTCTCAATATGAAATTTCCTCCTTCATATGCATCATAAGCATCGACACCACTCCATAATATTTTCAACTCATGGAGTAACGGTTGCATAAACACATCAATGTCATTACTCGGACCAGATTTTCCAGGAATAATACACGAAAGAATAAATGAAGATGGTTTCATGCACAACCATGGTGCCAAGTTAGGGAATCAGAATAATAGGCCACGTGCTATATGTGGTATTCATCAAGCGATATGGGTTAAAGCCATCTGTTGCCAAAGCTAACCTTACACTTCTAGGATCAGAGGCAAATGTAGGATAACGAGAGTCAAATTGTTCCCAAGCCAATGCATCAGATGGGTGTCTAAGCTTTCCATCTTTCACACGTTCATTATGATGCCATCTCATATCCTCTGCTGTTTTGGATGACATATAAAGCCTCTTCAATCTAGGAATGAGGGGAAAGTACCTCATTACTTTGCTAGGTTCACCCTTACCTGGTACAAGGATAACTTTTTCCTTCACACCACCTCGATTTTTAACTGTTTTCCATCTGGACGTGTGACAAACACTACACTCTTGTTTTGAGGAATTGTTCCCCCAATATAACATGCAATTGTTTGGACAAGCATGAATTTTTTCATATCCAAGACCCAAATCACTAATTATCTTCTTACCCTCATAATAAGATGATGGAAACTCTGTAACTTGTGGAAATGCTTGAAGTAAAAGCTCAAGCAACATGTTGTATGACTCAATAGGCCAATGAAACATACATTTAATATGAAACAAGTTCAAAAGGAAGGACAATATTGAGTAAGACTGACACCCTTTGCAAAGTTGTTTGCTTGCTGCTTCAAACATTTTTTAATATTTTACCTCTTCTCCTTTGTTAACTGAAGGGGGTTGGTTAAACTCATAATCAGACTCATTATCATATTCATGAGCAAACTCGGTATCAGATTCAGCATTGGTATTAAATCCCATATCCATATCATCATCTATCTCAAGTGAGTCATTACCTATATCATCACTAATTTGTTTAGAAGAACTAGAAGCATCTACCCGAAAGACAGCATTTAACAAACCGCTCATATCATCACGTCCAGGTAAGGCTTCTCCATTATTTTGTTCATCGATTTCAAGAACATCATCAAGAACATCTCTTTTACCATGCCAAATCCAATTTGTATATTTCTGGTAAAACCCTTTGAACAAAATATGTCCCTCTACATCACTGAGTGTTAACCAACGTCGTAACTTACAACTCTTACAGGGGCATTTCGTTTTTTCATCTACTAGGTTCTCCTTTGTTATCTCAAGAAATTTCAAACATCCATTTATGTAGTCGGGATGATCATTTGGCAAGCTAATCCAACTAGTATTCATGTCTACAATTCATAAGAGGTTAAGTTCACATAAAATTTATTTCATAAACACAAAAATTACTTTAGAAACAATTGCAATAATATTGTGAGGGAAAGCACAACCACGCATGAATTTAGTGATATGATGATTTTTCAAATGTTTGTTTTATTGCATAACATAGTTACTTCACTTTGAAGGTGCAAACACTTCATTTAAGCTGAAGATGTGGGGAAAGAGGGTGAGAATCCCAAACAAGGACAAAGAACCCAATGTGAGACGCACACTAAGCATAACATTTAATAAAGTACTCACATACCATACCTTTCCTCTTCTATTCATAGTTCGTACAATTTTAAACAATAATATTGTGTACCAACTTTGTTGTGCTACTTACTGCAAGGCTACTAGCTTTAGCTTTAAAAGAAAGGCTCTCCTTCCCACTCTCTCTTTAAGTCTTTGTATTCAGGAGCGAATCTAGGATTTGAAGTATGGGGTAGCGAACTTTTTTTGTGCTTGGATAATTTTTTTTTTTGTGAAATTGTAATTTTGCAAAGCGTAGAATAAATCCAAATTACAAATTTAGAATAAAAAATTCAATGAAGCACCTCACAAATCAAATTAGTGATATTATCTTATTTTCATTATAATGTAACAAAAAATCAATTATTATTATTAGTAAAATTAAATTAGAAAACAATAAGTAAGAGATATATGGCGGAAGGATACTTTTTAATCTAATTCATGGACGTACAAAACAAACAGAAAAAATAAAATATGCATTGAACCTAGGAATCGAACCCGGGTCTTTGTAGAAGTGGACCAGTCACCCAACCACTTTGAACTACCTTAAATGTCTAGCTTCAATTGTGCTTTAAATATTATTTAACTTATGCTATTTAGTATTATTTGGGGTAACAAGAATTACTCTTTTAATCAAAATATTTTAGGTTTGGGGTAGCAAATGCTACCCTTTGCAACCAAGTAGGTTCGCCCCTGTTTGTATTAAACTTCTATTTACTGCAAAGGAATATCTTATGTTTGTTACTGGTTTCATAATAGATTTCACTATCATTATAAGTAAGTTCTAGAACTTCATCATTCCTGAGTTTAATAGAGAACTTCATGTTCTAAATTCTAGCATACTAAAACCTCTATTTGGTTCGCTGCAGTTCTTAGCATATGTTAATCTATTCACGCAATCTCTCAGTTGGTTTCTGATTTTACTTAGAAAATGCAGGAGATCTCCCAGGTATTGGGTTCTAGTGTTATTCTTAATGCATCAATTTTATCTTAAAATCATGTGGACTTACATAAATGACTTCAATGAGGCTCACAAGATGGTGAGTGTTTATAGTCTTTATGCTGCACATAGGTTTGTTGTTGTTTATGGCTGGAATAAGGGATAAAGGAATGTGTGTAAGTATTATTCTTTGCATTGAAAATTTTTGTTGTGACAGTTGCCATTAATGTAGCTTGTAAGATTAAGCAATTTTTTGTTATAATGATTACTTGCAGATAACAGAATTAGGCACATTCCAGTTTTTGACAGAAAAATTAACAAAAATTCACAGAAAAATTCACAAAATAAACAACTAGTATCGCCATCACGATGAAGTTAAATCTATTCAAATTGACAAAATTTATAAATTGAACAACAAATTTAAGAAATTAATCGATGAATGTTACCTTATGTTAATCCGCCGTGTACCTAAACTAACTGTGATGAAACCAGAAGATCAGTGGTGCCAAATCAATAGTAGAACAGTGACGCGAAATCAATAGCAGAAATAACGTGCCTGAAATGAAATTTCATGTCACCATCAGGTAATCGATTAATACGAAATAACGATTATTATTCATCGTTATTATTTGGAATAACGAAATACGAAATAACGTCATACTTGCAGCAAACATCAATATTATTCAATCATTATCAGAAACAGTAATCAATTAAGACGAAATAACGAAATCAATTGAAACCAAGAATCGATTAATACGAAATAACGGGTATTATTCATCGTTATTATATGAAATAACAAAATACGAAATAACATCTAATTTGTTCTGCAGACATCAGTATTTTCCGATTATTATTCAAATCAGTAATCTATTAATACAAAATACTCCAATCAATTGAAATCAATAATCGATTAATACGAAATAACGAATTCACGCTACTGTAGTACCGACGCAAAATCGTGAAAGCGATTGGTAGCCGGGTAATCGTGAAATCAATAGCAGTTAATTCAACCCGAATCGTGTGATCAATAATCGTGAAATCAATAGTCGGGTAATCGTGTAATCAATAATTCAATAACTTTAAGAAATCAATAAGTTGATTAATTCAATTGAAATCAATAATCGACAAATTTAAGAAATTACTGGATGAATTTGTTACCTGATGCTAATCAACGATGATAATCGTTATGTGATAACGATGATGATGATGCGAAGTGAAGTGAAGTCAGGAGAACAATAATAATCGTGATTTTTAGATAAGGAACGAAGGAGTAGCGCGATTCATGAAGGAGGAAAAGCACCGTATATTTGGGGATTTAGTTTGATTGATTATGGCGGTAATTTGGTTTTAATTACTACGTTTTTAGGTTTCAGAAGCTTTGAGCGCGGTTCTGAAATTTGAGTATGAAATTTGGGGATATTTGGGGATATTTAGTTTTTGTTATTATAAACTGTGTATTATACTCATATATTTTACATTGTTTTAGGAAATTAGGTGATTCATGAAGGAGTATGTTTTAATTTGTTTCTCAATAATATGTTCTCATATATTTCATTCACCGCGCACATACATAATATGTTTCGTTTTAATATGTTTTAATTTGTTTATGAATTATTATATTAATTATATAATTCTCGACACATTAAAGGGTAGACAAAGAAAATTTGATAAAGGAAAGGGTAGACACTTATAAAAGTGTCCAGCTTAAAGCGTCGAGAATTTAGTGATTTTGTAGTAGTGACTTTTCCGTATCATGCCCCCTTCCCATGTGGAATTGGCAGTAATATTCGTCTTTCCATGCTTTTGGAGCATTTTTCTGAAGGTGTGTCGGCTGTTGGGCCTATAGGTAGTATTAGGCCCTTCGAAACCAACCTTTGGAAAGCAATGGTGTAGGACATATCCAAGTGGGTAAATGACCTTTGTTTTGACCGGTTCTTGATATTTGGGGAGGTGACTTGAGGGTTACCTCTCTCGGTCTTTCCATCTTGGAGGTATCGGATAGCTTCGTAAGAGTCTTCATCCTTTAAATGGCTTTCTAGGGTGATTGGTTGCCTTACCCGCTCTAGTTGTGTTAGACGGGATCGGGTTTTTACAATATCCTCTTCGATGATGGCTACCCTGGAACTTAGGTTATCTAGGGCGGTATTGATTTTTGAGAAGATATTGTTAATGGAGCCGGATAGCATGACCATACTTCCCTAGATATCTCCTTTCTCGACGGTGCGGGATTTATCGTGGTTTGGTAGTGTCTCGTTCGTTGGGTCCCTGATAGGAAGAAACGATAGGTGTTAGAACTCCCTTAAGCTCGGTTTTGCGCAAGTGCAAGAGAAAGAGTCGAACTAGATACGGCCCGGGGGTGACGGGAATGACTAAAATTCTCGGATCGGGATATCCGAACGTTGACCTAGACAAAGTAACGACCGCGAGTTAGACACGAGCTGCAGAAGGGTGAGTCCGAAAATGGGGCGACCGTGTTTGACCGCGTCACGTGCTCGGACCAACCGTAGTGACCTAACCCTAGGTGACTCACGTATTCGTAGCATAGGTACGACTCGACGAAGGCATCATAAGGACGCCGGTGTAAGATGAACGTGAGATACCCTTAGAGTAACCGTGATTGATCGCTCTGCTGAAGGGTAGCCCCCAAGTGGGATCGAAGACTTTGTTAAGACTCGAGTGTTGGACGAGTGACCCTTAGACGTAAGGATCGCGAACCTTTTGTTATAGGGCTATGCCTTGTAAAAGGTTGACTCGGCCTCGAGGAAAGGCAGACGGGATAGGGGGAAGAAACTTGCGATGTGAGATTGGCAGAGTTTCGACGCTAGAGACCCTCGACTTGACTCGAATAAGGACGACCCTGTGATTAGGGTAGACCCTTAAGTTAAAGGTTTCTTGAAATGGGATGAATCGACTAACGGGTTGAACGGTGGGCGAAATTCCCTTAGAAAAGGCCGTGTAGACCGTCTTGTAGGAGGAAAAAAATCGCGTGGGACTTTCTACTTAGGACTCGAGTGTAGACGAACCTTCCATTTACGAGTGTATGACTCGTGTTGGTTGGTTATGCCTTTAGAATAAGGCGGACTAGGATGGGGAAGAAACCCCTGATGTAGGATCGACGGAGTTTCGACGCTAAAAACCTTCGACGACTTATGAAAAGACCCAACACACGAATTACGGTAGGTCCAAGGACAAGAAGGGTTTTGAAAAATGATTGAATTTTGAAAATTGAGAAGATGGTCATGGAATTGGCAGTGCGCCAATAGGAGCGGGTTTTTGAAAAGTTGAATATTTTGAAAACTTGAATATCGAAAAAAAGAATTTCCGATAATTTGAAAAATCGAAAACGGGATCCCGAAGATTTGAAAATCGAAAATGGTATCTCGAAGATTTAAAAATCAAAATGGAATCCCGAAGATTTGAAAATTGAAATGGATTTTTTGAAAATTTGAAAAATCGAATGAGGATCGGAAATTCGAATATTGAAATGTATTGCATGCCGGCTAGAAAATAGGCTTGTTTTGAGTCAAATCTTAAGTCTAAATTTCGGCAGCATTCCGAATTTTTGGAAATTGAATATTTTTGAAAAGATACATTTTTTAAAATAAAGGTTTTTGAAAACGACACAGAAACCAAGTAGCATATAGTCACGCAAGCATTATGACGACAGCATGTATGCTTTACACTAAGTCTCGGTCGGTCGAAACAGGGTCTATACCAGTGCGGATGGCCTTTTCGAGAATCAGGACAGACTTCCTAAGTCGAATTGATCTTAGAACATGCCGCGAAATCCATACGAATTAGCTATGAACACCTTGACATAACCAATTTGGAATAATCGTGATATAGTGGAACGTCGGTCGCCAGTACCGGCTCGGAAAAAGATGAGGTTATGCATGAACCATAAAACCAAAACGCGTATTGTACTAGTCGAACGATTTCTTTTCGAGTCTCACCCTAGGAACCCCGATGACAAGTAGTACATCTGGTATCCCCAGCGGAGTCGCCAAATTGTGGACATGACATAGGTCCACCCCGACGCGGCCACGCGCGGGTTTAGGGAGGCGAATGAATCTCATGTGAGATGGATCTCGGGTTGAAATTTAAAACGAAATGCAGTCACCACCGAACTTTGTGGGAGTTCGGGCCCATTCGAACCCACTCTATATCCTTGTGGGCCGTGCACAGAGTACGGCCCATTTTGATTTCAAAGTTTATGGGGTTCGTCCCTTTGCATTGCGATACCGGTACCGACATTATCGGTTACCGTGTATTGAATGACACTCGTGCGCCAACGGTTTCGGACATCCCGAAGTCGAGGTTCTGAGTAAGGGGTGAGGGTACGTGTTGGGAAGTCCACAAAGGACACCCAACCCCGCCCGCACATAGCGGCCTCTACTAAGATATCGTTCGTTTTTTGAATACGCGTGCTAGTAATTCGGCTGAAATGATGAAATGCAAACAGTGTTTTAGCTAAACATGTGAAATATGTTTGATCTACGTCGTTTAAGTCATCTTTGAATTATGTCGAGGTTGTATTTAGCATGCAAGGTTCGTTTTAGTACAATAAAACAAACGATGAAAATAAAGCTTAAAACAAAAGATTACAAGATACACGGGCGGAATACAACCCGGAAAAACAATACGACAAACAAAGTATAAAACAATCGCAATATCAACGGAATGTAAATAGATAGGATGATATAAGAAGACATGATGCACAGTTTCGAAAAGAGTAAGACACGTGATGGACTTGACACGTGTTGACCGAAGTCATTAAAAAAAGATTTATCGAAGCTTGGAATATGTTGAAGGCTCACGGTTTCGACGTGACAGAGGTCACTCGACCGAGTCATGGAGGGACTCGATCGAGTGGTCCTTGAAAAATCTTCTGCCTCGGATTTTGGGGTGCCACTCCACCGAGTGGACTAGGCACTCGGTCGAGTGCCCCATGTGCGAACAGCAGTTTGCTTCGGACAGCATCGGTCTCGAATTTGCTTTAGTCTTAAAATCGATAATTTTGTTAAATCACGTTGAAATATGGAATAACTTATGCTCGACTTAATTTTTATATGCTCGTAATATGTATGCTAATACTACGAGATCAATTATCGGGACTTTTAGAGAAGGACGTTATAAGTCTTTCTATATTGAACTAGGACGAAATAATTCTGTCCGCGTTATAATGTCGTAATTAATCCTTTCGGACTATGTGACAATTATTTCGGCATCGACGGGTTCGTGTTAGCTCGATTTATTGACTAATTCTTTTAGACATAATATTCGACTACGGAGTCGATATCGCATTTCAAGAATAAACGTTTTATTTGTTTGATTAGAGCGAAAGTCGATTCCCTCTGCATCACGACATCGTTATTAATCCTTACGGATTATGTGATGTTCGATTTGCATCAACAGGTTTCGTTCTAACCTTGAAAAAAGGAATCGAATATGTTTAAGGAGGAATATTCGCAATCTCATCATGCCCTTGAGTGTTTAGGGCGGGGCCCCTCGAGAGGGCTCCACCACTGTTACAACTCGTAAAGGGATTAAAAGGGTCTTATACGATGTTCATCCTTAAACGTATTTGAATCGAGATAGTTTTAGAAAATTGATATATGTGCGATGTTGATGATGATAAAAACGCTATTGACGAAATAAAATAAAAAATAAGAAGAAAACGAGATGGAGAAAAGAGAAGGAAGAGAATCAGGATTTTTGTTGACACCTTCAACCTACATGCTTAATTATCTCAAAAACAGACTCGTATAGTAGTGGCTTAGGCATGGGAGCGTCCAGATGTATATGGGAGAGTTATGGTGTGTATAATTGGGAAGGGATTTGACGAGTTTTGCTCTCGGGTTTCCTAAAGGATTTCTAGAGGAAGGATCAGGATTATATGCGTGTATAGTTTGCCTAAGATTGCAGAATTTTCCCGTTGTGAATTGTGTTGAGGGAGGTGGGGAATTTATAAGAAAATACACCGGCTTTGGATAGAAGAAAAAGCCCGGTTTTTGATAAAAAAAAAAAAAAAAAAAAAAAGGAGCCACTTGATCGAGTGCCCAGTCTGATGCCAATTTCTGCGGGTTTTGTGAGCCTACTCGATCGAGTGAGCTAGTCCACTCGATCGAGTGGGTCTGGTCGGGTAGAAGGGTTACTTAGAGATAAAATTTTATCTCTAACGAAGAAGTTTAGTTGCTTGGATCTTTCTTGTAGCTGATTTTTGTAGTTTTTGAGTTGGAGTCAGACTTTCGAAGTTTGCGTGACTGATTTTTATGTCTCGGAAATGCCTTTGACCGGGGTTTGACCCAATCGCTATAGGATGGTTTTCCCTTGGTGTCTGTTTTGACCCAAATTAATCTTATTTGATTGGAGATGACCCACTAGGCCTTGATTTGAGGTTGATTTGGTGAGATCTTTACTCCGGTAAAAGCTCGCGCCAAATACTATTGATTCCGAGTCCAAAATCGAGCGTATTAAGTCATGTTTACGTCCGATCATCATCGGGTGTTTGTTGGAAACCGCTATAGACACTAGCAGGCAAAATGCGGGTGTCTACAGAGCCCCCACTCTGACTGAGGCTTGGACAAGGCGAAAGTCAAAGTAGCTAGTAGGTGAATCAAGGATTAAGACCTGGCAGACTTCCGTTCTGGTTGCTTATAGTCCATTAGACTTGCATAAATGGGCTCGCCAGCCATAAGATAGAAATCATACCTGAGTTCTGTTATCCGGGATAGCTCCGTGGGGACTTGTGTTTGAAGCCCTGGGTGTATCTGTATGCAGATACATCCCATGTTGGAGCTGGGCGGGAGCTTGTTTCTGAAGCCCTGGTTGTATCTGTTTGCAGACAAATCCCATCTCGGAACTACGCAGGAGCTTGTTTATGAAGCCCTGGGTGTGCCTGTTTGCAGACATATCCCATCTCGGAACTACGCGGGAGCTTGTTTCTGAATCCCTGGGTGTATCTGTTTGCAGACACATCCCATCTCAGATTTACGCGAGAGCTTGCCTACGAAGCCCTAGGTGTATCTGTTTGCAGACACATCCCATCTCGGAACGACGCGGAAGCTTGTTTCTGAAGCCCTGGGTGTATCTGTTTGCAAATACATCCCAATTCAGAATTACATGGGTGCTTTCTTCTGAAGCCCTGGTTGTATCTGGTTGCAGATACATCCCAATTTGCATGCACCACTTTGGTGAAACACCGTCTCACGCTGGGGAGATAAAAACTTGACGTTCCGTTGAGAAACACAAGCTGGTACCTGAAATGTTAGATATATAGGCAGAAATAGCAAAGATAGCAGATGGCAAGATAGCACATAAGAAATGCAGTTAGCATCTATAGACTGACTTTCGCTAAGGAAAGTGATTTTTGCTTATTATTTGAAATCGAAGTTTTGAAAGCAACTCACGTGCTAGGAGATAGGTTTTCAAAACTGGAAGGGGTAGAAATTTGCAGTTTTAATGGATTTAAATTTGACCTTGTCGAAAAGGATTTTTTCAAATGGCTAAGTTTTGCAAATTTCAAAACAAGAATTCGAATAGAGAGGCATACCAACAGACTCGACACTAGACGCGACAGGACGAGCTAACAGACACGACTATACTCTCGAGGGGTTGGACTGCGACTCGGTAGGGAGGTGGACCACCTACGATGACAAAACTCTTAAGTTGCGTTATTCCATAGCCTAGGCGAGTGGCAACACGGTCGAACATCGAAATGAGAAGGATATGTTATAGGGGAATTTCAGTAGTCTGTAATGAGACTGTTTCTGCAGAACTCGGCAGTAGAAGTGCTTCAGATTAGTGCTCTTTTTTTTTGGTTTCGGGGTACAGTCCCAAAGTGGGTGTTGCTTTGAATCCTGACAGATTCTCGTCTTCGACTTAGCCGAGTACTAGGACACACTATATAAATGTGGCTAGATTTTGAAAGTGTTTTTGATTTTATGAGGGAATGGAGGTCTTCTGCCTAAGAGAATCCCCCAGGACGACAAAGCTAGGTATTGAGAGCATGACAATGTTGTGACCGGAATGATGGTGCTTTTTGAATGTGTCTGCCTACGTATTCACGTGTAGTGAAATCAAACCAAGCTGTAGTTCAGTGGATTGAAAGATATGTTATGGTGCCTAATTTATTTGGGCTTTGTGTGTAGCTAGCCATAGCGATGGTGTAGGCTAGGTGCATTCCCAATGATGCCTTGATCAAAGGGCTATAATAGTTAGGATGTTGATCCTATGACTGTGAGCGTTTTCGGAGGTAGCCCCCAGAGGTGGTGTGACCTATGGGCATGTCCTATGTCGACCGCAGGTTGAGTTCCCATGTTTGGGGATAGTAACTGGTTTGGATGTTTTTGGAAATGTAATGCTAGGTCGTAAGTGGCTTCGATGTTTTGACATCTGGAGCTTGATTTTGTGAAGCTAAAGCTTCAAGGGTAAGGTATTGTAATGCGGTAGGAAAGGGGGAAGTCGAGTAAAAATGACTCGAACTTCGATCGGGGTAGGTTTGATAATAATGCGAGATCTGATTTCCATGTCTAGCCCTAATGGTTAGGGGTATCCTATGAAGCTTGAATCCTCAAAATTCCGCGCTGCCTCTTAGCCTAGGTCTCGAGAAGATCTTGAGGGTTGTAATGTGGGAAGGCTAGATGTGGTGTTAGTTGACCAGCTTGATTATCTCTCCCCTATTTGATGGTATCGGCATCGATAATTTTTGAATTGACCGTACCCCGGTCATGGGACTTCCACTTGAGTTGACTGTTAACCACAGTGATGGGTTTTTTGATTTTTTTTGGTTGGTTGACCTCTTAGCCCCGGTCATGGGATTCTTTATTTGAGTTGACCGTGCCCCGGTCAAGGGATTGACCGCGTATCTGGTCGAGGGATGTTGATCATGGCCAGCTCTTTTGTTTTGTTCTTTTGCTTTTTCCTTGGAGTTTTGATTATTTTTTTGTCCAACATTTTTCTCTTCTTTTTTTTTGCTGGTCGGACTAACGCCTAAGGTAGGGATTGGTCAGTCTTATTGGAGGGGTTTTTATTGTGGGAAATGGGCTTGCCTCCCGTCTTGAACCCAAACTAGAAGACTACCTAGATTTGTCATGGGATTCGATACCGCTCCCGCTAAGGGTAGTTTTGTGGTTTTCTATGTCAGTCATGAAACAGGTAAAGGAAAATACAGGTCTAAGTTTCCCGTAGTCATTATAGATGTGCCTATAATAGTCACGTGCATGTGCTCACAGTGTATGATGGTGTTCATCATGTTCTCGGAAACACATAAGGAAAGCATATATGAGAAATAGAAAAGCTGATTTTATTGAAATGTTAAAAGAGAACAGAATACAGATGAGTCTGACTCTGACTTTGACGTTGAAAGAAATAGTACGTCCTAGACTCGGACTCAGACTTGGACTTAAATCAAATCTGGACTCTTGGATGCATGGGAGGTAGATTGGATGCTTTGGTCATCGGGCCCTGTATAGTCCATGAGGGGCTTTGCAAGTGACACTGCTTCCATGACGGGTGTCCTCCCGGCAATCCGAACGATCCCACTACATCAGGACCCTTTCGACGTTGCACAAAGGCCATTACTTTACGTTCGATTTATCGTTGCAAACCCCAAGATACTATTACGTCTAAAAATTATGCAAGTCCACCACATTTCTTCTATTATGCTTGTTTGCAAATTTGGTTAATTTTTGTTTTGTCTTCACGAAAATCCCTGCCCTCCCTCTCTATCTATCCTAGGGAGCAAATATTATTAAAACATTTATAGCTCCCACATAAATAAGGAGTTCTACCAATATTTCCTTTTTTAGAGGACAAATTTTTACCACGAGAATTATTGAAACTAGCATATTGGAAGATTAATCGACCAAAATAACCATGAGCAGTTGTCGAATTCAGGCCTATGCAGTAATCACGAAGCTGTTCAAATCCTACTGAAAAGCCCACTAGAGATCAGAAATTGTTGAAGAAACATCGCAGGCGAACGGGAACCGACCGAA
Organism: Agrostemma githago; assembly: GCA_958450325.1. NCBI lineage: Eukaryota > Viridiplantae > Streptophyta > Magnoliopsida > Caryophyllales > Caryophyllaceae > Agrostemma > Agrostemma githago. The sequence goes on along the minus strand of OY288252.1, from coordinate 54,807,212 downwards.
TCACTATAGTAAACCATACCCTCCCCTTCGGCCTGAGCTGTATGAGGCAGAAACTCAATCAGCGGATGATTTGTGGTTAGGGGTGAAATGCCTTTTTTGAGGATACTCCCGGGAGCAGATCACCAATTTTTTTTTATAAATCAAACAATCGTATTAATTCTTATCAAAAACAGACAGGGAGATCTCTGAGATTGACCAGCCAGCTGGGTTGCGGCTTTCGCCCATTGCGGAAAATTCCCCACTGCTGCCTCCTGGTAAGTTCAAAAAACAAAAGATTTTTTCTTCCCAAGGAGCGGGAACGGCTATTCTAACCCTTCTTGGGGGATTCCATCCACAAACACAAAGTTTATGCTTGTCTCCGCAAATAGGGTTTTTAATAAAAACCTATTTCTCACCTGTTTGTAAGTTGATAAAAAAACATGTAAAAGATTGAGTGGGATCTGTGAGGTTGCTTTGAGAGGAAGTTTTGAGGAAAGAGAGAAAAACTGTCTTAACTGAACCAATGACTATTCATAACCTCGTTTTGTAACAATGTAACAAACAAAAGCCAGCACGCCCGCTAAATAGAAACATTAAACTAAAAGCCCAATTTATTCCTTCGGAACAACTAGGAAAACAACCAAAAATTGTGAGAAAGTCCTTTAATTTGGGAACTGGGAAGGAAGGCAATATTTGAATTTAAGGTCAAGCAATACGTGGGGTAACTCCCGATATAGCAGTAAAAGCAAGACGTTGTTAGCCTACCAAACACTTGCATGCTGCGTAGTCGCTTGTCTTATGAGTGAACCGATCCAGCCCTTGTTTGAGCCACTGGGTTGTGAATGAGCCTCTTCACTGCCTTTCCTTTCCGCTGAGTTGAGATAAAGAGCCTCCGATTTAGAGCATTACTTACGAAATACATTTGAAGATCCCGTAAAATCCTTGGTTTTCCTATTCCTCTATCCCATAGGTACAGGATTTGAATCAATAGAGAACGGGTACGTAGTATAACCGTCGAGGTGAAGTCGTGACCTACAAGATCAAATGGAACCGAGGTATTGACGGAGATTCTCAAATAGCACAGAACAGACTTCATGGAATTTCGAAAATAAAATCTCGTCTTAGATGAGGTGTTTCAGTTTCCAGCACTTTTCCGTATCATGCCCCCTTCCCATGTGGGATTGGCAGTAATATTCGGCTATCCATGCTTTGGAGCATTTTTCTGAAGTTGTGTCGGCTGTTGGGCCTATAGGTAGTATTAGGCCCTTCGAAACCAACCTTTGGAAAGCAATGGTGTAGGACATATCCAAGTGGGTAAACGACCTTTGTTTTGACCGGTTCTTGATTTTTGGGGAGGTGACTTGAGGGTTACCTCTCTCGGTCTTTCCATCTTGGAGGTATCAGATAGCTTCGTAAGAGTCTTCATCCTTCAAATGGCTTTCTTGGGTGATTGGTTGCCTTACCCGCTCTAGTTGTGTTAGACGGGACCGGGTTCTTACAAGATCCTCTTCGATGATGGCTACCCTCGAACTTAGGTTATCTAGGGCGGTATTGATTTTTGAGAAGATATTGTTAATGGAGCAGAATAGCATGAGCATACTCCCCTAGATATCTCCTTTTTCGACGGTGCGGGATTTATCGTGGTTTGGTAGTGTCTCGTTCGTTGGGTCCCCGATAGGAAGAAACGAAAGGTGTTAGAACTCGCTTAAGCTCGGTTTTGCGCAAGTGCAAGAGAAAGAGTCGAACTAGATACGGCCCGGGGGTGACGGGAATGACTAAAATTCTCGGATCGGGATACCCGAACGTTGACCTAGACAAAGTAACGACCGCGAGTTAGACTCGAGCTGCAGAAGGGTGAGTCCGAAAATGGGAAGACCGTGTTTGACCGCGTCACGTGCTCGGACCAACCGTAGTGACCTGACCCTAGGTGACTCAAGTATTCGTAGCATAGGTACGACTCGACGAAGGCATCATAAGGACGCTGGTGTAAGATGGACGTAAGGTACCCTTAGAGAAACCGTGATTGATCGCTCTACTTAAGGGTAGCCCCCAAGTGGGATCGAAGACTTTGTTAAGACTCGAGTGTTGGACGAGTGACCCTTAGACGTAAGGATCGCGAACCTTTTGTTATAGGTCTATGCCTTGTAAACGGTTGACTCGGCCTCGAGGAAAGGCAGACGGGGTAGGGGAAGAAACTTGCGATGTGAGATCGGCAGAGTTTCGACGCTAGAGACCCTCGACTTGACTCGAATAAGGACGGCCCTGGGATTAGGGTAGACCCTTAAGTTAAAGGTTTCTTGAAATGGGATGAATCGACTAACGGATTGAAAGGTGGGCGAAATTCCCTTAGGAAAGGCCGTGTAGACCGTCTTGTAGGAGGAAAAAAATCGCGTGGGACTTTCTAGTTAGGACTCGAGTGTAGACGAACCTTCATTTACGAGTGTATGACTCGTGTTGGTTCGTTATGCCTTTAGAATAAGGCAGACTAGGATGGGGAAGAAACCCCTGATGTAGGATCGACGGAGTTTCGACGCTATAGACCTTCGACGACCTATGAAAAGACCCGACACAAGAATTACAGTAGGTCCAAGAACAAGAAGGGTTTTGAAAAATGATTGAATTTTGAAAATTGAGAAGATGGTCATGAAATTGGCAGTGCGCCAATAGGAGCGGGTTTTTGAAAAGTTGAATATTTTGAAAATTTGAATATCGAAAAAAAGAATTTTCGATAATTTGAAAAAGCGAAAACGGGATCCCAAAGATTTGAAAATCGAAAATGGTATCTCGAAGATTTGAAAATCAAAATGGAATCCCGAAGATTTGAAAATTGAAATGGATTTTTTGAAAATTCGAAAATCGAATGAGGATCGAAAATTAGAATATTGAAATGAATAGCATGCCGGCTAGAAAATAGGCTTGTTTTGAGTCAAATCTTAAGTCTAAATTTCGACAGCATTCCGAATTTTTGGAAATTGAATATTTTTGAAAAGATGCATTTTTTAAAATATCGGTTTTTGAAAACGACACAGAAACCAAGTAGCGCATAGTCACGCAAGCATTATGACGACAGCATGTATGCTTTACACTAACTCTCGGTCGGTCGAAATAGGGTCTATACCAGTGCGGATGGCCTTTTCGAGAATCAGGACGGACTTCCTATGTCGAATTGATCTTAGAACATGTCGCGAAACCCATATGAATTAGCTATGAACACCTTGACATAACCAATTTTGAATATATCGCGATATAGTGGAACGTCGGTCGCCAGTACCGGCCCGGGAAAAGATGAGGTTATGCATGAACCATAAAACTAAAACGCGTATTGTACTAGTCGAACTATTTCTTTTCGAGTCTCATCCTAGGAACCCCGATGACAAGTGGTACATCTGGTATCCCCAGCGGAGTCGCCAAATTGTGGACATGACATAGGTCCACCCCGACGCGGCCACGTGCGGGTTTAGGGAGGCGAATGAATCTCATGTGAGATGGATCTCGGGTTGAAATTTAAATCGAAATGCAGTCACCACCGAACTTTGTGGAAGTTCGGGCCCATTTGAACCCACTCTATATCCTTGTGGGACGTGCACAGAGTACAGCCCATTTTGATTTCATAGTTTATGGGGTTCGTCCCTTTCCATTGCGATACCGGTACCGACATTATCGGTTACCGTGTATTGAATGACTCTCGTGCGCCAACGGTTTCGGACATCCGGAAGCCGAGGTTCTGAGTAAGGGGTGAGGGTACGTGTTGGGAAGTCCACAAAGGACACCCAACCTCGCCCGCACATAGCGGCCTTTACTAAGATATCGTACGTTTTTTGAATACGCGTGCTAGTAATTCGGTTGAAATGAAATGCAAGCAGTGTTTTAGCTAAACATGTGAAATATGTTTGATCTACGTCAATTAATTCATCTTTGAATTATGTCGAGGTTGTATTTAGCATGTAAGGTTCGTTTTAGTACAATAAAACAAACGACGAAAATAAAGCTTAAAACAAAAGATTACTCCCTCTCCACCACATTGATGTTCCCCCTTTGACTTGGCACGGTGATTAAGAAGAAAAATATAGAGAGGTATAAAGAAAGGTGATAAATTATTGGATGGGGTTTAAGATTTCAAATCACAAAAGTAACCAATAGGAAGAGAGTATATTTGATGAATAAGGAAAGTTTTGAAGTGGAAAAATCATAGTGGAGTTTTCTTTTAAGGAAAGTGGGAAAAATCATAGTGGAGGGAGTACAAGATACACGGGCGGAATACAACCCGGAAAAACAATACGACAAACAAAGTATATAACAATCGCAATATCAAAGGAATGTAAATAGATAGGATGATATAAGAAGACATGATGCACGGTCCTCGAAAAACCTTCTGCCTCAGATTTTGGGGTGCCACTCGACCGAGGGGACTACGCTCTCGGTCGAGTGCCCCCTGTGCGAACAACAGTTGGTCTCGAATTTGCTTTAGTCTAAAAATCGGTAATTTTGTTAAATCGCGTAGAAATATATAATAATTTATGCTCGACTTAATTTTTATATGCTCGTAATATGTATGCTAATATTACGAGATCAATTATCGGGACTTTTAGAGAAAGACGTTATAATTCATTCTAAATTGAACTACGACGAAATAATTCCCTCCGTATCACGACTTAATCCTTTCGGACTATGTGACAATTATTTCGGCAACGACGGGTTCGTGTTAGCTCGATTTATTGACTGATTCTTTTAGACATAATATTCGACTACGGGGTCGATATCGCATCTTAAGAATAAACATTTTATTTCTTTGATTAGAGCGAAAGTCGATTCCCTCCGCATCACGACATCGTTATTAATCCTTGCGGATTATATGATGTTCGATTTGCATCAACAAGTTTTGTTCTATCCTTCAAAAAAAGAATCGAATATGTTTAAGGTGGAAGGGTTACTTAGAGATAAAGTTTTATCTCTAACGAAGAAGTTTAGTTGCTTGGATCTTTCTTGTAGCTGATTTTTGTAGTTTTTGAGTTCGAGTCAGAGTTTCGAAGTTTGCGCGACTGATTTTTATGTCTCGGAAATGCCTTTGACCGGGGTTTGATTCGGTCGCTAAAGGACGGTTTTGTCCTTGGTGTCGGTTTTGACCCAAATTAGTCTTAGTTGATTGGAGATGACCCATTCGGCCTGGATTTGAGGTTGGTTTAGTGATATTTTTACTCCTCTAAAAGCTCGCGCCAAATACTATTGATTCTGAGTCCAAAATCAAGCGTATTAAGTCATGTTTACGTCCGATCATCATCGGGTGTTTGTTGGAAATCGTTATAGACACTAGCAGGCAAAATGCGGGTGTCTACACCTTTAAGAATAGGCTTTAGAGTTTTAAGTGTGTTAACCATTGCAAACATGGGCACCTCATCAATATCCTGATCCCAGTGTAATTTCACCTTTTCCTAGAAGGAAGGCTTTTCCTAGAAGGAAGTAGCTTTGCACCACATGTTAAAGAATTTAAAGTTCTTCTTATTCCTATCCACTAATCTAGCACCACTAACCACACAAGGGGAATGATCAAAAGTCCCTTCATGATGGAAATGAGCCACTAAATCAAGGAATTCCTTAGTCCATTCCTAGTTGACCAAAAACATGTATAATCTACTGTATTTCCTACTCCATGGTGCCTATTTGTTTGTCCAGAAAAAAAATTACCAGTAGCAGCGATATCGAGTAAAGAGCAGCATTCAAGGCAGTCAATAAAATTCTCCATGTCCTCATTCTTAGTTTGGCCTCCCAATCTCTACTCTTTGGCTATCACTATGTTAAAATCACCAACAATACACCATTGACCATTTATAATTTGAGCAAATTCTTTTAGACAGCCCCAAAGGCTTTTCCTGTCTACACCTTCATTAAAGGCATAAATCATTGTATGTAAAAGCTTTTTTGAGATGCCTTGCCTACCACATATGCATGGACAAACTGAGCATCCCAAACTAGAACATTGACATCAAACATTGGTTTCCATAGCAACCATACTCTTCCACCCTTGTGCAACTGCTGTTAGTGGTCAGACGCCATCCATCCAACAATTTGTGAGCAATTTAGATGCATTATTACTACTAATTTTAGTTTCAAGTAAGCCAAACAGACCTACATCTTGTTTATTCAAAAACTCCTTTATTTCTTTCTGTTTACTTACACTATTCCTGCCCCTGACATTCCATAATCCAACTCTAATCATGAGGCGGTTGGGGGGAATGAGGTTACCTTCTTCCACATTCATATGAATGATACTCTCTCCTGTTACTGCCTCTTTGAAAGATGTACTGGGACTTGCAGTACCAGTGTCAATTTGTATCAAAGGAGGATTATCAACCTCCTTGATTAGCCTTGGTTGAGGTCTCTTCTGAAGTGGTTTCCAAATTCCCTTAGGAGGAGGGGTACCATCATTGACAGTGCCTTTCCTGCAGGCCCAGGTCTCATGCCCAATACCCTTGCATTTTGTACATAAGCTTGGTTTCCATTCATATTCAACTTTCAGTGTGATCTTTTTCCCTTCTTCATCTAGGAATTTAACCTAAGATGGGTAGGTCTTCCCTAAAGCCCTACCAGTGTTCTAGCAAACCCCAATCTTGTTTTATCAATTGTAGCCTGATCAGCTCTAATAAACTTACCAGTCATATTGGCTATGACAGGTACGCATTTGCCCCAAAATCTTAAGGGTAAGGCATGAAGACATACCCAAGCAGGCACAATCTTAACATTTTTCTTCGTTAGATCAGTGTCAGCTGTCCAAGGCTTAACTATTAGAGGTTTGTTATCAAACATGTGATAACCTGCTTGAAGAACAACCTCTTTGCCTTTCATTTCTTTAAATATGACTAAAAAGATACCATTAGGCATGAATGATAGCTTGTCAATGTCATTTTGTTTCCATATTCGACATACAAAGCCATCTAAAACCTCCCAAGGAGGGCTTGCACCAAGAACAAAGCAGATAACGGCCTGTTCCCAGTACAGAACTTCCTCCTATGTATCCTCTTTGGAAAATTGCAGTAAAATCTCGTCATTATCGTGAACAACTTCTTCCTCAATCTCTACAGTTGTAGTTCCCTTGTTTTTGCTACGTTGGGTGATCCATGGAATGTCAGAATCTCCTTCATCATCATCAAAACTCAACCCTAGTATGAGGTTGAGTTCATGCATGGCTTTAGTACGTTGAGTTTGTGCATCAGTCTGTGGTTCTTTTGGTGTCCTCATTCTTTCTCTATCCTTGTTCACTAATGCTTGGTGTGATGTGCCTTCAGAGGATTGCTTAGCACGGGTTTCGGAGGCGAAATTCCGAACCATGGCAGCAGCCAGAATCGCCTACAAATCGCCTTATAAATAATGTTGTTTTTAGATTCGTGCGCAACTAAACAGTCTCCATCTCTTATGTTATCTTAATGACACACAAACAGAACCCGAGATCACCCTTGCTCTTTACCCCGCACCCCACTCGACACCAAGCCCAAAACCGCACATAACACTAGTTAGTATCGACATAAAAGAACATATTATCCTACCACCCCTTGATGGTATTCTAAGATTTATTTATTGTTTGTCTTATGTTGCATCTTTTGCATTTCATGTCTGATGGTAGGGTTTCGCCGCGCCCCCCACCGATCAAGTAGAGTCCAACTATACCTAACTAGTAGCTAGGGTAAGTCGGGTCGTGTCCACGGAGACGGTTATAGGTGTCTAGACTAGGTCTACCTAAAAACGAGGCTAAGTCACACAAACAACACAAAGACAATAGAATTGACAAACTATGATGGTTGGAAGTGATGAAAGTGGACTAACAATGAACTATGAATGACATAAACTAATTGGAACAACTAAGATTAACTAAACAAATGAACTAAAGAAAAGGATCGACTAAAGAGATAGAGAAATTAAATAAGGAAAGGAGTAGGGTTAGGTCGGGTTCATAAATGTAGTAGGATAATTGGGAGGTCAAGGGTATAGGTTACACCTAGTCACTAAGGTCGGTTTGCGCTCTCGCGCCAAAGCCTAAGTCCGCACTCTCGTGTCTAAGACTAGACACGAATACTCATGCAAAGTATTACCCAAAACACAAGCATTCAACCACAAATCGATTACAAGATGAGAAGATAAAAACAAGTATGAGAAGCATGGCCACTACAACTCAAACAAGCAATTCAACAAACACATAGAGTGCTCAACATGTGACTAGCAACAAAGATTCCACCTTTTCCCTTAATCAAACCCTAATTACCCATAATCCACACTTAATCCCCCTACTAACCCCACAAAGAGTCTACTCACTCATAATCAATCTAATACTAACAATGATAAGAGAAATCAACATAAACAACCAAACATTCATTAGAACAAACAAGAACAATAAACAATATGTAAAGATGGAAACTTGAAAGATTAACAAAGATTAAGAGAAAAGAGATTATACCAACTAACAAGCAGATAAAAAGATGAGAACTTGTATTAATAAGAAAAACCCAAATAATCTCCAAGGTTGTCAATCTTGGATGAATATTCAAGAATCTTCTTAATACAAGACTAATTAACTAGATTAATCTAAGATTAACAAAAGTTTAAAGAAAGATTAAGCTAGTGAAAGGAGGAAGTAAATCTAGGGTTTTGAATGTAGAGAGGTCTAAGACAGTCTAATGTAATGTAAGATGATTAAACAATACAAGGAAGGAGTATTATAAGGTTACAAGAGTGAAGGAGGATGAAAAGAAGAGGCGCGACTACAGCCCTCTCTTCCCGACCGGGAAGACTTATGGTCTCGGCCGGGAAAGTGGTCCCGACCGAGACAGTTCATGGTCTCGGCCGGGAAGGCCTAAACAGCAGCCTGCTCAAATGTGCACTCCTTCCCGACCGAGAGGGCACTTGGTCTCAGTCGGGAAGGCTCTGTAGGCCTCTAATAAGAGCTCTAAGGTCCCTCCTTGCTTCACATGGGCTTCCCCTTGATTCTCGGAGCTCGGGATCGAGTCTAAGGGGCTCGAGAATGGGTTCCAAGGTCTCGGGATCAAATCCAAGGCACCGAGTGATCGTTCCTTCTCTTCGTTGGCTCCAAAAGTATAGGAAACGAGTCGGAATCGTTCCAATTCTTCATGAATGGTCTTGGGAACCTAAAACGAACTAGAAGAAGTATAAGTAGCCCAGAAATCGCTCCAAAGAGCTATTTCACAAGGGAAAACGAGACCAAACATAACAAATTAGGCACTACAAACTACACTTATCAACTCCCCCACACTTAATCCTTACTCGCCCTCGAGTAAGCACCAACTAACTAAAACTAAAAGAAACTAGACTACTAACCGAGCGGGTATTAGCACCCTACGCCCTTTCAACTCACGCGAGTACACATAGAGGAAAAGTGCAATCCGCAAGGCAAGTAATGTCTTGCGACAAAACTGTGGATGCAACCGGACACAAAAACACACACACAAACAAAGATACAAACAAACAAGTAATCGGTTGCACCCAAAAGGAAATAAATACCGCTTCCCTCTAAAAAGCGGTGAAAGAAGCACCGGTTTAGGACTCATGGCAAGTGACAACGTTCCCAAGCTAATAACGCAAATCGAAATGGAGTAAACCCTAATAGTATGACAACAAAGCAATAAAAACGTTGGTAACTTACCTAGGTCCTCCTAACTTTCTAAGAACATACTAAGGGACGATCGGCGGGATGGAAAAAGGATGAACCACGGTGTTAGTCGACACTGTAGGTAAGTGAGACCCCGCCCCCTTTAGCGATGAGCCAAGAGGGTCGTCCCATGCCCAAAACCGCTCAACTAGTCCAAGTAAAAAGGTGGATACGATTGCAAAATGAGGGAAGACCGACCATTACCGCTATCATCCTTCCTAGGGACTCGGTCCTTTGGTTGGCTATTCACGGCAATAGTCAGTAAAAGGCTTATTTTTGAGGGGTGAGGATTCTTTTTGTGAGGTGATTTTCTTTGGCATTTTCTTTCTTTTGCATTTTTGCTTTGTGTGTTGCTATGCCATTTATTTTTCATCTTTTGTATTTTCTTTTTCTTGACTTTTTGTGCCTTTTCTTTTTCTTCATTTCTTTCTTTCATTTTCTTCCTTTTTCTTTGTTTGGCCTTTTGGCTAGATCTAAGTTGTAGGCATTTCTTTTTGCAACTAAGAAAGAGATTTCAACAGTTTGCAACTTTATTTTGTGGATATGTGTAGGAGGTAGGGGAATGGGTGAGTCGGGGAGCGTCCTTCCCTTCAAACCCACAAAAAGGTGGAAAACTTGGACTAATCAAACAATTTCAAACATGGTCACCTAAGAGATGGGACTCGGCAACCAAGGCCTTTTCACACCGTGGGTGGTCATAATGGTTAAAATGCAAATCCCGTAGTAAATCCCTAATAAGCTAGGTGGACTCAAGGTAAAGGACCAACGAAACTATTGATTTAGGGTCATTCTACTAGACTAAAGTCCAAGACTCGATTCATACTACTAGAAAGGGAAAGTAAACACTTGCACACTAGCCTCAAAACCGGGTTTTCGAAAACCTTTTTACACATAAGATACAACTACACATCACAAAACAAAGATGCGACAAAAACGAAAGAAAAAGAGACAAAGTCAACAAAACAAAGCAAAACAAAACAAGCACATAAAGAGAACAAACACCACCCCGAACTTCCAAACAAGTTACCCAACCAACATCAACTTTACAAAGCTCCACCCGAGCACACATCATCACAAATCTCCTCCAAACTCCACAAGAGACAAAGAAGAAAAAGGGATAAAAGATGTTACCGGATGTCTTGAAAGCCCTCCAAAGTTAACGACGATTAGGCGACCTACAAGGAAAAGGGGAGCAAAACACACACAACACAACAAGATCACGACACGACAACACAAAAGGAAAAGACACAAAAGAAAATCTTTTTGATTTTTGTGTGTGAAATTTTTCAAATTTTTAGGATTTTTTAAGATTTTTCGAAAAAAACTACGAAAATAAAACTAAACTACACTAGGATATCGCTCCCCCACACTTAAACCAAGCAATGTCCTCATGCTCGATCGTAGTGTATGGAGACACTAAAAAAGAAAAGAAACTACGAAAATAAAGCTAAAAATCAAAAAGAAAGGTGAAGAAAGGATAGAATGTGTCCGGCCGGGATATAGTCAAGTCACCATGCACCGAGACAAGAGAAGATATGGATGGGGGAAGAAATAAAAAGAAGGAAATAAAAGAAAATGGGAGGGGAGGGCTAGGTGTAATCAAGTCACCTAGCCCGGATTCCGCCTAAAACCGACTAAATCCTAACAAAAGGAAAAAGTAAAATCAAAGAAAAAGTGAAAATTCATGTAAATTTGGATTTTGAAATGACTCTCGATGTAGTCACGTCATCGAGAGTCGGGAGCAATGACTACCAAGGCCCCGAGGGTCACCATGACACAAAAGTGTACGAGGGGAAGGGAACAAACAAAGGAAGACAAACAATAAAAGACGGAAAAGAAAGGATAGTTGCCGTACCAATCGGTTAGCAACTCACTCGCTCCATCGTCTCATAGTTCGATGTCGGCACGTAGCTAGTCTTCGTCATTGCTATTCCTCTTCATTCTCGATATGGTTCCATGGTTGAAGTACAAAGGTATAAGGGTAAAACTCGGTGTAAAGTGAAGAGAAAATGAGGTGAATGTGTGTATAGGAAGTGTAGGGGTCATATGATAGGTGCAAGGGTAGGTAGGAAGGTTGGGAGGGGGTATATAGTGGTTGGGTGGGCTCGAATGTCGAAGAGAAAGCTAAAAGGGGAGCAGTGCATCATCCCGGTCGGGATGGATGGTCCCGGTCGGGATGGATGGTCCCGGTCGGGATGACACCCCCTTCCCGGTCGGGAAGACACAACAGAAAACTCGATTTTTGGTACCCTCATCCCGATCGGGATGGATCCTTTCCGGTCGGGATGGATCATCCTTCCCTTGTCGGGAAGCCCTCTTCTCGGCCGGGAAAAGTCTTCTAGCCCTTCATATCCCCAAAAGCTTGTCCAAAGCTTCAAAAACCGACTCCCTAGCTCAAAGTCCAAGCTCTATCAATAACCACTTCTCTCAAAGATTCATCTTCACTTCACACCTATCAAATAAGCTCAAAGCATCCATCAAAATCCCTCCCTCACATCACTCATCAAAATAACAAATTACAGGGATTTCACAAAACTTGAAAGAATAAGAAAGAGATATATACAATGAGACGGTTCTTTTGGAACTTCGTCAAACCAAGGATGGTGCATTCTTCAATCATTTTTCAACAACACTATACCCAATTCCATCGCCATCAAGAGCACGAAGCAACATCGAAGGCTCTCAAGAAATCTTCGATCAAGCTAGTGGTATACCAACCTCCACTCCAAGGATCATAACATCCTAACCTTGACGTTCCCGGGGCATCCCGATCTACTAAGTTCAATGGCTTGAACTTGTAATTGCGATCCTTCGGTATATAACCAAACGTCCATCTGTCTTCATGTGGCCCCAAGGGAGGCTCATCTTTCTTCTTGCCTTGCAACTTGTCTTCGATCTCATGATATGGGCATTCATCCGCCCCAAGCTCGGAATCATCATCTTCAATTCCATAGAAGTTTTTCTTCAAGCTTTCACCCGACTCATCCCCTAGATCGATGTCTTTCATGGCATGGATCATATTACAAGACTCATCATTAGTAGGCGAGGTGTTGCCTTGGAGGTCAAACACGAGCTTCTCGTCGCCTAGCTCAAATGTGATCCTACCGTTCTTTACATCAATCATCGCACCGACGGTATGTAGAAATGGGCGCCTAAGGATAATGGGAGTGAAAGCATCTTCCGGCATGTCAAGTACAAGGAAGTCGACCGGAATGAAGAACTTCCCGATTCTTAGTGGCACATCTTCTAGCATCCCCAATGGTCGATTGAGTGAACGATCGGCCATTTGGAGTGTAATAGAAGTACACTTGAGCTCTTTCATCCCAAGTCATTCACAAATGGAATAGGGAATGATGCTTACACTCGCACCCAAATCACATAATGCTCTCTCAATCTTCAAGTTGCCTATGGTGCACGAGATCGAGAAACTACCCAGATCCTTCAACTTGGGAAGTGTAGAACCTTGAATGAGCTCGCTCACCTCTCTTGTGAACGCTATGGTCTCTTCCTTGTCGACGGATCTCTTCCTAGCCAAGATTTCTTTCATGAATCTTCCATATGCCGGGATTTGGTTAAGTAGCTCTGTAAACGGGACACTCACATTCAATTTCTTCACAATATCTAGGAACCTGTCATATTGAACATCCACCTTGGTCTTCATTTGCCTTGTTGGGAAAGGCAACTTGATATGTACCTTGTCTTGCTCATTAGGGTTGGACCTTTCAAATGACATTTTCCCTTTACCTTTGTCTTTTCCTTGAAGTGTGGGAAGCTTGTCTTCATGGGGTTTCTCAATCTCCCACAAGACTTGTTCCTCCATTGGATTTCCCAAGCTTGAATTTTCTTGAATCGGAGATACAACTTCTTTCATTGCTTGTTGCTCAATAGGGGATAAGAGGGAGTCATAAGATGCACCACTCCTCAAGGTAATAGCATTCACACGCTCAAATTTCGTCGGTTCACCTTGAGGAGGTAGTTGCCCCTTTTTCCTTGAAGAGCTACCCTAAGCAACTTGAGCTATTTGGGTTTCGAGCATCTTCATATGAGCATCTCTTGCTATGTTCTCCTTTTGAAGATGAGCAAAGAATTCTTGTTGGTTTCTTAGCATCTCCATTTTGATTCTTTGCATTTCTTGATTGCTCCTTTGCACATCCAACATAGATTTTTGCATGTCGAAATCTCGAGGTGGAGATTGTGGATTGTGTGGAGTATCGGTGAGGGCTAAGGGAGTACCATAATCATGAATTGAAAACCGGCTCCTTTGCTTGTTTTCTTGTCGATTACCTTGAGATCCTTGTTGTTGTTGATGGTTCCCTTGGAACCCATGAGAGTTGCCTTGATTAAGGCCTTGAGTGTTGCCATGGTTGTAGTTTTGATGTCCTTGGGAGTGTTGGTTCCCTTGGAAACCACCTTGATTGAAGTTCCCTTGTTGAAACCCTTGATTGTTGTTAAAGGTACCTTGGTTATGTTGTTTGAAGTTGTTGAATGGCCTTAGGTTGCCTACATAACCTTGGTAGCCTTGGTTGTTGTCCCTTAAGGGAGGTGGAACATATGGACGGTGTTGTAGAGATTGTTGTTGGGAAGCTTGGAACATGTGAGGATATGGGGCACCTTGTTTGAACGCTTGAAAGGCGTTCACTTGCTCAATACTACCTCGACAATGTAGAGGCTCATGTCCAAATATCCCGCAAATATCGCATATCCCATAGTAAGATGTAGGAGATACAACTAACTCCCAAAGCATTGACTTGTTGAATTGAATATTGGTGGGAGGCACTTGCACTTTGACCTTGATCAAAATGGCTTTGGAGCTTTTTGTCAATAGATTCCATGTGGGTTTTTAATTGAGCTCCAAGATCAATGCTTAATTGTGTAATGGCATCGATCTCGTGCCTTCCTCCTCGATTCGCCTTCTTAGGCCTTGAGTATTGGGAGTTGTGAACCGCCATCTCCTCGATTCTTGACCATGTTTGGTCATCATCCACCTCGGTAAACCTTCCATTCGATCCCATATTGAGTATGGCCCTTGAGTCTTCATATAATCCCTTCCAAAACTGTTGAACTAGGAACCACTGTGATAAACCATGGTGTGGACAAGAACGGATCAAGGCTTCGAATCTTTCTCACGATTCATAGAGGATTTCTTCATCACGTTGTTGGAATCCCGTGATAGAGGCTCTCAATAGATTTGTCTTCTCCGGGGGATAAAATTGTTGGTAGAAGGCTAAGGCTAGCTTCTTCCAAGTATCAATACCAAGAGTCGCCTTGTCTAACCCTTTGAACCATTTCTTAGCCTTACCGATCAAAGAGAATGGAAATAATACCCACCGGATTTGATCTTGGGTTATTCCCGGTTGTGAGATAGCATCGCAATAATCCGAAAAGGTTTTCATGTGTTGATGAGAATCTTCGGTTGATAACCCACTAAATTGACTTCTTTCGACCAATTGGATGAACGGTGTTTTTGCCACAAAGTTGCCGGTATATGCGGCCGGTAAAGCAGTTGGACCGGGCAAAACGTCTTCCGTAAAGGTTGAATGAGAAGAGAACTTAGGCATTGTTGGATATGCGGGAGATGATGGTGTAGACGGTGTTGAAGTAGATGTAGAAGGGAAACTAGGTTGAGAGGAATGGCTAGAAGTACCAAAGGGATTGATGAAATTCCCTTGCCGTCTCTCGAGGTGTCTCGTTCAAGTCGGATCCTTGAGCTTGCTCTTCAATGGTATTGCTAGTACTTGGTTGAGAGGTTCAAACCCGATCAATCGTCCGTTGGCGAAAGGCTCTAAAAAGTCTCTCCGGCTCTGGATTGAAGAGAAAGAAGTCGCCTCTCCTCCTAGGCATGCACTACGCACTTGAACAAACGTTAGAACACCTAGTGCTTTATGGGCACTAGGCAAAGACAATAAACGAGCACAACGGAAGACAAAGAGAAAAGAAAGCTATAAAAACAAGAAAAACCTACAAAATACGCACAAGAGATAGAAGAAGAGCACAAGAAGGGTAACTAAGTCAAGCTAATAAGTAAACTAAGTCTAAACATGCACCGTCCCCGGCAACGGCGCCAAATTGATGGTAGGGTTTCGCCGCGCCCCCCACCGATCAAGTAGAGTCCAACTATACCTAACTAGTAGCTAGGTTAAGTCGGGTCGTGTCCACGGAAACGGTTATAGATGTCTAGACTAGGTCTACCTAAAAACGAGGCTAAGTCACACAAACAACACAAAGAGAAGAGAATTGAGAAACTATGATGGTTGGAAGTGATGAAAGTGGACTAACAGTGAACTATGAATGACCTAAACTAATTGGAACAACTAAGATTAACTAAACAAATGAACTAAAGAAAAGGATCGACTAAAGAGATAGAGAAATCAAATAAGGGAACGAGTAGGGTTAGGTCAGGTTCATAAGTGTAGTAGGATAATTGGGAGGTCAAGGGTATAGGTTACACCTAGTCACTAAGGTCGGTTTGCGCTCTCGCGCCAAAGCCTAAGTCCGCACTCTCGTGTCTAAGACTAGACCCGAATACTCATGCAAAGTATTACCCAAAACACAAGCATTCAACCAAAAATCTATTACAAGATGAGAAGATGAAAACAAGTATGAGAAACATGGCCACTACAACTCAAACAAGCAATTCAACAAATACATAGAGTGCTCAACATGTGACTAGCAACAAAGATTCCACCTTTTCCCTTAATCAAACCCTAATTACCCATAATCCACACTTAATCCCCCTACTAACCCCACAAAGAGTCTACTCACTCATAATCAATCTAATACTAACAATGATAAGAGAAATCAACATAAACAACCAAACATTCATTATGAACAAACAAGAACAATAAACAATATGTAAAGATTGAAACTTGAAAGATTAACAAAGATTAAGAGAAAAGAGATTATACCAACTAACAAGGAGATAAAAAGATGAGAACTTGCATTAATAAGAAAAACCCAAATAATCTCCAAGGTTGTCAATCTTGGATGAATCTTCAAGAATCTTCTTAATACAAGACTAATTAACTAGATTAATCTAAGATTAACAAAATTTTAAAGAAAGATTAAGCTAATGAAAGGAGGAACTAAATCTAGGGTTTTGAATGTAGAGAGGTCTAAGATAATCTAATGTAATGTAAGATGATTAAACAATACAAGGGAGGAGTATTTATAAGGTTACAAGAGTCAAGGAGGATGAAAAGAAGAGGCGCGACTACAGCCCTCTCTTCCCGACCGGGAAGACTTATGGTCTCGGCCGGGAAGGTGGTCCCGGCCGAGACGGTTCATGGTCTCGGCCGGGAAGGCCTAAACAGCAGCCTGCTCAAATGTGCACTCCTTCCCGACCGAGAGGGCACTTGGTCTCAGTCGGGAAGGCTCTGTAGGCCTCCAATAAGAGCTCTAAGGTCCCTCCTTGCTTCACATGGGCTTCCCCTTGATTCTCGGAGCTCGGGATCGAATCCCAAGGTCTCGGGATCGAATCCAAGGCACCGAGTGATCGTTCCTTCTCTTCGTTGGCTCCAAAACTATAGGAAACGAGTCGGAATCGTTCCAATTCTTCATGAATGGTCTTGGGAACCTAAAACGAACTAGAAGAAGTATAAGTAGCCCAGAAATCGCTCCAAAGAGCGATTTCACAAGGGAAAACGGGACCAAACATAACAAATTAGGCACTACAAACTACACTTATCAATGTCACTACTACAAATGAGCACTTGGGCCACGGCTGAATTCGTGGCAAAAGTGCTAAATTTTCATGGCTAAAGTACTTTGCCACGGAAATACCATCCGTGGCGCAAGTGGCCGTGGCAAACAAATAACCACGGGAAAAAAAAGCGTGGCAAGTATTGATTTTATTGCCATAGAGTCTCCCGTGGCTAGAATTAATTTTTTGCCACGGATTATCCTGTGGCGAAATATTTATTCCGGAGACAAAATATATAATAAATTAATCATATTAATAATCGTAAGAATTCTCTACCCCTATAGTAGTCACATCTGGGCGTCAAAGAGCCTTCCCAGGAGATCACCCATCTTAACACTATTCTCACTCAAGCACGCTTAACTGCGGAGTTCTTATGGTCAGCTACTAGAAATGAAATTGAACTTTATTGACCTAATCATTGAATTGAATTCTTATAAAGTGATTATTTTTTTTCATAAACTACATTTACTTTTGAGTAATTAATTTTTTTTTCCCAATAATTTACATGTAATGAGTACAAAATTATTATTCCGGAAAAAAAAAATTCGAAGATGATTACTCATGATTTCATTAATTTATCAATATTTTTATTTTAGTTTCTATTTTCCACGTTCTTTTATTGTTAGTTCTTTCGATATGTTTTTTTTCTTTTCGTTATCGGTCGTTAATTTATTTCATCAGTTTTTTATCCTCATTGAGTTTCCTCTTGCCTATTTCAAGTTTTATCCGAATTTTATTTTTCATTAAGTAAATTTTATTTCAAATTCATTTTTAAAAAAATCTTCCAAATAATATTACAGAACAGTTACCGACTAAAACAGTTGACGATAAATTAATTTTTGATTTTCTCACTATTAGTTCTTAATTATTAGATTTTCTTACTTGTATTTGTTAATTATGTGATTTTCTCACTTACACCTCTCTTTTTTGAAAAATTCTTTTGACTGGTTATTGAATTTAGGCACGACTTTCTAATACATTAATCTTTCTTCTAAACCAAACAACTTGAAAGACAATTAATTTACAAAAATAATTATTGTTTTCGCAGTCAAAGTTAATTCCATAACAAAATATAGACCGATTAGAATTCTTAAATACGAGTTTTATAAAGCGGTTTTTTCACACTGAAAATATTGCAAGAAAATCAATAATTTGGAAAAAATCATGCTCAGTCACTTTCTTTTTAAGTTTTTTGTCTTAAAAAGAAGTGTATTACATGTGAAAAAATTAATTAATTAAGCGGTAAAAATGAAAGAGTCTTAAATAATATTAGACATCTTAATGATGAATGATCAATCACATACTATTTTACTTTATATGCTATGTACGCTGCATTTTAGCTAGCATATATTACATTATGTAAATGTTAGTGTTCTTTCAAAAGTCATACTTGAGATTATAAAATTTTAATAAAACATATTGTTAGATTAAGAGAAATCAATTCCTTCAGAAATGATGATTAATAAAAAATCAACAAATTAGCCAACCAAAGTTTTCTTGTATTTAATTTTATAAAAAATCTATTTTTTTCTTAAAACTAAATAAAATAATACGAATTTTTTTTATAAATAAAATATTTTCAAATTTAATATTTTTTTTCTTCATATTATCTTTAGCTTTGAATTTTAATGAATTTTTTTAGATCAATATTTGACACTCGGCTTAACTTGAAAGTAATTTGATTAAAGTTTGGAGAACCATTAGGCACATGCGTTTATTACATCTGTGACAAAAAAATAAGTTTGCCACGGAAGTTAATTATATCGTGGCTAAATAATATTTGCCACTGAACAAATTCGTGGCTAAGTATATTTTTGCCACGGGTGTGGCATCTTTCGTGGCAAGAGTGATTATTGGCCACGACTTTAAAAAAATTCGTGGCGCAAGTGAATTTTTGCCACGGAAAAAAATGTTCCCGTGGCATATTTTTTTTCCCAAGTAGTGAATCAAATTTTTCCCGTGGCTAGGTAAAATTTAGCCACAAATAACAAATTTCTGTGGCATAATTCGTGGCGCAAGTGTCAATTTGTTGTAGTGTGTTAATCTCGAGATTAAGGTTGAGGTTTCCCATTTCTTACTTGTGAATATGTTCAATAGCATCCTGGGTCACATTCTTGGTTGTTTAGCCTATTATTAGGACATTTGAGTTGCGTTTAACCTTCAATCGACTTTTCTTGACCACAACTTTCTCACAAGACCTTACTTGCCTTGCGGAGAGCACTTTAAATGTTTCGGCATGAGTTGAAAGGGCGTACGTTGCACTAATACCCAATCAATTTTAATTTCCTTTTTAAATGATTAGATAACAAAATAATTGTTATCAATTATCTTAGTTTCCTAGTTTAAGTAGATAGGATAGAATTAGGAAATTACATTATTTAGTTTTCTAGTTTACAAAATAATTGTTATCAATTATCTTAGTTTCCTTATGATACTATAAATATATGTGTTTTGTAACACAATTAGATAGATTTAATAACAAGCTCACTTTATATTTTATCAATAACAAAATGACAGATACTTCCATTAGAAGGGAGGGTAGTGGAGTAACACAAACTAGTGGATCCGTCTAATGCCCCTAGAGTGCATGGAATGACGGCTGAAAGTAGATGAAACAATGAAACATATGGGGATCATCAGTCATTCGTCATCAGTCATTAGTTATCTTTTATATATTAAAGCAAGCACCATGCACAATGACGTGGCGCTGCTCTTTGTTGAGTATTTTGAAATACTCAATTCTCATTAACTCAACATTTGTATGGTAATTTTTGCATTGGAAGCTAATTATCCGTGCTTCACAATCCGGGTCAAGCAACCCGATCTTCGCAGTCCCACTTTCACACTCAATTAACGTGGCCAAAATTACATCCCAATTAATCCGGGATTAAACAACTTAAACCCTCATACAACTACTGCACTATTATAGAATAACATCATGATCAGTGATGTGGCACATGACCTTCAAAGTAAAATTCAACTTCTTTGCCACTACACCACTCCAATTTTTTTTTGTCAAAATTGTACTCCGTATAAACATAATACATATTGAGGGTCGTCACTTGCTTGAGTCATTCACGTTTTTAATTAGTTTCCTAATAAATAAATATTGAATATTTATTTTATAAAATATATAAATATTAATTTTTACCGCATGGAAAATATATATAATTCTTTTTTTTTTTTTATCAATTCTTATCTCAATTAAGTATAAATATTACGGGTAACCATTCTCTAAAATATATTGGTACATACAAAAGTATACAAAAAAAACGTTTTTAATTATTTTTGTAATTTAAATATTAAAATTTTCTTCTTAGGGAGTTTGGATATGACAAAATTATTTAATAAAACTAATTAATGTGATATGAGAATTGGAGTGAAGTTGAATGAATAAATAACAGACATACAGTACATGGCTAACTATGAATTTAAATTTTCTTATTTCTAAAGTATAATTTGTTTTCATTTTCCCTTTTTTGTATGAATTGTGTGAAACGACTATTTTACAAGTACTCATTTCGACGTCTTATGTCGTTATACTTACGGTATCTTCTACATTATTTATCATACACTCTTCGAAATTGGGAGAAATTCACCTACTCATGTGGGTTATTTGACTTAAATATTGAAGACACTGTAATAATCGTCTGCATCAAAATTCATTTCTTTTACGTAATTTTTAACCAATATCTTCTTTTCGTTCATTTTCATATGGATTGTAATTCGTCTTTTTGATCTAAAAAAACGCTTCAATGCCATGAATTTTCACGGGTATTACACTATTTCTCTAAATTTCTTAATTTAACAAATGTACCATGCAATAAAGTCTTTATGTTACACTGCTTATTAATTATCTTCGATATTTTCTAATGATAATGAAAACGTCTCAACCCGTGAATTTTCACGGGTTAGTACACTAGTTTGATTAGTTTGATGGTTGGCCATACATTTTTTTGCGCTAACACATGTATACTTATTTATCAATTATCACATGGGTTGCTGTTAAATGACGACGTATCAAAGGAAGTCAGTCAATTAAGCAGCCAAATTAGTCTACGACATTTAGGGATGGCAACGGACCGGATCCGCATGGATCCAGATCTAGATCCGCACCCCTAGTAGCGAATCCGGATCCGGTCCGGATCCGACGGATCCCAAAAATGCTGATCCAGATCCAGATCCGTCGGATGCGGACCGGATCCGCGGATCCAATTTCTTACTTAAATTCTACAAAAATTTTAATTAATACGTATTTGCGACCATATTAATTTTCATAATTTCACAAATAAAATCGAATATAAAGATTCGTAATCAAAATCAATAAACTAAAAGAAAAAAATTTTAGAAATAACCAAAAAAACACAAATTAAAGTTCTAATTTTTTATTATTGTTAATTTTTTAATAAAACGGATTTGCGGATCTGAATCCGGATTTACTTATTAAGATCCAGATCCAGATCTGTTTAAAAATAGCGGATCCGGATCCATATCCAACGGATCTCAAAATTCAGGATCCATATCCGATTCGTGTAGATCGGATATTGCGGATCCGGATCGGATTCCGGATCCGTTGCCATCCCTAACGACATTCAATGAATTTACCCAAATTTATGTCCTGTAATTGTATACGAAATTTCGGTTTCATGCAGCCACATCTATCGCGTTGTCGCGTCTCACCCACGGAGTATATTACTCCAATAAGTTAATTTATGGTAAGTTTGTAACTTTATTTGTAAGTATATGTTCCATTTTATTGGACGGAAGTTCATCAAAAGTTAGGTCAGTCATCAATTTGACAAAGGATAAAACACTGTTACTAGCTGCTCTCTCCGATTTTTTATATAAGTAATTCTTACTTTTCAAGAAGTATAATTCTCTCTTAAATATCTCTTAAAATTATCAATTAAACAATATCAAATGTACGAAAATAAATTTGATGCCGAATCTAATGATATACGACTAACTTTTATAATTTTTTTCAAAGTACTTTTGTATATAATTGAAAGTCAAATGTTTATCTCGTTAAACGAAACTACTTATATAAAAAATCGGAGTACTATATATCTGTTCAACTATACGATATTTATATTATATTAAATTTATTTTATAATATATTACATTTTAGTTTTTAAATTATGAATTAATTATTTTAGTTATTTATCAATCAATAGGACGTGTACTTTAGATATAGGAAAATGCTTTTGAAATTGCAAAAATAATGAAGACAATTGGATAATGTATTCAATGTTATTAAATGTGTATTTTAATGAAAATATTACCTACATTTGTTATAGATACTCCTTTCTCTTTTCAATATACCGTAAAATATGGAACATTTTTTTTAAGAATGGTGTATTAACCTCCTAAAAAAATACTACAGTAGTTATTGTGTGAAATGATCTCACGCCATGAAACGATTTTTTTTAATAAAAAACTCTCATTTTTCAATACTAAATTAAGAATTTTTGTACAAAATGAATCGTCTCACGTGTGACAGTGCCTTACCACATAATTTGTGAAACTTTTTCATAGGTAGTTTATTGGCATACTTCGTATGTGCTAGTATAGAATTCATGCATGTACGTATATGCAGTATCAGTATTTACAAGCCATGATATACTTTATAGCTTATTTAAAGATTTTAAATTGGAGATTGATTAATTTTTACATCTCTTAACTTTGTAAAAAGAAAATCATAAAATAATTTGAAATTTTAATGAAGTCGAGATAATTGGGTAAAGACAAGCAATAATTATATATTTAATGAAAATATTACCTTTCTAAAAATACTACTACTTTGTATATGTTATTATCATGATTCGAAACAGCCAAACTATCTCTTAAAATATATTCCGTACTCCATATATAAATTAATACTAAGAATTGAATAATCATATGATATATTTGTTCTTAAGATGTTTAATAAAAACAATTTAAAAAGAAAATTAAGCAAATTTTTCTCGTCCTTAAGTATTTTTTTTGTCAAAATTAAAGTCAAAAATAAAATAAAAATAAAATTGCAATTCAATGAAGTTTTTTGTTTTCACAAAGTTAATGACACTATATTAAAAAAAATTCAAATTATTTTCATAAACCGATTTCTTTGTCATTTTATTTTAGCATTAATATATGGCTATGAATAGGATGTGATCGAATTTATTCATGAAATGTTCTTTTATTTCTTTATTTAGAAATGAGTGTATTTTGGAAAAAAAAAATTAGTAAAGGTTATTTTAGTATATAAAGGATATAGGATTCCGACCCGGTAACCAACAATGGAGCTAGAAAAAAAAAATTGACAAACTTACTACTTTTCCATATTTGAGATTGCCATATTGTAAGTGTTATTCATTGTTACTCGTACTATATATATATAGGCATATAGCTCCCCACTATCGACCCGTACCAGGGAATTACAAGTGATTAGAGCTGTGAAATGGGTCGGTTGGGTTATACACTTATACGTATCACGGCTCGAGATCCGGCCGTACAGAGTCAGAATACGGGTCGATAACATGTCCTCAAAATTATAAAATATTACTTCGTAATATTTATCCGCTATATATATATATATATATATATATATATATATATATATATATATAGTGAGGATCCGGTGAGTCTCTCATCTTAAATGAGTCCGTCCCGCGATCTTAGACCATTGGATCTAAGAGATCCAAGGATTGTCATTCAACCACGTCCCCAACTAATTTGATGGATTAAAAAATATTCATATACGTTTCTCCCCTCCTAGTCTTCTACCACCTTGACTCTCATTCATTATACTATTAGAAAAAAAAAAATTCTTCTTACAATCTTCACTAATATTCAGAAAAGGCAACTAAAGATCTTCAGCTACTATTTTTTTGCTTCCCTATGTCAAAGAATGAAAACTAATAAATCGATGAAATTTAATTTGCACCATATTTTTTTTACAAGTTTTTGGTGTGATTGATGTTGCTACATAATTTTAAATTGTTATTTTGAAGTTGTTGATTTTCGATTAATTAGTCTTCGTCGCTATTTATTTTGTTGTTCTTCCTGTTTTTATGTCCGTCCATTGTTGTTTGTCGAAATCTTGCAATTGTTCTTTCATAGTTTACCACTTTACTTAAACAAAATTGTTAATTGACAATTGTCGTCATGGTGAAGTATGTACTTTGCCTTTGATTTTACTAGGACAATGAACTAGATAATGTTTCGAATGGTTTTTGTAAAATAACAATGTTATATGTTACAGTAACTCTGTTACGGTAAACTGTAACAGTGTTGAAGTGTTACAGTAACAATATTATTATAACTTACTGTAAATTACGGTAAACTGTAACCGTGTTGAAGTGTTACAGTAACAATATTATTATAACTTATTGTAAATTGTAACAGTGTTGAAGTGTTACAGTAACAATATTACTATAACTTGTAACTGTGTTACGTTAACAATTTTAATGTAATAGTGTTACGGTAAAAATATTACTGTAACAGTGTTAGGGTAACATACGAACTTCTTACAGTAACAATCAACGAGGTAACGATAAACTCATTGATGTAAATGACCCGCTTGAAAGTCGACTGAAAATGAAATCTGAATAGTATCGTCAACATATAGATATACACACACAATCACAGGAAGACGGTTACAAAATTGCAACAAACCACTTACAACACTATTAAAGTTTGCACCAACAACTAAAAAAACAGGAGAAACAAAAAATAATCTAAAAACAACCAATTAAAGTGATGTCACATAATATCATAAATCTGGAAATAATGGCAATAACATACGGAGTAATATGTGAACAAACATATACAATATATATGTGAAAAAGTGCAACCAATTCTACTGCTGCATTAGAATTCACATTATCCAACAATTATAATCAACTCACCTTAAGTTTTAAAAAAAAAATTAACTAATCAAAGCCCTAAAAATCAACATGAAGATATGCATATATTTTAATTGTGTTTGATTCAATCGATTTAATCATAAATTGTTGGAATCGTGTAGGCTAATAATGAATTCACCATTATTGATCTCGCTTGAAAATTAAATCTTCATATATGCTGCAATTTTGAAGTATTAATTGATTAAAATGGTAAAGAACGCATTTTGGAATTGGGGAAGCTGAATGGATTACGTTTTTTTTAAAAGATGGGAGGGACAAAAAAAATGAAGTTGTGGAATTTGCTCAATTTGGGAGAGTGTTGGCTGTTTGTGCTTGGGTGGATTAATAGAAGGGTCGATCTTAGTCTTTGATTATTGAATTAGATCTAACGGTGGAGAATCATGGGACGGACTCACCTAATATAGAAGGACTCCCGAGATGCAATTCCTATATATATATATATATATATATATATATATATATATATATATATATATAGGTTCATGTGAGAACCACTCCTTCAATGAGAACCATGAGAACTATAATATGAGCCATTAGATCATAGTGTTCAATCTCATTCGTTGGATCCTTCAAAATTCTTCAATCTCATCAATTAATCACAATTGCTTGAGCCTTCAACCCGTAAGGTCGTAACTCCTTCTCCTTCTACAAAATTCTTCGACCCGTAATCCTTTAATCCATAATTTTTCAATCGATCATTGAATCCGATTTTCAATCCATCAATTTTTCAATAGACTTTTTTTCAATTCATCAATTTATCACAATTGGTATTGAACCTCAGTAACCTAAGTAACTTTTAATTTTTTTTTTTAAATTAATTATTTTATGAGTTAACTTATTTGATTAAATTCATTATTTCATTACAATAGTAATAGTATTATCGTCAGCAAATATAATTGCAATAATCCTAGCTATCGTTTTTTTCTTCCAAATTTCCTCATTACTTAGGAGTTCATCTAAAATATTTTCCTTTAATTTCCTTTTGTACGGATTTTATATGGAATACAACACTTCTTCTTCAAGTCCTACTCGATTTAATTTTCTTTTTTTCAATTTTAGCCTACCATTTTCAATTTTAGCGTACCGTATCCTTTCTTAAATTTATTGTACCCTTTTTCAATTTTGGCGTACCCTTTTTAACTTTTTCGATTTTAGCGTACCGTATTCTTTCTTAAATTTATCGTACCCTTTTTCAATTTTGGCGTACCCTTTTTAAATTTCAACGTACCCTTTTTCAATTTCAATTTTAGTGTACCCTTCTTCAATTTTAGCGTACTTTTTTCAAATTTTAGCGTACCGTTTTTCACTTTTAGCGTACTATTTTTTATTTTCAATTTTACTGTACCCTTTTTCACTTTTATCATACACTTTTCTCTATTTTAGTGTACCCTTTTTCTATCAGTGTACAATTCAGTAAAACAAATCCGGTATACCTCGACGAGATAAACGAAGGAGCACGTGTAGCAGCGCCTTCGGATAAAATCCGTTGCGCGTTCCGATAATGCAAAATTGCACCATCAATCAACCCCCATTTCTCAGCCCTAACAAATCCGGTATACCTTGATTTTTTTTGCTTTTAACAAGGTATGCTACATATAGATTGCTTTCATTCCCAATTTAATTTAATTTAATGGGTATGATAATGGATTGTTCTCTGATATGCTAATGTATACACCTTAATTACGAGGTAATCTACTAATGCGACAAGGTAATCCAGTAATAAAAAAATCGGAAATTTTAATTCCTCCATTTGCTGAGGTAGGGAACAATGGTTAATGTTGCAAGTTGCAACCAATTGACCCATTAAATAAAGTGAAATGGGAACGATGAATTTGGGATGGAAGAATATTGAAACTTGTTAAAATGGGTTTACTTGAACGATAAATGTGTAACTTTTATTATTGATGGGATTATTGTGTGGAGTAATAATTGATCATGGGAACGCTAAATTTGGGATGGAGGAGTACCGAAACTTGTTCAAGTGGGTCACTTGAGGGAAGTATCCAAATAAGTGATAGATCATAGGCGTTTTTGAAGGGTTCGTGGGTGCTTACGAATCCTAATTAGTTTGATGGTGAAATTGGAGGGAATTTAAATTAATTGGGTTGTAAAGGGTTCTCATAGTTCTCACCATAGTATGAGTTCTCACCCGATCTTAACTCTATATATATATATATAGATTTAGGATCCCGTCCGAACCACAACTTCGGTGCGAACTATTGCTTACGGTCCGAACCACACTTACACTTCTTAATGTTCCACTTACACTTTTTAATGGCTCCACTTACACTTTAAAAATAGCAAAAAAAAAAAAAAATACTATATATAATAGTTCAACTTGCCGAATCCAAGTCATCAACTAACCGCTAATTGCCAACATTTTTCTTCAACTTGCTGGGTTTATCGTACGCTTTAATTTATTCATTAACTAAGCATGTCATTATTATTATTATTATTATTATTATTATTATTATTATTATTATTATTATTATGATCATGTATCAAGGAAGACCCTCGTACTCGCTCCAAGGTCAATCTTAGCTACTTCATCATATATACTTTCGTACCTCATACCTAACCTCCCCAGCTCCCTCCACATACACTACTTATTAATACTTGCCAACTAACTCAGAAAATGACATACGTATTTGATTCCTACATTTATTAATATAGACGACGTACTAATTTTTGCATAAACTCAGTATGCATATACTCTCTTCGTTCAAGTCCAACTTACCCGTATTTCTTTTTCGAACGTTCAAGTCCAAACTTTCCATTTTCATTTTAGTCATTAAAGAAGTGTAAGTAGTCATTATTGAAATGTAAATACTCATTATTGAAGTGTATGTAGCCATTAGAGAAGTATAAATAATTATTAGAGAAATATAAGTAGCCATTTGAGAAATGTATGTAGCCATTAAAGAAGTGTAAGTAGGCCATTAGAGAAGTGTACGTAGCCATTAGAGAAGTGTAAGTAGCTATTAGAGAAGTGTAAGAAACCATTTGAGAAGTATATGTAACCATTAAAGAAGTGTAAGTAGGTCCTAAAGAAATGTATGTAGCCTGGAGAATGATTTCATTCACCATCGAAATCATTTGGTTAAAAGTCACTAAACCACTGTACAAAACCCCAACCCTAGCAATTGACAATTCAATCTCGCTAAATGTTTCACATTCAATGCTACATAACTGAAATTCGAAGTAAAACATGTCTTTTCTCAATTGAAAGCTACGAATTAACACAATCTAATTGAATTATGAAGAATCTAACAAATGAAATGGAATCATTCCAATTAGAAACTTCGATTAATCGGCCTTTCATTAGAACACCACTAATCCCATTCAATTAAACTAACAACAACAACAACAACATAATCTATAACCAAATCATAACCGTTCTTCCAAACCGCTTAAACTAACCAAATCATAACCGTTCTTCCAAACTTTGATTAATCGGCCAAAACAATACGATCCATAAACAAGCATCGGGAACTCCAGCGGCGAATCATCGTCGCTGACTGCGGCGGCGGGAGAGGCAGCGGTAGTTGAGTGATAAGGACGTAGCGAGGTGGGATCGAGGAGAGATCTTGGAGTCGCGGAGGCAAGCTAACACGCCCGGGCTAAAATCAATCACAGAGAAAATCACAAACCTAAAATCGCAGATGAGATATTGAGAGGACTAATTGAATGATTAAGCGGCAAACTAATTGATCGAAGAATTGGAGAGGATTGATTGAGGAACAATTGATGAGAAAATCGAAACAGGTGAGAGTTGAATTGGGGAAGAATGACAATGAACAATATTTCCTTGAGCGTTGATTCGTTGAACAATAATAAGAATTGGCGAAAATCGAAACAATGCGTGTTTTTTTTTTTTGGGTTATTATATAGTTCGGACAGTTCGGACCGAACTAAGGTTCGCACCGGATCCCAACCCTATATATATATATATATATATATATATATATATATATATATATATATATATATAAAGTCGAGATCGGGTGAGAACCACTAACTCAATGAGAACTGTGAGAACCCTTTATTTCAGCCTTTTTTTTATTTTACGTAAAATCTAAATTGATCGGGTCTCTCTCTTTCGCCCCCTTCGCTAACCTCTGCTCCTTCGCCCCCTTCCTTCTCAATTCACCAAAAATTGAAGAACAATTTCAACAAAATTCACCAAAAATTCAAGAAAACGCAGATTAAGCCTCATTCATAAATTCAAATCAATTAAACGAGGTTTGTTATATAATCTGAATAAATTAGGGTTAGGGTTTTGATTTCAGTCGATTTCAATTTTGATTTGATGATTGATTTTAGTTTTTTCTTTGTTTAATCGTTAATTAGAGTGCTAGAATTGTTCGGTTCTTAAAAAAAAGGAACGTTGATGTACGGAGTATTACTGTTCTTCCCCAATTTGCGATCAACTGCCATTCCTTTAATAATAAACCCTTTTACTGTCATTCTTTTTTTGATGTTAGATTTTTCATCTATTGTTGTTGCGGTTGTTATTCAATTAGATTCAATGATTCGATTTCATTATATTTGTCCTCATTCTTCCTCAACCCTTTTTCATTCATAATTCTTTTCAACTTCTCAAACTTTATTGGTTTTTAATGGTGGTTTAGATCAAAAAAAGTTGTTGCTGTAAAAGGGTAAGTAAAAGGGGTTGTCTGATTCTACTGATTCGATTTCAGTTTTTTTTTTTTTTTTTTTTTTTTTTTTTTTTTTGTTGTTGTTGTTGTTTGATTGCCTGGTAGAATGTGCAACATTAGTGCGAATTGTGTAGCCGTTGGAATATTTTCCCGCTTGCTATAATACTTTGCACGATTGCAGGAGGTAGACTATTCTGTTGTGCTTTACTATTGTATTCACCAGCAATAATATCCCAAAAATCAGGATTCCAGTAATCTCCTAGTAGAGCACTAGAACGACCAGTAGAGTACGCATGTAAAACATCTTTTCCTTGTAACGTCAAAGAGTACGCTAAAATAGAAAAAGAATACGCTAAAATAGAAAAAAGGTACACTGAAATAGAAAATGAAAAAGGGTACGCTGAAATAGAAAAAGATACGCTAAAATAGAAAAAGGGTACGCTAAAATTGAAAAAGGGTTTCCTAAAATAGAAGAAGGTAATTCTTCACGATTTGTCACATTAATTTGTAGTAATTCTTCGCGATTACTACAAATTACTTAGGTAAGAGAGGGTTATATCATACCATAGCAAAACTTACTGAGGCTTGGCAAATTAAATTTTCTGCTTCTTATTATCGCAGGACTATAATGGATTCACAAATTGTTGCAACTGATACAAGTGATCCTCAAGTTAATTCAGTAGTATCCTATGCTTCTTCAAATGTGGTCATGACGGAACAATTCACAGAAGAAAATACTATTATATCAGACACAAGCATTGAACCGATAGAGGTTGAACCATTATTAACAATGATATTAGGTATATTTTGTATGTTAATTTAATATTTTGATTACATTCAATCTTCAATAAATTATGTATACTAAAAATATATGTTTTGCATGCACAGATGATGATGATGTAGCAGATGATGATGTAGTGGGAGAAGGTTCATCAACAAACATCGATAGGATCTTTGAGTGTCCCGATCATCTTAAGCCAACTATTGGTAAGGTTTTTGCGAATTTTCAAGCTGCAATTGATTTTTATGAAGAATATGCGAAAGTGAGTGGGTTTGTGTCGCGATTAGGTGGAGATAAAAGGGTCAAGGGTGTTATTACACATAAAAGATGTTTGTGTAATAAGCAGGGAGAATCTAATGCGACAAGGACAAAACAAAAGAGGCAACAGACTAGGACAGACTGTAAAGCAATGATTAGTTTTAAACGTCGTCCTAAGGATGAATATGAAATTCATCGCTTTGTTGAGGGTCATAATCACATGCCTCTCACACCTGTGACAATGGAACATATGAAGCAATCAAGAGAGTTGAGTATTGTCCATAAAAAAAATGATAATTGACAATTCGAAGGTTAATGAAGGGCCAACTAAAACCTTTAGAATGTTTAAGGAATATGTGAGAGGCTATAATAATATTGGTGCTTCATTAGAAGATTTTAAAAATTTTGGAAGAGATGTGAAAGAGTTTTTGTAACAAGCTGATGCTCAAATGCTTATTGAGCACTTTATGAGAAAAAAGTCAATGTGTCCTTCATTTTACTTTGATTTTGATGTAGATGATACGGGTAGATTATCTCAAATTTTTTGGGCAGACCCCATTAGTATTAAGAATTATTTGCTATTCGGGGATATGCTTTCATTTGACACTACATTCAAGAAAAATACCTATAAGATGATTTTTGAGCCTTTTACGGGGGTAGACCATCATAAGAGGTGTGTGACTTTCGGGGCGGGGCTCTTAGTTGATGAAAGTGCGGAATCATTTTCTTGGTTGTTTGAGCGATTTTTAGATGCTATGGGTGGTCGTTATCCAGCTTGTATAATAACTGATCAAGATTTGGGGATAAAAGGAGGAATAAAAAAAGTGTTTGGTAAGAAGACACAACGTAGGTATTGCATGTGGCATATATTGAAAAAAACTGTCTGATAAGGTACCATCTGCAATACTGAAGGATACTAATTTCTTGAAAGATTTAAGCGCTATTGTTTGGGGTGAGGATGTTGAACCGGCTGAGTTTGAGGAAAAATGGTCCAAAATCATGGAATCTTATGGATTGTTAGATAATGAATGATTGAAAGATAAGTTCAACATTAGGAAAAAATGGGTGTCGGCTTACTTTCGTGACTTGTTTTTAGGAGGTTTAATGAGAACCACATCAAGGTCTGAGTCAGAGAACAACTTCTTTAGTAAGTTCACTAATCCTAACTTGACACTCGTTGAATTTTGGATGAGATATGAGACTGCCATGGATGCTCAAAGATGGACACAAGCAAGATTGATTGCCACATCAAAGTACTCATTCCCTAAGTTATCGACTCCTCTAGCCTTAGAGAAACATGCATCGGAAATGTATACCCAAAAGATATTTTATGAGTTTCAAGAAGAGTTAAAGGAGGCTTGTTACACATGTGATGTTGAGGGCATAAGAAATGATCCAAATTCTAGAATTGAATTCATTTCTATCGTAGATCATTTGAGGAATCATAAAGTGTATGTGGTTACTTTTATGTCCGATGAAGAAAAATTGGAATGCACGTGCAAGAAGTTTGAAAGACATGGAATTCTTTGTAGGCACGCTCTCTTAGTTCTTAAAGGTCGACGACATGAAAAAATTCCTAGTCAATATGTAGCCGCTAGGTGGACAAAACTAGCTACTTGCCATACAATTTTTGACAATAATGACCAGTTGCTTAAGGATTGTAAAACTGTGGATGTGCAGAAAAACAAAATTGGGGAATTATGGTCTGAATTGTTTACTTGTGTCTCACTTGTTGAACATAATGAACCATACACTGATGAGTTGTTGGACATGCTTCATGGGTTCAAAGAAAAGATACTTGAAGCGGACATCAATGTAGATGGGAAGAAAAAGGACAAGAACGCGGAAATTGGAATGCTTTTAGGAACAACCATCCCTGATGAAATTGTAGTGTTGCCTCCAAAACAATGTAAGAACAAAGGTTCGGGGAAAAGATTGATATCACAAAGGGATAAAGCTGTGAAGGAGAGCAATAAACCGAAAAGAAGATGCAAGGCTTGTGGGGAAATGGCGAATCATGACAGCAGGAATTGTGACAAAAAGTAGCTGATACCAGATTTGGTGTACGTATTTTATGATTTAATACATACCTTTTCTTTCAATGTACTTTTATTATTTCAATGTACCCTTGAGAAATTGTTTAGCTGTTCTTCATCCACAGGTTATTTGCAAGGGAAGACACCAGAGGAGATAAGGAAGTCATTCAACATCAAGAACGATTTCACCCTTGAGGAGGAATGAACCACCCACCCTTTCGCTACAATGTTCATAATTGCATGATTCGAGTTGCTGTTTTTTTACTATTTCAAGTCTTTTGTCTTTTGTACTAGTAGATTATGGTAACCTTTGCTTGGTAACCTTTTGTGGCACAATTTGGCTAGTTATGGAAGTTTTTCCTTTCTTCATTCTAGTACGCTAAAATTAAGTAAAGGCTACGATAAAATAGAAAAAGGTATTCTAAAATTTAAAAAGGGTACGCTAAAATTGTAAAAGGGTACGCTAAAATTTAAAAAGAGTACGCTAAAATAGAAATTATAAAAAGGGTACGCTAAAATAGAAATTATAAAAAGGGTACGCTAAAATAGAAAAATGGTACGCTAAAATAGAAAAAGAGTACGATAAAAAACAATAGAAAAAGGGTACTATAAAATAGAAAAAGGTATTCTTAAATTTAAAAAGGGTACGCTAAAATTGTAAAAGGGTACGCTAAAATTGTAAAAGGGTACGCTAAAATTGTAAAAGGGTACACTAAAATAGAAAAAGGAATTCTAAAATTTATAAAGGGTACGCTAAAATTTATAAAGGGTACGCTAAAATTTTAAAAGGGTACGCTAAAATTTAAAAAGGGTACGCTAAAATTTAAAAAGGGTACGCTAAAATAGAAATTTTAAAAAGACTACGATAAAAAACAATAGAAAAAGGGTACGATAAAATTAAGAATAGAAAAAGGTACGCTAAAATTATAAAAAGGATACGCTAAAATTTAAAAAGGGTACGCTAAAATTTAAAAAGGGTACGCTAAAATTGTAAAAGGGTACGCTAAAATTTAAAAAGGGTACGCTAAAATAGAAATTATAAAAAGGGTACGCTAAAATAGAAAAAGGGTACGATAAAAAACAATAGAAAAAGGGTACGATAAAATTAAGAAAAGGCTACGATAAAATAGAAAAAGGTATTCTAAAATTTAAAAAGGGTACGCTAAAATTTAAAAAGGGTACGCTAAAATTGTAAAAGGGTACGCTAAAATAGAAATTATAAAAAGGGTACGCTACAATAGAAAAAGGGTACGATAAAAAACAATAGAAAAAGGGTACGATAAAAAACAATAGAAAAAGGGTACGATAAAAAACAATAGAAAAAGGCTACGATAAAATTAAGAAAAGGCTACGATAAAATTGTAAAAGGGTACGCTAAAATTGTAAAAGGGTACGCTAAAATTGTAAAAGGGTACGATAAAATTAAGAAAAGGGTACGATAAAATTAAGAAAAGGGTACGCTAAAATGGAAAAGGGGTACGCTAAAACTGAAAAAGAGTACGCTAAAATAGATAAAGGGTACGATAAAAGGTATTCTAAAATTTAAAAAGGATACAAAAATATTGTCAAAGGATACACTAAAATTGGATCCAAAAATAATTAACAAAGGTTTGTGAATTAGGCTTCTTGATTCACGACAATGCCAAAATCTAATTCTAATCTTCGAGAAATAATCAACCCGGAACAATTCTCTTAAAGAGTTGCAATCTTGTTCTTTTCCCATCTTAAGAGTTCAATAATTTTCTCCTTCCTATATGATTCCAAACTCTCACTCTGAAAAGAAAACAAAAAATATTAACTACCCGACTACCGTAAATAATACTACAAATTATTACTTGTATTAGTACCTTAAGATATTGCTCGCTCGTCCACTGAGAACTATTGTAAACAGACTCCAACCACTTCAAAACATAGGCTCTACAATCAAACCTATAAATTTTATATAAGTATTTGTATCCATTGGAAAAAAAAAGTCACATAAAAAGGGAAAATTTACCCGTTTTGTTGTTGAGGTACAGGAAGGGTTGAAAACTCGAACTTCTTTATCTCAGCCAACTTTGAAAAGTCCGGTTCTTCAACGACAATCACATCAACTGCACCAAAAACCTTAAACCTAGAAAATAAAAAATGATGATTAGAAAATACACCAAAATAACGATAAATAACTATCGAAACAAAAAAACCACATCAATCAATCACCAAACAAAAATATCATAAACAAGCAGCCATCAAAGACGGAAATACACCAAAATAACCCAAAATAACCCGTACTCTGTCTTTTTCAATACACCAGAAAACACAAAAAACCCACAAAAAACCAAGCATTCGGGAGGGTTGCATGATGAAGGAAGGAAGGAAGGCATTCGGAGAAAGCAGAGACTTATACTCCAGTTAGAATCTTGTGAAATTAAAAGAAGAAATGTTCATACCACTTCTTTGGCTAGCTTAATTCTGTTTTCTGGCCGTCTTTCTTGGCAAGAGTCTAGTATATAGTTCATCTTTTTCTTGAAATCACATATCAAAGCATACCAATGCACACCCGTACATATGGGAAAAAACACCTGAACAACAATTAAATTAGGTTAACATGCATTAGGAGAAGACAAAATAGACAGTAAAAAATGATGTGAAAGTTACAATATTTACTTTCTGTAATTTGGATTGATTTTTTCCTATATAATGAAGTTTGATGTAATTGTTGTGCATAGATTTCTTTTTCCTCATATCCTGAAATCATTAAAGAAGTATAGTCGGTATATATAACACACCAAACTGACATTCAAGGCAAAAACTTAATCCGACACATGAAAACACACAAACCTTGGTTGTTGTTGGCATATATAACACACCAGGTCTCTCATGTGTTACATAAATACCAAACAAATCAATAACCATGTCATATATCATTCGTCCAGCTTTCAAGCTGGAAAGTCCTTTCCTGGTTACTTGTAGCCATTCCGTATGAATGACTATTTCACTGAAAAACAAAATTAATGTTTTAACATATGATAAAGGTTGTGATGATATCAGTATACAATCAGAATATATGGAGGAATGAAAGAGGAAATTTATTCATTAACTTACTCATCATCCTTGTTGTCATCGACTACATATTCTAGAATCTCTTCATCAGATAATGATCTGATAAGGCGATCCTCTTTCACTGTCAATCTATTTGAGAAAAAGATTAGTTAGCTAAATAATGATATGATAAGTAGATAACAAACATGTGTATACTCTCAATAAAGCAAAACAATAATTATACCTCTCCTTGAAAAAATATTTTTTCGATTCTTCAATAACAAAAGCTTTCAACTCATTGCCTTCAAATGCAATTATTGAATAGCAATATTTCACACTAAGCCTTCTGACAACGCTCTCTGGCCCCATCTTATTCTATGTAGTAAAAAGAAACAATATAATTAAATGAATTCATGTGCATTGGTTCGGGCAAAAATGAAAAGGGTACGCTAAAAATAGAAAAAGGTACGCTAAAAATAAAAAATGGTATGCTAACTGACCTCTTTCAATCCAGCAACAAAATTTCTTTTGTCACCCACATAAATTTCCATGTGCCGCATTAAGCAAGTTCCGTTATCATCTTTCACATTTAAGTAAGCTTTCGGAACATACTCAAGTACTTTAAAATCATGATATCTAGGGATCCATGAAAAATGTGCAGCCATGTTAGCTTCTAATTGACGTCCCTGCAAAAAATAATAACATTTACAAATTAAATAAGAATAAAAAGAATATCAAATTATAATTAGTTTTTAAAAATATCAAATAATATTAAAATGTACCACATGATCAACAATAGCAAGAGATGGAATTGAATTTGATTCACGAATATGTATAACTTCTACTTTGGACTCCTTTGGAAGTATACATATCAATGCTCGGAAGCTTTCCGAGAGAATGGGATAAAAAACCATGGATACTTTGTCAAATTCAACACCGTCACAATTGACCTGTTTATAACATAGAAAAAGTAAGGAAAACAAACCTACACAGAAATAAAGAAAAGGGAAACTTAAACAAGGAAATATAAAGAAAAGAGACTTACACGAGTGTTGGCAGACAAATATAATCGGTAAGGAGAATTCTTTGATCTTAAAGACTCACGCTTGTTTAAGATTTCGCACCATACATCTAATATTTTATGCGAAACTTCATTACCACACATTAAAGTCTTCATATCAAGCAAGTTCAACTCAAACTGGCTTCTATACACAACCACACTGTATTTATAAGTAATTTTGTTAGTTTAAAATGAACTAAAGAAATAAAAGAAAGTACTCAATAAAAAATATACAGCCAATTACCTCCCATCGGTCTCCTCTGAAAATACATAATTAGCCACTTCTTTCTCAGATTGTGTAAACGCGGAGAAAATCATGATATTTCGCCGAATGTACGGAGATTTAAACACTGCTGAAATTTCTCTATTTCTTTTAGGCATGGCAGGCTGATTCGGAGAGGGCGGCTGATCAGGAGAGGTAAGGTCAATGTGCACTTGAGCAGACGTACCAACTGGAGTTTCAGGAGTTTTTAAATTGTGTTCAGCAATGTCCTTCTCAAGTAAGGGTAGATTATCAGAAGGATCAGAAGGTTTTCCCTCCTCTACTGGCGGTAAGTGAGGTGAAAGGGAAGATACCGGGTTCATCTCATTCCCAGATGAACTGACAGTCTGAGATGAATCTAGAAAATCATCATCAGAATCTAGCAGACGAAATCTTGGCATCATTGGGTCTTTTTCCCTTTTTACCTTAACATGTTTGCGCCTTTTAGGCATAACACCAGCAGCAGTAGCTCCTGCAGTAGTAGCAGCATCGCCAACAGTTGGTTTAAATGCATCTTGCAAGGCAAAAAGACTTTCCAAAATCTGTTCATTTCCCCAAAATGCATCATCGTCCCAATCTTGCTCTTTCCTATCATCCTCATCCACTTCCCCTCCAACAACATCAGCATCAACAGCATCATCTAAATCATCACTCTTTTGTTGTTGAGATAAATGAAAACCATCAACAATAGAGGACAAGAAAGAAGACATCTTACGAACAGCAATTGAATTTGGGAGCTCACTCATTGCCTCATTCGCACAAGCCTTGAAATCATCAAAGGCATCAGCAAGGTTTTTCGCCGAGGAAACTAGTTTGTTTACACAAACCTCGGCTTGGCTCCTAGAAGACATCTTTTGTTTTTCATTTTTCATTTTGTTGTTCATTTCAGTTGCACCAGTTTCATTGTGAGCAGCAGGCTTTACAACACAACCTTCCACATAACCTTCACCAAAAGATTTTTCCCTAAGTTCCGTCTTTATCCTCTCTAATATATCCTTCTTTGACCAATTTGCAAGTGTAGGGAATTGCCTATCACCGGACCTAACTTTAATGACAACTCTATCTAAATATATGAAAACCAAAATCATGACGGCACCTTTAAATGTTGTCACACGTCCCCCATTAAGAACATTCTTCTGCCACAATTGAATATTATTGAGCAACGAACCCAAAGTATAAGAACACCAGTTATAATTTGGGATTTGTGAAGTATCTGCAAGAATATTCAAAATACGGAAACCAAGAATAGCCCCCTTCACACCTACTAGGAAAGTGGAATTGAGAAATACAATGAAATTTCTCTTAAAATCATCTCCACCTTCCTTCTGGGACTTCAATTTGTCCAAAAGAACTCTTTTTGTGATTTCCTTATTATCAAATTGGTTTACCCAACAATCAAATATTTCATTTTGTACCTTCTTTTCAACAGATTTTATTCCCTTTTCAACGTTTAGAGGTCCCATCGGCATACCGGTTGCTAGATGGACATCTTCAGCAGTAACATGTAATGACCCATCCATTAAAGAAGAATTAAGAACATTAAAAGTTGACACCAGCCAATGTGCCAACTTACCGGGAACCTTATCGGTTTTCAATAAAAGCAAACCCCCGAAACCCATAGAATGAATATCAGATACTTGCCTATCTGATAGACCGCTTTGAACAAATTCAAACAGAAGACCGGGGGTCATCCTTGATTTGAATGATGCATCAGCTAATGTCAATGGTGTACCCTCTCGTTTTCCTTTTCCTTTTCCTTTTTGTACACCTAAAGAAAGGAAATGATAAGGATACACTAATCAGAAATAATATGTGAAAAATTACGACTAATCAAAAACACCAACAATTGTCATCAATAAAACTTCAATAAGGGTACACTAAAATTGGAAAAGGGTACACTAAAATTGAAAAATGTTACGCTAAAAATAAAAATACAAAGGGTTGGAATAAGGTCAAGTAATCCATAAAACTTCAATAATACCTTTTCGCACTTTACTTGAACCAGCATCATCCCCTGTTGTCATTTCATCTTGCTTTCTTTTCTTTGATCTGCTACCTACCATGCTACTTTTAACCTCCATGCTTGTGAGCAAAAAAAAAATCAAACAAAACAATTAAATAACATATATCATCGGTTTTTGTTGAGGATCATAAATTATTAGTCTCATATTAATATCCACAATTTCAGTTTCCCCATGTTCTTTAATTAAAAATCAACGCTAAAATTGAATTAAATTGAAAAAAACATGAAACACAACAAAACAATTAAGCAAAGAACAATAAGAGAAACCATCAAATAAAGAACATACCATCAATTTCAATTCCTAAACGCACAAAATCTCCACTTCCAAAGAGTAACTACGTCTCTAAAGTATCAAATTCCGATTAATAATCGTCGTAGAATCAAACAATTGTCTTACAGCAAGCAATGAAATATCGTCGTGTACTGCAATTATACAGCAAATAAAATGGTTTGTTTTGACTCAATTATGCCAACGACTCAATAATTTGTTCACTTGTTCGTTTTCACTCAAACTTCAAAGGTGGCAAATATCATAAAAAGACAATTCCTCATCGAGCAATTCACATCACATTCACATCACATGCAATTCCTCCAACGAATTCCGTCAAACAGTTTAGCTACATTCAATTGCAACGACTCGCAAACTACTCATTTTTGAAACACAATCGAAACTAAATTATCTAAAATTGCACGGATTAATCATATACTATATCACAATTCATATCATTTCTTCTTTCACAGAGGAATTTCATCAAACAGATAAGCTGCATCTCATTTCTCACCTTCCTTTCAAGTGTTCGGTCTAACTCGATCGACGACACTAGCTCACGCTCCAATACCTTCAATTTCCTCGCGAATT
Organism: Agrostemma githago; assembly: GCA_958450325.1. Taxonomy (NCBI): domain Eukaryota; kingdom Viridiplantae; phylum Streptophyta; class Magnoliopsida; order Caryophyllales; family Caryophyllaceae; genus Agrostemma; species Agrostemma githago. The sequence goes on along the minus strand of OY288252.1, from coordinate 54,767,017 downwards.
CCTCCTCCAATTGCTTCTGCTTCTAATCACACACATCACAATCAAACAAACAAAAAATCATCAGAAAAATTCAAAAAATCACACAGAATTAATAAAACGCAATCAATCGCACAATTCGACTAATCAATTCGAATTGTCAACATAAAACTAACCGATTAAAACAGCATAACGTCAAATCATCGACTAGTAAAACAATTTGAAATCAAATTAATCTAGTTTAGCAAGCAATAATCGACTAGTCAAGTAATTGCATGATGATGATAACGATTGAACTAACCGATTGAACTAAATTAAGAAGATTGAGTGAGTAATACCTAGATATTGCGAAGAAGATCGAGGAAAAGGTACGCTAAGCAGGAAGGATTTTGCGTGGAGAATGAGAGTTGGATAATGTTAGGGTTCAGTTAATCGATCGTTCAATTTGGGGGAAATTGGGGGAAATCGTTCAATTTGGGTGGAAATTCTTTCAGTTATCGAGGGAAGTTGGGTTTTGCGCGGTAAGTAAGGGGAAAATTGGGGGAATAAAATTAATCGGGGAAAGTTAATCTCATCCATTCACATAATAATATATGTATTCCAATCTGATGGTTGAAAAGAGTTCTCACAGTTCTCATTGAGTTAGTGGTTCTCACATGAACCTAAATCTATATATATATATATATATATATATATATATATATATATATATATATATATATATATATATATATATATATATATATATATATATATTTGAAATAATAATTACGGAGTAAAAAGTTGTGGAAAACTATTAATTTATAATTTATTATTAATTCATGGAGTATAAAAATATATAAAATTATTTTTTTGGATTTAAAATATTAAAATAAATAATTTTTTATACAATTTATAAATATTAAAATTAATAATTTTGATAACACATCATCGACCTAACAGTTGACCCGTTTGGGTTGAGTTTGAACCCTAAATTAATTTTGGTTTTATATTAAATAAAGAAAATGATTAATACAACCCTAAGGGTTGTATTTAAGAGATTAAAAGAGGAAATAATTTTTATATAGATGTATTAATTGCATAGATATTTGTGTAATTGGATTTCAATCCCTATATTAATACTAAATTTGAAATATTTTACTTCATCGATACTTAAATACAACCCTTATAATTGTATTTAACATTACCATCATGACTCGAAATATTTGAAACTTTAAAAAACGCACCGACAGGTTAGATGGTCGGGACGTAAGGTCTACAAGTGACAGAGCGAGCAAGCTTTAGTTGTTCTCCTTCCACAGAATCCACACCCACTCACATGGAGAGTGGATTTGTTATTGACTTAGGGCAATAGCAATGGTAGAAATTCCATATCATATTTTTTTATGGCCACATCAACCTACTCTATTACAAATGAAACTCATTTATTTTCACTCATTTAGGGACGCAGCTACTAGTAGGCCACCATGGCCATGGCCCGAGTCCTTTTTCAGGAAAAAAATTTTTGAGTAGGTTCAATTTTTTAATTTTTTTTTTTACATTTTTTTTTATAAATCTTCACTAAGACACTAATTACTCTATTTTGATAACTGATAACCACAAATCAGTAATTACGGAAACAAATTCCAAAACACAGCAATTATTTATACAACTTCCTAAAAATTTATATTTTTTCCCCAAAAAAAATTCAATATCATCCCTGAGTTTTAGGAATAAATGTGTATATAATGAACTTAAACACTGAATTGGGATAAATTGGTAACCAGATTACAAAAAAATAAAGACTTTCTGGAAAAAAATAAAGAACCCGAGTCACCCGATGAATAACAAATCAACAATAAAAAAATCAGAGTCCCAAATCAGCGGCCTTTTGGAGTCTGGAGACTGGAGTGCTGGTGGATGTGATCGTGTCGGACTGTCGCTTGTCGGAGTGCCGGACTGTCGAAGTGCCGAGTGCGGAGTGCCAGATCTTGGAGGAATCAATCGAGGAAGTCACGAAGAGTCGAAGAAGAACAATTTTTCTTGAATTTGCATAATCAGTAGTAGAAGGTAATATCCTAAAAACTACTTTATGATTTCTTTGTGAAAAAATTGATCAATTTGTTTAATTGTATCACTGAATTTGTATTAAAATAAAGGAACTTAGTATTTTTTAGCTAATTGTTTGTTTGTTTGGATATGAAATTCACTAAATATAACTTCGATTTGGGTAATTAATTGGGTAGAAATTAGTAATATTGTAGGTTGAATTTGGAATTTGGAAGGAAACTAAATTATTAGAGGAATAAAGGATGAGAAATACTGAAAGAGTGTTGAGATTTGAGAATTTAGACTACTGCCCATGGGACTATGGGAGTTGCCGAGTTGGGTAGAAATAATAAAATAAACAAATAATGAAATAAAGGTTGAAGTGTTAAGCATAAAGCATTGGATGTAGACATGTCAGTAGAAATAATCAGTAAAGTAACAAATTGACAATTGATTAATGCATTTGATAAAGTAGTAAGAACTTTCAACTCTGAGAAGGTGTATGAGAATAGTACACTGTACTGTTTACTACTGTACACTTGATATTTGATAAAAAAAAATTAGGAAATGACAATTCAGTGTGTAGAAGTGTTAAGTGTATAATTGATAATTGTTTGATTCATTTTAATTTTAAGACGGACATATCCATCATTAAAAAAACTTAATTGATTAAAATTTTTGGAACGACTAATCAATTTAATGGAGTATTCGAGATTTCGAGTACGGAGTAATAGAGTATAAATACATACTCTCTCGGTCTTTCCATCTCAGTCATTTGTTTATCTTTGATTAAAATACAACTCACAAATAATATAAAAGTAAACAAATAATCGAAAAAATAATACTCCCTCCGATTTTTTATTATCTTTCCCTTTGGTTTTGGGGAAGAAAATAAGGGTGTAGGATTGTGTGGTTCAAAATAAAAGAAGGAAGAGAGAGAAATGTAAGGGTGATTCTAGACCACATGTTGATGGCCCAAAATGGAAATAGGGAAGAAAGAGTGTTTCAGCCCAATAAGGAAATAGGGAAGATAATAAAAAATCGGAGGGAGTATAATACTATATTAACGAATAATAATGTCAATTTTATTTTATGTAGTTCATAATGGGTAAAACACCTACGATTACTTAACTCTTCAAAAGAAAAATGGGTGAAACTTCGACAAATGCGTCAAATGAACAATCAACGGAAAATTTCGGCCATATGTGAAATTAAATCCTGGCTTCGTCCCTGACTACTTCCATAATAATTTTTTAATAAGACTAATTGTTCTATTATTCATTATTTTATTCAGTTATGCACAAATATCAACTTATGCAGTTGGTTTTTTGTTTAAGAAACCAAGTTCATATAAGGAGCTCCTTATTTAGTGGAACAATGGATAAGGAGCTCCTTAATATGGAACTTCTTATTTAACCCCATTGCTATTGCCCTTATGGCTTGATATCAATCAACGTTGACTTTATTATTTTCTTTACCTTACATTGACTTATCTTTGTGCTAGACTAAGCATCGACAAAAGCCAATAACTAAAAAAATGTTATGAAACATAATATGTGGATGTCCATCGGGCCTTATAGTCCATTATGATGTAACCCTAGATGTACCATGTACTATATATATCCCCCTTGATGGGATGAATAAACACCTCTCTGATTTCTCTCCTTTATCTCTCTGGTTTCTCTTCTCTCTTACTTTCACCACATGTTATCAGCACGAGTCTTTAGCCCTAATTTTATTTTTCCCTAATTTTTTTTACTTTACGAGTAAGGTATCATAATTTTATATGATAACTGAGTTCGTATTTAGTTTCGATCTGTTCGTCAATAATATGATAGCCGACTTTTGGTGCGGTGATTCATTAACATCCAATCCGTACATGAGTAATTCTTACGAGTATATACCACAATATCATTACTAGCTTTTTTTTTATCGGGTAAGGAAAAAGAAAATTCAATCAAGTTTGCGATAGGGTTATACCTACGTTCTACGTGATTATACTATTAGATGGTGCACACAATCTACTATTCATACAAATACAATATGCAATACCTACTTAGCATGTTTTTTTTTTTTTTTTTTTGGTACGTGATCAAGGGATTTATGTTATTTTATTTTTCTACGTGATTATACTTTCATAAGTATATATCGCAATTCATCCCTAATTTTGATCCGTGATTGATTATCAAGAGGAAAAGATATGGCAAGAAGTCAAAGATATAATTTTTTTTTCTTTTAATAGAAGATCTTCTATGGATAGGTCTTATGAGACCGTATTATATGAATTTATCTATTTTGGAGATAATAATCCAATATACGAGTAACTCATATGAGGATACGATGTTTTCTATCCTTCAACCTTTTTATAAAAAGATGCTTAATTATTTTAATTTCAATGTTAATATCCATATGATGAATGCTCATATAATTTTGGACCCGAAGTTCCAAAGATATTTTAATTTATAACTATTAGCGGTGAAAATAATGTTATCATGCATGGTAACAAATATTTTGAACAGATCTTTCATAAAAGATTGTATACCTGAAGTATACACGATTATTTTGGGTGATAAATATGTTGATACAGCTGTCCCAAAAAATATGATATCGCGGAAATAAAGTAGCCTCAAAGGCATTGTATCGTGAAAAATATACTCCGTGTGAGTACGTACATGAAATTGTACCGAGATAAGTATATAAAATTTATACTCCGTGTGAGTAAAGTACATGAAATTGTACCATTTTCATATCAATTTCAAATTGAAATAAAATTATGTGGAAAAAAAAAGTACATAAAATTATACTGTATTTAATATCACTTATTGATACTACTTATTATTGTCCTGAAGACAAGATATCGTGAGGAGAGGTCAAGAGAAATCCTCTGAATTAATTTAATGTTCATCCGAAGTTGAACAGATTAATATAATATAATTAATATTGAAAGACGACGAATCTCTCACTAGTACAAAAACTACATTTGGCATATGGAAAAAGTTACGGTCGTAGTTAATAACCGTAGCCCAAAGTCCCTAGAGGAATAGGATTTATAAAAGGTTACGTTTGTTTAAAAAAAAATCGAAGCGAAATATTAAAGGCTTCGGTTGAGTTCGTAAACCGTAACCAAAAGTGGTTAGAATGGGCAACGGTTTTAATCAAGAAACTGTTGCTAAATATAAATGGTTTTTTTTGAGTTTTTAACCGTAGCTAGAAGTGATTCTAAATAGCAACAGTTGTAGTTAAGGAACCGTAACCAATTACGTTAACATAAATCGAAGTAGTAGTATATAAAAAGCTGCCATTTTTATACCATTAATCAATTAATTAATTAATTATTATTTTTTTGAGGAGAATTAATTAATTAATTAATACGGAGTATATTACTTGGTACTCCGTACTAAAATTTCTGAACTAGGTTTGAAGTGACCTTATATAGAATAATTCCCCAATTACACACATGATTAATCCTTAAATATACCAAAACAAATCCTTAAATATACCTAAATTACAAAATACATGACACCACCACCACAATTTCTTAATTACAAATAAAACCCACGAAACTCATCACTTCAATTCCCTAATTAAAAAATACATGAATTCACCCTCAATTCCCTGATGACATACGCAGGCCGAGAAATTCGATTGAGCGATTGATCATGAATTCATGCTTCGCCCTCGACAGTACTTGTAATCTGGCGATTCACCTATTCTCCGATTCCCTTCAACAGAATGTGATATTCGGTAAGTTTACTCGAACTGGGTAATTGACTTTTTAGATTTTAATTGTTGTTATTGTTGTTTTGCCGGAACTAGGTAATTGATGGTATAGATTTTAGTTGTTGTTGTTGTTGTTGTTTTGCCTTAATTGATGTTATAGATTATAATCGGACCGGGTTCGTTTTTGCCGTAACTCGCTCGTACTTGAAAAGCTTCTTTATTTCCTTCAAGTGTTGTTATCATAGTTGTAAATTTATTTGAATTTCATTGTTATTAATTTGTCATAGTGTATGTTTTCCCTAATTCAACTTGGACACTGTATTTTCTTCCGTATTGAATGAATTACAGTAGCTATTGAAGGAATGTCCTAATTTGGTTCATTCTTATTCTAATTTCTGTTGCAAGTACAGGTTGCATTATTTTGTGTATTTAAGCCTGATTACCATGTTTCAACTTGGTTCATTCTTGTTATAATTTCTGTTGCAAGTTCAGGTTGCATTATTTTGTGTATTTAAGCCTGATTACCGTGTTTCAACTTGGTTCATTCTTGTTCTAATGTTCTCTAGATTTTAGGTTCAGGTTGCGTCTAATCAACTGACAATATTACATAGCAATCTGGTTGCTTTATGTGTAGTCAGCAACCTGAATTAAATAAAAAATGCGGCTTGAATCAAGTACAAATTGGGCGGGTTGGTTTGGGTTTGGTTTGGTCAAGTCGGATCTCAGACTCTCAGCATCTCATCTGCGTTAGTTAGGGTGGGTCGGGTAGGGTCATTAGGTCTAATAAGGTTTTTTCTAACCTATTGCAGTAGAACTACTAACCCAGCTAGACAAGTTGAAGGCCTCACCGAATGTCATCATCATGACGACTTCCAACATTACTGCAGCTATAGGTAATCTTCCTTCTCTTCTCTATTTTAAAACGGGCATCATAAGTAGACATATAAAAAAGTTTACTTAATGCTATCAACATTTGTAAAACCTATATCAGTCTTTCACCATTGCTTTATTATATCTCAAAGTTTTCAACTCTCTCCATTTTCTGTTGTAGTATTGTTTCTGAATTCCGTCTTTGTCTGGTCTCTTCTCCTTAGTTCTCTGAAAACACAGCCCATTTTAGTTTCTCCATTGCCTTATAGATATTGCTTTTGTTGATATGGTAGATATCAAGGCTTACGTGGGGCCTCCTACTTTGCAAGCACGCTACGAAATACTAACATCATGTTTGCAAGAGCTTATAAGAACATGAATACTGAAGAATCCTCAGGTTACAGGTCTTTTCTACTCTCTTCTCAAATTCAGATTTTAGTATTATATATATTTTTTTGTTTCTAAATGCATTTGAATTCTTACTGTAGTGTAGAATGAGCCCCTTGAGATCCCGACATTTACAAATCCCAAGGAAAAATTTCAGGCATGTCAAATGCAAGATGTTCAGACTTCATTGACATTGTCAAGGCTATTATTTGAAGCTGCAGAATCATGTGAGGTATGACTCCTCCTCTACCACGTTACGTAGATCAGATCGAAGTACTTGACACGGGTGCATGCATGCCCAAGTGTCAAATTATTCTGGTTTTTTTATTAAAATAATGTGTCAAAGTGCCAAATATTTGTTTGGGTGTTGAGTTATAACAAAAGCTAACCTAAAGACTTGGAACTAGAGCTGCCAAACCAACGGGTTAGCCCATCTTATCTTGCATATCTGAATTTTGCCAAGTTAGCCCGATGGTTCCCGTCCCAAAGGAACTGTTCAGCCCGCCCACGTTTGCCAAAGAAAAAAAAGGAAGTAAAAAAAAAATAGTGTCGGACTGGGTTCATGCCAACATTTAATCGGCCTGGACACTGTCACGGATCATTTTAGGTTCAAGCGATTGCCTTGTCTAAACCCAGCTCGTGGCCAAGTCTAGTCGGGAACCTAACTAGTACCAATGGATTTGTAATCCGAGTCCTTGATCCTGAGGCACTCTTTACTTTCCAGCTGATAACTGATAAGTGTCTTGTTTTTTGTGCAATCGAATTCTCTCATCAGGATTTGAGTGGAAGATCGTTGAGAAAGCTTCCTTTTTATGAACGCGCTGCTGTGACCCATAACTTCAACTACGACCCTGGCTTGTGTGCAATGGTTACTATAGCTAAAAGCGAACGTTATAACTTTGAAAACTTCGTGATAATATCGACTATTGATTAGCTTGTGGTTAAATGAAACTTTTAAATGGTTGAAGTGTGAAAGAGAGGAAGATGCAAATTATCATGAAGTGCTCAAATTAGCCCGGATCAATGGTTGAAAGGGATCATTCTTTCGAAGATTGATTTTTTTGGAATTTTGTAAAAATTGTTACTATGGTTAATCGACGATAAGCTTGAATTGTTCCCGGGAATTTTTATATTTTTGGTTGTTGGTTTTCAAAAGCTAGCTACTTTTAGGTGCTATTGTTATGGATAATGTAAAACAAAATTTGGTGGTTAATAAAATTAGTTTCACGTGAATAGATTTTTTTTTGTTTTTTCAAGTGAGAAATGGCTTCGGTTATTTATTACAAACCGAAGCCTTTAATGTTGTTTTAGCTTCGGTTATAATCATCAGCCGCAGCCTTTTATCAACCTTTGGCTTCGGTTCCCATTAAACAACTGAAGCGAAAAGTAATTTTGGCTACGGTTCACGCAACAACCGAAGCCTTTACCAGTTTTTTTGCTTCAGTTCACAACCGAAGCCACAACTCATAGACTTAATGCTACGCCTTGATTTACTACGCCTATATAACCGTAGCCATATGTCCTTTTTAACCGTAACCATAAGTGGTTTTTGTACTTGTGTCTTTCAATTGGATAAGTCCATTCCCTGAAGTGAATGTGACATTCGATAAAGACTCCATCAGAAGCAGAAGTCGAGAACATGGTAGAAAATAAGCCAAATATTGTGGCCTTAATTGAGTCCAATGAAAATACGGCCTTAATTGAGCCTGATTCGGTCAATTAAAGTACATAACTCATGAAAATTCATGTGACCCTCATATACGCAAAGTTCGATATGAGAGGAAGAAAAATTATATACGAGTTGGAATTTTAACACGCACACTATGACCTGAAATTCATAGTGCTTACATATACTGAACCTATGACGAGAAATCATAGTGTTGAATTGTTGACCAATATTGAAACATTGACGTGAATTTCACGGTGTCTTACAAATTTTCGTTTTGCGTGTAGCAAATATTATTTTAAGTATCAAAATTAAGAATAAACTTGATGTTTATTCACGGATCTTTGCAAAGTATAAGATACTTTTAACAGTTGATATTCGTATCAAAATAATATAAACCATTTCCTGAAGCGAATGGTATTATCATATTCCGAGAAGGAATATTGACGGGTCTTGCCTATTGTATTAGACACCAATTGTGTCATGTCACTGTCATTTGCTATGGCCATATGACTAAATAAAATTAGTGTGCACATGATTGAATGTAGCTAAACAGAAGTTTAGTAAAATTGACACGAAAATATTAAAGATGTGACAAATTGAGGTCATCCGGGTTCTTACACCCGTTTGGATAAACCTGACGTTTATCTTGAAAGAATTTAATGGCGTGCTGATCAAACTCTCTCGTGTACCATTAAAATTATATTTAAGGCAAGACAATACACACTGAGATTTTGAGTATGTAAAATATTGGAGATGTAAATACTACTCGTAGTTGGATAATGGAGATGAACGTCCATATCCGATTGACCTTTAAGGCTTTAATTAATTACGTGACCTGAAGTCACACGAAATTTTACGAGTAGCCCATATAATCAGAGTTTACAATTTGATCATTATGTAAACATGATGATGGTCTCCTGAATGGGCAATTTCAATTTAGCACGTGAAAAACCAACTGCGTTAAGGTGAGCTCCCAAATATATTATTTTACTGAAGAGAATCAGTTGATAAAGTCTATGAAATATGAGACGAATTCTAAGGTGGATATTGCCCTTTAAATCTATCAGGTGATGATAGTTTTTACCACCTTAGGGGGAGATTGATAAGGATAAGCTGGTAAAAACAAACAAGTAATGTTGATCCCAACTGAACCAGAAGTTCAGAGACTTGTTTTGAATATGAAATACATCAATTAGAGGTTCATGAAATATGAATAATGATTCAATCATTGTTTTATGATGATGTATATGGTGATATATCAGCTTGATTACTTATCTTATTAAATATGTTATACATTGGAATTTATGATTTCACGATAGACAGATTCACCCTCCTTGTGGTGTTGTGATCTATAGATCAGTCATGGATAGTAGATGTACTGAACATTGAGATTTTTGCCAAATTTTCAATAATCACACACGATATAGTGTGAGGGTCATAGTCAGTTCATTTGTTATAAGAAAATGGCAAGCATGTACAGTTGGTACTCGTAAAGAGTAATGAAATTGAATGTCCCGAAGTGGCATAGATATCTGATGATAATAGATGGCCTACATAAAAAGATTGGTACCACATATATTCAGATTCAGATATCAATAATCAGTACTGATGATAAGAGATTATATCGATATATTAATTCGTGGAACCGAATAATAGTTGCGCGCATTCGACCCTAATAGGGATCTTATATAAAAATCCATTTTGATTGTTGACGTACAATCGATCTATGGTTAAGATTGAACTCATGGACTTAAAGTCCACGTATTGACATAAAGTTAATCCAATTATTAATATTGGTGGATATACTGTACAGTTTGCATTTGAGTCTCATGTGCATATAGTTATTTTATCATTGCATATTAGTTAAGATTACATCATTACATTAATTTAGAATATATACACTATAGGACATTGTTCGTATTACATGCATGCACGAGATTATTATTGTTATATATATTGCAGGATACATGTATAAATGGAGATCATACTCCTAGATTGATAAGCACTCCGGGAAGTAGCTTATATTATAAATAATCATCACATGACGGTGGTTGATCAAATTGAGTTCCTGAAGAACTCGTGATTAAGTATAAGAACCTCCGCACAGTGATTATGTTTAAGAAAAGCATTCAACATGAGAATTAATGTGAATGCACAATATTATTGTCTCAACTTGAAGTTTGAGCGTATGAGAAATCATACATGAATAAATTTATTGTCCTGTGAAAATACTTTATGGTCCAGAAGCGCCATAATAGTTGGAAAATAAGGTAGTGGAATGCTACAATAAGTATGTCAATCCGTACAATGACAAGAAAGATCAATTATTATTTAAGATAAATGGGATTGATTGATTCTCTTGAAGATCGATAATCAGTTAAGAAATAATGTTAACTACACTCTTTTTCCCTTCAACTAGGTTTTTGTCCCAATGGGTTTTTCCTAGCAAGGTTTTTAACGAGGTAGCGCTATAGACGTGTTAATACGATATAGTTATTATCATCATAATTTTTGATGACGAGACACATATTTAGTTATACATCAAAAAATCATGAATGACTATTGTGGACATGACATAGGTCCACCCCGACGTGGCCACGCGCGGGTTTGGGGAGGCGAATGAATCTCCATATGAGATGGTCAAATTGAAATTTAAATCGAAGTTGGAGTCGCCACAGAATTTTATGGTTATTCTGAACCGTTCGAGCCCACTCTATGTCATAGTGGGCCGTATACAAAATACGGCCCATTTCCGATGTCAGAGTTTATTGGGCTCGTCCCTTTGCAGTTCGATACCGATGCCGACTTGATCGGTTAATCGTATATTGAATGACTCTCGTTGCCAATGGATTCGGACATCCGGAAACCACGGTTCTGAGTAAGGGGTGAGGGTACGTGTTGGGAAGTTCACTAAGAATACCCAACCCCGCCCGCACATTAGCGGCCTCTACTAGGATATCGAATGATTTTTTAATACGTGCGTTAGTAATACGATGAATGATATGCAAACATTGTTTTCCTAAACATGCGAGGAATTGAATGGGTTGCTAAGTCGGTTTAATGCAACTAAAATTAACGTCAAAGTTGTTTTAGCATGTGAGATTCGTTTTAGTATAATAAAACAAAAGATGAAATAGATGTGAATTTGCTACAAAATAAACAAACGAGTTAGTATCGTTTTGTAAAAAAAAAATATAGCAAACGAAATAAATATACGAAATCGAGAAAATAAATATTAATCGGAATCTGAAAAATATTGCTAAAAACGCTGTTTTGTATAAAAAACGAAGTTCGAAAAATAAAAAAAAAAACGAGAAAGGCGCGTCGTGGCAGCCGGCCGCGCGGCTCGCCCGGGATGCCGGCGAGTCGCGTGTCGGGCTGATTTCGAAAGCGATTTTTTGAAAATTCGATGCTTTTATTAAATCGCGTACAAATATCGCATAATTTGTACTCGATCTAATATTTTCGATATTCGTTATATTCGATAATTGACTACGAAATCAATATCAAATACTCGGAATAGTTTTAAAAAAGATATAAATTTTAGAAATCGTTTCGTAGAATAATAAAATAAAACGAACGAAAAATTTAAAAAAAGACCCGGGTTTCAGGCCCGTGCGCGAGTCGCGGCTCGCGTGCGGGTTTGTCCGGTTTTCTATTTTTTGTTTGAAATTGCTAATTTTGATAAATCGCGTAAAAAATATGAATTAATTTGTATTCGATTTTATGTTTTCGATATTCGTCGTACCCGATATTCGATTATGAAATCGATATCGAGTATTCGGAATGATTTAAAAAAAAGGTTTTGTAAAAAGAAGTTTGAACGAAAAAAATGATGTAACGATTTTTAATATCGTCGAGATCTTAATATAATCCTTTTTGATACAATATTCGATTATAGAAAATCGATATCATATTTTTAAGAATGTTGTTATATGAAAATTGTTTTTGTAGTATCGATATTAGTAAATAATAAATAAAAAAGACGACCGACCCATAAAAAAAAATAAGACGGACGAGGAGGAGGAGAGAAGAAGGAGAAATCGGGTTTGGTACACCCTCAACCTACATGCTTCTGTTTACTAGGATCGGGGCTCGTCGGGACGTGGCTTGGGCACAAGAGCGTCGAGTGGATGTCGGTGAGTTGGTGGTGGTTCGGTTCGGGCGTGACGAGTGAAGGGTGTCGGGTATCGGGCCGGTTTCCTTCGGGTTTGTAATATCGGTGTATCGATGCTAGATTTTATGTTTACGAGTGTGTGTATGGGAATAATTTGTGATGCTTTTATGAATATTTGATCGATAATGAATGTATATTTAGATGCTAATTGATGTCTAAAAGTATGTGTGCAAGGGGCTATTTATAGGGAATTACCGACCTTGGCTAGGAGAGTTTGAACTACCGCTAGAGATAGGAAATATAGGAAGCTGTAAGGCATGAGAATTCCGCTTTCTTGTCAAGGAAGAAAGGGAACACGGCTGGAATATGCTGCTCGGCCGAGTATTTGCACTCGGTCGGGTGTCTGAATCGGTTTTCGGATAGGATTCCTACTTGAGATCGAATTCCATCCTTAAACGGATTTGTTTAATATTTTATGTTGCTGATTTTTTGTAGGATTAGAGTTCGAATCAGCCGTGTGAGGTGTCACGGCTGACTCACGTGCCTCGGAAATAATTTTGACGGGTTTTGACTCGGTCGTAAAAAGACGGTTTTACCCCTGGTGTCTGAATCGACCCAAATTAGTCTTATTTGACTCGAAACGACCTACTGGGCCTGATTTTGAGGTTGGTTTTGTGAGATATGTACTCTATAATGAGCCCAAGCCAAATGCCAATAATTTTGGGCCCGTTTCTGGGTATTTAAATCACGTTTGCGTCCGATCATCATTGGGTGTTTGTCGGAAACTGCTATAGACACCTGGTAGTCAAAATGTGGGTGTCTACAGAGCCCCCACTCTGACTGAGGCTTGGACAGGGCGAAAGTCAGAGTAGCTACCAGGTCAATCAAAGATAAAAACCTGGCAGACTTCCGGTCGGGTCGTTTAAGGTCCGCTAGACCTGCGTGGAGGGCCCGCCGGCCGGAGACAAGAAATGTACCTGAGCTGACGATAATAACTCCGTGGGGAACCGGACTTGTCGTATAAGTCTATGCCGCTGGGGAATTGTTTGCACGGTTTTGCTTGAGTCGTCCTGTATAATGATTTATGCAAAGCTTTCATGTAACACATTTTTAGGAGAAATGACTCGTGCTGGGGAACAAAAAATTTGAAGAGGATTTTTTGAATTTGGGAGAATTTTCGAAAATAAGGTATTTTGACTCTGAGAAGAACTAGGAATGCTCGGGATGACTTAGCTAGATCCTAGGAAAAAGGCATGTATGCTAAATCCCTTGGGATTAGGAATCCCAAAGTGAGGAGGAGAATCTGATTTCATGCTATAAATACTCATCTCCCTACTCACAATTTATTCACAATTCACAATTCTCTTTTCCCTTCAAAGAAAAACAAGCCTTGAGAAACTTATTTCTTCTTTTTAGAAATTCAACCATGGGTATTGATCGATTAGTCAGAATGTTGCAAGATTGGTCCCGAATTTTCAGAGATGCTGATAAAGTTATTTTAAACCAGAATGGCGTCACCCAGCTGTCCACAATTCGTCAAATGCAAGTGGATCGTCATTTTTTGGATGCTTGCTTATCCTATTGGGATGATACTTATCATGTTTTTAGGTTTCCTCGGGGCGAAATCTGTCCCCTTCCTGAGGAAATAGCTGCTGTAGGAGGGTGGAATCTCATTCTTCATCCCGCTATCCCCTTTTCAGTTCATGATCCAAGGAGGAAATTAAGAGAATTTTTGGGGCTTTCTCGTATGGAGGTGTCCCGTATGCTGGAAGGAAATACAGTCTCCTTGATCAACCTGGCTGAAAAATTTATGAATCCAAATGACGTTCGGGCCAGGCCGGCATATAGCCGTAGGGCCTTTACTTTTTGCATGCTTCATGTCTACGCTTTTGAAGGCCATATGGATTGGCTATCTTGTATGGGCCATGTCAGACTTCTCGCCGTAGCGGATCAAATGGAGATAGAGCATAGCCCAGCTTGGCTGATTACTGGGGAGATTATCCACGGCTTAGATAATCGTAAGAGGGATCCATCGATTAGGCTGACCGGTAGCACCCGACTTCTACAGGTAGGCTGATTTTTTCTCGATTTTTGCAATTTTTTGATTTTTTTCAATTTTCGATTTTTTTGGTCTTCGATCTTCTCGCGGTTTCCGCGGTTTTTTTTGTCGATTTTCCCGTTTTTCTCGGTTTTTTCCGATTTTTTTTTTTTTTTTTTTTTTTTTTTTGCGACTTTGACTTTTCACGATTTTGATTTTTCAACTATGGCTTTTTGAGAGGCTATCGATCTTGGATCCTCCTCTAGATGTAAGCCGATATCGTCCGAACCAAGTGATGACAAGAAGACGGACCGTTGACTTTTCTCGTCTTACCACCCAAAAATTCTGGGACGAGTTGTTGTCTTTCCATGGAAGCCCATTGATCCGTTGGACCGTACCTTGGTGGCCCATTTACGTTTGGACCGGGTTAGAATTGCGAGATAGGGCTCGTTATCAACTGATCCTATCTTTTAGGCAGACGATTCATCTTTATCCCGATCGCATACTTAGGCAATATGGTCGGGCCCAGAGAATTCCGGAAGTTGAAGCGGTCGTGAGTGAATCTACTCAGCCAACGGACATAATGTGTGACACTTGGGCGCAAAGATGGTATACCCGACATACTTGGCCCGTTTCTAAAGCTTCTCCCTCGATCTGGGTATCGGATTCCTATACGAAGTGGACTCTGGCAGATTCTGCTAAAGCCCGTGCTGCTTTAAAGACTGATGAAGCCTTTGACTTGCTGCGCCGAGAACAGGCTAAGGATAACCGGGGCTTCTTTGATGATGGCGATACCCCGGCTACGATGGTCCGATTGATGTCAGGCCAGAAAGGGAAGGCTAAAACTTTGACTAAAGGGTCCAGCACTAAAGGTACATGGGGGAAGACGAGCCCCCAGACGGACTTAGCAAGGAGACTCGGTCCAAGACTGGCAGCTAAGGACCGACTTGGTCCTCGGGATAGACTTCCCGAGCACGTACGAGCTCGGATCGAACCGGTGCAGGAGAAACCGAAGTCGAAGAAGAGGGTTCGAGCAAAGGAAGTTCCACTTGTGATTAGGGAACATTCGCCCCCACCTCGTCGGCCTCGGGATCCGCGTGACCCGAAAGATAAGGGGAAGGGAAAAATGTACGAGCAGTCTCCTAAATTTTAAGTATTACTACTATTTTTGTGTGATTTATTTTTGCGTGAGGCATTTTTTTTTTAAATAATAAAAGACATATTAGTGAAAACCGTTCCTGTCTTTTCGTTATTGCAGTGGTTGTACCCTTTTGAGGGGTTGCCTACGTATCCACGATTAGTGGAATCAAACCGACCGTAGTTCAGACGTAGAATTTTGCAATTTTCGAAACACATCCAGACTATTAGTTCGAGATGTGCGACAGTAGGATCAGTAATCCTAACTTATTGACTTGCTTAATTTTTAAAGGTTTTATATAAAAAAGGTAAACTTTTAGCAAATGACATTGAGATGAGGTTAGGGGTAGTAGCGCTTCAACTGGTCCAAGTTGGTTGGGTTGACAAATTCGTTCCCATCCAAGTCTGTCAGCATTACGGCTCCTCCTGATAAAACCTTCTTTACTAGATACGGTCCGGCCCAATTAGGTTTGAATTTTCCTCTTGGGTCGACTGGTAGCAAAGCCCGGACAGATTTTAGGACTAGGTCGCCCTCTTTGATATTTATGGGCCTAACTCTTTTGTTGAAAGCCCGTTTTATCCTTTTTTGATATATCTGGATGTTGTTAAGGGCTCGAGATTGTCGTTCGTCCAGAAGAATCAACGAATCGTATCGGGCTTGGACCCAATCTGCTTCAGGTACTTGACTTTCGAGTAAAATCCTTAGAGATGGTACCTCAAGCTCGACCGGCTGGACCGCCTCCATCCCATATGTCAGATAGTATGGAGTTGCTCCGGTCGCGGTGCGGATTGATGTTCGGTACCCCCATAAGGCGAAAGGGATTTTATCGGGCCAATCCCGGTAATCATCAGCCATCTTTTTAAGTATGGTGACAATTGTTTTGTTAGCTGCTTCTACCGCTCCATTGGTTTGGGGACGGTAAGGCGAAGATGTATGCCTTTGAATCTTATATTTCGCTAGCAAAGTAGCGGTTTCGGCTTGGAAATGGGTCCCGTGGTCACTGATGAATTCGTGCGGGATCCCGTATCGGCATATAATTTTATCTTGGATAAATTTTGCTACGTGCTTGGCGTTCAAGACACGATATCACTCGGCTTCAACCCATTTAGTAAAATAGTCAATAGCCACTAGAATAAAGCAGTGACCTCCCGTCCCGGAAGGGTTCACTTTCCCGATTATATCAATTCCCCATGTTGAGAATGGCCATGGTGATGTCATAGTATATAACAGGGATGACGGCATATGCTGGACGTTTCCGAAAATCTGACAGTTGTGACAGTGCTTGACATATAACTGACAGTCGGTTTCCATGCTATTCCAATAGTACCCGAGTCTGGCGATTTTTCGAGCTAGCATATGAGCATTCATATGCGGGCCGTTCTCACCATCGTGTACCTCGGCCATGACCTTTTTGGCCTGTGTTTTATCGATGCATAGGAGTAAAGCCCCCTGTGCCGTCTTTTTGTACAACTGTCCATCGTCCGTGCGGATGAACTGAGTGGCCCATCTTCGTAGGGCTTTCTTGGCCCGGTTTTCAGATCCCGGAGGATATTCTCCCGACGTCAAGTAGGTAAGAACAGCCTGGTACCAAGGTTCTGGGTCAGTTATTTCGATGTCTAGGATAGCGTTGTTATATGCCGGCTCGGACCGTCTTTCGACGCAAATTGGCATGCTGGTTAGGTGTTCCGGGATATTCAGTAAAGATGCTAGTTTGGATAGCGCATCCGCAAACTGGTTTTCTTCCCGGGGCAGATAAATGTACTCCACCTTTTGGAACTGTTTTTCGAGAACCCTTACTCGTGCTTGGTAAGCTACGAGATTTGCGTTCCGAGTTTTCCATTACTGGAGTGCTTGATTAATGACTAATGATGAGTCACCGTGGACCCGGAGGTTCGTTACTCCTAAATCAGCGGCGGCTTGCAACCCGTGAATGCATGCTTCGTATTCGGCTGCGTTATTAGTCACGTCGAAGTCTAACTTGATGGATAATGGGGTGTGCTCCCCTTGTGGTGAGATTAGTAAAATCCCGACACCAAATCCTCGAAAGTTGGATGCTCCGTCAAAATATAGATCCCATGTCTCTGTGTCGGTATGGAATATATCTTCGTCAGGGAAGGCCCAAGTATCGGTGTGTCCCTCTTCAGATACCGGACTATCGGCGAGGAACTCGGCTACTACCCGGCCCTTGATGGCTTTTAACGGTACGAACTTGAGGTCGAACTCATCTAGCATTAAAGTCCATCTAGATATTCTACCATTGAGGATGGGCTTTTCAAACAGATACTTGATTGGATCCATTCTTGATAGTACGTGCACTTCGTGGCTAAGCATGTAATGTCGGAGCTTTTTAGTGGCCCAAAATAGAGCTAGACACGTCTTTTCGAGCATCGTGTATTTGCATTCGTACTCTAGGAACTTTTTACTGATGTAGTAAATGGCTCGTTCTTCCGAGTCGACTGTCTGGGCTAGCATAGCCCCCATGGCTGTCTCGGTCGTTGTCAAATATAACGACAAAGGTAAGCCGTGTTGAGGAGGCATTAATACCGGTGGAGATGACAGAATCTCTTTGATCTTATCGAAAGCTGCTTGACATTTGTCGTCCCACAGTACCCGTTCTCCTATCTTCAGGTTTTTTGAAAATGGGCTCACATACCATGGTTAGCTTCGAAATGAACCTGCTGATATATTGGACTTTCCCGAGAAACCCCCTAATCTCCTTTTTGGTTTTAGGCGGCCGCATCTCGGTAATGGCCTTGATTTTGGCTGGGTCAACCTCGATGCCGTGCTGGCTGACGATATGGGCCAGTAATTTGCCCGATGTTACCCCGAAACTGCATTTTTGAGGGTTTAACCTCATGTTGTATTTGCGTAGTCGGGTGAAGAACTTCCTAAGGGCCGGAATATGCCTGCTTCATTCTTTGGACTTAACGATCATATCGTCCACGTAGACCTCTACTTCCTTATGCATCATGTCGTGCAGTAAGGTAGTGGCGGTCCGTTGATAAGTGGCACCGGCGTTGATAAGCCCAAATGGCATAACAGTGTAACAGTAAGTCCCCCAAGGTGTAGTGAAGGTGGTCTTACTCATGTCTTCTTTTGCCATTTTGATCTGATTGTATCCGGCGTACCCGTCCATAAAGGATAGAAGGGCATGGTCGGCCGTGTTGTCCACCAATATGTCGATGTGTGGCAAAGGGAAATCGTCTTTCGGGCTGGCCTTATTAAGGTCCCGGAAATCTACACAAACTCGTACCTTTCCGTCTTTCTTGGGTACCGGTACGATATTTGCGACCCAGTCTGGATATTCAGACACTTGGATAAAGCCCGCTTTGAATTGTTTGTCAACTTCTTCTTTGACTTTGAGAGACCATTCGGGCCTCATTCTTCGGAGTTTTTGCTTTACCGGCTTACACCCGTCTTTGATGGGTATACGGTGTTCGGCTATCTCCCGGTCTATTCCCGGCATGTCTTTGTAGGACCATGCGAAGACGTCTTTGAATTCATGGAGGAGATCTGTGAATTGTTGCTTCTCCTCGGGGTCTAGGGATAAACCTAACTTAAGTATCCGAGGCTCTAAAGGGGTTCCTACATTGATGGAATCAGTTTCTTCGATCACCGGATCTCGGGACTCCCTTTGTTCGAGTTGCTCGACTAGATGCTGAGGTAGTGGTACCTGTTCGTCGGGTTTCTCAATGTCATTGCAAATAAAGTTTTTGAAAACGTTTTGAAAATAAGACAAGTCGTAAGCAGAACGGTTATCGTTATTATTGATGGAGAGCTTTGAAAATAGCTCAAAGAGAGCAGCCATCTGATCGCTGGTCAGAGGCGGTATAGGGAGTGCTCTCGGGACAGACTCCGAGGCTCCCGGAGGTGCGGCTAAAGGAAAAGGGGGTACAGACTCGACCCTAGTACTGGACCTTCTAGAACTAGACTCAGACTCCGACTCTGACTCTGACTCGGACTCGGATTCAGACTCGTCGCCTTGCATGTCTTCTTCGCCGGTACTGAGCTTGTAGACTCGACCCTCGCTGTCGGTCAACTTGATCATCTTCCTCCAAGTCCTCTTTCCAGTGTCAGCATCTACTTCAGAGATCAGCTTGGTTGGATCGAACTTGCTGCTATGGAGGATCAGGTTCACTAATTCCTCTTTAGGAGTCGGGATGATCTTGCTTTCCCCGAACAAGAGCTCCAGCATGGGCTCAGCTTGGTTTGAGTCTTCTTTCGATTCGGTCTGGATGAGAGCAAAGATATCATCTGGGATGAAATTGACCTCAGGATAGGTTATAGTGGGCTGGTAAAGGCCCGTCTGGACAGCTCCGAATACCGGAGTGACAAAGTGATCGCTCAGTCTTGGGCTGTAAGGGTCCAAGTAGGTACCCTTGAGAATATTGCAGGCCTTTTGGATGCCGGCCCAGACCACATTTTACGGGGTTAAGGCGTACCCCAAACCGAACTTCGAATCTTCATCGCTTAAAACATCGATGATCTTGCCAGCAGGGAGACCAGGCCTTGAAGTAGCCCCCGGTAAGTAACCCAAGTTTTGCAGCATTTTGTCGATGCTGGTTGTGAAGTAGGGCCTAAAGAGATACTCTGAATCGATCATTCCCACGAAATTGAATCCTCGCGGGTCGATTGAACCAGCCGTGTTGCAGCTTGACACGGCTATTGGGGTAGCTTCGAGGGTGATGACCCCGTCTTGTAAAGGTAGTTTGACCTTTCTGTGAAGAGTGGAGGATACGGCTTTAACCGCATGGATCCAAGGCCTTCCAAGTAGCAGGTTGAAAGATGAAGTGACATCGATCACTTGGAATTCGAGCTCTTTTTCAATTGGGCCAGTTATGATGGTTAGCTTAACGGCCCCAGCAACGGATTTTGGGCTTCCGTCGAAAGCCTGGATAGTTTGTGCAGTAGGAAGATAGTCAGTCTCGGTAATGCCGAGAGCCTTTGCAGTCCTTAAGGGAAGGACGTTCACAGCCGACCCATCATCGATTAGGGTCATGGGTAGATACTTGCCTCGACAAATCACCGTGATGTATAGGGCCAGGTTGTGGGTGGCCCCAAATGGTGGCAGATCAGATTCAGAGTAGGTGATAAGTGGGCCTTCTCCTTTGGGCTTGACTTGAGGTGAGGCAGGATAGTGGCTACCATTTCAGTGGGGGTAACCGACGAGTCTACCTTGATTTCATCGAGAGCCTTAGTAAGTGCTGCCCGATGTTCTTGAGAACTAACCAGAAGCTGCCATATGGTAAGGTTAGTTCAGACCCTCTTTAGTTGCTTGACTAGGGCCGTGTCGGTGTCTGGCTCTTCAAGTATAGAGTCCGTCTTGGCGAGCTCAATGACGGATTCCGGGGCCGAAGATCCGGCCGTGATGACATGAGTACCGGCCAGGGCTTTGGTTTTGGCCTTCCGGATCTCTTCCGCCATGATGGGGACAGTCTCCCCCTTAGCCAGGTAAACATCGTCCTCATCATCATTCCATATCCCGTTGATTTGGGGAATGAAAGGGGAAATGAGATGAGTGCAATCGATTATTTCTCCAGTAGAAATGGCGTGAGTAGCAAGAGGGTTGTTTTTGTTACTGGGCTTATCGCTGGGTAATGGTATCTTCCCACTCTCGATCAGGTCTTGAATGAGATGCTTTAGCTTCCAGCATTTTTCGGTGTCATGCCCGTTGCTTTGGTGATAGCGGCAATAGGCCTGAGCGTTGTAGCTTTTGGACCATTTCTCGACAGGGACCTTTGGCATTGGGCCTATAGGTTGGATCAGGCCTTTGGAAGATAGCCTTTGTAAGGCGTCGGCATAAGTAGTCCCTATGTCCGTGAATACTCGGGCTGGAGTATTCTTTTTGGTTGAGGTGTCTAGCAAATTAACCTCGTCGAAGATGCTTCGGGCCGCACTTGTAGTTGCGGGCTTACCAGAAGATGAACTGGTTCCTTGATAACCCTTTGTAGAGGCCTTAGTAAGGCTCTCTAACCTTAGATCGTCTTCGATTCTTGTACCCATCTCGGTTAAGGTGGCGAAATTGGGTATGATAGCGTACCGGAGATAGATCCGGTAAGATGGGAGGAGATTTTTCACAAAGGCCTCCACTAATACCTTTTCGCTGGGCTTGTCGACCAGCTTGACACTTTCGGCCCTCCACCTTTGGAGGTATTTGGTAAAACCCTCCTTTGGCTCTTGGGCCATGACCTCGAGAGTACGCATGGTTGTTTGGATTTCTGCATTGTCGGCGTAGTTCCGAGCGAATTCTGTTGCTACCTCGTCCCATGATTTGTATTTTTTGAAGTCGAGCTTATAAAACCAAGCCTTCGGGTGCTTCTCTAACGAGGAAGCGAACAGATGCTTGAACATGTCGGACTTGACTCCTTTTAGGGCCATAAACTCTTTGAAGGCCCGGATATGTAATACCGGGTCTTCGGTTCCGTCGAACATCGGGAGGCATGTCAAGTTGTGATTGGCAGGGAGTTGGTCGGTCAAGGGAGAATAGGTTCGAGCATTCTCCGTATGGATCGAATTGTGGGTCGACAAGTGGACCTGCTCTTGTAGCTTGAGGACCGCGCTAGCCAATTCGGCTAATGGGCCCTTAGTTTCATCTTCATCACTCGGCCTATCCTGTTCTATGGCGCTAACCCGGGTAACAATGGCGATCTGGTCGCCCCTGATTTGGTCGAGTTGTTCTTGGATCTTGGCCAATGCGGTGTTCAGTTGATCAATTGAGTCTTTAGTCATGGTTCGGGTGTGAGGTGGCCTGTCTGTAAGAACACCACGTAATCAGCGGCTAGCCCAAATCATAGAACTAAAGTACATCCCGAGCAAGGAAAAGGGAAACTAGAGAGGAAACGACTCGGAAAAGACATCTAGACGGATGACTTGCGAAAGGTGGGCCTCCTTTAGGATCCATCCGTGTGGGCTGGGCCTTGTTCGAAAGGAGGTCCACGTGAGACATTCCCCAGACTTCTAGACTCGATTGTGTAGACGGGCCGACCCTTGTAGGAGTATGTCCTACGTAGGTGGGCCTTGCCTTAGTCTAATAAGGCGGACTGGGATAGGGAGGAAATCCGTGATATAAGATCGACGGAGTTTCGACGCTAAAAGACTTGACGACTCACGACATGACCCGACACTGCTAAATACAGGAAGTCCTAAGAAGAGGAAGGTTTTGAAATTTGATTTTTGAACGCCCGAGCAAAATCGGGGCGAGGAGCCCGGCCCTTTTTTTCGAAAAAGAAAACGGAAAGGCGGACCGGGGAGGGTTTTGAAAGTTCGAAAACATTTTCGAGTTTTGAAACGGGCATAATACCGGCTAAAAATAGGCTATTTTGAGTAAAATCGTGGATCCTAAATTCGGTATATGTCCCGGGTTTTGAAATTGGATATTTTGAAAAGGATGCTATTTTGAAAATGACGGTTTTTAAAAAAAGGACAGGTAAATCAGGTAAAATATGGGGTTATGCATGAACCGTAAAACTAAAACGCGTATTGTACTAGTCAAACGATTTCTATTCGAGTCTCACCCTGAGGATGCTGAAGGTCAGTAACGTATCAGCTAATCCCCAGCGGAGTCGCCAAATTGTGGACATGACATAGGTCCACCCCGACGCGGCCACGCGCGGGTTTGGGGAGGCGAATGAATCTCCATATGAGATGGTCAAATCGAAATTTAAATCGAAGTTGGAGTCGCCACCGAATTTTATGGTTATTCGGAACCGTTCGAGCCCACTCTATGTCGTAGTGGGCCGTATACAAAATACGGCCCATTTCCGATGTCAGAGTTTATTGGGCTCGTCCCTTTGCAGTTCGATACCGATGCCGACTTGATCGGTTAATCGTATATTGAATGACTCTCGTTGCGAATGGATTCGGACATCCGGAAACCACGGTTCTGAGTAAGGGGTGAGGGTACGTGTTGGGAAGTTCACAAAGAACATCCAACCCCGCCCACACATTAGCGGCCTCTACTAAGATATCGAATGATTTTTTAATACGCGCGTTAGTAATACGATGAATGAGATGCAAACATTGTTTTCCTAAACATGCGAGGAATTGAATGGGTTGCTAAGTCTGTTTAATGCAACTAAAATTAACGTCAAAGTTGTTTTAGCATGTGAGATTCGTTTTAGTATAATAAAACAAAAGATGAAATAGATGTGAATTTGCTACAAAATAAACAAACGAGTTAGTATCGATTTGTAAAAAAAAAAATATAGCAAACAAAATAAATATACGAAATCGAGAAAATAAATATTAATCGGAATCTGAAAAATATTGCTAAAAACGCTGTTTTGTATAAAAACCGAAATTCGAAAAATAAAAAAAAAAACGAGAAAGGCGCGTCGTGGCAGCCGGCCGCGCGGCTCGCCCGGGATGCCGGCGAGTCGTGTGTCGGGCTGATTTCGAAAGCGGTTTTTTGAAAATTTGATGCTTTTATTAAATCGCGTACAAATATCTCAAAATTTGTACTCGATCTAATATTTTCGATATTCGTTATATTCGATAATTGACTACGAAATCAATATCAAATACTCGGAATAGTTTTAGAAAAGATATAAATTTTAGAAATCGTTACGTAGAATAATAAAATAAAACGAACGTAAAAGTTAAAAAAAGACCCGGGTTTCAGGCCCGTGCGTGAGTCGCGGCTTGCGTGCGGGTTTGTCCGGTTTTCTATTTTTTGTTTGAAATTGCTAATTTTGATAAATCGCGTACAAAATATGAATTAATTTGTATTCGATTTTATGTTATCGATATTCGTCGTACCCGATATTCGATTATGAAATCGATATCGAATATTCGGAATGAATTAAAAAAAAGGTTTTGTAAAAAGAAGTTTGAACGAAAAAAAAGATTTAACGATTTTTAATATCGTCGAGATCTTAATATAATCCTTTTTGATACAATATTCGATTATAGAAAATCGATATCATATTTTTAAGAATGTTGTTATATGAAAATAGTTTTTGTAGTATCGATATTAGAAAATAATAAATAAAAAAGACTACCGACCCATAAAAAAAAATAAGACGAACGAGGAGGAGAGAAGAAGGAGAAATCGGGTTTGGTACACCCTCAACCTACATGCTTCTGTTTACTAGGATCGGGGCTCGTCGGGACGTGGCTTGGGCACAAGAGCGTCGAGTGGATGTCGGTGAGTTGGTGGTGGTTCGGTTCGGGCGTGACGAGTGAAGGGTGTCGGGTATCGGGCCGGTTTCCTTCGGGTTTGTAATATCGGTGTATCGATGCTAGATTTTATGTTTACGAGTGTGTGTATGGGAATAATTTGTGATGCTTTTATGAATATTTGATCGATAATGAATGTATATTGTAGATGCTAATTGATGTCTAAAAGTATGTGTGCAAGGGGCTATTTATAGGGAATTCCCGACCTTCGCTAGGAGAGTTTGAACTACCGCTAGAGATAGGAAATATAGGAAGCTGTAAGGCATGAGAATTCCGCTTTCTTGTAAGGAAGAAAGGGAACACGGCTGAAATATGCTGCTCGGCCGAGTATTTGCACTCGGTTGGGTGTCTGAATCGGTTTTCGGATAGGATTCCTACTTAAGATCAAATTCCATCCTTAAACGGATTTGTTTAATATTTTATGTAGATGATTTTTCGTAGGATTAGAGTTCGAATCAGCCGTGTGAGGTGTCACGGCTGACTCACGTGCCTCGGAAATAATTTTGACGGGTTTTGACTCGGTCGTAAAAAGACGTTATTACCCCTGGTGTCGGAATCGACCCAAGTTAGTCTTATTTGACTCGATAAGACCCACTGGGCCTGATTTTGAGGTTGGTTTTGTGAGATATGTACTCTATAATGAGCCCAAGCCAAATGCCAATGATTTTGAGCCCGTTTCTAGGTATTTAAAGCACGTTTGCGTCCGATCATCATCGGGTGTTTGTCGGAAACTGCTATAGACACCTGGCAGTCAAAATGTGGGTGTCTACAGATAGTATAGTGGGACGTCGGTCAAAATGTGGCGTAGTCACCCCCTTTTCCTTTAGCCGGACCTCCGGGAGCCTCGGAGTCTGTCCCGAGAGCACTCCTTATACCGCCTCTGACCAGCGTTCAGATGGCTGCTCTCTTTGAGCTATTTTCGAAACTCTCTATCAATAATAACGATAACCGTTCTGCTTACGACTTGTCTTATTTTCAAAACGTTTTCAAAAACTTTATTTGCAATGACATTGAGAAACTCGACGAACAGGTACCACTACCTCAGCATCTAGTCGAGCAACTCGAACAAAGGGAGTCCCGAGATCCGGTGATCGAAGAAACCGATTCCATCAATGTAGGAACCCCTTTAGAGCCTCAGATACTTATGTTAGGTTTATCCCTAGACCCCGAGGAGAAGCAACAATTCACAGATCTCCTCCATGAATTCAAAGACGTCTTCGCATGGTCCTACAAAGACATGCCGAGAATAGACCGGGAGATAGCCGAACACCGTATACCCATCAAAGACGGGTGTAAGCCGGTAAAGCAAAAACTCCGAAGAATGAGGCCCGAATGGTCTCTCAAAGTCAAAGAAGAAGTTGACAAACAATTCAAAGCGGGCTTTATCCAAGTGTCTGAATATCCAGACTGGGTCGCAAATATCGTACCGGTACCCAAGAAAGACGGAAAGGTACGAGTTTGTGTAGATTTCCGGGACCTTAATAAGGCCAGCCCGAAAGACGATTTCCCGTTGTCACACATCGACATATTGGTGGACAACACGGCCGACCATGCCCTTCTATCCTTTATGGACGGGTACGCCGGATACAATCAGATCAAAATGGCAAAAGAAGACATGAGTAAGACCACCTTCACTACACCTTGGGGGACTTACTGTTACACTGTTATGCTATTTGGGCTTATCAACGCCGGTGCCACTTATCAACGGACCGCCACTACCTTACTGCACGACATGATGCATAAGGAAGTAGAGGTCTACGTGGACGATATGATCGTTAAGTCCAAAGAACGAAGCGGACATATTCCGGCCCTTAGGAAGTTCTTCACCCGACTACGCAAATACAACATGAGGTTAAACCCTCAAAAATGCAGTTTCGGGGTAACATCGGGCAAATTACTGGGCCATATCGTCAGCCAGCGCGGCATCGAGGTTGACCCAGCCAAAATCAAGGCCATTACCGAGATGCGGCTGCCTAAAACCAAAAAGGAGATTAGGGGGTTTCTCGGGAAAGTCCAATATATCAGCAGGTTCATTTCGAAGCTAACCATGGTATGTGAGCCCATTTTCAAAAAACCTGAAGATAGGAGAACGGGTACTGTGGGACGACAAATGTCAAGCAGCTTTCGATAAGATCAAAGAGATTCTGTCATCTCCACCGGTATTAATGCCTCCTCAACACGGCTTACCTTTGTCGTTATATTTGACAACGACCGAGACAGCCATGGGGGCTATGCTAGCCCAGACAGTCGACTCGGAAGAGCGAGCCATTTACTACATCAGTAAAAATTTCCTAGAGTACGAATGCAAATACACGATGCTCGAAAAGACGTGTCTAGCTCTAGTTTGGGCCACTAAAAAGCTCCGACATTACATGCTTAGCCACGAAGTGCACGTACTATCAAGAATGGATCCAATCAAGTATCTGTTCGAAAAGCCCATCCTCAATGGTAGAATATCTAGATGGACTTTAATGCTAGCTGAGTTCGACCTCAAGTTCGTACCGTTAAAAGCCATCAAGGGCCGGGTAGTAGCCGAGTTCCTCGCCGATAGTCCGGTATCTGAAGAGGGACACACCGATACTTGGGCCTTCCCTGACGAAGATATATTCCATACCGACACAGAGACATGGGATCTATAGTTTGACGGAGCATCCAACTTTCGAGGATTTGGTGTCGGGATTTTACTAATCTCACCACAAGGGGAGCACACCCCATTATCCATCAAGTTAGACTTCGACGTGACTAATAACGCAGCCGAATACGAAGCATGCATTCACGGGTTGCAAGCCGCCGCTAATTTAGGAGTAACGAACCTCCGGGTCCACGGTGACTCATCATTAGTCATTAATCAAGCACTCCAGAAATGGAAAACTCGGAATGCAAATCTCGTCGCTTACCAAGCACGAGTAAGGGTTCTCGAAAAACAGTTCCAAAAGGTGGAGTACATTTATCTGCCCCGGGAAGAAAACCAGTTTGCGGATGCGCTATCCAAACTAGCATCTTTACTGAATATCCCGGAACACCTAACCAGCATGCCGATTTGCGTCGAAAGACGGTCCGAGCCGGCATATATCAACGCTATCCAAGACATCGAAATAACTGACCCAGAACTTTGGTACCAGGCTGTTCTTACCTACTTGACGTCGGGAGAATATCCTCCGGGATCTGAAAACCGGGCCAAGAAAGCCCTACGAAGATGGGCCACTCAGTTCATCCGCACGGACGATGGACAGTTGTACAAAAAGACGGCACAGGGGGCTTTACTCCTATGTCTGAACTACGGTCGGTTTGATTCCATTAATCATGGATACGTAGGCAACCCGTCAAAAGGGTACAACCACTACAATAACGAAAAGACAGGAACGATTTTCACTAATATGTCTTTTATTATTTCAAAAAAATGCCTCACGCAAAAATAAATCACACAAAAGTCATACAAAAATAGTAGTAATACTTAAATAATAATATTTAGGAGACTACTCGTACATTTTACCCTTCCCCTTATCTTTCGGGTCACGCGGATCCCGAGGCCGACGAAGTGGGGGTGAACGTTCCCTAATCACAAGTGGAACTTCCTTTACTCGAACCCGCTTCTTCGACTTCGGTTTCTCCTGCACCGGTTCGATCCGAGCTCGTACGTGCTCGGGAAGTTTATCCCGAGGACCAAGTCGGTCCTTAGCTGCCAGTCTTGGACCGAGTCTCCTTGCTAAGTTCGTCTGGGGGCTCGTCTTCCCCCATGTACCTTTAGTGCTGGACCCTTTAGTCAAAGTCTTAGCCTTCCCTTTCTGGCCTGACATCAATGGACCATCGTAGCCGGGGTATCGCCATCATCAAAGAAGCCTCGATTATCCTTAGCTTGTTCTCGGCGCAGCAAGTCAAAGGCTTCATCAGTCTTTAAAGCAGCACGGGCTTTAGCAGAATCTGCCTGAGTCCACTTCGTATAGGAATCCGATACCCAGATCGAGGGAGAAGCTTTAGAAACGAGCCAAGTATGTCGGGTATGCCATCTTTGCGCCCAAGTGTCATACATTATGTCCGTTAGCTGAGTAGATTCACTCACGACCGCTTCAACTTCCGGAATTCTCTGGACCCGACCATATTGCCTAAGTATGCGATCGGGATAAAGATGAATCTTCTGCCTAAAAGATAGGATCAGTTGATAACGGGCCCTATCTCGCAATTCTAACCCGGTCCAGACGTAAATGGGCCATCAAGGTACGGTCCAACGGATCAATGGGCCTCCATGGAAAGACAACAACTCGTCCCAGAATTTTTGGGTGGTAAGACGAGAAAAGTCAACGGTCCGTCTTCTTGTCATCACTTGGTTCGGACGATATCGGCTTACATCTAGAGGAGGATCCAAGATCGATAGCCTCTCAAAAAGCCATAGCTGAAAAATCAAAATCGCGAAAAGTCAAAATCGTGAAAAGTCAAAATCGTAAAAATCGGAAAAAACCGAGAAAAACGGGAAAATCGACAAAAAACCGCGGAAACCGCGAGAAGATCGAAGACCAACAAAATCGGAAATTGAAAAAAATCAAAAAAATTGCAAAAATCGAGAAAAAATCAGCCTACCTGTAGAAGTCGGGTGCTACCGGTCAACCTGATCGATGGATCCCTCTTACGATTGTCTAAGCCTTGGATAATCTTCCCAGTAATCAGCCAAGCTGGGTTATGCTCTATCTCCATTTGATCCGCTACGGCAAGAAGTCTGACATGGCCCATACAAGATAACCAATCCATGTGGCCTTCAAAAGCGTAGACATGAAGCATGCAAAAAGTAAAGGCCCTACGGCTATATGCCGGCCTGGCCCGAACGTCATTTGGATTCATAAATTTTTCAGCCAGGTCGATCAAGGAAACTGTATTTCCTTCCAGCATACGGGACACCTCCATATGAGAAAGCCCCAAAAATTCTCTTAATTTCCTCCTTGGATCATGAACTGAAAAGGGGATAACGGGACGAAGAATGGGATTCCACCCTCCTACAGCAGCTATTTCCTCAGGAAGGGGACAAATTTCGCCCCGAGGAAACCTAAAAACGTGATAAGTATCATCCCAATAGGATAAGCAAGCATCCAAAAAGTGACGATCCACTTGCATCTGACGGATTGTGGACAGCTGGGTGACGCCATTCTGGTTTAAAATAACTTTATCAGCATCTCTGAAAATTCGGGACCAATCTTGCAACATTCCGACTAATCGATCAATACCCATGGTTGAATTTCTAAAAAGAAGAAATAAGTTTCTCAAGGCTTGTTTTTTTTTTGAAGGGAAAAGAGAATTGTGAATTGTGAATTGTGAATAAATTGTGAGTAGGGAGATGAGTATTTATAGCATGAAATCAGATTCTCCTCCTCACTTTGTGATTCCTAATCCCAAGGGATTTAGCATACAGGCCTTTTTCCTAGGATCTAGCTAAGTCATCCCAAGCATTTCTATTCCTTCTCAGAGTCAAAATACCTTATTTTCAAAAATCCTTCCAAATTCAAAATTTCAAAAAATCCTCTTCAAATTTTTTATTCCCCAGCACGAGTCATTTCTCCTAGAAATGTGTTACATGCAAGCTTTGCATAAATCATTATACAGGACGACTCAAGCAAAACCGTGCAAACAACTCCCCAGCGGCATAGACTTATACGACAAGTCCGGTTCCCCACGGAGTTATCATCGTCAGCTCAGGTACATTTCTAGTCTTCGGCCGGCGGGCCCTCCACGCAGGTCTAATGGACCTTAAACGACCCGACCGGAAGTCTGCCATGTTTTAATCTTTGATTGACCTGGTAGCTACTCTGACTTTCGCCCTGTCCAAGCCTTAGTCTGAGTGGGGGCTCTGTAGACACCCACAGTTTGACTGCCAGGTGTCTATAGCAGTTTCCGACAAACACCCGATGATGATCGGACGCAAACGTGCTTTAAATACTCAGAAACGGGCTCAAAATCATTAGCATTTGGCTTGGGCTCATTATAGAGTACATATCTCACAAAACCAACCTCCAAATCAGGCCCAGTGGGTCGTTTCGAGTCAAATAAGACTAATTTGGGTCGATTCCGACACCAGGGGTAAAACCGTCTTTTTACGACCGAGTCAAAACCCGTCAAAATTATTTCCGAGGCACGTGAGTCAGCCGTGACACCTCACACGGCTGATTCGAACTCGAATCCTACGAAAAATCAGCTACATAAAATATTAAACAAATCCGTTTAAGGATGGAATTCGATCTCAAGTAGGAATCCTATCCGAAAACCGATTCAGACACCCGACCGAGTGCAAATACTCGGCCGAGCAGCATATTCCAGCCGTGTTCCCTTTCTTCCTTGACAAGAAAGCGGAATTCTCATGCCTTACAGCTTCCTATATTTCCTATCTCTAGCGGTAGTTCAAACTCTCCTAGCCAAGGTCGGGAATTCCCTATAAATAGCCCCTTGCACACATACTTTTAGACATCAATTAGCATCTACAATATACATTCATTATCGATCAAATATTCATAAAAGCATCACAAATTATTCCCATACACACACTCGTAAGCATAAAATCTAGCATCGATACACCGATATTACAAACCCGAAGGAAACCGGCCCGATACCCGACACCCTTCACTCGTCACGCCCGAACCGAACCACCACCAACTCACCGACATCCACTCGACGCTCTTGTGCCCAAGCCACGTCCCGATGAGCCTCGATCCGAGTAAACAGAAGCATGTAGGTTGAGGGTGTACCAAACCCGATTTCTCCTTCTTCTCTCCTCCTCCTCGTCCGTCTTATTTTTTTTATGGGTCGGTCGTCTTTTTTTATTTATTATTTTCTAATATCGATATTATTAAAAACTACTTTCATATATCAAACATTCTTAAAAATATGATATCGATTCTCTATAATCGAATATTGTATCGAAAAGAATTATATTAAAATCTCGACGATATTAAAAATCGTTACATCTTTTTTTCGTTCAAACTTCTTTTTACAAAACTTTTTTTATTCATTCCGAATACTCGATATCGATTTCATAATCGAATATCGGGTACGACGAATATCGAAAACATAAAATCGAATACAAATTAATTCATATTTTGTACGCGATTTATCAAAATTAGCAATTTCGAACAAAAAAATAGAAAACCGGACAAACCCGCACGCGAGCCGCGACTCGCGCATGGGCCTGAAACCCGGGTTTTTTTTTAACTTTTTCGTTCGTTTTATTTTATTATTCTACGAAACGATTTCTAAAATTTATATCTTTTTTAAAACTATTCGAAGTATTTGATATTGATTTCGTAGTCAATTATCGAATATAACGAATATCGAAAATATTAGATCGAGTACAAATTATGCGATATTTGTACGCGATTTAATAAAAGCATCAAATTTTCAAAAACCGCTTTCGAAATCAGCCCGACACGCGACTCGCCGGCATCCCGGGCGAGCCGCGCGGCCGGCTGCCACGACGCGCCTTTCTCGTTTTTTTTTTTATTTTTCGAACTTCGTTTTTTATACAAAACAGCGTTTTTAGCAATATTTTTCAGATTCCGATTAATATTTATTTTCTCGATTTCGTATATTTATTTTGTTTGCTATATTTTTTTTTTTACAAATCGATACTAACTCGTTTGTTTATTTTGTAGCAAATTCACATCTATTTCATCTTTTGTTTTATTATACTAAAACGAATCTCACATGCTAAAACAACTTTGACGTTAATTTTAGTTGCATTAAACCGACTTAGCAACCCATTCAATTCCTCGCATGCTTAGGAAAACAATGTTTGCATATCATTCATCGTATTACTAACGCGCGTATTAAAAAATCATTCGATATCCTAGTAGAGGCAGCTAATGTGCGGGCGGGGTTGGGTGTTCTTAGTGAACTTCCCAACACGTACCCTCACCCCTTACTCAGAACCGTGGTTTCCGGATGTCCGAATCCATTGGCAACGAGAGTCATTCAATATACGATTAACCGATCAAGTCGGCATAGGTATCGAACTGCAAAGGGACGAGCCCAATAAACTCTGACATCGGAAATGGGCCGTATTTTGTATACGGCCCACTACGACATAGAGTGGGCTCGAACGGTTCCGAATAACCATAAAATTCGGTGGCGACTCCAACTTCGATTTAAATTTCAATTTGACCATCTCATATGGAAATTCATTCGCCACCCCAAACCCGCACGTGGCCGCGTCGGGGTGGACCTATGTCATGTCCACAATTTGGCGACTCCGCTGGTGATTAGCTGATACGTTACTGACCTTCAGCATCCTCAGGGTGAGACTCGAATAGAAATCGTTTGACTAGTACAATACGCGTTTTAGTTTTACGGTTCATGCATAACCCCATATTTTCCTGGGCCGGTACTGGTGACCGACGTCCCACTATACTATCGATGTAGTCCAAATTGGATATGTCGAAGGTGTCCATTAGCCGATTCGTATGGGTTTTACGGCATGTTCTAAGCTCAACTCGACTTAGGAAGTTCGCCCTGATTCTCGATAGGCTGTGTACACTGGTATAGACCCTTTCAGACTGACCGAGACTTAGAATTAGAGCATACATGGCGTCGTTATACTGTTTCCATGACTACGTGCTACCTGATTTACAAGTCTTTTTTTTTTCGAAAACCGTCCTTTTCAAAATAGCATCCTTTTCAAAATATCCAATTTCAAAACCCGGGACATATACCGAATTTAGGATCCACGATTTTACTCAAAATAGCCTATTTTTAGCCGGTATTATGCCCGTTTCAAAACTCGAAAATGTTTTCGAACTTTCAAAACCCTCCCCGGTCCGCCTTTCCGTTTTCTTTTTCGAAAAAAGGGCCGGGCTCCTCTCCCCGATTTTACTCGGGCCTTCAAAAATCAATTTCAAAACCTTCCTCTTCTTATGACTTCCCGTATTTAGCAGTGTCGGGTCGTGTCATAAATCGTCAAGGTCTTCTAGCGTCGAAACTCCGTCGAACTTATATCACGGATTTCCTCCCTATCCCAGTCCGCCTTGTTAGACTAAGGCAAGGCCCACCTACGTAGGACATACTCCTACAAGGGTCGGCCCGTCTACACAATCGAGTCTAGAAGTTTGGGGAATGTCTCACGTGAACCTCCTTCCGAACAGGGCCCAGCCCACATAGCTGGATCCTAAAGGAGGCCCACCTCTCACAAGTCATCCGTCTAGATGTCTTTTCCGAGTCATTTCCTCTCTAGTTTCCCTTTTCCTTGCTCGGGATGTACTTTAGTCCTATGATTTAGGCTAGTTGCTGATTACGTGGTGTTCTTACAGACAGGCCACCTTGATGGTAGGGATTCGTCACGTCCCTAGCCAACAATAAACTACCGATTACACCTAGTGGGTAGCTAGGGTAAGTCGGGATCGTATCCACGAGGACGGTAAGGCAAAGTTTAGACTAGGTCGGCCTACAAACGAGACTATGCTACCAAACGAACACAAAGAATGCAATAAATGGAAAACTATGGTGGAGGAGAAGTTATGACTAAGCTAATGATCGAACTAATAAATAAACTAAAAGAACGATGGCTAACTAAGGAGGTGAACTCAAATATGGAAGAAAGTGGGGTAGGTCGGGTTCATAGGAGTATAAGGGTAATTGGGGTGATCAAGGGTATAGGTGTCTCCTAATCGCTAGAGTCGGTCCGGGCTCTCGCAACTTAGACCGATGTCAAGGTGGGTCCGGGCTCTCGCAACTTAGACCCTAGTGCGCGCTCTCGCGACTAAACTATTCTCAACATTTCCACAAAATAAGCAATCAATGAGAAGATGAACACAAGTATGGGAAGCATGGCCACTACAACTCACACAAGCATATCAACAAACACATAGAGTGCCCACAATGTGACTAACAACAAAGATGTAACCTTTTCCCCTTAATCAACCCTAATCATCCATAATCTACCCCTAATCCCCCTACTAACCCCACAAGATTACTAACTCATTATCAAATTACCCATAACAATAACAAGAGAAAACAAACTAAACATCCAAGCATTCATTATGAACAACTAACAACAATAACAATATAAAAAGATGAAACTAGATTGAATAAACAAAGAACAAGAGTAGAGATGATTATACCAACACTAGGATGTAGAAAAGATGAAAACTTGTATTAATGAGAAACCCAAATACAATCCCAAGGTTGTCAAGCTTGGAACAATCTTCAAGAATCCCCTTAATCCAAGAACTAATTACAATGATTAACTAAGAATTAAAGAGAGAATTAAACTAATGAGAGTAGCACTAATCTAGGGTTTTGAATGTTAATGGAGGCTTAAACTAGTCTAGGGTATAATAAGATGTCTTAACAATACAAGAAGGGAGTATATATAGGGTTACAAGTGGAAAGGAGAAGAAAGGAAACAATGCGGGTGAGCTGTAGCCCATCCCGATCGGGACGGCTCTGTCATCCCGATCGGGAAGGGTTCAACCCGACCGGGACGGACCCACAGTGGCGCTCCTAATTGTGCACCCCTTCTCGATCGGGAAGGCCACTATCCCGCCCGGGAAGGGTCTTGTATGCCTCCAATAAGAGCTTTAGGGTCCCTCCTTGTATCTCATGGGCTTCCCGTCGATTCTCGGGACTCGGGATCGGATCTCGGAGGCTCGGGATTGGGTCCCAAGGTCTCGGGGTCGATTCCAAGGCCTCGAGTCATCGTTCCTTTATCTCGTTGGCTCCAAAATGTGTATGTATTGAGTCGGAATCACTCCAACTCTTCCAAATCGGTCTCGGGAACCTGAAACGGACTAAAGGAAGCATAAGAAGCCCATGAATCGCTCCCAAGGAGCGATTCCACAAGAAAATGGGACCAAAACATAGCAAAATAGGCACTACAAACTACACTTATCAACTCCCCCACACTTAACCCTTACTCGCCCTCGAGTAAGCACATACTAAATACTAAACTAGCCGAGTGGGTATTAGCGCACCCAACGCCCTTTCAACTCACGCGAGTACACTTAGAGGAAAAGTGCACTCCGCAAGGCAAGTCGGGTCTTGCGACAAAACCGCGGATGCAACCGGACACAAAACACACAAACAAACAAACAAACACACAAAAAAACACACAATCGGTTGCACCCAAAAGAAAACAAATACCGCTTCCCTCAAAAAGCGGTGAAAGAAGCACCGGTTTAGGACTCGAGGTAAGTGACAACGTTCCCAAGCTAGCAATACAAACCAAGGTGAACTAAACCCTAATAGTATGACCATCAAGCAATAAAAACGTTGGTAACTTACCTAGGTCGTCCTAACTTTCTAAAAACGTACTACGGGACGATCGGCGGAGCGGAAAAGTAGAGAACCACGGTGTTAGTCGACACTGTAGGTAAGTGAGACCCCGCCCCCTTTAGCGTGAGCCAAGAGGGTCGTCCCGTGTCCAAAACCGCCTAACTAGTCCAAGTTAAAAGGTGGAAAACATGCAAAATGAGGGAAGACCGACTAATGCCGCTATCATCCTTCCTCGGGACTCGGTCCTTTGGTAGGCTCTTCACGGCAAAAGTCGGGAAAAGGCTTATTTTTGTGGGGATTTCTTTTTGTGAGACGGGTTTTCTTTTGACATTTTCTTTCTTTTCGACATTTTGATTTGTTTGTTGCCATGCCATTTCTTTTTCTTCTTTTCTATTTTCGTTTTGGCTTTTGTGCCTTTTCTTTTTTCTTCATTTCTTTTCTTTCTTTCATTTTTTTTTTCTTTTCTTTGCCCTTTTGGCATGATTTGGCATTTTTGGCATTCCTTTGACAATTGAGAAAGAGAGAAATCAACAAATTGCATTTTATTTGTGTGGGTATGTGTAGGAGGTAGGGTAATGGGTGAGTCGGGACGG
This sequence comes from Agrostemma githago, assembly GCA_958450325.1. Taxonomy (NCBI): domain Eukaryota; kingdom Viridiplantae; phylum Streptophyta; class Magnoliopsida; order Caryophyllales; family Caryophyllaceae; genus Agrostemma; species Agrostemma githago. The sequence goes on along the minus strand of OY288252.1, from coordinate 54,730,063 downwards.
GCCCTTCCCTTCAAACCCACAAAAAGTGGAGAACTTGGACTAATCAAACAATCCTAAACACGGTCACCTAGGGGACGAGACTCGTTAACCAAGGTCTTTTCACACCGTGGGTGGTCATAATGGTCAAAAGTGCAAATCCCGTAGTAAATTCCTAGTAAGCTAGGTGGACTCAAGGTAAAGGACCAACGAATTCATTGATTTACGGTCATTCTACTAGAGTAAAGTCCAAGACTCGATTTACACTACTAAAAACGGAAAGTAAGCACTCGCACACTAACCTCTAAACCGGGTTTTCGAAAACGGTTTACACACACAAGACACACTACAAAACACGAAACAAAGACACGACGAAAGCGAACGATAGAAAAAGAAACAAAAAGGGAACAAAATAAAACAAAACAAGACAAACACATAAACAAAGCACACACCACCCCGAATTTCCAAACAAGTCATCAAATCCACCACAAGAATGTACAAGCTCCACCCGAGCACACCTCAACACAACCTTCTCCAAACATCACAAGGAATAAAGAGGGAAAGAGGGTTAGATAATGTTACCGAATGTCTTCAAAGCTTTCCAAACAATGGAGATTAGGCAACCTATAAGGAAAAGGGAGGCAAAACACACACAATACAAAACAAATATAAGACACAACGACACAAAGGAAAAAGACACAAAAAGAAAATCTTATTGATTTTTGTGAATTTTTTTAAATTTTTAGGTGTTTTTTAAAGGTTTTTCAAAAAAAAAGGAAAAAAAATAAAACTAACTACGATAGAATATCGCTCCCCCACACTTAAACCGAGCAATGTCCTCATATGCTCAATCGTAGTGTGTGGAGAGACAAAAGAAAAGAAAAAGAAACTACCAAAATAAGGCTTAAAATCAAAGAATAAGGTAAAGAAAACGGTAGAAGGTGTCCGGCCGGGGTGTAATCAAGTCACCATGGGCCGAGACAAGAAAAGATATAGAGGGGGGTAGAAAATAAAAAGAAAGAAATAAAAGGAAATGGGAGGGGAGGGCTAGGTGTAATCAAGTCACCTAGCCCGGATTCCGTCCAAATCCGACTAAATCCTAAAAAGGGTGAAAATCTTGTAAAATTGGATTAATTGATTGACTCTCGACGTAATCACGTCGTCAGGAGTCGGGAGCAACCATACTATAGCCTCGAAGGCCACTAGATACAATGACTCAAGGGAAGGGGGCAAACAATGAAAAACAAGCGATAAAAAGACGGAAAAGTAAGGATAGTTACCCAAACCGAGCGGCTAGTAACTCACTTGCTCCATCGTCTTGATGATCATTAGAGGCTCGTCGCTTGTCTTCTCGGTTGCCATCTCGCTTCACACTCAAGAAGGACTCACGGTCGGGTTAGTAATGGTGCGAGGGGATGAATATTTATGTGGATTTCGGTGTAAGGTGAGGTGTACGGGTGATATGATAGGAGTAAGGAGAAGTAGGGAGGTTGGGAGGGGGTATAATGGATGGGTGGAGTCAAACGCCTAAGAAAAGGCTCAAAAGGGAGAAAGGGGACCATCCCGGTCGGGATGGATGGTCCCGATCGGGTTGATAAACCCTTCCCGATCGGGAAGCTCTCGTCCCGGTCGGGAACGCACTCCAGTGAGTCCGATTTTCTGCACCTTCATCCCGATCGGGATGGCTCCATCCCAGTCGGGATGAGTCACCTTGGCCTTCCCCAAACCCAAAAGCTTATCATAAGCTTCAAAAACCGACTTCCTCGCTCGCAAACCAAACTCCATCCGCAACCATTCCTTTCTAGGAATCACATGCACTTCACCTATCAACAAAGCTCTTATACACATCAAATTCTCTCCCTCACAACGCTCATCAATCAATCCAAATAACAAGAATATCACAAAATTCAAACTAACTACAAGAAAGAGATATGTACAATGAGACGGTTCTTGTGGAACTCCGTCAAACCAAGGTGGTGCAATCTTCATCCTTTTTCAACAACCATAACTAGTTCCATCTCCATCAAGGGCACGTACGAACAAGTCGAAGGCCCTAGCAAAGTCTTCAATCAAGCATGTCATATAACCAACCACATCCCAAGACTCTTCATGGCCTTGCCTCGACGTTCCCGGGGCATCCCGATCTACTAAGTTAGATGGCTTGAACTTGTACTTGCGATCCTTCGGGATATTACCCAAACGTCCAACGATCCTCATGTGGCCCCAAGGGAGGCTCATCTTCTTCCTTGTCATTGCACTTGTCATCCAACCCATGATATGGGCTCTCATCTTCCTCCAAGTCGGAGTCATCATCCTCAAGTACATAAGAGTACTTCTTCAAGCTTTGTCCCGATCCTTCCCCTAGATCGATGTCTTCCGTGGCATGGATCATATTACATGTTTCGGTCATAGGCGAAGTGTTGCCTTGGGAGTCGAACACTAACTCCTCGTCGCCTAGTTGAAAAGTAATCCTACCCTTCTTCACATCAATCACGGCACCGACGGTGTGTAGAAATGGGCGCCCAAGGATAATGGGAGTGTTAGCATCCTCCGGCATGTCGACCACAATGAAATCGACCGGAACGAAAAACTTCCCGATTCGCACCGGCACGTCCTCCAACATTCCCAATGGTCGGTTAAGAGACTTATCGGCCATTTGGAGTGTAATGGAGGTACATTTCAATTCCGTCATCCCTAGTCGCTCACAAATGGTGTAGGGAATAATGCTCACACTCGCGCCCAAATCACACATAGCTCTCTCGATCTTGTAATTGCCTATGGTGCATGGGATGGAGAAACTACCCGGATCCTTCAACTTTGGAAGCGTGGAACCTTGAATAAGCTCGCTCACCACCCTCGTGAACGCTACCGTCTCTTCCTTGTCGATGGACCTTTTCCTAGCCAAGATTTCTTTCATGAATTTACCATATGCCGGGATTTGGGTAAGTAACTCGGTAAACAGGACACTAACATCCAATTTCTTCACAATACTAAGGAACTTGTCGTATTGAGTGTCCACCTTAGTCTTCATTTGCCTTGATGGGTAAGGCAACTTGATTTGGTACTTGCTTTGCTCAATGGGGGTGGATTCTTCAAATGACACCTTCCTTTTACCCTTGTATTTCTCTTGAAGTGGGGGAGGGTTGTCTTCTTGGGGTTTTTCAATTTCCCAAAGAACTTGCTCCTCCATTGGATTGTCCAAGCTTGATTCTTCTTGATTTGGAGATACCATTTCCTTTGTCGGTTCTTGCGTTGGTTCTTGCTCATTAGGATATGGAGGGGAGTCATAAGAGGTACCTCTCCTTGTGGTGATAGCATTTACATGCTCAAATGTCGGTGTTTCACCTTGAGAAGGTAGTTGCCCCTTTTGCCTTGAGGAGCTCCCCGAAGCGAGTTGAGATACTTGAGTCTCAAGTATCTTCATACGGGTGTCTCTCATCGCGTTTTCCCCTTGAATATAAGTGAAGAGCTCATGATGGTTCCTTGACATGTCCATTTGATTCTGTTGCATGTCCATCAAAGTCTTTTTAATGTCGAAATCCCGAGGTGGCGATGATGGATTATGTGGAGTGTCGGTGATGGCGAGAGGAATGCCATAATCATGAGTAGGAGACCGGCTCCTAGGCTTGCTTTGTTGTTGTTGATTTTGAGTTGCTTGTTGACGGTTCCCTTGGAACCCTTGAGAACTACCTTGTTGTTGATGATGATTCCCTTGGAACCCATGAAAGTTTCCTTGATTAAGGCCTTGGTTGTGGTTTTGTTGTCCTTGAAAGTTTCGGTTTCCTTGGAAATTTTGGTTTCCTTGGAAACCACCATGATTGAAGTTCCCTTATTGGAACCCTTGCTTGTTGTTGAAGTTACCTTGGTTATTTTGCCTGAAATTGTTGAACGGTCTTTGGTTACCCACATAACCTTGGTAACTTTCATTGTTGTCCCGTAAGGGAGGTGGAACATAGGGACGATGTTGTTGTTGATGTTGAAGTGTTTGTTGTTGAGGGACTTGATTGGAAGCTTGGTATTGATTAGAGTAGGAGGCACCTTGCTTGAACGCTTGAAAGGCGTTCACTTGCTCAACACTCCCCCTACAATTCATAGGGTCATGACCAACGATTCCACAAGTGTCACACATCCCAAAATAGGGCAAAGGGGGTGCAAATCCCAAAGCATTCACTTCTTGAATCGGTTGATGGTGTGAGGAACTAGTGCCTTGGACTTGGTTGAGGTGGCTTTGGAGCTTCTTGTCACGCCTGTCACGCGGGTGACCCGGGTTCGATCCCCGGCAACGGCGCCAAATTGATGGTAGGGATTCGTCACGTCCCTAACCAACAATAAACTACCAATTACACCTAGTGGGTAGCTAGGGTAAGTCGGGATCGTATCCACGAGGACGGTAAGGCGAAGTTTAGACTAGGTCGGCCTACAAACGAGACTATGCTACCAAACGAACACAAAGAATGCAATAAATGGAAAACTATGGTGGAGGAGAAGTTATGACTAAGCTAATGATCGAACTAATAAATAAACTAAAAGAACGATGGCTAACTAAGGAGGTGAACTCAAATATGGAAGAAAGTGGGTTAGGTCGGGTTCATAGGAGTATAAGGGTAATTGGGGTGATCAAGGGTATAGGTGTCTCCTAATCGCTAGAGTCGGTCCGGGCTCTCGCAACTTAGACCGATGTCAAGGTGGGTCCGGGCTCTCGCAACTTAGACCCTAGTCCCCGCTCTCGCGACTAAACTATTCTCAACATTTCCACAAAATAAGCAATCAATGAGAAGATGAACACAAGTATGGGAAGCATGGCCACTACAACTCACACAAGCATATCAACAAACACATAGAGTGCCCACAATGTGACTAACAACAAAGATGTAACCTTTTCCCCTTAATCAACCTTAATCATCCATAATCTACCCCTAATCCCCCTACTAACCCCACAAGATTACTAACTCATTATCAAATTACCCATAACAATAACAAGAGAAAACAAACTAAACATCCAAGCATTCATTATGAACAACTAACAACAATAACAATATAAAAAATGAAACTAGATTGAATAAACAAAGAACAAGAGTAGAGATGATTATACCAACACTAGGATGTAGAAAAGATGAAAACTTGTATTAATGAGAAACCCAAATACAATCCCAAGGTTGTCAAGCTTGGAACAATCTTCAAGAATCCCCTTAATCCAAGAACTAATTACAATGATTAACTAAGAATTAAAGAGAGAATTAAACTAATGAGAGTAGCACTAATCTAGGGTTTTGAATGTTAATGGAGGCTTAAACTAGTCTAGGGTATGATAAGATGTCTTAACAATACAAGAAGGGAGTATATATAGGGTTACAAGTGGAAAGGAGAAGAAAGGAAACAATGCGGGTGAGCTGTAGCCCATCCCGACCGGGACGGATCATCCCGATCGGGACGGCTCTGTCATCCCGATCGGGAAGGGTTCAACCCGACCGGGACGGACCCACAGTGGCGCTCCTAATTGTGCACCCCTTCTCGATCGGGAAGGCCACTATCCCGCCCGGGAAGGGTCTTGTATGCCTCCAATAAGAGCTCTAGGGTCCCTCCTTGTATCTCATGGGCTTCCCGTCGATTCTCGGGACTCGGGATCGGATCTCGGAGGCTCGGGATTGGGTCCCAAGGTCTCGGGGTCGATTCCAAGGCCTCGAGTCATCGTTCCTTTATCTCGTTGGCTCCAAAATGTGTATGCAACTCTTCCAAATCGGTCTCGGGAATCTGAAACGGACTAAAGGAAGCATAAGAAGCCCATGAATCGCTCCCAAGGAGCGATTCCACAAGGAAATGGGACCAAAACATAGCAAAATAGGCACTACAAACTACACTTATCACACCTCACACCCGAACCATGACTAAGGACTAAATTGATCAACTAAACGCCTTATTGGCCAAGATCCAAGAACAACTCGACCAAATCAGGGGCGACCAGATCGCCATTGTTACCCGGGTTAGCGCCATATAGCAGGACAGGCCAAGGGATGAAGATGAAACTCAAGGGCGTTTAGCCGAATTGACTAGCGCAGTCCTCAAGCTACAAGAGCAGGTCCAGTTGTCGACCCACAACTCGATTCACACGGAGAATGCTCGGACTTATGCGCCTCTAACCAACGAATTGCCCGCCAATCTCAACCTGACGGCCCTCCCAATGTTCGACGGAACTGAAGACCCGGTATTACATATCCGGGCTTTCAAGGAATTTATGGCCCTTAAGGGGGTTAAGTCAAACATGTTCAAACATTTGTTTGCCTCCTCGCTCGAGAAGCACCCGAAAGCCTGGTACTACAGGGTTGACTCCAAGAAATACAAAACTTGGGACGATGTCGCAACGGAGTTCGCCCGAAATTGACAGATTACTTTGTCTCCCCGGTATTCGGAGCTGTCCAGACGGGTCTCTATCAGCCCACTATAACTTATCCTGAGGTCAATTTCATCCCAGATGATATCTTTGCTCTCATCCAGGCCGAATCGAAAGAAGACTCAAACCAAGCCGAGCCCATGCTGGGGCTCTTGTTCGGGGAAAGCAAGATCATCCCGACTCCTAAGGAGGAATTAGTGAACCTGATCCTCCATAGCAGCAAGTTCGATCCAACCAAGTTGATCTCTGAAGTAGGTGCTGAGACTGGAAAGAGGGCTTGGAGGAAGACGATCAAGTGGACCGACAACGAGGGTCGAGTCTACAAGCTCAGTACCGGCGAAGGAGACATGCAAGGCAACGAGTCTGAATCCGAGTCCGAGTCAGAGTCAGAGTCGGAGTCTGAGTCTAGGTCTAGAAGGTCCAGTACTAGGGTCGAATCTGTACCCCCTTTTCCTTTAGCCGCACCTCCGGGAGCCTCGGAGTCTGTCCCGAGAGCACTCCCTATACCGCCTCTGACCAGCGATCAGATGGCTGCTCTCTTTGAGCTATTTTCGAAACTCTCTATCAATAATAACGATAACCGTTCTGCTTACGACTTGTCTTATTTTCAAAACGTTTTAAAAAATTTATTTGCAATGACATTGAGAAACCCGACGAACAGGTGCCACTACCTCCGCATCTAGTCGAGCAACTCGAACAAAGGAAGTCCCGAGATCCGGTCATTGAAGAAACTGACTCCATCAATGTAGGAACCCCTTTAGAGCCTCAGATGCTTAAGTTAGGTTTGTCCCTAGACCCCGAGGAGAAGCAACAATTCACGAAACTCCTCCACGAATTCAAAGACGTCTTTGCATGGTCCTACAAGGACATGCCGGGAATAAATCGGGAGATAGCCGAACACCGTATACCTATCAAAGACGGGTGTAAGCCAAACCTAATTGACGACAACATTTGGGGAAGACACCATTAGGTTTATATGTCATAAGAAGAGGAAGGTTTTGAAATTGATTTTTGAAGGCCCGAGTAAAATCGGGGAGAGGAGCCCGGCCCTTAGGAAGTTCTTCACCTGACTATGCAAGTACAACATGAGGTTAAACCCTCAAAAATGCAGTTTCAGGGTAACATCGGGCAAATTACTGGGCCATATCGTCAGCCAGCGCGGCATCGAGGTTGACCCAGCCAAAATCAAGGCCATTAACGAGATGCGGCCGCCTAAAACCGAAAAGGAGATTAGGGGGTTCCTCGGGAAAGTCCAATATATCAGCAGGTTCATTTCGAAGCTAATCATGGTATGTGAGCCCATTTTCAAAAAACCTGAAGATAGGAGAACGGGTACTGTGGGACGACAAATGTCAAGCAGCTTTCGATAAGATCAAAGAGATTCTGTCATCTCCACCGGTATTAATGCCTCCTCAACACGGCTTACCTTTGTCGTTATATTTGACAACGACCGAGACAGCCATGAGGGCTATGCTAGCCCAGACAGTCGACTCGGAAGAACGAGCCATTTACTACATCAGTAAAAATTTCCTAGAGTACGAATGCAAATACACGATGCTCGAAAAGACGTGTCTAGCTCTAGTTTGGGCCACTAAAAAGCTCCGACATTACATGCTTAGCCACGAAGTGCACGTACTATCAAGAATGGATCCAATAAAGTATCTGTTCGAAAAGCCCATCCTCAATGGTAGAATATCTAGATGGACTTTAATGCTAGCTGAGTTCGACCTCAAGTTCGTACCGTTAAAAGCCATCAAGGGCCGGGTAGTAGCCGAGTTCCTCGCCGATAGTCCGGTATCTGAAGAGGGACACACCGATATTTGGGCCTTCCCTGACGAAGATATATTCCATACCGACACAGAGACATGGGATCTATATTTTGACGGAGCATCCAACTTTCGAGGATTTGGTGTCGGGATTTTACTAATCTCACCACAAGGGGAGCACACCCCATTATCCATCAAGTTAGACTTCGACGTGACTAATAACGCAGCCGAATACGAAGCATGCATTCACGGGTTGCAAGCCGCCGCTAATTTAGGAGTAACGAACCTCCGGGTCCACGGTGACTCATCATTAGTCATTAATCAAGCACTCCAGAAATGGAAAACTCGGAACGCAAATCTCGTAGCTTACCAAGCACGAGTTAGGGTTCTCGAAAAACAGTTCCAAAAGGTGGAGTACATTTATCTGCCCCAGGAAGAAAACCAGTTTGCGGATGCGCTATCCAAACTAGCATCTTTACTGAATATCCCGGAACACCTAACCAGCATGCCGATTTGCGTCGAAAGACGGTCCGAGCCGGCATATATCAACGCTATCCAAGACATCGAAATAACTGACCCAGAACCTTGGTACCAGGCTGTTCTTACCTACTTGATGTCGGGAGAATATCCTCCGGGATCTGAAAACCGGGCCAAGAAAGCCCTACGAAGATGGGCCACTCAGTTCATCCGCACGGAGGATGGACAGTTGTACAAAAAGACGGCACAGGGGGCTTTACTCCTATGCATCGATAAAACACAGGCCAAAAAGGTCATGGCCGAGGTACACGATGGTGAGAACGACCCGCATATGAATGCCCATATGCTAGCTCGAAAAATCGCCAGACTCGGGTACTATTGGAATAGCATGGAAACCGACTGTCAGTTTTATGTCAAGCACTGTCACAACTGTCAGATTTTCGAAAACGTCCAGCATATGCCGTCATCCTTGTTATATACTATGACATCACCATGGCCATTCTCAACATGGGGAATTGATATAATCGGGAAAGTGAACCCTTCCGGGACGGGAGGTCACTGCTTTATTCTAGTGGCTATTGACTATTTTACTAAATGGGTCGAAGCCGAGTCATATCGTGTCTTGAACGCCAAGCACTTAGCAAAATTTATCCAAGATAAAATTATATGCCGATACGGGATCCCGCACGAATTCATCAGTGACCACGGGACCCATTTCCAAGCCGAAACCGCTACTTTGCTAGCGAAATATAAGATTCAAAGGCATACATCTTCGCCTTACCGTCCCCAAACCAATGGAGCGGTAGAAGCAGCTAACAAAACAATTGTCACAATACTTAAAAAGATGGCTGATGATTACCGGGATTGGCCCGATAAAATCCCTTTCGCCTTATGGGGGTACCGAACATCAATCCGCACCGCGACCGGAGCAACTCCATACTATCTGACATATGGGATGGAGGCGGTCCAGCCGGTCGAGCTTGAGGTACCATCTCTAAGGATTTTACTCGAAAGTCAAGTACCTGAAGCAGATTGGGTCCAAGCCCGATACGATTCGTTGATTCTTTTGGACGAACGACGATCCCGAGCCCTCAACAATATCCAGATATATCAAAAAAGGATAAAACAGGCTTTCAACAAAAGGGTTAGGCCCAGAAATATCAAAGAGGGCGATCTAGTCCTAAAATCTGTCTGGGCTTTGCTACCAGTCGACCCAAGAGGAAAATTGAAACCTAATTGGGCCGGACCGTATTTAGTGAAGAAGGTTTTATCAGGAGGAGCAGTAATGCTGACAGACTTGGATGGGAACGAATTTGTCAACCCAACCAACTTGGACCAGTTGAAGCGCTACTACCCTTAACCTTATCTCAATGTCATTTGCTAAAAGTTTATCTTTTTATAAAATTTTCAACAATTAAGCAAGTCAATGAGTTAGGATTACTGATCCTACTGTCGCACATCTCGAACTAATAGTCTTGATGTATTTCGAAAATTACAAAAATCTATGTCTGAACTATGGTCGGTTTGATTCCACTAATCATGGATACGTAGGCAACCCCTCAAAAGGGTACAACCACTTCAATAACGAAAAGACAGGAACGGTTTTCACTAATATGTCTTTTATTATTTCAAAAAAATGCCTCACGCAAAAATAAATCACACAAAAATCATATAAAAGTAGTAGTAATACTTAAATAATACTAATATTTAGGAGACTACTCGTACATTTTTCCCTTCCCCTTATCTTTCGGGTCACGCGGATCCCGAGGCCGACGAGGTGGGGGCGAACGTTCCCTAATCACAAGTGGAACTTCCTTTGCTCGAACCCGCTTCTCCGACTTCGGTTTCTCCTGCACCGGTTCGATCCGAGCTCGTACGTGCTCGGGAAGTCTATCCTGAGGACCAAGTCGGTCCTTAGCTGCCAGTCTTGGACCAAGTCTCCTTTCTAAGTCCGTCTGGGGGCTCATCTTCCCCCATGTACCTTTAGTGCTGGACCCTTTAGTCAAAGTCTTAGCCTTCCCTTTCTGGCCTGACATTAATCGGACCATCGAAGCCGGGGTATCGCCATCATCAAAGAAGCCCCGATTATCCTTAGTCTGTTCTCGGCGTAGCAAGTCAAAGGCTTCATCAGTCTTTAAAGTAGCACGGGCTTTAGCAGAATCTGCCTGAGTCCACTTCGTATAGGAATCCGATACCCAGATCGAGGGAGAAGCTTTAGAAACGGGCCAAGTATGTCGGGTATACCATCTTTGCGCCCAAGTGTCACACATTATGTCCGTTAGCTGAGTAGATTCACTCACGACCGCTTCAACTTCCGGAATTCTCTGGGCCCGACCATATTGCCTAAGTATGCGATCGGGATAAAGATGAATCGTCTGCCTAAAAGATAGGATCAGTTGATAACAGGCCCTATCTCGCAATTCTAACCCGGTCCAGACGTAAATGGGCCACCAAGGTACGGTCCAACGGATCAATGGGCCTCCATGGAAAGACAACAACTCGTCCCAGAATTTATGGGTGGTAAGACGAGAAAAGTCAACGGCTTGTCTTCTTGTCATCACTTGGTTCAGACGATATCGGCTTACATCTAGAGGAGGATCCAAGATCGATAGCCTCTCAAAAAGCCATAGCTGAAAAATCAAAATCGCGAAAAGTCAAAATTGTGAAAAGTCAAAGTCGCAAAAAAAAATCGCAAAAATCGGACAAAACCGAGAAAAACGGGAAAATCACAAAAAACCGCGGAAACCGCGAGAAGATCGAAGACCAAAAAATCGGAAATTGAAAAAAATCAAAAAATTGCAAAAATCGAGAAAAAATCAGCCTACCTATAGAAGTCGGGTGCTACCGGTCAACCTGATCGATGGATCCCTCTTACGATTGTCTAAGCCTTGGATAATCTCCCCAGTAATCAGCCATGCTCTATCTCCATTTGATCCGCTACGGCAAGAAGTCTGACATGGCCCATACAAGATAACCAATCCATGTGGCCTTCAAAAGCGTAGACATGAAGCATGCAAAAAGTAAAGGCCCTACGGCTATATGTCGGCCTGGCCTGAACGTCATTTGGATTCATAAATTTTTCAGCCAGGTCGATCAAGGAAACTGTATTTCCTTCCAGCATATGGACAGCTGGGTGACGCTAGGGCTGAGCAAATTATCCGACTATCCGAATCCGATCCGCTATTCCATTCGTATTCGATCCGAAAAACCGGATATTCGATCCGAAAAATGATTTCGGATCGGATATCCGATCCGAACATTTCGGATATCGGATCGGATTCGGATATCCAAAATAATTTTTTCGGATATCCGATTCGATCCGAACAATGGTTATTTTTGTAATTTTTATTTTGGATTAATGTATTATAGGGTAGATAGGTTATAATTTAATTCATTTTACGTTAAGTCTTGGTGACATTTTTTTATTGCCTTAAAATATAGAATAGTATACTCCGTATAATACTAGATTAATTAAAATTAGGATTTTTTTCTTGTTGAATTGAACTTCATTTAGAATTTTATTTGACCAAAAATCTCAACCAAATCGGATATCGGATAGTTCGGATATCCGGTCCGAAATTTTCGGATATCAAAAATCGGATATCCGAAGTGATTCGGATCGGATATCGGATATTAAAATTTTCGGATTTTCGGATCGGATATCCGATCCAAAAACCTGGTTCGGATCGGATATCCGATCCGTGCTCTGCCCTAGGTGACGCCATTCTGGTTTAAAATAATTTTATCAGCATCTCTGAAAATTCGGGACCAATCTTGCAACATTCCGACTAATCGATCAATACCCATGGTTGAATTTCTAAAAATAAGAAATAAGTTTCTAAAGACTTGTTTTTCTTTGAAGGGAAAAGAGAATTGTGAATTGTGAATAAATTGTGAGTAGGGAGATGAGTATTTATAGCATGAAATCAGATTCTCCTCCTCACTTTGGGATTCCTAATCCCAAGGGATTTAGCATACAGGCCTTTTTCCTAGGATCTAGCTAAGTCATCCCAAGCATTCCTAGTTCTTCTCAGAGTCAAAATACCTTATTTTCAAAAATTCTCCCAAATTCAAAAAATCCTCTTCAAATTTTTTATTCCCCAGCACGAGTCATTTCTCCTAAAAATGTGTTACATGCAAGCTTTGCATAAATCATTATACGGGACGACTCAAGCAAAACCGTGCAAACAACTCCCCAGCGGCATAGACTTATACGACAAGTCCGGTTCCTCACGGAGTTATCATCGTCAGCTCAGGTACATTTCTAGTCTCCGGCCGGCGGGCCCTCCACGCAGGTCTAACGGACCTTAAACGACCCGACCGGAAGTCTGCCAGGTTTTAATCTTTGATTGACCTGGTAGCTACTCTGACTTTCGCCCTGTCCAAGCCTCAGTCAGAGGGGGGGTCTGTAGACACCCACATTTTGACTGCCAGGTGTCTATAGCAGTTTTCGACAAACACCCGATGATGATCGGACGCAAACGTGCTTTAAATACTCAGAAACGGGCTCAAAATCATTGACATTTGGCTTGGGCTCATTATAGAGTACATATCTCACAAAACCAACCTCAAAATCAGGCCCAGTGGGTCATTTCGAGTCAAATAAGACTAATTTGGGTCGATTCCGACACCAGGGGTAAAACCGTCTTTTTACGACCGAGTCAAAACCCGTAAAAATTATTTCCGAGTCAGCCGTGACACCTCACACGGCTGATTCGAACTCTAATCCTACGAAAAATCAGCTACATAAAATATCAAACAAATCCGTTTAAGGATGGAATTCGATCTCAAGTAGGAATCCTATCCGAAAACCGATTCAGACACCCGACCGAGTGCAAATACTTGGCCGAGCAGCATATTCCAGCCGTGTTCCCTTTCTTCCTTGACAAGAAAGCGGAATTCTCATGCCTTACAGCTTCCTATATTTCCTATCTCTAGCGGTAGTTCAAACTCTCCTAGCCAAGGTCGGGAATTCCCTATAAATAGCCTCTTGCACACATACTTTTAGACATCAATTAGCATCTACAATATACATTCATTATCGATCAAATATTCATAAAAGCATCACAAATTATTCCCATACACACACTCGTAAGCATAAAATCTAGCATCGATACACCGATATTACAAACCCGAAGGAAACCGGCCCGATACCCGACACCCTTCACTCGTCACGCCCGAACCGAACCACCACCAACTCACCGACATCCACTCGACACTCGTGTACCCACGCCACGTCCCGACGAGCCCCAATCCGAGTAAACAGAAGCATGTAGGTTGAGGGTGTACCAAACCCGATTTCTCCTTCTTCTCTCCTCCTCCTCGTCCGTCTTATTTTTTTTTATGGGTCGGTCGTCTTTTTTTATTTATTATTTTCTAATATCGATATTATTAAAAACTACTTTCATATATCAAACATTCTTAAAAATATGATATCGATTCTCTATAATCGAATATTGTATCGAAAAGAATTATATTAAAATCTCGACGATATTAAAAATCGTTACATCTTTTTTTCGTTCAAACTTCTTTTTACAAAACTTTTTTTATTCATTCCGAATATTCGATATCAATTTCATAATCGAATATCGGGTACGACGAATATCGAAAACATAAAATCGAATACAAATTAATTCATATTTTGTACGCGATTTATCAAAATTAGCAATTTCGAAGAAAAAAATAGAAAACCGGACAAACCCGCACGCGAGCCGCGACTCGCGCACGGGCCTGAAACCCGGGTCTTTTTTTTTAACTCTTTCGTTCGTTTTATTTTATTATTCTACGAAACGATTTCTAAAATTTATATCTTTTCTAAAACTATTTGAAGTATTTGATATTGATTTCGTAGTCAATTATCGAATATAACGAATATCGAAAATATTAGATCGAGTACAAATTATGCGATATTTGTACGCGATTTAATAAAAGTATCGAATTTTCAAAAACCGCTTTCGAAATCAGCCCGACACGCGACTCGCCGGCATCCCAGGCGAGCCGCGCGGCCGGCTGCCACGACGCGCCTTTCTCGTTTTTTTATTATTTTTCGAACTTCGTTTTTTTATACAAAACAGCGTTTTTAGCAATATTTTTCAGATTTCGATTAATATTTATTTTCTCGATCTCGTATATTTATTTTATTTGCTATATTATTTTTACAAATCGATACTAACTCGTTTGTTTATTTTGTAGCAAATTCACATCTTTTTCATCTTTTGTTTTATTATACTAAAACGAATCTCACATGTTAAATTCAACTTTGACGTTAATTTTAGTTGCATTAAATCGACTTAGCAACCCATTCAATTCCTCGCATGCTTAGGAAAACAATGTTTGCATATCATTCATCGTATTACTAACGCGCGTATTAAAAAATCATTCGATATCCTAGTAGAGGCCGCTAATGTGCGGGCGAGGTTGGGTGCTCTTAGTGAACTTCCCAACACGTACCCTCACCCCTTACTCAGAACCGTGGTTTCCGGATGTCCGAATCCATTGGCAACGAGAGTCATTCAATATACGATTAACCGATCAAGTCGGCATCGGTATCGAACTGCAAAGGGACGAGCCCAATAAACTCTGACATCGGAAATGGGCCGTATTTTGTATGCGGCCCACTACGACATAGAGTGGGCTCGAACGGTTCCGAATAACCATAAAATTCGGTGGCGACTCCAACTTCGATTTAAATTTCAATTTGACCATCTCATATGGAGATTCATTCGCCTCCCCAAACCCGCGCGTGGCCGCGTCGGGGTGGACCTATGTCATGTCCACAATATCATTCATCGTATTACTAACGCGCGTATTAAAAAATTATTCAATATCCTAGTAGAGGCCGCTAATGTGCGGGCGGGGTTGGGTGTTCTTAGTAAACTTCCCAACACGTACCCTCACCCCTTACTCAGAACCGTGGTTTTCGGATGTCCGAATCCATTGGCAACGAGATTCATTCAATATACGATTAACCGATCAAGTCGGCATCGGTATCGAACTGCAAAGGGACGAGCCCAATAAACTCTGACATCGGAAATGGGCCGTATTTTGTATACGGCCCACTACGACATAGAGTGGGCTCGAACGGTTCCGAATAACCACAAAATTCGGTGGCGACTCCAACTTCGATTTAAATTTCAATTTGACCATCTCATATGGAGATTCATTCGCCTCCCCAGACCCGCGCGTGGCCGCGTCGGGGTGGACCTATGTCATGTCCACAATATCATTCATCGTATTACTAACGCGCGTATTAAAAAATCATTCGATATCCTAGTATAGGCCGCTAATGTGCGGGCGGGGTTGGGTGTTCTTAGTAAACTTCCCAACACGTACCCTCACCCCTTACTCAGAACCGTGGTTTCTGGATGTCCGAATCCATTGGCAACGAGAGTCATTCAATATACGATTAACCGATCAAGTCGGCATCGGTATCGAACTGCAAAGGGACGAGCCCAATAAACACTGACATCGGAAATGGGCCGTATTTTGTATACGGCCCACTACGACATAGAGTGGGCTCGAACGGTTCCGAATAACCATAAAATTCGGTGGCGACTCCAACTTCGATTTAAATTTCAATGGAGATTCATTCGCCTCCCCAAACCCGCGCGTGGCCGCGTCGGGGTGGACCTATGTCATGTCCACAATTTGGCGACTCCGCTGGGGATTAGCTGATACGTTACTGACCTTCAGCATCCTCAGGGTGAGACTCGAATAGAAATCGTTTGACTAGTACAATACGCGTTTTAGTTTTACGGTTCATGCATAACCCCATATTTTCCCGGGCCGGTACTGGTGACCGACGTCCCACTATACTATCGATCTAGTCCAAATTGGATATGTCGAAGGTGTCCATTAGCCGATTCGTATGGGTTTTATGGCATGTTCTAAGCTCAACTCGACTTAGGAAGTCCGCCCCGATTCTCGATAGGCTGTGTACACTGGTATAGACCCTTACAGACTGACCGAGACTTAGAATTAGAGCATACATGGCCTCGTTATACTGTTTCCATGACTACGTGCTACCTGATTACAAGTCTTTTTTTCGAAAACCGTCCTTTTCAAAATAGAATCCTTTTCAAAATATCCAATTTCAAAACCCGGGACATATACCGAATTTAGGATCCACGATTTTACTCAAAATAGCCTATTTTTAGCTGGTATTATGCCCGTTTCAAAACTCGAAAATGTTTTCGAACTTTCAAAACCCTCCCCGGTCCGCCTTTCCGTTTTCTTTTTCGAAAAAAGGGTCGGGCTCCTCGCCCCGATTTTGCTCGGGCTTTCAAAAATCAAATTTCAAAACCTTCCTCTTCTTAGGACTTCCCGTATTTAGCAGTGTCAGGTCATGTCGTGAGTCGTCAAGTCTTTTAGCGTCGAAACTCCGTCGATCTTATATCACGGATTTCCTCCCTATCCCAGTCCGCCTTATTAGACTAAGGCAAGGCCCACCTACGTAGGACATACTCCTACAAGGGTCGGCCCGTCTACACAATCGAGTCTAGAAGTCTGAGGAATGTCTCACGTGGACCTCCTTTCGTACAAGGCCCAGCCCATACGGCTGGATCCTAAAGGAGGCCCAACTTTCGCAAGTCATCCGTCTAGATGTCTTTTCTGAGTCGTTTCCTCTCTAGTTGCCCTTTTCCTTGCTCGGGATGTACTTTAGTTCTATGATTTGGGCTAGCCGCTGATTACGTGGTGTTCTTACAGACAGGCCACCTCACACCCGAACCATGACTAAAGACTCAATTGATCAACTGAACACCGCATTGGCCAAGATCCAAGAACAACTCGACCAAATCAGGGGCGACCAGATCGCCATTGTTACCCGGGTTAGCGCCATAGAACAGGATAGGCCGGGTGATGAAGACGAAACTAAGGGCCCATTAGCTAAATTGACTAGCGCGGTCCTCAAGCTACAAGAGCAGGTCCACTTGTCAACCCACTCGATCCGTATAGTTGAGCAATTCTCATCCTCCACTTTTTCACATTTTCCCTATATATCTCTATTTAGTGTCCACTATCATTTTCCACTCACCCTTAGATTTTTTTGAGATTTTCTAAGTGGTACCCCTGAACTTTTTACTTTTCTATCTTGTACCCCTACAATTTTTGCATATATACATGGTACCCTTGTACTTTATTAAAAATTTCTTTGCTACCCCTAAACTTTATTATTATCTTTTTTGGTACCCCTAAACCTTTTTTCCCATCAAGTTTTGGCAACAAATTACCTTTTTATGTTCAAAATTAAATGTTAAACGTCATTTAACATACCTAATTAACCGATAATTGAACTCAAACTAACAATTTTGTACGTGTTTGCAGTTATACTCCGAATCTGAACAGATTATATTTTTGACATTATATTGTCAAATCAACTGATAACACTTAAACTAAGCTCAATTACTTGTTAGTTATCTAAGTTAAATGATATTGAAGTCTTAATTCTAAGCTAAAAACATAATCTAACGACAAAATTTGATGGAAGAAAACATTTGGGGCGCTAGTTAAATTAAAAGTAAACTTCAAGGGTACCTTGTCTAGAAATAGAAAAGATAGGGGCACAAGGTAGAAAAGTAAAAAGTTCAGGGGTATCGCGTAGAAAATCCCTTTTTTTTTTTTTATCAAAAACAGTCCAAGAATTCATTTTTCATCATCTTGTAATTTTTTGTACCACACGCATCCCACACCATCGACCTCAATATTTCACCCACCATCTCATACATGCATGCATATTTACTTAAAAGTATCGTTAAATAAAAAGTTAATCTAATTATTTATTGTCAAAAATTATACGGAGTATTCATTATCTTTTTTGGGTTAAATATCGCTCTCGGACTCTTTCCAATGTGTTGCCCTACCGAAAACTTTTTGGCCATCCTCCTAAGTATACCTAACTCCGATAGTTCGGTTGTTTTTGTTACCAATGACCACTAATACAAATTCTTACTTCTCGTCGATTTTTAGGTTGTTTCCGACGCTTCAAAATGTCAATTTTAGATGCTTTTGTAATACCCGTTGTATATGTCAAACCTTGGACTACTTAAGGACATAGGTCGAAGTCGGGTAAGAGTTTAGGTGGAGGCTTTGGGCAATAAGGAGCATGACGCAAATTTCGGGGTGTCACGGTCGGGATGGGTAAGCTAGTGTCACGACCATGGTGGACCCAAGATGGGTTCTAAGTCGTTCGTTTGCTCGTCATCTCACTCGAGCTCATTTGATTGCACTCACTTAAAATCCCCTCCATTAGCATTAGGTAGACTCTAGACTACCCTATGTGCATTACAATCAGACATTCACGCCCAACAACAGAAATGAAGAAGAATAAAGAGAGGAAAGGGGAAGGGGAGAAGGACTTGTTATTAAAAATTAATAGAGAAAATTAAAAATGACTTTCTTCAAAAATGCACTAATTAAAATTTATTCCCTTTTACAAAAATTAATATTTAACCTCCAAAAAATGTAAAAGTTCAAAAATTTCTTTCATCTCTTAATTCCGGCTAGTTTAGGTGTATCTTGAATGAAATACCCCTCCTCAGAAATAACGACTCTCACCTCTCCTTTCTTCTAACTTTATTTTTGTCACAATCCTAACAAAAAAGATCCAAAAAATACCTAAATCGACAATCATCTTGATACTCCAAGAAAATATAACGGGGAAATTTTTTATAGTTATAACGAGGATATAAGAAAGGGGAGAAAAGGTAAGGAGAGGGGTACTTTGGGTATGAAATGATCAAAATAAGACAAAAATTACAATTTGACTGGAGTAATTCGCCGAAATTAAGAAATGCAAGTAAATTTTGAAATTTTACATCTTTTTGAGTATTTTAAAATTGTGTTTTTTTATAAAAGGAAGTAATTTTTAATTAATGTATCTTTGAAGGAAGTAATTATTAATTTACTCTAAAAAAAATATGATACTTACTACTCTCTCCGAGTTTCTAACATTGCCCCATTTTCCTTTTTGAGCAGATTTTGATCTTTTACCAATTTTTCACTTTAGACCATAAATGTGTGGTTCACATTCAACCACTCATTTCTCTCTCTTCCTCTTTCATTTTTTAACCACTCATTTTCTCTTCCTTATTTTTCACCTCAAAATTCGTTTTCCTTTTTCTGGTCGTCGAGCCTGATCGACTCGAGCCTTTTCCCGGTCCTCTGGGACAATGTTAGAAACTCGGAGGGAGTATTTAATTTAGAATAATAGATTAAAGTGACCTATTTTGTTATAGAGTACCAAAAATATCATTTAAAGAAAGAAAAAAACAAATCAATTATGGTTGTATATATGATGTTGACAGGCTGAAGTCATCGTATGCCTCAAATTACAAATTACAATAGTATAGTAGAAATATGAGACGAATTCTAAGGTGGATATTGCCCTTGAAATCTATCAGGTAATGATATTTTTTACCACCTTAGGGGGAGATTGATAAGGATAAGCTGGTAAAAATAAACAAGTAATGTTGATCCCAACTGAACCAGAAGTTCAGAGACTTGTTTTGAATAGGAAATACATCAATTAGAGGTTCGTGAAATATGAATAATGATTCAATCATTGTGTTATGATGATGTATATGGTGATATATCAGCTTGATTACTTATCTTATTAAATATGTTATACATTGGAATTTATGATTTCACTATAGACAGATTCACCCTTCTTGTGGTGTAGCGAGCTATAGATCAGTCATGGATAGTACATGGTAGATGTACTTAACATTGAGATTTTTGCCAAATTTTCAATAATCACACACGATATAGTGTGAGGGTCATAATCAGTTCATTTGTTATAAGAAAATGGCAAGCATGTACAGTTGGTACTCGTAAAGAGTAATGAAATTGAATGTCCCGAAGTGGCATAGATATCTGATGATAATAGATGGCCTACATAAAAAGATTGGTACCACATATATTCAGATTCAGATATCAATAATCAATACTGATGATAAGAGATTATATCGATATATTAATTCGTGGAACCGAAAAATAGTTGCGCGCATTCGACCCTAATAGGGATCTTATATAAAAATCCATTTTGATTGTTGACGTACAATCTATGGTTAAGATTGAGCTCATGGACTTAAAGTCCACGTATTGACATAAGGTTAATCCAATTATTAATATTGGTGGATATACTGTATAGTTTGCATTTGAGTCTCATGTGCATGTAATATAGTTATTTTATCATTGCATATTAGTTAAGATTACATCATTACATTAATTTAGAATATATATAAACTATAGGACATTGTTCGTATTACATGCATGCACGGGATTATTATTGTTATATATATTGCAGGATACATGTATAAATGGAGATCATACTCCTAGATTGATAAGCACTCCGGGAAGTAGCTTATATTATAAATAATCATCACATGACGGTGGTTGATCAAATTGAGTTCCTGAAGGACTCGTGATTAAGTACAAGAACCTCCGCACAGTGATTATTTTTAAGAAAAGCATTCAACATGAGAATTAATGTGAATGCACAATATTATTGTCTCAACTTGAAGTTTGAGCGTATGAGAAATCATACATGAATAAATTTATTGTCTTGTGAAAATACTTTATGGTCCAGAAGCGCCATAATAGTTGGAAAATAAGGTAGTGGAATGCTACAATAAGTATGTCAATCCGTACAATGACAAGAAAGATCAATTATTATTTAAGATAAATCGGATTGATTGATTCTCCTGAAGATCGATAATCAGTTAAGAAATAATGTTAGCTACACTCTTTTTCCCTTCGACTAGGTTTTTGTCCCAATGGGTTTTTCCTAGCAAGGTTTTTAACGAGGTAGCGCTATAGACGTGTTAATACGATATAGTTATTATCATCATAATTTTTGATGACGAGATACATATTTAGTTATACATAAAAAAATCATGAATGACTATGTTCAGATTGCGAGTTTCGAAGTAATGTGATATTGAAATTATCAAGGATTCCTATTGATTGAAGCTACCAAGTTTCTCGGTTACTACAATTTATTTCAACGTCGTCGTGAAGTTCCATGAAGACATGAATTATTTCATTAAATATCAAGTTGTGTAATTATCAGGGGGAGTAACCACGCGCTGTACTCTTTTTCCTAAGCCATGGTTTTGTCCCACTGAGTTTTCCATGGAAAGGTTTTAATGAGGCAGTCTTTTATGTGTGTATATATGAAGATTTATGTACTCTTTTTCCTTCACTAGTGCTTTTTCCACTGGGTTTTTCTAGTCGAGATTTTAACAAGACATTTTCTTTAGTGATGTACATCCAGGGGGAGTGTTATGAAACATAATATGTGGATGTCCATCGGGCCTTATAGCCCATTATGATGTAACCCTAGATGTACCATGTACTATATATATGCCCCTTGATGGGATGAATAAACACCTCTCTGATTTCTCTCCTTTATCTCTCTAGTTTCTCTTCTCTCTTACTTTCACCACAAAAAATAGATTGTTTTTGAGGATTTTTCCCTACAGGTAGTTGGGTCAAGCCGTCAGAGGCTATTACTTAAGACGGAGTATCTGTCGTAAATCTTAAAATGAGTCAAATATTTCTACATGTGACTAATAAAGACAAAATATTTGCCTATTGCAAAACCACTTGCCATCTGATTTGGTGTATTACTCGATATGTCTTAAGGTTACGACGGATAGTACTGTCACAAACAAGAATTTGCCTCAAAAGAATAAGACAATAGGTTAGGAGTTACAGACAGTGGCGGACCTAGGATTTCCCCCCTAGGGGGGCACAAAAAAAATTCCGACATTTTTTAAGTTTATAAATTACTCCACATTTTACGCTATTATTTTCTCTATAAATTAATCCACATTTTCCGCTATTATTTTCTTTATAATACTTGAAAGTTTTGAAAAATAGTTTAGATATAATACAAATCTTCCAATGATATGTAACATGAAGTAGAAGGTGGTAAAGCTGGTTGCATTGACAATATTTCATACAAGTGACTCGGGTTCGAATCTCTTTATCACACTGATATTGCAAATGGTTTAAATCTATTTGTTTCAAAAATTGTCGGGGGGCCCGGGACCCCCTGGCCCCCCCTAGGTCCGCCCCTGGTTGAAGACTACCGCGTTAGAGCATGTAGATTAGTAAAAAGAATCGTGAAACCGTCTCATACAAAAATTGGTATAGTTGAGCAATTCTCATCCTCCACTTTTTCACATTTTCCCTATATATCTCTATTTAGTGTCCACTATCATTTTCCACTCACCTTTAATTTTTTTTGAGATTTTCTACGTGGTACCCCTGAACTTTTTACTTTTCTACCTTGTACCCCTACAATTTTTGCATGTATACATGGTACCCTTGTACTTTACTAAAAGTTTCTTTGGTACCCCTAAACTTTATTATTATCTTTATTGGTACCCCTAAACCTTTTTTCCAATCAAGTTTTGGCAACAAATTACCTTTTTATGTTCAAAATTAAATGTTAAACGTCATTTAACATACCTAATTAACCGATAATTGAACTCAAACTAACAATTTCGTACGTGTTTGCAATTATACTCCGAATCTGAACATATTATATTTTTGACATTATATTGTCAAATCAACTGATAACACTTAAACTAAGCTCAATTACTTGTTAATTATCTAAGTTAAATGATATTGAAGTCTTAATTCTAAGCTAAAAACATAATCTAACGACAAAATTTGATGGAAGAAAACATTTGGGGCGCTAGTTAAATTAATAGTAAACTTCAAGGGTACCTTGTCTAGACATAGAAAAGGTAGGGGTACAAGGTAGAAAAGTAAAAAGTTCAGGGGTATCGCGTAGAAAATCCCATTTTTTTTTATCAAAAACAGTCCAAGAATTCATTTTTCATCATCTCGTAATTTTTTGTACCTCACGCATCCCACACCATCGACCTCAATATTTCACCCACCATCTCATACATGCATGCATATTTACTTAAAAGTATCGTTAAATAAAAAGTTAATCTAATTATTTATTGTCAAAAATTATACGGAGTATTCATTATCTTTTTTGGGTTAAATATCGGTCTCGGACTCTTTCCAATGCGTTTCCCTACCGAAAACTTTTCGGCCATCCTCCTAAGTATACCTAACTCCAATAGTTCGGTTGTTTTTGTTACCAATGACCATTAATACAAATTCTTACTTCTCGTCGATTTTTAGGTTGTTTCCGACGCTTCAAAATGTCAATTTTAGATGCTTTTGTAATACCCGTTGTATATGTCAAACCTGGGACTACTTAAGGACTTAGGTCGAAGTCGGGTTAGAGTTTAGGTGGAAGCTTTGGGCAATAAGGAGCATGACGTAAATTTCGGGGTGTCACGGTCGGGATGGGTAAGCTAGTGTCACGACCATGGTGGACCCAAGATGGGTTCTAAGTCGTTCGTTTGCTCGTCATTTCACTCGAGCTCATTTGATTGCACTCACTTAAAATCCCCTCCATTAGCATTAGGTAGACTCTAGACTACCCTATGTGCATTACAATCAGACATTCACGCCCGACAACAGAAATGAAGAAGAATAAAGAGAGGAAAGGGGAAGGGGAGAAGGACTTGTTATTAAAAATTAATAAAGCAAATTAAAAATGACTTTCTTCAAAGATGCACTAATTAAAATTTATTCCCTTTTACAAAAATTAATATTTAACCTCCAAAAAATGTAAAAGTTCAAAAATTTCTTTCATCTCTTAATTCCGGCTAGTTTAGGTGTATCTTGAATGAAATACCCCTCCTCAGAAATAACGACTCTCACCTCTCCTTTCTTCTAACTTTATTTTTGTCACAATCATAACAAAAAAGATCCAAAAAATACCTAAATCGACAATCATCTTGATACTCCAAGAAAATATAACGGGGAAATTTTTAAAGTGATAACGAGGATATAAGAAAGGGGAGAAAAGGTAAGGAGAGGGGTACTTTGGGTATGAAATGATCAAAATAAGACAAAAATTTCAATTTGACTGGAGTAATTCGCCGAAATTAAGAAATGCAAGTAAATTTTGAAATTTAACATCTTTTTGAGTATTTTAAAATTATGTTTTTTATAAAAGGAAGTAATTTTTAATTAATGTATCTTTGAAGGAAGTAATTATTAATTTACTCTAAAAAAATATGATAATTAGTACTCTCTCCGAGTTTCTAACATTGCCCCATTTTTCTATTTGAGCGGATTTTGATCTTTTACCAATTTTCCACTTTAGACCATAAATGTGTGGTTCACATTCAACCACTCATTTCTCTCTTTTCCTTTTTCATTTTTTAACCACTCATTTTCACTTCCTTATTTTTCACCTCAAAAGTAAATGGGACAATGTTAGAAACTCGGAGGGAGTATTTAATTTAGAATAATAGATTAAAGTGACCTATTTTGTTATAGAGTACCTTGGTTTAAATATAACTGCGTACTAATGTAGAACGATAATAAACTAATTAATTACAGAATAAATATGGGGCATTTTGAATGATTTTCTAATAATTAAAATTAATAAAGATTAAAACTTTAACTAAATCAGATGATTAAAAAGTTCTCGGGTCAATTACAAATCCACAAGTTAATCACAATTGATCATCGAAATCCGGTTCAAATTATTATTCTTGACTACTTTATCGTGAATCGTAGATTCTAATTCTTCTTATGAATAACTAATTAAAACGTATCCCGTTTAATAATTAGAACTAACTGTTAAACAACCTAAACAATCCAGTTCTAGATTTAATTCAACAGCCGCATTAACAGATAGAGAATTTGATAAAGAGATAAATAAACTCATACAATCCAGTTGTGTTATAGATCTATGATAATTGCTCATAAGTCTTAATATCAACGAATCTCGTTCAATAATTAAGTCTTACATGTTACTCAGGTCAAGTTAATCAACAAATCTTGTTCAATTAACAAAACTAAGAATAGAACGATGAAATATAAAACTAGTTGATCAACTTAGAAATCAATGACAACATTCATGTAATTAAACTGAGCATTTAATCAATAATCAAGAATAAAAATAAGAACTTTCAAACTCACAATCGATAATTAAGCGCTTCAATGTCTTCAACCAAGCAAAGAAAATTAGTTACACATTATCTTCTTGAGAAGACTCGGTTGAACGTTCAACTTAATATGAATAATAATAAAACTAATACTACTAGTAATGACTATATAAACTAGTAATAATAGTAGTCTAATAATAATAGGAAAGTCTAAAAATTACCAAAAGATAATAATAAAATATAATAATCCTAATAGATAGGAGTACTAAGCTATCACAGAACTAAAGAGACTTAAATTCCGTCTTCAATTTCCGAGCTTGTTCTTTCGGTTCCTCGTTTTGGGTCCACCCTGTCTTTGTCCTCTCTTTTCATTCATGCCCCGAATCGCGAATCTTAAAATAGACTTATAACAATGACATCATAAATATTACACCAACAGTACATAAAAACGAGTGCTGTTTTTCGTCGTCGGCATTTCAGCCACGTCGTCGGCGCTTTTTAATGCTGAAAGACGATATTGCCCTTGACTTTTTTAGATTACTTAACTAATGTAATTGAGTTAGATTAGTTAGATTAGGTAATGAAACTCGTTAACAAAGCGGTTTTAAAATTTTAAAACTCGTTGACAAACCGTTCCACTTACCCTCACACTTACCCTTACTTATTTACTCTACCCACCCTTCCACTTACCCACTCACTTACCCACTTACCCACTCACACTCCACTAACACTCCACCCAACATTTAAAATTTTAAAAAACCGTCTTTTTTTTTCGAGAAATCCGATTTTTCTAGAGACCCGATTCCGCCTTTAAATGGATCGACATGCGGTTAGTACATTTTTTGTTTATATTTTCCGTCATTTTTTGTACTTTTATTTTTTATATTAGCCCCGATCCGCCTTTAAATGTGTTTTAGTTTATTAAAGAAATCGCATTTTGTTCTATGACATGTCGTTTATGTGCTGGGTTTGTTGTGAAAATCGTAGTTGAAATAGGAATCGAGGTTAGGAATACGTAGAACGAAAAACGCGAACAGGGGGCCCAGACGCATGAATATAGCGTCTGGGAGGCCACGTAGACGCGAAAATCATGCGTCTAAGTGGCCTCTTAGACGCTGAATTCATGCGTCTGGGTGGCCTCGTCGACGCGAAATTCATGCGTCTAAGAGGCCTCTCAGACGCATGATTTCAGCGTCTAGGAGGCCTCTCAGACGCATGATTTCAGCGTCTAGGAGGCCTCTCAGACGCATGAAGGTTGCGTCGAAGAGGCCACCCAGACGCGAAAGTCATGCGTCTGGGCCCCTGTTAGCGTTTTTTTTTTGCTATTGTTCGACGTTATGCGTTAAAATATCGTGACTCGTGTCTCGTTATTTGTAATTTATATGATTAGAATTTTTATTATGAATATTATTAGTTCGAAATATGAATAGAATTATTATGAATATCGTGACTCGGTTATTTATTTTTAGTTGAAATTATACGATATGTTTATATGATTAGAATTACTTTAGAATTATTAATGTTAAATTATACGAGATGTTATACTTTGTAACTAATGAGCAATTTTTTATCGGTGTATCAGGAGGAGTCAGATGGCGACGGTATTGACTATCGCATTTGTTTTATTTTTGGGCCAGCGTTCCGTAGTTCGGATGAGGCATTCAACTACGCTAGTGAGATTGATTCGGCTCTTGGGTTCACCTTGGTGAAAGCGAGCAACAAAACACAAAGTAACGTGAACCCGTTGTCAAGATTACTTGGTCAGAATTACTTTAAGTGCAACCGTAACGGGAAACCGGGAAAAAATACCAAGAGTTCTCAGAAAATCGGGTGTAAGTTTTGGGTGAAGGCGTGCGAGAGCGTAGACAGAGAACGATGGATTTTAGCCATCGGTCCGTGTGGCATGCACAACCACAAGTTGGAGGTTTACAGTGACGGGCACAGACGCCTAGCCGCCCTAGACGAGGCCGAGAAACAGATTGTTCAGGATGGTATTCGGGACCACTTGACACCGGCCCAAATACACGACTGCCTTCATCGGAGAAATCCGGGGAAACCACGCCCATCGATCGAGACGATATACAATATCGGGGGGAAATTGAGGGCGGAGGTAAGGGAAGGTCGTAATGCCGTTGAGCAGATGATGGTACTAGCGCGCCGGGCTGAGTACATCCACTTCTTCTACGAGCACGAGTTCACGAGTGTCGTGGAACGTATTTTCATGGCTCACCCTGAGTCCGTGAAACTTTTTCGTACTTGGCCTTACGTAGTCACTATGGATGCGACGTACAAGACGAACACCTACGACATGAAGTTGGTGGAGATGGTCGGGGTGACACCCGTCGGGAAACCTTATCTGATAGCGTACGCCCTACTTCGACACGAGGACACGTTGTCCTACACTTGGGTGCTCGATAAGTTGAAGCTGCTAATTGGGGACCGGGCACCGAACGTGATTGTGACGGATAAGGACCAGGCTTTGACGGCGGCAGTATCGAGGGTCTTTCCGACCCCGCAGACCCAGAATCTGCTCTGTACGTGGCACATATCTAACTGTGTTGAAAAACGTGCCCTGTCTTTCTTTCAAAAACAGAAAGACCGAGTAGCGACCTTCATGCACGGAGTATGGTACCCTCTCCTGTATTCCACTAGTACGGCGGACCTCGAAACGAAATGGGACAAGATGAAGTCGACATGGAGGTTCTCGGGAATTCCTGTTTACATTGGTGACACCTGGGGTAATTTCAGGAAATGGAATCACGCGTACACTAACCGATACCTCCACTTTGGCAACACCACCACGTCCATCGTCGAATCTGCGCATGCGGCTTTGAAGAAGGCTCTTGGCACGTCGACAGCGTCCTTGGATCGGTTGTTCGATAGGATTGACAGGCTAATCGGTCGTCAACAGTCTAAACTGCGGAAGAAGCTGGAGACATCCCGAAGGAAGCAATCAACTACTCTACCCCCCATTTTGATGAACTTGAGACTCCGGGTAAGTCGTAAGGCGTTGGACTTGCTGACCGGGGAACTGTCTAGGATGCAAGAGTTGGGAGATCGGGTTTTTTACGAGTGCGGGTGTGTATTGAGGACGTCGAAGGGTTTGCCTTGCGCATGTCGACTTGCCGGGATGATGATGCGGAATTCAGTAGTGCAGTTGACCGACGTTCATGTGTTCTGGAGGACGCTTGACTATGCCGGGGAGGAAGAGATGCCCGTCAGCGACAAATTTCAGCTTGACGGGTTGATTGAGGAAATACGTGAGAGCGATCCGAGTATGTGGCGACATTACATTGATGTCCTGAATTCCGCATTACGTCCCGAGCAATCTGGGCTACTTGATCCTACACCGAATCCTAACCCCAGAAAATCTAAGGGGACAGGGAGGATGCTTATCGGAGTCGAACACGCGAGGAGGAGGTACGGGACTACCGACACGGGAGCGACCCCGAGTAAGTCGGCCAGGACTACGCACGCGTCAACGCCAGGGAGTAGTCAGTCGACCGAACCACCCACACCGATCGCCAGCCAGTCCACCACGGGCACATGGGAGGGGCAACCGAACGCCCCCCTAGAGGTGAACTACATGGGGGGGCCCTTCCCGGACATAGACAAACTTGTTGGTTTCATGTGTCCGTATCTCGTGAACTGGATAGATGTTACTGGAGACGGTCACTGCGGATTCCGTGTCATGGCTCATGCAGTGTACGGTGACCAGAACAGTTATACTCGCCAGAGAAGGGCGTTGTGGGAGCACATCCACTCCCCCATGTACGACTTGGTGTACGTCTTTGACGCCGGCGGTCGGGAAGCCGCCATGACCCGTGTAGGTACGACGGTCCCGTACTCGGTAGGTTCGGACCATTATCTCGACGACTGCGATCTATTCGGTTTTGCCACAATTAACAACTGGGTTATATGTCGAGTATCCGAGAACCTCACCTGCAGTACCTACTACCCGTTGCGAGAGATGCCAGGTAACCACCTCCCGTTCGGCGTTATGTGAATAATGCACGTTGAACGCGGGGGAGCAGGTCACTGGATGAGGCTGCGAATGACTGAGGACTGCCCGATGCCTCCTACACACGTCCTTTGGCGAGGCGCGCATGACGGTACTACAGCACATTATCCGGAGTTTTACCGAGCACGTCAGGATAGGTGGGTCGAGGAGTGGAATTCGTACTTTCCGAGTCACCAGATTGATCAGAACGACCCAGGTGGTCGGAACAACCCCTTCGACTGTTAGTGTTGTGTAAATATTAGACCAGCATTTGTATTATATTCATATTTCAGACCAGTGTTGTATTCATTCGTAAATTTTAGAGATCGTCAAATCACACTACTAAGAAACAAACGAACATAAAAAACATCCGAAATGTAAAAATAAACGAGTACCCAACGTTAACATATTACAAGTCATCCGAAAATAATCCGAAATAAAACATGATATCCCTAACTGTTAAGACATATAGAAGTTACAAATAAAAAGGAAACGAGTACTCAACATAAAAGAAGTACAAATCACCCACAATCATCCGAAATGACAAGCATGAAATCCGAAACACAGAAGACATAAACAAATTACGAATGAAATCCAAAAGCAGTCAACGGCGACCTCGTTTCCCCTGGGATCGGGGTGGGCGTTCACCCGGGTGGGGAAGGACGGGCATGTACGAAGCCATCAGGTCATCAAAGTACGCAAGGCGGGCTTCCGGATCGTCACTATAGTGCTGACCTGCAGAAAATCGCTCCATCAACGAGAGAGCGGCCTGAAACAAGGTGGCAGCGGTTAGTATAAATGTAAATGCAAATAATTATTGTTACACACCAAAATACGAACTTAGTACCTGTTGCGATCCCCCTGCGAGCGTCGCCAGCTCCTGCACCTCAGCGGCGGATGGTGGTATGATCCTCGGGTGGGAGACTCTCGAGTACCAAGCGTGGTAATCCGGAGTCGCTTCCCCCGGGTAGTCCACTGGCCGCGAGAGCCTCCTCGGGTCAGCGCGCATGACATATACACTCCTCCACGGGTGGTCCGAGTATACCGGACCGAAGTCAAGAAGGTAGTTCCCACCCCCGTGCCTCGGTCGATGCACCCTAACCGGCACGGGCATCGACTCGGGTATAGTCTGGACGTAGCCTAACTGTCTGATGACCCGATCTCCCTGGTAAGGCTCAACGATGTCCATAAAGCGCAGTGTCCCGAAGTAGGTAGTGGTACGGTGCACCGTGTGAGCGTTCCGCACGAAGGGCTCCCAACAGACCCGATCTGCTGTCAATATGTCAAGTGATCGTCGGTAGGCCAAAAGGTTGTCCCCGCGCGACGATGGTCTCCCGACGCCTACCCACGCAGTCGCGCGTGGCGAAGTCGGCGAAATCGGGATCGGTGCCGCTGGCCTAAAGTCGGGGAAGTACTCATATATCCACACCTGAAGCAAAGTCAGACACCCGGCCAAAGTGGTGAACCCCTCCCTCGAAGCCATCCCTAAATTCCTGTACAGCCACGCCAACGTACCAGGACCCCACGCAAAACCAGGAATCGAGTCCAAGCTGTTCGTCAGTGGGAAGACTGACGGACGAATACGATCGCTCGACCTATCCACAAAGAGGAACTCCCCCAACAACGTGATCAGGTAACCCTGCACAGTCTGCTCATGGGTCCCAGTGCTCATCTTCTCACGCACAGCCCTCGCTAGTACCGCCCCGCTCCTGAGTATGGGAGGGCCCGCATCCCCCCTGGGTGTCCTCAACTGCAAATCATTCATCCCGAAGAAGTTCCCCACAGCGGCCTTCCCATCAGCCAGACCCCCAGTCTCGTTAAGAACAGCGCATGGCTCACCCTCTATAGACAGCCCTAAGATCCTGGCGACATCGTGCAACATGATAGTCATCTCGCCGAACAGCATGTGGAATGTGTTCGTATCCGGCTGCCACCTCTCGACGAATGCTGTAAGGAGCGGTATGTCCAAGTTGCGTAGAATGCACGCCCGTAGGTGAATCAGGCCCGACTGTCGGACAACATCCACCACCTGAGGAAATCGGTCGAACGACTCCAACTCCCTCACAATCCGAGGACGGTTGTAGGTCGTCAACAAAGCCCGCTCGTGACGTGGCTCTGACCAAAGCCGACGCGCAATATGACCCCCAAAGCTCGGGATCACCGACGGATCGATGGGACCTCCGGGACTAGGTCCATGCAGAATCCACGTAGTGTCGCTCCGTGTACGCCGGGGGGCGTTCGAGCCCGAAGTACCCACACTACCGACGAAAGTGCCTCCAGGCCCCTTCCTGTAGACAACAGCCTTACCCTGCTGTGATGTCCCCGCGTCCGTCTCCTCCTCCTGCTCCTCCGCCTGCTGTTCCGAGAAGTTGTCCGGAAAAGCATGTCGCCTCTCCTCCTCATCGAACTCCATGTTCAGGTCGGCAGACTGCAACGACCTGGACGGCTCGCGAAATTCACCGCTCGCGGTTCCCTCCGAAGAACCGTCGTGTGTACCGCTCGTGGTACGGAAAGGTGGAACAGGAATCTCTAGTGTCCCCCCATGAGAGGAAGACGATGGCTCTGGTGGGCCGGTAGGTGGCGGCCCCGGCCTACCCCTAGCACGAGTGGACGCAGTGACGACCCTACCGTCTACCCGGCTACTCTTCCCCTTACCAGCCATCTAATTTTACAAATTCCACACGTTGTTAAAACAAAACTATGTCACTTGTTAATAATAATAAGAAATAAATTTAACGTTCTCGTACTATTCTTATTACTTGAAAAATCAATTGATATAAGATTCGATATGTAATAAAAAAAAATTCTATTACTGATATAATAAGAAATTACTATTCTTATTAATTTCAACGTTGTCGCTTGATTTAAAATTTA
Organism: Agrostemma githago; assembly: GCA_958450325.1. NCBI lineage: Eukaryota > Viridiplantae > Streptophyta > Magnoliopsida > Caryophyllales > Caryophyllaceae > Agrostemma > Agrostemma githago. The sequence continues at coordinate 54,697,591 of OY288252.1, read as the reverse complement.
ATTTAAAGAACAAATTACTCATAACGTAAATTATTCTCAAATTAATTATTTTCAAAAAAGACTATTTTTAAAGTAAACACTACTAACCTTAAAATTATTATTCAACGTTATCTCAATTGGGTGTCCGATTTTAGCAAGAGATAACGATTACAGGTTTTCACCTAAATTCAACTTTTTAGTTAATATTTTTCGAAGATAAATTGATATTTTCAACCTAGAGATCCATATATTTTTTTGATTAAAATTTCTCAAAAATATTTCAAAACCTAAAATTATCAACAATTAGTCCTGAATTTCATAACAATAATTCTAATAATATTCCTAAACATATAAACATTTCGTATAATTTCCTAATAATAATTCAAACAACCAACACCACAGCAACGATACGAACATCTAACGAAAAATAAACGAACTTTACGGATATCGTAACACATAACATAAAACAAAAAAATTTAAAAAAAAAAATACGAAAACAGACCTCGACGCATGAATACTGCGTCTGGGAGGCCTCTCAGACGCATGAATGTCGCGTCTGAGAGGCCTCTCAGACGCATGAATATCGCGTCTATGAGACCTCCTCGACGCGAGATTCATGCGTCTGAGAGGCCTCTCAGACGCGACATTCATGCGTCTGAGAGGCCTCCCAGACGCAGTATTCATGCGTCGAGGTCCGCTTCCAGCCGGAATTCGCGAAAAATCGAGGCCCATTTCGTATAAATCGATCCTACCATCAGCAAAATCGATACCAAAATCGAATATAGAAAACAATAACTACTCAATTGGGGTATATATCACACACAAATTAGCTATGGGGAACCTAAACTATCAATCTAATATTAATTATAATCTAACTAATCGATCCAAAATAATCAAATACAAGCTAAAAGATAATACAAAATAGATAGATCTACTTAATTGAGTATGGATTTGGAGTTGAAGTGGAAGCGGTTTTATATTTGAAAAACGATTTTTTAAGAAATTGTTTAAGGGAGAGAAAGAAGTGAAAATGAATTGTAAGGAGAAGGGAGGTTTATATATAAATTTCCTAAACATATTCCCGGGATACACTGAGGCACGTGTCTCGGAGACCGTTCAATAGTCCAAAAACAGACATTTCAAATTAGTCGGGAATATATTTGTTACGTTAGTTAAGAAACTTAATTAAATTCATTAGAATATATTACATAAGGGTAAAAGAGTTACGTTGAGACACGTGCCTCAAAAACCGTTCAAGAGTACAAAAACCGTATTTTTAATTTACACGGAAATATTAATTACATTAATTAACAAACTTAATTAATATCATTAACCATAATTAGGGGAAGGGTAAACTCGTAAATTCACGTATAAAGCGCCGACGACGTGGCTGAAATGTCGACGACGAAATGTAGTTCCCATAAAAACTCCGATTTAGTCAACCCAATTACACTTAAATCATCGTTATAACCATGACAAAATACGACCTATCAGATGTGAATATGTGATTGTTGGTCGGAAAGAGATTTAATTTAAGTGAAATAATTTATGGCTAAAAATATGAAATATATGACATGAATGATTATAAATAAAGAGTGACAATAATGAGTGAGATGATCAACATACAATTCGACTTATATCACATTAATTTTTAACTACTTATTACAAAAAAAAAAAACCTCACCTAAGAAGACAATATTAATTCCATTAATGCTTGAAATCTTATATACGAGTAGTATATTGTTGACTCGTGAACTTACTGGCCGTAAGACTAGTTATTTAGAATTGATGAGGGTTTGGATGTCGTTCCCTAGTACGCAAATTCCGTATCACCATACTCCCAAGAAATAAAATAATACATGTCCATCTATTACTGAGATATATGGTGGTCTACTACGTATCCGATGGTGCAGTATCCTTTTCATTAAGAATTTGAGGCCAGTAGAGTGTAGAGACTTGTTCCATGGTTGCCTGCCTACTCGGTGATCTGATCAGCAAGCCCTTTCATGACTCATTTCTAGGGTAAGAAGTTTGGACAAGTGGCGCTTTTGAGATATATGCTTTACATCGATTACGAAAATTTGTGAGAAATGAAATATTTTAATCAAATGAGATAATATCCCAAATCGAGGACGGCTTATTTATTTAAAGAAGATGAGATGAGATATGTTGCAGAAAAGTAGTAGTGTCCAAAAATAAAGAAGATGAGAATCAGAAAACCAGAGATACGTGGTGTTAGCCCTGATTGTTCGTTGCACCTCTTGCTTAGCTAGATTTCCTGTACCACCCATCTATCATCTATCTACTTCCTCTCTCTCCCTCCCTCTCTTTCATATTCACATCTTATTTATTATTATGATTTCTTAAACTAAAAGAATTTCCTAACTATATATTGACATATACGAGTACTATTTTTCTTTTTGTTCATAAAAAAAATATGTGCGGAATACTAGCAGTTTTGGGTTGTTCTGACGTTTCTCAGGCTAAACGCACCCGTGTTCTTGAGCTTTCTCGCAGGTACATACGCAGTATATGCATGATCCATCGTGGACACGACTTAGAAAAACTGATATGTTACCTAAGTTCATTATTTTCAAATGTCTTGTATAACCCATTAACCATTACGGTGTAGTACTTATTTATGGTTGTTTGTTGGAGTACTAGTTTGTATGTTTGATTTGTTCCAACGTGAATCATTTCGTATTCCATAAAATCAAAGAAAAGTTCATTAGGGCTATCATCTGTACTGTGTTGTCCATGCATCAATGCATACCTCTGTTCTGCAGGTTTGATTTGCCAAATAAGAGATGGCAAGAACCAAGGAAGGATTTACATTTTTGTAGCTTAAGATACTTTTTAATTATTACTTTTTTTATTTTTATTTTCGTATTAATAAAACATTTTAACGCAATGAAATTGTATCAATTTTCTTACGAGATCGTCTCATTAAAACTTATTTTGAGAGACACTAATGGAATATAGGAGTAAAAAAAATAGGATTATTTAACAAAAAATAATCCCAACTCTGGGTAATATTCTTTTAATAAACCGAATATTATTTAATCTGAAAATAAATCCAAGTATTGGAGATAGCTTACATTAATGGAATTAGGTGTAAAATGACCTGATATATCAGGTTACCGTGAGTCTCATCTTCTTTTTATAAGCAAACTGTTTCTTCTTTCTTTCGTTGGACTCTATAAAGGTTTTCTAGGTTAAACCCAACAATTTTTTTGCAAATTTTTTGGGATCTAAAATATCGAAGGATATTTTCTACAAACAAAATATGCGAGTGTATTTGAAACAAACAAATCCCGGAGCAATCGATCAAATCGCAGAAAAATCAATTAGTCGAAGAAGAGGAGGGCGAGATGAGAATTATGTGGTAAAGTTTAGGTTAATTTTTCAAAGAATCGTAGTTTATTCCTAGATTATCGATACGATATTATTAGGATATGGATATATTCCTTTATTGTGTTTACACTTTGTCAATATTCTTGTATATCTATTAGCTATAATTTAGCCTTCAATTACTCAATTGTAGCAATCAAGATCCTCCATATTTGGAAGGCATCCTGACTAATGACCTAGATGGTAACGTGTATATATATGGCTATCCTGTATCACTAACATTCAAGGCAATACAATCTCTTATATACGCTGTAGGGTTTTTTTTTAATTATTTTATTTATTTAAATTTCTTTTTTTTTGTTAGTTATTTGCCAGTTCTTTTTTTTTTTTTTGTTATTTTTTGTTATTTCATTTTTCTTTCTTGTTACTTAAATTCTCTTTTGTTATATATTATTTTTATTTATTTAAAAAGAGGAGAATTTTATAGAGAAAATGGTTTATAATTTTATTTATTTATTATTATTCAATCATCGTTTGTGGTTAAAAAAACAATAAAATTATAAAAATGAAATCAATATGTCACGGTGATTTATTGAAAAATATACTCCGAGTAACAAATAATTGAAAGAAGTCATAATTGATTTGATTAATAAATATTTTATTTACATTATCAGTGAATTATCTAAATCGATTGAGCAAAACGAAAGAAGTGAGGTTGAATCTAAATTTGAAACGAAATTTTATATAGGAGGTATAATGGGAAAACTTCAGGAAAATTCGTTAGGATTGAGTAAGGCTCGTTAGGAAAAAGCACGACCCAAAATTTACCGTTAATCCGTCTCATACAAGAATTTGTGTTTCTAATTAACCAAGTTCTTTTTTAATGCAAAACAGCTCTCATAGACGGTGGTTTATCAATTATGGTCAAAGACTATTTGGCAAACTCGTTGATAAGGCGAAAGTTCTAAGAGCAACCACAATGGGTGGTTCTTCACCTTGGGTTTGTAGTAAGAACTTTATTTTATAAAGTTTGTCCATTGTGGACAAAAATTTGTGTTATTTTTAAGAAATTTGGTTCTTATTTAAGAACTAAGTTTGTCCTTAAATCAATAAAGTGAGACCAATCAATTATTTTTCTTAATTTAATTCAATTTTAGACAAATTATACAAGAACTTTATTTAAAAGTTCTTCCATTGTAAGATAAAGTTCTTATCTTTGGAAGATAGTGCAAAATAACATGACATAGGAAGAACTTTATATGGAGTTCATCCATTGTGGTTGCTCTAAAGCTAATAGAAAAGTTAGTTGGAAATTAAATTCAAAATAGACTAATTGAAGTCATTGAAAGTCGAAAAGCTAGCTCATATTTGAAAATGATGTAAACAAATGAAGGAGTTAAAATTTTTGAAAAGATAGTCTTTCTTCCTCATTTGTAGATAAAAAAATACAGATTCTGATTTGTCACTTTCTTATGACGAGTCGAATACGATCCATTTATATAAAAAAAAAGACAAAACACTGCCAGACTAATGTGTTATCTTTTCTACCCAAGTGGACAATATTAGACCCATAGAGACGGATATTTCCGTCCCAAAGAGACTAGCTAATAAAAAAATACTCATAAAATAAAATAAAAATAGTTAAATAGTGATCCAATACGGCAGGCATATTCTTTCCCGAGTTGAAGTGGATTTAAATGAAATAGGTTTGATGTGACTTAATTTAAGCTAATGGGGTTGAACAAAATTGAATTGAAATAAATGGATTGAATTGACTAAGACAAACTACAATTAACGAGTCTAGATTTACCTGAACTCCTGAAGTACACCAAATAAGGATGAACGATATTATTGGCCGAAGCTGAAAATAAGTCGGAAAGAACGAGATTTTCCACTAGGTGTAACCATGTAATAAGTTTCGAATCAATACCATCTCGTTAAATTCTTTTGTTGGTAACATCAGTCACTTGATCGCATTACAATTTATGGGAGGGTGGATTCGAACTTGATAACTACCGTCCAAAGCACCTAGTTTTAACCACTAGCTAAGACATCTTCGGTAATGATGATGATGGGAGATTGGGAGGGCGTGTAATGTTTGTGTTTTTGAGTGCATTTGATAATCAATGATGATTTGAGTGTCTTTGATTGATCCTAAAACAATGATGATGATTGGGATGTGAAGATTAAAGCACCGGGGACCGGATTGGAGTGGAATATACCAAAATGAAAAGGGAGATTGTCACTTGTCTCACCAACGTCTCGCCATTGTCGACCCTGCTTCTGGTGATCAACCGCTCTACAATGAGAACCAAACCGTTGTCGTTACTGTATGTTCATTCATTAGTCATTAGTCATTACCCATGCATTGCCATGATGGAGTACGTACATTCATTATTGATCTCTTAACCACTTTTCGCATGCAGGTTAATGGTGAAATCTACAATCATGAGCAAATAAGGAAGGCTCTCCCCTCTCACCACTTCCAAACCGGAAGTGATTGTGAGGTTATTGCCCATCTGGTCCGTTTCCTTTTTACAAATCAATTAACCAATGCAAGTACGAGTATTAATCATCTAACCAATTAATCCTTCATTAGTATGAGGAGCATGGAGAGGACTTCATTGACATGCTGGATGGAGTGTTCTCCTTTGTGTTGCTGGATACCCGGGACAACAGCTTCATTGCCGCTCGTGATGCTATTGGCATTGCCTCCCTTTACATTGGTTGGGGCCTTGACGGTATAATTCAATATATTTGTCTTTTTAATAATATCTCCTTCATTCGCTCTTCATTTGACTTGAAACACTCTTTTACCTATATTTAGGGTCAGTTTGGATTTCGTCAGAGCTGAAAGGCTTGCATGATGATTGTGAGCATTTTGAAACTTTTCCTCCCGGACACTTGTACTCCAGTAAAACTAGCAGTCTTCGTCGTTGGTATAACCCTCCTTGGTTCTCTGAGACTCTACCATCAACTCCATATGATCCCCTTATCCTGCGTCGTGCCTTTGAAGATGTAAGTTCTTTTTTACTTCCTTAAAATTGGGGGTAAAACAGTTCCTATCAAAGACAGAGGGAGGACTCAGGGTTCGACAACAATCTTCTAAAATTCAAAATAAACCCCTAGCTGTGATGTTGTTAGCTCTAGCAGCAAACATAGCTTTTGCTGATGTGGGCTGATTAAGTGAGTACTGTACAAATACAGGCGGTTGTGAAGAGGCTAATGTCTGATGTGCCCTTCGGTGTGCTTTTATCTGGAGGTTTGGATTCATCATTAGTTGCTTCAATCACTGCGCGTCACTTGAATGAAACCAAGGCCGCAAGAACTTGGGGTGCACAACTTCTTTCCTTCTGTGTTGGGCTTGAGGGGTCACCTGATCTCAAGGCTGCCAAAGAGGTAGCTGATTATTTGGGTACTGTCCATCATGAATTTCACTTCACAGTTCAGGTAAAATGACTTCTTAATAATCAGGCTATGTAATTTTCGTTACATGCCATCCTCGTTTCTCTTTGTGATTTTTATGCAGGGGCAAAAGTGCCTATACCAAACCCTTCTAACCTAACTAAATTTGATAGTATAAAGTAATTTTCTGGTTTGTACTTGCGATATAATAGCTACTTTATGCACAAGCGATTTGTGGATTTTCATGTACGTATTTTCAAGGACTATTAATTTCAAATGTAGGAGGGTATTGATGCTATTGAAGATGTCATTTACCACACCGAGACTTATGATGTAACTTCCATCAGAGCCAGCACTCCAATGTTCCTTATGTCGCGCAAAATCAAGTCACATGGGGTCAAGATGGTTCTTTCTGGAGAAGGCTCTGATGAAATTTTTGGTGGATATCTCTACTTCCACAAGGCACCTAATAAGGAAGAGTTTCAGCGAGAAACCTGTCAGAAGGTAAATCATAAATGTCATAGAAAGTACAATTAAGTTTCGTCAAGCATGGAGGGCGAGACTGTCTAACTGTGAAAACAAAGAGGATTTGTCGGCTCGCTTTCCTTGCACTGTTATTTTCCTTTGTATAAATTAGCTACTGTACTGTACTTGATGTGGTCGTGTGGTTCCACGCTATTCTTTTCATGCTTCTTCTTGGTAGCTACCTGACTTTTTGGCTTTCTGGCCTTAATTAACAACTCTGTATCAAGTACTTATCAAACAAAACAAAACAAAACGGAACTGGCTTTTATGTTTTTGTGGACCTTCGCTTGTTATTATCTTGCAGCTTAAGGCCCTTCACATGTATGACTGCTTAAGAGCTAACAAGGCGACCTCTGCATGGGGCCTGGAAGCTCGGATCCCCTTCTTGGATAAGGAGTTCATCAATGTTGCCATGTCCATTGATCCTGAGTGGAAGATGGTACTGAACTTAGACTCACATATATAGTCTCAAGTTTCAACTTCATTAATGGAGTTTGCATCAAATTTAGACCATGATGATTTTTTGAGCATTTCAGATTAAACCCGAAGAAGGACGTATAGAAAAATGGATCCTTAGGCGAGCTTTTGATGATGAAGAACATCCTTACCTACCAAAGGTATTTCAAACCCGAGCATAACAACTCAGTATCTTTCAATCTATAAATCTCAAATGACGATTCAATCAAGTCTATAAACTAACATTACCTCTATTATCTCTAATCTATATGAAATACTCTTCTTTGAGTAGCACATACTATACAGACAGAAGGAGCAATTCAGTGATGGTGTGGGATACAGTTGGATTGATGGCATCAAATCCCATGCAGAGCAACAGGTAACTTTTCATTTCCCTTGCTAGCTACCATTGATAAAGTCCAATCGGTTTCAATAATACATGTCCACACGACGTTTCCTGACACTAAACACGACTTAAAACCGTTAAGTTTGTCCCACATAAGATGGGTTGCAATAACCAGAGTTTGGTGCAGGTGACTGATAAAATGATGGAGAAAGCTGGGCACATATTCCCACATAATACGCCTACAACAAAGGAAGCCTACTACTATAGGACGGTCTTTGAGAAGTTCTTCCCTCAGGTAGGTGACACTTTATTTCAAATTGTGCTGTCATATATTCATACTCGGTCTGTCTTCAGTTGTAACGATTGTATACTACATACAGAGTAGTACACTATTATGACAATAATTGAATACATTATCGTTCATTTTGCAGAACTCTGCTATATTAACTGTTCCAGGAGGCCCAAGTGTAGCGTGCAGCACAGCCAAGGCCGTTGAGTGGGATCAAGCATGGTCGAAGAATCTTGACCCCTCAGGGCGGGCTGCATGCGGGGTCCACAACTCTGCTTATGAGCGACATGCCATCAGCTCGAAGAAAATCCCAGCTAAGTTCATCGATGATATGCCTCGAATGATAGGGGTTGCTACTCCTGAGATTGCCAGCAAGAGTTAACACTATACACTATAAATTATCTACTACTTCGTCCCTGATAATAGAAGTTTCATACCGTTTTTATTTATTTATTTATCTATAATAATAGCCTCGAACTCTTAAGATTTGAGTTCTACTGTATAATTTAGGAGTTTCGTACTTGAGACGACGGATATCTCTCCTAAGAGAGAGCATATGTCCAAAGTCCAATGGACCAACACAAATAGCTTGAGAAATTTCGTAAGTATGTTCAAGCTTTTTATCCTATATGTCAGCGTACTGCGCGTCTGTGCATTTATGGACAATAACAAACATGTAATCTAAAAATCCAAAATTCGATTCGTACTTTATATCTAGGTGTGTAAGTTAAAAAAAAAAGGTGTGTAGGTTAAAAAAAAAAAAAAAAAAAAAAAAAAAAAAAAAAAAGGTGTGCAAGTTAAAAAAAAAAAAAAAAAAAAAAAAAAAGGTAAGTAAGATTATGTTTATCCCGTGGTGGCTTTCACCAAGGTCCAACATATAATTTGTTATTCTTTATTCACAAACTACTTTATTAAACTCATCCTAACTTTTCTACCTTTATCCACCACACCTTCCTTTCACCGTGAGTTCAACACACACACATATATATATATATATATATATATATATATATATATATAGAATTAGGATCTGGTGTAAACACCCAATTTTGGTGTAAACGTCCTAATAATCTAGACCGTTGATCTAATTCTTGATCAACGGTCGAGATTAGATCTCGGTAAACACACAAAACCCCAAAATTTCTTAGTTAGGCGCGGTTTTTGTTTTCTCTCTCTTCATTTTGTATTTCTCAGCAAACAACATTCTCTTCAGCTTCTTCTACCGATTCATCATCATTTTCTTCAGCTTCTTCTGTAATCTTCGACTCTGCTTCAATTTCATCATCATTACGCCCTAATTTCGGTATATTGCTTCAATTTCTTCACTCTTTAATTTCGGTATTTTTGCCCAAAGTTTAATTAATTCAATTTATGCGCTTATGATTCTAATTTGTTTGCTGAATCGCTTGTTTCTCGTTAGTTCGCCGCTTCTTTTTAACTTTGATTTGATTTTTGTGCTTTTCGATTGAGTTTTAGGTTAAGTTGAGATGATTTAGTTGATTAATTAGATTTCCGAGCTTTGTTAGGTTGTTTCATCATTATTTCTGCTTGATTTTTGTGAATTTGTTTCTATTACTGTGTATATGTTATTTCGCCTCTATGTTAGGGTTTGATAACAGTCATCATCATCATCTTCATCATTCCGCCCTAATTTCTTCAATTACTTCACTCTGCCTCAATTTCTTCACTCTGTTTTTTTGCCCAATTTTGGTATCTTCAACTAGTTATATGTTTATTTCGTTCAAAATGTACTGCATTATGTTTATTTTGTTCCTAATTTTCTAATTTTGTCTTAATTGCTGTTATTGATTAATGACAAGTTTAATTCATGAATGACAAAATTCTCATCTCCTTAAGCACTCAATGATGGTTTTCGCGATCTTGTGCGTGAATTCCTGCAATTCATTTACACTAAACAATGAATTGTGGTTGTGTACTGCATCTGCATCAATGTACTGCTAACTAATACGCAGTATAGGTTATTAACTGATCTCATTCTCATTTTCTATGTAGTTATTCCAAGGCATCACATAAGCTATTCTAATAATGGATTTTGTGTTTTGACGTTTTTTTTCGTATGCGTAGTGAGGTTGTTTTCCGTTCCGGAAATGTGACTGCGACAAGAGAAGATTTTTGGTCATCCTGCCACAATGTGAAGACCGAATGGTCCATCATCGAGTCTTGGTCAGTTGTGCTAAACTTCATGGAGAACATACAAAAGCATCACCAACCATGATGTTTTTTGGGATTAGGCACATGGTAAGTATGTTATTCCATTTTTTTATGTAGATATGATCCTTGTTTTCATTGTTAAGCTAGAGATCTTGATATCTTTTCAATTGGGGGTGCCTTTATAATTCTGTTTTTAGGCTGACATGTTGGCTGCCTATTCCAATTTTTTACACAGCTATTCCTATGCACATATAGAGTTATTCCATCCATGAATACTTTTGAATCTCATGAATACTTTTGATACTCTTATGAAAAAGGATCTACTCTGGAGTATGTTTGACAATCAAAATGAAGATGAAGATTCACAAACGGAGCCACGCATGGACAAATTAGTCCGTTTGTGGGATGAATTCATCATAAACAATCCTAGAGGGTGCATGTTGGGTGCGGAATTGGTTTTCATCCCACTATATCTTGAAGAGCACTATTTTTGTGTGTGTGTCAATTTTCAAACAAGACAAGTTGAAGTTCTGGACAACCTGATACATGATAATTGGCATGAATCCGTGTTCTTCAACTTAGCAAAGTTTGCGGTTAGTATTCTTTTTCGTGAATGGTTAATTGTGTACATGAACTTTCAAGTTGTGTTTTTTGTATTGAATGATTATACTTTTTTTTTCTTTTTTTCCCAAAGGTGGGTTGCTTGTCCGACTACTTCGGATACAAAAAGATACATGGTTCTGGCGATATTGTCACCTTTGAAATCATCAACAAAGATTTCAATTGGAGTAAACCTACACAAGTCAACAAAAATGAATCTGGTTTTTTCCTCATGTTGCATACATTGTACTATGATGGGGTTCATGATTTATTATATGTCGACAAAAGAGCAAACCGGATTTCCATGTCGATTGAAATGGCTGGAATCATGATCTTTTCAGATGCAAATGAGGAAATAACAGCTTTGAAGACAAAAGTCAAAGATTTCTTTGATGATAAGGAGGACATCCTCAAGGCTGTTACGAGAACACGTGTTGATCACCGTGTTGGAACATTGAGACCAGTGGCGGCACGGATTAATCCTCAAGAAAAAGGAAAAATTAGATAGTATGGAGAAGCCGTAGATTGAAATGTCATAGTTATTCCAAGGCATTACATTAGTTATTTCAACATTAGTTACTCCAATTTATTACAGTAGTTATTCCAATTCAGTACAATAGTTATTCCAACATTAGTTATTCCAATTCATTAAAGTAGTTATTCCAATTCATTAAGGTAGTTACTCCAAGGCATTGCAGTAGTTACTCCAAGGCATTGAAGTAGTTACTCCAAGGCATTGCAGTAGTTATTCCAATTCATTAAAGTAGTTACTCCAAGGCATTGCAGTAGTTATTCCAAGGCATTACAGTAGTTACTCCAAGGCATTGTAGTAGTTATTCCAACATTAGTTACTCCAATTCATTAAGGTAGTTACTCCAAGGCATTGCAGTAGTTATTCCAAGGCATTACAGTAGTTACTCCAAGGCATTGCAGTAGTTATTCCAAAATTAGTTACTCCAAAATTGGTGTTTACACAAAATCCCACCTGTATATACATGATTCCAAAGACATAACACTAAATGTTCCATCCCACCTGTATAACATCAAGTATTCCAAAAGATAACACCAAGTATTCTAATGCTTAAAAGCAGTTACTCCAACATGTTTTCACAGTTACTCCAACATCTATCAAGTATTCCAAGAAATAACATTTATCCAAAAATTATAACATGAAGTATCATATGCTTTCATGTTGTATACTTGTATGAATGTCTTCAACGTCATGTAGTCCCATCCTTTTGACTGAGTCGTAAAGATTTCCGAGGGAGTCCTACACACACAAACACATATATATTCAATTACTCCAACACATATACTCAATTAATCCAACACATATACTCAAGTACTCCAATTACTCCAACACATATACTTAGTTACTCCAACACATATATTCAACTATTCTAACACATATACTCAGTTACTCCAACACATATATTCAGTTACTCCAACACATATACTCAGTACATATACTCAGTTACTCCAACACATATACTCAAGTACTCCAATTACTCCAACACATATACTCAGTTACTCCAACACATATACTCAGTTACTCCAACACATATATTCAGTTACTCCAACACATATATATTCAGTTACTCCAACACATATATATTCAGTTACTCCAACACATATACTCAGTTACTCCAACACATATACTCAAGTACTCCAATTACTCCAACACATATACTCAGTTACTCCAACACATATCCTCAGTTACTCCAACACATATATTCACTTACTCCAACACATACTCAAGTACTCCAATTACTCCAACATATATATTCAATTATTTCAACATATATATTCAACTATTCCAACACATATATTCAAGTACTCTATAAAATTCTGAGATTACCTTCAAGTTGATTCATGTTTTCTATGTTGAAATCGATATTCATCATAAAGAATTCTGGAGGAAATAAAAAACCAATAGTTAAAAACGAATCGATGCTCAAAAACCGGATAAATCAACTTATAAAACGAAATATATAAAATATGCTGTAATCATCCATGAAAAACCGGATAAATCAACTTAACAACATTACCTTCATGTTCATCGACAATAGGTTCATGCTCGGTGGAATCCATGCTCATCAAAGAGGAATTTCTGAAAATTGAACGAATTGAATTGAATTTTCTGAAAATTGAATTGAATTGAACGAACGGTTTACGACTTTGAATGAATTCCGTATACAATTGAACGAATTAGGATGATAGAACGAATAAGGATGATAGGATGAACGATATTCTGGTAAATTAGGATGATCTAACCCTAATTTATGTAACCCTAATTTCTGGTAAATTTTTGAGAGGATTTTTGGGGGAAAAATTGATGTAACCTAGATAGAAGAGAGAGAAAGAGAGGAGAGAGAAAGAGATGCAGGATGTGTGAATTTTTTTTGGGGTTTTGTTACCCTCTGACAATCAATCTCTACCGTTGATCAAGATTAGATCAACGGTTCAGATTGTTAGGATATTTACACCAAAATTGGTGTTTACACCAAATCCCACCTGCATATATATATATATATATATATATATTATTCTTTGTTAATTTTCCACCTAAATTTAAAAATATAATTTTTTAACAATCAATATTTATTTTACAAAGTTGGATATATTTACGTCGATGGAAAATAATATATTTTACGAAGTTACATTTTTATTACTCGTATTTAAAAAAAAAACGATTATGTTATAAATTATTAGATATATGTAAAAAATAATTGAGTGCTAGTTTTCTTTTTTTGAAAATAAAATAGAGTAACAAGAAAAGACAAAAAATGAACGATTTTATTTTTGAATTAAAGTATATTAAAATTAGTCTCTATTTATAGACCATGAAAAAATATGATTGTTGGTAATATTTTTATTTTTATTTATAAAGTATTTTTTAAAATATATCCATTACAAAGTTTTTAACAAATATAAAAAATAAGACCTATTAAAAATTGACATGTGGCAAGGTGAAAGAAGAGGTGGAGAAGGTCCTCTTCCCACCTAGTTGAGCTCAAACAAGGTTTATGTCCCACTTTTTTATGGATATTTTATCTTTCACCCTCCTCTTTGACCTCTTCTTCCACCCCCAATAAACATGATCTAAGTTACATCGAGCCCTTAAGCCAGTTTTCTCTTTAGTTCAATATTTTTTTTTTCAAAGTGAAAATCAATTTCATTAATAATAAGTCATACAATATTTACAAACTATATCAAAATAAACTGAATATAAATTTGCAAAAAATTATATAACTCGAAATTGATCCGACCCGAACCCGATCCGTTGACTTGTTTGCTAGGTCTAGGTTTATTTTTCTCAAAAAAATGAAACTTATATATAAATAATAAAGAAAGAAAAGGATTGCTTAACATGAATAATTCAACTTTGGGCGGTCTTTTTAAATAAACCAAACTTTATTTAATCTGAGAATAAACTCAAGTATTTAACCTATCTTACATTAATGGAATCCTTTACTCTTCAAAAAAATGAGAGTTCTGTAATAGGAAACCTATGTTAGGAACAGTTGCTCTATCCCCCTCTCTACTCTCCTTTCCTCTCTGTCTCTCTCTTCTCTGCTGCTTTCTCGACCTTTTTCCTTTCCTCTCTATCTCTCTTCTCGCTGTTCTTTCAATTTCCTCCCAGCTTCTCTATCTTCTTCTGCTTTTCCACTGTTTTTTATTTCTTTTTTCGATTTTTTGATTCGGTTCATATGTCATCAATGTCACCGCTAATAAATCGTTATTTCATCTCGCTTAATATACAGGTGATGGCGGACTCCATGTTAGATCTGATTATAGGTGGTGGACCATATGGCGAACCGTTTACATTGGCGCCGATCTCGCTTAATCTGGGTACTGATTCGTTCTTAATTTCAGTGGCTTATTGTTGTTGTAGGAATCCAAAAAACACATAGTGATTTTACTGCAAATGAGGTTTCTGTATTTGATTTCAGTTTGACTTCGTAGGGGTAAAAAAGAGTCTTTAACGACAAAGTAAGTACAATTTTTCACCTTTCTTTTTTCATAGATCTGATGTGGGTTTCTGTTACTTTTGACTAATTTGATGTATTTTAGTTGTTTAATTGGTTAATTTGATGTTTGATTCTGGGTTTGGTGCTAATTTAGGGTTTCTTATCACTTCATTTTGCTAATTTTCTATTCTTTCGTTTCTTCCCCCTATAATTTTACTGATTCACTTTTCTTAATTTCAGTGGTTTGTTGTTGTTGCAGGAACCCAAAAAACACATGTAGGTGAGAATTTGTTGCATCTATGTCACTTTTTCGGGGGTTCTTATTTTCTTTTTTACTCTTATACAGTAACTTTCTCTGTTTTTTTTACTTATTTGTATGATTTTGTTCTTCAATTGATCGATTTTTCACTACTGAAATCGTTTAAGTACTTGATCTTTGCAGGAAAATGACATAAAATGTTTGTTTATTGAGTTTTAATTGCCAACTATCCAGTGTGGTGACTGTTTATGTTCCAAATCTGGAAATTTTACCTTTCTTTTTTCTATTTTTGTTATTGTGATGTTATTTTTTTTGAGTTATAGTTTGTTGGATTTGATTTGTTTCTGTTAGTGTGATTATGGTTGTTGTATAATCTTTAAGTTTTTTTTTGATAAAAGGTAAGTATATTAATCAATCACAAAATTAATTACAAATCAAAGAATTCGACTTATGAAAGCCAAATCTTTAGAGTTCATCTTGCATTTCTTAATATGTCTAAAATACATAATAACCTCATCTTTGACATTCTTTCCTACTACTTCGGGCCTTAATATTTGATTCTCGATCCTTGCTTGGTTCCTTTGATTCCATATATGATAGACAACCGCATTAAGAATTCCATTAATGATCGTTTCAACTTTGACCATCTTAACGTAAGTCTCCATTGATTGTCCAGGTTCGATCGAAGTTTCATACGTAGCCACAACTCCATTTCGTCCAGCACTTTCCTGCTGTACGCGCACTGGCACAAAAGGTGCTCCTTGTCTTCAGTTTGACTGTCACAAACCCAGCAACAATCATCTTTAACAAGGTTCAGTTGGTGTAGTTTATGCTTGTTATTCATGGCATTATGTTGAAACATCCACGCCATCAATCTGTGCTTGGGCATCGTCCATTTATTCCACACCAAAGTTTGCCAGTTGACTTCAGTTTCCTTATCTCGCAACCCCTCATAACATTTAGCAATGGAATATGTGTTCAGACCCTGCACGCTCTAGTTATTTGCTACAATAGCAGGTTGAATGTGGTCCTTTATCTGGCAGATTTTCCTCCACCCCCAACTAGAGTTCTGAGTTGGGGTATAATCTTTAAGTTTTTGAAGGATTTTATTTGATTAGTCTTTTAGCTGTTATTTGTTTGATTTGATTTAATTTGTTTTTATTAGTGCGATTATTGTTTTTTTTAGCATGAGTAAGTTTTTGAAAAATCTTGTTGAGCTAATTTTTGTTTTGGATTAATATGTTTTTTTAAAAAAGATTGTTGTTGTTGGATTAATATGTTCACCCATTAATTGGTAAAAATAGGTTCAAACTATATTTTATTAATATAGTTATTGGATTAATAATATCACCGTAAGTGAACAAGATTGTTGTTGGATTGCTACGTGTTTGTGCTAACTTTCCTCTTTTCTTTTTTTTTTGTTAGAGGAAATAATCTTGCTAGGTTCTCATGGACAGTGGTTCAGTGAGGCACGACAACGATAAGAGAAGGTGCGAAATGATGTCGTGTTGTATGGGTCGGTTGGTAGGTTGCGTTTATTTGGAGAGATAGTGTGATTTGTGTGAATCACTTGGTTTATTTTATCTCATTGCATTGAGTTCATAATCACATTAATGAAATAATGTTAGATGTTGTTCGAATCCTTTCTGCTTAATTTTGAGGACATAATTGTCGATTCTTGCTGATGTTGTTTGTGATTCATGGCCTTCTGACCTTTCTGTTCTGCGATTCTGGACTTTCCGATGTTAAACGCAGTTTTGCTTGGAGCCTTGGATATGGAAAAGGCGGAGGAGGAGGCGAGACTTGGGTTTCTTCAAGATTTGTTATTGTTCCATGAAGACACGCTGACAAGTACACAAGCGTGTTCCCTTTGCCTTTTCCTCTGTATCCTCTCCACCTTTCCTTTTTCCTTCACTCTCGTTTTCATTATTTAAGATCATTCATAGCTTTAATTTCCCGTAATTTACTATCCATCCCTCATTTTTCCTTTACGGTATCTCTATCCTACCTTCTTCCATAAATTCCCAGAAGGGGAGACGTTGTGGTGTGTCCTCTTTCAGAGGTGGAGTTGTGATGTGAAGCTTAGTGCCATGATTCGAGTCGCAAAATGGAGAGCAAAGGTGGTTCAATCGGAAATCGATTATTGTTGGTTAAATAAGTATCCCAAAAGGTCATTAATTTCTGCAGTTGCTGATACTTTTTTGTGCATCGCTTGAGGTATAGTAATTAAATTAACTATAAACGCTCAAACACTTTGTTGTTAGTTTACTGAGTGGCTATTTTAATGATAGCACTTATCGTTCTAAGCTTGCTTACTCTTGTCCCTCTATTAATAATAATAATAATAATAATAATAATAATAGGAAAGGCTGTCGGCACGATGTAGAGTCTTTTCACTACAAGAAAAACAGTCCCGGGCGTCCACTTGGTGGGCGTCCTCAGCATATGGACGCCTAAATGGCGTCTGAAAATACATACGGGCGTCCACAATCAGACGCCAAATTTGGCGTTCGACTGAACTTGGGAGGCAAAAGTCTGGGTGGACGGGCGTCCACAAGCGGACGCCATATTCCTAGATTGGCGTCCACTGTCGGACGCCAATTTGGCTGGATTTGGCGTCCGATAGTGGACGCCTGTCCACCCAGCTTTGCCAACCTATACCCGCTCACCCCCCTCTCCCCCTTCACTCTCTAAAAAAAAACCACTCTCTACATTCATCCTCCCTTACCCGCCGAGCCCCATCTCCAATCCTCTCCTCTATTTTTCATTCTTCTATTCTATATTTTGGTATGTTTTCTTACTTAACTCTATATTTTTCAT
Organism: Agrostemma githago; assembly: GCA_958450325.1. Lineage (NCBI taxonomy): Eukaryota > Viridiplantae > Streptophyta > Magnoliopsida > Caryophyllales > Caryophyllaceae > Agrostemma > Agrostemma githago. The sequence continues at coordinate 54,679,418 of OY288252.1, read as the reverse complement.
TATAACTAGTTCTTGTATTTGATTGTTATTGTTATTTATTGGTAGTTTGGTAGTTAATAGTGTTTAGGTCTAAATTTTGATTAGGTTGATTACTTTAGCCCAAAATTCGATTAGGTAGATTAGTTTTGCCCATCACAATTTGTAGATTTTGGATTAGGGTTTGATGAATTGAGATAGAATGACCTATAGGGCCACCCTTGAGGTTTTGTGTGACTTAAGACGACCAAAAGGTGTCGAAATAATGTCGGATTTTCACGAAACCACTTCTATCGTGATCGGGGTGGTGAATAGGTGTTATCGGTGTTTTCAAAATTATGATATCTGTATCCGAAAATTTGACCTTATTTGACCTGTTTAAGCTGTTTTTGTGTGACCTAAGCCATGAATTTTTGTGTGACCTAAGACATTTGGGTTTACTTTAATGTATTAGTGATTAAATTGAGGAAAGTCAGTAACGGAAATTAAGTTAGAGAAATTAAGTTTAAGTTAGATGGCGATTACATTTGTGTTTAGTCAGTTCTAAATGAGATTAGGAAAATTAAACTTTAATTTGTTATATATATTTTTTGAACATAGAAAAATGAAGAGAATTGAACGGAAATGGATGTGTGAGGGAAGGCTTGATAAGAAGAGACGTCCCACCGTCGAATTTTTGAGGGGTGTTGAATCATTTGTCGAGGTAGCTAAAAAGTCAGTAGACTATGCATCGAGAGGGAGGTTAGGTGTCCGTGTACTAAATGCAAGAACCTAAAATTTTTGGATGTCCTTACCGTTAAGGAACATGTCATCTATAATGGTTTCTCACCCGATTATTATAATTGGATTTGTCATGGTGAGCCATCTCAGTCTAAGGAACCTGAAAACCATCAAAATGAGGGGGGGTTGAGAGGTATGATAGTTGACGTTGTGGAGTGCAACTTGTTCAACAATGACAACCCACGAGACTCACCCAACCCACAAGACTCCCCTAACCCACAAGAGCCTAACCCACGAGCAAAAGTGTTTTTTGACATGTTGAACGCTTCGGTAAAACCGTTATACGGAGGGTGCGATGTGACTTTGTTAGAAGTCGCATCTATGGTAGTTAGCCTTAAATGTGAATTCAACCTACCCTTTGCTTATGTCGATGGTATTGCTGCCTTGATCGAGAGGGTTATCCCAAAAGATAATATCATGACCCGAACTTTCTACACAACCAAAAAGGTTGTGAAGGGCCTTCAACTCCCGCATGAAAAGATTGATGCTTGCCCAGATGGGTGCATGTTATTTTGGAAGGTCGATGCGATGCTTGATGAATGTAGGAGATGTGGTAAGGGTAGGTATAAGACAGTTGAGGAGGACATTGTTTTGAGGGGTAGAAAAGGGAAAAGTGGTGTTAGGGGTAAGAAACCAATCCCAATAAGTCAGCTTACGTACTTCCCTATCGCACCTAGGCTTCAAAAATTGTATGCCACAAAAACCATAGCGGAGCAAATGAGGTGGCACCAGGAGGACACTAGGGTACCGGGAAGATGTGTCATCCGAGTGACGGTGAGGAGTGGAAGCGTTTCGATAAACTACATCCCCACTTTGCGTTAGAACCCCGAAATGTAAGGCTTGGGTTGTGTACCGATGGATTTGCACCTTTCGGCCAATTTGGGAAGTCGTACTCATGCTGGCCTGTGATGATCACACCTTATAACCTACCTCCTTGGTTGTGTTTGAAGCAGCCTTTCATCTTCCTATCTCTTATTGTGCCTGGACCAAAAAACCCAAAAAATCATTTGGATGTTTACTTGCAACCTGTTATTGAGGAATTGAAACAACTGTGGGAGGTAGGGGTCGAAACTTATGATGTCTCCCTGAGACAAAACTTTCAGTTGCAAGCAGCTCTGTTGTGGACTATAAACGACTTTCCCGCGTACGGTATGCTCTCAGGGTGGTCTACTGCGGGTCAGAAAGCATGTCCCTGTTGTATGGATGAGAGCAAAGCTTTTTATCTTCCAAATTCTAGTAAAATAAGTTGGTTCGACTCTCATAGGCAGTTCCTACCAGAAGGTCACCCATATAGAAAGAATAAGAAGGCGTTCAAGAAGGGTGAGGAGGTGCTTGACGACGCACCTGATCGACTCCCAGGAGATGAAATATGGGAGTTGATTTCTGATTACCCGTCTACTGTCGACGGAACCGAGCAGGAGTTCAAAGACCTCAAGAAGTTGAAAAATGGTTGGTTTAAACATAGCATATTTTTTGACCTACCATATTGGAGGACTTTGTTACTCCGTCACAATTTAGATGTGATGCACATAGAGAAGAACTTCTTTGAGCAGTTGATTCACACTGTCATGGATGTTGAGGGAAAGAGTTGTGACACTATAGGCTCCCGGCGAGATGTAAAGCATTTTTGAGACCGTCCTCAATTACACATAAAAAGGGATGGATCCAAACCGAGAGCCTTGTTCACCCTTGACAAAGCTCAAAGGAAGGCGTTGTTGGAGTGGGTGGGGAACTTGAAGTTCCCCGATGGGTATGCCTCTGACTTCGTACGTTGTGTTGATCTAAAGAACCTCAATCTGCAAGGGTTAAAGAGTCACGACTGTCATGTCTTCATGGAGAGGTTACTTCCGATTGCACTTAAGCAACTTCTGCCACCGACGGTGTGGAATTCTATAACTGAGATATCTCAATTTAATTTACACTTAGCTAATTTTTATTAATTGGAAATCATTACTTGTGTACTTAGGTTCCTCAATCATCCGAAGAAGAAAATTGGTAACAAGGCTAGGGTAGAGGGTTCTATTTGCAATGCATATTTGACAGAAGAGATTGCAAACTTCTGCTCCCTCTACTTCGAGAAAGATGTCCAAACAAAAATGAAGAACCTGAATATAGAACAATCGGTGCCCATTGATCCTACTATACCCGAGTTTTTCCAAAAGAGGGACGATGAAGGAACTTCATCAGTTGAGGGTTCTAGGACGCTAGATGAGAAAGAGTACAACCGAGCGCACCTTTACGTACTCTCTAATTGTGAGATCTTAGAGCCTTACGAGAAGCAGTTTGTAATTAAGTACGTCGCTGCAAACCCGGATGTGAACCCCGATGACGTTTGGAGTAAGCATGACGAACATTTTCTTAAGTGGCTCAAGGATCACGTAGTTGCCTTAGACATACGTGATGATTTGGTTAGAAGTTTGGCATACGGTCCAGTGAAAGCGGTTAAATATTGGAACCGGTACTCGGTGAATGGATTCAATTTTCACACATTCCACTACGGGAAGAACAAGGCTAGATGCAATTTTGGTGTGAGTGTGTCATCTCTTGATGGTGATGAGTACTATGGTATTTTGGAGGATATTTTCGAGTTATGTTATGCTGGCAGAGAACGGGGGTATAGAGCTGTGATATTCAAATGTGAGTGGAGAGACAGCTCCGTGAACGGGACCCGAGTGCATGAACGCTACAAGATTGTTGAAGTGAACCACACCAGGAAATATCCTATGTACGATCCGTTCATACTCGAGCATCAGGCAAAGCAAGTGTACTTCGCACCTTTTCCTTGCACGAGAAATGACAGAAACCAGAGTCAATGGTGGGCAGTCTTTACGACTAATCCACGGGGGCAAATAGACTGTTCAAAGTTCCAGGAAGATACGGCTTCAAGTGGTACACGCATATCTCCTAGTGAAGAGGCCATATTCTCCGAAAATGATCAGAATGAAAGCGCAGAGGATGACGATGATGATGGAGAAGGAGATTACATGGGTAGGGATGTTCGAGACATCCCTGAGGAGGATGACGGATACGATGAAGAGAATTTGGAAGACGATCAAGTGGAGGGCGAGGAGACGAAGGAGGAGGATCAGACTGAGGAGGATGAGGCTGAAGGCAGTAACGACAGCGAAGATGACTACTAGAGTTGTTGCAGTAGGTTAATCATATTGATCATTGTGGTACTTATATATTTTGTGCATTATTTCAATCAACTTAAATTGTAATTGCTAATTGTTGCTAATTTGTTGCAAGGTCAAGATAATGGCAAGCGGTAGATCGACCAGGAGACGTGGCGGAGGTAGTAGGTCTGTACACACATCCACCTCGCAGCAGGATGAGGAGGAACGGGTCCCCGAAACAGGACCGGAGCAGAACGACGAGGAGCAGTAGGAGAACCAGTAGCAGGGGCAGGAGGATGAGATACAGAGGGACGAGAACGGTCGGGTGATTCTCGACCCTGGTCGCGTATGGTAATATAATCTACAATGTCCATTCTTTTGTAACATATGAATTTTTGGATTACGTACATCTTGTAATATTTCGTACATATATGTGTTTCTCTTCTCGATGCAGGTTTCTGCATGGGATCGTCACCAGAGGCTGTACTGCCAGTTACATGGCGGACAAAGGGTGGGGGTATGCCTGCTGGACTCAGGTCCCATGGACGTATGGGAGTTGTGGTTTAATGCCTTCCGGGTACGTGGATTGTTTTGTGTACCGAGTTTTAAATTAATTATAATGTAGACTTTGCAAACAATTTTGGTACTAATTAATAATCCACCTTGATTGTGTAGTTGAAGTTCAGTTGGAAGAAGGAGTTAGAAGGAAGGGTGTGGGACCGATACAACGAGACTTGCACCCGACGCTTCGCTGACGTAATGAACAAACGTCACGCCCGGAGGACAGCGCTTAATGACCTTAAAGGTGTAGTTTTTGAATATTACTCAATTTTAACAAACAATCTAACTTCAACCTTCTACTGTATTAACTAATATATTAGTGTCGTCATATTTCAGGGGATGATTTGGAGAGGTGGATTAAGTACCACAACGACGACGACTTCAAGGTTAGGTCGAAGAGGGCACAGGGAAACAAAATGAAGAACCGTGAGCATGAGGGGAAGGCAGACCCAACACATCATTGGGGTTCTCAGTCTTCGTTTCTTCGTGCCAGGAGGGTACGATTTCTACTAATATTGTACTCTTACTTGAATAATCGTAAGTTATATATTTTCACACAATATATGTTCGACTAATGTTCGTACTCATTTAATAGCTAGCAGCTGAACTCGGGAGGACGCCAACTGCACCGGAGGTATTCTTTGACATGCACGGGAAGAGCGGTGATAAAGGGCATAATCTTAAGACGAGGAAAGATCGGGCAATCTGGGTGAGTAATAACTATTTCAAATAAATAAACTTTGTCTATACTTTAGGTGGTAGATAACTATCTTTAATGATTTCATCTAATAATAACTTGAATTGAAATCGTTGTTGTGTACGCAGGATGCCTACCAGGAAGAGCTGAAGAACCTCGAGAATGCTCCTGATGCTACCGACGTCGACGAGAACCAGATTTTTTTCAAGGCTGTCTCGGGTTACAAGAAGGGAAGTGTGTATGGTGTCGGAAATGCACACGGTATGTACTTTACACCTCCCCCAGCACGTCTCGGGACCTCCACACAGATGGAGTATACGCTGGTCGGATCTCAGCAGCCCGATCCGGAGAAGGAGGAAATGAAGGAGCAGCTGACGGCGCAGCAACATCAACTGAAGGAGCGGGCAGAACACATCAAGAAAATGCAGGAACAGATGACCATGTTTCAGGCCATGTTCAACAAATGCAACCAAGGTCGTCCACCTTCCCCTCCAGACGACAGAGACCCCTTTAGCGGGGATGGCGGTAACTCTGGTGCTTCAGCTAGCTTCTTAGTTAGCTGATTGTTTGTTGTTGTAACTGGATTTATGGATTATGTGTCTTCGAACTAGTTTAGATTTATGTACCGTCAAACCGTATGTTAAAAGTTTTTTATATGAATGTTTTTTCAGCATAAATGTGTCGAGAGATGAAGTCTTTTGGTTGATTGAGAGTGAATGAGGTATTGTTGATGGTCGACAGTTGTGGTTGGTTGGGAGTTGTGGATGTGGTTTATTTTTTGCAGGTTTTGGCTAGACAATGAACGCATGTTTACGACCATGCACCAGCATAAATGGCGTCCATTAAAGGACGCCATTTCAGACGCCAAGGGAAGCTAAAATCGACCAATTCAGTAGCTATTCAGGGGCAACGGCGTTCGACTGTGGACGCCAATCCAGGGGTATTTGGCGTCCACAGTCGGACGCCAGTCTTAGCCAAATGACGTCCGACAGTGGACGCCATCCGTAGATGCCTGGCATCCACAGTCGGACGCCAATTTTTATTGTCCGCTGTCGGTCGCCAATTTAATTGGCGTCCAATAGTGGACGCCCGTCCAGAAAATGGGCGACCGGCCTTGGCTTCCGCTTTCTGGCGTCTGTTTGCGGACGCCCGGATCCTTATAGCGTCCACTGACGGAAGCCACTGGATGGATGCCTGGGGCATCTATTCTTGTAGTGTTTATTGAGGCCCCTAATTGTGGTGATGGTGTTATCCGTTTTGTTCTTTACGGCTTTCCCCGACCTTCTTCCCCCTCTGTTTTGTCCTCCAATGGTGTTGTTAGCCCCCCAGCTGTTGGGTTTAACGTGACTTCTCTTGATCGTTTGTTGGCTAAGGGGTTGCATACTGTTAAATTCATCCCTTCAAAGTGTCGTTTAGGGTTTTCTAGGGTTCTTTGGGGGGCCCTTGATGATGTGGCTGCCTCTCCTCCTGATCTCTCTTGTTGGGTCACCTTGCTTGCGTTTCCTCTTTGCATACTTAAGACTTTCTCCCATCGGAGTAACCTTGAGTGCGGATCCATTATTCGGCGGCAGCGTCAGGAGGAGAGTATTTCTAGCGCCATTCGTTGTTAGGATGAGCCGAGTGGTCATTTGTTGCTTCTGTAGGATACTTTGGCTGAGGTTGCTCCTTCTTTTAGTGTGAATGAGGACTTCGATTTCACTGAGCTCAACATTAGGCAGTGTCGGAGAAAGATTTGTGACGGGCATTACACTGTTGTTGTTCGTGTGCTTTCTTCTTCCGGATTTGTTCCTTACACCGCTGATACTCTAGTGGTTTTGAGGGATAGGAACCAAGTCGTCCCTTCTCTCGCTTTGCCTCCTTTGCCTGGTAATCACCATTACCTCACCGCGTCCGCATCAGTGGTTTTGGATATGATTAGAGGTTTTCCGCGTGGCACTTCCTGTGGGAGGGACGGTTTTCGTGGCAAGCACCTTTGGATTGTTTAAGTGGTGCCACAGTTGCTATTTCGGACGATTTGATTGAATTTGTCACTCGGGTGGTTAATCTCTTTCTCGAGGGCTCGGGGAGTACATTGCTAGTGCTCCGCTAACCCCTCTTGCTAAGCCAAACGTCGCCGAGTATGAAGCATGCATCCATGGGTTACAAGCCGCCGCCGATTTATGGGTCACGAATCTCCGGGTACACGGTGACTTATCCTTGGTCATTAATCAGGCTCTCCAAAAATGGAAAACTCGGATCGCCAATCTCGTGACCTACCAGGCGCGAGTAAGGGTTCTCGAGAAGCAATTCCAAAAGGTAGAGTATATATAGCTGCTATAGCTGATCATGGGCCGTACCGTCCGAATAGCCCGACCCGTCCGGCCCGATATTTTAGCGGGTTTGGACAACGAAACTTGGCCCGAATTAATAAATGGGCCGGACAAGTCCGACCCGATCTATTAAATGGGCCGGGTATGGACACTAATATTTTTAAACATGCCAACCCGCTCGTCCCGCTAAAAATATTATATACATTATACAACTTAAAAATTAATTAATTATATAGAAAATTAAAAATGTATATCCATTACAAAGGAAAATAATTACTTCATCCTCTAATCAAGACAAATACATTTGATAATATTATGATATAGCAAAAATACTCCTTTCAACTCTCAAAGAAAAATTAGGCAACTCTCACTATTCTCAATTTCTCATAATCTAATAATCTGATCTTATCACCAATTTTTGTTAATTTATCGCATACCTTTTTTTGTTGTATTTTGATATGTAAGAAACAAGTCAACTATATTGTACTCTTTTTAAATATTAACGTAATTATCGCCTACCTTTATTTGTTTGATAGTTTTTTCATCCAGTAAATAATTGACCCGATAGCCCGCGGGCTGCCCGGTTTTGTATAAACGGGCGGGTAAGGGCAAGTAATTTGGGCCCGTTTATCATGCCCGACACGCCCGTTTTGGTGTTAAAGGGCAACTTTTTATCTTTTAGCCCGACCCGTGTCCAGCCCGAGCCCGCATTTGAGCAGGTCTAATAGCTACCTCTGGAAGAAAACCAGTTCGCAGATGCACTTTCCAAATTGACATCTTTACTAAATATTCCCGATCATCTGACTAGTATGCCGATTTGCGTCGAAAGGCGGTCTGAGCCGGCATATATCCACGCCATCGAAGACATTGAAATAGCTGATCCCGAACCAAGGTATCAGGCTGTCTTAACATATATGTCGATGGGAGAATATCCTCCCGGAACAGAAAGTCGAGCCAAGAAAGCCCTAGGAAGGTTAGCTACCTAGTTTATCTGTACCAATGACGGGCATCTGTACAAAAAGACGGCGCAGGGGGCTCTTCTCCTATGCGTCGACAAAATTAAAGCCGAAAAGGTTATGGCTGAAGTACATAACGGTAAGTGCGGTCCGCAATATGAATGCCCAGATGCTAGTCCGAAAAATAATGAGGCTCGGATATTACTAGAATAATATGGAAACCGATTGTAGACAGTATGTCAAACATTGCCATACCTATCAAATCTTCGCCAATGTGCAACATATGTCGTCAATCTTCGCCAATGTGCAACATATGTCGTCGTCTTTACTATATACCATGACGTCGCCTTGGCCATTTTTGACATGGGGTATCGATATAATCGGGAAAATAAATCCCTCCGGTTCAGGTGGACTATAACACCCCGGCCCAATCCTAGGACCGGAAATGTTAGTCACTGTAGCTCGCCAGGCTTTGTACTGGTCCCACAGACTAACACAAGTCCTTTCTAGCGCATTTTGACCTCACTCATGCGCATCCTGGAAAACTTCCCAGGAGGTCACCCATCCTTAGACTACTCCCAGTCAAGTACGCTTAACTGCGGAGTTCTTTTGCATGGATGACCAGAAAAGAAAGTGCACTTTGTTGATATGAGTAGTACTTTAAATCCCTTTAAGCAAAGCTGCGCTCATAAATATGACATCTTTAATCAATGTGGGGTGTTTCATGGACATTGCTTCATTTTGGTAGCTATCAATTATTTCACCAAATGAGTCGAAGCCGGATCATACCGTATTATGAATGCCAAACATGTAGCTAAGTTCATTCAGAACAAGATAATATGTCGGTACGGAATCACGTAGGAGTTCATCAGCGATCACGGGACCCATTTCCAAGTCGAAATAGTGGCCCTGCTAACCAAATATAAAATTCAGAGGCATACATCTTCGCTTTACCGTCCTCGAACAAATGGAGCAGTAGATTCAACCAATAAAACAATTGTCATCATACTAAAAAAGATGGCTGATAATTACTGAGACTGACCCGATAAGATACCTTTTGCTCTATGGGGATACCGAATGTCGATCCGCACCGCAACCGGTGCCACGCCCTATTACGTGACATACGGATGGAAGCAGCCCAGCCAGTCAAGTTAAAAGTATCGTCCCTTGGAATTCTATTAGAAAGTCAAGTACCTGAAGCCGATTGGGTCCAAGCGCTATATGACTCTCTAGTTCTATTGGACAAACGGCGGTCCCGCACCCTCAATAATATTTAGATATATCAGAAAAGGATACAACGGGTCTTCAACAAAAGGGTTAAGCCCATACACATCAAAGAAGGGGATTTGGTTCTCAAGTTTGTTCGATCCCTATTACCAGTTGACCCGAGGGGAAAGTTCAAACCCAACTGGGCCGGACCATATCTGGTGAAAAAGGTTCTATCTGGCGGTGCTGTGAAGCTGACGGACTTAAACGGGAATGAATTTACCAATCCTACTAACCTAGACCAGCTGAAACGCTACAACTCCTGATCCTTTCTCAATGTCATTTACAAAAGTTTATTAAAATTGTCTTTTTAAACATAAAATTTTCAAAAAAGCAAGTCAATAAGCTAGGATTATTTATCCTACTGTCGCGCACATCTCGAACCACTAGTCTTGGTGTATTTCGAGATTGCAAATTTATACAAAATTTGAACTACGTTTGGTTTGATTCCACTAACTGTGGATACGTAGGCAGCCCCTCAAAAGGGCACAACCACTGCAATCGCGAAAAAAAAAAGACAGGAACGGTTTAATTAATAAACTTCTTTTATTATTACCAAAAAAAATGCTAAACTCGGGAGAATTCAAATACAAAATTCAAAAAACACACGACACTACAAATAAATAGTAGTACTACTTAGATTATAAATATAAGGACTCGGGTATTCAGGGCATCTTGCCCTTACCCTTATCTTGGTATCCTTAGCCGTCCACTGACGGCGAGATTGAGGCGGACGCTCCTAAATCACCACAGGAACCTCCTTGGCTCGGACCCATTTCTTCGAGAGCGGATCCTCAGCCACAGTAGTCGACCCGAGTCAGGCCCTCACATGTTCGGGCAACCTATCACGGGGGCCCAGTCAATCCTTGGTCGCTAGTCTTGGCCCGAGCCTCTTCTCCAAGTCAGTCTGGGGGCTCAGTTGCCCCCACATGCCTCTAGCACCGGCGTCCTTAACTCGAGTCTTAATTTTTGACTTAAGACCCGACTTTAGTCAGACCAAAGTAGCAGGAGTCTCTCCCTCATCGTAGAAACCCATGTTGTCCTTCGCCGTCTCCCAGCAAACTAAGTCGAAAGCCTCATTGACCTTCAAGGCCTTGCGGGCCTTCTCCGACTCTTTGGAACTCCACTTCCGATATGACTCGGAAACCCAAGCGGAGTGGCAAAGGCTGGATATGGTCCAAATGCCACCGCTGTTGTAACAGCCCTAAATTTTCGCGACCAAAAGAAAGAATAAAATAGGAAAATTTAAAGCCGTTACTCCGCATTTAGCTCACAAGGCCAAATGCAAGGCAAAAGAATATTATAAGAACTAAAAAGAAATATAAATCCAATGAATAATTAAATGAAAACGTTGCAGCGGAAGACTTAAGTCCCACAAAATCCAAAACGGTTTAAAACAACTTCAACCCAAAAATTCAACGTAAATATAAATAGTTTGGAGGTAAACGTTAAATAATAAAAATCCTTCCTCGCTCAGCTTCCCGAACCAAATGCACCCATGCAGCATATTAATTGTACCTATCAACTGTACCCAAAACACAAATAGGTACAGGTTCCAGCGGGGGAACGACCCAAAACAAAAGGACGTCAGCAAAGCTGAGTAAAATATATTATATTGAAAACGTAAAACAAAAATTATAATTTGTAGTAAACTGAAATCAGAGTTAAATATCCTTGTCTCAATACCAACCAAAAGTACTGTGAAAACAGTAGTCAAAACCAAAACCAAAATATATTGTTTCCACCTGTGTGCCAAGGTCCTACCCTTTTGCACGATCTAGAGGTACCACCTATGCTTAGCTAGACTTACTATAGTGCGCACTACTCACATTTGGGCAGTCAGTAGGATGAGGCTGCCAAAGGAGGAAGTCTAACTACCTAGCAAGTGGGGGGCCGGAAAAACCCCACTTAACACAACTCGGGCCAGGAGTTCAGTTTCGGGACGAAATCCCAGGGACGTCTCAGACGCACCTTAACCTCATAGACCAACAGAGCTCCCAGAGTCTGTTATAACCACCAAAAGAATTGTACAAAAATAATATAATACCAATATGTGACTTGTGTCACAAAATTCCAATATCCAAAATATCACAAGTGTCATAAAAATTCATCGTTGACAAAATAATTATAAAACCGTTTCAAAAATATAATTTAAACCGATCATGCTCTTTACTTAAAGGTGAAAAGGTCAAAACGTCCTTACCTCTCGAGACGGTCAATCCAGCTAAGATTAATCCAAAAATTCTTTTTCCTCGAACCCACAAGCTACAATCAATATAATTTGATTGAATAATCTATCGTTAAAGCTAACGTGAACCTAACGTAATGTATCAATCTAATATCATACAATGTCGCTCAACTTCCAACTTGTAAACACTTCACTCACACTCAACTCTAGATAACATTTTAGACACAATCCAACGAAAATCCCATATCCTGAAACTAGCCGAGTGATAATATATATCCTTAGAGTACGAGAAACATGTCCATGTGCGGGTGTGCGGTAAATCTCACCCAACAACTTGTATCATGATCATATCAAGTCTAACATACGAAGTGGTACTCAATGTTACAATACTGCATCATCACTGCATCATCATCATTATTATTATTTTTTTTTGTAAAAGAACACCTGCATCCTTGTTTAGCCACACCTCACTCACATCATATTCATCTAAAATACAAGAACCCAAACGTCCTACTAGTCATCCAAATCCTACCTGGTAAAGTTCGATAATACCAATTGAAAACTTTCATGACAGTCACTAATCTACGAGGAAGAATAATGCAATTGGAAACATCCGAAACCAACACTTTCTTAACCCTGACCCATGATATTAAAACCAAAAATCGATTTATAAAATTGTACGAACAAGATTTAAACAAAGCTGAAACCTGTAAAATTGAAATACTTACAATTAATAGGATGTTGAAAGAGGGACGAGAAGCAACAAATTTAATTAGTCGGTGACAGGTCTTGATTGTGTACCATGAGAAACAGAGGGGGAAAGGCAAGGAGGGACAAAGGGTTTTCTTATGTGGTTTGTTTTGATGTGTTTGGTGTCTGGGGATATCGGGTAGGGGTATATGTAGAATCACTTTTTTTTTTATTATTATTATTACTCCATTATTTATTTGTGTTTGACCCAAATTCCAGCCCGATACAAAGTCGGTTTGTAGAATAACATTCTACTTTAATAAAATCAAAACCGATTTATTATAAGACGACCCAAAATACTTTAATATTTATAATGACATTGAAAATATTTTCCAACTTAAAAACCCGACTTAAATAAAAGTAGAAAAGTCAAGCTTTATAATTGTCTCGGAAAATAACGGGGTGTTACAGCTGTAACCATGTATCACACATCGCGTCCGTCAATTGGAGCGGAACGCTAATGATAGCCTCAGTTTCAGGGATCCTCTGACCCTAACCGAACTGCCTCAGAATGCGGTCCGGGTAAATATGAACGGTTCAATCAAGTGACATGGCCACCAGGTACCGAGCCTGATCTCTCCTGGCTAGCCCTGTCAATCTGGAGCGGAACCACCAAGCGACGTTCAACCTAATCAAAGGACCTCCTTGGAATATGAGCTCCTTGTCCCAGCAACTCCGGTTTATGTCGTGACTCGAACTTATACGTCTTTTATTCATCCTGGCCTGACTGTTGCGGTATCCAAGCACGTTCAGGGGAGGATCCATGATTGACAACCATTTGTAAAGCCAAACCTGACAGGTCGAGTTTATGAGTTTCCGCAAGCGAAAATAGGATCCGCCAGATGGCACTCGATCGAGTGCCAGGACTGACTCGATCGAGTGCCAGGACTAACTCGATCGAGTGACCCCCCTAAAAACAGGCAGGGTATTTGTCGTCAAGGTCACTTGATCGAGTGACAGGTCTACTCGGTCAAGTGACCCTTCTGCGTCAGGTATACGTGCAAAAAAAATTGCAAAACGTATACATGCAGAAGACGGATGCTAGCCGTCAATTTTTGGTCCGGGTCAACCTTCCGAGCATCGAGGCCCATAATGATCTTCCCGGTTATCAGCCAAGCCGGGCTATGGCCAGTCTCCAACTGATCTACTACGCCGAACAGCCGAATCTGACCTATGCACGAGTCAGCTTCCATCCACCCTTCGAAGGGATAACGATGCAGCATACAGATGGCGAAGGCCCGACGCCTGTGAGAAGCAATAATTCTCACATCCTTGGCATTCATAAATTTCTCAGCCAAGTCAAACAAGGAAACAGAATTCCCTTGCACCATCCGGTCTGCTTCAGCATGAGACAGACCCAAAAACTCCCTCAACCTCCTCCTTGGATCAGGATAGAACGGAGGAATGGCAGGATGGGCAACGGGACACCAACCGCCCACAACGGCTATCTCCTCAGGAAAGGGGCATACCTCCCCACGAGGAAACACGAAAATGTGATGGGTAGTGTCCCAAAACGATAGGCAAGCATCCAAGAAGTGCGAATCTACTCTGAAACGCTGCAATGGGAATAAAGCAAAAATTCCCATATGATTCATCTGAACCTTCTCCTCGTCCCTAAAACATTAGGGTCATGTCTTAAGCAGCGCGGTCAAATTTTCGATCCCCATGACAGATATTCGAATCTTTTCTTCCGAGAGTTTGAGGAACTTTAAAAAAGGAATAAGAAGATGGGTGTGAGAAGCAAAAAGTGAAGTAGAGGGTCATGTATTTATAACAAAACCCTGACAACCTCCACAACTGTCGGGCCTCTTTAGCCCACGCGGGCCTGCTCGCGCCAGCCCAATCTAATATTTAGCTCTTTCAAACCTGATACAGGAATCGAGTCATCTTGAGCATTCCTACTTCACAAAATTTCAAAAACTTTCAAAATTTTCAAAACATTAAATTTTTTCTCCCCAGTGGAACCGAGTCGGTGTCTTGCCTAAATGTTACATTCAAAATATTATGTGTCTACATACTACAGGTACACCCGGGACTCCAAAAGCAGGTCCAACTCCCCACGGAGCTATCATCATCAAGACAGGTATGATTTCTACCTTATGGCTGGCGAGCCCTTCACGCGAGTCTAATGGACTATAAACGACCCGACCGGAAGGCTGCCAGGTCATAATCCTCGATTGGCCTGGTGGCTACTCTGAATTTTACCCTGTCCAAGCCTCAATCAGAATAGGGCTCTGTAGGCACCCACATTTTGACTGCTAGTGTCTATAGCAGTCTGGAACAAATCACTCGATGATGATCAAACGTAAACATGCTTTAATGCACTCGAATACGGGACTCAAAATCAATAGTATCCGACGTGGGCACTTAGAGGAGTACAAATCCCTCAAAATCGCTCTCAAGTTCAAGCTCAGTGGGCCTTTCCCAACAAAATAAAGCTAATTTTAGCCAAAACCGCCACCGGGGGCAAAACCGTCTTTTGCGACCGAGTCAAACCCTGTCAAAGTCGAAACCCAAGATGAAACCAGCCTCACGCTGTGTCTAAATGCAAAATCAAAACAAACAAGGTCAAAAACAGAATCTCAACCTTCCCCATTTGTCTCACCCGCCTAGACGCACTCGATCGAGTGCAGCCCCAAAAAATAACCAGGGACCCTACAGTAGGCCACTCGATCAATAGCACATAGGGCCATTCGATCGACTGACCCCCAGCCGGGGGGTAAAATCTGTAAATACCCCCCCCCCCCCCCCCCCCGCCTCATCATTTCATAACCTTTTTTCAACCTTGAAAACCCCTCAACTTCTTCAAATTTTGAAGAACTCTACCTACACTCATACATACGAGCCCTTCCCAAGACCAAGCCTCCCGACAACCGAGAAAACCGTCTCCCTAATCACACACCCTAACTCACCCTACATTCTCGGCCGCTCCCGTGCCTACGCCGACACTTGACGAGCCCGTGTTCCGAGACCATAAGCATGTAGGTTGAGGGTGCACCAAATCCCATCTTCTCTAATCTCTATTCCTCTTTTCATTTTTACATATGATAAGTGTAGTTTGTAGTGCCTAATTTTTTGTATTTTGGTCCCGTTTCCTTGTGGAATCGCTCTTTGGGAGCGGTTTATGGGTTACTTATGCTTCTTCTAGTTCGTTTTAGGTTCCCGAGACCATTCATGAGGAATTGGAACGATTCCGACTCGTTTCATACTCTTTTGGAGCCAACGAAGAGAAGGAATGATCGCTCGATGCCTTGGATTTGATCCCGAGACCGTGGGACCCAATCCCGAGTCCCTTAGACTCGATCCCGAGCCCCGAGAATCGATGAGAAGCCCATGAGAAGCAAGGAGGGACCTTAAAGATCATATTGGAGGCCTACATGACCCATCCCCGTCGGGAAGGATCTCATCCCGTCCGAGATGAGGTGCACAAAAGCGAATGGGCCTGTTTTGGGTCCGTCCCGGTCGGGACCACTCCGTCCCGGTCGGGACCATCTCGTCCCGGTCGGGATGGGAGAGCTGCAGCCCGCATTTGCTTCTTTTCTTCTCCTTATTCATTGTAACCTTATATATACCCCCCCCCTCTTGTAATCTTATGAATATTCTTGATTACCTACAAAACCCTAGACTACTTTAGGTTAGATTAGCTTAGATTAGAGTAGATTAATCGTTAATTAGTCCTTAATCTAGTTAGCTAATCTTGTATTAAGGGATCTCTTGAAGAATCCATCCAATCTTGACAATATTGGTGGATGTTTTGGGTGTTCTTTATATACAAGTTCTCATCTTTTCATTCTCTTATTAGTTGGTATAATCTTCTCATCCTTTTACTCTTAATCTTTGTTTATGTTATTCAAGTTTTCATCTTTTTATCTAGTTTGTTGTTCTTGCTTGTTCTTTATATGAATGTTTTGGTTCTTATGTTGGTTTCTCTTGTTAGTGTTAGTTTTAGCATTAGATATGTTTGAGTAGACTCTTGCTAGGGTTATTAGGGGGATTGGATGTAATTAGGAATGATTAGGGTGAGATGGGTGGTGCTAGATGTTGTCTTTGTTGTTTCCTATTAACCTTGCACTCCACATGTTTGATGAAATACTTGTGAGACTAGAGACGATCAATCCTTGTTTTTCTTTCCTCCTCTCTTGTATGCGTGAGTTTGGTTGGTTGGTTTGGTTCCCTCATTAGTAGCGAGAGCGTGGTGAGGACGAACCCTAGGCCGATTAAGTAGCGAGAGCTCGATCGGAACCTAGGCTACAAAAGCACGCTAGTAACCCCGTTTTTCCCCTTTTTGTCTCCTTTGCATCCATGAACCCGATCTAGCCCTAGTTTTCCTTCTTATTGTTATCTTTGCTTCCTTTAGTCATTAGTTACTTGTTTAGCCTTCCTTTTCCGTGTTTTAGACCTTAGCCTAATCATTAGCCTTCCCCTAGATTAGCTTGTCTCGAACCTTGTCTTTAACCGTAGCATACCTTAGTCCGGCACCCCGTCCCTGTGGATCGACCCGACTTACCCTAGCTACCTAGCCTAGGAATAGTTGGATTCTATTTGTTGGCGGGGATCCACGGAAAATCCCTACCATCAACATACTAATCGCTAATTACTAACTCTTTCTAATCGTTCAACTAACATTTAATTTCTGTTTACTAACTACTAACATTTCCTTTTCGCATCTAACTTTTTATTTATCGTACTACTAACCATCTAACATTTATTATCGCTTTTTTATATTGTTCATATATTAATACCGCGTATATTATAATTTAACAAAACTATTTTCAAACCAATTCGAGCGACGTCCATTGACGCTAAATCGATCGTCGTAATCTTAAAAGCTGAATTACGACGTCGAAACACAAAGGACTTAAGTTTCGTGACGACGAATCGATTTTATTCAATCGAGTACATTCGTTAGTTGAACTGTAACACTCCCATTTATGTAGGAGCCTTACCAGACATTCCCAAGTAAATAAGGACGTTACCATCTCGGTTCCCCGAGGTAGTAGCTCATTACAATACAATATGGAATGTCAAACTGGCCACATGATTTAGACATTACAACTCATTAGCTATTACAACTCTGGTTAAACAGCGAAAGCTACACCTTCTATAAAAACGGGATTGCCTATGCATTCACCCGTACTACGTCTGGACTCATAAGTTGCGCTCACCCCAATCCCGTACATGTATCCCAGCATCCAAACACATCATAGTATCCATAACCTGCATTATAGACTGCTCCCCAATTGATCGGAAATATCAATCGGATCATCACAGATACGTCAGACATACACACCAGGTCAGTTTACGATAACATTAAATAACATTAGTACAACCAACATCACAAACATCAGTATCAGTATCATCATCATCATTCCTATTATCTATCGCGACCGCAGTCATGCCCCGTCAGTCCGAGTGTGCACACCCCTCCTAAGCTCTCCTAGGAGGAAACATCAGGGAAGGTCCCGAGATCAACCGGGCATAGCTAGTCCTAGCTAGCTTCTCTCAATAGGCACACAGGAACAATCTCAATAGGCACACAGCCGCAATCTCAATAAGCACACAGCCTCAATCTCAATATCACCATTATACCATTATATATCATAAAACATGCATACATAAAACATAAACTTAGTAAGGATAACCTTACGTGCTTAGCAGGTCATCACCACACCGGTAGTACAATTGACCACGGAGATTCTACGAAGTCCGATCCTAATTAAATACTCCCTCCGTTTCTATGATTTCTTCCACCTTAAAAGTGGCACATTTCTTAAGAAAAACAATAAAATAAGTAAAAGTAGAGAGGGAGTAAAGTAAGTGGGCCACCTAGTTAAGAGAGAAGTGTGATAGAAAAAAGGAAAGTGGAAGAAATCAAAGAAATGGTTGAAAAAGGAAATGTGGAAGATATCAAAGAAATAGAGGGAGTATTATATTTTCAAATTAATATCGATCCTAACGTAAAAAAAATCGATACCGTTCTAGCCGAATTATACAATGAGACTGACACATAATTAAATTATAAGGAGAACCAGACCGACCTTACTTAACTAAATTATAAAAGTAGGGTCGACCCGACTGACCAACCTACACCACCCTAATAACGATAACAATACTCGACCCATAATAAGTTACGTGACACATCAGGCCCAACGACACCTCATGTTACGAAACTCCACGCCATACAACCCAACACCGACACAAGCAGAACCTAGTCTCGATTCCGACAGAGCGACCTCATGACGCACCCACTACCAACAACAATGGTCCCGAAAACAATACCACAACAACGGTCAATACTACTCTGTATTACACAACAATAAGAGGCCCCGTCCGACAATACCACGACAATAACAAAACAGGACCCACAAACCATTATCGACCACTTTATTTCGACATTAATATCTAACTAACAAAGCTAGACCGGAAAGACAGTGTACATGTACCTAGGGCTCCGTGCACAACCACACGCTTGACAAGAGACAATGGATACGTTTAGGGTGGTAACAACAGGGGAGGGGTTGATGACAGTGGTGTTGTGTGGATGAATGTGGTGTCGGTGTTGGTGGAAAGCAACGAAGAAGGATGGGTTGCAGTAGAGCTGATCAAATGGCCCAAGCCCGACGGCCCAACCCGATCCGGCCCGATTTTTTCAAGGGCTTGGGCCATCGTGTTGGCCCAAAAAAGCCCGAAGCCCGACCCGATCTTAGCCCGATACAAATTTTGGACCGGGTATGGGCCGACCTTAAAGCCCGAATTTTGGCCCGGCCCGGCCTGAATTTTAAAAAAAATATAACATGATTTAAGTTTTTAAACTTTTAAACTTCTTTTATGTGGAAATTCATGTGTTTTTTATCACAACTTTTTTTAACAAAAAAAAGTCGTGCAATTTTTGTATGGAAGTTTATGTTTTTTATGTGTTCATAGTTATTATACACGGACACTAATACCGTATATATGTGTGTGTGTGCGCGTGTGTGTATTTGTACTGTGATATCATTATGTACTCTAGTCGTCTGATTAATTTCGAGTAAGTTTTAGTAAAAAAAGGGTTTGTTTATTAGTCGGGTCGACTGCGAGCAAAACATTCGATTAAATGTCGGTTAATTTGTGGTAATAAATATTTTTTTAAGGTGACGTAAAAAAAATTTAACTTAATCCCGAACAATCGTTGTGACCCGATTGGGCCCGAAAAGCCCGCAAGCCCGAAAAATCCCGAACGGGTTGGGCTTGGGCCTTACAAATTGGCCCGTTTTGGGGGGTCCGGCCCGACCCGACCCGCTAGATGGGCTGTAATTTTATGGTGAAGCCCGGCCCAAACCTGGCCCAACCCGGCCCATGATCACCTCTAGGTTACAGGGTAGAAGGCCGAATGAATGATAGTGGCGTAGGTAGTTACATAGGGCAAAGCAATACGTGAAATGAAGTGTGAGGGAGTGTGGAAGTTTTAGGGTAATTAGAATATTAATTAGAATGTTATTATATTATAATTATAATAGTATATAATATGAGTATTAGTTGTTTTGTATTAAAAATACTACGAGTATAAGAAACCTGAAACGGGTATATCACTTATAAGAAATGGGTTACATTAATCGGTTATTAGAGTCGGGTTAAATATTACTCCCTCCGTCCCACTAAGATTGTCCCATATTCCTTTTTGGGTAGGTTCTTAATGATTGTCCCATTTCTCAACTTTCCTTTTTAGTCTATCCTTTTTTACAACTTCGTCCCTACTAAGACAAAGTATTTACCATTTTGCCATTCAATTAACCCATCCCACCTCACACATCACCCTATAAAGTAGTCATAATTGCCTATATACTCAATCATCACACCATTTTCTTAGTTATCGTGCAAAAGTAAACGGGACAAACATTTTGGGACGGAGGGAGTATACGGTTAATAGAAATGTTTAACGAAACAAGTTAAACTAATTGGGTCAACCAATTATATATATACTAGTATACTACTACCCATTAAAGAGACCCGAATTAAATAGAAAATACGGGTAATATATGACGGGTATTACAATCTACCCTCCTTAAAAGGAACTTCGTCCCGAAGTTCGCTCCCTCACCCATTCCACCAACGCTTCGAATACTAAGGCAATAAAACCAAATCAACCTTCTCCCGACACGTAGCCATAACAACAACATCAGCATGACTACAACACGATGACGACAACGACAATGACAACATCAATAACAACGACAACAAAGCAATGACAATCGTCCGCGATAACGCTTCCACCCTAGCCTCCTTATAAAGAACTAACAACACCTCGCATTGTTCACACTAAACCGAACACATCACATGACTCATCATGTGACTAAGTGTATGTTGTTTCTGCGTCACTTACTACTGACTCACTATTCGCGCACTCATGACTAACAATAATGATTTTAACATATTACGCAGCAACTAAAAATGATTATAAGCACACATGTCATAGACAATAAGAACAACGTACAACGGGGTATGACATCCTACCCTCCTTATAAGAACTTCGCCCCGAAGTTCACAGATCGAAGTCTCACTCCACCCAACAAATCTAGTATATTACGACACTATCTTTACATTAATGAGTTACCTGCTTTTTCTTGTCATGTAACGCGCTATTCCCTTATCATAGGACACCACTGTAAAATTTTCAAAAGAATAAACTTGTAAGCCTTGACCGGGGGGTGAGTAAGTTGGTAATATCTGCAACCAACTCATGTCATCCATCATAACGATTTTCAATGAATTTCTCACATGCATAACATCGCTTGGTCATTTCTCGACCTTCATTTCTTTTGGCATCATGCCTAACACAATAGTTATTTAGGTTTCATCTAGATTTCCCAACTTACTCACCATCAGCTGGTCGCGAAGGGTGCTATCCCCACATTCATTCACATTTCACAACATAAATTCTCTTTTTACCGACCACTAGATATCATTACTTAGTCTGTTCTCATGATTCAACATAAGTACCAACAGATCACTTGCATACTCATTCTCATATATCATACTTCACATAATTTAAGAAAACAAACCACTTATCGGCATAATTGTTTTTATCCTCATTATTCATGTCATGACTCAATTCACATCCTGGCATGTCATGTCTAATGCACTTGTAACTTTACATAATTGGGTGAGCTCTCAGACTGAGACACTCTTAAATATCTAGACACCGCGACTATCACACAGATAAGACAATTAGTTCACACAAAGACGGTTTTCCCACATTCAAGACATGATACTCAATGACATTATATGTTGATTCATGGAATAATGGTCGTGATCTTACTATCTTGTACTATAACGATCTGTTGACATCGAAACATAGGTTATAACACAACAAATTCACGTATACACCTTGGACCACTTACTATCTATTATTCCAGACCATTAATATCATGACTCTCTCTTTTCACTCTCTTGATATTATTACACTTATATATACCGTTAGATTCGTTGACCACCATTATTGTGACATTCTTACAAGTAATTTAAACGACACTGTATTCTCAGGACATTCCTTCAATATATCTCACAACTCGGTGTGGACATGACGTAGGTCCACCCCGACGCGGCCACGCGCGGGTTTGGGTAGGCGAATGAATCTCGTGGTAAGATTGATCTCGGGTTCAAAATTTAAGTCAAAGTTGGAGTCGCCAACGAATTTATGAGAATTCGGACCAATTCGAGCCCACTCTATGTCGTCATGGGCCGTACACAAAGTATGGCCCATTTCGATTACAGAGCTTATGGGGCTCGTCCCTTTGCATTGCAATACCGATACCATCTGCACCGGTTATCGTGTATAGAATGACTCTCGTGCGCCAACGGTTTCGGACATACGGAAACCGAGGTTCTGAGTAAAGGGTGAGGGTACGTGTTGGGAAGCCCACTAAGGACACCCAACCCCGCCCGCACATAGCGGCCTCTACTAAGACATCGTTCGTGTTCGTGTACGCGCGCTAGTAAAATGACTAAATGATAAGCAAATAGCGTTTTCGGCTAAACATGCGAATTTCGTGTGAACTACGTCGTTTAATGCATCTAAATTATCATCAGAGTTGTTTAGCATGCAAGGTTCATTTATAAAGCGATAAGCATCAAAATAAACGAAGCTCGTAAATACGTACAAGATACACGGGCGGAAATACAACCCGACCAATACAAAATGACAAACAATAAAATAGGATAAATGGAATATATAAAGAAAGCGATAAATAACTAGAAATGGACCCGTATACAATAAATGCAAACTAGACCGTAAATTAAGAAAATGGACGAACTCCGATTAAATGCACATTATGTTATGCATTAAACGGAGGACGGAGATATGGGACCTAGACGTGGTGCTAGCCCGATCCCGAATCTCGATGCCTTGTCCCGACTTATCATATCGAGAAATTAGCGTCTAGATTAAACACGTGTCGGATACGACTAAAGAGTCGTCAACACAAGATTAATAGTGAAAGACAATCGATCAAAGTCGTTAAAGTGAAGTGATACGCATGAGTTTTGAAAAAGGGGATCACGTGATTGACTTTGCACGTGACGACTAAAGTCTCAAAAAAAAAGACGAGGCTCGAAATATGCATTGAAGTCCTCGGTTTTCTTCGGGCTACAGGACCCACTCGATCGAGTCATGGCCTAGACTCGATCGAGTGTGCCTTTAAGGTGGCTACTGCCCGGTTTTTGGGGTGCTACTAGATCGAGTAGCCTGTGGCACTCGGTCGAGTGCCCCCTGTACGAGGCATGACTCGTTTCGTTTTTTTATTTGTTTAAAGTCGATGGTTGACCGAGTTGAATAAAAATATTGCATTATTGAAATTCAACTCGATTTTCGGTGTCATAATCGTGTACTATACGATTATGAGACCGTCATCGGGATTTTATGAAAATATGCTATTATGGGATTGAAAATTTTAATTAGTGACGAAATTGTAGCCCTCCGCATCACGACATCGATACTAATCCTAACGGATTATGTGATGTCGATTTTCGCATCAACGAATTTCGCACTAATCTTAAAAATGGAGTCTTACACGTTCAACTACGAACGACCACGATCTCGTTACGCCCTTGAGTACATTGGGGCGGCGCTCCTCGAAAGGGTGCCACCTCCGTCGTGACTCGTAAAGGGATTAAACGGATTTTAGATGGTCGTCATAGTCAAACGTGTTAGGATCCAAATTTTGATACTATTATGTACATATACACGGTATTAATTGTTAATGACGATAATAAATAATAATAAAAATGTTAGTAAACAAAAGTTAAATGTTAGTGTTAGTATACTAACTTAATTATAATATAAAGTATAAAAATGTACATATAAATCGAGATAGGAAAAAGATAGAAATGGGGTTGATGACACCCTCAACATACATGCTTAGTAAGGCCTCGGTAATGGACTCGTAATAGCGACGGGAACGCGGGAGTATCGAAGAATGCAAAGTTATGGTGTGTGTGTGTGTGTGTGGGTGGATTTGTCGGTTTTTCGAGGGACAAGGACTTGGTTTTTGATTAGAGTTGCTAAGGGTTGTAGTGTAGTGTAATGTAGGACTTAAGGTAGAAATGTAGGATGTTTATAAGTGTTTGCAAAACTGAAAATGTGAAGGGTTTGATGGGGTATTTATATAGAATACCCCACGACCTAGGGTCACTCGATCGAGTGGCCCTAGTGCACTCGATCGAGTGCCCTAGAAAACGGGTTTGTTCCGGTTTTTTGGCTCCACTCGATCGAGTGAGGTCAATCCACTCGATCGAGTGGATAGGGTTGGCGAGCCATTTTTGGAAATGGTTGACTTTTTGATTTTTTGAAAATTGTATTTGGGCGCCATCTTCTAGAAGCGCATCAGGCTATTTTTGAGGACGGATTCATCTTTGACCGGGTTTTGACCCGGTCGCCAAAAGACAATTTTTATTTTTGGTGTCGGTTTTGGCCCAAATTTGTCTTATTTTACTCGGAACGACCCACTGGGCCTGAATTTGAGGTCGGTTTTGAGAGATTTGTACTCCGCTAAATGTCCACGTCAGATATTATTGATTCCGAGCCCATATTCGAGTATACTAAGTCACGTTTGCGTCTGATCATCATCGGGTGTTTTGTCGGGAACTGCAATAGACACTAGCAGGCAAAATGCGGGTGTCTACAGAGCCTCCACTGGACAAGGCGAAAGTCAGAGTAGCTACCAGGCCAATCGCAGATTATGACCTGGCAGCCTTCCAGTCGGGTCGTTTATAGTCCAGTAGACTTGCGTGAAGGGCTCATACCTGTCTTGATGATGATAGCTCCGTGGGGAGTAAATGAACTGCGCGGAGACTTGCTTCTGAAGTCTAGGGTGTACCTGTATGCTGACACATAACAACTCACATAGGCGAAACACCGACTCATGCTGGGGAAATAAAATATTGATTTTTTGAAAAGCAAAATTTTTGAAAGATTTTTTATTATTTTTATTTTTTAGAAATTTTTAGGAAGGCTCGGGACGACTTGATTCCTATTCTAGGTTCTGAACTGCAATCAGGCCTGCGCGCGCATAGGGCCCATATTTGCTGAGGAGGCATGGTAGTTAGGGTTCAGTTAGGTTTTCCTATTATAAATATAGGAATACCTGCTTCAACTTACTGTATCCCAAATCATAAACTCCTCCTTCTCCTCAAAATCTCTTAGACTTTCAAGAAGACTCAAACATCTGCCATGGGTATCGATCATCTGACTGCAATGCTTTTTGCTTGGTCCCAATATTTTCGGGACGAGGAAAAGGTACAATTGATCAGATGGGAATCGTCAGTCTATTCCCTCTCCAACGTCTGATAATTGACTCACACTTTTTAGATGCCTGCCTTACTACCCATCACGTTTTCGCGTTCCCGCGAGGAGAAATATGCCCTCTACCTAAGAAGATCGCAGCTATAGGCGGTTGGAGCCCTATTGCTTGTCCTGCTATCCCTCCGTTCTACCCGGATCCAAGAAGGAGGCTGAGGGATTTCTTGGGTCTGTCTCATGCCGAGACAGATCGAATGGTGCGGGGAAATACTGTTTCCCTCTTTGACCTGGCTAACAAGTTTATGAACAATCAAGATGTGAGGGCTACCCCTACTCACAGGCGTAGGGCCTTCGCCTTTTGCATGCTGCATCGCTATGTTTTTGAAGGGATGATGGAGGCTGACTTGTACTTGGGTCAGATCAGGCTGATTGGTGTGGTTGACCAGATGGAGACTGGTCATAGCCCTGCTTGGCTAGCCACTGGGGAGATTATTATGGGTCTTGATGCCAGGCGACTTGACCCGGACCGACAACTGACTGGGAGTGTTCGCCTTCTGCAGGTATACATCTCGCGATTTTTTTTTTCATTTCGCGCGATTTTTCTGATGTACGTAGGTCACTCGATCGAGTGGACCTGTTACTCGATCGAGTGACGTCTTTGACGAGCTACTACCTGTTTTCAGAGGGCTTACTCGATCGAGTCAGCTGGTGTACTCAATCGAGTGGGCTCTGGCGAACCCATTGCTCACGAATTTTGTGTATTCTTTTTCAGATTTGGTTGTCTGAACGTCTGTCGATCATAGAGTCCCCTCCAAGTATACTCAATTACCGGAGCAGTCAGATTAGCTCGAGGAGGCGACGGATAAGCTTGAGTCACCATATAAACCGAGCTTACTGGGATGAGGAGTTGGTGTTCCACGGTGGTCCCTTAATTAGGTGGACCGTCGCCTGGTGGTTCCTCTCTAAATTGACGGGATTGGCCAAGAGAGACCAAGCCCGCTAATTGGTGATTCTGTCTCTCGACTGGACAGTTCACATTTACCCGGACCGCATCCTGAGGCAGTTCGGTTCATCTCAACGTATTCCTGAGACTGAAGCAATCATTAGCGTCTCGCTCCAACTGACGGACGCTATGTGCGATACATGGTTGCAGAGGTGGTTTACCCGTGCCATGTGGACCATACCCAACCCTTGCCAATCCACTTGGGTTTCACGTGCTTATCAGAAGTGGACTTCCGAGGAGTCCGAGGAAGCTCGTAAAGCTTTGAAGGTTGATGAGGCCTTCGAACTGGTTCGCCGGGAGACGGCGAAGGACAACAGGAGTTTCTTCGACGAGGGAGACACTCCTGCTACTTTAGTCCGATTAGAATCGGGTCTTAAGTCACATACTAAGACTCGATCTAAGGATGCTGGTGCTAGCAGCACGCGGGGGCAGTCAAGCCCCCAGACCGACTTGGAGAGGCGACTTGGGCCAAGACTGGTGGTCAGAGACCGACTAGGCCCACGTGACCGGCTTCCTGAGCCCGTGAGGGCCCGAGTTGGGCCCATCGAAGTGATTGAGGACTCGAGTACAAAGAAGCGAGTCCGAGCTAAAGAGGTTCCCGTGGTGATTCGGGAACGCTCCCCTCCACGTCGTCGTCAGTGGACAGCCAAGGAGGCCAAGGACAAAGGGAAGGGCAAGATGCCCTGAATACCGAGTCCTTCGTTTTATTATTATTTGAGTATTATTATTATTTTTTTATTGTGTCGTGTGCTCTTTTTTATTGCATTTTTTTTTGAATTCCTGCATTTGTAATTTCCCGAGTTTATCGGGGTTTTTAGTAATTAATAAAAGAAGTTTATTATTAAACCGTTCATGTCTTTTCTTGATTGCACTGGTTGTGCCCTTTTGAGGGGCTGCCTACGTATCCACAATTAGTGGAATCAAACCAAACGTAGTTCAAGCTCAGTAAATTTGCAATCTCGAATTACACCAAGACTATTGGTTCAAGATGTTTGTGACAGTAAAAGATTCTAGCTTATTGACTTGCTTTTTGTAAAAAATGATTTTGATAAATTTTGCTAATGACATTGAGAAAAGGCTAAGGGTAGTAACGCTTTAGCTGGTCCAGGTTGGTCGGGTTGACGAACTCATTCCCGTCCAGGTCCGTCAGCATTACTGCTCCTCCTGATAGGATCTTCTTTACCAAATATGGCCCAGCCCAATTAGGTTTGAATTTTCCCCTTGGGTCAACTGGTAATAAAGCTCGAACCGACTTAAGGACTAGATCTCCTTCCTTAATGTTCTTGGGGCTTACTCTTTTGTTGAAGGCCCGTTGGATCCTCTTTTGGTAGATTTGGATGTTGTTGAGGGCACGAGATCGTCGTTTGTCTAGTAGAACCAATGAGTCATACCGTGCTCGAACCCAATCAGCTTCGGGTACTTGACTTTCTAACAGAATTCTGAGGCACGGTACCTCCAATTCAACTGGTTGGGCTGCCTTCATCCCATAAGTTAGGTAATACGGTGTCGCCCCGGTTGCTGTGCGAATTGACGTCCGGTATCCCCATAGGGCAAAAGGTATTTTGTCGGGCCAGTCCCGGTAATTATCAGCCATCTTTTTGAGTATGGTGTCAATTGTTTTATTGGCCGCTTCTACCGCTCCGTTCGTTTGGGGACGATAGGGCGAGGACGTATGCCTTTGAATTTTATACTTGGTCAGCAGGGTCGCGGTCTCGGCTTGAAAATGAGTCCCGTGATCGCTGATAAACTCATGTGGGATGCCATACCGACATATTATCTTGTTTTGGATAAACTTGGCGACATGCTTAGCATTGAGAATGCGATATGATTCAGCTTCGACCCATTTGGTGAAGTAGTCGATAGCTACTAAAATAAAACAGTGTCCGCCGGTACCAGAGGGATTTATTTTCCCGATTATGTCGATACCCCATGTCGAGAATGGCCAAGGCGACGTCATGGTATAAAGCAGAGATGACGGCATATGTTGCACATTGGCAAAGATTTGACAGTTATGACAATGTTTGACATATAACTGGCAATCGGCTTCCATAGTATTCCAGTAATACTCGAGCCTCATGATTTTCCGGACCAGCATGTGAGCATTCATATGTGGGCCGTTTTCACCATCATGTACTTCGGCCATAACCTTTTCGGCCTTATACTTATCAACACAAGGGAGAAGAGCCCCCCGTGCCGTCTTTTTGTACAGTTGTCCGTCATCGGTACGGATGAATTGGGTGGCTAGCCTTCGTAAGGCTTTCTTGGCTCGGCCTTCAGTCCCGGAAGGATATTCTCCGTTTGTCTGGTACGTTAATATGGCCTGATACCATGGTTCAGGGTCAGTTATCTCAATGTCCTCAATGTCGTGAATGTATGCTGGCTCGGACCGTCTTTCGACGCAAATTGGCATACTGGTCACATGTTCGGGAATATTTAGTAAAGATGCCAACTTTGAGAGTGCATCTGCAAACTGATTCTCTTCCCGAGGCAAGTATATGTACTCTACCCTTTGGAATTGTTTCGCGAGATCCCTTACTCGTGCCTGGTAAGCCATGAGATTAGCGTTCCGAGTTTTCCATTTTTGAAGTGCTTGGTTAATGACCAAGGATGAGTCACCGTGTACCCGGATATTTGTGATCCCCAGATTGGCGGCGGCTTGTAGCCCGTAAATGCATGCTTCGTATTCGGCTGCATTATTGGTAACATCAAAGTCTAGTTTGATGGACACGGGAGTATGCTCTTCTTTTGGCGAGATTAGGAGGATCCCGACTCCGAACCCTCGAAAATTGGATGCTCCGTCAAAGTATAAATCCCATGTTTCGGTATCGGTATGGAAAATATCTTCATCTGGGAAGGACCAGGTGTCGGTGTGTCCTTCTTCGGTTATCGGGCTATCGGCGAGAAATTCAGCTACTGCTCGCCCCTTAATGGCCTTTAATGGCACAAATTTTAGGTCGACTTCTGCCAGCATTAGAGTCCATCTAGAAATTCGGCCGTTGAGAACGGGCTTTTCGAAGAGGTATTTGATTGGGTCCATCTTGGATAGCACATGGACCTCGTAGCTGAGCATATATTGTCGGAGCTTCTTAGTGGCCAAAACCAAAGCCAAGCACGTCTTTTCGAGCATGTTATATTTGATGTAACACCCGCTATTTTTCCTAGCATATTTATTCTTTCCGTTAGGACTCCGTCTTAACTCTATCACTTTTCGGCCTCGTATTTCATCATTTTACTAAACTCCATTTTCATTTTTGAGTTTAATAATTTTTATTTTTGATTTTAAAGATTTTAATTCTTTAAATCCATTTATTTGTTTTCTTCGTAAACTAACTAATTTTCCGCGAAGAATTCTATTTCTCTTCGAATTGACGTTTTGAAACTCGGATTTAAGTTATTCTTTTTCCTAAAAATGTTTGAATGCATTTATATAATATTTGCAACTAGTAAATATTTTTATTTACAAAAATTAAACCATTTATGATTTTAATACGAAGTTTCGTAAATAATTATTTTCTAACTCCGAGGTTTACTCGAATCACTTTGAAATGCCTTTAACAATTTTACGATCTTTCTTTTTATCAACTTATAAATTATTTGAGACCTTTTCCTCACATTTTGGACCGACAAAGCTTCTTGTCACAATTTTACTACGTATTATTTATACGTTTCATTTTGTCACGTTAAATCGTAAACGTAAGATTATTTTCTTCCCTTTATTCCATGCTTTACTACTAATACTTTTCACTCTCCCTCACCTTCATTATTTTGGCTGATTTCCTCACACAATTCACCTAGTTTTCATCTAAATTTTAATGCCATTCATTCTTAACTAAACCATCCTTCTTCTTTCATTCATTCTTTTCAAAAAAAAAATTACAACATCTTTTTCCTTCTTCATTTCTGGCCGTGACACTCCTCTCCTCTCCTAGGCTGACTTTTGCTTAATTCGAGCCTTGATCGCATCATTTTTATCGTCAAAATAATCCTCTTTCCGATCCCTTCGTTAAGGTAATAAACGATGTTGTTTTCGATCGTTATTCACCTTGATTTTGTGAGTTTTTCTCATGGTATTTTTCTGCCATGATTTTTGCATATTGTTGGATTTGTTGATGATCCCAAGGCTGACGAATATATTATTGATTCGGATTTGGACTGAGGTAACGTCGATGTTACTCGGTATTGCATGATTTTATTTGTGTAATTGCATGTATATTATTATAATTTTATTTTTGACAATATATGTATGTCATATAATCTGGAAAATTTTTAAAAGTTGAAAATTTGCATGTTTCGATATTTTTATCAGTTTTACGAGATTAACGATTAAATTGTTATTTTAATTTGTAAAATCGTAATATTCGGCCTAAACATGTAATATATTTTTATGTTCTTTAAAAATGATATTTTTGATGATTTTTAATAATTTAGTATTTTTCTGATATTTTAGTTATCGATTATTGAATTATTATCGTTTACGGACAAAAACGATTAAAAGTCGATTTTTAGTTCTAGTATCTAAACATTTTATTTTAATCTGATTTTTTGACGTGGTGAAACTTTCTGATGGAATAGAATTTTCTGATTTTTTTCATAATTCTTTTAGTATTGTTAAGTGGATGAATTAATTAATCACTTTAAATCATCGTTTATCGTTAAAACCGTGTTTGTCGTTTAAATTCTCGATTTCTGGTCCTTTGATTAAATCTGGAAAAAAAATATGATTCTGATGATTTCATAATAAATGTAATTTTATGATTTTTAGTGCTTTAATAAAATGTTAGGAACGATAAGTTTTATTAATGGAATCGTTAATTGTGAAAACGTGTTTAAAAGACGGTTTTTTCCTAATTTTGTGAAATCTGGAATTTTCACATTTTGGGAAAATTTTAAGTTTATGGAAAAATCATAATTTTTAAGTTTAATAATAAATTTTGGATATTAATACGTAAATCGTTTTGTAATTACTATTTTTATTAATCGTTATTGTCGCGATTAGACGATTAACGAGAAAACCCTTTAAAAAACCGAATCTAAGTATTCTGAAAAATTTTCTTTTCTGAACAGAATGTCCATAAATATATTTAAGCTATTTTACGTAATTTTTGTACTATTTATTAAAGTCTTTAATTGATAATTATTGATTTTGGACAAATTACGATTTATCGTTAAAATGTTTCGTCTTACCTAAAAGAATTATTTTTGCAGCAATTTTGAAAATATTTAAATCTGAAACTGTAAGAGTTAAATCATCCCTTAACATATTCTAAATATATTCATTGGTTTAAACCAAATAAAAGACGTTAAAAGATTTATTTTTACATTTGCCGTAAAATCCTATTTATGTTCGTATTGTCGAAACTAATAATAATTAGGGAATTTTAGTTTTATAAATTTTGGAAACACCTTAATTAGTAGTACTAAAGTGTTTAAGATATTTTTAATTATTTTATAAACACTTGTATGATTTTTCAATAATTTCATAAACTCAAATATTCTCACTTTAACAATTAATATCGTTAAGGCCGAAAGTATTAGTTTTATAAATCTATATCGTTTGCTAAAAATGTTGTGTTAGTATGAACTAATATTTCAATATTTTGATATGATGCTATTTTTAGTAAAGTTTCTAAAAATAGAAGTTTCCTAAAATATAAAGTTTCCTCTTTTGGAAAGTGATCCTTTTTCCTTTTATTCTCTTATTGTTTATAATGATTATATCTTTTGAATATCGATAAAGGCTTTGTTTTGGAGTTATGGAATAAGGGCAAGTGTGAGGTTAGAGTAATATAATCTAGAGTCTACGTTTTTGCCATCAACTATAAGGCTAGTGTATCAGGAATCGGTACATTGGTTGTTGAACCGGGTGACAAGTATCCCGGGAGTTGTGTACATTTTGACCTTAAGCTTAGGCCTCGCAGTAAGTCGCCGTCATAAGTTCAAGTAGGTGACAGGTAATCCCAGGAGGGGTGTGCATTGTCTTAAACTAGGGCCACGCATTTATAAGTCGCCGTCCTATTATGGTTGAGTAGCCTAGTTAGAGATCGAGGTTTAATTTGTTTGAACTGACTTCTCGAAGCTAGTTTTTAGTATTCTTCTAGTGAAAGTCTAGCCGTCTACACTACTCCTATCCATAACGCCATTTTGAATATTTTTATTATTATCGACATAATTTGGTTTGCAGGTTGGCAAACGTTTTATGTTTTCTTCGGAAAACTCATTTTTATTATATTGTTTTGATACGTGAAGTTTTTCACTGAAAGTTTATTTTTATTATAATGTGTTATACTATTTTCCATTTTTACTATTTTTCTATAGTAGTAATTACATTTTTAAATCCTGTTATACGGCTGGGAGAACGTTGACGTTGCTTCCCACTTATTGTGGCTGTTATTTTTTAACATGGCAGGTATACATGTTCCGGGTGTGGGCTAGCGGGCAGTGTGGATCCTGCTTATTTATTTTGAATAATTATGTCTTATGGATTGTTCAACCTCTTTTGTGGATTGTTTTAAATTTTGGCCATTTTTTTTTAGGCCTATTGTTTGACTTTACCATTTTAATTTTACTAAGACATAGTTACAGTGTGTTTTAATCTCGACTCTACAGTGTTTCCGCCACTGTATCGCGTTAGATTTTCTAGGGGATTACATTTGTACTCATACTCTAAAAACTTTTTGCTGATGTAATAAATAGCTCGTTCTTCGGAGTCAACTGTCTGAGCCAGCATAGCCCCCATGGCTGTCTCGGTCGTCGTTAGGTATAACGACAGAGGCAAACCGGGTTGAGGTGGCATTAAGAGTGGCGGAGCAGACATGATTTCCTTGATCTTGTCGAAAGCAGCTTGGCACTTATCATCCCATAGTACCCGTTCCCCTACTTTCAGCTTCTTAAAATTGGTTCACACACCATGGTTAGTTTGGAAATGAACCGACTAATGTACTGGACTTTCCCGAGAAATCCCCTTATTTCTTTTTCAGTTTTAGGAGGTTGCATCTTGGTAATGGCTTTAATTTTAGCTGGGTCGAACTCGATACCTCGTTGGCTAACGATATGACCAGTAATTTGCCTGATGTTACCCTGAAACTACACTTTTGAGGGTTTAGCCTCATGTTGTACTTGCGCAAATGGGTGAAGAATTTTCTTAGGGCGGTGATGTGACCGTCCCGTTCTTTGGATTTGACGATCATGTCGTCTACATAAACTTCTACCTCTTTATGCATCATGTCATGCAATAAAGTGGTAGCGGTCCTTTGGTACGTGGCCCCAGCATTAATGAGACCGATTGGCATGACGGTGTAGCAGTAAGTACCCCAAGGTGTAGTGAAGGTAGTCTTACTCATATCTTCTTCCGCCATCTTGATCTGATTGTATCCGTCATACCCGTCCATGAATGATAGAAGGGCATGATCGGCTGTGTTATCCACCAGTATGTCGATGTGTGGTAACGGAAAATCATCTTTCGGGCTTGCCTTGTTAAGACCCGAAAATCCACGCATACCCACACCTTACTGTCCTTTTTAGGAACCGGCACGATGTTTGCAACCCAGTCCGGATATTCGGACACTTGTATGAAGCCGGCTTTGAACTGTTTATCGACTTCTTCTTTTACCTTGAGAGACCACTCGGGCCTCATTCGGCGGAGCTATTGCTTAACTGGTTTGCACCCGTCTTTAATCGGTATGCGGTGCTCGGCTATTTCCCGGTCTATCCCCGACATGTCCTTGTAGGACCATGCAAAGACATCTTTGAACTCTCGGAGGAGGTTTGTGAATTGCTGTTTCTCCTCGTGATCTAAAGATAACCCTATCTTAAGTATCTGAGGCTCTAAGGTTGTTCCCACATTAATGGTCTCGGTCTCTTCGATTACCGGATTTCGGGATTCTCTTAGCTCTAATTGTTCGATCAGATGTGGAGGTAGGGGTACTTGTTCGTCGGGTTTCTCAATGTCATTGCATAAAATATTTTTGAAAGCAGAATTTAAAAGAGACAAGTCATAAGCAGAACGGTTGTTATTATTGATTGAAAAACTTTGAAAACAACTCGAAAAGAGCAGCCATCTGATCATTGGTCAGTGGCGGAATCGGTAAGGCACTCGGACAGACCCCGATGTGCTAGCAGCAGGAATGACAAAAGGGAGAGGGGTTACAGGAGTGACTTTAGCACCGACTTCCCTAGACTCGACCTCAGACTCTAACTCAGACTCCGACTCAGACTCAGGCATGTCTCCCTCTCCAGTGACCGGCTTGTAGATCCTCCCTTGACTGTCAGTCCACTTGACAGTCTTCCTCCAGGCCCTGTTTCCCGTCTCGGAGCTAACATCTGAGATCAGCTTGGTCGGGGTCAAACCTGTTGCTACGGAGAATCAGGTTGACCAATTATTCCTTTAGAGTCGGGGCTATGGTGTCTTCCCCGAAGAGTAGCCCCAGCGCGGGCCCAGCGTTTTCAACTCCATCAGACTGGATGAGGGCGGCGAACACATCATCCGGGATATAGTTACAGTCCCGGGCCGATTGGGTCCCGAGGTGCACAACATTGGGTTGGTATAGACCAACCTGAATAGCCCCAAACACCGGTGTGACAAAGTAGTCAGTCAACCGTGGGCTGTAAGGGCTCAAGTGGATACCCTTAATGATGTTGCAGGCCTTTTTGATTTCTGCTCGGACAACGTTGCCCGGAGTGGTGGCATAACCAAGGCCGAAGTGAGAGTCTTCGTCCTTAAGGACATCGATAATCTTCCCAGCTGGAAGATTGGGTCGAGAGGTAGCCCCCGGAAAGTACCCTAGGTTTTGGAGCATTGTATCGATACTCGTAGTGAAGTAGAGCCTAAAAAGGTACTCTTCCTCGATCATCCCCACAAAATCGAACCCCCAGAGGTCTGTGAGGCCCGTGGTGTTACAGCTAGCCACAGTCATTGGGGTTGCCTCCAAATTAATGACATTGTCGAGCAAAGGCATCTTGATCTTTCGGTGGAGGGTGGAGGACACCGCTTTGACCGCGTGAATCCATGGCCTCCCTAGGAGCAAGTTGAAGGATGAGGTGACATCGATCACCTGGAATTCAAGCTCCTTTTCTATTGGGCCCGTTATAATGGTCAGCTTTATGACCCCAGCCACCGACTTTGGGCTCCCATCAAAGGCTTGGATGGTCTGAGTTATCGGGATATAATCGTTCTCGGTAATGCTGAGGGCTTTGGCAGTCCTTAAAGAAAGGACATTCACAGCAGACCCATCATCAACTAGGGTCATCGGGAGGTATTTCCCTCGGCAGATCACCATAATGTAGAGGGCCAGATTTTGGGAGGCCCCGAACGGCGGTAGGTCGGCTTCTGAGAAAGTGATCATCGGGCCTCCTTCCTTAGTTTTACCCTTCAAGTGGGGTAGGACCGTGGCTACCATTTCAGCAGGGGTAACCAAAGAGTCGATCTTAATTTGATCGAGAGCCTTAGTGAGTGCTTCTCGATGTTCCCGTGAGCTAACTAAGAGTTTCCATATAGTGAGGTCGACTCGGGTCTTCTTTAGTTGCTTCACGAGAGCCGTTTCAGCAGTCGGCTCCTCAAGGACGACTTCCGTCCCAAGGGGTTCAGTGACGGTTGTCGGGATAGGGGTGTTCCTAGAGCTAGTGGCTTACTGGCTAAGACTCGGGATTTAGTCTTACGGATCTCCTCGGAGGTGATGAGGACAGTTTCCCCTTTAGCGAGGTAGACATTGTCGTCGTCGTCAAAACAGATCCCGTTCACTTGCGGGATGAATGGGGAGATAAGATGAGAGCAATCAATCACCTCCCCGGCAAAGATGGCATGAGAGCTGAACGGGTTCTCCTTGTTACTCGGCTTATCTCCAGGTAGCGGGGTTTTACAATTCTCAATCAAGTCCTGGATCAAGTACTTAAGCTTTCAGCACTTTTCGGTATCATGCCCATTGCCTCGGTGGTATTGGCAATAGGCTTGGGCATTGTAGTTCTTGGAGCGTCGCTCGACCGGAACTTCAGGAGCTGGGCCTATCGGTTGGATTAGGCCCTTTGAGGATAGCCTTTGTAAGGCATAGGTATAGGTGGTACCTATATCAGTGAAAACCTGAGGTGGGGTGTTCTTCTTGGACGGGGCATCTAGTAGATTAACTATGTCAAAAATGCTGCGGGTTGCAGCTTGGGGCTTAGTAGTAGAAGAGGAAGCCCCTTGGTATCCTTTGCTAGAGGCCTTAGTGAGGCCTTCCAGTCTCAGGTCGTCTTCAATTCTCATACCCATTTCAGTAAGGGTAGTGAAATTGGGTATGACAGCATACCGGAGATGAACCCGGTATGAGGGGAGGAGATTCTTGACGAAAGCCTCCACCAAAGTCTTTTCACAGGGCTTATCGACCAGTTTCACGCTCTCAGCCCTCCAGCGTTGAAGGTACTTAGTAAAACCTTCCTTTGGCTCTTGGGCCATAACCTCCAAAGATCGCATTGTGGTTTGGATCTCGGTGTTGTCAACATAGTTCCGAGCAAACTCGGTGGCCACATCATCCCAAGTAGGGTATTTTTTCGGGTCTAGCCTGTAGTACCATGCCCGTGGGTGCTTCTCAAGGGACGCAGCTAAAAGATTCTTGAACATTGTAGAATCTACTCCCTTGATGGCCATGAATTCTTTGAAGGCCCGTACATGTAGTAACGGGTCTTCGGTCCCCTCAAACATCGGTAGGCTAGTGAGGTTCAGGTGAGGGGGCAGCTTGTTGTTCACCGAGGCATACTCACGGTATTTTCCCGATGGATGTTGTTACTCCCAGCTAAGTGAACTTGTTCCTCTAGTCTGTGCACCGCACTAAGTAGTTCAGCTAGAGACCCAGTAGCCTCGGTATTAGGAGTCCTTTGCTCCACTGCAACCATACGAGCAACGATAGCCACTTGACCATCCCTCATTTCTGTCAGTTGGGCTTCAATGTCGGTCTGTTTGACGACCATGGCGTCCACGGAGGTTTTCAGATTGTTCGGAGCTGCTTCCATTTTGCGGTTGTGTCTGGTAGACGGTGGCCTGTCTGTAAAAACACCGCGTAATCAGAAACCGAACCCAGATCTCGGAATCATAAAAAGTACATCCCGAGCGACGAAAAAGAAAAGACCAAGTGAAAAAGACTCGAGGAAGACACCTAGACGGATGACTCATAAGTGGTATGACTTCCTTAGGACTCGGCTTTGTGGGCCTAGTCCCGTTCGAAGGAAGGTCCACGTGAGGCTTTTCCCCCAAACTTTTTGACTCGAGTGTATAGACGGACTTTCCTTTGTAGGGGTATGCCCTACGCGGGTTGGTCATGCCTTGACAAATAAGGTGGACTCGGGAAAGGGAGGAAACTCGTGATGTAAGACCGACGGAGTTTCGACGCTATAAACCTTCGACATACTATGCAAAGACCCGACACACGGATAGACGGTAGGTCCTATAATAAGGAAGATTTATTTAGAAAGTCGGATGTTTGATATTTTGAAATTTGAATGCAGAATGAACGAATTTCCGAAGGTTTGAAAAATAGAAAACGAAATTTCAAAAACCAAGATTAGAATTTTGAAAATTCAGAAAATCGAGGTGGTATCGAAAATTCGAGAGTCAAAACGGGCAGCATGCCGACTAAAGAAAAGGATATTTTGAGTCAAATCGTTAATCCTAAATTTCGGCGGCATTCCGAATTTTTGAAAATTGGATATTTGAAAAAAGACGGGTCCCGAAACGGACAGCATTTCGGGTTTTTCAAAATTTGGTATTTTTGGAAAGATGCATTTTTGAAATGACGGTTTTTTGAAAAAATGACACGGAAACCAAGTAGCACGTAGGCAAACAAGCACTATAACGACGCTTATGTATGCTTTACACTAAGTCTCGGTCGGTCAAATAGGGTCTATACCAACAACGATGACTCTCTCGTAAATCAGGACAGACTCCCTAAGCCGAGTTGGTCTTAGGACATGTCGCAAAACTCATACGATTTCGGCCATAGAAGTCTTTAGCACACTCATTTAGGAATGCACCGCGGTATAGTGGGACGTCGGTCACAAGTAACCGACCCGGGCAAAAATGGGTTATGCATGAATCATTAAACTAATGCGCGTACACTAATATGCGAGCGATTTCTCTTCGAGTCTCACCCTAGAAACCCCGATGACATGTGGTACATCAGGTATCTCCAGCGGAGTCACCAAATTGTGGACATGACGTAGGTCCACCCCGACGCGGCCACGCGCGTGTTTGGGTAGGCGAATGAATCTCGTGGTAAGATTGATCTCGGGTTCAAAATTTAAGTCAAAGTTGGAGTCGCCACCGAATTTATGGGAATTCGGACCCATTCGAGCCCACTCTATGTCGTCATGGGCCGTACACAAAGTATGGCCCATTTTGATTTCAGAGCTTATGGAGCTCGTCCCTTTGCATTGCAATACCGATACCATCTGCACCGGTTATCTTGTATAGAATGACTCTCGTGCGCCAACGGTTTCGGACATCCGGAAACCGAGGTTCTGAGTAAGGGATGAGGGTACGTGTTGGGAAGCCCACTAAGGACACCCAACCCCGCTCGCACATAGCGGCCTCTACTAAGACATCATTCGTGTTCGTGTACGCGCGCTAGTAAAATGACTAAATGATATGCAAACAGCGTTTTCGGCTAAATGTGCGAATTTCGTGTGAACTACGTCGTTTAATGCATCTAAATTATCGTCGGAGTTGTTTAGCATGCGAGGTTCATTTATAAAGCGATAAGCATCAAAATAAACGAAGCTCGTAAATACGTACAAGATACACGGGCGGAAATACAACCCGGCCAATACAAAATGACAAACAATAAAATAGGATAAATGGAATACATAAAGAAAGCGATGAATAACTAGAAACGGACCCGTATACAATAAATGCAAACTAGATCGTAAATTCAGAAAATGGACGAACTCCGATTAAATGCACATTATGTTATGCATTAAACGGAGGACGGAGATATGGGACCTAGACGTGGTGCTAGCCCGATCCCGAATCACGATGCCTTGTCCCGACTTATCATGTTGAGAAATTAGCGTCTAGATTAAACATGTGTCAGATACGACTAAAGAGTCGTCAACACAAGATTAATAGTGAAAGACAATCGATCAAAGTCGTTAAAGTGAAGTGATACGCATGAGTTTTGAAAAAGGGGATCACGTGATTGACTTTGCACGTGACGACTAAAGTCTCAAAAAAAAAGACGAGGCTCGAAATATGCATTGAAGTCCTCGGTTTTCTTCGGGCTACAGGACCCACTCGATCGAGTCATGGCCTAGACTCGATCGAGTGTGCCTTTAAGGTGGCTACTGCCCGGTTTTTGGGGTGCTACTAGATCGAGTAGCCTGTGGCACTCGGTCGAGTGCCCCCTGTACGAGGCATGACTTGTTTCGTTTTTTTATTTGTTTAAAGTCGATGGTTGACCGAGTTGATAAAAATATTGCATTATTGAAATTCAACTCGGTTTTCGGCGTCATAATCGTGTACTATACGATTATGAGACCGTCATCGGGATTTTATGAAAATATGTTATTATGGGATTGAAAAATTTGATTAGTGACGAAATTGTAGCCCTCCGCGTCACGACATGGATACTAAGCCTAACGGATTATGTGATGTCGATTTTCGCATCAACGGATTTCGCACTAATCTTAGAAATGGAGTCTTACATGTTCAACTACAAACGACCACGATCTCGTTACGCCCTTGAGTACATTGGGGCGACGCTTTTCGAAAGGGTGACACCTCCGTCATGACTCGTAAAGGGATTAAACGGATTTTAGATGGTCGTCATAGTCAAACGTGTTAGGATCCGAATTTTGATACTATTATGTACATATACACGGTATTAATTGTTAATGACGATAATAAATAATAATAAAAATGTTAGTAAACAAAAGTTAAATGTTAGTGTTAGTATACTAACGTAATTATAATATAAAGTATAAAAATGTACATATAAATCGAGATAGGAAAAAGATGGAAATGGGGTTGATGACACCCTCAACATACATGCTTAGTAAGGCCTCGGTAATGGACTCGTAATAGTGACGGGAACGCGGGAGTATCGAAGATGTATGCAAAGTTATGGTGTGTGTGTGTGTGTGTGGGTGGATTTGTCGGTTTTTCGAGGGACAAGGACTTAGTTTTTGATTAGAGTTGCTAAGGGTTGTAGTGTAGTGTAATGTAGGACTTAGGATAGAAATGTAGGATGTTTATAAGTGTTTGTAAAACTGAAAATGTGAAGGGTTTGATGGGGTATTTGTAGAGCACAAAAACTCGTATGAGACGGTCTCACAATAACGTTATTGTGAGACCTCTCATACAAGGGTAGTTACTTTCTATTTTTTTTATTTTTGTTTTATTTTTTTTTGGTGGTTATTAGTGTCATCTAGTTAAGTCTCACACTAACTTTGTGTGAGACGGTCTCACAAGAGACCAATTGTTTATAAAGAATACCCCACGACCTAGGGTCACTCGATCGAGTGGCCCTAGTGCACTCGATCGAGTGCCCTAGAAAACGGGTTTGTTCCGGTTTTTTGGCTCCACTCGATCAAGTGAGGTCAATCCACTCGATCGAGTGGATAGGGTTGGCGAGCCATTTTAGGAAATGGTTGACTTTTTTATTTTTTGAAAATTGTATTTGGGCGCCATCTTCTAGAAGCGCATCGGGCTGTTTTTGACGACGGATTAGTCTTTGATCGGGTTTTGACCCGGTCGCCAAAAGACGGTTTTTATTTTTGGTGTCGGTTTTTGCCCAAATTAGTCTTATTTTACTCGGAACGACCCACTGGGCCAGAATTTGAGGTCGGTTTTGAGAGATTTGTACTCCGCTAAATGTCCACGTCGGATATTATTGATTCCGAGCCCATATTCGAGTATACTAAGTCACGTTTGCGTCCGATCATCATCGGGTGTTTTGTCGAGAACTGCTATAGACACTAGCAGGCAAAATGCGGGTGTCTACACTCGGTTTTATTATTAAGACATGTACTCTCAATCTATATTATGATAACATGCTGACACGATTGTATCATTAACAAGTTCGAATTCACATTCCTACATACGTGCGAGAAAAAAAAAACATTTAGGAAAGTAATATAACTATTACGGGAAAACGGTTACACAATTGGACACTATTAAATGACCATGTTAATAACCTCAGACTATAACGTCATCAGGACTCCAACAATTGATCAAGTAGTTCATCAGGTCCTAGGGTTCATAACATTTGATTTAGACATTAGCATGTGACTTAAAACAAGAACCACTCCACCGACATCGTAAAACATTCATTTATCTGAGCATATGTACTCAATCACAGGTCACTTAAGGACGAAAGCTCATCACGGTTGAACGAAGACAATTATGACCAACATTTAACTGGTTTACCAATGACAAACATGTCGAAATTCTTTACATATATTACGACCAAAACTCGAAACTGACGTCTTCTTCACTTAGATGCAGATATTATACTTTGTCTGTAGTTTAAAGACTCGATGTTTCTTAACTCCTCGATGAAACGATCCCACCTAATGGATACACGTATCGATGTTCTTTAGCACATAAGTGACTTATGACCATGATAAATTTATTTGACATTAACACATCTGGTCTGCAAGATCCACGTTAAAACAATTATGCAACATGCACCTACATGACATCTCGTGACTCGACTTTACCCCCAATTCATCATTAGTATATATGTTTGACTCCATTACATCATACAATAAGGTACACACTTTT
The DNA here is from genome assembly GCA_958450325.1 of Agrostemma githago. Lineage (NCBI taxonomy): Eukaryota > Viridiplantae > Streptophyta > Magnoliopsida > Caryophyllales > Caryophyllaceae > Agrostemma > Agrostemma githago. Next base: position 54,637,299 of record OY288252.1, on the reverse strand, counting down.
ACCTTAGCGCATCCACTTGAACAAGGCAAAACAATGATCATTTTAGTGACTTTAAACACATTTTCATAACATTTCAGTCATGGTGGAAAATCATAGTTAAATCGTTATAATTAGAGATAGTGTAGAACCAACGAACTCATATTCTCAAGACAGTAATGTAGGACTCTCAAGTTCAAATCATTTTCAGATTATAAACTAGACAGTGATTTACAAACTCATTTTCATGAACCGACATAATTTGACCTTGAAAAAAAAATCTATTCATATTGAAGCAAATTCAAAGACACTTGACTACGAGCAAATTCAAAGACACGTATGACCCATATTCACGATTAATTTATTCATACTGAATAACTTGGAATTAAATCACAAAATTTTATAGTGACCAGTCTTAAAATAAGCATGAGTATATTTTCAAACATGTGTGAATAGGCACTCTAAACATGTGAAACAATTCGGTAAACATATTGTTCATGTTAACGAAGCTGCGGTACATTGTTTTGACATTATCTCGACATGTTTATCCTGACTGTTAGTTTAGACCATCAAAACAGGACTCCATAAGACGATAACGACTCAATAAATATCATATTGACAAGAGAGCACATATGTAAACTTGAAATGAAACTCAAATATGAAGTAAAGGCATGAAACAAGGACACATTAGCTCAAAGCAAATTCCAAATATTTATGTATTGTCTGACTATCATTTTCATTACTCGTACTTTATTAGCATATGACAAACTTGATGAACACATTACGACCCATTATACTTCAACTATAAATCCTCATTAGGTAAAGTGAAGGGAGCTAGTACATTATATCGATAAGAAAACATATATACACGAAACGGAGCACAATTATCTCTGTACTTTTGACAAACATTCATATTAACTCACACTTAAACCACGTAAGTTATTAACCAATAAGATACAACGATATCCAAACTATCACCAGTCGTCAACCTCATCCAAGTAACATGAAAACCGCACTAGTATACTACATCAACAAGACAGACACAGCATGCCACCAATATGACACTTCTACGTACAAACATCGTGACACTGTATCTAACTTTACTACCAATCCTGATTATGACCAATCTCTCACCAAAGGATGATCGACTCCTACCGCGACCTTACGTACTGTAATATATAGCTAATATGGCCTCGTACTAATTGTTATACTCTGCTAACACCATAAACTACGTAGTAGTCACACATTAGCTTATGTTGCTCAAAACATCATAGGCATCAAACCAAGCAATCAATTATCACTGGCAATCATCACAAAATATTCATTGCATCAAAACGTATCCCTTCCTATTGTACCCCATCTCATTTCTCACACGCGGTTAACGGGTCAGAACCAAGAGGGCCGGAGGTTGGTATAAGGACGTCTCCTTAACTAGAGATTTTAAGGGGCTCCAATTGATCCCTTACCGGGGTTCATTTTTAATTCCTTAATCCATTTTATTTGGCTTCCAGGATCGATCGCTCTGATACCACTTTGTAACACCCCCATTTACGTAGGAGCCTTACCAGACATTCCCAAGTAAATAAGGACGTTACCATCTCGGTTCCCAGAGGTAGTAGCTCATTACAATACAATATGGAATGCCAAACCGGTCACATGATTTAGACATTACAACTCTTAACTATTACAACTCTGGTTAAACAGCGAAAGCTACACCTTCTATAAAAACGGGAATGCCTATGCATTCACTCGTACTACGTCCGTACTCTTAAGTTGCGCTCACCCCAATCCCGTACATGTATCCCAGCATCCAAACACATCATAATATCCATAACCTGCATTATAGACTGCTCCTCAATTGATCAGAAATATCAATCGGATCATCACAGACACGTCAGACATACACACCAGGTCAGTTTACGATAGCATTAGTACAACCAACATCACAAACATCAGTATCAGTATCATCATCATCATCATTCCTATTATCTATCGCGACCGCAGTCACGCCCCATCAGTCCGAGTGTGCACACCCCTCCTAAGCTCTCCTAGGAGGAAACATCAGGGAAGGTCCCGAGATCAACCGGGCCTAGCTAGTCCTAGCTAGCTTCTCTCAATAGACACACAGCCACAATCTCAATAGGCACACAGCCGCAATCTCAATAGGCACACAGCCTCAATCTCTGTAATACTCGCTTTTTTTTAGAAGGTCGAACTGATCGTATAAACCTTAACCCGACCTACAGAGTGGGTCTCACATTAGTCACATACTTAAACACTTTAAATTATACACTCCCTGAATTCTATCTCTCGGCCCACTTGCACCTTGTTTATCAAGCTAACCCTACACCTAATATATAAACATATATATATACATATATACTAAACCCTTTTTATATTAACCTAACACACTCTCACGTACACAACTACGCACCTTTGCTACAGCCGCACACCACCAATTAAGATCCCCACCACCGTTAATCCAATCAAGAAGAAGGATAAGTCGAGTAATTTCATCGATAGGTATGTGTACATCGCCCTCCTCGTTCTAGTGATTGTTACTTCAACTTTAATGTCAAATTAGTAGCGCTGGGAATTGTATTGTGAGGATAGTGGTCATCGTAGTTGCTGTTGTACTGGGTCGTCCTATTCCCATTTCGATATCGTCGTATTGTTATTACTATCATCGTGGTTGCTGCTCTTTTATTGTTATCATTCCCGTCGGATTGTCGGTCGATGCGTAGGGTGGTATTACCGTAGTACTTTGTGGTGGTTATGTTGGGCTGTGGGATAACTGTTGTCGGAGTAGTGTAGTGGGGTTGGCGATACGGGTCGCTGAGTATGGTCGTTTTGTGGAGGGATGTGTCTTGTTGCTGATGGTACACATTGTTGTATGGTAATAATAGTAATATGATAAACATAATGATTTTGAGTTGGTGTGCTAAGATTTGGGGTTGAATGGATGATTCAAGGAATTTATGGGGTTCCACAGTGGGTTACTGCGTGTAGTTCTATTGACATGTAACTTGGTGTGCTGTAGTGTCCTCGTTATATTAACATAATAATGGTCGTACTACGCGGTATTGTACGTAGTAGTATAATATAGAATAATAATACTTCGAGCTTCGTTACAGTAATAATATGTGGGATTATTTTATTATAATCAGAATAGCAATATAATAAGTAAGTTGTCGTAGTCGAATTTAATTTAGAGCGGTATCGGTTCGTGTATGTGACTATCGATATTAATTGAAGTATATACATTATTTATTAGGATCGGACTTCGTAGAAATTCCGTGGTGAATTGTTCTAAAGACGTGGTGGTGACCTGCTAATTAGGTAAGGCTATCCTTACTCAGTTACGTTGTATGTATGCATGTTCTATGATATGTAATGGTATAATGATGATATTGAGATTGAGGCTGTGTGCCTATTGAGAGAAGCTAGCTAGGACTAGCTAGGCCCGGTTGATCTCGGGACCTTCCCTAATGTTTCCTCCTAGGAGAGCCTAGGAGGGGTGTGCACACTCGAACTGACGGGGCGTGACTGGGGTCGCGATAGTGATGATAGGGATAAAGATGATGTTGATTATGATGTTTGTGATGTGGATTGTACTAATGTTGTTTAATGCTATCGTAAACTGACCTTGTGTGTGTATGTCTGATGTATCTGTGATGATCCACTTGACGGTTATGGTCATTTGGGGAGCAGGGATGTATTCAGGTGCTTGATGAGATGTGATTTTGATTCGGGATGCTATTTACGGGACGGGCAGAGTGCGAAATCATCAGAATAATATAGACCCTTGGCCATTTGTAATTCATTTTATTTACTAGACCATCACAGATACTCTTTATCTTTTGGTTTGAAGATTGGATTTTCTTATAATCTTTTATTAAGTTGTAACGTTTTGGCACTCTATTATTGTGAGTAATGATGTCTGCTACCTCGGGTTACCGAGATGGTAACACCCGTATTTGTTCGGGATGTCTTGTTAAGTCTCCTGAACAAATGAGGGTGTTACAATCTCAATATCACCATTATACCATTATATATCATAAAACATGCATACATACAACATAAACTTAGTAAGGATAACCTTACCTGCTTAGCAGGTCACCACCACACCGGTAGCACAATTCACCACGGAGATTCTACGAAATCCGATCCTAATTAAATATTATATTTTCAAATTAACATCGATCCTAACGTAATAAAGGTCGATACCGTACTAGCCGAATTATACAATGAGACAGACACATAATTAAATTATAAGGAGAACCATACCGACCTTACTTAACTAAATTATAAAAGTGGGGCCGACCCGACTGAGCAACCTACACCACCCTAATAACGATAACAATACTCGACCCATAATAAGTTACGTGACACATCAGGCCCAACGACACCTCATGTTACGAAACTCCACGCCATACAACCCAACACCGACACTGGCAGAACCTCGTCTCGATTCCGACAGAGCGGCCTCATGACGCACCCACTACCAACAACAATGGTCCCGAAAACAATACCAGAACAACGGTCAATACTACTCCGTATTACACAACAATAAGAGGCCCCGCCCGACAATACCACGACAATAACAAAACAGGACCCACAAACCATTCTCGACCACCCTATTTCGACATTAATATCTAACTAACAAAGCTAGACCGAAAAGACAGTGTACACGTACCTAGGGCCGTGCACAGCCACGCGCTTGACAAGAGACAATGGACACGTTTAGGGTGGTAACAACAGGGGAGGGGTTGATGACAGTGGTGTTGTGTGGATGAATGTGGTGTCGGTATTGGTGGAAAGCAACGAAGAAGGATGAGTTGCAGGGTAGAAGGCCGAATGAATGATAGCGGCGTAGGTAGTTACATAGGGCAAAGCAATACGTGAAATGAAGTGTGAGGGAGTGTGGAAGTTTTAGGGTAATTAGAATATTAATTAGAATGTTATTATATTATAATTATAATAGTATATAATATGAGTATTAGTTGTTTTGTATTAAAAATACTACGAGTATAAGAAACCTGAAACGGGTATATCACTTATAAGAAATGGGTTACATTAATCGGTTATTAGAGTCGGGTTAAATATTATACGGTTAATAGAAATGTTTAACAAAACAGATTAAACTAATTGGGTCAACCAATTATATATATACTAGTATACTACTACCCATTAAAGTGACCCGAATTAAATAGAAAATACGAGTAATATATGACGGGTATTACAATCTACCCTCCTTACAAGGAACTTCGTCCCGAAGTTCGCTCCCTCACCCGTTCCACCAACGCTTCGAATACTAAGACAATAAAACCAAATCAACCTTCTCCCGACGTAGCCATAACAACAACATCAGCATGACTACAACACGATGACGACAACAACAATGACAACATCAATAACAACGACAACAAAGCAATGACAATCGTCCGCGATAACGCTTCCACCCTAGCCTCCTTATAAAGAACTAACAACACCTCGCATTGTTCACACTAAACCGAACACATCACATGACTCGTCATGTGACTAACTGTATGTTGTTTCTGCGTTACTTACTACTGACTCACTATTCGCGCACTCATGACTAACAATAACGATTCTAACATATTACGCAGCAACTAAAAATGATTATAAGCACACGTGTCATAGACAATAAGAACAACGTACAACGGGGTATGACATCCTACCCTCCTTATAAGAACTTCGCCCCGAAGTTCACAGATCGAAGTCTCACTCCACCCAACAAATCTAGTATATTACGACACTATCTTTACATTAATGAGTTACCTGCTTTTTCTTGTCATGTAACACGTTATTCCCTTATCATAGAACACCACTGTCTTACTAACGCGCGCACACGAAAAATGAACGATATCCTAGTAAAGGCCACTAAGTGCGGGCGGGGTTGGTGTCCTTCGTGGGCTTCCCAACACATACCCTCACCCCTTACTCATAACCTTTCGTTTCCGGATGCCCGAAACCGTTGGCAAACGAGAGTCATTCGATACACGATACCCGATAACTCGGTATCGGTATCGTTTGCAAAGGGATGAACCCCCATAAGCTCTAGTACTAAAGTGGGTCGTGCTTTTTGTACGATACGCTTAAGTATAGATCAGAGTGGGTTCGAACGAGTCCGAACTCCCACAAAGTTCGGTGACGACTCCAACTTCGATTTAAATTTCGACCCGAGAACAATCTTACCACGAGATTCATTCGCCTACCCAAACCCGCACGTGGCCGCGTCGGGGTGGACCTATGTCATGTCCATAGTGAGTCAAAAAATCTAGTCGACCCACCCATCCGTGGGTCACTAGTTTTTTCGACTCACCCATCGATAGGTCGAAAAATCTAGTCGACCAAACCGTTTTTTTCGTTTTTCGTCAGTTTTCGTGACAATTATTTGTAGTTCTCGCTCGTTGTAAATTAGTTAATTCTTTGGTTTCGAATCTTTCGTAATTAATAAAATCTTCGTTTATTTAATTTCTATGTTTCGTTGAATTCGATGTTATATAATTCCTTGTTTATATATTTTTTTTTGCGTTGATCAAGTAATTATATTATTCCGTGTTTATTAAAAAATAAAATTTCAAATGTTTGTTGTATAGTGTTACTAATTTGTCTATCATTTACTATTGTGTTGAACAGACTTATGAAAATGATTATGGCGATGATGGTATTGACTACCGTATTTGTTTTCTTTTCGCTTAAAACACGGTTTCTAAAAAAGTCGATTTGGTGGAGTCAGTTTTAAAATTAGAAATCCTAAATATTATCGACTTCTTAAATCAAAAATATTAGAAACAAAAAATATAAAATATAAAAAACTAATGAACGACAAACTCGTCATTTTACGTAATTAACGCCGATGGTAAGAAGTAAAGCGCCGACGGCAAAGATTAGTTCCCGAAATGACCTAACATATGTTTTTCTTTTCCTTTCAAGCCGAAATATACAGTTAGGCTTCACTTTATGATGTGAGATGAATTTTTAGCTATTGTTTTGATTAAATGTTACTATAATTTTTTGTACGTTCATATCTACCAGTGAATGGCAGGGAGTATAATTTAAGAGTTTTGTACACTAAGTATTCTTTTCTTCCTGCCAAACTCCCAGAGAGATTGATCGATCATGAGAAATGGAAGGCTCAAATCGTGGCTTTGATCGGTGAGAAGGTAAAAGACGTGGAGAATCTCCTCGAAGAAGCAAAACACCACGACTTCCCATTATGGAATGGCCTGAAGCTACACGTTCACTTTGGTTGTTGTATTCAGACCGCACGACAGTTATTTACCGAATGGTGAAAAGTCGTACATGGGAAGATTGGGGTCAACTTACATTGATGATGGCATATAAGAGGTTCATGCAGTGGTGATTGTAGGTGAATACAAAGACGATTCGTTGTTCACCTAAAGTGAAAGGAAGGAAACGTTGTAGATTTACCAGAACTCCGACGGAGACAAAGAACTGAGTTTCATTGGAAACCCCCTCAATGTCTCAAGACGCGGTTTACTGGTTTCGGTTTTTTGTGGAAAAACGTATAGTGTGAGCGATCTCCTCTACAACGTAAACAATGTTTTGTATTATTAATTATTAAGTAGCAATATCTACGCTTAGAAGACGATGAAAAAGCTGATGTGTTTTTTTATACAAATTGAACTTGTTGTAATTGAGAAATAATTGATAAGTTGAACCATTGTCACAGTTTTGTTTAAAATTTAATTGTGACAAACGTTTTTATTAATTGTGACAAATGTTTTTATACGGATACCTCGTCATGAGGTTTGTTTTGGTAATTCTTTGACAATATTTTTTTATTGATACTCGTTAAATATATATTTAAATTTAAATATATGTCAACAACACAAAACTATAATATTTCAATATATTGAAACAATGTACACAAATTTTTTAAAACTAATTTGTTATTTCCCCGGAGAAAAAAAATTGTTATAAACTTATGTACGCTATCGTAGATGATCTTTTGGTGCGAAATTGCTCTTTTGTTGCGGTAGCGATGCACATCGACTATAATTTGCGGATAGAATATTCTGATACTGTAGATAAGGATCATGTAAAATTAACAAAGAATTTACTGATTGATTACTTTCGATGGGAAATCGACTTCCAAAGGAAAAATCCTGGTGTGAGAGAAAACCGTTGGCTTCTTTTGTGTGACGCCCTTGTAAACGGAGTCTCTTTAACAAACTTGTTGAAATTTCATATTGATGGCTATAGTTATTACGGTCAGTTCTCGCTACCCGCAAAGGGATTGTCTTCAAAGCTCCATACCACTCTCGTGGTCAAGATGCAGATCCGAAGGGGATACTCGCAAACGCCGAAACACCATATATAGAGCGCGCAGATCATATGGAAAACAGAAATAATCGGTGTTATCATATGAAAAACAACACAAGATACACATATTGCAATTTTACCGTGATTGGACAGACAACCACTATCCTAGAATAAGAGGGATTCTGACAAAGAAGGCACCCGCATATCCTTGTTCTTAAAGAGATTGATAGCTCCTCCATGAACACCAACAGTTCAGAATAAATTTTGATCTATTAATCATGTTGTGGTTATAGTAGGATAGTACAAGGATGACACACTTTTCTTGGCGGTGAACGTGAACGGGTAGAAGAACTATGGATTTATCAGAATTCACTCGGAGATAAAAAACGTAGTTTCATGGAAAATGAATTAAACGTAGTCCGAAACAGTTTATTAGTACAATTCTATGAACTATTCTTCCATCTTATTTATTTCTTTACCATTTATATATATTCTCGATGAGATATTTTAATGAAATTGAGACGAAAGACAATGGCAGGCCTAGGATTATTCACTTAGGCCACAATATTTTTTCCCCGACATTTCTTGAATTTTTAAATTAGTTTTTACGATATTTTGTTTTCTCCATAATCCATGAGCACCTGTCAAAAAATGATCCAACCCGAAAAAAACGCACAAAAAACACCCAAAAATAAGCAGTCAGAAATGACCCTAAGTGACCGATCCGATATTAACCTGCTGAATATTTAAGGTCGGAACTCGTCCAACCCATGAGTTGACCGAAAATAGGTATTAATTGCAAACATCTAGAATGTCGAAACTCGAAGACCAGCAAACCCGAAAGACCCAATAATTTAGGATGAAAATGATTGTATTCCAACATTGACAGACGGATCTCTAATTAAAATAATGCATGGGTATGTACCCTGGTGGTGGAGTTGCATTGAACTGTACTGTAGGTTGTAGGAGTAATGCTAAAATAAATGTTTTGTGTTATTGAATTCATGTTCCAAACAATTACAACGGCGTCCTATTTATAGGAATACGAAGATATGATCGCAATATTCTAATATCGGTAGCTAATATAATTATTTTATAATATCGATATTACGATATATTGGTATATTATATTACAATATACCGTAATATTTCTATTCTTTCCTAAACTATATCGTGATATCGTAATAGTACGGTATCCTGTATCATCCCCCCTCAAACTCATGGTAATTCGTAAGAATTTCCATGAGTTTGCACAAATAAAAAAAATCAGATATCTTCGATCTTCATTTTTCATCGCCTTCTTCTCCACGGTGGCATATAGATTCTTCCGGCTATTTTCAAACGAGAACGCTAAGTTTTTCGAACTCGTCGAGAATAATTATCAAGAACGCAAAGTTTTTCGGACTTGACAATTTTAAAACGGCAAATTATCCGTCAATTTTAATTGCTTGAGAACCCTAATCGAACTCATAGCAAATTCAGAAACACCTGGAACCATCAGCTTCACATCTGCGGGAGAACGAGGTGTTGTGGAATATAAATTCAAAGGGGACGTAGAGGTTTTATTGTGTTTTTTTCCCAATAAAACTAAGTAAAAGTGTTTTTTTTGTCATATCCTGCCGGTGAGCACCATAAATTTTGCTCACCGGCAAGAAAGCGGAAGCAACTTTTGTGTCCTCAAGAAAGAGGCTCTGATACCATGCTAAAATAAATGTTTTGTGTTATTGAATTCATGTTCCAAACAATTACAACGGCGTCCTATTTATTGGAATACGAAAATATGATCGCAATATTCTAATATCGGTAGCTAATATAATTATTCTATAATATCGATATTACGATATATTGGTATATTATATTAAAATATACCGTAATATTTCTATTCTTTCCTAAACTATATCGTGATACCGTAATACTACGGTATCCTCTATCAAGTAATAACGCATGGCATTTGTTAGTTTCACAAAAAAGAGCCTTGAGGTTTGCGTGAACCACATAAAATTGAGTTTGAAAATACTGTAAATAACGTTTATTAATGGGAAAGTGAAATTTGTATTTAATGCATATATTATTAATATATAATTTTGATTAAAATTTATTAAAATTTTATTAATATAAAATTTGTACTCCCTTCGTTCCATTTGATTGTTTGCGTTTGCATTTTCATATTTGTCAATGCATGTTCTTTTCTATATCTTTAGTTACGTATTTCTAAAAATTATAAAAAAAATCGATATTTATAACATACTCAATTAGACAATTTAAACAAGATCTCACATGACTATATTTTATCTTATATATTAGAACTTATATTAATGATTTCACTCACCTATGAATAGTACCCAAAAAGCAAATGCAAACAATCAAATGGAACGGAGGGAGTATAAGATTTGTAAGATTTTTTTTATTTTTTTCAATTGTTTGAAAAAAAATGCTTATATATGTTTTGAATTATATTTTTATCACACGTTTATTAAAATTATTACCAAATTAAATAGGGTTATTTAACGAGAATAATATCAATTATAAGGCGTCTTCTCAAAATAATACTCGTATCAACTAGTTGGAAAGCCCACGAACCGATTTATAGTAACATTAGTTGGATGGATCGCATAAATTGGTGAGACTGTACAACAGTATAAAGTCGAAGGTAAGAGTATGCCTAAAAATAAATGAATATCGTCCACATACGTGAATGCGTTTCTAGGGTGGTAATATTTACAGTAAACGTCAGATTAAATTAGTCATTACTGATTTATTGTGCATTGTAGTTAGAAAGAATAATTAAAGTATCTCGCAAATAATTTTTTGATAGGGGACAATTTTACTGTTTGTATTATATATGTAAAATTTCATAAAAAAGATGATATAATTACATTTGTGGAAAAAAAAAATATGTTATCATTAAAAGTATAAATTTCATATTATTTTCTTGGAAAAAAACGATGTGTTTTTTCGTATGTTGTAGTAGTGAATCTATTACATATAAACGATAAAATTATCACACATCGAAAAATTATAATTATGGAATCTCTATAATTTGTAAAAAAAAATCATAGGAAGGTTATTGTTGATATTAAAGTTTAAAAAAATTATCTAAAAAATAAAATTGTAATTATGAGAAATTAGTTTTTTATCATAAAGTTAATGGCATTGTATTATAAAAATTCTCAAATTATTTTCTTAAAATAAAGAGTTATTTAATAGCAATAATACTGACTATTGGGCGTATTCCATTAATAATACAAATTACAGTTAATCCCATAATAATACAGAGTATTGAAGTAGTCTAATGAGAATGGTAAAGTGGACGGGTTACCTGAGTAACCGGTCCACCTCCCCTTAAGCTCATCATTTACTTCAGTTTTTACTTTTCATTACTTTGAAATCCAACCGTCACCATCACCATTTACTTCTCCCTCTCCCTTCCTCTTCGTGCAACCATTACTGTCACCATCACCACACCTTCAACTAGAGCTGGCAAACCGGGCCGGGCCTATCTTCGTGGCCCGGTTCGGCACGGAAATAAGCACGACCCGGTCCGGCACGGTAATGACGTGGCGAAAAGCACGGGCACGGCACGACCGATCCCAAGTCGGGCCGCGGCGCCAATTTGAAGAAAAGTCCATGCCTAGGCACGCCCTGGCACGAGGCACGGTTGGGCCGGCACGACTCTAAATCCCAAAAAAATGAAAAATCCTAAAAATTTGGTCGGGCACGACGGCCCGGCACGACTTAGGCACGACCGGGCCCGGGCTAGGAACCGTGCCTCGGCGCATGTTCTCAGAGTCAGGCACGGCCCGACACGGCACGGTGGGGTCTACCAGGCACGACTGGGCCGGGATGGACGGGCACGAAGCACGACTGGACCGGCACGAAGCACGGTCTGGCACGTCCGAATTGCCAGCTCTACCTTCAACCTTCATTAAACATCTCCAACCCTAATCTTCTAATCTCATTCGCAATTTCGTAAGTAAATCCGTGCCTATTCTTCAGTTTGTTTTTTTTTCGAATTCTGCGAGTTGAAGTTGGTTTAATCGACACTGACAGATGCTGGGTTGAAGTTTGTTCGCTCTAGAGTATTTCGACAACAATGGCAAAGGTAAGTTACTCGATTATCTGAATTCAATTCATATTTCTAGGGTTTATGTTATTTTTGGGTTTTTGATCACTTTACCACCTAATTCAATCTAAATCAAGCAAATTGTTAGGTAAAATTAGTGTTTTTCATTCACTTATCTAACATATTGTGTAGATCCACCCCATGAATTTGAAGAGTTTGCATTTGATGAAGAGCCCATTATTAGATTTAATGGAAATGAAGACTTTTAAATTTTTTTTGTAAAGTTGTCATTGAAGACCTGGAATTAAGTAGGAGAGAAATGGAGAAAGAGGATAAAGGAGGAGGGTGGGTGTGGATTTAATGTAATGAAGTTGCCGGTTGTTTTTCAGAAAGATTACCTGCTGCTGTAGGTAACAAATGAAACTGTATCATTCTCATTAGACTACTCCAATACTCTGTATTATTCTGGGATTAAATGTAATTTGTATTATTAATGGAATACGCTTAATAGTCAGTATTATTGTTATTAAATAACCCTAAAATAAATTGTCATCTTTTTTGCATTGATGACAATGAATAGAATGCGAATTTATTTATTTAATTCATGAAATGTTTTTTTCTTCCTTATTTAGAAAATAATGAAGTTTAGAAGGAAAATTTTAACAAATGTTATTCTCTTAGTATATAAGCGATTAAATACTCGTCTAATTAAATAGAATAAGATAAAATATAAATAAATACTTGCATTTTACAAAAATGTTTTAACCATTAATGATTTTTCATAAAAAGTAATTAGTATTAATTAAAGTTTTAAAAATATAAGTTAATTGATTATTAGTTTTCGTAATGATTTGTTTCCATAATTTAAAAACAAAACTTTTGTAGGAAAAACGTTTAACGTGGTGATGAGTCTGATGACATGTGTGGTGCAAATGTTATTCTTTTTAATTTTAATTTTAGTTTCTCTTTCAGTAGTAAGGTGATGATGATTATGATAATCATGATTTTTTCTCTTTTAATTTCTTGAATAAATAATAAATAATAATGGTAAAAAAAAAACATAATATCCTTGGTCCATTAATCACACACCAATATAAAAAAAAAAAAAAATAAAAAAAAAAAAAAAGTTATTTCATGAAATAATCCAAATTATTAACAATCTTCTTAAAATAATCTCAATTACATGTAAACTCATAATAATCTCAATTTTAAATATCATATTCTCAAAATAGAATCATTGAATATTTACTTGTTATAACAGGTTAAAAGTAACCCGATGTTTCTCTATCCTCTTTTGTCTTCCGTTATGATCTTCGTCACCCTCATCAACCTCCATCAAAATAACCTCCACCACCAATACGCCATCATCAACTTCCCAACTTCACTTTCGCACCAACCAACTTCACCACTGATTCATCCCTATCCTTTGTGCGCGAGTGTGCGACCATCAAAACCAACTCCACCGCAAGTAAACCAGACTGTCCGGTCTATACCAGATCGGACCGGACACATACCGTCCCGGTCTCCGGGTCTCCAAAAAAGTGGTGTCTAGTTTCCGGTCCGGTCCACTCTTTACAAAAATTTCAAATTTAGTACATTTTCCCGTCTGCCCGATCCTAACCCGATCTTAAGGGGGTTCGGACTGGGTCCCCTTATAACCGGTCCGATTCCTGGGTTTTTATTTTTTGGGTGACTGATCTTGGGACTATCCTGTCCGATCCGATTTTGGATCGGTGAACACCCCTAGGAGAGTCTAAGAGATGGCTAAGGAAAAAATCAATGTTAATTTCAGAGAGTGGTGACCAGTAAAATAAGTTGACGGACATTTACACTGTTATGAGAGAAATATAACAAAAGTTTGGATTATATGAGGCTACATGTACTTAGGATTATTCTAAGAAGGTGAGTAATTGTTTTTATTATTGACGTGAAATAACCCAAAAAAAATTAACCACACACCCATAATGGATCACTCTGCGTACTACCAATTAGTGGATTAGACCTCCAGAGGTACCATGCTAATGTATAACCAAGGGTATCTTTGTCATTTACACTTCTTTTTTTTTCATTTAACCTAAACCTAAAATCAATATACGTACCTCTTTGCTTTCCCCTAATTGTTTCACTCTTCTCCTTTGCTCATCTTTTTCTCCAATAATAACATCTTTTCACCAAATCATACTATAATAATTATACGAAATTACTTTTTCCTAATGAGCCTTTACTCAATTCTAACGAATTTTCCTATGACTTTCCGACTTTACCCTTTACAATTAACCTAACTTGTACAACCAAATTGCCTCCTTCCTCTCTCTACCTGTTTACGTTTCTAAATTTTTTTCAATTTACCGGTTTGGCATGACTCGTGAGAGAGGCAGGGAAGGCGTGGGTGAGATTGGAGGTGGGTCGTCGGCGGCAGGGGAGGCCGGTGGGTGTGGTGTGTGAGGCAAAGAAGGTGGATAATGGGGATGGATCATGGATGGTTGGTGTTTAGGGTTTCATGGGTGGGAGGTGGTTCCGCGGTTCTTCACTGCTGCCATTAGTACTCTTTTTCTTTTAAATGTTACTGTATATCATGAATTAAACCAATTTTGTTTTGATTTGTTACTAATTTTCTGAATTGATTCAATTAGTAGATCATAATTACTCGTATTTATCATTATTAGTTATTATGAAAATTTATTTAAAACCGAATTTTAATTCAATCATCGATTAAGTAATGGAGTATCATTTTTTAATAATAATTATTATTATAAGTTGAAAATTTTAAATTCAATTAATTTTGTTTTGGGTGGTCATTATTGGTGTTTTTGGTGGTGATTGAAATTTGATATTTTTTTAGAGAGAAATCAAACAATCATCATTGAGGATGGGAAGGAAATGAGAAGGACAAAATGGTAAAATGTCGTTAGGATTGAGGAAAAGCTCGTTAAGAAAAAGAACGAATCTAATTATAATCATCTTTTAATTCTCATGCCACTACTACAAAACATCAAATAGACAACTGTTTTTTTTGTCATAGACAACTGACTTACAACAGTTGAGTAGTTTGGAGTTGTATATTAGTCTAAGCATAGACATCTGTTTTACAACAGTTGTCTATTGGTTAATGAACAACTGTTTTTGTAAAACAACAGTTGTCTATTACGTATATAGACAACTGTTTTTCTAAAACAACAGTTGCCTATATACATAATAGACAACTGTTTTCTGAAATACGTATATATAGATATGTGCTTATATGCGTATTCATATTTTATGTTTTTTAATAATTCTGAAATACGTACATATTAACAAACCATAAAAAAGGAATACCATAACGAATAATTGAACAAAAGAAGTTACATTTTTATAAAATCCAACATCCAAAAGATACATAAAATCATTATCCAACATCCAAAATCCAAAAGGTACACATAAAATCATTATCCATGTCCAAAAGTACCTAAAACCATAATCCAACTAACACCTTGTCCGCATAAGGTAATCTGATGCATCATATACGACTAATTATTAAGAAAATAATCCGCCCATAATCCACGAACCTCGTCAATATCTTCTTGAGAATATGGCATCATATCATTGAAATGCTACAAAATCAATAATATAAGTGAAGTAATTATTTTGTTTCAATTATGTGCATAAAACAAATGATTGAAACAAGAGAAAGTGTGAAAACCCAAGTCTTACCTCATTGACGGTTCTCTTCAAATCAGAATGAGTGATTTCACACTTCAACTAATATTTTGAGGAACATTAGAAATCATTTATGTACTCCATGGGAAATGTACACTAATTTGTGGACCATTTACATATTACTCCTCCGTACAAGCAAATCTAGACAATTTATTATGGAATAATTGTTTAGACTTTGAAATTATTTGAAATATTTGAACATACTCTTGGTTCTACCTTTTGTTACAGCGAAAGATTTACAACTTTTAACATGTTAGGAATATTTACTTTACTACTACTGTCTAGTGTCTACTGCCACCAAAAATATCTAAAGAGAAGTTAATAAAAAAATGAAGGTAGGAAACGGGAAGGACGTGCGATAAGGCAAAAACTAAGATCCTGGAAGCGTGACTCACTCCGCTTTGACCATATATATACAGTATATAGGGGTTCCCTCTGAACCCAATCTGACCTGACGCAACCCAATCTGACCCACATTTTTCAATACTCAGCAGTGGGTATTTATAATGGGGTTCCCTCTTTTCATCTTTTTCGCCCCATTCTCATTGTCTATTATGTATTCTCATTGTCTATATTTTATATGCACAAGTTGAGCCATTACAATAATTACATACAATGAACTTCAACTCAACATATATATGAACACAAACACAAAGTCATCAAACACCAACACCAACATCGTCATCATCTCTTGATGATAAAGATGAACACAAAGTCACAAACAACACCAACCATGGAATAAAAGAGTCTGACCTTAGTAACCTGACTACCTCAAGCATACTTTATTTGGCAGAACACGGTCAAAGAAAACCCGACTCAACACTGGACTAAAAGAATTTGACAAATAAATGGTTAATAATATCCTATTAACCATTTATTTGTACCGAGTCTATGCAATCCATCCAGTTTTCAACCATACAGGCTCCAATCCAGGCATATGTACAGGCTCCAGTTTTCAATCTAATGAACCACTCGAGCTAGAGCAAACGACATAACGCCATATGAACAACATAAATAATAGCTATTCAGTTTCCAAACTAACGAAACACTCAGCAAACGAAACAACGACAAAATATGATGGAGTAAGAGTGATTACCAGAGAAGAGGCAGAATAGAGAAGAAGAAGAAGAAGAAGAAGAAGAAGAAGGAACGGCAAAACAACGATGAAGAGCGAAAAACAGCGACGAAACTCGGAAGGGACGAAGGACAGCGGGAACAACGACAAATAGAGAAATAGAAGGACGAATAGGCTTCGAAATTAGGGTTAGAGCGACGAAGAGCTTCATGATTGAGCGACGAAGAGCTTCAAAATTAGGGTTGGAGGAATAATTGGGGATTTGGAATAATTTAGGGTTAGAGGAAAAATTGAGAAGATAGGTTGAGCGGGAGTTAGGTTGAGCAACTCAAAATGAAATGGCGTAGTGGGCGGGCGTCAGGTCTGATTGATTTGTCGAAATGGCGTTCGTAGAAGTATTATCAATTCTATCAGTCTCATCGGTTCGTAGGCCGGATCACAAAATAAACACGTAAATCACAAATCGTTACACAAGACAGTCTCACCATAAGTCAAAATTATCCCGTTGCTAAAAAAAATTATATTGTAACAAAGATCAAAGTTTGTATCATGTAAAAATGTGAGTGAGTTTGGGGTTACCTCTAACGTCGATACATGGGGAGCCGTGAGTGGATACGTCGGTCCTCGACGGTTCCGTCTCAAGAAATCGTACCCTAAATTTATTACCTAAAAATCGTCTCAACTCGATCCTTGCTTCGCCCGTACATGAGAATATCCCATTATGTATGCGGTTCCCGCCTCTCGTGCTTCCTTTAGATCCTAAAAAAATTAGGGATCTGAAAAAATTGGGATAATTGAAGTTGAGTTAGATAGGTTGAGAAAGTGATATGGGTCGGGTAAATGAGTTGAGAAAGTGATATGGGTTGAATTACAGTTATTATTAGATTACTTAAAAAAATATTTGAGAAAGTGATATGGGTTGGGTAGTAGAGTAACAACCAATTTTTAGTGGTCCTGAAATTAGAATAGACAACTAAGGTTAATTAAAAACAGTTGTATAATATATAGACAACTGTTTTTATAAAACTCAGTTGTCTATTATCAGATAAAGACAACAATTTCTCAAATAAAACAATTGTCTATATATTATACATAAGTTGTTGAGAATATCTGATGTCTATTAGGAGTTGTCTATTTGATGTTTTGTAGTAGTGTGATCAATATTCAAAATCTATTCAACAATTATAAATATAATCAATGGTGGATGAATATTCATGGGCAATGGAAAAATCAAATTTATCTTCTCCTCGTCAAGGTAATATTAATATGTACTCTACACAGTAGTAATATTACAATTGATTGGTTTTCTGATATACCATAAATAATCGTAATTTATTTGTCTATAGATCTAATATTTTTGTCGTTGGAATATTAAATAACGCTCGAAAATTTTATATAGTAACTCAATTTATTTAGGATTAAACTACGACAGTCATGATCTCGATTATTTATTTAATGAACAACTTTTTTATCTCACAAAAAATTTCGGCTCATAAAATATTTGAGTGAAGCTCAGAAAGTATAGAAATCAGGTTGTTCGGGCCAAAAATTCGCATCCACGGAATACGACGTGGCATATTACGAGTGGAAGGTCAAAGGTCAAGGGTCAAGGGTCAAGGGTCAAAAGGTCAAAGGTTAAGGATCAAAGGTCAAAAGGTCAAAGGTCAAAGGTCGGAAGGACAAAAGACGATAGTCAAAAGTCAAAAGTAGAAGACTAAAAGACGGAAGTCAATCAAAAGTCGGTAAATCAAACAAAGATCCAGAATAATATACGGCGATGGGCCGGTCAAAGCATGTAGAAAGTGAAGCAATGAGCCGCGCAACCAAGTAAGCCCAACAAATGTAGCAAGGCATCTACCATCTCAGCCCATACACACAATAAGGAAGAAGTCAAAGTTGCTCCTACATTCAAGGAAACCCTCCTGCGGACCAGGAGGAGAATCAGGAGAAGGTCAAATGTAACTGGTGTAACGGCTAGGAGGCAATAAAGGAGGAATTAAATGCAGAGATTCCAGGCATTAAATGAGGAAAGATTCCAGACTGCTGACACATATAAAAGGCAAGGGAGAAGGGAGGGAAAGAGGGGATTCAACTCACAAGCAATCACTATAAAAAAATACTTGTAGTCAATTATAGTCCCGATATTTGTACTTGTACGCCTCTTTTCTCGTTCTTTTCTCGTTATTTTTCTCATCATAGTAGAATTTTTGTGGGATTCCGACTCCCCCCGCGGTTTTTCCCACATCGGGTTTCCGCGTCACCAAAACCTCGCGTGCCATTCATTTTCTTTCGTTGTTCTTTGTTTACTAGATCCGTCTCGATTTCGTCAACCCATAGTTATAGGACGATCGCTTTAACCCGCAACCGAAATCGTAAACCCGGTAAATTTTTACCAAAACAAATTGGCGCCCACCATGGAGCAAAGTGATCATTTCCTATAAGCCAAATCCTACAGTGAAGCCATTCCGTACCGCATGTCCGGATCTGGGCAAAGTCCCTCCAACAGTCAAGGAGCATCAACCCAACCCATTGGAGGAGAATCGTCCCCAGGATCAGTAGAGCCAATTTTCACGCCCCTCACCCTGGCAATCCCTACCAACCTGACGGTGAAACCCACGCTATCGGTGTCTAGGCCCCCTCCAACACCTAAAACTTCTGAGGTCACCAGCTCTTCCAAGGTCAGGAAGAAGAGCATACCAACCAGAACCTTGACTCCAGGAGGATTCGTTGGAGAAGCTTCCAGTGGCGCGGGGTCACCAGACCTGATGTAGAGTATGCTCCAAGGAATCAATGCCCTGCGCCAGGCAGTAGAAACCTTGCAGAAAGACAACCAAGACATCAGGGCTCGGATCTCGGCACCAGACAAGACTCCAGTTGCACCGGTCCAGACGTCACCAGAAATGTTGCCCCTGATGCCTAGAGGAGAACCCAGCACCCGCAGGGAATCAACAACCGGTAGGAAGACCACCAGAGAAGTCCCCTCAGAATTGGTCACCGGACTGGAGCTAGGATTGGCTCCCCCAGACCCAGTCGTTGAACCCTAAGGGTTGGGTTACCTGACCTATGAACCCACACCCGACAGATCTCGTATCACAGGTAACCTTCTCTCTATCATCGAAAATCGAGAAACTAACTTACTATCTCTTGCAGGTACCCCTGTCCACCAGGCGCCAGGATGGCAATTTGTAACCCCACCAGGGATGACCACCTTATCCAACAATCAGTCCTCTGGAGAAGTGTGGACAGCGCCTACCCCCAACCAGCAGACACTGAGATGGCAGCCAAGAGCCTCAGTCAACCTGGCGACCGCTGACAACAACCCGTACCCTGGAGCAATCTGACCACCCAGAACCCCGCTCCAGCAGGCATCAGAATGGCAATCCGCAACTCAACCAGGAATAGTTACCCCATCCAGCGGTCAGTTCTCTGGAGGACGATGGTCAGCAGCCACTCCCACGCAGCAGATGTTAGGATGGCATCCAGGAGCTCTAACCAGTATGACGGTCCAAGTCAGCAACCCGTATCCTGGAGGAGTATGGCCAACAGGAGTCCCATTCCAGCAAGCAACAGGGTGGCAATCTGGGTCCGCAATCAACGCAACACCAGGAATGTCGTTGCCTAACCCTCCTAGCCACCAGTACCCTGGAGAAGCATGGTCGGGAGGTACACCTTTCAGCTTTTTTCCTCCAGTTTCTAACCCTCTTGCAGGAACAGGTATCGCCATGGGTCAGCAGTATCAGAAGCTGAGGGACATGATCAACAGAATTCCAGGAATGCCACGTCCTCTGGAGAAAGCAGCAAGAGACAGTTACGCAGATTCGCCCTTCACTGATGACCTAGCCTGCGTCGCTGTACCCAAGGGATTCGTGCCACCAGCCATGACACTCTATGACGGTACCGCAGACCCGTTGGATCACATCAATTAGTATAAGTAGAAGATGATGGTGGTGACTGCAGCAGGACCCCTGAAGGAGGTGTGCATGTGCAAGGGATTCGGCTCCACCTTGTCAGGAGCAGCTCTGCAGTGGTTCGTTAGTCTGCCCAACCGGAGTATCACTTCCTTTGCTGACCTGGTCAATGCCTTCAACCAGCAGTTCGCCAGTACAGAAAACCGGAGAAGCAGACCAGTGATCTGTACCGTATGGTACAAAAGTTTGAAGAATCCACGCGCGAGTTCCTCAACAGATTCAACAAGGAGAAAGTGACCATCCCCAGATGTGATGTAGCCACCGCCATGGAAGCCTTCCACCAGGGACTTCAACAGGATTCAGATCTGTACAAGGACCTCACCAAGTATCCGTGCACCACATTTGAGGATGTTCAGACAAAAGCTTTAGCAGCCATCAGGCTGGAGGAGGATTCAGGTCCTAGAGGATTTACTTATGATCCAGCATAGCAATCATAGACCCAACACATTCAAGAGGAGTACATCGAACCGCCTCAGACTTAGGTAGCTTAGATGAAATCAACCTGGATAAGCTGCCTCCAGAGCAGAAAGTGTTGGTTGGATCAGAATATACAGGTAATATCCGCCAGAATTTAATTTGATTACTGAAAGATAACAAGGATTATTTTGCTTGGTCGCACAGCGACATGTCAGGAATAGATCCCAGCAGCATAACCCACAGACTCAGCATAGACCCCAGCTACGGAACAGTCCAGCAGAAAAGGAGAAAGTTTGCCCTAGAAAGAAATCAAGTCATAAACCTGGGGATGGACACTGCTGGCTGCTGGAAAAATCAGGAAGGTAAAGTACCCAGAATGGTTATCCAACGTGGTGGTAGTCCCAAAGAAGAACGGAAAATGGAAGATATGCGTTGACTTCACCGACTTGAACAAGGCATGCCCAAAAGATCCATTTCCCCTGCCAAAGACTCGTCAATATGATGTTCAAGAGGCAGATTGGTGGCACAATGGAGGTGTACATCGACGACATGGTGGTCAAGTCAAAACAAGCTTCACAACATACAACGCACTTGGAAGACACCTTCAACACCCTAAGGGAATATAAGATGAAGTTGAATCCTTGAAAGTGCACGTTTGGAGTATTATGTGGGAAGTTTCTAGGGTACATAGTCACCCAGAGAGGAATTGAAGCCAGCACAGAGCAGATCAAAGTCATCCTCCAGCTGGAGTCCCCACAGAAACCTAAAGACGTGCAACGCCTGACTGGAAGAATTGTTGCTTTAAACAGATTCATATCCAGATCTTCAGACAAGTGCAGACTGTTCCATGATATACTCAAGAAGGCCCAAAGGTTTGAGTGGACAGCGGAGCACGAGAAGGCATTCACCGGGCTAAAGCACTACCTCAGCACTCCACCTCAGCTGTCAAAACCAGAACCTGGAGAACCACTCTTCCTGTATCCATCAGTAACCGAGGTGGCAGTCAGCGCAGTATTGGTACGTGAGCATGAAGGAGCACAACATCTGGTGTACTATGTCAGTAAGTCTCTGCTTCCTGCAGAGACCAGGTACACGTCTCTTGAAAAACTCGTACTTGCACTTGTTACAGCATCTTGTAAATTGTAACCTTATTTTGAATCACATATTATTTCTGTAATAACAAACTATCCTCTAAAAACTATTATGAGAAAACCTGAGTTGTCAGGAAGGATGGCCAAGTGACCCATGCACCTGAGTGGCTTCGACCTGTAGATTCGTCCCCAGAACAGCAATCAAGTCACAGGCACTGGCAGACTTTGTATCTGACTTCAGCCCAGCACTGCAGTCCCAGGAGAAAGACATCCACATCCTGGAGGAGGACAAGGGCGAACAACCTTTTCAGTCAGCTAGATCTGTAGCCTTTTCAGTCAGCTAGATCTGTAGCCTTTTCAGTCAGCCAGATCTGTAGCCAAATCCCAAAGGACCATAATGCAGAAGCAGACGCCATAGCCACCCTGAAGGCAACATTCAAGCCTGGGATGGTCTCCACCATACCTATCGTCCACGTTCTAGAGCCAGCAGTCCAGAAAAATCAAGAAGCATCTGGAGAAGGCAAAGACAGGACCTGGTGGCTGCAAGAGGCAGGAGTATTTAGTACCACCAAAGATCAGGGGGAGATCTCATACTAGAGGAAGCCCTACTAGGAATGGCTACAGGACGACATCCCGCCAATAGACAAGAAGGAAATCAGGAGCTTTAAAATAAAGGCATCAAAGTACACCCTCATTGATGGCATCCTGTTCAGAAGATCGACTGCTGGACCATACTTAAGGTGTCTGGGTCAGGAGAAGGCAGAAACTGTTTTGCATGACTTCCACAATGGTGAATGTGGAAATCATGCAGGGGGTAGGGGCCTATCCAACAAGGCACTTCGCCAAGGCTACTTCTGGGAAACAATGCGCAGAGATGCTGTTGAGTACGTCAAGAAATGTGACGCCTGCCAGAGGCACACACCAGTCAACCACCAGCCTGCAGAGCCTCTACATCCAGTAATTTCTCCTTCGCCTTTTATGAAGTGGGAGATGGACATTGTCGGCAAGCTACCCAGAGCCCCAAGAAACAAAGTCTTCATGTTGGCCATGACAGACTACTCCAAGTGGATAGAAGTAGAAGCATTCCCTCAGGTGACTGAGAAACAGGTTATATCCTTCATAAAACGTAACATTATCTGCAGGTTTGGCATTCCTTCAGAAATCATCTACGACAACGGATCCCAGTTTATTGGCAACAAGATGGAGGCCTACTGCGCCAGGTGAAGCATCACACTAAGCAAGTCAACCCCTAGAAGTCCTCAGTCTAATGGGCAGGCAGAGTCTAGTAACAAAATTGTGATAGACAGCCTGAAAAGAAGGCTGGAGGAGGAGGGGGCAGATGGGCAGAAGAACTCCCCCTGGTGCTATGGTCTGACAGAACTACGCCTAAAGTGGCTACAAGACATTCACCGGCTGTATAACAGAAGACAGAAATCAAGTGGAGATGACAAGCAGTCTGGACACCATAGACGAACTCAGAACTGGCGCTCAAATCAGAATGGCCTCCTACAGGCAGACAATCGCCAGAAGCTACAACGAGAATGTCAAAATCAGAATCCTGCAGGTAGGAGACCTTGTTCTCAGGAAAGTCTTCCAGAACACCAGAAATCGGCAGGCAGGGAAGTTCGCCTACAATTGGGAAGGACCATACCAAGTGGAGATGGTGGTTGGGAACAGAGTCTACCAACTTATGACCATGGAGGGGAAAATCATCCAAAAACCATGGAACATTATACACTTGAAAAAAAATACTTCTTTTAAATGGGCCAACATCGCCAGAAACATGGGCCACTGCCGCCAGAAACGTGGGCCACTGCCGCCAGTAACATGGCATCTATTCTGCCAGATACACCTCCACCAGAACCCAAGTTTCATCTTATCAAACCTTGCAAACATTTATTTAAACTTTCCTTTTGTCTTTCTATCTGTTTTGCTTTCTTTTCGCAAAATTTAAAAGTCAGATGTTTCATCTTCAAGTATGCCTTTAGAGTTTAACTCTCTCCTTTCATGTCATCAAAATTTGATTTTCTTTTTGCATGTGTCATCAAAATTTGATTTATTTTTGCATCAAAGTTTGATTTTCTTTTTGCATGTGTCATCAAAATTTGATTTTTTTTTGCATCAAAGTTTAATTTTCTTTTCATACGTCTTCAAAATTTAATGTTCTTGTCACATGTCTTCAAGATTTAATTTTCTTTTCATACGTCTTCGAAATTTAATTTCCTTGTCACATGTCTTCAAGATTTAATTTTCTTTTCATATGTTTTCGAAATTCGATTATCTTTTCACATGTCTTCAAAATTGGATTTTCTTCCTTCACATATTTTCAAAAGTTTGATTTCCTCCCGCATATACCTTCAAACATTGCATCTTTACCATCTTTCGTCAGCTTTTTCAACCAAAACTGGTGACCAATCTGGTGGAGTGTATAATTTCTACAGAAGGTGTGTGTCTTGTGACTAAGTGCCTACAACCGGGACATTACAGTCTCCTGCGCCACTTAGCACCCACGCAAAGCATGGCACCTCCGACTGAGTGGGTGAACTAAATCCCAGGCCACCACTATATCAAAGGTCGACCATACAAACATAAGGCATGCATACAACAGAAGGTAGTAAGACAAAACTACAACAAAGGATTACAATCAAACGCAAACAATTACGATCAAAAGCAAACGATTACGATCAAAAGTTAAACATAAGAGTGCCACAGTATTCAACAGACACTTTGCTCCCCTGAGCAAAGACAAAGGTACTACATAATTTTTTGCAAACACTAACAAATCAGAAATTCATACCACGCAGGGTTCACAAGCCGAAAACAGAGTACAACAAAAGAGGAGTAACATCGCTCCAACAGAACTTGGTCCACAGCTTAGACATCCTCCTCTGGTGGAGGTGGAACTGTACTGTAGCATATCCTCCAGCAGGAACCTGGGTCTCTAGATAATTGAGATGAACAGCAGCGGAACCTCTCCCAAGATCATCAACGGCGTCCTCCTGGTCCACAACCTCTTGCCCGTCAGCCTCCTGGTCAGCAATAGGGGAACCAACAGACTCCTCCAAACCCTTCGCCTCCACGTCAGAGAGAGCATCCGAGTTAGGCGCCACAGGAAATTCCTCATACATTCGCTTCTTCTCTACAACCAGGTCCCAATCTTTTTGCTTCTCCTCCAGATATTCCTTGCTCATCTCAACCTTGGTATACTGGTCCGACCAAACAAGACCATCCCTTAGAGTCTTCTTCACCTCAGCATTCTTCCCCTATAGGGAAGAATTGGCATCCAGGGCCTGGGGAAGCTCACTCCTTGCCTCCACCAGATCTGCACTAAGCTTTTGTCTTCTGCCAGATTCCTCCGCCAGCAATCTGCAAACCAAATCCAACTCCCCTAGAGAACTATTTTCTAGCACAGACCTGGGACCAGGAAGTAGCATCTGGTCCAGAAGAGCCATGTCCTCTGCAGGATTGGATGTAACGAGGCCTTCAGGAAATTTGAGCACCACTCCAGCCGGAACATCATCAACGGATCTGGGGGCAGAATAAGAGTGAAAATCGGAAAAGATCCACCACTAGGGGTTCACTTTCTGCAAGAGTAATTTCTGAGAGACGGGACGAGTTACGCCTTCTCCTAGAACCAGCAGGGCCAGCAGAAGCAGAACTAGCTTTCCTCTTGGAGATCGCCCTAGTAGCAAACGCCCGTCTCCTAGCAGCCACTTGCTCTAGGGACACACGAGACTTAGCGGATCCTAACAAGGAGGGCAAGCGAAAGTGAGTACCATGAAAAGCCGAGGCAGGCAAACTTAGCTCAGCATGGATGTATCTTATCCGAAGACATGTTCTTACTAGACTCTTCTTCTTCTTGGGGAGGAGAGGAAAGATCACCTTTAGAAGAATAGAGCAAGTTCCGAAATGTCATCTGCTCCGGGTTTAGGCCGAATGGTCGGGTCAAAGAATCAATCATCACGTAAACCGTCTACAATCCAAGCGAACGGAAATTCCCGCCTAAGATGAGCTTAGTCGAAAATTTGGGGGCATTTGTTCGGGCCAAAAATCCGCATCCAGGGAATACGACGTGGCATATTACGAGTGGAAGGTCAAAGGTCAAGGGTCAAGGGTCAAGGGTCAAAAGGTCAAAGGTCAAGGATCAAAGGTCAAAAGGGCAAAAGGTCAAAGGTCAAAGATCGGAAGGACAAAAGACGATAGTCAAAAGTCAAAAGTCGAAGACTAAAAAAGGAAGTCAATATAATCAAAAGTCGGTAAATCAAACAAAGATCCAGAATAATATACGGCGATGGGCCGGTCAAAGCATGTAGAAAGTGAAGCAATGAGCCGCGCAACCAAGTAAGCCCAACAAATGTAGTAAGGCATCTACCATCTCAGCCTATACACACAAGAGGGAAGAAGTCAAAGTTGCTCCTACATTCAAGGAAACCCTCCTGCAGACCAAGAGGAGAATCAGGAGAAGGTCAAATGTAACTGGTGTAACGGCTAGGAGGCAATAAAGGAGGAATTAAATGCAGAGATTTCAGGCATTAAATGAGGAAAGATTCCAGACTGCTGACACATATAAAAGGCAAGGGAGAAGGGAGGGAAAGAGGGGATTCAACTCACCATCAACGCATAATCAACCCAAGCAATCACTATATAAAAATACTTGTAGTCAATTATTGTCCCGATATTTGTACTTGTACGCCTCTTTTCTCGTTCTTTTCCTCGTCATAGTAGAACTTTGGTGGGATTCCGACTCCCCCCGCAGTTTTTCTCACATCGGGTTTCCGCGTCACCAAAACCTCGCGTGCCATTCATTTTCTTTCGTTGTTCTTTGTTTACTAGATCTGTCTCGATTTCGTCAACCCATAGTTATAGGACGATCGCTTTAACCCGCAACCGAAATCGTAAACCCTGTAAATTTTTACCAAAACACAGGTCGACTTAAAAATACTGTAGCTCGACTTAAAAATCGTAGTTATGATCTCGATTAATTATTTAATGAGCAGGCTCATATGAAAAATATGCGTGTAGTAACTATATTGATTAGCTCAAAAACTATAACAATCGAAATTACTTTTTCCTAACGAACCTTTACTCAATCCTAACGACATTTTACCAGTTTGCCCCTCCCATTTCACCCCATCAAAGAAATCAAATGTTAGGTTTTCTTTCTAAATAAATCTCCAACACCCACAAAACTCACCATAAACCACCACTAATATCGGGACTGTCCGGGATCGATGGCTGGAATCGGGGACTGAGAAGGCAGAGATCGGGTCGGCGGGGCTGGGTGGGTGGGGTCAGGTCGGAGCCGGTGTGGGTCGGGTAAGCGGAGTCGGGTGAGGGCGATTGGAATGTGGGTCGTGAGTGGTGGTGGGTGAGGATCGGGTTGTGGACGGTGGTTGACTAGGCTGGGTAGTGGTGGGTGGTAGGCAAGTGGGTTGGTGGGGGGTGGTGGTGGTGGTGGGTGGTCAGGGAGGCGTTGTTGCCTGTAAATTGGTTTTTTTAAAAAAAAAAAAATTTAAATTAATCTATTTATTTAAATTTACTTTTTTTGTTTGTTAATTGCTATTTTCCTATATTATTTTAGTCAACAACTTATAAATTTAATTGGTCGTGTTTTTGTATTACGTAATGTATACACTAATTCAATCATACTATTGACATATTACGAGTATTAATTAAAAAAAATAATTTGATAAATAAATAATCGATTTTATGTCATCGGTAATTGAATCAGAAGTAATAATTGAATTCGGGAGTGATAGATTATGTAAATCGATGGAGCAAAACGAAAAAACCGTAGTTGAATTTCAATGTCAAAGTAAAATTTATAATAAGGGTATAATGGGAAAAATTTATGAAAATTCGTTAGGATTGAGTAAAGGCTCGTTAGAAAAAAGCACGACCCATAACAATAAGCTCGGATTTTAAACACTACATTACATTTTAATCATAGCTCGAATTATTTTCATGATAGCTCAGTAAGTTTATTCGTGCACTCAAATCACAATACTCATATCTTCTTCTGCCATTTTTATTTGATTATACCCGGCATACCCGTCCATAAATGATAGTAGGGCATGATCAGCTGTGTTATCCACCAATATATCGATGTGTGGTAACGGAAAATCATTTTTCGGGCTCGCCTTGTTAAGATCCCGAAAATCCACGCATACCCGCACCTTACCGTTCTTTTTAGGAACCGGCACGATGTTTACAACCCAGTCCGGATACTTGGACACCTGTATGAAGCCGGTCTTGAATTGTTTATTGACTTCTTCTTTAACCTTGAGAGACCACTCGGGCCTCATTCAGCGTAGCTTCTGTTTAATCGGCTTGAACCCATCTTTGATCGGTATGTGGTGCTCGGCTATTTCCCGGTCTATCCCCGGCATGTCCTTGTAGGACCATGCGAAGACATCTTTAAATTCTTGAAGGAGGCTTGTGAATTGTTGTCTTTCTTCGGGATCTAAGGATAACCCTATCTTAAGCATCAGGGGCTCTAAGGTTGTTCCCACGTTGATGGACTCGGTATCTTCGATTACCGGATTCCGGGATTCCCTTTGCTCTAGTTGCTCGATCAGATGTGGAGGTAGGGGTACCTGTTCGTCGGGTTTCTCAATGTCATTGCATAAAATATTTTTGAAACCAAAATTTAAAAGAGACAAGTCGTAAGTAGAATGATTGTTATTATTGATTGAAAATTTTGAAAATAACTCAAAGAGAGCGGCCATCTGATCAATGGTCAGTGGCGGGATAGGTAAGGCGCTTGGGACAGACCCCGAAGCACCAGCAGTAGGAGTAACTAAAGGGAGGGGGTTACAGGAGTGACTCTAGCACCGGACTCTCTAGACTCATCCTCAGACTCTGACTCAGACTCCGACTCGGACTCATACTCAGACTCAGGCATGTCTCCTTCTCCAGTGATCAGCTTGTAAGTCCTTCCTTGACTTTCAGTCCACTTGACAGTCTTCCTCCAGGCCCTGCTCCCTGCCCCGGAGCCAACATCTGAGATCAGCTTAGTTGGGTCAAACCTATTGCTACGGAGAATGAGGTTGACCAGATCTTCCTTAGGAGTAGGGACTATGATTTCTTCCCCGAAAAGTAGCCCTAGCGCGGGCTCAACATTGTTGGCATCTTGAGACTGGATGAGGGCAAAGATATCATCTGGAATATACTTGCAGTCATGGGCCAATTGGGTCCCAGGGTGCACAGCCTTGGGTTGGTACAGACCAACCTCGACAGCCCCAAACACTGGCGTGATGAAGTAGTCAGTCAGTCGTGGGCTATAAGGGCTCAAGTGGATACCCTTAATGATGTTGCAGGTCTTTTCGATACCTGCTCGGACGACGTTGCCCGGAGTTCTAGCGTAACCGAGGCCAAAGTGAGAGTCTTCATCTTTAAGGACCTCAATAATCTTCCAGCTGGAAGATTTGGTCGGGAGGTAGCCCCCGGAAAATACCCCAGGTTTTGTAGCATTGTGTCGATGCTAGTGGTGAAGTAAGACCTGAAGAGGTACTCTTCCTCGATTGCTCCCACAAAGTCGAATCCCCAAAGGTCCGATTGGTCCGTGGCGTTATAGTTAGCCACGGTTATGGGGGGGTTGCCTCCAAAGTGATGACACCATCTTGAAGGGGCAACTTGACCTTTCGGTGGAGGGTGGAGGATAAGGCTTTGACATCATGGATCCATGGCCTCCCGAGAAGTAGATTAAAGGAGGAGATGACATCAATCACCTCAAATTCGAGCTCTTTTTCGATTGGGCCGGTTATGATGGTCAGCTTGACGGCCCCAGCTACCGACTTTGGGCTTCCATCAAAAGCCTGGATGGTCTGTGCAGTCGGGAGGTAGTCGGCCTCGGTAATGCCGAGGGCTTTGGCGGTCCTCAAAGGGAGGACGTTAAGCGCGGACCCGTCATCGATCAGGGTCATCGGGAGGTATTTCCCGCGGCAGATCACCGTGATGTAGAGGGCTAGGTTGTGGGTAGCCCCGAACGGTGGTAAGTCGGCTTCAGAGAAGGTGATTAGTGGGCCTTCTTTTTCAGCTTTGCCCTTTAAGTGGGGCAGGACTGCGGCTACCATTTCAGCAGGGGTAGCCATGGAGTCGATCTTGACTTGATCGAGGGCCTTAGTGAGTGCCTCTCGATGTTCTTGTGAGCTAACTAGGAGTTGCCATATAGAGAGGTCAACTCGGGTCTTCTTTAGCTGCTTCACGAGAGCCATTTTAGCAGTCGGCTCCTCAGGGGCGACTTCCGTCCTGCCTGGCTCAGTGACGGTCGTCGAGATTGGGGTCTCTAGAGCTTGTAGCTTGATAGGGATGACCAAGGTGGTTATTGGCTAAGACCTTGGACTTAGCCTTCTGGATCTCCTCCGGGGTAATGGGGACAACTTCCCCTTTGGCGAGGTACACATCGTCCTCGTCATTGCCCCAGATCCCGTTTATTTGCGGGAATAATGGAGAAATAAGATGTGAGCATTCAATTACTTCTCCAGCAAAAATGGCGTGGGCGCCTAAGGGATTGTCCTTATTACTCGGCTTGTCTTCGGGTAATGGGATCTTACAGCTCTCGATCAAGTCCTGGATAATATGTTTTAGCTTCCAACATTTCTCGGTATCGTGCCCATTGCCTCGGTGGTATTGGCAATAGGCTTGGGCATTACAGCTTTTGGAACGTCGTTCGACGGGACTTCGGGAGTTGGACCTATCGGCTGGATCAGGCTCTAAGAGGATAGCCTTTATAAGGCATAAGTATAGTTAGTACCTATATCAGTGAATACCCGAGGTGTGATATTCTTCTTGGACGGGGTATCTAGTAGATTAACTGCGTCGAAAATGTTGCGAGTTGCAGCTGCAGTTGGGGGCTTGGTGGTGGAAGAAGTAGCCCCTTGATATCCCTTGCTAGAAGCCTAAGGCCCTCTAGCCTCAAATCATCCTCGATTCTTATACCCATTTCAGTTTAGAGTGGCGAAATTGGGTATAACAGCATACCGAAGATGGACCCGGTAGGAGGGGAGGAGGTTCTTGACAAAGGCCTCCACCAAAGTCTTCTCATTGGGCTCATCAACCAGTTTTACACTTTTGGCCCTCCAGCGTTGAAGGTATTTGGTAAAACCTTCTTTGGGCTCCTGGACCATAACCTCCAAGGAGCGCGTGGTTGTTTGAATCTTGGTATTATCAGCGTAATTTCGAGCAAATTCTGTTGCCACATCATCTCAAGTAGGGTATTTTTTCGGGTCTAGCCTATAGTACCAGGCCCGTGGGTGCTTCTCGAAGGATGCAGCCAAGAGATTCTTGAACATGGAAGAATCTACCTCCTTGATAGCCATGAATTCTTTGAAGGCCCGTACATGTAGTAACGGGTCTTCGATTCCTTCAAACATCGGCAAGCCCGTGAGATTCAGATTTGCGGGCAGCTTATCATTCAGAGGAGAATACACAAGGGAGTTTTCCGTGTGTATGGTGTTAGTCCCGGACAAGTGGACCTGCTCCTCCAGTCGGCGGACTGCGCTGACCAGTTCAGCTATGGACCCAGTGTTTTCTGGTGCAACGGGAGGTGGAACGGGGGGAGCCCTCTGCTCCAAAGCGGTCTGACGGGCTATGAGAACTACCTGATCGGTCCGCATGGTTGCCAGTGAGGCCTCGATCTCAGTCTGCTTGAATACCATGGTGTCCATTGAGGATGTCAGTTTGTTCAAAGCTTCTTCCATTTTGCGTCTGGTTAACGGTGGTCTGTCTGTAAGAATACCGCGTAATCAGAAACCGAACCCGGACCTCAAAATCAAAACAGTACATCCCGAGCAAGGAAGAGACTGAACGAAAAAAAAACGACTCGAGAAAGACACCTAGACGGGTGACTTGTGGATGGTATGCCTTCCTTAGGATTTGGCTATGTGGGCGGGTCCTGTTCGAAAGAAGGTCCACATGAACTTTTCCCCTGACTTTTAGACTCGAGAGTGTAAATGGGCCTTCCTTTGTAGGGGTATGCCCTACACAGGTCGGTCATGCCTTTGATAAATAAGGCGGACTGAGATAGGGAGGAAACCCGTGATGTAAGATCGACGGAGTTTCGACTCTAAAGACCTTTGACCACTTATGAAAAGACCCGACACTACTAAATGCGGTAAGTCTTAGGATAAGGAAGGTTTTTTGAAAAGAAGTTAGAATTCCGAGAAAATCGGAGGAAGGTCCCGACTTTTTTGAAATTGGCAAAATGCCGTCGAGGCCGAAATTTTGAAGGTTCGAAAAAAAAATTGAGTTTTGGAATGGGCAGCATACCGACTAGAAATAGGCTATTTTGAGTCAAATTGTAAGTCCTAATTTCGGTAGCATGCCGGGTTTTAAAATTGGATATTTTGAAAAAATGCCTTTTTTGAAATAACGGTTTTTTTGAAAAAGAGATACGAGAACCAAGTAGCGCATGGTCACGCAAGCATTATAACGACAGTATGTATGCCTTATACTAAGTCTCGGTCGGTCAAAATCGGGTCTATACCAATAAAACGACGGCTTTCTCGTAAATCAGGACGGACTTCTGTAGACACCCGCATTTTGACTGCCACATGTCTATGGTAGTCTCCGAAAAACACCCGATGATGATCGGACGTCAACGTGACTTAGTATACTCGGATTTGGGCTCGGAATTCATAATATCCGACATGGACTTTTAGCGGAGTAAAAATCTCACAAAACAGACCTCAAATTCAGGCCCAGTGGGTCGTTCCGAGTCAAATAAGACTAATTTGGGCCAAAACCGACACCAAAGATAAATCCCGTCTTTTGGCGACCGGGTCAAAACCCGGTCAAAGACAAAACCGTCTCATAAATCAGCCAGGTTCAGATTGGCGCAAAGAATAAAATTCAAAATAACAAACAAATCTACAAAGTCAAAACTTCCCTATTTTAGCTCATCCGTTTGACCCACTCGATCGAGTGGATTGACCTCACTCGATCGAGTGGAGCCTTTTTACCCGGGTTTGGCCCATTTGCGAAGGCACTCGATCGAGTGCACTAGGGCCACTCGATCGAGTGCCCCTAGGTCGAGGGGTGAAGTCTATAAATACCGCTTCACCCCCCCCCCCCCCCCCCCCCCCCCCCCCCCATGCATTTCAGATTTTTCATTCATTTTTACCCTACAACTTCAGTCACCTTTTACCCTACTACAACCCTACATACCTACACTACAAACCCTAAACAAAACACATCAAAATCCGAGCCATTTATACCTCGGAAACCGACACAACATCCATACACACCATAACTCACGTACGTCCTCGATACTCTCAAGCCGTGCCGCTATTTACGAGTCCATTTCCGAGGTCCTATACTAGCATGTATGTTGAGGGTGTCCTAATTTCTCTTTCGATCTTTATTTATTCCGTCATTTTGTTTATTTTTATTGTATTGTAGTCATGATCATCACAACACTAACACTAACATTTTTGCATTTTTATATCTTTGTTTTATATCATTTTATCGTCGTTTACATTATTAATACCGTGTATATGTAAACTAGTATCAAAATCGGTTTTAAAACGTTTGACTACGATGATCACTTTTGGTCCGTCTAATCCCTTTACGAGCAACGACGGAGGTGGAGCCCTTTCGAGGAGCCCCGCCCCAATGTACTCAAGGGCGTGACGAAATCGTGATCCGTCGTAGTTGAACGGATTTAATCCCCTTTCCATAATTGGTACGAAACCCGTTGACACGAAACCGACATCACATAACCCGAAAGGGTTAGTTCTGATGTCGTGACGTAGAGGGATACATTTCGTCACCAATTCAAAATTTCCTAATCTAACATAAAACATTTTCATAAAGTCCCGATGACGGTATTATAATCGCTCATATACGATTATAATACCGGAGGTCGCACTAAGTACGAATCATGTAATATTCGTACTTGGTTAGGCCGACTATCGATTTCAAGTCATAAAACGAGGCGAGTTACCTCTCGTACAGGGGGCACTCGATCGAGTGCCATAGGCCACTCGATCGAGTAGCACCCCAAAAAGTGGTCAGTAGCCACGCTAATGACACACTCGACCGAGTCAGTCAATGACTCGATCGAGTGGGTCTCATAACACGCAAACCCGAGGGCTTGGACACATATTTCGAGCCCCGTTCTTTATCGACTTTAGACCATTGCATGACCCTCCTCATTTTTCAAAACCTACACATCACGACACGTAGAACGACTTTGACCACTTTGACGTGATAAGTCGGGACAAGACTACGGGATGTGAGATTAGGCTAGTAATACGCCACAGTCTCATATTTCCGTCCTTCGTTTAATACGTAACATAATACGTATTTAAGCGGGGTTAGTCCATCTACATATTTCGCGGTCTAGTTTTCATACGGGTCCGTTCTACCTTTATTTTATGTTATTTCGTTTATGTTGTATTGTGAATTCCGGGTTGTATTTCCGCCCGTGTAGCTTGTACGCTTTTATTTCCTTTCGAGCTTCATTTATTTTACTTGCTTTTACGCTTTATAAATGAACCTCGCATGCTAAACCATTTCGACCAATAATAAGATGCATTAAATGACGTAGTTAACGCAAAATTCACATGCTTAGACAAAACGCTGTTTGCATATCATTTAATCAATTTACTAACGCGCGTACACGAACACGAACGGTGTCTTAGTAGAGGCCGCCATGTGCGGGCGGGGTTGGGTGTCCTTAGTGGGCTTCCCAACACGTACCCTCATCCCTTACTCAGAACCTTTGGTTTCCGGATGTCCGAAACCCTTGGCGCACGAGAGTCATTCTTTACACGATTACCGGTATAGATGGTATCGGTATCGCAATGCAAAGGGACGAGCCCCATAAACTCTGAAATCGGAGTGGGCTTACTTTGTGTATAGCCCATGACGACATAGAGTGGGCTCGTATGGTTCCGAATAACTACAAAATTCGGTGGCGACTCCATTTTGACTTAAATTTCGAACCCGAGAACAATCTTACCACGAGATTCATTCGCCTACCCAAACCCGCGCTTCGCCGCGTCGGGGTGGACCTACGTCATGTCCACAATCTGGCGACTCCATTGGGGATACCTGATGTACCACATGTCATCGGGGTTCCTAGGGTGAGACTCGAAGAGAAATCGTTCGTAGATTAGTGTGCGCGCGTTAGTTTAATGATTCATGCATAACCCAAATTTGCCCGGGCCGGTTACTTGTGACCGACGTCCCACTATACCACGGTGCATTCCTACATGGGTGCGCTAAAGACATCGATGGTGGAACTCGTCTCGGTTTTGCGGCATGTCCTAAGACCAACTCGGCTTAGGGAGTCCGTCCATCACATGAGAAAGCCATCGTTGTTGGTATAGACCCTATTTTGACCGACCGAGACTTAGTGTAAAGCATACATAAGCGTCGTTATAATGCTTGTTTGACTACGTGCTACTTGGTTTCCGTGTCAATTTTCAAAAAAACTGTCATTTCAAAATTGCATCTTTCCAAAAATACCCACCTTTTCAAAAAACCCGAAATACTGTCCATTTCGGGACCCGTCATTCTAAAACACCCAATTTTGAAAAACCCGAAATGCTGCCCATTTCGGGACTCACCTTTTCAAAATATCCAATTTTCAAAACTCGGAATGCCGCCGAAATTTAGGATCAACGATTTGACTCAAAATATCCTTTTCTGTAGTCGGCATGCTGTCCGTTTTAATTCTCGAATTTCCACCCCCACCACCTTGATTTTCGGAATTTTCCTTTTCAAAATTCTAATCTCGGTTTTCGAAATTCCGTTTTCAGTTTTCAAAACTCTCGGAAATTCGTTCATTTTTGCATTCAAACCTCAATTTTCAACTTTCCTAAAATAAACCTTCCTTATTGTAGACCTATCGTCTATCCGTGTGTCGGGTCTTTGCATAGTATGTAGAGGGTTTATAGCGTCGAAACTCCGTCGATCTTATATCACGAGTTTCCCCCCTTTCCCGAGTCCGCCTTATCTGTCAAGGCACGACCAACCCGCATAGGGCATACCCCTACAAAGGAAAGTCCGTCCATACACTCGAGTCAAAAGTCTGGGGAGTAATCTCACGTGGACCTTCCTTCGAACGGGACTAGGCCCACAAAGCCGAAATCCTAAGGAAGTCATACCACCCACGAGTCATCCGTCTAGATGTCTTTCTCGAGTCTTTTCCACTCAGTCATTTCTTTTTGGGTCGCTCGGGATGTACTGTTTCCTTTGATTCCAAGACTGGGTTCGGTTTCTGATTACGTGGTGTTCTTACAGACAGGCCACCATCAACCAGACACACTCGCAGGATGGAAACTGCCTTAGCTGAACTGAAAACCTCCGTAGATGCCATGATCGAGAAGCAGGCCGACATCGACGCCCAACTGAATGAAATGAGGGCTGGGCAAGTTGCTATCGTCACTCGATTGGCTTCGGTGGAGCACAGGACTCCTACTACCGGAACTACCGGACCTTTAGCTGAACTGGTTAGCTCGGTCCGCCGACTGGAAGAACAAGTTCATTTAACTGGGAGTAACAACATTCACCGGGAAAACAGTCGGGAGTATAACCCG
The DNA here is from genome assembly GCA_958450325.1 of Agrostemma githago. Classification (NCBI taxonomy): domain Eukaryota; kingdom Viridiplantae; phylum Streptophyta; class Magnoliopsida; order Caryophyllales; family Caryophyllaceae; genus Agrostemma; species Agrostemma githago. Next base: position 54,600,154 of record OY288252.1, on the reverse strand, counting down.
CTAAGTGACAAGCTGCCTGCAAACCTGAACCTCACCGGTTTGCCTATGTTCGAAGGAACTGAAGACCCGTTACTACATGTACGGGCCTTCAAGGAGTTCATGGCCATCAAAGGGGTGGACTCCACCATGTTCAAGAACCTCTTTGCTGCGTCTCTTGAAAAGCACCCTCGGGCCTGGTACTACAGGCTAGACCCGAAGAAATACCCTACATGGGATGATGTGGCCACCGAGTTCGCTCGGAACTATGCTGACAACACCGAGATCCAAACCACAATGAGATCTCTGGAGGTTATGGCCCAAGAGCCAAAAGAAGGTTTTACCAAATACCTTCAACGCTGGAGGGCTGAGAGTGTGAAACTGGTCGACAAGCCCAGTGAGAAAACTTTAGTGGAGGCCTTTGTTAAGAACCTCCTCCCATCCTACCGGGTTCACCTCCGATATGCTGTCATACCCAACTTCACCACCCTCACTGAAATGGGTATGAGGATCGAAGATGACTTGAGACTGGAAGGCCTCACCAAGGCCGCTGCTAAGGGTTACCAAGGGGCTTCTTCCTCCACAACCAAGCCTCAAGCTGCAACCCGCAGCATTTTCGACGCGGTTAATCTACTAGATGCCCCGTCCAAGAGGAACACCCCACCTCGGGTTTTCACCGATATAGGTACGACCTATACTTATGCCTTACAAAGGCTGTCCTCAAAAGGCCTAATCCAACCGATAGGCCGAACTCCTGAAGTTCCGGTCGAGCGACGCTCCAAGAACTACAATGCCCAAGCCTATTGCCAGTACCACGGGGGCAATGGGCATGATACTGAGAAGTGCTGGAAGCTGAAGCACTTGATCCAAGACCTGATTGAAAGCGGTAAAATCCCGCTACCCGGAGATAAGCCCAGTAACAAGGAGAATCCTTTCAGCTCCCACGCCATCTTTACCGGGGAGGTGATTGATTGTTCTCACCTTATCTCTCCATTCATCCCGCAGGTGAATGGGATCTGACGACGAGGATGACGTCTACCTCGCCAAAGGGGAAGCTGTCCCCATCACCGCCGAGGAGATTCGAAAGACTAAATCTCGAGTCTTAACCAGTAACCACCTTGGTCGTCCCTATCAAGCCACTAGCTCTAGGGACACCCCTATCCCGACAACCGTCATTACGGAAGTCGCCCCTGAAGAGCCAACTGCTGAGACGGCTCTCGTGAAGCAATTGAAGAAAACCCGAGTTGACCTCACTATATGGCAACTCCTGGTTAGTTCTCAAGAACATCGAGAAGCACTTACAAAGGCTCTCGATCAAATTAAGGTTGACTCTTTGGTTACCCCTGCTGAGATGGTAGCCACGATCCTGCCCCACCTAAAGGGCAAGGCTAAGGAAGAAGGACCGGTAATCACTTTTTCCGAAGCCGACCTACCACCGTTTGGGGCCACCCATAATCTGGCCCTCTACATTACGGTGGTCTGCCGAGGAAAATAGCTCCCAATGACCCTAGTTGATGACGGGTCTGCTATAAACGTCCTTCCCTTGAAGACCGCAAAAGCCCTCGGCATTACCGAGGCTGACTATGTTCCGACTGCTCAGACCATCCAAGCTTTCGACGGGAGCCCGAAGTCGGTAGCTGGGGCCGTAAAACTAACCATCATCACTGGCCCGATAGAGAAGGAGCTCGAGTTTCAGGTGATCGATGTCACCTCATCGTTCAACTTGCTCCTGGGTAGGCCTTGGATCCACGCGGTCAAGGCGGTGTCCTCCACCCTCCACCGAAAGATCAAGATGCCTCTGCTTAACGATGTCATCACTTTAGAGGCAACACCAATGACTGTGGCTAGCTGTAACGCCACGGGACGCACAGACCTCTGGGGGTTCGATTTTGTGGGGATGATCGAGGAAGAATACCTTTTTAGGCCTTACTTCACTACGAGTATCGACATGATGCTCCAAAACCTAGGATACTTTCCGGGGGCTACTTCTCGACCCGATCTTCCAGCTGGAAAGATCATCGAGGTTCTCAAAGACGAAGAATCTCACTTTGGTCTCGGGTATGCCATAACTCCCGACAATGTTGTCCGAGCAGGAATTGAAAAGGCCTGCAACATCCTTAAGGGTATCTACTTGAGCCCTTACAGCCCACGGTTGGTTGACTACTTTGTCACACCGGTGTTTGGGGCTATCCAGGTTGGTCTATACCAACCCAATGCTATGCAGCTCGGGACCCACTTGGCCCGGGACTGCAACTACATCCCGGATGACGTGTTCGCCCTTATCCAATCCAACGGAGCTGAAGATGCTGAGCCCGCTCTAGGGCTACTATTTGGGGAAGACACCGTAGCCCCAACTCCAAAGGAAGACCTGGTCAACCTGATCCTCCGCAGCAACAGGTTTGACCCGACCAAGCTGATCTCGGATGTTGGTTCCGAGACGGGAAACAGGGGCTGGAGGAAGACTGTCAAGTGGACTGACAGTCAGGGAAGGATCTACAAGCTGGTCACCGGAGAGGGAGACATGCCTGAGTCTGAGTCCGAGTCCGAGTCTGAGTCGGAGTCTGAGTCAGAGTCTGAGGTCGAGTCTAGGGAAGTCGGTCCTAGAGTCGCTCCTGTAACCCCTCTCCCTTTTATTATTCCTGCTGCTGGCACTTCGGGGTCTGTCCTGAGTGCCCTACCTATCCCGCCACTGACCAATGATCAGATGGCTGCTCTCTTTGAGTTGTTCTCCAAATTTTCAATCAATAATAACAACCGTTCTGCTTACGACTTGTCTCTTTCAAATTCTGGTTTTAAAAATGTTTTATGCTATGACATTGAGAAACCAGACGAACAGGTACCCTTACCTCCGCATCTGATCGAGCAACTAGAGCAAAGGGAGTCCCGGAACCCGGTAATCGAAGAAACCGAGTCCATAAATGTGGGAACAACCTTAGAGCCTCAAACACTTAAGATAGGGTTATCCTTAGATCCCGAGGAGAAACAACAGTTCGTAAGCCTCCTCCAAGAGTTCAAGGATGTCTTCGCATGGTCCTACAAGGACACGCCGGGGATAGACCGGGAAATAGCCGAGCACCACATACCAATCAAAGACGGGTGCAAACCGGTCAAATAGAAGCTTCGTCGGATGAGGTCCGAGTGGTCTCTCAAGGTAAAAGAAGAAGTCGACAAACAATTCAAAGCCGGCTTCATACAAGTGTCCGAGTATCCGGACTGGGTGGCAAACATCGTGCCGGTTCCTAAAAAGGACGGTAAGGTGCGGGTATGTGTAGATTTTCGGGATCTTAACAAGGCGAGCCCGAAAGATGATTTTCCGTTACCACATATCGACATACTGGTGGATAACACGGCCGATCATGCCCTTCTATCATTCATGGACGGGTATGCCGGGTATAATCAAATCAAGATGGCGGAAGAAGACATGAGTGAGACTACCTTCACCACACCTTGGGGTACTTACTGCTATACCGTCATGCCTTTCGGTCTCATTAATGCCGGGGCCACATACCAAAGGACTGCTACCACTTTATTACACGACATGATGCATAAAGAGGTAGAAGTTTACGTAGACGACATGATCGTCAAATCCAAAGAATGGCACGGTCACATCACCGCCCTAAGAAAATTCTTCGTCCGATTGCGCAAATACAACATGAGGCTAAACCCTCAAAAGTGCAGTTTCGGGGTAACATCAGGCAAATTACTGGGTCATATCGTTAGCCAACGAGGTATCGAAGTCGACCCACCTAAAATCAAAGCCATTACCGAGATGCAACCTCTTAAAACCGAAAAAGAAATAATGGGATTCCTCGGGAAAGTCCAGTACATCAGTCGGTTCATTTCTAAACTAACCATGGTGTGTGAACCAATTTTCAAGAAACTGAAAGTGGGAGAACGAGTACTATGGGATGACAAGTGCCAAACTGCTTTCGACAAGATCAAGGAAATTCTGTCTGCACCGCCAGTTTTAATGCCACCTCAACCCGGTTTGCCTCTGTCGTTATACCTAACAACGACCGAGACAGCCATGGGGGCTATGCTGGCTCAGACAGTTGACTCCGAAGAAAGAGCCATTTACTACATCATCAAGAAGTTTTTAGAGTATGAGTGCAAATATACCATGCTCGAAAAGACGTGTTTGGCTCTAGTCTGGGCCACCAAGAAACTCTGACATTATATGCTCAGTTACGAGGTCCATGTGCTATCCAAGATGGACCCCATCAAATACATCTTCGAAAAGCCCGTTCTCAATGGCCGAATCTCTAGATGGACTTTAATGCTGGCAGAGTTCGACCTAAAGTTCGTACCATTAAAAGCTATCAAGGGTCGAGTAGTAGCTGAATTTCTCGCCGATAGCCCGGTAACCGAGGAGGGACACACCGACACTTGGTCCTTCCCAGACGAAGATATTTTCCATACTGATACTGAAACTTGGGATTTATACTTCGATGGTGCATCTAATTTTCGAGGGTTCGGAGTTGGGATCCTCCTAATTTCACCAAAAGGGGAACATACTCCCGTCTCCATCAAACTGGCTTTGATGTTACCAATAATGCAGCAGAGTACGAAGCATGCATTTATGGGCTACAAGCCGCCGCCAATTTGGGGATTACAAATCTCCGGGTACATGGTGACTCATCCTTGGTCATTAACCAAGCACTTCAAAAATGGAAGACTCGAAATGCTAATCTCGTGGCCTACCAGGCACGAGTAAGGGATCTCGAGAAACAATTCCAAAAGGTAGAGTATATATATCTGCCCCGGGAAGAAAATCAGTTCGCAGATGCACTCTCAAAATTGGCATCTTTACTGAATATTCCCGACCACGTGACTAGTATGCCGATTTGCGTCGAAAGACGGTCCGAGCCGGCATACATTTGCGACATAGAAGACATTGAAGTAACTGATCCCGAACCATGGTATCAAGCTGTGCTCAAATACCTGACAAACGGAGAATACCCTCCCGGGACGGAAGGTCGAGCCAAGAAAGCCTTACGAAGGCTTGCCACCCAATTTATCCGTACCGACGACGGACAACTGTACAAGAAAACGGCACAGGGGGCTCTTCTCCTTTGTGTTGACAAGTATAAGGCTGAAAAGGTTATGGCCGAAGTACATGATGGCGAAAACGGCCCACATATGAATGCCCACATGCTGGTCCGGAAAATCATGAGGCTCGGTTATTATTGGAATACCATGGAAGCCGATTGTCGGTCGTATGTCAAATATTGTCATAACTGTCAAATCTTTGGCAATGTGCAACATATGCCGTCATCATTGCTGTATACCATGACGTCACCCTGGCCATTCTCAACGTGGGGTATCGACATAATTGGGAAAATAAATCCCTCGGGTACTGGTGGGCACTGCTTTATTTTGGTAGCTATCGACTATTTCACCAAATGGGTCGAAGCTGAATCATATCGCATTCTCACCGCCAAGCATGTCGCCAAGTTCATCCAAAACAAGATAATATGTCGATATGGGATTCCCTCTGAATTTATCAGTGATCATGGGACTCATTTCCAAGCCGAGACTGCGGCCCTGCTGGGACGAAATATAAAATCCAAAGGCATACTTCCTCGCCTTACCGTCCCCAAACAAATGGAGCAGTAGAGGCGGCTAACAAAACAATTGTCACCATACTCAAAAAGATGGCTGATAATTACCGGGACTGGCCCAACAAAATACCTTTTGCCCTATGGGGATATCGAACGTCAATTCGCACCGCAACCGGAGCGACACCATATTACCTAACCTATGGGATGGAGGCAGTCCAACCAGTTGAGCTGGAGGTACCGTCCCTCAGAATTTTGCTAGAAAGTCAAGTACCCGAAGCTGACTGGGTTCGAGCACGATATGACTCACTGGTTCTACTAGACGAGTGACGGTCTCGTGCCCTCAATAATATCCAAATCTACCAGAAGAGGATCCAACGGGCCTTCAACAAGAGAGTAAGGCCCAGACACATCAAGGAGGGCGATCTAGTCCTTAAGTCAATCCGGGCCCTACTACCAGTTGACCCGAGGGGAAAATTCAAACCCAATTGGGCTGGGCCATATCTGTGAAAAAAATCCTATCGGGGGGAGCAGTGATGCTGACGGACCTGGACGGGAATGAGTTTGTCAACCCAACCAACCTGGACCAGCTGAAGCGTTACTACCCTTAGCCATTTCTCAATGTCATTAGCAAATTTTATCAAAATCATTTTTTTTACAAAAAGCAAGTCAATTAGCTAGAATTATTTATTCTACTGTCGTAAACATCTTGAACCAATAGTCTTGGTGTAATTCGAGATTGCAATTTTCCCATGCCTGAACTACGTTTGGTTTGATTCTGCTAATCGCGGATACGTAGGCAACCCCTCAAAAGGGTACAACCAATGCAATCAAGAAAAGACAGGAGCGGTTTAATAATAAACTTCTTTTATTAATCCAAAAAAAAAATCCCGACAAACTCGGGAAATTACAAAATGCAGGAATTCAAAAAAAATATACAAAAAAAGGGCACACAATAAAAAAAATAATAATAATACTTAAATAATAATAAAGCTAAAGGACTCGGCATTTAGGGCATCTTGCCCTTCCATTTGTCCTTAGCCTCCTTAGTCGTCCACTGACGACGACGCGGAGGGGAGCGTTCCCGAATCACCACGGGAACTTCCCTAGCTCGGGCTCAAGTGTTTGAGCCCGACTCCCCTGTCATATCAATGGGCCCAAGTCGAGCCCTGACGGGCTCAGGGAGCCGGTCACGCAGACCAAGTCGGTCCCGGACCGCCAACCTCGGCCCAAGTCGTCGTTCCAAGTCAGTCTGCCCTCGAGTGCTGCTAGAACCGACTTCCTTAGATCGAGTCTTAGTTTGTGACTTAAGACCCGATTCTCCCCGGACTGTGGTCTCAGGAATGTGTTCCCCGGTGAAGAAGTCCCTGTTATCCTTCGCCGACTCACGCTGAACCAATTCGATGGCCTCATCAACTTTTAAGGCCTTTCGAGCCTCCTCGGACTCTTCAGAAGTCCACTTCTGATAAGCCCGTGATACCCAAGCGGATTGGCAAGGGCTAGGTACCGTCCATGTGGGACGAGTGAACCATCGTTGCAACCAAGTGTCGCACATAGCGTCCGTTAATTGGAGCGGGACGCTGATAATGGCTTCCGTCTCAGGGATGCGCTGAGACGAACCGAACTGCCTTAGGAGACGGTCCGGATAAATGTGAACTGTCCAGTCTAAGGACAGGATCGTCAGATACCGGGCTTGGTCTCTCTTAGCCAACCCGGTCAACTTCGAGAGAAACCACCAAGCGACGGTCCACCTGATCAAGGGACCCCCGTGAAACACCAACTCCTCGTCCCAGTAAGCTCGATCAATCCGATGACTCGAGCTTATCTTCCGCCTTCGGGAGCTAATCTGACTGCTCCGGTAATTGGGAATGCTTGGAGGGGTCTCTATGATTGACAGCCGTTCCGACAACCATATCTGAAAAGCATACACAAGCTTCGTAAGCCATTGAGTGGTCCGCTACAGCCCACTCGATCGAGTACAGCAGCTGACTCGATCGAGTAAGCCTGTCAAAAACAGGCAGTAGCCCAGTACGAGTGTCACTCGATCGAGGGACAGGTCCACTCGATCGAGTGACTTACGAGAATCAGAAAATTCGCGCGAAACGTGAACGAAAAAAAAAAAAAACGAGGTGCATACTTGCAGAAAACGGGTACTCCCCGTCAGCGGTCGAGTTGGGTCAAGCCGTCTGGCATCCAGACCCGTAATAATCTCCCCAGTGGCTAGCCAAGCAGGGCTATGACCAGTCTCCATCTGGTCAACCACTCCGATTAGCCTGATTTGACCCCTACATGAGTCAAGCTCCATCAGCCCCTCGAAGACATAGCAGTGCAGCATGCAGAAGGCGAATGCCCTACGCCTATGAGCAGGGGTGGCCCTCACATCCCGTGGGTTCATGAACTTGTCGGCCAGGTCAAACAGGGAAACGGTATCTCCTTGCACCATTCGGTTTGCCTCAGCATGAGACAAACCCAAAAACTCCCTTAATCTCCTCCTCGGATCCGGGTAGAATGGGGGAATGGCGGGCTGAATAGCAAGACCCCAGCCGCCTATGGCCGCAATCTCCTCGGGCAAAGGACACATCTCGCCCCTCGGGAATGCAAACACGTGATGGGTGGTGTCCCAAAACGACAGACAGGCGTCCAGAAAATGCGAATCGACTATCAGACGCTGAAAAGGGAATAAATTGACTATCCCCATCTGAGTCAGCCGGACCTTCTCCTCGTCCCGAAAGTATTGGGACCAGGCGAGAAGCATAGCCGTCAAATGGTCGATACCCATAGCGGAGATTTCTAACTTTCTTGAAAGTCTAAAAGTTTTTGAGAAGGGAAAAGAAGAGTTTGAGTTGAGGTGCAGAAAACTGAAGCAGGGATTCTCATATTTATAATGAGAAAACCTAACAGAAAACCTAACTACCCTGCCTCCTCAGCAAGCTGGGCCCTGTGCGCGCGCAGGCCTGATTTCAAATTAGAACCCAGAATAGGAATCAAGCTGTCCCGAGCTTTCCTAAGAGTCTCCAAATTTTTCTGTGATAAAATTTTTTCGCGATAAAAATTTTCCAAAATTTTGTTCTTCAAAAATTATTCAGTCTTTTTTCTCCCCAGCGAGAGTCAACATTTTACCTACATGTTACATGCAAGTTGTTATGTGTCAGCATACAGGTACACCCCAGACTTCAAGAAGCAAGTCCCCGCGAAACTATTTAATTTCCCCAACAGAGTCAGCTTTTCCCCGGTGTGCTACATCCAAAGTGCGATGTTTCGGCATACGGGTACACCTACTCCCCAAAAAAAGGCAAGCTTTACTCCCCACGGAGCACCATCATCAGCTCAAGTACGACTCAAGGCTTCGAAGGCAAGCTCGTACAGCTCACATACTTCCCCAGCTGAACGCCCGAGGCGGCATTTTTCCCGAAATGATGCGGGATGGGCCCACATATAGGCGCGCCCAGGACTTATGCTACAAGTCTGACTCCCCGCGAAGCTATCATCATCAGGACAGGTATGACCCTCTGCTTATGGCTGGCGAGCCCTTCACGCAAGTCCACTGGACTATAAACGACCCGACCGGAAGTCTACCAGGTCTTAACAGGCTTGGTAGCTACTCTGACTTTCGCCTTGTCCAAGCCTCAGTCAGAGTGAGGGCTCTGTAGACACCCGCATTTTGACTGCCACGTGTCTATGGTAGTCTCCGAAAAACACCCGATGATGATCGGACGTCAACGTGACTTAGTATACTCGGATTTGGGCTCGGAATTCATAATATCCGACGTGGACTTTTAGCGGAGTAAAAATCTCACAAAACAGACCTCAAATTCAGGCCCAGTGGATCGTTCCGAGTCAAATAAGACTAATTTGGGCCAAAACCGACACCAAAGATAAATCCCGTCTTTTGGCGACCGGGTCAAAACCCGGTCAAAGACAAAACCGTCTCATAAATCAGCCAGGTTCAGATTGGCGCAAAGAATAAAATTCAAAATAACAAACAAATCTACAAAGTCAAAACTTCCCTATTTTAGCTCATCCGTTTGACCCACTCGATCGAGTGGATTGACCTCACTCGATCGAGTGGAGCCTTTTTACCCGGGTTTGGCCCATTTGCGAAGGCACTCGATCGAGTGCACTAGGGCCACTCGATCGAGTGCCCCTAGGTCGAGGGGTGAAGTCTATAAATACCGCTTCACCCCCCCCCCCCCCCATGCATTTCAGATTTTTCATTCATTTTTACCCTACAACTTCAGTCACCTTTTACCCTACTACAACCCTACATACCTACACTACAAACCCTAAACAAAACACATCAAAATCCGAGCCATTTATACCTCGGAAACCGACACAACATCCATACACACCATAACTCACGTACGTCCTCGATACTCTCAAGCCGTGCCGCTATTTACGAGTCCATTTCCGAGGTCCTATACTAGCATGTATGTTGAGGGTGTCCTAATTTCTCTTTCGATCTTTATTTATTCCGTCATTTTGTTTATTTTTATTGTATTGTAGTCATGATCATCACAACACTAACACTAACATTTTTGCATTTTTATATCTTTGTTTTATATCATTTTATCGTCGTTTACATTATTAATACCGTGTATATGTAAACTAGTATCAAAATCGGTTTTAAAACGTTTGACTACGATGATCACTTTTGGTCCGTCTAATCCCTTTACGAGCAACGACGGAGGTGGAGCCCTTTCGAGGAGCCCCGCCCCAATGTACTCAAGGGCGTGACGAAATCGTGATCCGTCGTAGTTGAACGGATTTAATCCCCTTTCCATAATTGGTACGAAACCCGTTGACACGAAACCGACATCACATAACCCGAAAGGGTTAGTTCTGATGTCGTGACGTAGAGGGATACATTTCGTCACCAATTCAAAATTTCCTAATCTAACATAAAACATTTTCATAAAGTCCCGATGACGGTATTATAATCGCTCATATACGATTATAATACCGGAGGTCGCACTAAGTACGAATCATGTAATATTCGTACTTGGTTAGGCCGACTATCGATTTCAAGTCATAAAACGAGGCGAGTTACCTCTCGTACAGGGGGCACTCGATCGAGTGCCATAGGCCACTCGATCGAGTAGCACCCCAAAAAGTGGTCAGTAGCCACGCTAATGACACACTCGACCGAGTCAGTCAATGACTCGATCGAGTGGGTCTCATAACACGCAAACCCGAGGGCTTGGACACATATTTCGAGCCCCGTTCTTTATCGACTTTAGACCATTGCATGACCCTCCTCATTTTTCAAAACCTACACATCACGACACGTAGAACGACTTTGACCACTTTGACGTGATAAGTCGGGACAAGACTACGGGATGTGAGATTAGGCTAGTAATACGCCACAGTCTCATATTTCCGTCCTTCGTTTAATACGTAACATAATACGTATTTAAGCGGGGTTAGTCCATCTACATATTTCGCGGTCTAGTTTTCATACGGGTCCGTTCTACCTTTATTTTATGTTATTTCGTTTATGTTGTATTGTGAATTCCGGGTTGTATTTCCACCCGTGTAGCTTGTACGCTTTTATTTCCTTTCGAGCTTCATTTATTTTACTTGCTTTTACGCTTTATAAATGAACCTCGCATGCTAAACCATTTCGACCAATAATAAGATGCATTAAATGACGTAGTTAACGCAAAATTCACATGCTTAGACAAAACGCTGTTTGCATATCATTTAATCAATTTACTAACGCGCGTACACGAACACGAACGGTGTCTTAGTAGAGGCCGCCATGTGCGGGCGGGGTTGGGTGTCCTTAGTGGGCTTCCCAACACGTACCCTCACCCCTTACTCAGAACCTTTGGTTTCCGGATGTCCGAAACCCTTGGCGCACGAGAGTCATTCTTTACACGATTACCGGTATAGATGGTATCAGTATCGCAATGCAAAGGGACGAGCCCCATAAACTCTGAAATCGGAGTGAGCTTACTTTGTGTATAGCCCATGACGACATAGAGTGGGCTCGTATGGTTCCGAATAACCACAAAATTCGGTGGCGACTCCATTTTGACTTAAATTTCGAACCCGAGAACAATCTTTCCACGAGATTCATTCGCCTACCCAAACCCGCGCTTCGCCGCGTCGAGGTGGACCTACGTCATGTCCACAACTTCCTAAGCCAAATTGGTCTTAGAACATGCCGCAAAAACCATATGAGTTCGGCCATAGAAGTTTTTAGTGCGCCCATTTAGGAACGCACCATGGTATAGTGGGACATCGGTCACAAGTAACCGGCCCGGAAAAAATTTGGGTTATGCATGAACCATCGAACTAAAACGCGTACATTAATATTCGAACGATTTCTTTTCGAGTCTCACCCTAGGAACCCCGATGACAAGTGGTACATCAGGTATCCCCAGCGGAGTCGCCAAATTGTGGACATGACATAGGTCCACCCCGACGCGGCCAAGCGCGGGTTTGGGTAGGCGAATGAATCTCATGTGAGATGGATCTCAGGTCGAAATTTTAATCGAAATAGGAGTCGCCACCGAATTTTGTGGGAATTCGGATCCGTTCGAACCCACTCTACATTTAGGCGTATCGTGCACAAAGCACAGCCCGCTTTCAATGCTAGAGTTTAGGGATTCGCCCTTTGCATTACGATACCGATGTCGAGTTATCGGGAATCGTGTATTGAATGACTCTCGTGTGCCAACGGTTTCGGACATCCGGAAACCATGGTTCTGAGTAAGATGTGAGGGTAAGTGTTGGGAAGCCTACAAAGGACAACCAACCCCGCCCGCTCTTAGCGGCCTCTACTTAGATATCGTCCTTTTTTGTGTACGCGCGTTAGTTTGACGGTTGAATGTTATGCAAACAATGCCTTTTGACTAAACATGTGAATTATGTTCAACTATGTCGTTTAATGCATCTAAACTAACGTCGAAGTTATTTAGCATGCGAGGTTTATTTATGAAAGCGATAAATGCAAACAATGGAAATAAAACTTTAAACTGTACGCGGCAGAATACAACTCGGAAATACAATAGGACAAACAAAATTACAATAAACGATATAATAACTATAGGTAAACTATATGATAAGCGATTTGTACGGTGCATGGTTTTGAAAGGATTAAAACACGTGATAGACTTGACACGTGATGATCGAAATCGTTAAAAAAAGATTTATCGAGGTTTAAAATATGTTGAAGGCTTCACGGTTTGACGTGACATAGGCCACTCGATCGAGTCATGGGGAAGACTCGATCGAGTGCCCTACTTAAAAACCTCATGCCGCGTTTTTGGGGTGCCACTCGGTCGAGCCCTGTACGGACTGCTGTCCGTTTTCGAATGATGGCGGATCCGCATTTATTGCTTTGAAAATCGATGACAAACCGAGCTTATGTGAAAATATTGTACTCCCTCCGATTCATTTGTTTCTTTACGTTTGCTTTTTGGCACTATTCATGAGTTGGTAGAATATCTAATATAATTTCCAATCTATAAAGTAAGACATAGTCATGTGGGATCTTTTTAAAATCGTCGTAATGAATACATCAAGAATATCAATTTTTTACGATTTTTAATAATATGTGAATAAAGATAAAAACGAAACAAAACGTGCATTGACAAGTGTGATAAAGTAAACGTAAAGAATCAAATGAATCGGAGGGAGTATGATTTAAAATAAACTCGGTTTTACGGTGCTCATAATATACATTGTACGATTATGAGACCAACATCGGAAGTTTTGTAAAAAGTGATGTAAAATCGATTTGAACTTGGTTAGAACGAAATTGATTCCCTCCGCATCACGACATCGTATTAATCCTTTCGGATTATGTGATATTCGATTCAACATCAACATGTTTCGTACTAAGCCTTAATAAAAGGAGAATCGGATATGTTTAATGACGAGAATTCGCGATCCCATCATGCCCTTGAGTGTTTAGGGCGGGGCTCCTCGAGAGGGCGCCACCACTGTTACAACTCGTAAAGCGATTAGAAGGGTCTTATACGGAATTTTACGTATGCGCGATGTTTATTTAATAACGACAATAAATAATAATACTAACGATACTAGAAACGAAAAAAGCGAAAAAAAAACGAAAAGAGACGAAAAAGACGAAAAAAATGGAAAAGACGAGAACGAGAAGAAAGAGAAGGGAGAAAGCGGGATTTGATGACACCCTCAACCTACATGCTTATTTTGGCCTCGGTTATGGACTCGTAGTAGCAGCGTTTGCGCGGGAGTATCGAGGATATTGGAAAAGTTATGGTGTTTGTTTTGGATCGATTTTCTCGGGTTTCCTAGAGAATTTCTAGAGGAGAAATCGGGATTGGGAAGATCTATAATTTGCTTGAGGTTGCTGAAATTATAGGTTGTAAATTGTATGTAAAAGTTGTATATGAAGAAGTTGTAAAATTGTGTTGCAAAGAGGGTGTATTTATAGGAAAAATCCAGCCCCTCGTCCTAGGGTCACTCGATCGAGTGCCCCTGCTGGACTCGATCGAGTGGCCCATTAAACGGAGAACAGCGACCCTTTTGGAGGCCCACTCGATCGAGTGGGCTGATACTCGATCGAGTGGGTCGGGTGGTCGAGATATTTTGAATGTTTTGACTTTGAGTTGGATTCTTGTAGTTTGCATGGCTGTTTTTATGTCTCGGAAACGTCTTTGACCGGGGTTTGACTCGGTCGCTAAAAGACGGTTTTATTTCCAGTGACAGTTTTGACCCAAGTTAGTCTTATTTGAGTAGAAACGACCTGCTAGGCCTGAATTTGAGGTCGATTTTGTGAGATTTGTACTCCGCTAAAAGCTCGTGCTAGATACTATTGATTCTGAGTCCAAATTCGGGCGTATTAAGTCACGTTTACGTCCGATCATCATCGGGTGTTTTGTTGGAAACTGCTTTAGAAACTAGCAGGCAAAATGCGGGTGTCTACAGGTATAAAAAATTATGAATTTTTTTTCCAGCCACTTATGAAATATCTAAAATTGTCTTTCCTATAATATGCAGTCGTAACCAAATTACATTAACGAAAAAAATGACAAGAAAATATAAATATATAACAAGATCGAAGAAAGTAATTTACCACGAATGATTTTGGCGAGTAAAATGTTTTTTTTAGAAGAAGGCAATGAAGAAGATTTGAGAGGAAACCATAGACGAAGTATTGAATGAGAAATTAGGGTTATAAAGTGAGAAATAGATGAGTAGAAAAGGGTAAGAAAGTCATTTAATTTGAAGGAATTGAGATGTGAGAAGTGCAACTCACCGAGGGGGATCGGTGAGCAACTTCCCGCGTCATGCAGGAATTATGCAGGAATTGCAACTGATTGAGTAAGTTTGAGTTCTCCATTTTTGTACTTTTGGGTAACAAACAACTCTCCAGGAATACAATTCATCCAAAACGAGGCCTTCGATTCTTAACCTGTTGAGAAGAAGAGGTAAGCTCGAGGGCTCCCTTATTTTCTAATCAAGAGTGAGGTTCGATTCTCACTTGCGATGTAGTGCGATTTCCGTGAACAAAAAAAAATATACGGATTTTCTACGTGGTACCCCTGAACTTTTTACTTTTCTATCTTGTACCCCTGCAATTTTTACATGTATACATGGTACCCTTGTACTTTACTAAAAGTTTTTTTGGTACCCCTAAACTTTATTATTATCTTTATTGGTACCCCTAAACTTTTTTTTCCGTCAAGTTTTGGCAACAAATTACCTTTTTATGTTCAAAATTAAAAGTTAAACGTCATTTAACATATCTAATTAACCGATAATTGAACTTAAACTAACAATTTTGTACGTATTTGCAGTTATACTCCGAATCTAAACTTATTATATTTTTGACATTATATTGTCAAATCAAATGATAGCACTTAAATTAAACTCAATTACTTGTTAATTATCTAAGTTAAATGATATTGAAGTCTTAATTCTAAGCTAAAAACATAATCTAACGACAAAACTTGATGGAAAAAAACATTCAGGGCGCTAGTTAAATTAATAGTAAACTTCAAGGTACCATGTATAGACATAGAAAAGGTAGGGGTACCACGTAGAAAAGTTAAAAACATAGGGTACAAGTTAAAAAAGGAAAAAAAAATTGTTTCGACATCATCCAAAACCTTCACCTTAGTCCATGTTCGAACACTGAAAACACACACACAGTCACTGTGCATGCTTCCGATCTCCATCCATGGCTTAATACATCAATCTTCAACCTCCACCTCTTTCCGACCCCCAATTTCCTGAATTTCTTTGGGTTTCGATCTCCGATCCGTCTGCGGCGGCGATGGCGGCGGAGGACGGCGTTGATAGAGGAAGCTTAGTGAAGACCGATTCCATGGAGTCACGCTGGGTTTACCAAGACGACGACGTTTCAGATATCGACGATGACGAATGTTCGCCATCCAGAATCGCCCGAGATTCGGAGGATGATGATAATGTCGAACAGCGTTTGATTCGTACAGGTCCTAGGGTTGATTCTTTCGATGTTGAAGCTCTCGACGTTCCTGGCGCTGGTCATCGTCACGAATTCGAGGTCTTTTCTCTTAATTTTCTTACATTTTTGGTCTTATGCTTGCTTTAATTATAATTTTACTGATTACTTAGATTCCTCAATTGTGTTATTTAGGATTTAAGCATGTCTGTTTGATTTAATTTATCGTAAGGTTAGTCATAAATGAGAAGCTACTCAGAGATATGAGATTTGGTAAAGTTGCGAGCTGAGTATGTTTGGAAAGATTTGATATTGGTGTATTGTATTATTCGTATTGCCGGTTTGATGATGATTATACTCATTCCTGTTGCTGAGATTGGTCAGGATAAGTATATCCTATTTGTAGCTGCAATTTATTGAACTTTCAGGTTAGATTGTTAAGAGGATTTGATATTTTTTTGGTAACAAATATAGACATATAGTAGTGTTATTGTAGGAATAGTTGCCAGGTCCTAGTTTTGTTATTATATCTGACGTTGTGACCTAACTAATGCTTATGATGTGGATTCCTTAGCCTCTGGATTCATCAACAGTTTGAAGTTTTGTGCTATTTGATTGTTTTTGTCAGCATATGTTTTTGTTACTGTTGATTTAGGGTTTGCTTGGGACCAGATTAACTGTCACTGGAGTAATAGCAATAGGGTGGAAAGAGGAGACGATGTGGAAACTATTACTCCTATATAGGGGTAAATGCACTATCCAAGGGGCTAGGGGAAACTATTACTCCCATATCGGCCTTCCTTGTTCATTAGTTTTTTGAAAAGCTAATGCAAGTGAGCATTAGATGAAGTGTCTTCTCTGTTGTCATTTTTGAAGGCATGGTTATCCATGTCTTTTGTTATTTCTCATGAGTCTCCATCACTTATTCATCCTTATTTTTGGTAGGCACGCTAACTATACTCACAAGCATTATATTTGCACCTATTTGGTGTATTGCTCAAGATTGTGTTACTAGCCTGTCATGATTTTTTATCGCTTCCCCTGTGTATATGTTTTATAATCCTAAGGGATTCTAAGGACGCTCATTGCTACACATTTATTGCTATTGGATATTGGATTTCTACATGCCAGGGTCTGGATTAGATGGAGACTATAAACCATGTAGGGGTGGGGTGGTTGAAAGCTTGATTATGACAAAGTAGGAGAAGTTTTACTGTCCTGGATGCTTACAAAATATCTAAATGCCTGCCTGTCATAGCTTATATACTAAGTCGCTAAGCAGTCAACGGAGTTGAAAATGATGGATCATGACTGATGTTTTTTAGAGGCATTTGTCTCTACTGTGTGCATCAAAGAATCTATTTTTAGGTTCCCTCCTTCCTTCTTTATATTACCTTCGTGTGTAAATCTTTATAAGTGCATTTCAAAACTTGTATACTTTTCTAAGCTTTTATCAAATCCTTCAATATTTTGTTGATACCAGTCTTTAGTAATGGTAGTTTACTTTAGCCATGGTCAAGATTTAAAATAGTAACTTGAAAACCTAATATGCAGGAATTTGGTCCTTGGAGGAATGTTGTACTTGTTCTCCAGACACTTGGGGTTGTGTTTGGTGATGTTGGGACGAGTCAATTATACACTTTCAGCGTAATGTTTGACAAGGCCCCAATCAAGGATAAGGATGATGTGCTTGGAGCATTATCTCTTGTTCTTTATACCTTAATCCTTATCCCACTAATCAAGTATGTGCTCGTTGTCTTGTTGGCCAATGATGATGGTGAAGGTATAGTGTATTCTTCATATTGCAACAATCATCTTGTCGGGACTTCATCTTAGTATGCGTTATTGGTCTAATGCGAATATTGTTCATCATTGTGAAAATCCAGGTGGCACATTTGCTTTATACTCGCTCATTTGTAGACATGCAAAGGTTAGTCTGATCCCTAATCAACTCCCATCAGATGCTCGCATATCAAGCTTTAGGTTAAAGGTGCCATCTCCGGAACTTGAGAGGTCACTTAAGATCAAGGAACGGCTAGAAACCTCCTTAGGATTGAAGAAGATTCTCCTGATGTTAGTTCTTGCTGGTACAGCTATGGTCATCGCTGATGGAGTTGTAACTCCAGCGATGTCAGGTATGCTTCCTCAGTTCCTCTACTAATGTTTAGTTGTTCATAAAAGGGATTATGCTCCATCCAGATCAAACATCGTATACAACATTCAATTTCGAAATAAACAATCTTATCCTTTTTTCCTGACTTCCTATTCGTTCTTGCCTCATATAGTGGTGTCTGCTGTTGAGGGTTTGAAGGTTGGCATATCTGGGATAAAACAGGGTAAAATTTCTTTTCTTTCTGAACGCTATTGTACCTTCTTTTCAAATGCTAATGCATGGTCTATTTTCTTATATTTGTTGGACTTTTGTGATGTAACATACTCCGTAATGGCTAGGATATTTCTTTTCTCCCGTCATTTGATGGTATCCTTTTTCTTGTGTACAGGGGAAGTTGTGATGGTTGCAGTGGCACTTCTAGTTATATTATTCAGTGTACAAAGATATGGGACAAGCAAAATGGGATTCATTGTCGGCCCTGCTTTATTTATATGGTTTTGCTGTTTGGCTTGGATTGGAATTTACAACGTGTTGAAATATGATCGAGATGTGTGGAAAGCTTTTAATCCTATTCACATCTATTACTATTTTGAGAGAAACAAAGTTCAGGCTTGGTATGCTCTTGGAGGCTGTCTCCTGTGTGCAACAGGTAACCTTGTACATCTACGTAGACATCTTCTGTTAACTCATACTCTGTAGTTTGCAGTATATTACAAGGTTCACTCACGGAATTCTAGAGGAATTTGGTATCTATAATATTATTATTTTACTGCAAACTCTTGTGTAGTTTTTTTTTTTTTTTTTTTTTTTTTTTTTTTTGTTTTAATTATTAGTATGGTCTTGTTCCGAATTTATTTTATGGTGTAAGCAACTAATGCCCTAACAAAATGTCTCATTCAATCTCTCCTTAGTGTTTCGAAGTAGCTAATTACCAGTGTGTTTTAAGCGAAGTATTCTGGTAACAGCCTCTTTATGATCCAGTAAAGTCCTTGTATTTGCATGTTTACGATGCTATCTTATTAACGATAGTTCAAATCAATAGAAATATTCCTCTAATACTTCCATACAGTGAGCGTTAATTTCCTTCTCAAGATTTTCTTTGTTTTTGACACTGAAGAAATGTGATTTTGATTTAGGTGCTGAGGCCATGTTTGCAGATCTTTGCTACTTTTCTGTGAGATCAGTTCAGGTATTCTGGACATGTTAGTAACATTTCTAGTATAATGTGCAACTAAGATGATTTGGTTAATCGAGCATAATGTTGGAACTGCAGAATTTTAATTTTCTGTTGGTTGTTGCAGCTCACATTTGTATTTCTTGTATTCCCATGCCTCGTTCTGGGTTATCTTGGCCAGGCAGCTTACCTTATGCAGAATCAAGGCAATTCTGCCCAAGCGTTTTATTCATCTGTCCCTAGTAAGTCTCATCTAGTGATATCATTGAGGAATTTAAGTTTAACATCATCCTACTTTTCTACGTCCACATTATTGAAAGCAATTTTTTTGCACTTATAATTTGTCATGCTATGAAATCATTCTCCTCATTTGAATCTTTGGTAGCCCTCTGAACATTTTTTAATACTTATCAGTAAAGAACTAGTAAAATTCACACTGTATTGTGTGAGACTTTTAGTAATGAGAAAATTTTCTTGATCCGGAAACAATTTGCACAAGATCAGCCTATTTGGATTTGCTTTGATGGAAGGAGTTTGCTGTAAATTGGTTTTGGAGAATGTATACATATTTCATAAATTTTTATATGCAAATGCTGGTGTTTGAGTCTCGTATTTGGTGAACTGTGTTTTATTTTTTCAGATGACATACTCTTTACGCTCTTTTCCGCCTCTTCTCTCCGTGAGTACATAAAAGAATGAAAGGTCCAAATGCACGTTTTGTTATACGTGAAGTCATGTCAGCAATCTAAATGTTATAATTCTTTTCAAGTTTATTGACGGTGATTTTAAAAATTATGGCTGTTCAATAGTCCTAGATTGCTATAATAAGAGACTTACAAAAATCATTAATTTTATTTTCTTCAGGTGGAGCTTTCTGGCCAGTATTCGTAATTGCTAATGTGGCTGCATTAATTGCTAGTCGAGCAATGACGACAGCTACTTTTTCTTGTATAAAGCAATCAACTTCACTTGGCTGTTTTCCTCGTCTTAAAATTGTTCATACATCTCGGAAATTCATGGGCCAGATCTACATTCCAGTACTCAATTGGTTTCTGCTTGCGGCCTGTGTGGTATTGGTTTGTGCTGTTCCGAGCATTACAGAGATTGGGAATGCTTATGGTATCTTCTAGTCTGCTTGCCTTCTGAAGACTTGATTTTTTTTCCCATGCATCTTTACTACACCTCTCCCCCGTAGTAAAAGAAAACCTGCTTTGATACTTGTATACTAGTGTTATCCCATGCAAAATTGCGCAGTTTGCTATGATTACCCTCGTAGTATCTTTCATTGTAACAAAGAAAGATACCTTCATTTTCAATATTACCCAATAACCAACAGGTGAGTTTGGAGTGAGTCTGATTTTTTTTCCCGTGGGGGTGGGTATTGGGTAATATTAAGAATAAGGGTATTGGGCCATTTTCAATTTCAAAGCTTGTTCAAAATTAGCAACGTAGAGAATCAAATTGAACAACACAATGGAATATGTAAACAGCTCAATGGAACGGAGGAAGTATTATGAAACAAAGTAAATTTTTACTACACATTTAGACTTTGTTAGCATTTAGTTTTACTTATACTTTTTTTATCTAGTATTTATATTTTCTAATCAAAATATTGCTCAAAATAATACGGAGTATAAATTATCAGTGATAAGTATATAATTTCCTTATGATCAGTGCATATATATAACCTATACTTGATACATTTACTCGTGCCATCACTTTATATTGTGAAATTATCAGCGATACTATCTAATTCTTTTATAAATTATCTTGGTTTTCGAAACTCGTATTTCACTATTCAATCACTCACAAAAAATACGATCAAATATTATGAAATGTATACTCTAATCAAAGTAATTTTCATAGCAAATTAAATGATATAATTTGGAACAGTAATTTTTCTCAATTTACTCTTTTATAAAATTGATACTAAGTTCTAATATTGATGTTTATTTAATGCTACATAGTTACGGAGTATTACTTATAATTAATATGTTACAGTTAGATCTTTGTTAAAAAGCTTCCATGCTACTGATTCTGGAAATAATTTTCTCACATTTTAAGTTTTTGAGAAAAGAAAAGAACAGGGACTGTCGTACACAGGTTAATCATTCCTAACGAATCGGGAACATAGCATTACTTCTCTCATTTCTCAGTAATTGGTTTGCAGTGTATTCCTGTAGGTATTTTTAATTTGACAATTCCTGTAAGTTCAGAAGTAGCCCTTTTTACTGTGTTTGATCACTGGAATTGTGTTTCTACCTGCAAGTCATTGTGTTCTCCTTGTAATTGAGAGAATAATTTTCTAATTGCTAGTGGTCACAATTTTTCGAATTCTTTCTGAACCTTGGTATTTTCTTTCCATCAGGTATTGCTGAGATGGGAGTAATGATGATGACAACAATTCTAGTAACCGTTGTCATGCTTCTTATATGGCAGATAAACATTGTCGTGGTCATTGCCTTTCTGATCTTCTTCATGGGAATTGAGGCAACTTTCTTTTCGTCTGTTTTATGGTGTGTCAGTGATGGAAGTTGGATCATACTGGTCTTTGCTGTAATTATGTTTTTTGTGATGGTGGTTTGGAATTATGGAAGTAAATTGAAATATGAGAGTGAAGTTAAGCAAAAGATGTCTATGGATCTTCTTAGGCAGCTTGGTCCAAGCCTTGGAACAATAAGAGCTCCTGGTATTGGTTTGGTTTACAATGAACTAGTTCGGGGTGTTCCAGCAATATTTGGTCATTTTCTAACCACCCTTCCTGCAATTCACTCTATGATTATCTTTGTCTGTATCAAATATGTTCCAGTTCCGTCGGTGCCTCAGAATGAAAGATTCCTCTTTAGACGTGTGTGCTCGAAGGGCTATCACATGTTTCGTTGCATTGCTCGGTAAGCTTGATTCTCACTCACGTGCCGAAAGCTTGTTTCTTGATATTATGAATGTTAGATGAATAGATAGTGATAGTTAAATCAACAACAATAACAACAATATTATGCTAATACTTCTCTGACTCCAGCCTGGTAAGGTGGGTTTTAGGTGTATGCAACCTTACTTTTGTTTTTAACATAAGAGGTCAGTTTCGGATGACCTATGATGAAAATTATGTCTCAGAATGCATCATAAACAAGAAGCCTGAGAGTCTAGAGAGCCATTTCACTTTATTGAACGATACTTTATTGAGATGTAAATACGCGATATCTTCCAACTTTGGTTGTCAGGTATGGGTATAAAGATGTGCGCAAAGAGACTCACCAGACATTTGAACAGTTGCTTATTGAGAGTCTTGAGAAATTTATTCGCCGGGAAGCCCAAGAACGGTCACTAGAAAGTGACGGTGACGGAGATGGAGATACTGAGTCCGAGGACGAGGCAAGGTTCCTCGTGGCTCCAAACGGAAGTTTGTATTCACTTGGTGTTCCCCTTTTAGCTGATTTCAACGACACAAATAAGCTGATTTCAGAACCAGGCAGCTCGAGAGAGGTGAGGTCAGAGACTGAATCAGAATCATCTGATCCCGAGCAAAGTCTTGAGAGAGAGCTGTCTTTCATCCGGCAGGCCAAAGAATCAGGGGTGGTTTATCTTCTTGGTCATGGAGATATTAGGGCAAGAAAAGATTCGTGGTTCCTCAAAAAGCTTGTCGTTAACTATTTCTATGCTTTCTTACGGAAAAATTCCAGGAGAGGGATTTCGAACTTGAGTGTCCCACACTCGCATTTGATGCAGGTTGGCATGACATACATGGTATAGATTTCTTTGACGGCAAAGCAAGATTTCTAGTGCCATTTGAAAACTTGACGGACTGAGATGAGTTTGGAGCTCCAAGATATTTGTCCATTGAATCCTTTGCTAACCAAAATCAGATGGCCTTTTGATGGGACTGCAAAAGTTTTGACCCTCTTCCAATTTTGAACTTTATATATTACCTAAATATTACTCCGTATATGGTTCAGCTGGCATACATTCCAAGGCTCAACTACACACACGACGCCATTCTTAAATTATTAACAGAGATGTATATGTGATAGATTATTGTAATTTGTGAGATTCCTTCATACATAAGAAATTAACAATCTCTTTTTTCCCGAGATTGTATCTTCAACTCGGAGCTCAACTGTGTTCTTATCC
Source organism: Agrostemma githago (assembly GCA_958450325.1). Lineage (NCBI taxonomy): Eukaryota > Viridiplantae > Streptophyta > Magnoliopsida > Caryophyllales > Caryophyllaceae > Agrostemma > Agrostemma githago. The sequence continues at coordinate 54,576,791 of OY288252.1, read as the reverse complement.
CAAATTGGTTGTAAAGTTGAGTAGTTAATTGTGCTTGTTGCCATTTTTGGCCCTGTGATGGATAGTCTTTCTAAATCCGGTGGATCACTATAATTTTGAGATGAAGTCTGCATATTACTAACCACAAAGCACAAGCTATTCTTGTACATACATGGGACAAATTCTTACATGAGACTATATTTATCGAAAGACGAATAATGACCATGGTAGAATGGACTTGCACTGGTTACTTCCAAACCTAATGTATATAAGCTCGGTTATCCACACAATGAGTCCATTATGCTACGTACAATTTTATCAAATCTATATAATCTATTAAAAGTTAAACGAGCATACCACATTTTACCATTTTATTTTGAAGAGATTTAGAGATGCCATGTCACCTCTCTCTTATTGGTTGAAATTTAGTTTAACAAAATAAAATGATAAATTTATTAATTACTCCATATGAAGTATTAAATGTAAACATGTGAAATCATAAATTAAAGCCATGTTTTTATTGTTGTTTTGTACTACTACTACTTTTACAAATATTACTACTAAATACGAAGTATTTTTTTTTCAAGAAAAAAAACGAAGTATATTATTATTATTATTATTATTATTATTATTATTATAATGGAGCAATTTTTATTATTATTATTATTATCATTATTATTATTTATTTATTTATTTTATTTTTTTATTTATAAAAACGGATCTTGCATTAACACCCGAACAAATTACAAGAAGTTAGAGGGGAGCCTAGATACTATCTGGGCCCCCACTCCCTTAGCAATCGCGAAACTAATTCTAGTGAAAATATGAACTGCGGCACGCGCTCCAGCATCCTGTGACATAGCAAATTTACGAATCCGCTGGAGTAGAGAGACAGCCTCCGTGTCGAGCTCACCGAGAGAGGAGAAGGAGAAAAATAGATGATCGATATTCTCCTCATGGATCTCACACAGAGCACACCGGTTGGCTAGAGCGAATCCTCTAGCTTTCAAAACATCAACAGACAACAACTTGCGTTGAACAGCTAGTGAAGCGATGAAACTATGCCTGGGGATAGTAGCAGGGTGCCAAAGAGACTGAAGCGACCTTTTCTCCCTGTACTTGGTCCGAAAGAAATCATACGCCTTAGAGGGAATGAATCGACCGTTGTTAGACCAAGAATCAATTAAGTTGGCCGCAGAACCCGACCCTCCAGTAAGCTCAAGAAGCTCGTCCCTCACTTTCAAAATGCTTGTTCATGACTCAGCATCAGACAAACCATGGCGAACAGTCCATATGCAATTACCCTTCAGTTTGTACCTAGAGATCCAACTCCCCAAGACCGTCTTGTGTCTATTATGGAGGCGCCAAATATGTTTCGCTAAAAAGCATTTATTCTATGCCAAGACCTCCTTGATATTGAAACCTCCCTTGCAATGAGGTGCACAAGAACTCTGCCAACTTTTGACTAACATCTTGTTGTGGCCTTCTTCGACATTCCAAAGAAAATCCTTACAAAGCTTGTTAATGAGCTTAGGGATCTTCTTAGGCAAGAGGAAGATAGCACACCAGAAATTGTCGGTACCAAATAAGACAAAGTTAATAAGTTCAACACGACCTGCATAGGAGAGGAGCTTACTAGTCCAGTGCGAGATATTAGCCCGAATTTTATCGATGAGGGCCAAGTACATATCAGCCTTGAGCCTAGCCAAATTAAGGGGAAGGCCTAGGTATCGAAAGGGAAAAGAACCCTCAGAGAACCCAGAAGAGAGAAGAATAACATTTTTCACATCCCTACTAACACCCCCGAAGCAAATCTCAGTTTTAGAGGGACTAGCATGGAGCCTAGAGGAGGAGGCAAACTAAGAGAGGTAGGAGATAGCAGCGTCAACAGAGGGAACATCTCCCCGAACAAAAATCATAAGGTCATCAGCAAAAATGAGGTGAGTGAGTTTTGTACCAGCACACTTGGGATGGAAAGAGCTAGAAGCCGGGAGAAGTATGGATCAAACGGAGAGAACGAGACATGCCTTCCATCACAAGAACAAAGAGGTAAGGCAACATGGGATCCCCCTGTCTAATACCAGATTTACCTTGGAAAAAACCCTAAATCTGGCCATTAATTCTAAGCGAGTACCAAGCAGAGGTAACACAGACCATAATCCAATCAACGAAGAGTCTGGGAAAGTTCATAAGCACGAGCAGTTGTTCCAAATATTTCCAGTTAAGAGAGTCGAACGCTTTGCCAATATCGACCTTAATTAGGCACCGAGGAGTGAGATAAGCCCTGTCATACCCTTTTACCAGCATTTGGGATAACATTATATTGTCAAAAACGTTTCTATCCTTGATAGAAGCCGATTGTTCAGGGCCAATAATATGGGGTAGGTGTAGGGTTACAACCCTTAAACCCAAGGACCTGTTACGAGTATTAACCGAAAAGACAAAAGTAGAGGGATAACAATTATACCTTATTTGCAGCGGAACATCGTATTAATAAAAAATATAATAAACCCAGAAATATATATAGTCTCCACGGACATAATAAATAATCTCCACGGACAGAATAAATAATTCCCACGGACAGAATAAAGCACCCCAAACGTGATGCCTCTTTTGGTATTCACACGGGTACAAAACTGCGACGTATATGCTAGTATAAAGGTACGTGAGACCGTCTCACAACTTCTCTCTATATCTCTCTTATAACTCTTATAAGACGAATATATTATGAGTTAATACTCTTTATTCCATATATTGGTTCATCATATGAACCTCCTTATATAGGAGATGAGAAGGTAGAATTAGGTTATTTCCATAACTCTAATTACCATAATTAGATTATTAGTATAACTCTAATTTCCATAACCTGACAACGCAGTTGGGTCCGTATTACTACTCACCCGATATATTTAATATATCGAATATATTAATATATCCCGTACATATTGTGTGTGACCCAATGGGCCCACTTAAGACTACCAGACACGTAACCAATTTACGTGTCAACCCGACATCGACCTCTAGCAAGGCATATCGGATACATAGACTTAAGCGGGTTAATCCGTAGGACAGTGGACATAACTCCTTCAGTCTCCCACTTGTACATGTCCTCTCAAGAACGGCGTTAAGTCTCTTTGCTACTATTGTCTCCAATTGAGAATGAGGTAAGAAGAAGTGTCATCCTCGTATGTCTCAATCTTTTACTCGAATCTTTGAGTTGACTTGTTAAAAGAGCAGATATATGACAATCATCCTATCTGAGCGCGGCCACGCATTTGGACAAGTCACACTCTTCGAGTGGCCAAGAAACAATAAATTCCCTTCAATAAAGGAAGAGCAAATCTCCTCTTATCTAACCACATCCTATCACATGATCCATGCATGCCCAATAACCATCCATAGCCCCCTTTCACAGCTGACGAGGAATAGTATCAAAGCATACACATCACATGTACAGAATAGTCAAAGACTTAGGTCTAAAGACCGTACAAGTTCATAACTTTCAAAGAACTTTACTGACACCAAGCGAAATCTTAGTAAAATCCTTTTCGGCAGGAATGTCTAATGCATGTTCCCAACATACACCCGTGTGCCTGGTTTAGTATCTCAATACCTATGACTCAAGGAACTTAGTCATCAACCAACTCACACACTAGTCATTTAAAGGTATTCAAATGTCCCAACACAATACCCTGACTAGAGACAAAATAAATACATCATCCAAATAGAGTTCCAAGACTAAGTCACGTACTTAGTGATCTATTTCATCAATGTAAATTATTTATGGATAAAATTCGGTTACATTAACCAAATGACAATATGTCATACATATATCAATTATCAAAATAACTCCCACTAAACCAAACACCTCTAAAAGTACTAAGACCACTCGCCCATGCGTCTTATACCGATCATAACAATATGATCTTTATGTAGAGTAGGTTTTGGGACATACAACATTTGTATCGGTTATTTACAAGCATATGACCAATCTACCTTCTCTCAATTAAGGCAAACTGTTAGTTTCATAAGCAATAAATTGCTTCATAAACTTTAAAGTTGAGTGTGTGCTTGATTCGTAATCAAACGTCTATTTGCTTCAAAAGTAATAGAACACTAACTTTAGTTATAATACTAGTCACAAAGTTGTTCTTTGGAACCGTTCCAACACACAACTTCTCATCCAAAACAAAATATATACCGAGATTACAATCTCATGTCATCTTTGTCTATTTGGAAATATAAATCGTTAAAACTTTTTTATAACAATTCGCTTATCACATCATGCGCATCTCTTAAATAATTCTCCTTTTTGCTTCTTAAGCGCAAAGGAACAATTCTTAGATAGCCTTCTAGTGACACTCACCAGATTAGTATCTACTCGTCACACGAGCACATAATAAACACATTTCTTGCAAAGTCTCATAGACTAAAGCAATCAAATGTCGTTTAGTTAGAGAAATATGTCACATACATACCAAATCATAACGATAAATGCACTTCCACTAGCCTCCTGTACACATTATCTTTCTTCGTCTCAAAGGAAAACAAACATCTTTGAATTACCACATTGAGAACGAAGATATTACTCCATACTCCAATCAAATTGGAATATTCACATTTGCCTAGCAATTTTAATAATATGAAATTCATACGATGAGTCGCACACACATCATATTACATCTCTTTCAAGAAATGTATTTCACATATATATATATGTCCAATACTCATCATATGAGTGATGACATTCAAAATGCTAAATCAATTCTAATAGACTTAAGCATAATGTTGTAAAAAGAATTTTTCCGTAGTCACTACTATGAGATCAATCCTTAACTACCAACTATGCTTCATAGATACTCTTATATCAACCTATATCGTCTTTATATTGAAGACGGTTCTTCACTATAAGACCCATTTAACCAAAGTCTATACTTGGTAGTTATGGTATATAGTATCTATTAGATTTTATGTGAATTTTGGAGTCTTTGCCCATTATTGTTTCATCATAGGTCAAACCTATGTAGGGTAATATTTTACAGGTAATAAGATGATCATGACTTTTCATGGATGCATCAATATTATCCTCTTCAACAGTTGTAGAGAATTCCTGTTAATCTTGAACAATTCAAGGTCGATTCTACTCCCACTGTTTCTATTAGAAATCACATACTTTTAAAAGAAACATACCACTCCTGCAACAAAACAGTTTTGTTCTTTGGATGGTTTGTAGAATTAACATAATACCCCAAATAAAACACATGCCATAATTGAGTCTAAGTTCTAGAAAACAATTTTCTTTAAACTTGACTTGATAATTAAGAAAAGACTTTTAAGAACATTTTAAATTCATATCTCATATGGTGTCTATTCTCCGACTTACATGGACAATCTCATCAACATTGTACAAAGACTTTTATAGTGCATAACTTTCTAAATCATCAATAAAATCTACATGACTCATCATAGACCAAATCATATCAAATATGGTTCGATGTAGTTTGAAACACTTTTCACTACTTCTAAGATGATCACAATCTTTTAGTTCAATTCCTCCCTGTTTCAATCATATCGAACGACTCGTACCAACTTATCAAGTTGATCATGTACTTTCATCTGAATTTCCTTGAACAGTTCAAAGCATTCAGTTCCAATTTCATCAAATGAACAAAACCATACGCGTTACCCATTTTGCAACATCACTAGTTAAACTCACACGTATCTGTATATGTGTGATCCAACAAGTCTAAGTACCCTCCTACTACAAATAATAGGAGTCACTTCTAATGTCATTTATCCATCTAAACAAGATCCATTTACCTCATTTGATCATTATCATTAAGGTTAATAATTTCATCATTATGAAACTTATTCTTATGTTTCTTGTCTTATGAATCAAGGACAATGTCATAATAGGTAAAACTTGAGTCGTGGGACTTGAATCTTTTGGTCGTTATGTTATAAATAAAAGCATTCACTACTAGGAATGTAGAGCTTAACAATCATGTTAGCCTTATTGTACCTCCTATTCTTGCAAGGTATAGAGCAACAATTGTTCTACTTTTATTAAAACTTTTCATGCCCATACATGAAACAGAATCAATATTCTTGCTTATGACTAGTACAAGAATAACAATTATTCAATTCCAGTATTCAGCTTTATGGTAAAATTAAGCGATTTTCCTTTATATACGAAACAACAACATTTGTTCATTTCATCATAAAACACTTCACTTATATACCATTATTCCACCCTCTTTGAACCATCACATCCACAATGTAATAGTTGTATTTAGTATCTTATACCAAAACAGTAGAATGAAAGTAACTATTACTTTAGTAACATACACACCTGAAGTCATACTTCAATTGATTTGCAAATTTTCTAGACACTTATAGAAAGCTATCTACCAATGCCATATATTTGTCATTACATTAATGATAAATAATTTCGTACCTAATCTAAACTTGGGAACAAATTTGGGTATGACAACAATTATCCTTCTCTTACTTTAACCAACGTCTTAGATTTATTAATCATTATCTCAGACAATTTTCTTAGTGAACTCCTAGAACATTAGTATTGTTTGCCTTCTTGATACAATGTTCAACCATCTTTTAACATCTCATGCTAAAAGGTAAGAAACCTTATTAAGTCACCTGTTTATTCACAATAAAGTGACCTAAACTTAGGACTAATTGAAATGATTTCAATTCCTAATTCTTTAGAAAGAAGCATCCAAAATTTTCTGATTATCAATATAATCATTCATCATATGACATGGATTAATTGGATCATATTTGACATTTTCTTACTTAATGGGAACGGCTCCCTTTATTGAAACAATTGATTTTGGTACTTATAGTAGTCATCTCCATGACTTTAATTATACAGTCCATACTGTACATTAGCACTGGTTATAATTTGTCGAAATTATCCTTCTCAAGGACAAAATCGATATCTCTAATTTTGAAAACAATTCTCAAGATACCAATTGACAAGGTTGAACAATTCAAACTCATCTTTAATAAATATGATAAAGGGATTAAATTACAACTATAATTATATGCTAAGTAAAACGATAATTAATATTTATAATCTTAAACAATTTTTAAAATAAAATCATGAAAACTACCCTCAAGTTCGCATAGTATTCCAAGATCCTAAACCTTTTGTCGCTCAAGTGAACTTGGGCTCACCGCTCAAACTCCAAAAGTAAAGGTAGACAACAAACTTGTCAATTACATATCTATGTAATTCCTGGTTCATCGGAATTAGTCATCATATGACACCAACTATTTGCCTCAAAGCCCAAGTCCGACTTGATAGCAATGTTAAGCAAAACAGACTGAACCTGTGGGTAACCGTTACCCACCTACTCAGTCCACACACATCGGCAAAGCACCGCTTAGGCAGTCACTTAAACCTATGGTATGAAATTGTTGTAGTGGTCAATTCTGGAAAGGCAATACTTAATATTTGTGCGAGGGATTTAATGCATTATGGGTTCTAAACATGTTGCTAGGTCAACTTACAAGGCAACCTAAGCACAGAAGTCACAAGTCTCAAACAATAAAAAAAACATGCATCATATGACATAATAATTCAATTGTTACTAGTGATTTATGCATAAAACAAGTTAAAAGATCCCATATCTTGATTCATAATCATATTACAATTCATAATTGTAATTTGGTTTGAACAATTTCACCAATATCTTTCATTTTTCCAACTACAAGGAACAATTTCCCACCCGGAAAAATTGAACGGATATACAAAACTCGATTCACAATCGATATGCAACTTATAATTGTCATATAGATGAACAATTCATCAAAATCAAATAAGACTCGAGAAACTCCTTTTCCGATCTATCTATGATAACATGATAATTAAAATGCATAAAATTATTTAACGGATTTAGAAAACTAATTTTTCATTGATTCAGAAAAATAAAAATATAATTCGTGTTTGATTCATAATCAACACACAAACGCGAGAAAACAACTTTTCTTAAAAGCATCGCTCGACCCCACACCATGTCGTCCGAGTAAATATTGTGTCGTCTTGGTCAAACCTTTGCCGCCCGGGTCATCCCGTTCCGACCGGGACACACCCGTGCCTACCGTGTCATACTCGTTCCGATCGAGTCACACTCGTGTCGACCGGGTTGACCTTGTTTCGTTCCGTCTCCACCATAATTAAAACGAGTCTTGTCCTAATCTTATTAGGACTCATCATTAACAATAAATTCTAATAATTTTATGTTCTCAATTTCAATCGAGTCTTGACTAATCTTATTAGTCTCATCGTCAACAAAGAAATTATAGAGATTATAGTGGGTCAATTTAGGGTAAAATTAAATTAAAAATAATCAATATTAGATCTTAAATTAATTTTACGAGTCAATTTTAAAATTTAACAAATTAAATTCGTAAATTAAAACAAACCCTAAACGTGAACGATAGTAGTCCGATAGATTAGTCACAAAATGAATGGAATGAAACTCATGACAACTCCAACAAAGTATATGTGTACATTCACATAGTGAATAATATTACATGATATCCAAAACAAGAACAATCAGATACTATGTTATACGTTACGCATGATATCAAATCCAAGTAATATTGCGGCAATTATCACATAGAACCTTGCGGCATAATCATTATTATTAACCCAATTATCTCACGGAATATATATAACAGAACGATTCTCAAGACGGAAAATATATTACTAATAAATCAAATTAATACGCGGGTGGAATCTCTCATAACCAATTATGAGCCATAGATTCACGTCGATCTGATTAATACTACGTAACAGTTGCTCTGATACGACTGTAGGGTTACAACCCTTAAACCCAAGGACCTGTTACGAGTATTAACCGAAAAGACAAAAGTAGAGGGATAACAATTATACCTTATTTGCAGCGGAACAACGTATTAATAAGAAACATAATAAACCCAGAAATATATATAATCTCCACGAACAGAATAAATAATCTCCACGGACAGAATAAATAATTCCCACGGACAGAATAAAGCACCCCAAACGTAATGCCTCCTTTGGTATCCACACGGGTACAGAACTGCGACGTATATGCTAGTATAAAAGTACGTGAGACCGTCTCACAACTTCTCTCTATATCTCTCTTGTAACTCTTATAAGACGAATATATTATGAGTTAATATTTTTTATTCCATATATTGGTTCATCATATGAACCTCCTTATATAAGAGATGAGAAGGTAGAATTAGGTTATTTCCATAACTCTAATTACAATAATTAGATTATTAGTATAACTCTAATTTCCATAACCTGACAACACAGTTGGGTCCGTATTACTACTCACCCGATATATTTAATATATCGAATATATTAATATATCCCGTACATATTGTGTGTGACCCAATGGGCCCACTTAAGACTACTAACAGACACGTAACTAATTTACGTGTCAACCCGACATCGACCTCTAGCAAGGCATATCAGATACATAGACTTAAGAGGGTTAATCCGTAGGACAGTGAACATAACTCCTTCAGTAGGATTTTCTTAAGCCTCCTAGCAAGGATTTTGCTAATGATTTTGTAGATAGTAGTACAACAGGCAGTGGGTCTAAAGTCAAGCAGTGAGTCAACATTAAGTTTTTTCGGGACTAGGGAGAGAATAGTGGTATTTACCTGCATGAGCATTTTCTTCTTATCAAAAAAATCTGTAACCGCCTTACATAAATCATGGCAAAAAATGTCCCAAGCCGAAAGAACCCCGAAGAAAAGCCATCTATCCCTCGGCTTTTGTTAGGACAGATGGAAAAGAGGGCCATCTTAACTTCCTCGTTCGTAATTGGACGAGAAAGCCAAGCACGGTCAGACTCATCCAAACAGCTGCCTATTTTAATAATGGAAGGATCTGCTGGGGAGAAGGAAGATGAGGTACCAAATAGAGTCTTGAAGTAATCAATGATGGCGTTTGCCCAATTGAACTTTGGTGCCTCCAAGCAGCAATTTTATTATAGAAGTAGCGGGACGAGCAACTACTACTACTACTCCTACTACTCCTACTACTGCTCATGCTCCTGCTGCTGCTGCTGCTGCTGCTATTATTATTATTATTATTATTATTATTATTATTATTATTATTATTATTAAATGTCTAACAAACCATCACATTTTACTATTTTCTTTTCAACCGGTTTAGAAATGCCATGTTATCTCTATCTTATTGGTTGAATTTAACAAAATAAAAATAGTAAATTTATTAATTACGAAGCATTAAATGTAAATGTGTGAAATTATAAATTAAATTCGTGTTACCCAAACAAACTCTCATCCAAGTATCCAACCATCATTTGCCTAAGGTTATACTCCAATTAACAAATATTCTACTCTAAGAAGACCACATGTTTTACTCTAATTGACCAAAACAACTAAACCAACACCCACTTAATTAATAAAGAATGAAGGTTGTTTAAAAATAAAAACAATCAATTAAGAAAGAAGAGAGGAAAAACTATTCGACTTCTAACTCCCTTCATCTTTCCCTTCCATATCCCACAAGTGTACTTACATCTTATAGCTTTATATCTCATTTTCATCAATAAAACGGAGTAATTCTTTTACGTTCATACCAACTGAAAAATCTAGCGCACAGGCCAATAGGCGATTGTTATTGAGTTATCACATTAACGTCAAATAGTGCATTACTCCATTTACAGCTTATGATATTACTAATGAAAATATATAAAGTTACAACGACATGAGATCAAAACAAAAATATATAAATAAATAAATATTGGACGATGCGGCAAAAAGACGGAACTATGAATTACAAATGACATAAAACAATATAGTCCCGTGCGGTGCACGGGTATGGCGTCTAGTTTTGTTTACTTCTATTCCGGGTGGAGTAGAAAGAGAGAAAAGGAAATTAGTGGACCCTTTTCACTGTGTGCTGTGTTTTAACGGAGGGGATGAACATATACCAATTTCAGGGCAAGCTTCACTGGAAACACTTAAGCATTTGTTTAGAGATTGCACAGTTAGTAGATAACTTTGGCAGACTAATGCTTTTTTCAGGAGCATGCATGAGGAAAATAATATGGATTTTAGGGATTGGATTATGAAAATAATAACTCAGCTGTTTGAGAGTGATGACCTATGGTTTGGACTGTTTCACTTCATCAATATTTTATACAACATTTGGCTCTTCAGGAATAATTGATGCGTGTCGTTCTTATTCGATTTTTCAACCATTTCGACACGCATTTCCGTATCATTTTAATAAATTTAAGAGTTGGATTTCGCTATTTTCTTCCATATGTGATGCTCGGGTATTCTTTTGTTATTTTGAAGATACTCGAGACCGAGCAACCAAAAGAGCTCAAAAACACGTCAAAAATCGTTAAAGCTCTAAAACCGAGTCATTGTACGAAAATAACGAATCAGCCCAACAGAAGTCAGTCGATCGACAGATAGATCCCAGTCGACCAGATTGGACTTCAGTCGACCGGACTGAGAATCCCAGTCGATCGACTGAGATCTCAGTAGACCAGATTGGGAAACCAAATGATCGACTGGGATTCCAGTCGACCAGACTGATGAATCCAGTCGCCCCTGACTAAGAAATCCAGTCGCCCGACTGGGATTCCAGTTGAGCCCAGAATTTAACCCGGTCGACCGGCTGAGACTTATTGCATCAGAAGAGCAATTCAAGTCTGACATAGATATTTTGATGAAACTACCCACGATCTCCCCCTTGCCCGTCAACATTCCTACACCCTACTACGTAGGTAATGGGATTAAGGAAGGTAGTTTGAGCGGGGGAGTTGAGGGGTAGTTAATGGAGACTCGAGCACTATAAATAGGCTGTACTTTCTCATCTTAGATCATCTTTCATGAACACATCTTTTGCTTCACCCTTCTTCATTGTTCTCTCTGTAATCAAAACACAAATTATTTTTTATTTTCGAAGGTTTCTGTAATCAATCTTCAGTAATTAATTCAAGTACTTTGGGAAATGTCGGTGTTATTATTATTATTATTATTATTATTATTTTTTTTTTTATTATAAAAAAGGAACTTGTATTAAACACCAGAACAAATTACAAGAAGTTAGAGGGAAGCCGAGATACTATCTGGGCCTCCACTCCCTTAGCGATTACAAAGCTAATTCTAGTGAAAATATGAACTGCGGCACGCGCTCCAGCATCCTGAGATAAAGCAAATTTCCGAATCCGCTGGAGCAGAGAAACAGCCTCCGTGTCGAGCTCACCGAGAGAGGAGAAGGAGAAAGGTAAGAAACCATACCCGATCGCCGTGCAGCGTGCCTGATACTTGGCACACTTACGACGGGCAGCATCAGCAACGACCCGTCCGGGCTCAAAAGCGGTGAGGCCAGTCTGAGTCAAGGGCGAGGACCCAGTCAGACCGACACAAACATCACGCCCCTTGTCCCACGAGTAGAGCAGGAGGTCGGCTGGTCGCAAGGGCTTGTCGTTATCGTCGCAGAGGCCAATCTCCACCTCCTTACCTGCAGAGATCCCAGTCCGGAAGCAAATATCCAACAGTGTGTCACGGACAAGGTTATGGCGATGTTTAATCCCCACAGTACCAACACACGAAACCGCGTGATCACCAAAAATATCGCCTCTGAGGCCCCTGGAGCAAGAAGAGCAGGTCCCGGAAAGCGGAAACAGAGGGACTCGAAGGCGGTAGCTAAGCATACTGCGATATGTCCGACCGTTCATGGTTTGCCCGAGCCCAGAAATAGGGACAACCCTCAACCAGTCCGAAGAATGGTCCCCCTGCTGAGATTTCCACAGGGCAACCTGTCGAGGAGTCAAGGAGAAAACAGATTCTGCCGCTGAAGCAACCCTCGTGAAATATATTATTATTATTATTGTTATTATTATTATTATTATTATTATTATTATTATTATTATTATTATTATTATTATTATTATTATTATTATTATTATTATTATTCGGTTTCTTCTTATTCTTTGTCTCGAACTTTGCAGTCTACTTTGGTAACTTTCTCCTTCTTCCTTTTCTCCCACTTCCAGTAATGTTAGATTTTATTATTCTGTTTCTTTTTAGATTTCATTAATTTATTATAATTAGTTCTTCTGTTAGTCTCTTTTCAATTTTATTAATTCCTACTTCTTTTTATTCCAGTAGTTTTGTAATTTTGTTGCTTCTGTAATTATTCCATCACTCTCCATCATTCACAATCATCCTGTTCATTACGTTACTTCTTATAGTCTGCATCATTATTAAAATCTGTAGCTAGAATTTTTATCACTAAAGTTATAGGTGATTTATGAATTTATTTTTGTGTTTATGCATTAATTGAACTAATCGGTTTTTATTACTAAATCGCTCTTGCAACATCTTAATGACGAATAATTAATTATAAGCCTTAACTGATTGTTTGTATCCTGTAAATCCCGACCTAAGATCGAAAGCCTGGAACGGATTAGACTCGTTGTAACCGATGAAATTCCCTAATAAGATGCGAGAGCCCGTTAGGTAAATTCTAGGGCGACTAGTGATCCGAGAGGACCGTGTCTGTGCTCTTTAGTTCGTTTTAAATCGATTGTTTGATTATTACATTTATGCTTATCTTGGTTTATAAGGATCCTGTAACTCTGGTGTCTTTGTTTCATTAATCTTACTGTTTCCATCCTCTTAATAGTACTATATATTTTTGCTTTGTTTACTATCAACTGTAGTTTGTTAGCTTAAAACTCAAAACCTATCGCACTTCGTGAATTAGACTTTTTAATCAACCAACTTATAAATTCAATTTGCCTCCCTTTGGAATCGACCCTATTTATCACTATGTATCAGTTAGTTGTATTTAGGTTATTTTGACTACGGTGACACAACTTAGCCGTATCAGTTTTGGTGCCGTTGCCGGTGAGGCGACGCAATTTTATTAGTTAGTTGATTAATTTGTCTCTCGTCATAGGGAACAACAGTTCCTTGAGACAGATCTCATTGTTTACTTGTAGCTGTTTATATGCCCAGGTCTTCTCGCTCGGAACTCCGTCCTTTTGATCCCGAGTACTTTGCGACGACAGTTACGGTTATTTAAAGAAAGTAGGTGGGTTGAGTTTATCGAAGAGCTTGATAGTCTATAAGAGGACCTCCAATCTGACTTAGAGAGTGTCAACAACGAAGTCCCGTCTCTCGAGGAATCTATTATCAGTATTATTCCTCCAATGGCGGAAAAATTATCCGATCACTCTATGCCCAATGCCGACGTGCTACCCACTCTCACCACTCCAACGGTAGCAGCAGCGAATTTTTAGATCAAGCCAGCTTTCATCAGCTTGATCGAACGGAGTACGTTTGGTGGTACTCCCGGTGAAGATGCCTATCAGCATATAAGGAAATTCCTTGCTTATTGTTCCACAATTAAGCAATATGGGGTAACACAAGATCCAATTAGGGAAATGATGTTCCCATTTTCCTTGGTAGGCAAGGCCGAAAGATGGATCAACGACCTAATCTAAGTGGCCAAGAGGATTTTCGATTGGAACACCTTAGCTCTCGCATTTTATCGGAAATATTTTCCACCTGAGCGTACCGCAATGCTACGAAGCCAAATTACTAGATCCCGGATGCGCTCAGACGAGACTTTATATGAAGCATGAGAGTGATTTAAGGAGCTTCAACAAGAATGCCCCCACCACAGGGTCGATATTTGGTTCCTAGCTGTTACATTCTATAATGGATGTACCTCCGAGTCTTGCCGTATATTGGATGCGGCCAACAAGCTAAGGGCCGATTCGATGAGATCAATGTCAATATTGCCTTACAGACAATCGAATCTATGACTATCCATGACAGCCAATATAGTCAGCCCCGCCAATATTATCCTAGAGGGAAAGAAGCCGCCGATGAGTCGATTGCTGTGCTATCATCTCAGATAGCTAGCCCCACCGTGAAGATTGATGATCTTCGCAGTCCTAGCAGCTCACAGCTCCAGCCCGTTCATGCCATGTAGTAGCAGCTAGGTCCGTTATGTCATACTTGTGGCTCTCCAGATCACGTCAACTGTATGAGTACGATGGAGTTGGTGAATGCATTTGGCTCTTAAAAAGGCAATCTGTTCTCCAATTATTATAACGAGGTTACCCGACAACATCCGTATTTATCTTACCGGAGCCAGAACCTGTTGAATCCAACCACACCGCCACCATCGAAACCGTAGCCATATGTTCCTCCTCCGAAGAATTCATTCCAGCAGCAGGGTAATCAGTCGTTCAAGCAAGCCGGTTTTAAAAAACCGAATCAGTAGAACCAGGTTTCTCCTCAGCATCAGAAATCTCTGAAGATGGCCGAGTTAAGAAACATGATGATGAATCTTATGACGAACGTCCAGAAGAGTGACCAGAACCATGCCACCGCTATTAAGATGCTCGAGAAACAGGTCGCTCAACTAGCATCGTCTCAAGCTTAGAGGCAGCCGAGTACTCTTCCCTCCCCCCCACATGACACCGCCAATGCCATTTATTTACGAAGTGATACTAGCTATGAGGGTCCAGAGATGCCGTCTGACGACCAACTGGTTGAGATTGAAGATGTAACTGAAGATGAGGGAGCTGACAATTCAGCTGAGTTTACTGAATTAGTCCCGACTAGCTATGTCAGTCGACCGAATGACGAGGAGAAGACTAGTCGATCGACTGGTGAAGACAAGGAAGGAGCAACCGACGATGCCAGTCGACCGAGTGGCAAGAAGAGGGAAACAGCGATTGGGCAGATCAGTCGATCGACTGAGGAAGGGAGTAAAAGAAGCACGACTGGTGATAAGTGTGTTTTGTAGTGCCTATTTGTTGTGTTTGGTCCCGGTTTCTCTTGTGGAATCGCTCTTTGGGAGCGGTTTCTGGGCTACTTATGCTTCTTCTAGTTTGTTTTAGGTTCCTAAGACCAATCATGGAGAATTGGAACGATTCCTACTCGTTTCCGACACATTTGGAGCCAACGAAAAGAAGCGAGGATCCCTTGGTGGCTTAGACTCGATCCCGAGACCTTGGGACCCATTCCCGAGCCTCTTAGACTGAATCCCGAGCACCAAGAATCGATGAGAAGCCCATGAGAAGAAAGTAGGGACCCATGAGATGATGTTTGAGGCCTACAAGACCCATCCCGGTCGAGATGAAGGCCATCTCGGTCGGGATGAAGAAGCAAAGCAAAGACAGCCTACTGATGGCTCATCCCGGCAGAGAAGAAGGTCCTTCCCGGTTGGGACCACCATCCCGGTCGAGATCAACATCCTTTCCGGCCGGGAAGGTGCAGCTACAGCCCCTTGTTCTTGTTTTCTTCTCCTTTGCTCTTGTAACCTTATAAATACCCTCCCTTTGTATTGTTTAAGCACCTTACACTACTCTACACTATTCTAAACCCTAGATAAACTCTCTTCATCCCTAGCTTAGTTTTATATTAATCTTTTGTTAATCTTAGATTAATCTTAGTAATTAGTCTTGTATTAAGGGATTTCTTCAAGATTCAACCAAGATTGACAACCTTGGGAGATTTATTTGGGTTTTTCTTATTAATGCAAGTTCTTATCTTTTCATCTTCTTGTTAGTAGATATAATCTTCCTATTCTCTTTACTCTTAATCTTTGTTTAATCTTTCAAGTTTTAATCTTTGATTATTGTTCTTGTTCTTGCTAGTTTCATTATGAAGGTTATGTTGTTTGTATTGATTTCTCTTGTTGTGGTTAGGATTAGTTTGAACATGTGTGAGTAGAATTATTGTGGGGTTAGTAGGGGGATTAAGTGTTCATTATGGATGATTAGGGTTTGATTGTGGGTAAAGGTGGATTCTTTGTTACTAGTCACATGTTAAGAACACCATGTGTTTGTTGAATTGCTTGTTTGAGTTGTAGTGGCCATGCTTCTCATGCTTGTTTTCATCTTCTCATTGTGTGATTGATTTGTGGTTGAATCCTTGTGTATTGGGTAATATCTTGCATGAGTATTCGGTTTTTGTCTTTGACACGAGAGTGCGAACATTGGCTTTGACGCGAGAGCGCGGACCAACCTTAGTAACTAGGTGAAACCTACACCCTTGATCTCCCAACTATCCTACTACACTTATGAACCCGACCTAACCCTACTCCTTCCCATATTTGATTTCTCCATATCTTTAGTCAATCATTTTCTCTAGTTTGATAGTTTCATTAATCTTTAGTTGTTTCATTTAGTTCTTGTTATACCTAGTTCATTGTTAGTTTAGTTTCACCCCTTTCCATCATCATAGTTAGCCAATTCTCTTCTCTTTGTGTTGTTTTGGTAATCTAGCCATGTTTTTGAGTAGACCATAGTCTAGACACCTCATAACTGTCCCCGTGGACTCGACCCGACTTACCCTAGCTACGTGTTAGGTTTTGTTGGTTTTATTTGTTGGTAGGGATCCACGGCAAATCCATCCCATCAATTTGGCGCCGTTGCCGGGGACGGTGCATGTTTAGACTTAGTTTGCTTATTAGCTTGACTTAGTTACCCCTTTTGTGTTCTTTTTCTATCCATTGTGCATATTTTGTAGGCTTCTTCTTTGTTTTTATTGTTTTCTTCTCTCTTTGTCTTCCGTTGTGCTCGTTTATTGTCTTTGCCTAGTGCCCATAAAGCACCTGATGTTCTCACGTTTGTTCAAGTGTGTATTGCATGCCTAGGAGGAGAGACGACTTCTTTCTCTTCAATCCAGAGCCGGAAAGACTCTTTAGGGCCTTTCGCCAACGGACGATCGATCGGGTTAGAAATTCTCAACCGGGTACTAGCAATACCATTGAAGAACAAGCTCAAGGATCCGACTTGAACGAGTCACCTCGAGAGACCGCCGAAGGGACCTTCATCAATCCATTTGGTACATCTATCCATTCTTCTTCACCTAGTTCTCCTTCAACTTCTGCATCAACACCATCTACACCATCATCTCCCGCACATCCAACAATGCCTAAGTTCTCTTCTCATTCAACCTTTACGGAAGACTTTTTGCCCGGTCCAACCGCTTTACCGGCCGCATATGCCGGGAATTTTGTGGCTAAAACGCAATTTATCCAATTGGTTGAAAGAAGTCAATTTAGTGGGTTACCAACAGAAGATCCTCATCAACACATGGAAACCTTTTCGGACTATTCCGATGATATCTCACAACCGGGAATTACCCAAGACCAAATCCGGTGGGTCCTATTTTCTTTTTCTTTGATTGGCAAGGCAAAGCAATGGCTCAAAGGTTTAGACAAGGCGACTCTCGGTATAGACACTTGGAAGAAGTTAGCCTTAGCATTCAACCAACAATTTTATCCACCGGAGAAGACTAATCTATTGAGAGCTTCAATCACGGGGTTTCAACAACGTGACGAAGAAAGTCTCTACGAGTCGTGGGAAAGGTTTAAGGCCTTGATCCGTTCTTGTCCTCACCATGGTTTATCACAGTGGTTCCTTGTCCAATAGTTTTGGAATGGGTTATGTGAAGATTCAAGGGCCATACTCAACATGGGATCTAATGGAAGGTTCACCGAGGTAGATGATGACCAAACTTGGTCAAGAATTGAAGAAATGGCGGTTCGCAATTCTCAATACTCAAGGCCTAGGAAGGCGAATAGAGGGGGAAGGCACGAGATTGATGCCATTACAAAACTTAGTGCCGATCTTGGAGCGCAATTAAAGACCCACATGGATAATATTGATAAGAAGCTCCAAAGTCATTTTGATCAAGGTCAAAGCACAAGTTCTTCCCACCAACATTCAATTCAACAAGTCAATGCTTTGGGAGTTGTACCTCCTACATCTTATTATGGGATATGTGAGATTTGTGGGATATATGGACATGAGCCTCTACATTGTCAATGTAGCATTGAGCAAGTGAATGCTTTTCAAGCATTCAAGCAAGGTGCCCGGCCCCATACTCTAACTTCAAGGCTCAAAATGTGCCAAATCCTCACATGTTCAAAGCTTCCCATCAAGCTTCCCAACAACAATCTCTAATACAACACCGTCCAATCTATGTTCCTCCTCCCTTAAGGGACAACAACCGAGGCTACCTAGGTTATCAAGGCAATCTAAGGCCTTCCAACAACATAACCACGCAAGGTGCCTTCAACAACAATCAAGGGTTCCAAAATCAAGGGAACTTCAATCATCAAGGTGGTTTCCAAAGAAACCAACACTCCCAAGGACATCAAAACAACAAAGAAGGTTACCAAAACCACAATCATGGTAACTCTTAAGGCCTTAATCAAGGCAATTCTCATGGGTTCCAAGGGAACTTCCAACAACAAAAAGGGTCTCAAGGTACTCAACAAGAAAGCAAGCAAAGGAGCCGGTCTCCAATTCATGATTATGACATTCCGCTAGCCATCACCAATACTCCTCATAACCAACAATCTCCCCATCGGGATTTCGACATGCAAAAATCAATGTTGGATATGCAAAGGAATAATCAAGAAATACAAAGAAGTCAAATGAAGATGCTAAGAAACCAACAAGAATTATTTGCTCAACTTCAAAGGGAGAACATGGCCAGAGATACACATGGGAAGATGCTCGAAACCGAAGTACCTCAAGTTGCTTCGGGTAGTTCTTCTAGGCAAAAGGGTCAATTGCCCCCTCAAGGCGTACCATCGAAATTTGAGACCGTGAATGCTATCACTTTGAGGAGCGGTGCATCCTATGATTCACCCTTATTCCCTATTGAGCAAGAAGCCATGAAAGACGTTGAATCTCCGTGCCAAAGCAATGAAGGTTGGGGTAATCTCATGGAGGAGCAAGTCTTGTGGGAGGTTGAGAAACCCCATGAAGACAAGCTTCCCCTACCCCAAGAGAAAGACAAAGGAAAGAAGAAGGTGTCAATTGAAATGTCCCAACCTAATGAGCAAGACAAGATACACATCAAGTTGCCATTCCCAACAAGGCAAATGAAGACCAAGGTGGATGTTCAATATGACAAGTTCCTTGATATAGTGAAGAATTTGGATGTGAGCATCCCTTTCACTGAGCTAATTACCCAAGTCCCGACCTATGGAAAGTTCATGAGAGAAATCTTGTCTAGGAAGAGATCCGTTGACAAGGAAGAGACCATAGCGTTCACAAGAGAGGTGAGCGAGCTCATTCAAGGCTCTACACTTCCTAAGTTGAAGGATCCGGGTAGTTTCTCAATCCCGTGCACCATAGGGAACTTGAAGATCGAAAGGGCGTTATGCGACTTGGGGGCGAGTGTGAGCATTCTCCCTTATTCTATTTGTGAGCGACTTGGGATGAAAAAGCTCAAATGTACCTCTATTACACTCCAAATGGCCGATCATTCGTTTCACCGACCATTAGGGATGTTAGAGGATGTGCCACTAAGAATAGGAAATTTTTTCATTCCGGTCGGCTTCATTGTGCTTGATATGCCGGAGGATTCTATCACTCCCATTATCCTTGGGCGCCCATTTCTACATACCGCCGGTACGATGATTGATATAAAGAATGGTAGGATCACGTTTGAGCTAGGCGACGAGAAGCTCGTGTTTGACCTCCAAGGAAACACCTCGCCTACAAATGAAGAGTCGTGTAATATGATCCACGCCATGAAAGACATCGATCTTGGGGATGAGTCGGATGAAAGTTTGAAAGACAACTTGGGTGGAATTGATGATGATGATTCCGAGCTTGGGGCGAATGAATGCCCATGCCATGAGAATGAAGACAAGTCGGTTAGCAAGAAGAAGGGTGAGCCTCCCTTGGGGCCTTGTGAAGATGAATGGCCGTTTGGGTATATACTGAAGGATCGAAGGTACAAGTTCAAGCCGTTGAACTTAGCAGATCGGGATGCTCCGGGAACTTCGAGGCAAGGTTGTGAAGAACCTTGGAGTGTGGATTGGTATTCCACAAGCTTGATTGAAGACTTCTACCGAGCCTTTGATTTGTTACTCCGTGCTCTCGATGGTGATGGAGTTATCTATGATGTTGTTGAAAAATTAATGAAGAACCTACCACCCTTGGTTTGACGGAGTTCCAAAAGAACCGTCTCTTTGTATATATCTCTTTCTTATTCTTTTGTGTGTTTGTGGAAATCTTGTAATTTGGTATTTTGATGAGCGATGTGAGGGAGAGATTTTGATGGTGTTTATTGAGTTCATTTGATAGGTTATAGTGAAGATGAAGTATTGAGAGAGTAGTTGATGATAGAAGCTTGGAGCATGGGCTAGGAAGTCGGTTTTTGAACTTTTCATAAGCTTTTTGGGGCGGGATTCCAGATCCCGATGTATTAATTGACTTGTGGGTGGAGCTATCAAGCGGATTGAAGGACTAGAAGAGTCATCCCGACCGGGATGATGTGTGCACGAAATCTGGGCTACTGACTAGCCATCCCGACCGAGAAGAAGAGCTTCCCGACCGGGAAGGCATGGTCCCGACCGGGAAGAGATGCTCCCGGCCGGGATGGTCTCCTGCAGCCTTGTTCGCCTTTGTTCCTTCATTCAAACCCCACCCAACCACTATATACCCCCTCCCAACCTCCCTACTCACCCTTGCCTCTATCATCTTACTCTTACACTTCATTTATACACCTTTATGTTCACTACATACCGAGTTTCACATCAAATCCCACTTCCTTATACCATTGCAAGCCTAGTACTTCAACCATGCGACCATATCGAGAGACAAGAGGAATAACCATGATGAAGACAAGCAATGTGCCATTAATGATCATTGAGACGATGGAGATTATTGAGTTGCTAACCTTTGGTAAGGCGACTCTCACTTCTTTTCCATCTTTTGTTTGCTTAGTCTTCCCTTATCCCCCCTTCTCCTTATCCTTTTTGTGTCATGGTGGCCCTCGGGGCCTTGGTAGTCATTGCTCCCGATTCTCGATGACGTGACTACATCGAGAATCATTTCAAAATCCAAATTTGCAAGTATTTTCACTTCTTCTTTAATTTTATTTCCTTTTGGTAGGATTTAGTCGGATTCGGGCGGAATCGGGGCTAGGTGACTTGATTACACCTAGTCCTCCCCTCCCTTTTCCTTTTATTTCCTTCCTTTTATTTCCTCCCCCATCCATATCTTTTCTCGTCTCGGCCCATGATGACTTGATTATACCCCGGCCGGACACATTCTACCATTTCTTCGTTTTTTTTTTTTTTTTTTCTTTATTTTCGTAGTTTCTTTTCTTTTTCGTGTCTCCGCACACTACCGATCGAGCATGAGGACATTGCTCGGTTTAAGTGTGGGGGAGCGATATCGTAGTCTAGATTAGTTTTATTTTCGTAGTTTCTTCCCGAAAAATCTTAAAAACCCCTAAAAATTTGAAAAATTTCATAAAAATCAAAAAGATTTTCTTTTGTGTCTTTTCCTTTTGTGTCGTTGTGTCGTATTTTTATTGTATTATGTGTTTTGCCTCCCCATTTCCTTATAGGTTCCTTGATCGCCGTAATTTTCGGAAAGCTCAAGACATCTGGTAACGTCATTCTATCTCTTTTCCTCTTTGTCTCTTGCGGAGTTTGGAGGAGATTTGTAATGATGTGTGCTCGGGTGGAGCTTGTTGAAGGTTGTGGTTGTTTTGGTCGCTTATGTGGATGTTTCGGGGTGGTGTTTGTTGTGTTTGTATGTTTATTTTCTTTTCTCTTATTTTGTTTTGTTTTGTTGTGTGTGTCTCATTTTCTTTCAACCTTGTTGTGTTTTGTTTAGTTTGTGTCTTATGTAATAAAAGGTTTTCGAAAACCCGGTTTTGAGGCTAGTGTGCAAGTGTTTACTTTCCCTTTCTAGTAATATGAGTCAAGTCTTGGACTTTAGTCTAGTAGAATGACCCTAAATCAATAGTTTCGTTGGTCCTTTACCTTGAGTCCACCTAGTCTACTAGGGATTTACTACGAGATTTGCATTTTGACCATTATGACTACCCACGGTGTGAAAAGGCCTTGGTTCCCGAGTCCCGTCTCTTAGGTGACCATGTTCGAAATTGTTTGATTAGTCCAAGTTTTCCAACTTTTTGTGGGTTTGAAGGGAAGGGCCCGTCCCGACTTACCCATTTCCCTACCCACAAATAAGTTGCAAATTGTTGGAGTCTTACTTGGTTGCAAGAAATGCCTACAATACAAGATACGTCAAAAAGGCAAGCTAAGTCAAAAGAAAGAAAAAGAGAAAGAAAAAGAAAGAAAGAAAAGAAAGAAAATAATGAAGAAAAAGAAAAGGCACAACAAGTCAAAAACAAAATACTAAAGAAGAAAAAGAAATGGCATAGCAACACAAAAGCGAAAATGAAAAAGAAAAGTGCCAAAAGAAAACCATCTCACAAAAAGATTCTCACCCTCTCAAAAATAAGCCTTTTTCCGATCGTTATCGTGAAGAGCCTACCAAAGGACCGAGTCCCTAGGAAGGATGATAGCGGTAATGATCGGTCTTCCCTCATTTTGCACATTTATCCACCTTTTTACTTGGACTAGTTAGGCATATTTTTGAGCATGGGAAGACCCTCTTGGCTCATCGCTAAAGGGGGCGGGGTCTCACTTACCTACAATGTCGACTAACTCCGTGGTTCATCCTATTTCCATCCCGCCGATCGTCCCGTAGTACGTTCTTAGAAGGTTAGGAGGAACTAGGTAAGTTACCAACGTTTTTATTGCTTTGTTGTCATACTATTAGGGTTTTGTTCATATCGATTTGTGTTATTAGTTTGGGAACGTTGTCACTTGTCTTGAGTCCTTAACCGGTGCTTCTTTCACCGCTTTGTAGAGGGAAGCGGTATTTATTTCTTCTTGGGTGCAACCGATTGCTTGTTTATTTGTATGTTTGTATGTTTGTGTGTTTTTGTGTCCGGTTGCATCCACAGTTTTGTCGCAAGAACTCACTTGCCTTGCGGAGAGCATTTTTCCTCTAAGTGTTCTCGCGTGAGTTGAAAGAGCGTAGGGTGCGCTAATACCCGCTCGGTTAGTAGTCTAGTTTCTTTTAGTTTTTAGTTAGTTTGTGCTTACTCGAGGGCGAGTATGGGTTAAGTGTGGGGGAGTTGATAAGTGTGTTTTGTAGTGCCTATTTGTTGTGTTTGGTCCCGGTTTCTCTTGTGGAATCGCTCTTTGGGAGCGGTTTCTAGGCTACTTATGCTTCTTCTAGTTTGTTTTAGGTTCCTAAGACCAATCATGGAGAATTGGAACGATTCCGACTCGTTTCCGATACATTTGGAGCCAACGAAAAGAAGCGACGATCACTCGGTGGGTTAGACTCGATCCCGAGACCTTGGGACCCATTTCCGAGCCCCTTAGACTCGATCCCGAGCACCGAGAATCGATGATAAGCCCATGAGAAGAAAGTAGGGACCCTTGAGATGATATTTGAGGCCTACAAGACCCATCCCGGTCGAGATGAAGGCCATCTCGGTCGGGATGAAGAAGCAAAGCAAAGACAGCCTACTAATGGCTCATCCCGGCCGAGAAGAAGGTCCTTCCCGGTCAGGACCACCATCCCGGTCGAGATCAACATCCTTTCCGGCCGGGAAGGTGCAGCTACAGCCCCTTGTTCTTCTTTTCTTCTCCTTTGCTCTTGTAACCTTATAAATACCCTCCCTTTGTATTGTTTAAGCACCTTACACTACTCTACACTATTCTAAACCCTAGATAAACTCTCTTCATCCCTAGCTTAGTTTGATATTAATCTTTTGTTAATCTTAGATTAATCTTAGTAATTAGTCTTGTATTAAGGGATTTCTTCAAGATTCAACCAAGATTGACAACCTTGGGAGATTTATTTGGGTTTTTCTTATTAATGCAAGTTCTTATCTTTTCATCTTCTTGTTAGTAGGTATAATCTTCCTATTCTCTTTACTCTTAATCTTTGTTTAATCTTTCAAGTTTTAATCTTTGATTATTGTTCTTGTTCTTGCTAGTTTCATTATGAAGGTTATGTTGTTTGTATTGATTTCTCTTGTTATGGTTAAGATTAGTTTGAACATGTGTGAGTAGAATTATTGTGGGGTTAGTAGGGGGATTAAGTGTTCATTATGGATGATTAGGGTTTGATTGTGGGTAAAGGTGGATTCTTTGTTACTAGTCACATGTTAAGAACACCATGTGTTTGTTGAATTGCTTGTTTGAGTTGTAGTGGCCATGCTTCTCATGCTTGTTTTCATCTTCTCATTGTGTGATTGATTTGTGGTTGAATCCTTGTGTATTGGGTAATATCTTGCATGAGTATTCGGGTTTTGTCTTTGACACGAGAGTGCGGACATTGGCTTTGACGCGAGAGCGCGGACCAACCTTAGTAACTAGGTAAAATCTACACCCTTGATCTCCCAACTATCCTACTACACTTATGAACCCGACCTAACCCTACTCCTTCCCATATTTGATTTCTCCATCTCTTTAGTCAATCATGTTCTCTAGTTTGATAGTTTCATTAATCTTTAGTTGTTTCATTTAGTTCTTGTTATACCTAGTTCATTGTTAGTCTAGTTCACCCCTTTCCATCATTATAGTTAGCCAATTCTCTTCTCTTTGTGTTGTTTTGGTAATCTAGCCTTGTTTTTGAGTAGACCATAGTCTAGACACCTCATAACCGTCCCCGTGGACTCGACCCGACACTACTAGAATTAGTGATAATTCCAACGGGAAAATTCCTACAGATCTTGAATGGCGTAGGAAAGTAATAGTTCCTACGGATGTTTCCTACGGAATCTGGATCCGTCGCTCCTTTAAAGCACCCCTACGGAATTCCTATGGATTTGTGGTAGGAAACTCTGTTGGCTACGAATTTTCTCGTAGGAAAGTTTGTAGGTAAATTTTTTTTTCGCTAACTATTTAACTAATGTCACATAAATTAAAAATCTTTTCATTCCTCAAATACTACTATTTTTTTATACACTCAACATCGTTTTTTACCCAAAATATACTTGTCTCGTATTTTACCCAGTCCAAAATGAAATCCTACTATAAAATTGTTTTGTCTTGGTATATATTTGAGTGACTGAATTTTTTTCAATATATCTCGTGACTTTGTCTCTCTTATTACATGATATGGAGTGTTAGAGTCTAGTCATTTTTTATTTATTATTGGTACTATGTGATACCCCCTCTGGTCATATCCAAAGAGTACGTTTTGATTTTGCGCAAGGATTAAGAAAGTAATAAAGTAATACTAAAAGTACAATAATTAGGGACAAATTATTACGGAATATTTAATTTCCCAAAATGTCCTTTCACAATGATATTTGGTGTAAATAGGTTAGTAGAATAAGGGTAGTTTGGTCAAAAAAAATTCTAAAAAAGAAATGGGTCAATTGGATTTGAACGTCCCAAGAAGAAATACATACCCTTTGGATATGAACGGAGGGAGTACTCTGTAAGTTTTACTCCGTACTTTTTGATTTTTTTTACTCGTACTACTTGATTCACGGTATGTTTTACTTCGCACGTTTTAACTTTGTTATTCCTTATCAGTGTTTACAATGTTCCTAATTACCCAACAGTGTATTCAAATGTTGTTATAACTTTTTAAGGTTTTGTTAATATTCATTAATTTCGCGACAATTTATGTTAATTTTATTAGTTAAATATATTTGTTTTTCCTTTGTCATTATAGTGATTTATCATTATATCTTTTATAGTTTTTTTTTTAATTTTTGTTAATTTTTCTGGTATGTATTTTATTTTTATTAGTTATATATATATATATATATATATATATATATATATATATATATATCTTGTTTTTTTTTCCTTTCTTTGCATCTCCAACCATTTACAATTATCAAGTAGTCAAGTAAGTTATTATAGTCATATCATGAGAAACAATACGAGTTTTTGTGCATGAGAAATGACATTATAATAAGAATATTGAATTAGTTTTTTTTAAGTGAGAATATAGAATTAGTTAATTGCAAAAAACGACCCCAAAACATTAAAAATAAATAAAATGAGTTATCTCATACTTATTATTGTCCTAGTAAAGTGCACAAATTTTTATTTGTGACAGAGATATACATCATATTGTTATAACATTTAAAATATTTACGCATTTCATATTTTATAAAAAAAACTCTTCACTCCTTTATTTTCCCCTTTTTAGAAACCCTACGAATCAACTCCATCGTTCACTCCTTGCTCTGTCATCGTCGATTAAACTCCACCCTCCCTACTGATGTCTCCGACCCTGTCGTCCACTCGTCCACCGACAATGGTGGTGGTGGGTTAGGAATTAGATCCGTCCGTAGAGGATGCGTCAGTGATTCCTATTTTATCGTCACTTTCAACGTCGCCTCGCTTTTTGTCGGTGCCACTACCATCTCCTTCTTCGCCACCCTCAGCTCCTCAGGCATCCACAAGGTTAATTTATTTGTTTTATTTTATAGTTCGGGACTTTTTTATTATGGTATATGATTTCGATTTTGATTGTGATTTTGCTTTGTTTGTAGTATAAATGTGAATTTAGTTTCATTTTCTTCATCAAATATGTGACTGTTGTCTATTGATTTTACAATTTACATACTAGATTGATTTCATAGTTACCTATTTCATGGTGTCAAGCAATGAAGGATGACATGACAGAGTTGGGCGTCGAACTTTCTGTGTGTTGGTCAACTATGGCATCGATTATTAGCTTGCATTATCATTGACTCGAGATTGGTTAGAATGATCGAGTTCCGAATCTTATAAGCTTAACCGTTTATGGAAACATGTCACTAACCAAAATGCGCTCAACCAATAGCCCGACATTTGTAGGGAGATGTTTTGTTATTTTGTTATTAGGCTAATATCCTCACTGACGCTGCTAAGTACTGTTACGGATAATCTATTTTTGAACTCTCTCTCCTTAGCTTCATATGTATTGCAATCTCCCAAATTTTTTCTTTTTTTCAATTTTATTTTGAGCTCTACGTATCAACTCTTCTCTATGATTGACTTTAGGTTTGATTGTTGTGAATTCCAGAATGCTAATTACTTAGATTCCAGAATGCTTAATCAGTTTATACTGATATGGAAGGCGAAGAGCAGTCCGAAATTCATGTGATAAGATCATCTCCGTTGCTGCGGGCAAAGCTCATACCCTCGCTCTAGCCGGTACGTAATCTTATGTCTCTCTATCATTCACTCTTTCTCCATAATTTTATCACAAAAAAGTGCACGACCTTCATTTACTTGTGGAGTATAATAGAAGTATATCCTGAATGAATAATTTAGGTATGTATGAGTTGCTTAATACGTTATTCACTCCCTACTACTGAGTATGAAATTAGGAGATGGTATTTTGTCTGTCTATGTTTCTGATCATCCTTACTACTCCCTGTATACTACTATTCCTTTTCATGCTTAGCTTGCTTAATATGTGGGTCATCATTTAACTAACTAACTAAAACTCTGTAGTATATATGTGGATGAAATTTGGTTTATTGGAGTGGCTAATAATGGAAGAAATAATACTCCCATGTGCAAGAGATGGGAAGGTGTATTCTTTGGGGAGGGGAACTTTTGGGAGACTAGGAAACGCCTCTGAGCATGATGAGACAATTCCCCGGCCTATTATACGGAGACAGCTATAGCAATGAGTTCGATTTCTCTTCTGGATTTCGGAGCTGTTTATTTTAGCCTAGGTTCTAACAGCTATGGTTCAAACTGTAGATAAAGCAATTCCTCAAGGACTTGAAGGCGAATGTTAACAGGTACGGTTTAAGGCTTCAAGCATCTATACCATTTAGCCCTTTCGTTTTTTGTCTCAGAAATGAACAGATGCATTTTATTTGTTGTCATTAGTGGGAATAAACAATCAGCTCTTTTTGTACTAGCTAGATTGCTCTCACCCTTATACTGCTATAGTTAATCAAGTAATAGAGTAGTCTTTGTTTTATTTTTGCCGATTACTTATACTTTGGAGAGAATATATGTCTCGTCATTGAAACAGGTTATTACTGCACAAAAGATATGACACACGTCCCCTATGGGATGCATTGAACAGCAAACAAGAGAGCTTGGATAAATTGAAGGTTAGACAATAAACTTATTCCCTTATTGTGTTTTCTTGTAATATAATACTGCATCAGAAACAAGGTAGGAGGACAGTTGTTTGCCAACTTGTGTCTTAGTAGCACATGGAGATTGATTTTGAATTACGAAACCATCTCGAAGTTAATCTTTCGACTGATAAACAATGAACTTTTACACAATAGTCATCTTAATCTTAGAGGTCGAGCTATATATTAGTATCACAATAGCACCGAGTAACTTCACAAGTATGATTCTATTGTGCAGATTGCTAAATAAATGCCTCGATTATGTTTTCTTCCAGGACATATATGTGACAAAGATTCAATTATTCTTACTTTTTAACATGAACTAACATAAGGTCTCATCCTCAAGGGAGTCAAGGGCCCAAGGCCCTATCTTTAGAATCAATTATGTGAGAATTTGAATGGTAATTTGTGAATCCATGTCGTCCATTAAAACGAAGATCAGACTATATAATAACATGATGTTAATTGCTTCTTACTAATAGGGCTGAATTTCGATCAATGTTCATGCTTCTATACTCGACCAACATTTGTTTCATACGCGGCCTCCTTGCATCAGGCGAGAAAGAAGGATACAAGCTCCGAAGGAATATTCATTTGTAATAACATATTTAATATTCGTTTAATTTGATTTGTTTTGTAACTAATGCTTATATTTTTAATGAAGTACATTAATAATCTGTATTTGTAAAACCAGTGCCTATTTGTACTATTTTTCTACTATTGAAAATCAACAATTTATCCCAGGGAATCTGAAATTTTCTTAAGCAAATCTACGATTTTGAATAATTAATAATTAAATTTTAATTCCGACAGAAAAAGTATTCTCCTACGAAATTTTCATAGGAAACTTGGACCCTACCAATGATGTTCCGTAGGACCATTATATTGGTCAACACATCGGTGTGACGAACCATTCCGACGGAACATTTCGTAGGAAAGTAAATTCCTACAAAATCTATCGTAGGAAGCAATTTACTTCCGACGAAATATACCGACGGATTGGTTCCTACGGATTTGCCGTAGGAAAGTCTTTATTCCAACGAAAATGGCCATGATTCCCACGGATTGCGTCCGTAGGAATGTCACTTTTTTCTTGTAGTGCGACTTACCCTAGCTACGTGTTAGGTTTTGTTGGTTTTATTTGTTGGTAGGGATTCACGGCAAATCCCTCCCATCAACTGGCTAGAAGAAGGAGCTGGAGTCGTCGACTAACAAGGCTCAGGTTCAGCTATCAGCAAGCAGCATTCCCCAGTTCAGATTAAGCTTCCGTTCCCGGGTCGGTTACGCAACACTAAGACGAAACAACAATTTGGGAGGTTTATGGAGGTAGTGAAGAATCTTCAAGTCATGGTTCCGTTCACCGAGCTAATCACTTAGGTACCTTCTTATGCTAAATTTATGAAAGATATTTTGAGTTGTAAGAAAAATATTAGTGAAACCAAGACCATAGCTTTTACTATGGAGTGTAACGCACTCCTATAAAAAAAATCTCCTCCTAAACTAAAAGACCCAGGTAGCTTTTCTATTCCCTACACCATAAGCACCGTGACCATCGATAAAACATTATGCGACTTAGGTGCCAGTGTCATGCCTTATTCAATTTGCGAGAAACTGAATATGGGCGACCTCAAAGTCACTAACGTGACTCTTCAGATGGTTGATCGATCGGTCAAACAACCCTTAGGGATACTAGAGGATGTGCCAGTTAGGATAGCTAAATTATTTATACCTGTTGATTTTATTGTGCTTGATATGGCTGAAGACGTCCTAATTCCGTTTATATATCTTAGGCTGACCGTTCCTACATACTGCAGGGGCGGTAATAGATGTCAAACAAGGTCGTTTGACATTAGAGGTAGGGGATGACAGGGTCACATTTTACCTTGCCCAGACCATTGCTAAGCCTATGATAGAGAACACGTGCTATGCTATAGACATAATCGAAGAGCCAGTGTCAGATTTTTTATCGGGTCCCCCGCTGAGGGACCAGTTTGAGGCTTTAACGTGTTTAGAAGCATGTGCAGAGGAAGCAGGAACGAACGAGGCTATAGTTGATGTGTTAGTAGCAGCATTAGAAGAGCGTGAACTGACTGAGACGGAAAGTGAGAAGGTCAACAATTTGGTAATTTAAATACCTCATATGCTGTCGAAGTAGCGAAACCTGAACTTAAACCTCCCTCTCCTAATCTCAAGTATGGTTTTTTAGATGATACATAAAGGTATCCAGTGATAGTTAGTTCTACTCTTACCGACGACCAAATATCTGCTTTATTGGTCGTGTTGAAAAAGATCCAGAAAGCTTTAGGTTACACCCTTGATGACCTGAAAGGTCTTAGTCCGGATTTCTGTATGCACCGGATTAACCTTGAGGAAGGTCATAGACCATGAATTCAGGGTCAACGTAGGTTGAACTCGAACATGCAAGAAGTAGTTAAGAAGGAGGTCATGAAACTCCTAGACGCCGACATAATCTATCTTATTTCCGAATCTAAATGGGTTAGTCTAGTATAGGTGGTCCCTAATAAAGGAAGGACAACGGTCGTAAAAAATGAAAAAAACTGAACTAATACCCAATAGAATTGTCACAGGCTAGCGCATGTGCATCGATTACAGGAAGCTGAATACATCTATTAGTAAAGACCATTTCCCCCTCCCATTCATCGAACAAATGCTATACATCTAGCATCCCGTAAATTTTTATGTTTTCTAGATGGGTATTCCAGATTCTATCAGATACCCATTCATCCTGACGATCAGGAAATGACCACCTTTACATGTCCGTATGGCACTTTCGCATATCGCAGGATGCCATTCGGATTATGTAATGCCCACGCTACATTTCAGAGATGTATGACGGGCATATTTTCAGAGTACATAGAGCCAATCATGGAAGTCTTCATGGACGACTTTAGTGTTTTCGGGTCTGATTATTCTGATTACCTCACTAACTTGGATACGATTTTGCAAAGATGTATAGAGATCAATCTGATATTGAATTGGGAAACGTGCCATTTCATGGTCACTCAGGGAGTTGTTCTCGGTCACATCATATCTGATAAAGGCATTGAGGTTGACAAGGCGAAAGTGCAAGTGATCAAGGAATTACCACCCTCTCAAATGTCTAGAGGATTAGAAGTTTCCTTGGTCACGCCGGATTTTATCGCCGATTTATCAAGGATTTTTCTAAAATTGCGAAACCACATACCCACCTTCTCCTTAAAGATGCACCTTTTCAGTTTACTGATGACTGTCTTGATGCATTTAACAGGTTGAAGACAGCGCTGATCACAACACCGATCATACATGCCCCAGACTAGGACCTCCCGTTAGAGATTATATGCGATGCCAGTGTTTATTCTATTGGTGCAGTATTAGGGCAAAGAAAGGATAAGAAGCTGAGTGCCATCTACTATGCTAGTAGAACGGTCGATGAGGCCCAGATGAAGTATGCCACGACCGAGAAGGAGCTTCTAGCGGTGGTTTTTGTGTTAGAAAAATTCAGAACCTATTTGCTCGGGTCCAAAGTCATTACCTTCACCGATCATGCCACACTGAAATATCTGTTAGCCAAGAGTGACGTAGCCAAACCCTGGCTCCTCCGATGGATACTTCTACTTCAGGAGTTCGATTTAGATATACGGGACAAGAAAGGAGCTGAGAATGTAGTAGCCGATCACCTATCTCGACTACATATCATAGACGAAGGGAACACTCTCCCTATCGATGACTCCTTTCCTAACGATTCCCTCATGGCGATCTCTACAGAGAATCCTTGGTTCGCTGATTACGCCAATTATTTAGTTGGAAATATTATACCACCAGACTTCTCGTATCAGCAGAGGAAGAAATTCCTCCATGATGTCCGCCAATATTTTTTGGATGACCCGTATTTATTCAAGGAGTATGCTGACGGGCTATTTCGAAGATGTGTACCTCAGTGGGAGGTTTACAGCACTATCATTCTTCAGCTTACGGAGGCCATCATGGCCTATCTAGAACTACTGCTAAGGTTCTGCAATCCGGGTTTTTCTCGCCCACATTATTTAAAGACGCTCATGCTTTAATTCTAGCATGTGATGCCTGCCAGAGAACCAGAAATATCTCTAGAAGGCACGAGATGCCTCAAACCGGAATTCTAGAAGTCGAGTTGTTCGATGTTTAGGGAATCGACTATCAAGGTCCTTTTCCCTCCTTCAAGGGAAACCGATATATTTTTGTTGCTATGGACTTGTAGACACCCGAATTTGGACCTGGTGGCTGCATAAGTGCCCAACAAACACCCGATGAGGACAGGACTGCAACGCGACACGGGTTCGCGGTGTTTTAAATAGTTTTCCTATAGAACGGATCAATTAAATTACTCGGGTAAATTAAACTAACATGATGGCAGCCTTAGTCGTGTCGTTACGATCGCATAGACACTAATTATAATCAATTTGACACCGGGACCCTGAGTCGTCCCGAAACTCGAACCAAGTCAACACCGCGCCAAGCGAGCCTCGGGATGAACACCCGAGGCCCACTAAACCCACGGCGCTAGGTCAGGCCGCAGAAGTCTTAACACCCAAGCTAAGTATCACGCTCCTCCCTCTCGGTTTTGGAAAGTATCAAAATCATATCTTCAAAACTCCAACCACACCACCGGACGTGATAAGTCAATATTTATGCATATTTTTACCCCTTTAATATTATATTTTTTAATGTCGTCTTTGTATTATTTGAGCTAAACGTTATAACTTTAGTAACTTTTGATATACTATCGGCATTATATTATTTTTGGTGCTAAATTGGGTATTTAATATATATTTTAATTATTTAATATGGATACATGGAAAAGATTACTAAAATCGTATGTATGTTTACAGGTCTAATTCCATCATCTAATGGGTCGAAATCAAACGTGAAACCATCAGCCCATTATGAAAAAATAAGGAAAGAAAATCTGTTGTAAAAAGGAAAGAAGCCAAGATCAATTAATTAAGGAAAGAAGTAAATTCACTAACACCAAATAACCACTATAAAAGAAGGCATTAGGACTTTAATGAGGAGAAGAAAAGAGAACAAGGAGAGAACAAGGAGCAAAAGAAACACACACATAGGAATAGGGCGAAAGCCTTGGCCTTCATGGCCAAGGTCGGTACAAATTCAACCGGATTTTAATGCGGGACGCGATCAATTCAACTCCTAATTTATTTAACGGTTGTATCTATCTATCTATCTTATTTATTTTATTTATCTTTTAATTAGTTATTTAGTTTAATCTTTCAGTTATTCGAACATGTAATGTATTGATTATTGTCAATGAGTTATGAGATTATGTTATTATTATTTTAATGTTTAATTAGTACTTTAATATTCGTGTGAAATTCACGATTTGACTGTTGTTTTCATGTTTATTAATTTAGCCTGATCACCTAGATTATTTACATGAGTCGATTGTGAAATTAATAGTGTTTTAAATTAGATTGCAGCGTTCTGGTCTAATTTAAGTGCTAGAATTTTGTATGATAATTGAGTTATACTTAATTGCAGCGCTCTGGTTTTATATAATTCAATTGATGGGTATTCTTAATGCGACTAAATTTGTTAAGTTAATTTGTGCGTTCATGGTTAATTTGATAGATTTGGTTAGGATTAAACTTGTGTGCGTTCACGGGGTTTAATGAGTCAAAACGATAAAGCTGGCAATCTGCGTGCGTTCATGGGATTAACTAGTTACCGATCTATTTGAGTCTAATTAATTGAATCGATGATTAACCCGACTATATCATATGTTGCATGTCTCGAATATTGTTATGATTAATTTTTATTTTTTATTTTTATGTTTTTTTTTACTTTATTATTATTATTTTTCACCCAACAAAAACCCCCCTTTTCTATATATATATATATCTATACTATTAAATAATAAATTCCTGAGATAATAACGTCAGTCTCTGTGGGATCGACCTCTACTTGCCCTATCTACCGTAGAGTTAGTAGTGTTTATAAATTTAATTTTGACTGCGGAAACGACACGCATCAGGACGTGCTTGGGTCTCCCCACGCCCGGACCCAGGTGCCTGAGTCTTAGTTCGCCCCAGCTCGGGCGCCTATATGGGCGACGAGGGCCGAAAACACCTATAAATACCCCCCTTCACGCCCTCATTTCGACACAACTCAACTCTCATCTTCCCCCTCTAAAACTCTGGCTAAGGGCTCGCACTCCGACACCCGAGGCAAACGATCCACTCGATCGTAGTTCCGATAATAAAAAGAGACATCGACGCTACTCCTCACCTTCGAGCACTCCACTCGATACCGAGGTGCCTGTGATCGACTAGCTCAAAACTAGTACCCAGGTTCTGACGGATTAGCCGCAGAACTAGTCCTTAGCAACGAAACTCTGCCGGAGTAGCCGCGGGAAGGTCAAACGGTAACGGAGCTCTGCCGGAGTCACTGGTCAAGCTAGGATGATCCGCCTGTTGATCGAGTCGTCACTAGGTTGCCATCTAAACAAAACTTTCCATACTTGCATTTCCTATTATTATGCACCACGACTACACTAGACGTGGGCACTAGGCCCACACACATCTACTAAAATACGTAACGTCCCAACTTCAACCGCAAACACTAAAACACATGATGGTAGGGATTCGTCACGTCCCTAGCCAACAATAAAACACTGACTAACCTAGTGGGTAGCTAGGGCAAGTCGGGATCGTATCCACGAGGACGGTATATCAAGGTTTAGACTAGGTCTACCTACAACGAGACTAGATTACCGAACAAACACAAAGAAGTGATGAATGGAAAACTATGAAGGAGGAGGAGTAAGAACTAAACTAACACTAGAGACTAACTAAACGATAAAACTAACGGAAATGATGGCTAACTAGGAGGATTAACACAAATATGGAAAGAAGTGGGGTAGGTCGGGTTCATAGGAGTAGAAGGATAATTGGGGTGATCAAGGGTATAGGTGTCTCCTAATCGCTAGAGTCGGTCCGGGCTCTCGCAACTTAGACCGATGCCAAGGTGGGTCCGGGCTCTCGCAACTTAGACCCTAGTCGGCACTCTCGTGACAATAACTATTCTCAACATTTCCGCATCATAGACAAACAATGAGAAGATGAATACAAGTATGGGAAGCATGGCCACTACAACTCACACAAGCATATCAACAAACACATAGAGTGCCTACAATGTGACTAACAACAAAGATGAAACCTTTTCCCCTTAATCAACCCTAATCATCCATAATCTACCCCTAATCCCCCTACTAACCCCACAAGATTACTACTCACTCATCATTAAGAGAAAACCAACAATCATAAGAGAAATCATTGTCACAAAACAAGCATCCATTATCATTAACAAGAACAATAGCAATAACAATAACAATAAGAAAGAAACTTGAATAAATAACAAAGACTAAGGATGAAAAGATTATACCAACAATAGGATGAATAAAAGATGAAAACTTGTATTAATGAGAAACCCAAATACAATCCCAAGGTTGTCAATCTTGGAACAATCTTCAAGAATCCCTTAATCCAAGACTAATTACAATAATTAACTAAGGATTAAAGAAAGGATTAAACTAATGAGAGTAGCAATAATCTAGGGTTTTGAATGATAATGGAGGCTTAAACTAATCTAGGGTAAGATAAGATGTCTTAAAATTACAGGAAGGGAGTATATATATGGGTACAAGAATGAAGGAGAAGAAAAGAAGAAGCCCGTGCTGCCTCTGTAGCTTCCCGACCGGGACGGATCATCCCGATCGGGACGGCCTAGTCATCCCGACCGGGACGGGATGGTCCCGACCGGGATGGGCTCACAGCAGCCATCTTAATGTAGCACCCCATCCCGAACGGGATGAGGCCATCCCGAACGGGATGGGTCTTATATGCCTTCCTTAAACACTCTTTGGTCCTTCCTTGCCTCTCATGGGCTTCCCACCGATTCTCGGGACTCGGGATCGGGTCTCGGAGCCTCGGGATTGGGTCCCAAGGTCTCGGGGTCGATTCCAAGGCCTCGAGTCATCGTTCCTTTATCTCGTTGGCTCCAAAATGTGTATGTATTGAGTCGGAATCGCTCCAACTCTTCCAAATCAGTCTCGGGAACCTGAAACGAACTAAAGGAAGCATAAGAAGCCCATGAATCGCTCCAAAGGAGCGATTCCACAAGGAAGAAGGGACCAAAACACAACAAATAGGCACTACAAACTACACATATCAACTCCCCCACACTTAACCCTTACTCGCCCTCGAGTAAGCACACACTAACCACTAAACTAGCCGAATGGGTATTAGCGCACCCTACGCCCCTTCAACTCACGCGAGTGCACTTAGAGGACAAGAGCACTCCGCAAGGCAAGTAGGGTCTTGCGACAAAACCGTGGATGCAACCGGACACAAAACACATAAACAAACAAACACATAATCGGTTGCACCCAAAACAAAAGAAATACCGCTTCCCTCTAAAAGCGGTGAATGAAACACCGGTTTAGGACTCGAGGTAAGTGACAACGTTCCCAAGCTAGCAATACAAACCGAGGTGAACTAAACCCTAATAGTATGACGATAAAGCAATAAAAACGTTGGTGACTTACCTAGGTCCCCCTAACTTTCTAAAAACGTACTACGGGACGATCGGCGGAGTGGAAAAGTGTGGAACAACGGTGTTAGTCGACACTGTAGGTAAGTGAGACCCCGCCCCCTTTAGTGTGAGCCAAGAGGGTCGTCTCGTGTCCAAGACCGCCTAACTAGTCCAAGTAAAAAGGTGAAAAACATGCAAAATGAGGGAAGACCGACTAATGCCGCTATCATCCTTCCTCGGGACTCGGTCCTTTGGTAGGCTCTTCACGGCAAAAGTCGGAAAAAGGCTTATTTTTGTGGGGATTTCTTTTTGTGAGACGGGTTTTATTTTGGCATTTTCTTTCTTCTTTTGCATTTTCGCTTTGTTTTGCCATGCCAATCTTTTTCTTCTTTTCTATTTTCTTTTTGGCTATTGTGCCTTTTCTTTTTCTTCATTCTTTTCTTTCTTTCATATTTTTCATTCTTTTCTTTTTCTTTGCCCTTTTTGGCAAGATTTGGCTTTGTTGGTATTTTCATTGTATAACAAGAAAGAGAAAATCAACAATTTGCAGGTTATTGTGTGGATATGTGTGAGATGTAGGTAAATAGGTAAGTCGGGGGTCGCGATCCCTCTTCCAACCCACAAAAAGTGGATAACTTGGACTAATCAAACAATCCTAAACACGGTCACCTAGGGGACGAGACTCGGTAACCAAGGCCTTTTCACACCGTGGGTGGTCATAATGGTCAAAAGTGCAAATCCCGTAGTAAATTCCTAGTAAGCTAGGTGGACTCAAGGTAAAGGACCAACGAATTCATTGATTTAGGGTCATTCTACTAGGCTAAAGTCCAAGACTCGATTTACACTACTAAAAAGGGAAAGTACACACTCACACACTAGCTTCTAAATCGGGTTTTCGAAAATGGTTTATACACACAAGACACACAAAACACAACACAAAACGAAGACATGACGAAAACGAACGAAAGAAAAAGAAACAAAAGCAACAAAACAAGAACAAAACAAAACGAACACATACAAAACAAACACCACCCCGAACTTCCAAATGAGCAACCAATCATCCACAAGCTTTACAAAGCTCCACCCGAGCACACCACAACACATATCTCCTCCAAACTCCACAAGAAACAAAGAGGAAAAAGGGTTGAAAAGATGTTACCGGGTGTCTTGAAAGCTCTCCAAAGCTAGCGGTGATTAAGCGACCTATAAGGAAAAAGGGAGGCAAAACACGCACACAAACAAATATACGACACAAAGACACAAAATGAAAACACAAAAGAGAAAATCTTTTTGATTTTTGTGATTTTTTTTCAAATTTTTAGGATTTTTAAAGGTTTTTTAGAAAAAAGGGAAAATAAAACTAACTACGATAGAATATCGCTCCCCCACACTTAAATCGAGCAATGTCCTCATATGCTCAATCGTAGTGTGCGGAGAGACAAAAGAAAAAGAAAAGAGACTACGAAAATAAAGCTAAAAATCAAAAATAAAGATGACGAAAAGGTAGAAGGTGTCCGACCGGGGTGTAATCAAGTCACCATGGGCCGAGACGAGAAAAAGATATGGAAGGGGGAAGAAAATAAAATAAGGAAATAAAAGGAAATGGGAGGGGAGGGCTAGGTGTAATCAAGTCACCTAGCCCGGACTCCGCCTAAATCCAACTAAATCCTCAAAAAGAAAGAGTGAAAAACTTGTAAAATTTTGATTTTTCGATTGACTCTCGACGTAATCACATCGTCGGGAGTCGGGAGCAACCACTACCGAGGCCTCGAAGGCCGCCATGACATCAAGACACATAAGTGTACAGGGGGAAGGGAATAAACAAAGGAAAACAAGCAACAACAAAAACGGAAAAGAAAGGATAGTTGCCATACCATAGGTTAGCTACTCACTCTCTCCGTCGTCTCATAGATCAATAAAGGCACGTGCTTGTCTTCATTATTGCTTTTCCGCTTCATTTTCGATAACAACGCATGGTAGAAGTGGTAAAGGTGTGAGGGGGGTGGGATTTGATGTGGATCTCGGTGTAAAGTGAGGTGTATGGGTCATATGACAGGAAGAAGGAGGAGTAGGGGGGTTGGGAGGGGGCATAAAACGGTTGGGTGGACTTGATTTGCGAAGAAGAATCACAAAGGCGGAGCAGAGGACCTTCCCGGTCGGGAAGATTGATCCCGATCGGGTTACCTCACCCGTCCCAGTCGGGACGCCCTCATCCCGGTCGGGAAGGACTCACAGGAAGCTCGAAATATGGTGCACCCTTCCCGGTCGGGAAGCCTTACCCTTCCCGGTCGGGACGCCTCATCCCGATCGGGATGGGCCTTCTTCAACTTCCACAATCCCAAAAGCTCGCTCGAAGCTTCAAAAACCCGATCCTCGTGCTTACAACCCAAGGTATATCATATCCACTCTTCTCTAGGAGCATTCTCATTTCACCTATCAAGCAATACTCAAACACACATCAAACTCTCTCCCTCTCAACGCTCATCAATCAATCGAAATAACAAGAATTCACAAAAATCCAACTAACTACAAGAAAGAGATATATACAATGAGACGGTTCTTGTGGAACTCCGTCAAACCAAGGTGGTGCTTTCTTCAATCTTTTTCAACAACCAAAACTAGTTCCATCTCCATCAAGGGCACGTAAGAACAAGTCGAAGGCCCTAGAGAAGTCTTCAATCAAGCATGTCATATAACCGACCATATCTCAAGGCTCCTCATGGCCTTGCCTTGACGTTCCCGGGGCATCCCGCTCTTCCAAGTTCAACGACTTGAACTTGTACTTTTGGTCCTTGGGGACATACCCAAACGTCTACCGGTCCTCATGCGGCCCCAAGGGAGGCTCATCTTCTTCCTTGTCATTGCACTTCAACTTGTCGTCAAGCCCATGACATGGGCACTCATCCTCCTCACTCTCGGAGTCATAATCATCAAGTACATAAGAGTACTTCTTCAAGCTTTGTTCCGGTTCACCCCCTAGATCGATGTCTTTCTCGGCTTGGATCATATTGCATGATTCATCCTTAGTAAGCGTAGTGTTGCCTTGGAGGTCGAACACTATCTTTTCCTCGCCTAACTCGAATGTGATCCTACCATTCTTCACATCGATCATGGCACCCGCGGTGTGTAGAAATGGGCGCCCAAGAATAATGGGAGTGTTGGCATCCTCCGGCATGTCAAGCACAATGAAGTCGACCGGAATGAAGTATTTCCCCACTCGTACCGGTACGTCCTCTAACATTCCTAATGGTCGATTGAATGATTTATCGGCCATTTGGAGGGTGAGGGATGTACATTTCAACTCCTTCATTCCGAGTCGGCAACAAACAGAATAGGGAATGATGCTCACACTCGCGTCCAAGTCACATAACGCATTCTTGATCAAGAAGTTGCCTATGGTGCAAGGGATCGAAAAACTACCCGGATCTTTCAACTTCGGAAGCGTGGAACCTTGTATGAGCTCGCTCACCACCCTAGTGAACGCTACGGTCTCTTCCTTGTCGACGGATCTCTTCCTAGCTAGGATTTCTTTCATAAATCTTCCATATGCCGGGATTTGGGTAAGTAGTTCGGTGAACGGGACACTCACATCTCTCTTCACAATACTAAGGAACTTGTCGTATTGAGTGTCCTCCTTAGTCTTCATTTGCCTTGATGGGTAAGGCAACTTAATTTGGTACTTGTTTTGATCAATTGGGGTGGACTCCTCAAAGGACACTTTCCTTTTTCCCTTGTCTTTCTCTTGAAGAGGGGGAGGGTTGTCTTTTTGGGGTTTCTCAACTTCCCTTAAGACTTGCTCCTCAATTGGATTGTCCAAGCTTGATTCTTCTTGATATGGAGATGTCATTTCCATTGTCGGTTCTTGCATTGGCTCTTGCTCATTAGGATATGGAGGGGAGTTGTAGGATGTACCTCTCCTTGTGGTGATAGCATTTACATGCTCAAATATCGGTGTTTCACCTTGAGAAGGTAGTTGCCCCTTTTGTCTTGAGAAGCTCCCCGAAGCAAGTTGAGATACTTGAGTTTCAAGCATCTTCATACGAGCATCTCTTACCGCATTTTCCCCTTGAACATAAGCAAAGAGCTCTTGTTGGGTTTTTGACATATCCATTTGACATTTTTGCACATCTTGAGTATTCTTTTGCATATCTTGATTACTCCTTTGAATTTCCATTAAAGTCTTTTGAATGTCAAAATCTCGAGGTGGGGATGATGGATTATGTGGAGTGTCTGTGATGGCGAGAGGAATGCCATAATCATGAGTAGGAGACCGGCTCCTAGGCTTGCTTTGTTGTTGTTGATTTTGAGTTGCTTGTTGACGGTTCCCTTGGAACCCATGAGAATTGCCTTGATTAAGGCCTTGATTGTGGTTTTGTTGTTGTTGGAAGCCTTGGTTTCCTTTGAAACCGCCTTGATTGAAGTTCCCTTGTTGGAACCCTTGATTGTTGTTGTGAAAGGTACCTTGGTTGTTTTGCTTGAAGTTGTTGAAGGGTCTTGGACTACCCATGTAACCTTGGTAACCTTGGTTATTGTCCCTTAAGGGAGGTGGAACATAGGGACGATGTTGTTGTTGATGTTGAAAGGCTTGTTGTTGGGGCACTTGTTGGGAAGCTTGGAATTGATTAGAGTAAGAGGTACCTTGCTTGAACGCTTGAAAGGCGTTCACTTGCTCGATACTTCCACGGCAATACATAGGATCATGTCCAACTATTCCACAAGTATCGCACATCCCATAGTAAGGTAAAGGAGGTGCGAACCCCAAAGCATTCACTTCTTGAATCGGTTGATGGTGTGAGGAACTAGTACCTTGGACTTGTTCGAGGTGACTTTGGAGCTTCTTGTCAATAGTCTCCATGTGTGTTTTCAATTGAGCTCCAAGGTCAATGCTTAATTTGGTGATAGCATCGACCTCATGTATGCCTCCTCGATGTGCCTTCCTAGGCCTAGAATATTGCAAATTATGCACCGCCATCTCTTCGATTCTCGCCCATGTTTGGTCGTCATCTATCTCGGTAAACCTACCGTTGGAGCCCATGTTAAGAATAGCTCTCGAGTCCTCATAAAGTCCATTCCAAAATTGTTGCACCAAAAACCATTGTGAGAGTCCATGATGAGGGCACGATCTTACCAAAGACTTAAACCTCTCCCAAGCTTCGTATAGGCTCTCTTCATCCCTTTGTTGGAACCGGGTGATGGAGGCCCTAAGCAAGTTCGTCTTTTCCGGAGGGTAAAACTTTTGGTAGAACGCCAAGGCAAGCTTTTTCCAAGTGTCGATACCCATGGTTGCGCTATCGAGACTCTTGATCCATTGCTTGCTTTTCCAATAAGAGAAAACGGGAAGAGTACCCAACGAATTTGGTCTTGAGTAACCCCGGTTGGAGATATAGCGTCACAATAATCGGAGAAGGTCTCCATGTGTTGGTGCGGGTCTTCGGTGGGCAAACCACTAAATGGGCTCCTCTCCACAAGTTGGATAAATTGAGTCTTTGCCACAAAATTCCCGGTATAGGCTTCCGGTAATGCACTCGGTCCCGGCAAGACATTTTCCGTGAAAGTGGAGTGAGAGGAAAACTTAGGCATTCTTGGATGTAAGGGAGAAGATGGTGGTGTAGACGGTGTTGATGTAGAAGAGGAGGGGGAACTAGGAGAAGAATGCCTAAGTTTTCTTGGAGAGGCATTCTTGCACTCGGTTGAGAGGTTCTAATCCGATTAATCGTCCGTTGGCGAAAGGCTCGAAAGAGTCTCTCCGGCTCTGGATTAAAGAGATAGAAGTCGCCTCCCCTCCTAGGCATACAGTACACACTAGAACAAACGTAAGAATGCCTAGTGCTTTATGGGCACTAGGTAACGACAATAAACAAACACAACTAGAGACAAAGAGAAGAAAAATCTAGAGAATATTCACAAAAGAAGATGGGAGAACACAAAGAAGGGTAACTAAGTCTAGAAATAAGCAAACTAAGTCTAAGCAATGCACCGTCCCCGGCAACGACGCCAAATTGATGGTAGGGATTCGTCACGTCCCTAGCCAACAATAAAACACCGACTAACCTAGTGGGTAGCTAGGGCAAGTCGGGATCGTATCCACGAGGACGGTATATCAAGGTTTAGACTAGGTCTACCTACAACGAGACTAGATTACCGAACAAACACAAAGAAGTGATGAATGGAAAACTATGAAGGAGGAGGAGTA
The DNA here is from genome assembly GCA_958450325.1 of Agrostemma githago. Taxonomy (NCBI): domain Eukaryota; kingdom Viridiplantae; phylum Streptophyta; class Magnoliopsida; order Caryophyllales; family Caryophyllaceae; genus Agrostemma; species Agrostemma githago. Next base: position 54,533,038 of record OY288252.1, on the reverse strand, counting down.
AGAACTAAACTAACACTAGAGACTAACTAAACGATAAAACTAACGGAAATGATGGCTAACTAGGAGGATTAACACAAATATGGAAAGAAGTGGGGTAGGTCGGGTTCATAGGAGTAGAAGGATAATTGGGGTGATCAAGGGTATAGGTGTCTCCTAATCGCTAGAGTCGGTCCGGGCTCTCGCAACTTAGACCGATGCCAAGGTGGGTCCGGGCTCTCGCAACTTAGACCCTAGTCCGCGCTCTCGCGACTAAACTATTCTCGACATTTCCACAAAATAAACAATCAATGAGAAGATGAATACAAGTATGGGAAGCATGGCCACTACAACTCAGACAAGCATATCAACAAACACATAGAGTGCCTACAATGTGACTAACAACAAAGATGAAACCTTTTCCCCTTAATCAACCCTAATCATCCATAATCTACCCCTAATCCCCCTACTAACCCCACAAGATTACTAATCACTCCTCATTAAGAGAAAACCAACAATCATAAGAGAAATCATTGTCACAAAACAAGCATCCATTATCATTAACAAGAACAATAGCAATAACAATAACAATAAGAAAGAAACTTGAATAGATAACAAAGACTATGGATGAAATGATTATACCAACAATAGGATGAATAAAAGATGAAAACTTGTATTAATGAGAAACCCAAATACAATCCCAAGGTTGTCAATCTTGGAACAATCTTCAAGAATCCCTTAATCCAAGACTAATTACAATAATTAACTAAGGATTAAAGAAAGGATTAAACTAATGAGAGTAGTAATAATCTAGGGTTTTGAATGATAATGGAGGCTTAAACTAATCTAGGGTAAGATAAGATGTCTTAAAATTACAGGAAGGGAGTATATATATGGGTACAAGAATGAAGGAGAAGAAAAGAAGAAGCCTGTGCTGCCTCTGTAGCTTCCCGACCGGGACGGATCATCCCGATCGGGACGGCCCAGTCATCCCGACCAGGACGGGATGGTCCCGACCGGGATGGGCTCACAGCAGCCATCTTAATGTAGCACCCCATCCCGAACGGGATGAGGCCATCCCGAACGGGATGGGTCTTGTATGCCTTCCTTAAACACTCTTTGGTCCTTCCTTGCCTCTCATGGGCTTCCCACCGATTCTCGGGACTCGGGATCGGGTCTCGGAGCCTCGGGATTGGGCCCCAAGGTCTCGGGGTCGATTCCAAGGCCTCGAGTCATCGTTCCTTTATCTCGTTGGCTCCAAAATGTGTATGTATTGAGTCGGAATCGCTCCAACTCTTCCAAATCAGTCTCGGGAACCTGAAACGAACTAAAGGAAGCATAAGAAGCCCATGAATCGCTCCAAAGGAGCGATTCCACAAGGAAGAAGGGACCAAAACACAACAAATAGGCACTACAAACTACACATATCAACACACTAAATAGACTCGAGTAATCCCGAGATCCGTTCTCAAACTGTCTATGCATCGAGTCCCTTTTAGTGTATACTCCGAGGGTGCAACTCCTCACTACGTGATTTACTTTAATTCGCATTTACAGTTTTTCGTATGATTTATTGCTTTTATGACCTAATAATCGCATGCTAAACCACCTAACACGGAATTCAAAACGTAAACAACTAAAACTGAACAAAGTGATGGTCGGGTTCCGTATTAGTCCCGGTGCTCACCTTATTAGGTTCGACGCATCTCTATTAATACCGAACCGACGCATCTTAAGCAGAATACCATGTAAGGTATACCACGAGAATGACTAATATCCGTATTATCACGGTAAAACTGATTTGCTAATACGTATAATAATAGTATTCTCTACTCTCCTACGTGCATCTTTTCATGGCCTGCTTGTCACGTGAAATCGCATGCAAAGAATGTAAACACAACTACTTCGACGACAAAACTTGACTTTAAACAACCGACATAGCAAAAGGTTTAGGGTTAAAACAACGAATGTTACAGTACTTCCACCACAACGAAAGAATTAGGATATAAGCCCACCGATTGATTAGTAGAGGCCGCTATAGTGCGGGCGGGATTGGGTGTTGACATCTATCGGATGTTGGCTTCCCAATACGTACCCTCACCCCTTACTCAGAATCGACGGTTTCCGGATGTCCGAAACCATTGGCAATGAGAGTCATTCCAGGCATGAAGTGCTTAAGGGTACAAGTCTTTATCTTTAGGTCCCGTGCCACTCAACTTTGAGCCGGCAAGGGATTAAAGTTGACTTGAACGGTTTCCGAGTCCCCATAATTGACTCGGTGTCGACTCCGCAAATCGGCAACAACTTCAGTTCACTAAAAAGGTCGCCTTACCAAACAAAACGGCCTTTAAACATTTACAACCACGACTCGATCGATTCCCAAACGGAAACACGGGTGCCCGCACCCGTCTAGTACAATTCCGGATCGTCATCCAAATCGAGGTCCGACACTTCACCCCGTATGCGAGATCGGACCGACCCCCGACAGGAAGGGGGCCGCGTGGGTGGCCGCCGCCACACGTTGGAAACCGGGTCGGTTCCGTGTGGGCACGCGCAGGGCGCCGTGCGGTGTAGACGAATGTCCACAGTTTGGCGACTCCGCTGGGGACTTGGAAACAAGTTTCCTGCGGTGGTGTAACTTGAACGAGGTCGGTGAAGCTTATCTCTTAGTTCCTAGTTGTGGTCACTACAGGTTTTGGCCCTAAAAAGCCCACCCTAACCGATATCAGGACTAGTCGACCTCTTCGCGGTAAGATCTCTAGGGACACATGGAGAGATCCTCGATTGACGCTCCGACCGCCTAACGCGTACCCCGCAGGATTAATAAGCGGATAGTTCCGAGCGGACAACATGACACTCGTCTCCCCAGACCATTGTCAATGCCTATGTAAAGACTATTCGTGGGCGGTAGCCTACCCTAAACCTACCCGAGTCTGCATCCTGCATGTGTGTATGCATTCCTAGTTATGTGTAGCGTGTTTGAGCAATCCAACCCAAATAAAACACTAAAATCCGGATTCAACCACGCCAACATATTCAACTGCACCCAATTCCGTTTTCGAAAAATATCTCATCTTTTCAAAACAACCTTTTAAAGTACCGATACTCTGGTCAAGTCACGATTTCAAAAAAAAAAAAACACGTCTCGAGATGCCGTTGTCATGACAAATTTCAAGCTCGATGTTTTCAAAAAAAAAACATACATTTTGAGACGCCGTTGTCATGGCAAATTTTACACTCAACGTTTTCAAAAAAAAGACATACATTTTCAAACGTTGTCATATGACTAAAATAAAACCCGCCAAACAACAAATACCGTTAATACTGCCGAAATTCCAAATTAATGGGGTCAAGGCACACCAAACGGTTACATTTTATTTCCAAAAAAAAGAAAAACGTTTTTGCACACATACCGTCAACACAACTGAAGCTTCAATTAATGAAGTCAAGAAATCCAAAACGGTTACATTCTTGAAACACTTTTCACGACACACCACCGTTCATTGTCGGATGCTATTTATTACAACCAACGAACGTGGATTATTTGTTTTAAAAAAAACAGCTTTTCTAAAAACACTATTCACTACCTAAACCCTTGACATGGATTTAGTCACACCTTTAAAGCACCACATACACCGCAAATATCGAACTAACTAATCAATAGTAGTCTCGATAAATGAATCACGTAGTCATTTTAAAAAAAAAACGTGTTCCCTTTTCGAAAATTTTTGCACTTTTGCTATCGTCGAATTCCCGACACACACATAGCAACGCGCACCACACCATCGTCACCCTAATTTTACAAAATCATGTTTCAAAGAAAAAGGCTTTCCTCCACGAGTATCGGTCGTTTTCAAAAAAAATCCTTTGATCCTGAGCCGGGATCGCGATCAACTCGTTACGTTGTGTAACCGTGTGATTGATTGTCTGTGTTAGTTACTAGGATCGCCTCTACTCGAGGCCTTACGTTTTGGGTCGTCTCCTTTCCAGAAGTCCTCTTTAAACCTCGCCTACGAAGTCTGCGTCATATCTTCTCATTACAGAGATTTAAAATTCCTTAGGCGTCTCGCCGAGTACACTAAGAGTCTAAAAGCACCCGAGTCCCTAAGTCAGTGATTGTGCGAACCCGTGGGTCAAGGGCCTCGTTTCCGTGTCGCTCAAATCATGAGCACCCTCCGAGTCTCTATAACATCCAATGAAACCCTCCTAATCCACGACACCATCTTGCAGAAATCTATCCCCAACATGACCACGGAACCAGGGGTGATCGGGAACCTCTCCACCAACGTTAGTGCCTTAGCTGAGGTGGTGCACCATGTGCAAGCCTCGATAGACCATCTGTCCCACTCCATTCATCGCCTTGATAGCCGTCTCTACTTTCTCGAAAACAAGGACGCAGAGAGCGAACCAAACTACAGTCCAATTAACTACCATACGCACACCCCAAGCGAGTCACCTATATACTCCGTACAGGCAAAATCCCTAGAGAACGACAAAGAAATAACTTCGATCCCTCACAAGATACTACCTAGCAAAGCCAAAACACCCTGCAAAGAATTCACCAAGCTCGGCTCAAAATATACTGAGACCCTCAAAGACCTGATAGATCAAGGGCTACTCAAACCTCTAGGACCCACTCCTGACCCACCAATTGGTAAAAGAAGTAAGAGGTGGAGTCCTAATACCTACTGTCTCTTCCACCAAGGCAATGGGCACGACACTGAGGCATGCTTCTCATTAAAGCACGCCGTCCAGAACCTAATTGAAGCAGGGACTTACTCCCCGGCAAAGAGACAAAGGACAGACTTCACCTTTTCGGTTGCCGAAGGAGAAATAATAATATCGGTAGTCGTTACAAGCCACTTCAATCCCCTCAACGTGTCGACGCCAAGAGCCGCCTCCAGGCGTCGCTCGAGGGGAGCGTCCTCAGAACGGCACGACGAGCTTTGAAACCCGGAAAGCGTAGGGAGACCAGTGTCAACGCGACTAGTCCAAGTCTGAGTCTATACACTACAACAAATTACCACTTGCGCCACGAATTATGACACAGTAATTTGTTATTCGTGGCCAAATTTTACCTAGCCACGGAAAATTTTTGATTCGCTACCTGAGAAAAAAAATATGCCACGGGAAATTTTTTCCCGTGGCTAAAATTCACTTTCGCCACGAATTTTATTAAAGTCGTGGCCAATAATCACTCTTACCACGAAATTTGCCACACCCGTGGCAAAAATATATTTAGCCACAAATTTGTTCTGTGGCGAATATTTTTTAGCCACGATGTAAGTAACTTCCATGGCGAAATTATTTTTAGCCACTGATGTAGTAAACGCATGTGGCTAATGTGGTTCTTCAAACTTTAATAAATTGCTTCCAAGTTAAGCCAAATGTCAAATTTTGGTCTTAAAAAATTCATTAAAATTCAAAGTTATAGATAATATGAAAATAAATAAAAATATTAAATTTGAAAATATTTTATTAATAAAAAAAAATTGTTATTTTTTATTTAGATTTAAAAAAATTGATTTTTTTGTAATACAAAATACAAATAAAGAAAATTTTGGTTGTCTAATTTGTTTATTTTCAAGTAATCATAATTTTTGAAGTAATTGATTTCTCTTAATTTGACAATATGTTTAATTGAAATTATACAATCTTAAGTACGACTTTTGAAAGAATGGATGACATTTAAATAGTGTAATATATGCTAGCTAATATGCGGCGTACATAGCATATCAAGTAAAAATAAGTATGTGATTTATCATCCATCTTTGACATGTCTAAAATTATTTGACAATTTTTCAGTTTTATCGCTTAATTAATTAATTAATTACTTTTTTCACATGTATTAAACCTCTTTTGAAGACAAAAAAAACTTAAAAAGAAAGTAACCGAGCATGACTCTTAACCGCAATTTTTGAGCGTTGTATTATATTTTTCTTACTATATTTTCAGTGTGAAAAAAATCAATATTTTAACTCGTATTTAAGAATTACAATCGACCAATATTTTTTTTATGGAATTAACTTTGACTGCGAAAATAATGATTATTTTTGTAAATTAATTGTTTTCAAGTTGTTTGGTTTGGAAGAAAGATTAATGTTTGAAAAGTCGTACCTAAGTTTAATAATCAGTCAAAATTAATTTTAAAAAAAAGAGAGGTATAGTTGAGATAAACAAATAATTAAGAAATACATGTAAGAAAGTTTAGTAATTAAGGATACTGGTGAGAAAATATAAAATTAATTTATCGTCAACTGTCTAATTCAATAATTATTCTGTAATATTATTTGGAAGATATTTTAAAAGATGAATATAAAACAAAATAAATTTAATGAAAAATAAATTTCGGGGAAAACTTCAAGTAGACAAGAGGAAACTCGATGATGATAAAAACTGATGAAATAAAATAACGACGGATAGTTCAAAGTAAATAAAATATCTAACTAAGCCAATAACGAAAAGAAAAAACATATCGAAAGATCTAGCAATAAAAGAACGTGAAAAATAGAAATTAAAATACAAATATCGATAAATTAATGAAATTATGAGTTCGAAACTTAATTTCGAAACTTGACTTTTTTTTCCGGAACAATTTTTTAATCATAAATAGTAAATCATTGGGGGAAAAAACAATTAATTACTCAAAAGTAAATGTAGTTTGTGGAAAAAAAACATGTTAAAGGAATTCAAACAATGATTATGTCAACAAAGTTCAAATTTATTTCTGGTAGTTGGCCATAAGAACTCCACAGTTAAGCGTGCTTGAGTTAGAGTAGTGTTAAGATGGGTGACCTCTTGGGAAGGCTTTTCGATGCGTGCGACTGCTGAAATTAAAAGATATTGAAATGACCCAGTTATGAAGCTAGTAGCCGTTTCAGATGTGACTACTCTAGAGGTAGAGAATTCTTACGGTTATTAATTAATTAATTTTTTATATATTTTCACCGGTATAAATGTTTCATCACAAGTGTAATTAGCCACGGGATAACCCGTGGCAAAAATTTAATTATAGCCACGGGTGACTCCGTGGCAATAAAATCAATACTTGCCACAGTTTTTTTCTGTGGCTATTTGTTTGCCATGGCCACTTGCGCCACGTATGATTTTTCCGTGGCAAAGTACTTTAGCCACGAAAATTTAGCACTCTTGCCACGAATTCAGCCGTGGCCTAAGTGCTCATTTATAGTAGTGCTAGTTCATCCTAGGGCCTAGATCAAAATAATAATAATTAATGTCTTTTCTTCCTTTTCATCGAGTTTAGGGAGGTGTGAGGGACATGTCCTCCGCCTCCTCCAAAATAAATCACGGGTGTCTAGCCCGTTTGCTATTATCAATAAAGCAATCTTCTTTGTTTTACAAGTATGCCTCGACAATCGCTTAATCTTTCATTTAAAACGCTTAAGAACTCAACTTTGTGCCAATTATCGATAACAACTAACTGAAAATACAAGGGCTACAACGAGCAACCCACTTAACCTCCCCTAAAAATCGGAAACAACGACCTGGACTTAACCCATCTTTGACTCCGTCATCCCAAACACCAATAAATCTACGAGACCCGGACCTCTATCCAACTAGACTTCTCCAATAAGACCAAACACAAAGCCTGACGAATAAGTCTCAAAGCAGCCATGTCTTTTGGAGTCAAAAACCTTAGAGCACACGGAGATTCATCCCTAGTAGTCAACCAAGCCACGGGAAACTGGAAGGTCTATAGCGAAAGCCTAACCCCATACCAAACCAAAGTAGAAACAATGTCCCGGGAATTCACCAAAATCGACTTCATACACATACCCCGCGAAGAAAACCAATTCGCTGACGCATTATCTAAACTAGCCTCACTAGTAAACATACCCGATCATCTCTTCTCTATGCCCATTTACGTAGAAAGAAGCGAACAACCGGCCTACATCCACAGCCTCGAAACCGATGATACCCTCGAAGAACCTTGGTATAAAGCAATCCTAGAATTTTAAATAAACCCACGGGTCATATCCACCCAATACTAACACCAAGAACAAAAGAGCCCTACGAATGCAAGCCATCCATTACGTCCTGAATCAAGGATTACTATACAAACGAACCCCACAAGGAGTCCTTCTTAGGTGCATCAGCAAAAACCAATCCGAAAAGATCATGGAAGAGGTACATGACGGAGAGTGTGGACCCCACATGAGTGCACACCTGCTAGCCCGAAAAATAATGAGACTGGGCTATTACTGGGTTACCTTATAGGCAGACTGTCGACGTCATGTCTGACACTGCCACAATTGCCAAATCTTTGTTAACATCCAACACTTACCTCCATATCCTTTACACACCATAGCCACACCCTGACCTTTCTCTACTTGGGGAATAGACATCATAGGAAAAGTGCATCCCTCCAGGACCGGTGGACACTGTTTTATACTAGTGGCCGTCGACTATTTCACTAAATGGGTAGAAGCCGCCTCTTATACCATACTAACCTCAAAACAAGTAGTCAAATTCTTACAAAACAACATCATCTGCCGATACGGCATACCTCACGAGATCATCAGTGACCAAGGGGCTCACTTTAGGGCCCGACACCCAGAAACTCCTCGATAAATACAAAATCCAAAGGCACAAGTCATCACCCTATAGACCACAAACAAACGGGGCCGTAGAGGCAACCAACAAAACCATAACCACAATCCTTAAGAAAAAGATAGACAATGACCGGGATTGGGCAAACAAGATCCCCTTCGCCTTATGGGGATACCGAACATCCTATAGAACGCCGACTGGAGCCACACCATATTACCTAACCTACGATTACGAAGCCGTGAAACCCGTAGAGCTAGAAATACCGTCCCTAAGGATGTTAGCCGAGAGCGGTACTCCTGAAGAAGAATGGAACCTAAAACGATATGACGAGCTAGTACTCCTAGACGAACGTAGGTTACATGCCTTATCCAACGTACAAGCCTACCAACAGCGCCTCCAACGAGCCTTTAATAAACGAGTGAAATCCCGAAACATACACGAGGGAGATTTAGTGATCAAATCCATTAGGGCACCCCTTCCCGTCGACCCTAGAGGAAAATTCAAGCCAAATTGGGCGGGTCCCTACCTCGTTAGAAAAATACTCTCGGAGGGCGCCGTGATCCTCACCGACCTAGACGGTCAAGAGTTCTCAACCCCAACTAATATGGATCAACTCAAACAATACTACCTGTAGATGTCCTGACAACTACATCCCAACCTCCAAAAAAAAAAACAACAACAAAAATCAAGTTCGCATCGATAATTGGCATAAACGAGTCTAAAGCAAAATCACTCACATTTTATAAGAACTACGAACATGGTTTGATTCCTTCCACGGGCGGATACGTAGGCAACCCTTCCCCGGGTACAACCAAACAACTAAACAAAACAGTCCATTAATCGATTCATCAATAAACCGGGACTCCTACCACGACCCGATCAACGAGTGATTCAAAATGACGAAGCACAAACGACGAGCCGAGGACGGGGTGAAAACCCGAAAGGACGCCACGGGCAAAATGAAGAAACGAGTTGCGAGTCGTCGTTAAAAAAATAAAAATAAAAACGGTGAGTCGAGGACGGAGTGAAAACCCGAAAGGGCGCTCCGGGTAAAATGAAGAATCGAGTTGCGAGCCACCACAAAAAAAAAAAAAGAAAAATAATAATAAATGTGCTTCTCATTAAAAAAAAAAAAGAAAACGGGTTAAATCGAGCCTTTGTCGAGGCCTCTACATCAAGCATCCAAAATCCGGACATCCCGGAAATTAACAACGTGTTTAAACTCCACAAAGACTAGTACTAGTACGCCACATAATATCAATTAATACGACATAGTACTAAACGGTTGGGCTACCGGTCCAACTTGTCCTCGCCCTTACCATTCGGGTGCGACTGCTTGCGTTCGTCCGCCTCGATTTTCCGAAAGCCGGCTTCTAACGTCCTGTCCAACCGCGAGTCCAGCAAATCCCACTCTATTTGCTCTTTCAAAGCTTTAATATGGGTCTCGTTAGTCTTGCCCCGTTCAGATGAACTGACAAAACTAGGATCGGTCCCACTGTCTTTGGATAGGCACTTAACAGTCTCTCGAGTCTCTTCCTCGCCTCTTAGTAGGGCTGTCTTCCTAACTTTTGAGTCGGTCTGTCCTAACGGGTGTTTGCAAACCCTCTTCTGCATGAAAGTATCGTCGGTCATTCGAGCATCGGGATGCAAGAACTTCTGCTCCCAAGATACGCTGAAACCCCTAAGCAAATCCCCAGTCCATGGATCGAAACTAGAAATGACTTCAGCATCATCTGAAATAGAAGGTCGGACACCCATCTGATTAGACAACATACTCGAGTAAATATAGACTTGACCCCTCATGGATATCAGTAGCAAAGCCCGGGTCGAAGACGAAAAAGGGAACCCAACATGCCCACTAATATTCCACCACGGGACAAACCACATGATGACAACACCTCCCCCAACCAAATAGGAAAGCCAATCATCCTCTTCGCGATTTTTACTCCACACCAACGCCATCTTATGGCCCGTGAAACCCCTGTAGTTATAATCTTTGAAACACCGGGGAGGGACAATCAAACCAAGCCGCTCTTGCAGCCAAACCTATACGAAAACATGGCAAAGCGTCACACCTCCAAAGCAAAAACAACCACAAAATAAATAAAACCAAGCCACAAAAAAAAACACATAAAGAAAAAAGAGGAGCAAAAACAAACCTGTAAGATGATCCTAGAACCCCGAGAAAGTGTCCCCCGTGACCGGACACTAGCATCAAGACCAAGAACAAGATCACCCAAGATAAGCAAAGAGGGTGATCGTCCGTGTTCCGTAGCCGCTACCACGTCCAAAACACAAGGATTACCCCAACCTCCACGCGACCGCGTGTCCTCAAAAAGATAGTAGCAAGCAATAGCAATATTGAAAGCACGCCTACATGCCAAGGCCGAAACATTACGAGAGCCAGCCCGAGAGAATGTCCTAGAAAGTAACTCTAGGATAAGACCATCAATACCAAAATAGCCTTTAGCCTCCTCCAATGAAGAAAGCAAGGTCCAAGAAACGGTAAAACCGCTCCACATAAGCGTCATCCCCATAGGATACACAAGGTCGAAACGAACTCCACCCTCCTATAGCATCTATCACTTCGAGCAAAGGACAAATTTTACCCCCGGGGAAAGCAAACACATGATATTTCGGGTCCCAGAACTTAGAACATGCACTCAAGAAGCTATCCTGCACCTTGACTCGACTTAGAGCTGCAACCGTCGACAAACCATCGTTTGAACTAACCTCAGAATGACATTTCTTAAATAAGCCCGCCCACTCGGTTAGGACATTCCCGAAACTCGACTGGATCCCAAATATGGTTCTATACCTTACGGATATCCTAATATGTCTAGAACATGCACCTGCAACCCATATATATATATAGCTCTAATCCCACAAGAATTAGGAAACAACGAAAATTTCCATAACCCGAAACCCGAACTGCACCGGCCCACGCGCTCGGGTCTCCGACCGCCTAAGCCCAAGCGGCCTGGAACTCAATTGACCCAGTCCGAGCGCCTGAGGCCAGGCATGACTCAACCCGAGCAACCCAGTGATAGAAACTTGAACCCCCCGTGATCACCATAGCTATCATTTTGCGTCGAGGGCAACCTCTCAAAATCACTAGAGCCCACCCCGAAAATAGAGACTTCATACTGAAGCTGCAAGAACGCGAGTTCACTTGTCGGACGCACGAGACTTAGACGTTTTTTTTTATCTTTTTTTTAGGGGGATAAGCTACCCCACGTAGGCGTGTCGTAGCCTTGCAACGGTTATCATCGAGTCGCGTCTGTAGCCTAACAAGGCCGTTTTACGAATATATAAAAAGTGGTCTAACTTTTTTTCAAAAGTCGCCCGAATTTAAACTTCGGTCTTATTCTGAACACCTACGCTTCCCAACGCATCCGGTCAAAGCACGTTAATGTTTCGCATCTCGAGTCAAAACATTTTAATCGACGTATTACCTGATCCGATTCTCGGCTCATACTAACGCATTTAAAAAAACATCTGAAACAAAAGGTTTTCATACTCTCATGCAACACTAACGCGCCCTTAACTAGGTCGAATCGCAAATAAGTGAACGCAAAAGTGATTACTTGTCAATCTAGCTAAACAATTAGCCAAATAAAAACACAAGACTAATCCAACTAGCACTAAAAATCTAAAACAAATATACAAAATATACAAATTCATACACAAATCGAGGCTAGGGAGGACCCCTATGTAACAGCCCTAAAATTTCGCGACCGAAATAGAAGAATAAAATAGGAAAATTTAAAACTGTTACTCCACACTTAGCTCACAAGGCTAAGTGCAAGACAAAAGAATATGATAAGAATTAAAAGAAAGTATAAATCCGATAAATAATTAAACGAAAACGTTGCAGCGGAAGACTTAAGTCCCACAAAATCCAAAACGGTTTAAAACAACTTCAACCCAAAAATTCAACATAAATATAAATAGTTTGGAGGTAAACGTTAAATAATAAAATCCTTCCTCGCTCAGCATCCCGAACCAAATGCACTCATGCAGCATATTAATTGTACCTATCAACTGTACCCAAAACACAAATAGGTACAGGTTCCAGCGGGGGAACGACCCAAAACAAAGGACGTCAGCAAAGCTGAGTAAAGTATATTATATTGAAAACATAACACAATAATTATAATTTATAGTAAACTGAAATCAAAGTTAAATGTCATTGTCTCGATACCAACCAAAAGTATTGTGAAAACAGTAGTCAAAACCAAAACCAACCAAAATATATTGTCACCACCTGTGTGCCAAGGTCCTACCCTTTCGTACGATCTAGAGGTACCACCTATGCTTAGCTAGACTTACTATAGTGCGCACTACTCACATTTGGACAGTCAGTAGGATGAGGCTGCCAAAGGAGGAAGTCTAACTACCTAGCAAGTGGGGGCCGAAAAACCCCACTTAACACAACTCGGGCCAGGAGTTCAGTTTTGGGACAAAATCCCAGGGACGTCTCAGACGCACCTTAACCTCATAGACCAACAGAGCTCCTAGAGTCTGTTATAACCACCACCAAAAGAATTGTACCAAAATAATACCAATAGGTGACTTATGTCAAAAAATTCCAATATCCAAAATATCACAAGAGTGTCATAAAAATTCATCGTTGACAAAATAATTATAAAACCGTTTCAAAAATATAATTTAAACCGTACATGCTCTTTACTTAAAGGTGAAATGGTCAAAACGTCCTTACCTTTCGAGACGGTCACAACTCAGCTAGTATTTGAAGGGTTCATAACCCTCTAATTAGACTTCTCTAATTAGTTACTAAATTACTTGTTAATTTAGTATATAAAGATCTAGTTACATGCATGACATAAAATGACAAAACTAGATACAAGAAGAGATTTCCTTACATAAACAATGAGAAAATAATGGGCACAATAAGAAAACTCCTTTTCTTATTGTTCTTGAGCTAATAATAGTATGGATGATCCTTCAAAACTTGAATCTCCAAAGTAGAAGATCTCCTTTTAGTTGCACCAAGATTCAACCCAAATAATCACTATTATTATTAACTAGATAATAGTAGTGATAAAACTATACTAATATTATGAATATTACTACTTTAGTAATAAGGATGAATATTAGTATGAGAGTAATTTTGGAGAAGAGGTAAAGCAATTACTAATGAATGAAAAAATTGGAGCTAAAAAGAGAACAAAATGTTCCCTTATAACAACCTCCAAAACCGGCCACCCTTACATAGGGAAGACCAATTGCTTTATTTTATTTGCATGCTTAAGGTCTAGGGTCTAGTGTAATAATTACTATTATTCATGCATGCACATAAATAAGACCAACCACCATTGCCCTTATTTTTACTAGTGTGCCATACACATGTACTGGGTCCATTTTATTTTTGTTATTTGTCATACAAATGCTAATGTGTGACATAATCAATTATCTCATATAATTGATCACATCAAATAAATAATATACTCTTAACTCTTTAAGTAGTACATTACTATTATATCTATATATAATAGGTCCCATAATAATAATAATCATTTAGCTAAATTTACAACTCCTTGTAAATATTAATGGCTAATCACCACTACCCATAACAGCATACAAAACCTTAACTAATTTAGTAATTAACGTATAAATACTAAATTAGGTTTTATTTAATCGTATTAAAACAAGACGTAAAATTTATTCAGTCAATTATCGTATAATAGACTAATAAACTTAATCGAACTGAGTTCAAAACTCTATCTCCAATAAATAACTCTCATTACCAAGCATATATCAAATATATACGCAAGGAACTAATTAACTGTATCAAATACAAGAAATTAGTTTTCTATTTGGGTCTCATCCTATAGGTGTGACCAAAAGGGATCAGTTGATCACTGCCGTCTTACGACAATAACGTCTAACTCTAGTCAGCTGAGCGTTACCGATTTACGTTAATCAACTGACGTGGAGTATCAATGTACTAATTATCCCAAGTATATTCCGTCCATGAGATTTAATATATCAATGCACTATTGTGGAGGACACTTGCTCCAACAGTATTATCCCAAGAATTCTTTCTCCTCGAACCCACAAGCTACAAATAATAATATAAATTGGTTCAATAATCTAAACTAAAGTCGATGTGAACCCAAAGTAATATCACTGTAATATCACACAAGGTCGCTTAAACTTTCACCCTGAAACTAATTTACTTACTACCCAAACTCTATAGTTACGATTTTGGACACAACCCGATTAGCAATCCCAAATCATCATTCATAGTAGTCAAGCCTGATAGATAACCAACTCCAAGACTAACTGACTTAACAACATGAAATTACAGCAACGTAAAGAATGAATCAATGACAAACATCATCATCTCTCACACTCCCTGCATCATCCTTATGTCATCTCTGCATCATCCTTGTATACACAAACCCCTGCTAATTCTTTTAGCCACGCCTCACCTCCAATTCACCTGCTAATAATCCCAAACAACCGACATGCTAACCAACCCAAATTCACCCCGACAAAATTCAATTCAATAATACTAATTGAGAAAATCTCAGCCCACTAAAATGAATACAGTGACAATCGAAATAATTTCGTACCAACACCTATCAACATATTTTTTCTTTTTTTTGACACAAGGTTTATTAATCCCGACACATGATATTTAAAACAAAAATCGATTTACAAAATAACACAAAACAAGATTTAAATAAACTGGGATTAGAGAAAAAAAGTGGGATACTTACAAGTTTGAAGAATGTGTTGATGTAAGCAAGAATAACAATCGAGACCGATTTCCGACGACCAAAACCGGGTGATTGAAGAAAAGTAAAGAGGAAGAGGGTATAGCGGCAGAGAGAGAAACAAGGGGTAAAGGTTGTATGAATGAACAGGGGGTACGGGGCATATATATATATATATATATATATATATATATATATATATATATATATATATATATATATATATATATATATATATATATATATAGAGTTAAGATCGGGTGAGAACCTATCCATCAATGAGAACTGTGAGAACCATTTAGAACCTTACAAATTATAATCCAATTATCTTACAAAGTCTTGGGCCTCTGCCTTTTTAGTGCATTGGGCTTATTGAATTTCTGTCAATCACTAATTTGACCCAAGATAGCCTTATTATTGTCAACCCATCCATCCATGTTCTCACTAATCTTCTCCTAAGATTTGGACATCTGAAGAAAATACAGCTCGAAAACTTCTCAGGAGATCTCAGCAGGGGTATTGATGTAATTTCACGATCCAGGTTGAACTTGGAAGAATTGAGTCTTTCATGTAATGTAAATCTACCTGATGTTTGCTTACGGAATCTTGGTTTGAGTATGAAGAATCTGAAGATACTTTGCTGTTCGCGTTCATCATTGAAAGATTCTGATCTTGTCAATATTGCAGACTCTTTCCCTCAGCTCGAGGAGATAGATATCCGTGATTCGTACTTTCCTCACATTGTTGATGGTAAAACTGTTAGTGTTACAGATGAAGGGATCGAGTTTTTGACAGCGAAGCTGAGGAGACTGCGTAAAGTCAATATTTCAGGGAATCAGTGCATTTCAGATAAGTCACTTGTTTGTTTATCATTGAATTGTCCCTTTATTCAACAGATCGTCGCTGGTTACAGTATGAATATAACAGAATATAGGTATGTTAAAATTGAGAAAGCATACACCAAAATTAAAAAAAAGTACGCTAAAATTCAAAAGTGAAGGTACGCTAAAATTGAAATTGAAAAAAGGTACGCTAAAATTGAAGTTGAATAAGGGTACGCTAAAATTGAAAAAGAGTACGCTAAAAGTGAAAAAGGGTACGCTAAAATTGAAATTGAAAAATGGTACGCTAAAATTGAATTGAAAAAGGATACGTTAAAATAGAAAAAGGGTACACTAAAATTGAAATTGAAAAAAAGTACGCTAAAAGTGAAAAATGGTACGCTAAAATTTGAAAAGGGTACGCTAAAATTGAAATTGAAAAAGAGTACGCTGAAATTTAAAAAGGGTACGCTAAAATTGAAAAAGGGTACGATAAATTTAAGAAAGGGTACGCTAAAATTGAAAGGAGATACACCATAATTGAAAGAGGGTACGACAATGGTATGCTAAAATTGAAAAATGGTACGCTAAAATTGAAAAGAAAATTAAATCGAGTAGGGCTTGAAGAAGAAGTGTTGTATTACATATAAAATCCGTACAAAAGAAAATTAAAGAACAATATTTTAGATGAACTCTTAAGTTAATGAGGAATTTTGGAAAAAAAAAATGATAGCTGGGATTATTGCAATTATATTTGACGACGATAATACTATTACTATTGTAATGAAATAATGAATTTAATCGAATAAGTTAACTCATAAAATAATTAATTTTTAAAAAAAATTAAAAGTTACTTAGGTTACTGGGGTCCCAATTGTGATGAATTGATGGATTGAAGAAAAGTCGATTGAAAAATTGATGGATTGAAAAAAGCATTCAATGGTCGATTGAAGAATTATGGATTAAAGGATTACGGGTCGAAAAATTTTGTAGAAGGAGAAGGAGTTACGACCTTACGGGTTGAAGGCTCAAACAATTGTGATTAATTGATGGGATTGAAGAATTTTGAAAGATCCAACAAATGAGATTGAACACCATGATCTAATGGCTCATATTATAGTTCTCATGGTTCTCATTGGAGGAGTGGTTCTCACATGAACCTATATATATATATATATATATATATATATATATATATATATATATATATATATATATATATATATATATATATATATATATATATATATATATATATATATATATATATATAGTAAGGCTCTTATGAGTCCTTCTCTATATATGAGTCCATGAGTCCTCATCTCATCCATTGGATGAGATGAGGATGGATGGACAAGATGCGTTGCATTAAAAAAAAAAAAAGGAAGATTTACGTTCCTAAAATAACTCACAAGAATTTAGGAAACAATAACTTCCTATCATTCACGTTCATTATCACAATTTTCATTCCACGTTCATTCACACCTAAAAAAAAAACTCTGATTCATTCACGCTCATTCATCGATTTTGAACTCGAAATTCTGCTACAATGGATTCAATGACCGCATCATCGTCTTCAACGGTTGATATGCAACTAATCGAGTATAACAATGGTGAGTTTCAGTATTTCATTCACGTTTTTATTCGTTTTTTCTTCATGGATTTCAATAGTCATATGGCTTTCAATTTGCGTTTTCATATCAATGTTTTATCACGTCGAATCGCGTTTTTTTTACGTCGATCTTCATGTTTATAGTGCTTTCATTGTCATTCCGTATCACAGTTCGTATCAATTTGCGTTGTTTTGATGTCATTGCGTTTTGATATCACAGTTTCGTATCAATGGTATTTTGATATCTCGACCTCTATAGATTACAGGTCTTTATGCTTTTTATTAAGATTTTCCTTCATATCCATTGATTCTATTTTTTTGATTTCAGTTAACGCAGATTCGTCATTGAAGTAACATGCCTTCTGAGTTAAAGTAACACTTCATTGCAGTTACAGTAACACAAATGAACGTTCAGGAAAAGAGTTTTTTGATATGCTAGACTAACGTATTGTACACGTTAGGGTAACACCACTTATGAATTACAGTAACACATTATTTGCATTGATGTAACGTTGTTTGATGATATGCAGAAACGTCATTGAAGTAACATACCTTCTGAGTTACAGTAACACTTAATTGCAATTACAGTAACACACTGAACGTTTAGAAAAAAGGGTTTGATGATGATGATGATGTTAAAGTAACATAGTGTAATAGTTAGAGTAGCACAACTTATGAATTGATATAACCGTCAATTTTAATGTTGATATTGCTTTCATTGTTATTTCATTCATCATAGTTTCCTATCAATGGTTAGTTGCTCTATCGATCTTTATAGATTCCAGGGTTTTATGTTTCTTATTTAGGTTTTCCATAATATACACTGATACTATTGTTTTGTTTTATATTAACGCAGAAACGTCATTGAAGTAACATACCTTCTGAGTTACATTAACGTAGGCTTCACTGATATTATTGTTTTGTTTTTTGTTGAAGCAGACACGGCACTGAAGCTTCATTGATACAGACTTCTAAGGGCAAAAGACAAGGCAAATGTGAAAAGCTTGTGCGGATTAATTTTCATGTTGAAAAGCTTGTGCGGATTAATTCGGGAGTTCAGGTTGCAGAGACAGTCCGTTTCGGGGGAGGGGGGGGGGGGGGGGGGAGGTTTGGCAAAACACAGGAACTGGATTTTGTACACATTTTTTTACACATAGCGCTGTGCTACGTTGCAATTAACTCGGTCAAGTATAACAAAACAAAGAGTTCACTTAGCTAGTTGTTGAGTAAAAATAGGATTATTGGTTAACTAATTAAACATGTGCTTAAAAAAAAGAAATCCAATTGGAATCAAATAAGCTATTTAACTAGACAACTCAAGCATAAAGGAATAAAGGACCAGATTTGGGTTTGAAATTAATTTACGGGATGATTGAAAGTCGTTTGTAAAAATAAATAATTGGTTTACAAATAACTCGGGCTAAAATCGTGTGAAGAAAGAATTAGGCCCAAATTGTAAAATGAGTCGTAAAATTATTATTATCATTATCATTTTCGTAACATTAAATATTTGGGTCAGGTTCGAAGTTGATAAAAATAATTAGTTGACTCGATAAATCAAATGGGCCAGTCTTGATTTTAAAATAATTACATTGTTTACAAAGAAATAGATATTCTCAACGAATAAATATAATAAATAGTTTTCAATGAAAATGAATCAAATTGATTTCTCGAAAGCAAAAATTATGATTTTTTACCGAAAGTTTAATAAAATGATTTCTCGAAGAAATAATAAAATGTTTTTAATGAGTTTCGAGTTGAAAATAGATATTCGAGCTAAAATAAAGATTTTAAGAGTTTAAGATGAAGTCAAAGGAAATCCGATAAGATTTAAAATTAAGGATTACAAGTTAAATCGCAAACAAAATAAAAAAATAGATACAAATTTAGTTTATAAAAATTAGGGGTGTTACACTTTTAGTCGGTACAGGGATGCCCGGGCTCCGGGATATGGGAGACCTCACTTACCCTACACCAGTTACTGAATTTTTTAGCTCGTTTGAGTTTGTCATTCACACCGAGGGGTCGAGCCTCTGTAACTCACGTCATAACCTCCCACTTTCCCAGTTTGCCAGCATATTTGGTCTTCGAGACTCAGGTAACCTACCCAGCACTTCCATCGACTACACTCGGTTGTGGCAAGCCATCACGGGTCATGATCGACACCCAGGCCATTTTCGAGGTTCCCTCGTACATCACCCAGTACTTCGGTACTGGTTTAGCTTGCTCGCCACTTCACTTTTTGGCCGCGCCGAGGCCAATAACATTGTAACATCCCGTATTTTTCAAATAAAGTTAAAATTTTAAACATTTATTTAAACCAAGTTTAGCGCTTGAAAAATTATTTTCGTAAATAAAATATTTTATTTTCGTTAAATTAAAAATTATTCCGTATAAAAAAAACATGGGAATTTATTTATCGAATTATTAAAAATTTTATCTTTCCATAGATAAAGTTTTAAAACTCTAAAACATTTTTAATATTGACATATCATTTTGACATTTTCTCGTCTCGTAAAAATTTAGAAATAATTTATCGAATTCTTAAAGTAATGATTTCTTATAACTATTATCCCATAATATTATTTACCGTCTATTTTACTTAGCGTCTCACAAATTCCTTTTTAAAAATAAAATTTTCAGTTTCCATTATTTTAATTCCGTAATCTTATACTTAAACTTTTTAAGAAAGAAAGAAAGCAGTTTGTACGAGAAACGGAGCGAAACTACTACACATACTCACTTAATCACCTAACTTATTACTATACTATTCACCCATATACACCCTCTCTCACTTACACCTCCACACCTACCCTCCTTACTATTCCTACACCTAAGCCTCTACCTAGCCTACCTAGTACCTACATACTGCTACTTACATACTAGTACTACATATATATACCCCAATTACAACTATACTACACTACATACACTCCGTACATGCATATTACATACTACATCTATTTCATGCATATTACTACTGTTACACTCTCCGTACGACATATACTACTACTCCTACATACTACGGAGTACTATATTACGTACTACTTCTATTACTGTACAATACTATATATAATCTGTATTACATACTATATTTACTCTCTCGTCCTTCTCTATAATTGGACCATTGAGAATAAGGAGACGACTTCCTAACGTAGACGATATTATTAATAACATAGTAAATACTCCGTAATAGCTATTAAGGGTAACCAAACTTTTCTTCTAACAAATATATATATATATATATATAATATATATATATATAAATAGAGAGAGAGAGAGAGAGAGAGAGAGAGAGAGAGAGAGAGAGAGAGAGAGAGAGAGAGAGAGAGAGAGAGAGAGAGAGAGAGAGATAGAGAGAGAGAGAGAGAGAGAGAGAGAGAGAGAGAGAGAGAGAGAGAGAGAGAGATCAAATAAGGTCACCATTTGTCAGTAAGTCTATATTAAAGTTACAGATGACATACGATAAAGTTGCATTTGTTTAAAATTGATATGTAACTATAACATTCATCTCTTTTATCACTTCAGGTGATAAGTGCAACTTTATCACTCATTTCGTGTAACTTTAAGCACTTTTGTGTAACTTTAACAATGCAACTTATGAACTTAAAATAATTGTTGACCTTATTTGAAAACCTCTCTCTCTCTCTCTCTCTCTCTCTCTCTCTCTCCCTCCCTCCCTCCCTATATATATATATATATATATATATATATATATATATATATATATATATATATATATATATATTATATATATATATATATATTTTCGGGATCCATTGAGGCAGCCTAACTCCATGCAACCATTGAGGCACAATCTGGGCCGTTAGATCTGATTGAGATCAATGGACCAGGCTTGATCAAAATTCAGAGCACAAAAACAAACGCGTGACATCTTCTTCCTTTCCTTTTGAATTAGTCGACTTTCTCTCTCTAGAAATTTGTTTATTTTTTCATTCAAATCATTCGATCATCTTCATCAGTTCCGTTGCAGATCTTCATCGTTTGATCTTCATCATTTTCACTTGCAGATTTAATAATTGTGCTCACTTGTAAAATCGAGCGTCTTCATCATTTCAATTGCAGATCTAAATCATTCGATTATCATCATTTAAGCTGCAGATTTCATTGTGTTCACTTTGTAAATTCGTTCGTAGAATTGATTTTACGAATTCTGTGCTTGATTATCAAGGAATTCTATGCTTGATTTAGTTGTCGTCATTTTCACTTGCAGATTTGATTGTAATCCTGAACAATTCGTTTAGAGAAAACTGATTATGAACCTGCTGAGTCAAGAAATTAATATATTTGTTTTAAATTAGACAAATGATTATCAAGAATTACGTAGATTCTCTACCGATTCTCTGCTGAATTACGTTGATAACTTGTGATGTACATATTTGTCACTGAATAATGTTTATATTTTGATATCAGTTGTACATAATCCATCTGAGGACATCACTAGACATAATTCTATATTAGTTGAACATAACTCATCTAGTTACATCTTAAAGTAGAAATTTTGTTGCGCTTGTAACAATTTACAAAGTATAGTATATAGGTCATTATGTAATGTATATATTTACATATCAGTTGTACTTAATCCTTCTGAGGATACTAATATACATAATTTTATATCAGTTGTACATAACCCACCTGAGGATATTATTGTACATAATTCTTGATCAGATGTACATAACCCATCAGATAATGTATATATTTTCATATGAGCGGTACAAAATTTATCTGAGGACATCATTATACATAATTCTATATTAGTTGTACATAACTCATCTATTTAAATCTTAGAGTGAAAATGGTACACCTCCAAAAGACACCGTCTTTTGTCCACCGTCTTGTGTAATCTCCGTCTTCATAATAATTAATTACAAATGATACAAATGAATACATAGCAATTCCTATTATACATTTGTATAAATAAAACTATTAATTATTACAAACGGGCGATACGAGATCGCAATTAATTACAACCAAATCGATATTCCCTTACATTACGGGTAATACCGATTAAAAGACTAGGCCATACTAGGTACAATCTTGCAAAATAAACAATAAATGACATTCATTCATTCAACAACATTAAAATAAATAAAATGCTGTAAAAATCATGCCAAAATCGCCCTACAATTTATCAAGTTCATCCTAGCTCGGTTTTTATGAAATTTATCGATTTTTAACCATTAAAAATCATTAATCAATACTTAATTCTCAATTAAGCTCAAACTAATTTTTCCAAACAATTTGGAATTTTAAGAATTAGTCTCCACTAATTTGAAAAATAAAAATTAGTTTGAATTGATTTAATTTGCTAATTTAATCGGTAAATGGTCAATTTTATGAAATAAATTCAAATTAAATCATAAAACTCCAAAAATAAAAATGAAAAATTTTGTACATTCTGGAACATTTCCAGGAACTCAAAAAACAAAAATTTGTCCACAAAAAATTTCGAATAAATTTGGAACAAATAAATGCTTGTTTATCGATTTTTATCCAATAAAAAAAAACAATAAACATCCCAAAAGGACAAAATAAATTTCAAAAATTTACAAATATGTCCTTCAACATATGATGATATATGTACACCAAAAAACCATGCCCAAAAAACAACATGCAACTATTTTTAGTTAACTTTTAACATCAAATAGGCATAAAAACTCGGTTTTTAAGGCATAAATGATTATAAATTAGCAAATTAATTCCAAAAATTACCAAACCCGACCACAACCATTTTGAGGTCATTAGGTATGCATGTATCCAAAAATTTCGTGTGAAACATATTTACATAAAATTTCCGGTTTTTACAAAGTTATCATATGACCCGAAAAAATATCAAAAATCGACATGCATGCAACAACAAAGCTCTGATACCACTTGAAGGGTTCATAACCCTCTAATTAGACTCCTCTAATTAGTTACTAAATTACTTGTTAATTTAGTATATAAAGATCTAGTTACATGCATGACATAAAATGACAAAACTAGATACAAGAAGAGATTTCCTTACATAAACAATGAGAAAATAATGGGGACAATAAGAAAACTCCTTTTCTTATTGTTCTTGAGCTAATAATAGTATGGATAATCCTTCAAAACTTGAATCTCCAAAGTAGAAGATCTCTTTTTAGTTGCACCAAGATTCAACCCAAATAATCACTATTATTATTAACTAGATAATAGTAGTGATAAAACTATACTAATATTATGAATATTACTACTTTAGTAATAAGGATGAATATTAGTATGAGAGTAATTTTGGAGAAGAGGTAAAGCAATTACTAATGAATGAAAAAATTGGAGCTAAAAAGAGAACAAAATGTTCCCTTATAACAACCTCCAAAACCGGTCACCCTTACATAGGGAAGACCAATTGCTTTATTTTATTTGCATGCTTAAGGTCTAGGGTCTAGTGTAATAATTACTATTATTCATGCATGCACATAAATAAGAACAACCACCATTGCCCTTATTTTTACTAGTGTGCCATACACATGTACTGGGTCCATTTTATTTTTGTTATTTGTCATACAAATGCTAATGTGTGACATGATCAATTATCTCATATAATTGATCACATCAAATAAATAATATACTCTTAACTCTTTAAGTAGTACATTACTATTATATCTATATATAATAGGTCCCATAATAATAATAATCATTTAGCTAAATTTACAACTCCTTGTAAATATTAATGGCTAATCACCACTACCCATAAAAGCATACAAAACCTCAACTAATTTAATAATTAACGTTTAAATAATAAATTAGGTTTTATTTAATCGTATTAAAATAAGACATAAAATTTATTCAGTCAATTATCGTATAATAGACTAATAAACTTAATCGGACTGAGTTCAAAACTCTATCTCCAATAAATAACTCTCATTACCAAGCATATATCAAATATATACGCAAGGAACTAATTAACTGTATCAAATACAAGAAATTAGTTTTCTATTTGGGTCTCATCCTATAGGTGTGACCAAAAGGGATCAGTTGATCACTGCCGTCTTACGACAATAACGTCTAACTCTCGTCAGCTGAGCGTTACCGATTTACGTTAATCAACTGACGTGGAGTATCAATGTACTAATTATCCCAAGTATATTCCGTCCATGAGATTTAATATATCAATGCACTATTGTGGAGGACACTTGCTCCAACAGTATTATCCCAAGAATTCTTTCTCCTCGAACCCACAAGCTACAAATAATAATATAAATTGGTTCAATAATCTAAACTAAAGTCGATGTGAACCCAAAGTAATATCACTATAATATCACACAAGGTCGCTTAAACTTCACCCTGAAACTAATTTACTTACTACCCAAACTCTATAGTTACGATTTTGGACACAACCCGATTAGCAATCCCAAATCATCATTCATAGTAGTCAAGCCTGATAGATAACCAACTCCAAGACTAACTGACTTAACAACATGAAATTACAGCAACGTAAAGAATGAATCAATGACAAACATCATCATCTCTCACACTCCCTGCATCATCCTTATGTCATCTCTGCATCATCCTTGTATACACAAACCCCTGCTAATTCTTTTAGCCACGCCTCACCTCCAATTCACCTGCTAATAATCCCAAACAACCGACATGCTAACCAACCCAAATTCACCCCGACAAAATTCAATTCAATAATACTAATTGAGAAAATCTCAGCCCACTAAAATGAATACAGTGACAATCGAAATAATTTCGTACCGACACCTATCAACATATTTTTTCTTTTTTTCTGACACAAGGTCAATTAATCCCGACACATGATATTTAAAACAAAAATCGATTTACAAAATAACACAAAACAAGATTTAAATAAACTGGGATTAGAGAAAAAAAAGTGGGATACTTACAAGTTTGAAGAATGTGTTGATGTAAGCAAGAATAACAATCGAGACCGATTTCCGACGACCAAAACCGGGTGATTGAAGAAAAGTAAAGAGGAAGAGGGTATAGCGGCAGAGAGAGAAACAAGGGGTAAAGGTTGTATGAATGAACAGGGGGTACGGGGCATATATATATATATATATATATATATATATATATATATATATATATATATATATATATATATATATATAGAGTTAAGATCGGGTGAGAACCTATCCATCAATGAGAACTGTGAGAACCATTTAGAACCTTACAAATTATAATCCAATTATCTTACAAAGTCTTGGGCCTCTGCCTTTTTAGTGCATTGGGCTTATTGAATTTCTGTCAATCACTAATTTGACCCAAGATAGCCTTACTGTTGTCAACCCATCCATCCATGTTCTCACTAATCTTCTCCTAAGATTTCGACATCTGAAGAAAATACAGCTCGAAAACTTCTCAGGAGATCTCAGCAGGGGTATTGATGTAATTTCACGAACCAGGTTGAACTTGGAAGAATTGAGGCTTTCATGTAATGTAAATCTACCTGATGTTTGCTTACGGAATCTTGGTTTGAGTATGAAGAATCTGAAGATACTTTGCTGTTCGCGTTCATCATTGAAAGATTCTGATCTTGTCAATATTGCAGACTCTTTCCCTCAGCTCGAGGAGATAGATATCCGTGATTCGTACTTTCCTCACATTGTTGATGGTAAAACTGTTAGTGTTACAGATGAAGGGATCGAGTTTTTGACAGCGAAGCTGAGGAGACTGCGTAAAGTCAATATTTCAGGGAATCAGTGCATTTCAGATAAGTCACTTGTTTGTTTATCATTGAATTGTCCCTTTATTCAACAGATCGTCGCTGGTTACAGTATGAATATAACAGAATATGGGTATGTTAAAATTGAGAAAGCATACACCAAAATTAAAAAAAAGTACGCTAAAATTCAAAAGTGAAGGTATGCTAAAATTGAAATTGAAAAAAGGTACGCTAAAATTGAAGTTGAATAAGGATACGCTAAAATTGAAAAAGAGTACGCTAAAAGTGAAAAAGGGTACGCTAAAATTGAAATTGAAAAATGGTACGCTAAAATTGAATTGAAAAAGGATACGTTAAAATAGAAAAAGGGTACACTAAAATTGAAATTGAAAAAAAGTACGCTAAAAGTGAAAAATGGTACGCTAAAATTTGAAAAGGGTACGCTAAAATTGAAATTGAAAAAGAGTACGCTGAAATTTAAAAAGGGTACGCTAAAATTGAAAAAGGGTACGATAAATTTAAGAAAGGGTACGCTAAAATTGAAAGGAGATACACCATAATTAAAAGAGGGTACGACAATGGTATGCTAAAATTGAAAAATGGTACGCTAAAATTGAAAAGAAAATTAAATCGAGTAGGGCTTGAAGAAGAAGTGTTGTATTCCATATAAAATCCGTACAAAAGAAAATTAAAGAACAATATTTTAGATGAACTCTTAAGTTAATGAGGAATTTTGGAAAAAAAAAATGATAGCTGGGATTATTGCAATTATATTTGCCGACGATAATACTATTACTATTGTAATGAAATAATGAATTTAATCGAATAAGTTAACTCATAAAATAATTAATTTTTAAAAAAAATTAAAAGTTACTTAGGTTACTGGGGTCGCAATTGTGATGAATTGATGGATTGAAGAAAAGTCGATTGAAAAATTGATGGATTGAAAAAAGGATTCAATGGTCGATTGAAGAATTATGGATTAAAGGATTACGGGTCGAAATATTTTGTAGAAGGAGAAGGAGTTACGACCTTACGGGTTGAAGGCTCAAACAATTGTGATTAATTGATGGGATTGAAGAATTTTGAAGGATCCAACAAATGAGATTGAACACCATGATCTAATGGCTCATATTATAGTTCTCATGGTTCTCATTGGAGGAGTGGTTCTCACATGAACCTAAATATATATATATATAGTAAAGCTCTTATGAGTCCTTCTCTATATATGAGTCCATGAGTCCTCATCTCATCCATTGGATGAGATGAGGATGGATGGACAAGATGCGTTGCATTAAAAAAAAAAAAGGAAGATTTACGTTCCTAAAATAACTCACAAGAATTTAGGAAACAATAACTTCCTATCATTCACGTTCATTATCACAATTTTCATTCCACGTTCATTCACACCTAAAAAAAAAAACTCTGATTCATTCACGCTCATTCATCGATTTTGAACTCGAAATTCTGCTACAATGGATTCAATGACCGCATCATCGTCTTCAACGGTTGATATGCAACTAATCGAGTATAACAATGGTGAGTTTCAGTATTTCATTCACGTTTTTATTCGTTTTTTCTTCATGGATTTCAATAGTCATATGGCTTTCAATTTGCGTTTTCATATCAATGTTTTATCACGTCGAATCGCGTTTTTTTTTACGTCGACCTTCATGTTTATAGTGCTTTCATTGTCATTCCGTATCACAGTTCGTATCAATTTGCGTTGTTTTGATGTCATTGCGTTTTGATATCACAGTTTCGTATCAATGGTATTTTGATATCTCGACCTCTATAGATTACAGGTCTTTATGCTTTTTATTAAGATTTTCCTTCATATCCATTGATTCTATTTTTTTGATTTCAGTTAACGCAGATTCGTCATTGAAGTAACATGCCTTCTGAGTTAAAGTAACACTTCATTGCAATTACAGTAACACAAATGAACGTTCAGGAAAAGGGTTTTTTGATATGCTAGAGTAACGTATTGTACACGTTAGGGTAACACCACTTATGAATTACAGTAACACATTATTTGCATTGATGTAACGTTGTTTGATGATATGCAGAAACGTCATTGAAGTAACATACCTTCTGAGTTACAGTTACACTTAATTGCAATTACAGTAACACACTGAACGTTTAGAAAAAAGGGTTTGATGATGATGATGATGTTAAAGTAACATAGTGTAATAGTTAGAGTAACACAACTTATGAATTGATATAACCGTCAATTTTAATGTTGATATTGCTTTCATTGTTATTTCATTCATCATAGTTTCCTATCAATGGTTAGTTGCTCTATCGATCTTTATAGATTCCAGGGTTTTATGTTTCTTATTTAGGTTTTCCATAATATACACTGATACTATTGTTTTGTTTTATATTAACGCAGAAACGTCATTGAAGTAACATACCTTCTGAGTTACATTAACGTAAGCTTCACTGATATTATTGTTTTGTTTTTTGTTGAAGCAGACACGGCACTGAAGCTTCATTGATACAGACTTCTAAGGGCAAAAGACAAGGCAAATGTGAAAAGCTTGTGCGGATTAATTTTCATGTTGAAAAGCTTGTGCGGTAATTCGGGAGTTCAGGTTGCAGAGACAGTCCGTTTCTGGGGGGGGGGGGGGAGGTTTGTAAAACACAGGAACTGGATTTTGTACACATTTTTTTACACATAGCGCTGTGCTACGTTGCAATTAACTCGGTCAAGTATAACAAAACAAGGAGTTCACTTAGCTAGTTGTTGAGTAAAAATAGGATTATTGGTTAACTAATTAAACATGTGCTTAAAAAAAAGAAATCCAATTGGAATCAAATAAGCTATTTACTAGACAACTCAAGCATAAAGGAATAAAGGACCAGATTTGGGTTTGAAATTAATTTACGGGATGATTGAAAGTCGTTTGTAAAAATAAATAATTGGTTTACAAATAACTCGGGCTAAAATCGTGTGAAGAAAGAATTAGGCCCATATTGTAAAATGAGCCGTAAAATTATTATTATTATTATCATTTTCGTAACATTAAATATTTGGGTCAGGTTCGAAGTTGATAAAATAATTAGTTGACTCGATAAATCAAATGGGTCAGTCTTGATTTTAAAATAATTACATTGTTTACAAAGAAATAGATATTCTCAACGAATAAATATAATAAATAGTTTTCAATGAAAATGAATCAAATTGATTTCTCGAAAGCAAAAATTATGATTTTTTACCGAAAGTTTAATAAAATGATTTCTCGAAGAAATAATAAAATGTTTTTAATGAGTTTCGAGTTGAAAATAGATATTCGAGCTAAAATAAAGATTTTAAGAGTTTAAGATGAAGTCAAAGGAAATCCGATAAGATTTAAAATTAAGGATTACAAGTTAAATCGCAAACAAAATAAAAAAATAGATACAAATTTAGTTTATAAAAATTAGGGGTGTTACACTTTTAGTCGGTACAGGGATGCCCGGGCTCCGGGATATGGGAGACCTCACTTACTCTACACCAGTTACTGAATTTTTTAGCTCGTTTGAGTTTGTCATTCACACCGAGGGGTCGAGCCTCTGTAACTCACGTCATAACCTCCCACTTTCCCAGTTTGCCAGCATATTTGGTCTTCGAGACTCAGGTAACCTACCCAGCACTTCCATCGACTACACTCGGTTGTGGCAAGCCATCACGGGTCATGATCGACACCCAGGCCATTTTCGAGGTTCCCTCGTACATCACCCAGTACTTCGGTACTGGTTTAGCTTGCTCGCCACTTCACTTTTTGGCCGCGCCGAGGCCAATAACATTGTAACATCCCGTATTTTTCAAATAAAGTTAAAATTTTAAACATTTATTTAAACCAAGTTTAGCGCTTGAAAAATTATTTTCGTAAATAAAATATTTTATTTTCGTTAAATTAAAAATTATTCCGTATAAAAAAAACATGGGAATTTATTTATCGAATTATTAAAAATTTTATCTTTCCATAGATAAAGTTTTAAAACTCTAAAACATTTTTAATATTGACATATCATTTTGACATTTTCTCGTCTCGTAAAAATTTAGAAATAATTTATCGAATTCTTAAAGTAATGATTTCTTATAACTATTATCCCATAATATTATTTACCGTCTATTTTACTTAGCGTCTCACAAATTCCTTTTTAAAAATAAAATTTTCAGTTTCCATTATTTTAATTCCGTAATCTTATACTTAAACTTTTTAAGAAAGAAAGAAAGCAGTTTGTACGAGAAACGGAGCGAAACTACTACACATACTCACTTAATCACCTAACTTATTACTATACTATTCACCCATATACACCCTCTCTCACTTACACCTCCACACCTACCCTCCTTACTAT
The DNA here is from genome assembly GCA_958450325.1 of Agrostemma githago. NCBI lineage: Eukaryota > Viridiplantae > Streptophyta > Magnoliopsida > Caryophyllales > Caryophyllaceae > Agrostemma > Agrostemma githago. Next base: position 54,502,288 of record OY288252.1, on the reverse strand, counting down.
TCCTACACCTAAGCCTCTACCTAGCCTACCTAGTACCTACATACTGCTACTTACATACTAGTACTACATATATATACCCCAATTACAACTATACTACACTACATACACTCCGTACATGCATATTACATACTACATCTATTTCATGCATATTACTACTGTTACACTCTCCGTACGACATATACTACTACTCCTACATACTACGGAGTACTATATTACGTACTACTTCTATTACTGTACAATACTATATATAATCTGTATTACATACTATATTTACTCTCTCGTCCTTCTCTATAATTGGACCATTGAGAATAAGGAGACGACTTTCCTAACGTAGACGATATTATTAATAACATTAGTAAATACTCCGTAATAGCTATTAAGGTAACCAAACTTTTCTTCTAACAATATATATATATATATATATATATATATATATATATATAGAGAGAGAGAGAGAGAGAGAGAGAGAGAGAGAGAGAGAGAGAGAGAGAGAGAGAGAGAGAGAGAGAGAGAGAGAGAGAGAGAGAGAGAGAGAGAGAGAGAGAGAGAGAGAGAGAGAGAGAGATCCAATAAGGTCACCATTTGTCAGTAAGTCTATATTAAAGTTACAGATGACATACGATAAAGTTGCATTTGTTTAAAATTGATATGTAACTATAACATGCATCTCTTTTATCACTTCAAGTGATAAAGTGCAACTTTATCACTCATTTCGTGTAACTTTAAGCACTTTTTGTGTAACTTTAACATTGGAACTTATGAACTTAAAATAATTGTTGACCTTATTTGAAAACCTCCCTCCCTCTCTCTCTCTCTCTCTCCCTCCCTCCCTCCCTCCCTCCCTCCCTCCCTCCCTATATATATATATATATATATATATATATATATATATATATATATATTTTCGGGATCCATTGAGGCAGCCTAACTCCATGCAACCATTGAGGCACAATCTGGGCCGTTAGATCTGATTGAGAGCAATGGACCAGGCTTGATCAAAATTCAGAGCACAAAAACAAACGCGCGACATCTCTTTCCTTTCCTTTTGAATTAGTCGACTTTCTCTCTCTAGAAATTTGTTTATTTTTTCATTCAAATCATTCGATCATCTTCATCAGTTCCGTTGCAGATCTTCATCGTTTGATCTTCATCATTTTCACTTGCAGATTTAATAATTGTGCTCACTTGTAAAATCGAGCGTCTTCATCATTTCAATTGCAGATCTAAATCATTCGATTATCATCATTTAAGCTGCAGATTTCATTGTGTTCACTTTGTAAATTCGTTCGTAGAATTGATTTTACGAATTCTGTGCTTGATTATCAAGGAATTCTATGCTTGATTTAATTGTCGTCATTTTCACTTGCAGATTTGATTGTAATCCTGAACAATTCGTTTAGAGAAAACTGATTATGAACCTGCTGAGTCAAGAAATTAATATATTTGTTTTAAATTAGACAAATGATTATCAAGAATTACGTAGATTCTCTACCGATTCTCTGCTGAATTACGTTGATAACTTGTGATGTACATATTTGTCACTGAATAATGTTTATATTTTGATATCAGATGTACATAATCCATCTGAGGACATCACTAGACATAATTCTATATTAGTTGAACATAACTCATCTAGTTACATCTTAAAGTAGAAATTTTGTTGCGCTTGTAACAATTTACAAAGTATAGTATATAGGTCATTATGTAATGTATATATTTACATATCAGTTGTACTTAATCCTTCTGAGGATACTAATATACATAATTTTATATCAGTTGTACATAACTCACCTGAGGATATTATTGTACATAATTCTTGATCAGATGTACATAACCCATCAGATAATGTATATATTTTCATATGAGCGGTACAAAATTTATCTGCGGACATCATTATACATAATTCTATATTAGTTGTACATAACTCATCTATTTAAATCTTAGAGTGAAAATGTAATGATACTAAATCATTAGTTATATACACTGTATTCATAATTATGTATATCATATTTTTAATTAAAAAACACAATGCAAACTGTATATCTTTGTAAATAATTATGTACACTGTATTCATTATTATGTACAGAACTTAGGATCATTATATAAGGTACATAATTCTATATCAGCTCTACATAACCCATCTGAGGACATCATTGAACATAACTCTATATCAGCTGTACATAACCCATCTTAGGACATCATTGTACATAATTCTATATCAGTTGTACATAACCCTTTTTGAATCACATCCACGACAGGGTTCACCAATACCCTCTTAGGGTTCAGTTTCTTGCGGGATTACTGACCTTGAATAAGGAAAAGGGTTTAGGGTTGGATTAGGCGGAGCCGCGAAGCGGGTACGCCTAATCCAACCCAAAACCCTTTTCCATCCTTGATTAAGGAAAAGGGTTTAGGGTTGGATTAGGCAGAGCCGCGAAGTGGGTACGCCTAATCCAACCCGAAACCCTTTTCCGTCCCGTCTTATGCGATACCCCATCTTTGAATCACATCCACGACAGGGTTCACCAATACCCTCTTAGGGTTCAATTTCTTGCGGGATTACTGACCTTGTATAAGGAAAAGGGTTTACGGTTGGATTAGGCAGAGCTGCGAAGCGGGTACGCCTAATCCAACCCTAAACCCTTTTTCATCCCATCTTATGCAATACCCCATGCCGTTTTATATGGAGTAATTTAGCATTGTATTCAATTTCTATGGTTCAATTACTTTTTTTTGTTCAAAAGGGTGTACTAATATATGAGTATATTGTACATAACCCATATTAGGACATCATTGTACATAATTCTATATCAGCTATACATAACCCATCTAAAGTACTACTCTATACATTTTATGTTTTTGACTATTTACAGAAGAACGTCATAGGTTATTTTGTACGTTTAACAATTTACAAAGTACAGTATATAGGTTATTATGTAATGTATATATGTACATATCAGATGTACATGACCCACCTAAGAACATTATAAAAGCATTGATGTTTATATAATAAATGCTTGTCATGGAGTAATGTTTACATAACTGACTGTTTACATACACAAAGCTAAAATAAAATCTTATATTTTCTGTTAACTGTAAAATCCCTAACAAAGTTCTTATTCCACCGCATAAGATTTATGCATGTTTGACGACGAAATTCATTGATGTCATTAAAATAATCTTTGTCTGTCCATTTCTCCTTGTCGTGTAATGCATTTATCCACTTCAAGACAAAAACACCACAATCAAATCCATTACTTTGTTGAACTGTATTTTTGAAATACTCTATTGGATTTGTCGTCATTATTTTGGAGATGTGTTCAAAGCCGGAGTAGTTCTGAATGATGTATGCGACATTTGTCATTATTTTGTTGCAAATGTCAGTTCGTGTTTTGTTACCCTTTCTTTTACTTGAATCCAAGATGTAATTCTTTTTGTCTTCAAAATCACACACAATCAAAATCCAGTGTGATGGTGTGTCGATATGAACTGAGATAAAGATCTGAAAAAGTATACATTTCACAGTTATTGTAGTACAAATTTTCAACACATAGTAACTTGTGTACATCAAAACAGACACTGTTTTAATTAATGTACAAATTTTGAACATGTGCTACAGACATTAACTTAACTACATGAAAACAGACACTGTTTTAACTATGTACAAACTTTGAACATTTGCCACACATAGTAAATTATGTACATCAAAACAGACACTCCTATAACCATGTACAAATTCTAACATGTGCAACACATAGTAACTTATGTACATCAAAACAGACATTGTTTTAACTATGCATAAATTTTGAACATCTGCAACAAATATTAACTTACATACATCAAAATAGACTTTGCTTTGACAACATGTGCAACAGATATAACTTATGTACATCAAAACAGACACTTCTATAACCGTGTTAATGCTATAGGAGTATATAGATTAGATGGTTGTACCTTTTTCAAGAATTTACCATCTTCAGGCAAGTATGATACATTACAGTATGGCGTTGTCAGAGAAGAAAATATGTCTGGGTTTAATTCCAGTAACAAAGGATACACAATAGGTAAACAACTGTAAGATTATGTACCAAAAAAGTACTTAAGTACATGAATTATGATATATTTACCCCTGATTTTGTTGGAATAAATAGTGTATCCCTCATCCCAAATGTTGCATATATTCCACCTATATCAATAGCCTATTAAAAGAACACTTGTTAGATTTATTTAGCAGCATTTGAATTTATAACATTAAAACATGTTAGTGATAATGTTACTGTAACATTTACCATATCATATAATTCCTCATTTGGTAATAACAAGGTTTGCATTGACTTTCGGCTTACATTCATCCATTATGTTTCCATAACATCTTCTCTGCAAGATAATATAGTACAAATAATCAACAATTTTAAAATTAGTTATGATGAATGAATTAAAAATCATTGGAAAGGATAGAATATATTACATGTGACTTTACAATGGTGTCATATGAATCCTTCTTTTCTCATTTGCCTTTCCTTCAAATGTCTTCTTCTTTGTTTCTTTTAAGAATTTTTGAGTAATATCTTCATCAGTGATTTTTTTTGGTACATAGAGTTCCGCTGCCCTACTGAGAAAAGTTATAGAACAGAATTTATCAGATTATTATTTATGATGAATACGGAGTATATGTTAATGATTTATGCTTTATGTGCAATATATGTAGTCATATGATAACATAGTGGAAGTCTATAACATACAGAAGTTTCCTTCACATTCTTTTTGCATCTTTCGGATTAATATTTTTCATCTGATTCCTGGTTGAGGTTAGTATTTTGTGGCAATACCGCACCTTCATCATCCTTACATACGTATCATATGTAACATTGCTCTGGATATATACATCAATAACATTTATATATGGAAATATAATCAAACATAAAATAATATCAATGATAAAAGTAGAATAATTAAGTTTAACGGTTTGAGCACTTGGGTAAAAGTATTTTTATTCTCATTATATATTTCCATGACTCTCATTGAAAAAATACCATAGTCAACTTCCAGATGATGACTAAAATCTGTAATATATTCCAGTATTTAATAGTCTGTCACTTCATTGACCCATTTGATCTTATTCTTGAATTTTTCAGAGAGATAATTACACTGCAAATATAACAAAGTATTCAACAAAGGTAACATAAATTTCAATGTACAAAAAAGTAAAAACAATAAATCAGTGTCCTCACATAATGATCTTTAGCTTCAGAATTGTTCATTTGGCTATCAGATTCTTGATGAAACTCAAAGTGAATTATTTCAAATGACTTTGTGATTCAGTTTACACAGTAAATAACAACAATTGGTAATGCTGTTGTCCAGAAAAAGACCTTGAAGAAAATCGCACTATTAGCTCTCAGAATGAATGAATGAATGAAGGTTATAAGGAGTATCTATTTGTTTACCAATTGCACATCATCTTACTGCCTTTCACTTGTAGGAGTCTGAAACATTAAAGAAGTGTTTAGAAGAGATTCATCAGCAAAAATATATTTACACTGTCGACATTGTTAATGGAATATATAACATTACCACATATTTATCAAATGGAGACATATAAACACGCTTGACAGATGATGGAGATGATAGCTTTTCCAAATCATTCATCAATAATCCCCAAAGATTTAAAATTGGTTCCTCAAGTTTACTTTCAGACTGTGTCATCATCAACAGCTGTCTCCTTGAAATCTGAATGGTTTCAAACTTAAAGAGAGGTTCACTGTAAAATTAAAAATTATTTAGTGTATTAGTTTTGGTATAGCAATCATTTATATGAAACAGTTTTAACAATGACTTCAAACTATTTGCATTTAAACACATTTTAACAGTGCTTGACTTATGTATATCTGTTGTATGAGTTATATACAATAAGTTGTAACTTATTTACATTAAAAGATATATTGGTCTAATTGTGTGCAAATTTCACATAGTATCTTACGTACATCAAAACAGACAGTGCTTTAGATATTTAAACCAGTTGTTTACCTTGGAGACATATCTAACGTAAATGCATAGTCTGTCACATATTTCTCCTCGGCACTCAGAGTGGTTAAAGAGCTGATGTTCCTTTGTATGAAAGGAGATTTGAAAATAGCTGGTATTGCTTGTTTCCTCTTGTATTGTACTTCAATTTCTTTTTCATTCATTTCATCATCTTTCTGAGATGCATTCCCCATTATTGGTGGAGTGACCAAGTTTTCAACAATATCCGGGCTCTCTGGAATGACATTTTTCACAGCATAAGGAGTTTCTAAGTTAACATTTTCTATTGCATGCGCAGGAGTAAATTCCATATTTTCCACATATTCCACAAGCTTGTTATTGAACACTTGTTCATTGCTAACAGTAGTAGCTTCCACAGCCACATTCTCCATATCCACATTTTCCACATCTTCATTTATCAGAGGAGTAACTTGAGTGTTAGAATACATGACAAGGTTAATATCCTCACTGAGTTGATAGCTCTCATCTGAGTTCAACAAACTGTATCTTGGCGTCATTGGGTCTCTCTCCTTCTTCTTCTTCTTCTTCTTCTTTTGCAACTCATTCTTTTTGCCAGAAAGAGCTTCTTCTACCATCTGATCTAACATCTGTATTACATGTGGAGTCAGATCATCTAGACCAAAGTCTGTATCTGGGAAGGTAGGGAATCGCTTTTGACATGGAGAAGGTATGCTACTTATTTTTTCTTCTCCTTTGGTGTTGTCATCATCGACAACTTATAATGCAATATTAGTAACATCCTTCCATTTATCTCCAGATTCTAAGCAGTAAAAGATGAACAATAAGTAATGTATACAAGTTATAATTATACAACACATAGTAACTTATGTACATCAAAACAGACACTGTTTTAAATATGCATAAATTTTGAACATGTGTAATAAATAGAAACTTATGTACAGCAAAACAGACACTTATATAACCATGTACAAATTCAAACATGTGCAACAGATATTAACTTATGTACATAAAAAAAGACACTGTTTTAATTATGCATAACTTTTGATCATGTGCAACACATAGTAACTTATGTACATCAAAACAGACACTATTTTAACTATGCATAATTTTTGAACATGTGCAACACATAGTAACTTATGTACATCAAAACAGAACACTGTTTTAAATACGCATAAATTTTGAACATGTGCAACATATATTAAATTATGTACACCAAAACAGACACTTATATAACCATGTACAAATTCAAACATGTGCAACAAATATTAACTTATATACATAAAAAAGACACTGTTTTAATTATGCATAACTTTTGAACATGTGCAACACATAGTAACTTATGTACATTAAAACAGACAATGTTTTAACTATGCTTAATTTTTGAACATGTGCAACACAAAGTAACTTATGTACATCAAAACAGACACTATTTTAAATACGCATAAATTTTGAACATGTGCAACAGATATTAACTTATGTACACCAAAACAGACACTGTTTTGATTATGCCTAATTTTTGAACTTGTGCAACACATAGTAACTTATGTACATCAAAACATACACTGTTTTAACTATGCATAATTTTTGAATATATGCAACAAATATGCAACAGATATTAACTTATGTACATCAAAACAGACACTGTTTTAATTAATGTACAAATTTTGAACATGTTCAACAGATATTAACTTATATTATGTCCATCAAAACAAACACTTCTACAACCATGTACAAAATTAATTATAAGCAATAAAAGATAAAAAATAAGTACTGTATACAAGTTATAATTAGGGTTATTTCATATAAATAATACGAACTATTGCTCACCTTCCTAGAATAATCTCAATTATATGTAATCTCATAATAATTCGATCTTTTAATATCCCCTTCTCAAAACAAGCTCACTTAAAATTTCACCTACTATAACAAGTTAAATTGACCGACATTTTTTCTCTCCTCCCCTTACCACCTTCCCACCATTAAAACACCTCCTCCATAAGAACCAACCATTAGAAACCATCACTTTTCCCACCACAATACACCAAACGAACCACCTACAAACCAAAATCGCAACTACCAACGACAATATTCCGTCATAATTCATAAAACCACCTAGTGTAGCGCCCATACCATTTATAGAATTTGCAATTGACCACCATCGTCGTTGTCCTTTGCGCCGCTCCACCCCATATTTACCTTCGAAATTGGTTTATTGATTTCGTCTGACCCATAATCAAAATTTTAAGAAAATGGAACATTGATAGTAAAAACCCTAAAAAAAATTGGGATTTAATTTGGGGTAGACATTGAAACTGTGACAAATGGGATGAAGTGGAACACTTGTCACTCGTCATGTGTTGCGAAGACGAAAGAGGGAGACACAACTGTTTTGCCGGAGTCTGGGAATTCGTCTCTGATTATGTGGGTAGAAGAGGTGGGTTGCTCGGCGGTGCTACTGTGATGAACGTGGGTTAATAGTGAAGACTGATGGGGCTGTTGTCAGTTGGGATTGGACTGATTGAAGTTGTGGGCATAAAGCTAAGGAATGAAGATGATTTTTAGGGATGAAGATTGCTTGCTTTATGACTTTGGTAATTGGATTTGGGCATAAAGGATCTGAGTTGTTAATTGAAAAATATAAATGTAGGGAGGAAGGATGACTTATTTAACAGGTTGCAAGTTACCGAATCTATTACGAGAAAGAGATATTAAAAGGTTGGATTATTATGAGATTACACATAATTGAGATTATTCTAAGAAGGTGAGCAATAGTTCGTATTATTCTTATGAAATAAGCCTTATAATTATAAACAATACTGTGTTTAAATTCTATGAATGAATATAAATGTTACTGTAGTGTATATAGAAGTAGAAAAATAAAAAAAATATTACCATTCTCTCTTGATGGTTGTTCTCTTCTCGTTTCTGCAAGTTTGTTTATAAATTCATTTCCAAAATTTTCCAAGTCTAGTAGTGGTTTGCATTGTGGCGAGGCATAACTTTTATCGCATCTTTCAACCCCCTAAAAGACTTTGAGAATTGACAAGATTTGCTGATTAAAGTTTGCACCCAATGAATTGCTTCCTTTGGCTCCTCATTTTCATCTTTTATTTCCTCCTCCACTTTCACTAGCTTCTCTTTTTCCATTACGAAAGAAACCTTTGCAGTACAGGTTTTAGAGTTATCCACCTTGTACCAATCAACGGGTTGTAATGGCAACACAAAGCCATTACCAAACGTACCCGATTTCTTCGCTTTGTCCAATATTCTCTTTGAATTGGACTCTTATGTCCAGAACAACATTGTTGAGAAAGAACGAATAGGTGTGCTGTTTCTGTAACACATTCTTTGCAGATATATTAACACAAAGACCATTATAGGTTCATCAAAGCACTTGTTTCTCTCTGCTGTGTTCATTTTCCACAAATCAACAGCCTCAATGAAAGCATCAAGGCAAAATTTGCACCAATTAAAGGTAGGTATCAATGACAAGTCGATTAAAGATTTCAATATCTTTAAGCTTGGAGTTACGGAACAGCTACCCTCTATAAAAATAGAGCAAAGATAAACAATGAAGTTCCTCTTGAATTGATCCCCCCCTTCCGTCTGTCTTGTTAGCATGAATTGCAACACACTGTTTGTTATCTTGGAACCATTAAACGTTTGCTTGAACTCATGAACTAATCGATTATATTCAACGTCCTTGTCATCATATGACGCTAATACAATATCATTCGGTCCCATAGGAAGCCTAGTTGCTATGTGTACATCCAAATTCGTAACCTAAAGTGTCCTGCCTTTATATGATGACGAATCAGGGTTAACATTGGAAACTAACCAATGAGCAAGCTTGGCTGGGACTTCTTACATTTAGAAAAATTATATCCCCAAACCCCAATTCCTTAATATCTTCAATTTGCTTCTCTGACAGATTTCTTACAAATTTAAACAAACTTTCAAGGGACATCCTTGTGGTCAATGATGGAAGTTCATTCACTACATGTACAACCCTCTTCCTTCTAGTTTTTGTAGGTTTTGTAGGCTTATTAACGAAAGCTGTAAATTTGAGTGAGCAAAACAGACTTAAATTATATGTATAGAGGGCATATCTAACAATTTCAAGTTCTATGAACAGATAATTAAAACAACTAATGTACATTCCTGCAACTGCTTCTGACAGTAAGTGTAATTGCGATTTCGGTGTCTGATAACTATCATCCTTAGAATCATCAGAATTGGGAGCATCATTTACTTCTACCCGTCTCTTTTTACATGCAACTATACATAAATAACGAAAAATCAATATGCATCATTTACATTGAGAGTAAGTTTATAAGTTTATATACCTTCGATCTTATGAGCAGCTTCCCTCTTTATTCCGCTTTTCTCCTGATTTGTTTTCATCTTTTTTGTTAACCTAATTAACGTCAAATAAAATAAGAACAGAGACAGCTGAATACCTAATTTGCATAAGTTGAATAATCATCGATACTTGAATCCTAACGCAGTAAAACCGTATTTAAATCTAGATCGGAAGTAATTGCATACTGCTAGTATTATTTTATAGCAATCTTCAAAAAATCGTTTCAAAAAGCAAAAATGTGGACATGACATAGGTCCACCCCGACGCGGTCACGCGCGGGTTTGGGGAGGCGAATGAATCTCCATATGAGAATGGATCGAATTGAAATTTAAATCGAAGTGGAGTCGCCACCGAACTTTGTGGGAGTTCGGACCCGTTCGAGCCCATTCTATGTCGTAGTGGGCCGTATACAAAATACGGCCCATTTCCGATGTCAGAGTTTATTGGGCTCGTCCCTTTGCATTTGATACCGATACCGACATTATCGGATATCGTGTATTGAATGACTCTCGTATGCCAATGGATTCGGATATCCGGAAACCATGGTTCTGAGTAAGGGGTGAGGGTACGTGTTGGGAAGCCCACAAAGGACACCCAACCCCGACCGCACTTAGCGGCCTCTACTAAGATCTCGAATGACTTTCTAATACGCGCGTTAGTAATTCGGTGAAAAATGCTTATGCAAACATTGTTTTCCCTAAGCATGTGAATGAAATTGAAAAGGGTTTCTATGTCGATCTAATGCAATTAATTCTAACGTCGAAGTTAAATTTTAGCATGTGGGTTCATTTTTGTAAAATAAAACAAACGATAAATCAACAAGAAAAATAGCAAACGGTTAGTAACGATATAACGAATAATAAGGATTTGGAAATTAATGAATGATGTTGAATAATGTAAACGTGATGCATGGTTTTTGAAAAAGTGGTATTTCACGTGATAGATTATGCACGTGTTGACCTAAGTCATAGAAAAGAATGAATGAAACTAGAAAAGTGATGTGGGACTCACTGTACTTGTCGTGATAAGGCCACTCGATCGATCAATGACGGACTCGACCGAGTGGACCTTTGAAGAAGCTTCTGTCCCGTGTTTCTGGACCCTACTCGGTCGAGTTATTGACGAACTCGGCCGAGTACGTTGCCACTCGATCGAGTCATTGTGTGACTCGACCGAGTGGAGGTCGTCAGAACCTTCTGTCTCGGTTTTTGGGGTGCCACTCGACCGAGTGGGCTTGGCACTCGGTCGAGTGCCCCCTGTATGAATTATAATTCGCTTGCAATTTTGTATCGGTTTTGAAATTGCTTTTGATTTTTGATAATTCGATGATTCTGCCGAATCGGACATAAATATTGTACAATTTATGCTCTATTCGGATTTTATAAATCATTGATTTTGTTGAATCGGATATAAATATTATGGGATTTATACTCGATTCTAGATTTAAATACTCGTTGTATCCCATATGCGATTATTGAATCGATATGGAATACTAGAGTGAAAATAAAGGAAAATTGCTTTTAGTCGTCTTAAATTAACTATCGCGATATGACTAGATTTCCTCCGCGTTTAATAATGACGTAATTCTAACGAATCGTATGACAATTATTTTACCATCAACGAAAAATCGCATTAGTTAATTTATTTGACTAGATCGTTAGATTCGACATCCAATTATGGAATTGGTATCGAATTTAAAAGATCGACGCTTTGCTTGAATTGAAAGACTTGATTCCCTCGGATTTTCCGACATCGTAATAAATCCATAGGGATTATGTGGTGTCGGATCCGCGTCAACAGGTTTCGACCCTTATTAAATAAAATACTTGTTTTGAAATTAGTTCGTTGAATTGATGGAAATTGCGATAACGACGATAAAATAAGAAAGTTGTGGTTGATGTTAATTCATCTCAACAATCAAGCAATCGGGGTGAAGGGATAAGCGACCGACAATGCTGTGTGCAGTACACTTGTATATTCGGGTTTCCTTATCCCACCAACACTCATACTCGACATGAATCGACGAATACTTTAATGTTTTATACTAGTTATATTATTGATATTAGAATGCGAATAAAATAAATAAAAAAAGTGAGACATCTACGATGATAACGACGACGTGATGCGAGAAAAGAGGAGAAAGAAGAAGAGCGGGAATTGGCACCCTCAACCTACATGTTTCTTATGCTCGGACGGTACTCGTAGTGGCGGCTTGCACGGGAGTTTCGAGTATGTAGGCTAAGTTGTGGTGGTTAGGGTTTCGATTCCTAAAGCTAGGTTTAGGGTTTGAATCTATGTAGACTAGTGTAGAATTGGGTTGAATTAGGGTTTTTCAAGATTGAAAAAAAAGATGTGTTAGGGTCGTGTGCATGGGGTGTTTATATAAGCAAGGCCTAGGTACCCCGTCTAGGGTTACTCGACCGAGTAGCCCCTTGACTCGGTCGAGTGGCACGGTGTGCCTGCAGTCGGGCCTGAATAAGGCCCACTCGATCGAGTGGCTCAAATGGGGCGCGAGATCCGGGCTTTGGGCCGTGACTTTGGATGTCTTATGGGTTTTGAGTTTGACTTGGACTTTTGTTATTTGAATGGCTGTTTTGTGTGTCTCGGAACGACTTTGACCGGGGTTTGACCCAATCGCTAAAAGTCGGTTTTATTTCCGGTGTCGGTTTCGGCCCAAATTAGTCTTATTTGACTGAAAACGATCCATTGGGCCTGGATTTGAGGTCAGTTTTGTGAGATTTGTACTCCGTAAGTTCAGCAGGCAGCAACTAATGGTTTTGAGCCTGTATCCGAGCGCGTAGAAACACGTTAGCGTCCGATCATCATCGGGTGTTTTTGGAAACTGCCATAGACACCTGGCAGTCAAAATGCGGGTGTCTACAAAGCCCCCACTCTGACTGAGGCTTGGACAGGGCGAAAGTCAGAGTTGCTACCAAGCCAATTATGACCTGGTAGACTTCCGATCGGGTCGTTTATAGTCCGTTAGACTCGCGTGAAGGGCTCACCAGCCATAAGATAGGAGTCATACCTGAGCTGCTAATAATACCTCCATGGGGAGTCGGACTTGTCGCATAAGTCCTGGGTGTGCCTATGTGTAGGCGCATCTATCCCGTGCTATTCCGGGGAAAATGCCGCCTTGGGCTATCAGCTGGGGAATTGGGCTTGTCGTATAAGTCCCGGGTGCGCCTGTATATGGGCCCATCCCTGTGTAAATGCCACCTTGGGCTTCCGCTGGGGATATTTAGTGGGTTGCATGTCCCTGCTCAAGTCGTACCTGTATAAGTCACATAAAATTTGCATGCAACATGTAGGTAGTAAAATGACTCGCGCTGGGGAAAAATATTGTTTGAAATTTTGAAATTTGGAATTTTTGGAAATTTTTGACTCCTAAAGAAATTAGGAAAGTTCGGGATGAATATTTCCATGCTAGTATCGGGACTAAGCTTATGGGTTGATTCCGTTTAGGATTAGGAAACTATTGTGCAAGGAGAAATTAGGAAAGAAAGTTATAAGTTTGATGCTATATATAGCCCTCCTTGTCTTTGATTTCTTCATAATTTCCTCACAAATCATCCTTCTCAAAAAGAAAGCCTTATTACTCCTTAAGAATTTTAACCATGGGTGTTGATCGATTGACCGTCATGTTCCAAGAATGGTCTCGACTCTTTAGGGACGGCGATAGGGTGGCTTTGAACCAGATGGGTATTGCCCAACTGTATACATTCCGTCAGATGCAGGTTGATCGATACTTCTAGGATGCATGCCTGTCTTATTGGGATGACATATATCATGTCTTTGCCTTTCCTCGGGGCGAAGTCTGCCCTTTACCTGAGGAGATTGCTGCCGTAGGAGGATGGAATCCGATACTTCGTCCCGCCGTCCCGTACTCGATCTACGACCCGAGGAGGAAGCTTCGAGAATTTTTAGGGCTTTCTCACAACGAGGTATCCCGAATGGCTGGAGACGACAACACAGTTTCCCTAATTGATCTGGCTGAGAAATTTATGAACCCGCATGACGTTAGGGTCAGATCGATTCATAGCCGTAGGGCCTTCTCTTTCTGTATGCTCCATGTTTATGCCTTTGAAGGTCACATAGATTTATTATCTTGCATGGGAAATATCCGTCTCTTGACCGTGGTGGATTTAATGGAGACGGAGCACAGCCCGGCTTGGCTGATTACGGGTGAAATAATCCAAGGCCTGGACAATCGTAAGAGGGATTCGTCCGCCCGTCTCACCGGAAGCACCCGTTTGCTGCAAGTATGTCGGATTTTTATTTTTTCTCGATTTCTTGATTTTTATTATTTTTTTTCGAGATTTTGACTGCTGCAGTGGGCACTCGATCGAGTCACCCTGGCACTCGATCGAGTGCCTTCGTAAAAAGCCCCCTGTTCGCTCCCAGGGATGCCACTCGACCGAGTCACCCTAGCACTCGATCGAGTGTCATCAGGCGGACGCCTATTTTGCCTTGGGAACTCATGTTTTTGTTTCCTCTTTCAGATTTGGCTATATGAGAGGGTATCAGTGATAGATCCTCCCCTTGATGCCAGCAACTACCGTCACAACCAATTGATGACGAGGAGGCGGGCTATTGATTTTTCTCGTCAGATTATTCAGAAGTATTGGGACGAGGTGTTATCTTTCCAAGGTGGTCGGCTAATTCGATGGGTTGTGCCGTGGTGGCCCATCTACGTTTGGACCGGCTTGGATCCAAGGGATAGAGCTCGTTACAAAGTAATCTTGTTTTTCAGGCAAACAATTCATCTCTACCCGGATCGCATACTAAGGCAGTACGGACGGGCCCAGCGAATCCAAGAAATTGAAGCAGTTGTGAGTGACCCTACCCAACTGACTGATGTGATGTGCGATACGTGGATGCAAAGATGGTACACCCGGCACACTTGGCCTATTCCCAAATCTCGCCACTCGATCTGAGTTTCAGACTCCTATATGAAGTGGACTAAAGCTGGTAATGCCAAAGCCCGAGCTGCTCTGAAAGTTGATGAGGCTTTTGATTTGCTGCGAAGGGAGCAGGCTAAAGACAACAGGGACTTCCTTGAGGAAGGAGACACTCTGGCCACCCTAGTTCGCCTAATGTCAGGTCAGAAGAAGAAGACTAAGACTCAAGCTGAAGGGTCTAGTGCTAAAGGTGCGCGGGGGAAAGTGAGCCCCCTGACTGACTTGGAGAGGAGACTGGGCCCACGATTAGCCGTGTAGGACCGACTTGGCCCACGGGATAGACTACCTGAGCACGTGCGGGCCCGACTTGGGCCGAAGACTGTTACAGAAGACCCGTTGTTAAAGAAACGGGTTCGAGCTAAAGAGGTTCCCCTTGTGATTCGGGAACGCTCTCCCCCGCCCCGGCGACCTCGGGCTCCACGCGACCCGAAGGACAAAGGGAAGGGTAAAATGCCCGGATATTAGTCTCCTTAGTTTTAATATTTGAGTATTATTATTATTTTTTGGTGTGATTTTTTTCGTGTGTGTGCGGTTTTTTTTTTTTTTTTTTTTTTTTTGTATTTCCCGAGTTTATCGAGACATTAATAAAAGACGTATTATTGAATGCCGTTCCCGTCTTTTCGTTATTGCAGTGGTTGTACCCTTTTGAGGGGTTGCCTACGTATCCACAATTAGCGGAATCAAACCAAACGTAGTTCAAAACTTGATTGATTTTTGCAATTTTCGAAATACATCAAGATTATTAATTCGAGATGTGCGACAATAGAATAATTAATTCTAACTTATTGACTTGTCTATAATTTTGAAAGTTTATAAAAAGACAGATTTTTATAAATTTTTGCAAATGACATTGAGATAGGGTTTATGGGTAGTAGCGCTTCAGCTGGTCAAAGTTGGTCGGGTTGACGAACTCGTTCCTGTCCAGGTCTGTCAGCATCACCGCTCCTCCTGATAGGACCTTCTTGACTAAGTATGGCCCAGCCCAATTGGGTTTGAATTTTCCTCTTGGGTCAATCGGTAGTAAGGCACGAACCGATTTCAGGACCAGATCCCCTTCTTTTATGTTTCTGGGTCTGAACCTTTTGTTAAAGGCCCGTTGGATCCTTTTTTGATATATTTGAATATTGCTGAGGGCCCGGGATCGCCGTTCGTCTAAAAGGACTAGCGAATCGTATCGGGCTTGGACCCAATCTGCTTCAGGTACTTGGCTTTCAAGTAAAATCCTGAGGGATGGCACCTCTAGCTCGACTGGTTGGACTGCTTCCATTCCATATGTCAGATAATATGGAGTTGCTCCGGTCGCGGTGCGAATTGACGTTCAATACCCCCATAAGGCAAAGGGTATTTCGTCGGGCCAGTCCCGATAATTCTCAGCCATTTTTTTAAGTATGGCGACAATTGTTTTATTGGCCGCTTCTACCGCTCCATTTGTTTGGGGTCGGTAAGGTGAAGATGTATGCCTCTGAATTTTATATTTCGCTAGCAAAGTAGCGGTTTCAGCTTGAAAGTGGGTCCCGTGATCACTGATAAATTCGTGAGGGATCCCATATCGGCATATGATCTTATTCTGGATGAATTTGGCCACGTGCTTGGCGTTCAAGACACGGTATGACTCGGCTTCGACCCATTTGGTGAAGTACTCGATGGCCACTAAAATGAAGCAATGACCTCTCGTCCCGGAAGGATGCACCTTTCCAATTATGTCAATACCCCATGTCAAAAATGGCCATGGTGATGTCATAGTATATAATAGGGAAGATGGCATGTGCTGTACGTTGGCAAAGATCTGACAGTTATGGCAGTGCTTGACGTATAACTGACAGTCTGTTTCCATGGTGTTCCAGTAATACCCGAGCCTCATGATTTTATGGGATAGCATATGGGCATTCATATGCGGACCGTTTTCACCGTCGTGTACCTCGGCCATAACCTTTTCGGCCTGCATTTTGTCGATACATAGGAGGAGAGCCCCCTGTGCCGTCTTTTTGTACAATTGCCTGTCGTCCGTACGAACAAATTGGGTCGCCAATCTTCGCAAGGCCTTCTTGGCCGGTTTTTAGTTCCCGGGGGATATTCTCCTGTTGCCAAGTAGGTTACGACGGCTTGATACCAAGGTTCTGGGTCAGTTATCTCGATATCTTGGACGGCGTGGATATAAGCCGGCTCGGACCGTCTTTCAACACAGATTGGCATGCTGGTAAGATGGTCCGGTATATTTAGCAGGGATGCTAACTTGGAAAGTGCATCCGCAAATTGATTTTCTTCCCGGGGCAGGTAGATATATTCTACCTTTTGGAATTGTTTCTCTAGAATCCTTACCCATGCTTGGTAAGCCACGAGATTGGCGTTCCGAGTTTTCCACTTCTGGAGTGCTTGATTGATGACCAGTGAGGAGTCACCGTGGACCCGGAGGTTTGTTACCCCTAAATCAGCGGCGGCTTACAACCCGTGAATGCATGCTTCGTATTCGGCTGCGTTGTTGGTCACGTCAAAGTCCAATTTGATGGATAAAGGAGTGTGTTCCCCTCGGGGTGAGATCAATAGAATTCCGACCCCAAATCCTCAGAAGTTGGATGCTCCGTCAAAATACAAATCCCATGTCTCGGTATCGGTATGGAATATGTCTTCATCGGGAAAGGCCCAAGTATCGGTGTGGCCCTCTTCGGATATCGGGCTATCGGCGAGGAACTCGGCTACTACCCGACCTTTGATGGCTTTTAATGGTACAAACTTGAGATCGAACTCAGATAACATTAAACTCCATCTGGACATCCTGCCGTTGAGGATGGGCTTCTCGAACAGGTACTTGATAGGATCCATTTTGGATAATACATGTACCTCGAGCATGTAGTGTCGAAGCTTTTTAGTGGCCCAAACCAATGCTAGGCACGTCTTCTCGAGCATCGTATACTTGCATTCGTACTCAAGGAACTTTTTACTGATGTAGTAAATAGCCCGTTCTTCTGAATCGACTGTCTGGGCCAGCATAGCCCCCATGGCTATCTCGGTCGTTGTTAGGTATAACGACAAAGGCAGACCGGGTTGAGGTGGCATTAATACTGGCGGAGTAGACAGGATCTCCTTGATTTTGTCGAAAGCCGCTTGACATTTGTCGTCCCATAGCACCCGTTCTCCGATCTTCAGTTTCTTGAAAATGGGCTCACATACCATGGTTAGTTTTGAAATGAACCGACAGATGTATTGGACTTTTCCTAGAAACCCCCTTATTTCTTTTTCGGTCTTGGGTGGTTGCATCTTGGTGATGGCTTTGATTTTAGCTGGGTCGACCTCGATGCCGCGTTGGCTAACGATATGGCCCAGTAATTTGCCCGATGTTACCCCGAAACTGCATTTCTGCGGGTTCAGTCTCGTGTTGTATTTACGCAGTCGGGTAAAGAAATTTCTTAGGGCCGAGATGTGCCCACTTTGGTCCTTGGACTTAACGATCATGTCGTCCACATAGACCTCCACTTTTTTGTGCATCATGTCATGTAACAAAGTGGTGGCGGTCCGTTGATAAGTGGCCCCGGCATTGATAAGCCCAAATGGCATGACGGTGTAACAGTAAGTCCCCCATGGTGTAATGAAGGTGGTCTTACTCATATCCTCTTCTGCCATTTTAATCTGATTGTATCCGGCATACCCGTCCATGAATGATAGAAGGGCATGATCGGCCGTGTTGTCCACCAATATGTCGATATGTGGTAACGGAAAATTTTCTTTTGTGCTGGCCTTGTTTAGGTCCCGAAAGTCCACGCATACACGCACCTTGCCGTCCTTCTTGGGTACCGGCACGATGTTTCCAACCCAGTCTGGATATTCAGACACTTGTATAAAGCCCGCTTTGAATTGTTGTTCTACTTCCTCTTTGACTTTGAGGGACCATTCGGGCTTCATCCTTCGGAGTTTCTGCTTTACCGGTTTGCACCCATCTTTGATGGGTATTCGATGTTCAGCTATTTCCCGGTCTATCCCCGGCATATCCTTGTAGGACCATGCGAAGACGTCTTTAAATTCTTGGAGGAGGTCTGTGAATTGTTTTCTCTCCTCGGGATCTAAAGATAGGCCTAACTTAAGCATCTGGGGCTCTAAAGTGGTTCCCACATTGATGGACTCGGTTTCTTCGATTACCGGATCTCGGGATTCCCTTTGTTCGAGCTGCTCGATCATATGTGGAGGTAGAGGTACCTGTTCGTTGGGTTTCTCAATGTCATTGCATATAAAATTTTTGAAATTGAGAGAATTTTGGAAATAAGACAAGTTGTAAGCAGAACGGTTTTCGTTATTATTATTAATGGTAAATTTTGAGAAAAGCTCAAATAGAGCGGCCATCTGATCATTGGTCAGTGGCGGGATAGGGAGAGGTCTTGGGACAGGCCCCGAGACCTCAGTGGAAGTGGCTAAGGGAAGAGGGGTTACAGACTCGATTTTAGCACCAGACCCTCTAGACTCAGACTCAGACTCAGACTCCGACTCTGACTCAGACTCGGTATCCGGCATGTCTCCCTTGCCGGTGGTCAGCTTGTAGACCCGTCCTTGACGGTCGGTCCATTTTATGGTCTTCCTCCATGCCCTTTTCTCGGTGTTTGCACCGACTTCGGAGATTAGCTTGGTTGGGTCGAACCGATCGCTGCAAAGGATCAAGTTGACCAAATCATCTTTTGGAGCGGGGACGGCCTTGTCTTCTCCAAATAGGAGCCCCAGCACGGGCTCGGAGTTGTCGGTGCCATCCTTAGATTCTGCTTGGACAAGGGTGAATATATCATCTGGGATGAAATTGCATTCCCGAGCCGTTTTGGTCTCGGGATATGTGATTGTGGGTTGGTAGAGGCCCACTTGAATAGCTCCGAATACAGGGGTGACGAAGTAGTCAGTTAACTTCGGGCTATAAGGGCCTATGTAAGTACCCTTGAGGATGTTGGTGGCCTTGTGAATACCAGCTCGGACCACGTTTTATGGAGTTATGGCATATCCCAACCCGAATTGTGATTCACCATACATTTAGGACTTCGATGATCTTCCTAGCTGGAAGATGTGGTCTCGAGGTGGCTCTGGGTAGGTAACCCAGATTTTGTAGCATCGCGTTGATGCTAGTGGTGAAGTAAGGCCTGAAAAGATATTCCTCTTCGATCATACCCATGAAATCGAATCCTCGTGGTTCGGTCCGGCTTGTGGCATTGCAGCTAGCCACGGTCATAGGGGTCTTCTCCAGTGTGATGACACCATCTTTGAGTGGCATCTTGACTTTTCTGTGGAGGGTATAGGATACGGCCTTGACTGCATGGATCCAAGGCCTTCCTAGTAGCAGGTTGAAGGATGAGGTGACATCAATCACCTGAAACTCCAATTCTTTCTCGATTGGGCCTGTTATGATCGTCAGTTTTTCGGCCCCGGCTACCGGTTTCGGGCTTCCATCGAAAGCCTGGATAGTCTGCGCTGTTGGGAGATAGTCGGCATCGGTGATTCCGAGGGCCCTAGCGGTTCTTAGGGGAAGGACATTTACGGCGGATCCGTCGTTGATAAGCGTCATCGGAAGGTACTTGCCTCGGCAGATGACCGTGATGTACAGAGCCAGATTATGGTTGGGCCCAAATGGTGGTAGATCGGACTCCGAGAAGGTTATGAGTGGGCCCTCATTCTTGGACTTGCCTTTGAGGTAGGGCATGATAGTGGCTACCATTTCAGCAGGGGTAGCCTGAGAGTCGACCTTAATTTCATCGAGAGCCTTAGTCAGTGCTTCTCAATGTGCTTGCGAGCTAACCAGTAATTGCCATATGGTTAAGTCAGCTCGAACCCTCTTCAATTGTTGGACCAGAGCCGTGTCCTTGCTTGGTTCTTTGAGGGTAGGTTCCGTCCTGGCAGGTTCAGTGACGGGTGTCGGAATGGAGCGCCCAGCGGTGGCGAGGTGGTTGGTGGCTAAAGCTTTGGATTTAGCCTTTCGGATCTCCTCTTGGGTGACGGGGACAGCTTCCCCCTTAGCTAGGTACACATCGTCTTCGTCGTCGAACCATATCCCGCTGATTTGTGGGATATGAGGGGAAATGAGATGAGAACAGTCGATTACCTCTCCCGAGAATATAGCGTGGGCACTGAATGGGTTTTCCTTGTTGCTTGGCTTGTCCCCAGGCAACGGTATCTTCCCATTCTTGATGAGATCTTGGATCAAGTGCTTTAGCTTCCAACATTTTTCCGTATCATGCTCATTAGCTCGATGATACTGGCAATAGGCTTGATTATTGTAGTTCTTGGGCCTTTTCTCCACTGGAAGTTCGGGAGTTGGGCCTATGGGTTGGATAAGGCCTTTTGAAGATAGCCTTTGTAAAGCGTAGGTATAGGTAGTCTCTATATATGTGAATACCCGATTTGGAATATTCTTCTTGGACGAGGTATCCAGCAAGTTAACCTCATCGAAAATGATGCGGGCTGCAGCTGCAGGTGTGGTCTTGTTTGTAGATGAACTGGCCCCTTGATACCCTTTGGTAGAGGCCTTAGTCAGGTTCTCTAACCTTAGGTCATCCTCGATCCTCGTTCCCATTTCAGTAAGGACTGCAAAGTTTGGGATGATAGCATACCGGAGGTGGACCCGGTAGGATGGGAGGAGGTTCTTGACAAAAGACTCCACTAGGACCTTCTCACTGGGCTTGTCGACTAGTTTCACACTCTCGGCCCTCCATCTTTGCAGATATTTTGTGAACCCTTCTTTGGGCTCTTGGGCCATGACTTCCAGAGTACGCATTGTAGTCTGGATTTCAGTATTGTCGGCGTATTTCCGAGCAAATTCGGTCGCCACATCATCCCAGGTCTTGTATTTCTTTAAATCGAGCCTGTAGAACCAGGCCTTGGGATGCTTCTCGAGGGAAGAAGGGAATAAATGCTTGAACATGGTGGACTTTACCCCCTTGACCGCCATGAAATCTTTGAAAGTCCGGATGTGGTGGACCGGGTCTTCGGTACCCTCAAACATAGGAATTCCCGTAAGGTTGAGGTTAGCCGGTAGCTCGTCAGTCAAAGGTGCATAGGAACGAGCATTTTCAGTGTGGATCGAGTTGTTCGTCGATAGGTGAACTTGTTCCTCGACCCTGCGAACAACGCTGATCAGTTCAGCTATGGGCCCAGTGAGCTCAACTCCTTCAACAAGGGCCGTCTTCTCTACGGCACTCAGGCGAGTGGCTAGCGTTGCTTGGCTAGCCTGGATGGTAGTCAGTTGAGTTTCGATCTTGGTCAGAGCATCTTTCAATTCGTCCATCTTGCGTTGGTATCTAGTCTCGGGTGGCCTGTCTGTAAGAACACCGCATGATTAGAAACTAGCCCAAATCCCGGAATAGAAAGTACATCCCCAACAAGACTAAAAAGGGAAATGACTCGGAAAAGACACCTAGACGGGTGACTTGTGAGAGGTGGGCCTTCCTTAGGAATCGGCGGGTGGGCCGAGTCTTGTTCTAAGGATGGTTCACGTGAGACATCCCCAGACTTTTGGGCTTAATTGTGTAGACGGGCCCTCCTTTGTAGGAGTATGTCCTACGTAGGTGGGCCTTGCCTTAGTCTAATAAGGCGGACTGGGATAGGGAAGAAACTCGTGATGTAAGATCGACAGAGTTTCGACGCTAAAGACCTTGATAACTTAAGACACGACCCAATACTGCTAAATACGGGAAGTCCAAAGGAGAAGAAGGTTTTGAAAATTGATTGTTTTGGAAAACCCGAGAAAACTCGGGGAAAGGCCCGATTTTTCGAGAAAATCGGAAAGTGTATCAGGCCTCGGTTTTGAAAATTCGAAAGTATTTTCGAGTTTTGAATTGAGCAGCATACCGGCTGGAAAATAGGCTATTTTGAGTAAAATCATAAGTCCTAAATTCGGTATACGTCCCGAGTTTTGAAATTGGATAGTTTTAAAAAGATGCAATCTTTGAAAAAAAAAAGACGGTTTTTTGAAAACGACTCAGAAACGAAGTAGCATGTAATCAGGCAAGCATTATAACGACGCCATGTATGCTTTACACTAAGTCTCGGTCGGTCTATATAGGGTCTATACCAGTGTACATAGTCTAGACGTTGATCGGGACAGACATCCTAAGTCGAGTTGATCTTAGAACATGCCGCGAAACCCACTCGAATCGACTATGGACACCTTTTGACATATCCATATTGTACAACATCAACGGTATAGTGGGACGTCGGTCACGAGTACCGGCCCTGGAAAATATGGGTTATGCATGAACCGTAGAACTAAAACGCGTATTGTACTAGTCAAACGATTTCTATTCGAGTCTCACCCAGAGGATGCCGATGGTAAGTCACACATCAGTTAATCCCCAGCGGAGTCGTCAAATTGTGGACATGACATAGGTCCACACCGACGCGGCCACGCGCGGGTTTGGGGAGGCGAATGAATCTCCATATGAGAATGGATCGAATTGAAATTTAAATCGAAGTGGAGTCGCCACCGAACTTTGTGGGAGTTCGGACCCGTTCGAGCCCACTCTATGTCGTAGTGGGCCGTATACAAAATACGGCCCATTTCCGATGTTAGAGTTTATTGGGCTCGTCCCTTTGCATTTGATAGCGATACCGACATTATCGGATATCGTGTATTGAATGACTATCGTATGCCAATGGATTCGGATATCCGGAAACCATTGTTCTGAGTAAGGGGCGAGGGTACGCGTTGGGAAGCCCACAAAGGACACCCAACCTCGCCCGCACTTAGCGGCCTCTACTAAGATCTCGAATGACTTTATAATACGCGCGTTAGTAATTCGGTGAAAAATGCTTATGCAAACATTGTTTTCCCTAAGCATGTGAATGAAATTGAAAACAGTTTCTATGTCGATTTAATGCAATTAATTCTAACGTCGAAGTTGAATTTTAGCATGTGGGTTCATTTTAGTAAAATAAAAAAACGATAAATCAACAAGAAAAATAGCAAACGGTTAGTAACGATATAACGAATAATAACGATTTGCAAATTAATGAATGATGTTGAATAATGTAAACGTGATGCATGGTTTTTGAAAAAGTGGTATTTCACGTGATAGATTATGCACGTGTTGACCTAAGTCATAGAAAAGAATGAACGAGACTAGAAAAGTGATGTGGGACTCACGGTACTTGTCGTGATAAGGCCACTCGATCGAGTCAATGACGAACTCGACCGAGTGGACCTTTGAAGAAGCTTCTGTCCCGTGTTTCTGGACCCTACTCGGTCGAGTTATTGACGAAATCGGCCGAGTACGTTGCCACTCGATCGAGTCATTGTGTGACTTGACCGAGTGGAGGTGGTCAGAACCTTCTGTCTCGGTTTTTGGGGTGCCACTCGACCGAGTGGGCTTGGCACTCGGTCGAGTGCCCCCTATACGAATTATAATTCGCTTGCAATTTTGTATCAGTTTTGAAATTGCTTTTGTTTTTTTGATAATTCGATGATTCTGCGGAATCAGAAATAAATATTGTACAATTTATGCTCTATACGGATTTTATAAATCATTGATTTTGTTGAATCGGATATAAATATTATGTGATTTATACTCGATTCTAGATTTAAATACTCGTTGTATCCCATATGCGATTATTGAATCGATATGGAATACTAGAGTGAAAATAAAGGAAAATTGCTTTTAGTCGTCTTAAATTAACTATCGCGATAGGAGTAGATTTCCTCCTCGTTTAATAATGTCGTAATTCTAACGAATCGTATGACAATTATTTTAGCATCAACGAAAAATCGCATTAGTTAATTTATTTGACAAGATCGTTAGATTCGACATCCAATTATGGAATTGGTATCGAATTTAAAAGATCGACGCTTTTCTTGAATTGAAAGACTTGATTCCCTCGGCTTTTTCGACATCGTAACGAATCCCTAGGGATTATGTGGTGTCGGATCCGCGTCAACAGGTTTCGACCCTTATTAAATAAAATACTTGTTTTGAAATTAGTTCGTTGAATTGATGGAAATTGCGATAACGACGATAAAATAAGAAAGTTATGGTTGATGTTAATTCATCTCAACAATCAAGCAATCGGGGTGATGGGATAAGCGACCGGCAACGCTGTGTGCAGTACACTTGTATATTCGGGTTTCCTTATCCCACCATCACTCATACTCGACACGAATCGATGAATACTTTAATGTTTTATACTAGTTATATTATTGATATTAGAATGCGAATAAAATAAATAAAAAAAGCGAGACATCTACGATGATAACGACGACGTGACGCGAGAAAAGAGTAGAAAGAAGAAGAGCGGGAATGGGCACCCTCAACCTACATGTTTCTTATGCTCGGACGGTACTCGTAGTGGCGGCTTGCGCGGGAGTTTCGAGTATGTAGACTAAGTTGTGGTGGTTAGGGTTTCGATTCCTAAAGCTAGGTTTAGGGTTTGAATGTATGTAGACTAGTGTAGAATTGGGTTGAATTAGGGTTTTTCAAGATTGAAAAAAAAGATATGTTAGGGTTGTGTGCATGGGGTGTTTATATAGGCAAGGCCTAGGTACCCCGTCTAGGGTTACTCGACTGAGTAGCCCCTTGACTCGGTCGAGTGGCCCGGTGTGCCTGCAGTCGGGCCTGAATAAGGCCCACTCGATCGAGTGGGTTGAGCAATCGATCGAGTGGCTCAAATGGGTCGCGAGATCCGGGCTTTGGGCCGTGACTTTGGATGTCTTATGGGTTTTGAGTTTGACTTGGACTTTTGATGTTTGAATGGCTATTTTGTGTGTCTCGGAACGACTTTGACCGGGGTTTGACCCAATCGCTAAAAGTCAGTTTTATTTCCGGTGTCGATTTCGGCCCAAATTAGTCTTATTTGACTGGAAACGATCCACTGGGCCTGGATTTGAGGTCATTTTTGTGAGATTTGTACTCCGTAAGTGCATTAGCCAGCAACTAATGGTTTTGAGCTCGTATCCGAGCGCATAGAAACACGTTAGCGTCCGATCATCATCGGGTGTTTTTTGGAAACTGCCATAGATACCTGGCAGTCAAAATGCGGGTGTCTACAAACAATATAATAATTTTTCGGAAAAGATAATCGGAAAAGCAACAATATAACATTGCAGTACCGCAATGTTGAAGATAATCGGAAAATATAAGTTAGAATAAACTTACAGTACTGGATTGTTGAAAATAATCTGGAAAGATCTTAATCGTTCCACTTTCCTTTTTTTCCTTTTCTTTTTTGGTTTTTGTAGTTATGAAGTAGGTCAGATACCAATTTTGAGTATTCTTTTTATGGGCTTTATTTAAATAAACGGGCTCTTGTTAAGATACGGAGTACTATGTTCGAGTATTCGATTTTATAATCAGGTTATGTTCATTGAAAATAGGACAAATTCTAAGTATATAAGATATTATATTTTGTACATAAGTTTATTGGAAAACTTAAAAGATAGTAAATACTTTTAGTGTACATAATGTAGATTTTAGCGTACATAAATTAATTACTTAAATATCAAATTCTAAGTACATAAGATATTATATGTTATACATAAGTTATTGTAAAACATGACTACTTTAAGTGTATATTCAATGTACATTGTAGCGTACATAGGGGTAGTGGAACACATTGGATGTCTTGATAATTTTTAGACTAGATTTATGAAGTAAAAAATCAATATTAACATTGAAAAGACATTGGCATTGATTATGCACAACTTTTTATTTTTTTAAAGTTGGTGTTAAACAAATAAATATTAATTAAGTATATTTAATACATTCATAAATATTTGAATATGTGCTTATATACATTGAATATACACTTATATGCTATTGTGTGAAGGTTCCTACGTACAACACATATTTATATAACAGGTGTGCATATTTCGTCCCAGTTTATCTTAGAGATGTTCCTTGTACATATTTGTATTTCGATGCGTACATAACATATGTAATAATAAACTGATAATCCATTGATTGCCATTTTCATATTAATAGATCTTGTCTATTACAGTAATATAACTAAGTCTACGTACAATTAAAATAAGATCTCATACTCTTTCTTAAAACTGAAATTTTTGACATAGTTCTTATCCCACTTCAAAAGATCTAAGCATGTTTGACGCCTAAATTCTGTGATATCGCTAAAGTATGTTTGTCTTCCCCATTTCTTGTCGTCATGCAATGCCTTCATCCATTTCATAACAAAGACACCACAATCACTTTCGTTGCTTTGCTTCGCTATATTTGGTACCATTTCCACTTTAAATTTTCCCATTTTTTCAGAAATTCGTTCATAGCCAGAGTAGTTTTGTAAAATGTTTGAAACATTATACACTACATTTTGAACTTCGTCTATCCTTTTTTCTGTAAAACTTCGTTTTTTTTTAATCAAGCACATAATTCTTTTCTTTTTGTAGATCACGGACAAGTAAAATCCAATGCAACGGTTGTTGGATGTGAACTGGAACAAAGATCTGAAAATTTACACATTTTACAGTCATAAACAAAGTTTTTTTATAGTTAATTATAGTCAACTTTTAATACTATAATCATTGAGTGTACCTTTTTCACAAGTTCCGCATCTTTAGGCAAGTATGATACACTACAATACACATTATTTAGAGAACATCTTTTCTTTGGGTCTAATTCCTGAAACAAAATATAAACATCAAATAAACAACTGTAACCTTACATACCGAAAATAAGTACACCAATTTGATATACTTACCCCTGACTTCGTTGGAATGAATATGATATCCTTCATTCCTAATGTGGTATAAATTCCATACAAATCGATCGGCTATTAAAATGGAACTTGTTAGATTTATTTAGAAGCATTTGAATTTGTAAAATTAAAACTTGTTAGAGATTTTTTTACCTATCATATAATTCCTCATCTGGAAATAACAATGCTTGCATTTCTTCGCGGCTTACATTCATCCAATCAGTTTGTACAACATATTCACTGTAAAATAACACACAACACAGGAGTAATAATCTTAAAATTAATTAATTATGATGAATGATTTCAAAAACAGTGGAAAGGGTAGAATGTATTACTTATTATACGATTGTAGAATGGCATCGTATTTTTTCTGCTGGTCGTCTAATCCCTCTCCAGCAAAATTCTTTTTCGTTACTTTTTTCAAGGAATTTTGAACTATATGAGCATCACTGTATTTTTTTGTTGATAAGAGGTCCACTTTCAAGCTGATAAAAGTCATAGAACAGAATATGACTTTGTAATCGAAACAATATATAATAATTTATGTATGTCAAATTATGACTTATCAACAGTAAGTTACCAAATACATACAACATTTCCCTTGCCTCCTTCAACACAGTTTTCTTCAGCTCATTTCTTTCTGAAGTTAGTATCTTGTGGCAATAGCACACCGTCAACATCTTTACATAATCAGCGTATGAAATGGTGGACTGCACATGATAACATTAGTATATTGGAAAATAATCAGATATATAGATTAGTATCAGTGATGAATGTTTGTAATTGTCAACTTACTAGTTTGAACTCTTTGGCATAATTGTTTATTCCCTTTGTATGTTTCCATGATTCTCATTGAAAGAATGTCATTATTACTTTCCAAATCTTTAGAGAATTCTGGAATATATTCAATCTAGACATACGTATCAAACTCATTCACCCATTTGATCGTATGTTCGGATTTTTCCATCAGATAACCACTATGAAAATATAAGCCAAGTATTCAGGCCAGATAACATAAATTTTAATGAACAAAAGAGCACAAACTTATATATAAATACCTAAAATTTTAATGAATGAAAAAACACAAACATAGAATCTGTAATGTTAATGCCTAGAGTATGCTCACATATAAATCTTTAGCTGCAAGACCAATCATTTTGTTGTCAAACTCTTTAGGAAACCCAAAATGAATCATCTCAAATTTCTTCGAGATTGAGTTTGCACAGTAAACAACATAACCTCCTGGTGATCTATATAGCAGAAAAATGCCTTGAAGAAAATCACATTATTAGTTCTCATACTGAATGAATGATTAAATAAATAAATAAATAAGAGTTATAAAGAATATCTTTTTGATTACCAGTTGCACATCATTAACGTCCATTTCGCTTGTAGGAACCTGAAACATTATAGTAATTGATTAGAAGAGAGTCATGAGTGAACACACTTTTAATCATATTTGAATGGAATACATAACATTACATCATATTCTTCAAAAGGAGACATATAAACACATTTGATAGGTGACGTGGATGATAGCTTTTCCATATCATTCATCAACAGGCACCAAAAAATTAAAATTAATACATTGATTTTGCTATCACAAGTTGCCATCATCGACATGTCCCCCCTTGAAAGCTGAATGTCTCCAAACTTAAACTGAGGATCTCTGTAAAATTAAATTACTTAGTTTATTAGTTCTTCTATAGCTGGTATGAAACTTATGTACAAAATATATTAACTTATGTACATCAAAACAGACACTGCTATAACCATGCACAAATTTCAACATGTACAAAAGATATTAACTTATCTACATCAAAACAGAAACTGTTTTAAATATGTAAAAATTTCAACATGTAGAACAGATATTAACTTACCTACATCAAAACAGAAACTACTTTCAATATGAACAATTTTGAACATGTACAAATAAAAGATATTAACTTATGTACATCAAAACAGAAACTGGTAAGAAACTTGTTTAAAAGATTAATTAGACTTACTTCAAAGACTCTTCTGGTACAAATACATAGTCTGACATATATTTCTGCTGAGGTTTGAGAGAGGTCAAACAGCTGAAGTTCTGATTCATAAAAGAAGATTTGAAAAGTGGTACATTTCCTTGTTTTCTCTTCTGTTGTTCTTCAATCTTTGTTTTTTCAAGAATATCAATTTCCTTGTTTTGCTTTGTAAGAGTTTCCAAACGCACATTTAGAACATCAACAGAAGTTTCCAAATCCACGTCAACACTTTCCACAGTATGCGCATTCAACACATCTTCATCCTCTACAGAAATAATTTCACTGTCGTTCTTGATAGGAATAGAAATAGGAGCATCTGTACATATGTGTTCTGCAGTATCAAGATTTTCCAAAAGTAGTAGATTATTTTTAACATTGACATTTTCCACATTTTTTGCATTCAACACATCATCATTTCCCTCCGAAATAATTTCATTGTCGTTCTTGACAGGAGTAGAAATAAGAGAATCTTTGCAGATGTCTTCTGCAGCATCAACATTTTCTAAAAGTAGTAGATTATGTTGCCCATCAACATTTTCCACAGTGTCCACATTCAAAACATCCTCATTTTCCTCAGAAATAATTTCACTGTCATTCTTGACAGGAGTAGAAATAGGAGTATTTATGTTATTGATGTCTTCCGCAGTATCAACATTTACCACACTGTTAACATTCATCACTTCTTCATTTTGCACAGAAAAAATTTCTTGGCTCAAACAGATATTCAGCAAAGGTAGATGATCGACGAAACACTTGTTGTGGAACACCTTCAAAATTTTCTCTTTCCGCTTCTTCAGGAGAAGAACCATGAAGATGAACTACATCTTCTGGAGATGCAAGTCGAAGTTGCATGTTGTGTAGTATATCTCTACAAAGCAGATCATCAGTCAAATAACATCTGCATTGCTTTAACAACAAGACACCATTCCTATGAAGAGAAAGTAATTCATTCTCAATGCTTGCATGCACACTCATACTGTACTCCATTTCTAAAAGAAGAGAATTAGGATGTACCAAAAGTATTTGACCCCACCTCTTGCAAACAAGAGTCAAATTTGCAAACTCTTCCTTTCTAAAAGTAGGGTTGAAACTTTTGAAAATTATTTCCATTATATTTTCATTTGCAAAAACGTTTTCAAGGTCCATAAAAATCGGTAAATATAAAAGGCAACTTCTCCTTCTTTTGAGAAGCAAACCACAGTTTATGTTGTTGCCTAATATCGTATATATGTCCATAACATGTAACATTTATCTTTTGTTGAGAAAGGAAGAGAGAAAAAGGGATACAGAGAGAGACACACAAAAATAGAGCGAAAGAGAGAAACAGAGAGACAATTTTTTTGAGAATGTGGGACTTTATAGGACAAGTTTTTAGAATATGGGATTATGTACAGAAGTTTTTAAGGTTATTTAATAGCAATAATACTGACTATTGAGCGTATTCCAATAATAATACCAATTACAGTTAATCCCAGAGTAATACATCGAATTGTAGTATTTTAATGATAATGGTCTAGTTCCATGTGTTACCTGCAACAACAGGTAACCTTCCTGAAAATTAACTTGCTACTTCAATCTATTCAATCCATACCCACCCTCCTTCATTACCATATTTCTTTATTTTCCTCCTACTTAAATCATTGTCTTCAATGACAACTCTGAATTTTTTTAAAAAGTTTTATTTCCATTACCCTCATTTCTTCATTAAATCTAATAAAGGGCTCTCCATCAAGACATAAACGTAATCTTCATTAATTAAAAAAAAAAGACATACGGAGCATTATCCAATGTCATAATCAATTAAACCATTGAAATTAATTATCGCCCCATCTCTGATTCTTTGTCTCCTTCAACTCCCAGCTACTCTCTTTTCGATTTTAAGCATTGCTAATTTGTTTTATTTTGTACAAATTTGGGGTTTTGGTTTCAATTAGGTTTTTTTTTCTGTGTTCGTATTTATTCGATTACCGTTTCGATTATGATTTTTGGGTTCAATTCGGGACTTGATTCGCTTCTAATTTCAAATTTTAGCACAATTCACTTGGTCAATCAAATACTATTTTATCTTTCTGCAAATTTTGACAATTTGGGATTTTGTTTTGATTAGGTTTATTTTCTTGGTTTATATTTATTCGATTAGTGTTTCGATTATGGTTTCTGGGTCCAATTCAGGAGTTTATGTTTATGTTTTAATAAACAGTCCACTAAGTTTTGTGAAATCTGTTTTGTCATTCACAATTGTTATACCAGATTTCTTCTTCTTACCAGGTCTAGTTTCATCCTCAAGGGAGAGTGAGAAGTAAATGGAGAGGGAAGTAAATGGTAATGGTGACAATAGGAATTAAATGATGTGTTTAAGGGGAGGTGGACCGGTTATTCAGGTAACCCGTCCACTGTACCATTATCATTAGAATACTTCAATTCGATGTATTATTCTGGGATTAACTGTAATTGGTATTATTATTGAAATACGTCCAATAGTCAGTATTATTGCTATTAAATAACCCCATGTTTTTATAGCACAAGTTTTTAATAACATGATAATAACCTTTTAATCTTCTGAGACAGATTATGTGCACCAAAACAGAATGTTCGTAGTTTGTTGGCTTATTAATCATGCATTATGTGCGCATTAAAGTAATTTATGTACACCACAAAGACAAAATAGAAAAATAGATGAAGTTAATATAAACTAAAATAGAATAATAGATTAATGTATAAGACAGTGATTTACCAATGTATAAAATGCGTTAAATGTAGTACATAAATTTAAATTGAAATAAAGTTCAATAAACTGTACACACATAAATTTAGGTTTAACCATTCAAATTCTGGATTCTATTAGACACAATTATTCACTTTGGTAAATGAGGTATTTGATGGATGAATTAAAACGTGTCTATCATGGAATAAATAAATATCTCAAAAATGCATAAGTAATAATTACAAAAAGGGTTGAGTGGACTTTCAATCAGTTATATATACTCTTCAAGTTAAGATTGAGAGCAGTTAAACTTTCAAAATTGAAAAAAAAAACCCCAATAAATGTATGTAGAACTGATGTACCCTCCTAAATGCATTATTGCAAATTTACCATTTGAGTGGGTTGATAACAGGGTTACCATTAGATCACTATCTGGTTTAAGAAACAGGTTAATTTGCTTGAACATCAAATACATATTTATTTTACTAGAACAAATCATAATTTATATACAGTCTTTTAAACTATGTATATCATATTATACACATTGTATTGTGTAATAAACACTTACATGCATTGAATATGAAGTCATATACAAAGCTTTTATACTAGTAGTTTTGTCGTACATAGATTAATACATACTGTACATATTTACATACTAGTAGATCACTAACTGATTTAAGGAACATGTTAATTAACTTGGGTTATCCGGTGGAGAAGATAATGCTAAAGTGGGTTTCTGGTCCAGATGGTCCGGTCTTCACCAGAGCTGCAGTCATTTGTTTCAAGAGCGGTTATCAGAACTACCTCCATGCGTATAAGCTGCAACGGGCCTTTGAGGACTTCGGAAGAGGGAAAGCTGAGATGGGGATGCAGATTCATCCATACGAGGGACCTCGCTGTTGGGTTGCCTCATGGATGGATGGCCAATATCTGTCCAGTCACATGGGCTACAGGGTGGTTCCCCTGACATTGAGGGGAGAGGGTGGATATTTGGCGGACATGACGGAAATCTGCCACTATGAGATTTGCCTGGAGGCCTTGTGGCAGATTTACCCAAACTTCTACCCTTGAAAAGATGGTCCAGGTAAGTGATCGGGGGAACCCTAGCATATGGATGTTATTTTGCAAGCATATGAATTTTTATGGTATGGTTTTGTGCATATGCACTAACTGTTTACTCGGATTGTAATTAAATACTCTAATCCTACTTTGGATGTATTGTACTGCAATTATTAATCAGTTACATTTTGGAACGAACTGATTATGGTATGAACTGATTATGATATGAATACGTGCAGTATAAGTTATGTACAACTCATCATATGTTATGTACACTAAAAAAGTCTCTGATTTAATATATACTACCTTAATATAACACAATCAAATGCAATAAAATTGAATACTTTATATGTCTCGAAATATAATCAAGTAAATTGCATATGCAACTGACGTCACTAGATGCAATAATCATCATTACTTTGAAATGACAAGTCGGCTGTGGTACTCGAGGATGAAAAAGTCATCATTACTTTGCAGTCATCATTACTTCGCAGTAGGTATACTCCATACTTATTTAGTACTTCAAGTATAGCTTTTTATATGTACATATATCCATTAAAAGAGACACTGCTTTCAGACATGTATCATGTACAACGCATATTTACTTATGTACACCAAAACAGACAATGCTTTATTTATGTTGTAGTATAAATTATGTACAACATAGTATAACTTTATGTAAATTTAATCGGACACTGTTTTAATATACATAAATTACATTAACATTAAAACAATTTTAAAATACACCATTAATAGTAGTTTAAATATAGAATCGACAGTGCTATACCTTTGAATATGTGCAGTACAGCTTATGTACAACAAATCGTAAGTTATGTAACACTACTTTGATTCAATACGTACTACAAGTTAATAGAGTATACCATAATCAAGTCCCATAAGGTATGACATAAGCAAGTGATGTCTCTAAATGCAAAAATTATCAATACTTTGAAATGAAAAGTCAGCTGGGGTAGTTGAGTATGAAAAAGTCATGATTACTTTGCAGTCAGTATTACTTTAGAATATTAAATATAGTTTTTATGGGT
This sequence comes from Agrostemma githago, assembly GCA_958450325.1. NCBI lineage: Eukaryota > Viridiplantae > Streptophyta > Magnoliopsida > Caryophyllales > Caryophyllaceae > Agrostemma > Agrostemma githago. The sequence goes on along the minus strand of OY288252.1, from coordinate 54,467,465 downwards.
AAAATAATACTCTTACTCTATACTTTGACAGTGTTATACCTATTATGTACAGCAAAACAACAAAACATAGAAGACTAAACTCCCTTTGTGAGTATTTAATACCCCAACTCCATTTCAAATAAATTCTTTAGCAGTACCTCCGATGAATTGGTGCAAATTAGGTGTTCATTAACTTGCACTAATTCATCTAAGGTACTAAATACAAATCAACTAAAGAATTTATTTGCATGGTACTTGATGAATAATTATAATTATTTCTTTTTAAATAATGCAAAGAAGAATGGATTGTGGTTGTGGGTGTGCTTTCGTCAATTTATACTGTAAATGGGAAAAAGTCATTAATTAGAAAAAAAGAAGGTATACATGGGGAAGGTATAACTGGGGTAGGTATACATGGAAGATTATAAATGTATATTCACGCGTCAAAAGCATCCTTTCGCAAAATGACAAACGTGTCCAAGTACACTGTACAATGTATCTTCACTGTACAATGTATACGCACTGTACATTGTATCTTACAATGGTTGAATCATTTTGAATTACATTAATAATAATTCGTTATTTATATACAAATTTGATATTACAAATTTAAATATTTGCTAGCGTTACATACTTAGAGTAGACATTTTACTAGCGTTAAATGATAAGTTATATACACACACTATATTATTAATTATGTATATCATTTTACTAGTGTCAAATGATAATTTATATACACTATATTATGATAGGTCACTAGGTGATGTACATATTTAAATAGTAGATGTACATAATACAACCGGGGACATCATTGTATATATTTCTATATTAGTTGTACATAACCCATCTATACAAATTTAACACATTTGCAGCTTTACTGTACATACAGTGATTGAATCAAATTTTCTGCTGAATTGCGTTAATATTTCTTGATGTACATATTTCTAGTACATAATGTGTATATGTAAATATTACATGTTCATAACCCATCTAAAGTATTTACTACGTACATTTTATGTTTTTGAATAATTACGTAATATACAAATTAAATATATATATATATATATATATATATATATATATCTTTTTATGTAAAGTACATATGTAAATACCATATGTACATAATCATTCAAGGATAACTTACAGTGATTGTATCATATTTCTTGCTGAATTACGTTAATAACTGTTGATGAACAAATTTGCACTATGTAATGTATATATGTGTAAATATCACATGTACATAATCCATCTAAGGACATCAGTATACATAATTCTATATTAGATGTACATATCTCGACTAGTTATACATATTCGAGTGGCCATTTTACTAGTGTCAAATCATAACTTATATAGAGTATACACTATATTGCTCCGTATGTATTGTCTTATTTTTAATTAAAAAACAAAAGGTACAGTATATAGGTCACTAGGTGATGTACATATTTAAATAACAATTGCGCATAATATATCTGATGACATCATTGTACATATTTCGATAAAAGTTGAACATAAACCATCTAAAATACTACTCCATACATTTTATGTTTTTGACTATATAGGACATATTACAAGGTTCATTGTACATATTTCTATATTACTTGCTCATAACCCTTTTTCAGCATCTAAATCAAAGACGAAAGATTACAAGTACAACTGAGCCACTGTAATATGTCTGTAACGGTATCACATAACCCTTCCCAAATGTTCCAGAGAGTTTAGCTTCCTCCTTTATCCTCGTTGTCATTGTCTCTTGCGTCCAATACGACATAGTTGGGAACGCACGAACGGGATCACTGTTTCTATACTTCATCCTTTGAAGATAGATGAAAACAAAAATCATTATAGTCCCAAAAATTAAAGTCAATCGACGACTTGAAGTTGTACCCTTGATGAAACCGAAGAATGTCGTCTCTAGTTTCGACACGTTATACCCTCACGACTTTGTACCATTCAAGGGACTATAATGGTATCACATTACCCTGTGTTGATAACAGATCAACACAAGACTTGAACTTGCACCAATTCATCTTAGGTACTAAAGACGAATCAACTAAAGATTTTTTTTTGAATAGTGCGTGATGAAATAACTCCATGAACATCTTCATTTCTCATTAATTAAATTTAATAATAAATAGTACTTTTTAACGCTGATGATAATATCTTTATAGTAGTTGTAGATAATAATATTTGAATTATAAAATATTATAGAATATAATATTTTTAAATTAGATGATAATATTTTGATAGTTGTAGAAGACGGAAGGATTATGGATGTGTTTGCGTGTGTGTGGATGTGTTTTTATACCGTCAATGTGAAAACTGTCATTAATTTGTACTGGGGAAGGTATTTTTTGGGGAAGGTATGCCATTAAATGTTTCACGCGTTAAAAGCATCATTTTCCATAATAACAAAGTTGTCCATGTACATTGTATCTTACAGTGGTTGAATAGACATTGTTTTAACTATGTACGGAGTATAAACTTTGAATATGTGTGCAACAAATATTATGTTATGTACATAAAAAAATACACTGTTATAATTATGCATAAATTGTGAACATGTGCAACAGATATCAACTTATGTACATCAAAACAGACACTATTTTAACTATGTAAAAATATCATGTACAACAGATATCTACTTATGTACATCAAAACAGACACTATTTTAACTATGTAATGTAAAACTTAAATTTATATTCCAATTTACATCAAAACAGACACTTTACATCAAAAGACATATATTCCACTACGTAATGTATATATTTAAATTTCACCTATTCATATTCCATCTAAAGACATCATAAAGTCTAGGTGGGGAAGGTATAACTGGGGTAGGTGTAAGATGGGGCTGTGTCGTGTGCTAAATTTAGACCGTTTTTCAGCACATTTAGACCCGTTTTTCCCTCGTTTTGCGAGTCTTGAGTGCGATTGTCGCCATATTTTGAGTAAATCTCGCATTAGCGTCCCTCTTGTGCGTTTTACGTGTTTTGGGTTGTTTTTCTATCAATTTTGATAGGATTTGGCACCGAAATCACAATTGAGCTTCCACGAGAACAAGAGAAGGGAATACCGTCCGAAGAGCAAAGCACAGAACTTAAAGTTTAAAGCCATCCAATCATACGACGAAGAATGAGACAAGAATTGAGGCCAGAAAGATGACCGGGTGAAATTTCACCCGGTGAGACACCACCGGGCGAAGTTTCACCCGATGGTAAATATGCCTCCCCGAAGATTTTCCGAGACCTTCCACCGGGCGAAACTGACCGGGCGAAATTTCGCCCACCGGGTGAAATTTCGCCCGATAGAAAGATGTGCCAAAAAACGCAAAAAGTGAAGAAAATCTCACCGGGCAAAATTTCACCCGGTGGAACTATTACGTCAAACCGCAGGACGAAGTTTCACCCCATGAAGATGCTAAGGGTTATTGTCTCACTAATGGAGCAAAAAGTTGGATTTGGGCTTTAGGTTAAATACCCATTAAGGCATTACTATATATATGTTACCCTAGTTTGTTGCCCAAACCATCCATCATATCACTACCATTCCTTCATTAGTGTAGTATCTTTATCCACCATTAGTGTAGAAAAACCGTCCATTAGTAGAACAATCTAGTAATATTCTTAGTAATTCTCTATAATCCTAGTAGTAATCTAGTCATAGATCTACTTCGCTTCTATCAACAATCCTCTAGATTTCAAGTTTGTAGAAGATTATCTCAAGTTTTATTTGAATATTTATTGGGTTTATTGAAGAATTAGTGGCAAGTTCTTCATTTTATTCATCAAAGATTCAATCTTTATCTATGCAATCTTCTTATTTCTTGTAGATCTTCATAGTTGGTATATTTCTCTTCCACTCTCTAATCTCTAGTTTAGATTTAATGTTGTTTTCTCATCATTGTCTTGTTTAGATTATATTAGTGTTAATTTCTCTAGATTTTACTTATGATGTTCTAGATTATTCTCTAGTTTATTTTGTTACATCTTGTTTCCTCCATAGTTTAGTGGGTAATTGTTTTTTTTTAAAGAACGAGGGAACCCGCAGCCGCTACCTTTTTGGTGCGCTCTGGGTAAACCCCCGGTTGTACGCATAGCCTGCAAACCACGCACACCAAGGTAAACCGCCCGTGGACGACATGCTCGAAGTCTAGAGGCATAGTCTCAAGCAATACAACTCCCACAAGTTCGCGCTTGCAGGGACTTGAACCTGAGACCCTTTTGCCGATGACCACAAGTTTTAACCACTAGGCAACACCCTTATGGGCTGTGGGTAATTGTTAGATCATAATTTTCTCATAGTTTTGTTATTATTTTCCTTAGATCTAGTTAATATGCATGTTGTAGTTATTCTCTCCTTAGTTAATATTTTAATGTCTTCCATTATGATTAGTGAGAAGATTTCTTGTTGGGGGGTTTAGGGATGATGACTTGGATTATTTGAATATAGGGATGTTGGTGGGTTGCTTGCTTGTTGGTTTATCTTGTTTATGGTTGTTGTGTCATTGTTGTTTTAGTCAGGCCAACTAGACCGACCTTGACTAGTTTCTATCAATATGGGGAAACTCGAGTTAGAAATTACCATGACTAGAGACTTACCATTATTCGCCGCGAAAGCGAGTTTTTAAGTAGGTTGGGTGAAGAAACCGAAAGGTGGCATTCTCCTTTATAAATGTTGCAACAAAAACTCGATTCCGACCTTCTTAGACTCCAAGTACCGAATCCCGAATTCCCCCTAACACCTTTCCCTAGATTGATCACCCCTAGCTATCCTCGTATTCATTTCTCTAGTATAGACTCGACCCTTAGAAACTCCCCTCTAGACATCAAACACACCGCTTTAAACTTGTCAACACATTCCGTTCTCTGTGGACCAACCTCGACTTACCACGATTACTCTATTAGTTTTTGTGTTATTCCGAGTCTATAAATATTGTTTGATCCCCCGTCCTTCGCTAAACGACCGATCAGATTGAGGCGCGATCAAAATGGCGCCGTTGCCGGGGAACGACTAGTAGTTGTTATGTTTTTAGTTATTGTGTTTGGTTCTTTTCTATTCTTCCTTTTCTCTAGTACCATTAGGTGCTAGGAGTCTCACCGTTTAATTGAGGTTTATGCCCAGGAACACGTCATCGCCCTTGTGTTTCGATCCGTAGATGGAAAGGACTTTTAGAGCATTGCGTTTTCGGGGAAATAACTCAACCACCATTATTCCACATCCTTCATTATCACCTCCTAACCTTAATCCCATCCCACCACATACACCTTCTACACCTTCGACATCACATAATCCCACTCCAAATAATCCTTCCATACCTTCCATTTCACAAAATTCACCACCACCACCATCACCGAAAACTCCACCACCAAATCCATCCCCTCCGAATTCACCAAAATCACTAAATTCAAATCCACAATCACCACCAATCCAACAAATGGCGACCTTAGCCTCTCATTCTCAATTAACACACGAAGAAACACCTTCTCCCGTCGATTTCGGAGAGATTCCCGAGAACTATGAATTGAAAGCCTCTTTGACTAATGTGGTCCAACAAGATACTTTTCACGGTTTTTCTCAAGAAGATGCTCAAGAGCACATCGCTTCATTTAAAGAAAAATTAGTAGGAGCCCGTCTCAACGGATTAACTTCATGCCAATTGCATCGTTTATTATTTCCAAAGACCTTGAGAGATGGAGCTCGTAGACGGCTTCAAGGCCATCCCGCTAATACATTCACAACATGGGCTCAATTATCTAATGCCTTCTTAGAGAAATATTTTCCGCCGTCAAAGACTAATCAATATCGCATGGAGATACAAACCTTCAAGCAAGATGAATTTGAAAGCCTAAGTGAGGCTTGTGAAAGATATAGATATTTATTGCGCAAATGTCCACACCATGGAATACCCGATTGGCTAACTACCCAAACATTTTATAACACCCCTTCATCGAGAACCAAGGAAAACCTCAATTCGGTCGCCGGAGGAGAATTCTCTTCTCTTACCGATGAGGCATCTAAGAATCTTATTGAAAAGATGGCAAGGAGTGATTAAGAATGGGTCAATCAAGGGATTCAAGAAAGAAAGTTGATGTGAACTCATCAAAGAGTTCTAATGAATCGAAACTTCAAGCGGAAGTTGAAGAATTGAAAAAGAGAATGGATGCCATGAATTCTAAACCTACTCCTAGAGGTATGTACCAAATTAAAGGGAGTGTTCCACCAAGGCAACCATCACCTCCGAAGCAATTAACATGGGAAGTTCTGTAACTCCCCGTATTTCTCAAATAATATTAAAATTTTAAACATTTATTTAAACCAAGTTTTACGTTTGAAAAATTATTTTCATGAATCAAATATTTTATTTTCGTTAAATTAAAAATTATTCCGTTTTAAAAACATGAGAATTTATTTATCGTATTATAAAAAAATTTATCTTTCGTTAAATAAAGTTTAAAACTCGAAAATATTTTTAATATTGACCTGTTGTTTTAACATTTTCTCCTCTCGTAAAAATTTGAAAATGATTTATCAAATTTTTAAAATAATGATTTCTTATAACTATTGTCTCGTAAAACTATTTACCGTCTATTTTACTTACCGTCTCACAAATTCATTTTTAAAAATAAATTTTACGGTTTCCATTACTTTAATTTTGTAATCTTATATTTCAACTTTTTAAGAAAGAAAGAAAGACGTTTGTAAGAGAAACGGACCAAAACCCGAACTCCTAATAATTTCCCACGTGTTCACGTACACTACACTAATCTAACTCCTATCACTACACTCCTACTCATCAACCCTATACTACTCCCTACCCCCTCTATCCTAGTATTATTACTACGCACTATGACTATATATACCATACTAACTTTACTAACTACTCTACTACTATATGTATACGGAGTACTACTTTACTACTCCTACGTACTACTACTAATCTACTACTCCATAGTATATATATTACGTACCCTACGTACTACTACCTATTATACTATATACTCCTTACTACATACTATATTTACCCCTTGTCCTTTTCTATAATTGGAGCATCGGGAATGAGGAGCTGCTCGGTATTTGACGGAATCGCTTTTCTGGACCCGTATTTGGGTCAAATCATTTCGGCCCGAAAATTCTTTAAAAGGAGGAAGAAGACGATTTTTCTAACGTAGACGTTATTATTGACCTGACCATCTTTTATTCTTAATAATATTAATAAATACTCCGTTATAGCTTATTAAGGTAACCAAACTTTTCTTCTAACAACATTTCTTATATATAAGTATATTATGTTAGTAATTTAATAAATTGCTTATTTAAATATTTAGGTTTATTTGTGTGACTAAATTATATATGTATATATATAAAAATGTTACGTGATATTTTATTTGTGTTATATATTTATTTATGACTAAATTCAACTCGATTAAATTATCACTTGTTTAATTTATTTATTTATCACTTTTACATTTCTGTTTAAATGAAAAATTGATAAAAGAAATAAAAGAAATTAAATTAATAAAATTTACTTATAGCATTTTCATTATACTTTATTTATTTACTTCTATTTGCTATGTATGTTTATTCTAGGTACTATATATTTTGTATGTATTTTATATAATTGAAATTTTGGTCGTATTTAATTTTCTTTAGTACTTTTACATTTTTTTATATAATATAAAAATGGAGTAGATTAGTAACCTACAAAATATTTTATTTTCATAATACTTTACTTATTATTTTTATATAGGTAGAAACTTATAAATTTCATTTTCCTATATTAAATGGATTGTTTTATTCCGAAATTATCACACGACATTTATAAATATTTTTAAAAATGATTTTACATCAAATTTTGTAAATCGACTAAGTACGATTTAATTAACATTTTTCTGAAACTTTTATATTCTTCAGAAACTATAAATTTTAAAATAATATTTTATTATTATTATACCTTAAATTTTTTTTTTAGTATAAAACTTCATTTTAAAAAGATTTACTATTTTAAAAATATTATACGATATTTGGGATATAATGTTTCGGGTGACACTTGAGGATTAAAGTATAACGTTGTCACACTGAAATTGAGAATCTGAGGATTTGACTGTTTCAAATGAGTCCGACCAATTATTGAAGGTCGTCAAATAAAATATTACTTGTTCACGGGCGACTTTTATATAAAGTTTACGATGCGAGTTTGGGAAGAATAGCTTGTGTTGCATTCTACCATGCGTGGTGTTTCGACTGCACTTGTAATGAAAAGCAGACTCGCAGGCTGCGGTCCGAGAATCGACCTAGTGTTTAAGGTAGTCGTCCTACGGCAGTGAGAGGTGCGGTTCAAGAGTCTGCGTAGAGTATGTGCGCATATATAGACAAGTACTTGATACTACCTAGGTTATGGGGGCAGAACAGGATTCTGAAAACTGCGGGTTCCCTCTTGGTGATGTAGAGAATGTAATCATCAGCTTTCATTTCAGCCCAGAGCCCCGTCTGAATAAACGTATAATATAATAGAAGTTCGGGCCCAATTGAGCCTTATGGGTGAGATGTAAACCTCATAAGATTGGTTCGGTCTACGAGTTGGTAACACGGTTACTTCTATTGGTGAGATGCAAGCCAATATGGAGTAACGGTGATACTAGGAGCCACGACTCGTGTGTTTATTCTCTGTTTACGTGAAAAATGATTTTTAAAAATCAAATGGCTGCCAATGTCCCATCTTTTAAACCTTATCGTTTTCATCACCTCACATGTTGATTAATTGAAGTAAAGGAAACTATCTGTTACAGGATATCCTTTAATATTTTTATAAGTATATTATTTGTTATTCACATGATTATCTTATGTGTATGAGGTGATATTAGATGAACGGTTTGGTCTCTCTACTCTATATATTTGTGCAGGTATGGGGCGATGGGAAAGGATCGAGCGAGAGAGATTTAATAATATGTTTATATAAAATACAATCTATATTTTGTACTAAGTGAATCAAGACTATGTAATTAATAGTCGTTTGTTGTAAGGATCCGTAGCGATCCGGATTTATTTACACTCTGATATAATTTTAATTAAATGACTTAGATAACTTTCCGCGTTATCTTTTATTTTAAGTCATCGAAAATCCGGGTTGTTACAGTTGGTATCAGAGCGACCTTGTGACCGTAAGTTAGGATTGAGCTTCATTTACCTAACGAGGAGCGCGCCTGGGTAGACTTACTAAAATACTAATACAATAATTAGATCATTAAAATGAGAGATTCACTTAGAAATAATTAGGATCCTATCAAATAATTTATCGGGGTAGAAATGTCATTCAGGGAAAATACGATATCTACCTGTATAATTGTTGGCATGCTATCTGCATAATTGTTTGTAAATTGACTGCCTAACCCTTAGCCTATTGGCTAGTTTTAAATTTATTTTTGATCAATACGATAACCAAGATGGAAGACGTTGACACTCAGAGTCATCAACTACTCGAGACTTGGACATGATCAGCATTGTGACGCACCAATAATGAAGACATCATCTGAATAAACTATAGGAGCCAAGTCAAACTGAATCACGTTGAAGAATCAAGTCAAGTTATCTTGTCAAGATGGAACGCACATGAAGATCAAGTTTGTGCTGACGCGTGTAGTGTAGTATTCGAGTCCTAGCTACGTGTCGACCTATATCTAATCGATACTCTAGTGACCTACATACCTACCTACCTCGTATATCGGAGATCACGTGTTTACTTAACCTGTATCATTTCGAGAACGAACCCTTTTGTCTATGTTAATTTCTCAATTAAGTACCTTCGACCATATCTTCAAATTTTGTTTATCCTATTATTACTTCCTTCATTTTCAAAACCAGTTAATCTGAGTTTTACCTTCAGCTTTAACCTTCAACCTTTCAGTTATTGACCCATTTACTTAAACCAAACTACTTCATATTATATCCACTTTTTGTGATTGGATATCATTCTAGTTCATTCACCAAGTTAAGACATTTCTTGAATTGATCATCATGATAATCCTTTGTTCCTATCCTGTTGATTTTCTAAATTCATGGTGACATTTTTAGCCTTACTTAATTTTATAAATTTTTAAAAGACTTAATTCAACCTTCAACCCTGACCAATTTGTCTTGAATTATGTTTTACTTTCAATCAACCTATTGATCTGTTATATATTCTTTGAATCAACTTATCACAATTTTATTCAGTTATCTGAGATTTGAACCTCATACAATTGATTTTCACTTTCACATATACTCTTCAAAACCCAGCTTGATTTTAAAATTTCTTTTTGACAAATACCAACTTCATCTCCTCTTATCATCGAAAGAGAAGCTCTAAGATAGAGTGTTATGTCATTCTATTAATAAAATTGTCATTCACACCCTTTCTAATTATTATGACTTTCACCTTGTTTCCTGGATTCTGGTTTTACCAACCTTACCTTCATACTTGGTCTTGAACTTTTTGTCATGTATCTCCAGTCGAGTAAACATTAACCAGTCTTACTTACATAGACTATGATAGAAATTTTGTTTAGAACCGCTGACACTATAGTATAGTACTAACACGAGAACGTAGATGACGCACTAAATATGCACGAAGCAAAGAAACAACTCTACAAAATCATACAGAAGAACAAACCGCAACAAGACGGACCTGTTCGAGTTATTTGCAAAGGATGTCACCAAGAAACTTCAATACAGAAACATGATCATGGACTATGCCAGGGAGATGACCACCGAGATCGTTATGCTAAGAACGTTACTAATCTAGTATTTGTTTTGCATGCTTACCTGAAATTTTTCCCGACCACAGAACACTTACATAATTGGGGACTTCGAGTCAAAATTTTGGATGTGTCTTATGTGTTAAACCTTGCAGAGCAGTAACCTATCGTGAAACTTAGATCATGGTATTCTAACATAGGTCTTAACCACCATATTATGAGAGGAGAGAGTATACTCTTGAAGTCGAGTGATATAGATCAATATCTTTTGGAGAGCTAAGTATTTGAGAATACTAAGAGAACGATCATAGATCAAAATTATTTTGAGGTTTACCATTATATACATCGAATGTTATTTTGAGGAAATATATGTTGAACATACCTTGTCGGATCTGTAGAATCCAATTGATTGATTGAATGATTTGTAAACAATATTTTGGGAAATCCCTAGAAAGTACCTTATATACTTTTGGAAGACATATTTTTCTTGAATAATGGTTAATAGTATTCCAAACCCTAAGTGTCATAATTGTAAAGGACACTTGTGAACCAAGAAATTTTTGATCTGAAGTTAAGATTAACATGTTGTTTGAAGAATAAAGCAACAGAGAAACAATTTTGAGAAATTTAGAAAACCATTGGGAGAAATTGAGGATTAACCTTAGATATCGACATGTCATGACCGAAAAAAATACTTGAGGATCAACCTTAGGAAATCAACCTGGTTGACGAGCAATGCTAATGTCATTATGAGAATTTCGGACTTTGGTGTATTTGAACATATGAGAGAAGTGTCCTACTAAACCCAATAGTATCATAGAATATGAATGCTCTACTGATTATATGGAAATTAGGATAACCTTCTTTAATGGATTTTTATGTTGTGAGAAACTTGTAGTACCCATGAAACAACACCTTTCTATTTTAAGGAATATAAACATCATGATGTTTTTGGAGATAAGACAAACCATAAACCTAATCTCGATAATGACCCGAGATTGAATAGTGTCACTGTACGGGAATTTAGAATCTACAGTTGATTAATTATACCTACCACACTAGTTTGGGATGTACCACCTTTGTAAAACTTTGGCGGAGAGTTAAGATATATGAGCAAGCCACTTGTGAGCCGAGTCATTTTTGCGAGAGAAACCCTAACACTTCATTTTATTCGTGTGGTGTCTTAAACCTTCTTAATTGCCTAAGTTATGCCTGAAATTTCGAGGACGAAATTGTTTTAGGGGGGGGGGGGTAGATTGTAACACCCCGTATTTCTCAAATAATATTAAAATTTTAAACATTTATTTAAACCAAGTTTTACGTTTGAAATATTATTTTCATGAATCAAATATTTTATTTTCGTTAAATTAAAAATTATTCCGTTTTAAAAACATGAGAATTTATTTATCGTATTATAAAAAAAATTATCTTTCGTTAAATAAAGTTTAAAACTCGAAAATATTTTTAATATTGACCTATTGTTTTAACATTTTCTCCTCTCGTAAAAATTTGAAAATGATTTATCAAATTCTTAAAATAATGATTTCTTATAACTATTGTCTCGTAAAACTATTTATCGTCTATTTTACTTACCGTCTCACAAATTCATTTTTAAAAATAAATTTTACGGTTTCCATTACTTTAACTTCGTAATCTTATATTTCAACTTTTTAAGAAAGAAAGAAAGACGTTTGTAAGAGAAACGGACCAAAACCCGAACTCCTAATAATTTCCCACGTGTTCACGTACACTACACTAATCTAACTCCTATCACTACACTCCTACTCATCAACCCTATACTACTCCCTACCCCCTCTATCCTAGTATTATTACTACGCACTATGACTATATATACCATACTAACTTTACCAACTACTCTACTACTATATGTATACGGAGTACTACTTTACTACTCCTACGTACCACTACAAATCTACTACTCCATAGTATATATATTACGTACTACTACCTATTATACTATATACTCCTTACTACATACTATATTTACCCCTTGTCATTTTCTATAATTGGAGCATCGGGAATGAGGAGCTGCTCGGTATTTGACGGAATCGCTTTTCTGGAACCGTATTTGGGTCAAATCATTTCGGCCCGAAAATTCTTTAAAAGGAGGAAGAAGACGATTTTTCTAACGTAGACGTTATTATTGACCTGACCATCTTTTATTCTTAATAATATTAATAAATACTCTGTTATAGCTTATTAAGGTAACCAAACTTTTCTTCTAACAACATTTCTTATATATAAGTATATTATGTTAGTAATTTAATAAATTGCTTATTTAAATATTTAGGTTTATTTGTGTGACTAAATTATATATGTATATATAAAAATGTTACGAGATATTTTATTTGTGTTATATATTTATTTATTACTAAATTCAACTCGATTAAATTATCACTTGTTTAATTTATTTATTTATCACTTTTACATTTCTGTTTAAATGAGAAATTGATAAAAGAAATAAAAGAAATTAAATTAATAAAATTTACTTATATCATTTTCATTATACTTTATTTATTTACTTCTATTTGCTATGTATGTTTATTCTATGTACTATATATTTTGTATGTATTTTATATAATTGAAATTTTGGTCGTATTTAATTTTCTTTAGTACTTTTACATTTGTTTATATAATATAAAAATGGAGTAGATTAGTAACCTACAAAATATTTTATTTTCATAATACTTTACTTATTATTTTTATATAGGTAGAAACTTTTAAATGGATTGTTTTATTCCGAAATTATCACACGACATTTATAAATATTTTTAAAAATGATTTTACATCAAATTTTGTAAATCGACTAAGTACGATTTAATTTACATTTTTCGGAAACTTTTATATTCTTCAGAAACTATAAATTTTAAAATAATATTTTATTATTATTATACCTTAAATTTTATTTTTATTATAAAACTTCATTTTAAAAATATTTACTATTTTAAAAATATTATACGATATTTGGGATATAATGTTTCGGGTGACACTTGAGGATTAAAGTATAACGTTGTCACACTGAAATTGAGAATCTGAGGATTTGACTGTTTCAAATGAGTCCGACCAATTATTGAAGGTCGTCAAATAAAATATTACTTGTTCACGGGCGACTTTTATATAAAGTTTACAATGCGAGTATGGGAAGAATAGCTTGTGTTGGATTCTACCATGCGTGGTGTTTCGACTGCACTTGTAATGAAAAGCAGACTCGGAGGCTGCGGTCCCAGAGTCGACCTAGTGTTTAAGGTAGTCGTCCTACGGCAGTGAGAGCTGCGGTTCAAGAGTCTGCGTAGGGTATGTGCGCATATATAGACAAGTACTTGATCAGTATTACTACCTAGGTTATTGGGGCAGAACAGGATTCTGAAAACTGCGGGTTCCCTCTTGGTGATGCAGAGAATGTAATCATCAGCTTTCATTTCAGCCCAGAACCCCGTCTGAATAAACGTTTAATATAATAGAAGTTCGGGCCCAATTGAGCCTTATGGGTGAGATGTAAACCTCATAAGATTGGTTCGGTCTACGAGTTGGTAACACGGTTACTTCTATTGGTGAGATGCAAGCCAATATGGAGTAGCGGTGATACTAGGAGCCACGACTCGTGTGTTTATTCTCTGTTTACGTGAAAAATGATTTTTAAAAATCAAATGGCTGCCAATGTCCCATCTTTTAAACCTTATCGTTTTCATCACCTCACATGTTGATTAATTGAAGTAAAGGAAACTATCTGTTACAGGATATCCTTTAATATTTTTATAAGTATATTATTTGTTATTCACATGATTATCTTATGTGTATGAGGTGATATTAGATGAACGGTTTGGTTGCTGTCCCGCTAAGCGGTCTCTTTACTCTATATATTTGTGCAGGTATGGGGCGATGGGAAAGGATCGAGCGAGATAGATTTAATAATATGTTTATATAAAATACAATCTATATTCTGTACTAAGTGAATCAAGACTATGTAATTAATAGTCGTTTGTTGTAAGGATCCGTAGCGATCCGGATTTATTTACACTCTGATATAATTTTAATTAAATGACTTAGATAACTTTCCGCATCATCTATTATTTTAAGTCATCGAAAATCCGGGTTGTTACAAGTTCAATGTGATCATTGAGGCAATTATGGCCACGATTCTATCTCTTGTATTCCTAACGTAGAAACTTATATCGAAGAGCCAAATGAAGTCCAAGCTATACAAGTATATGGGCAAAGACCTCAATTTGATCCCTTTTCTAATACTTACAATGTCGGCACAAGATTTCATCCTAATTTCTCTTATGGAAATCAAAATGTCCAAAATCCAATGCCACGTGCCCAAGGGAGTCAATTGAGGCCATTTAATCAAAGTCAATAAAGACCCTTTAACCAAGGTCCCCCAAAGATGCCCCCATATATGCCTCCTCATCAAAGGAGCAACTTCAATCAACAAGGTAGTAACTTCCATGTTCCTAACAATTACAACAATTACCAAAATCAGCATGGTAATCATTTCAATCATGGATACAATCAAGGGTTCCAAGGAAATTTTCATGGAAATCAAGGTTACAATTAACAATCATTCAATCAACCCTCTCAATCTTATTGTCAATCAAGCAATTTTCAATTTGGTCAAGGAGGAAGTCCATGGGATAACATTAATGATTTGCAAAGAACCGTTGGGCAACTATGGAATGAACATCAAGATACTAAGGCAAGGCTAAAGGTTTGGGAATCACAAGAAGTAACAAAAGCCTTAGCCACCCCAATTCATCCACCCCATGGTTTGCCCGGACAACCCCAAAACCCAAGAGACCCTTCACACCAAGCAAATGCCGTCATTTTGAGAGGTGGCAAAGAACTTGAGGACCCATATAAGAACTTGAACTTGAACACCAAGACCACCCCATTCAAAGTCAATCAACCAAGTGCACCACAAGAATCATCTCCCACTTCCCCCAAACAAAACCGGAGAATACAAGCGGAGTTTGATATCCTCCAAAATGCGGAGAATGAACAAAGAGAGCAAAGAAAAAAGAAAGAGAAAATGGAAGAGGAAGAAGCAAAAAGGAAAGAGGCGGAGCGATTAGCCGAAGAACAAGAAGAATCCAATGTTCCACCGCCTCCCACTTTTGTCCCTCCATTGCCTTTTCCCGCACGAGCTAAACCACATAAGGAGAATGCCCAATTTAGCCGTTTCGTGGATATGTTGAAGAAAGTAGAGGTAGCTTTACCTTTCACCGAGGTAATTTCTCAAATGCCCCTCTATTCTAAGTTTTTGAAAAAAGTCTTGACTAAAAAGAGAACAACAGAGGACAAAGAATGTGTCTCTCTCACGGCACAATGTAGTGCCATTCTTATGAATCAAATGCTAAAGAAACTAGAGGATTCTGGTAGTTTTTCCGTCTTTTGTCGGGTTGAAAATGTTGTCGTTAATTAAGCTTTATGTGACCTAGGGGCTAGCGTTAGTTTGTTACCTTATTCTATTGCCAAGAGACTTAGTGTGGGGGAGATGAGACCCACTACCATGTCGATTCAACTTGCGGATAGGTCCCTCAAGTACCCACTTGGGATACTTGAGGATGTACCCGTGCAAGTTGGTAAGTTCTTCATCCCCTCCGACTTTGTTGTCATGGATATGCCCGAAGACAATATTACCCCCATTATCTTAGGTCGACCTTTTATGGCTACCGGTGGTACTATAGTTGATGTTAAGAATGAAAAGTTATCTTCTAACATAGGGAACGAGTCGGTAGAGTTTTCCCTTTCTCAAGCTCTTAAACAACCAATGATTGAATAAATGCATTCCATTGAAGTTATTGATAGTTTGGTTGAGTATAGCTTGATAGATGATGACAAGCAAGAAGAGGAACCATTTGACTCTCCACCTTTTGAAGAAGAATGTTTGCATGATGAAAAGGTAGAACCACTACCGGTGGGTAAGAGTATGGTATCTTCTCCTCCTAATCTTGAACTTAAACCACTCCCCTCCTCCCTCAAATATGTTTTTCTTGATGGAACTAATTATCCCGTTACCATCAATGCTACCCTTGATGGTCCTCAATTGGAAAAACTTTTAATTGTTTTGAGAAAGTACAAAAAGACCATCGGGTATAGCACTGCCGACCTCCAAGGCATAAGCCCAAATGTTTGTATGCATAGGATCATCCTTGATGATGACCACCATCCTTCGGTTTAGGGTCAACGTAGGTTGAACCCCACCATGAAAGAGGTTGTCATGAAGGAAGTCCTCAAATTGTATGAGGCTAACATTATATACCCAATAACCAGAAGTAAATGGGTTAGCCCCGTACAAGTTGTGACGAAAAAAGGAGGAATGACGGTTGTAAAAGGAGAAAAGGGTGAGTCAATTTCCACTAGGACCATTACCGGTTGGCGCATGTGTATAGACTATCGAAAATTGAACACGGCCACCATAAAAGACCATTTCCCCTTCCCTTTATTGGTCAAATGCTTGAAAGATTGGCGCATCATTCTTATTTTTGTTTCCTTGATGGTCATTCCGGATTTCTTCAAATTCCCATTCACCCCGATGACCAAGAGAAGACAACTTTCACTTGTCCCTATGGCACCTATGCTTATAGAAGGATGCCATTTGGATTGTGTAATGCGCCGGGAACGTTCCAAAGATGTATGATGGATATTTTCTCCGATTTTATTGAAAAATCCATGGAAGTTTTTATGGATGATTTTAGTGTCCATGGTATATCTTTTGATTCTTGCCTTGATAATCTTGATCAAGTGTTGGCTCGATGTGAGGAGTATAGATTTGTTTTAAATTAGGAAAAGGTTCATTTTATGGTTGAACAAGGTGTTGTCCTAGGTCATATTTTTTCTAATAGAGGAGTTGAAGTCGATAAGGCCAAAGTCATCGTGATTGAGAACTTGCCACCACCTACAAATGTCAAAGGGGTGAGGAGTTTTCTAGGTCACGCCGGTTTTTATAGACGATTTATTTAAGACTTTTCTAAGATTGCCAAGCCTTTGACTTCTTTGCTTATGAAAGATGCATCTTTTGTTTTTGATGACTCGTGTCTTGAGTCCTTTTGCAGGATAAAGACCGCTCTCACTACCACACCAATTATTAAAGCTCCCGATTGGAATCTTCCATTTGAGATCATGTGTGATGCATCCGATTTTGCCGTTGGTGCCGTTCTAGGACAACGGGTTGATAAGAAGCTACATGTGATTTATTATGCAAGCAAAACACTAGATGAAGCCCAATCGAGGTATACAACAACCGAAAAAAGATGCTTGCCATTGTCTATGCCACGGAGAAATTCTGAAATTATGTTACCGGTTCCAAAGTCATTATTCATACCAATCATGCGACGATTCGTTACATAATGTCTAAAAAGGAGACAAAGTCCCGACTCTTTCGGTGGGTGCTCCTTTTACAAGAATTTGATATTGAGATTAAAGACAAAGCCGGATCGGAGAACTTGGTAGCGGATCATCTTAGTAGACTAACGGTTGGTAAAGAAAGCAATGAAGAAGATGGTATTCCCATCAATGAAGCTATGAGAGATGAGGCCTTGATGGCCATTGAAACTATTACACCTTGGTATGCCGATATCGTCAACTTCTTAGTGTCTCATTATATTCCGGACAATTATTCCAAGCAAGAGGAAGAAAGTACATTATGAAGCCCGACGCTATTACTGGGACGAGCCTTATTTATTTCGCCGATGTGTAGATGGAATTTACCGACGATGTGTTACGGCCGAAGAAGGATATAATATAGTGAAGCACCTTCACTCGACATCTTATGGTGGACACTTGGCCAACCAAAAGACAATTGCCAAGGTTCTCCAAAGCGAGTTTTGGTGGCCTTCTATGTTCAAGGACATTCGAGCTTTCATTCTCACATGTGATGCATGCCAAAAAAGTGGCAATATAACAAGAAGAAATGAGATGCCCCTTCAACCTATCTTGGAGATTGAATTGTTCGATGTTTGGGGCATTGATTTCATGGATCCGTTCACATCCTTTCTGGCAATAAATACATTCTAGTCGCGGTTGATTATGTCTCAAAGTGGATCGAGGCCGTAGCTTCCCCCACCAATGACTCCAAGGTTGTAATCAAGCTTTTCAAGAATGTAATTTTCCCGAGATTCGGTATGCCTAGAGCCATAATTAGTGATGGAGGCTCTCATTTTAGGAAAGATACCTTTGAACACCTTCTTAGGAAGTATGGTATCACTCACAAGATGTCCCTAACCTAGCACCCTCAATCGAATGGGAAAGCCGAGATCTCCGACCGTCAAATCAAGGGAATTTTAGAGAAAGTTGTCAGTACACACCAAAAGGATTGGCCATTGAAATTAAATGACGCCCTTTGGGCATTGAGAACGGCTTACAAAGCGCCAACTGGAACCACTCCTTATCGTCTTGTGTATGTGTGGACATGATATAGGTCCACCCCGACGCGGCCACGCGCGGGTTTGGGGAGACGAATGAATCTCCATATGAGATGGTCAAATTGAAATTTAAATCGAAGTTGGAGTCGCCACCGAACTTTGTGGGAGTTCGGGCCCGTTCGAACCCACTCTATGTCGTAGTGGGCCGTGTACAAAATACGGCCTATTTCCGATGTCAGAGCTTATCTGGTTCGTCCCTTTGCATTATGATACCGATACCGACTTGATCGGATACCGTGTATTGAATGACTCTCGTTGCCAATGGTTTCGGATATCCGGAAACCGAGGTTCTGAGTAAGGAGTGAGGGTACGTGTTGGGAAGTTCACAAAGAACACCCAACCCCGCCCGCAAATTAGCGGCCTCTACTAGGATATCGAATGATTTTTTAATACGCGCGTTAGTAATACGATGAATGATATCCAAACATTGTTTTCCTAAACATGCGAGGAATTGAATGGGTTGCTAAGTCGGTTTAATGCATGAAAAAATTAACGTCAAAGTTGAATTTAGCATGTGAGATCCGTTTCAGTATAATAAAACAAATAATGAAAAAGATGAATTTGCTACAAAGGATGAACAAACGAGTTAGTATCGAATGAATGAAAATATGATGAATATGCGAGATCGAGAAATATTAGTCGAAATTTTAAAAATAATTGCTAAAGAGTACCTCTTTGTATAAAAAACGAAGTTCGAAAAAAAAAAAAAAAAAAAAAAAGCGAAAGACGAGCCACGTTTCAGTCAGCCGCGCGGCTCGCCCGGGACTCGCGCGACTTGCGTCCCGGCCGGTTTTCGAAACCGATTTTTTGAAAATTCGATGTTTTTATTAAATCGCGTACAAATATTGCACAATTTGCACTCGATTTAATATTTTCGATATTCGTTATACTCGATGTTCGATTATGTAATCGATATCAAATACTCGGAATAGTTTTTTTAGAAAAGATTTAGATTTTGAGAAATCATTTTGTGGAATAAAAATAAAAAAACGAACGAAAAGGGCTAAAAAGGACGCTCGGGTTTCAGGCCCGTGCGCGAGTCGCCTAGGAGGGGCGTGACTCGCGTGCGGGTCTGTCCCGGTTCCGTCTGTTGTTCGAAAATTGCTAATTTTGATAAATCGCGTACAAATACGAATTAATTTATACTCGATTTATGCTTTCGATATTCGTCGTATCCGATATTCGATGATGAAATCGATATCGAATATTCGGAATGAATTTTAGGAAAAGTTTTGTAAAAAAAAGAATTTGAACGAACAAAAAAAGATGTTAATTCTCTCCGCGTTAAAATCGTTGTATTTTGTAGAAAAAAAAGATGTAACGATTTTGATAGCATCGACGAGACTTAATTTAGTTCTTTTTGATACAATATTCGATTATAGAGAATAGATATCGTATTTTTAAGAACGTTTGTTATATGAAAATAATTTTAGTAATATCGATATTAGAAAAAAAAACGACGAACGACCCATGATAAAATTGATGACCGAAGACCCGTAAAAGGAAAAAAGGACGACGAAAAAAAAGAAGAAAAACGAGAGAGAGAAGAGAGAAAATAGAGAAGTCGGGTTTGGTTACACCCTCAACCTACATGCTTTTGTTTACTCGGATCGGGGCTCGTCGGAACGTGGCTTGGGCACGGGATCTTCGAGTGGATGTCGGTGAGTTATGGTGGTTCGGTTTTTGGTTCGGACGTGTAGGGTGTCGAGCGAGGTGGCCGGTTTCGTCGGGTCTCGGATATACTATCAGTTTCTCGATGCTAAGTGTATATTTCTGAATCGTAGATGTTAATTGGTGTGTATTTGATAGATGAATATTGTGTGTGCAAGGGGCCTATATATAGGGATATTCCCGACCTTGGCTAGGAGAGGTATTTGAGTTAGAACTACCGCTTAGGATAGGAAACGTAAGAAGCTGAGAAGGACGAGAATGCCGTTTGCTTGGCAAAGAAGAAAGGGAATCTCGGCTGGTATGGGCAGCTTGGCCGGGTGTCCTAGCTTGGTCGAGTGTTCGATTCGATTTTCGGATAGAATTCCTACTTGAGATCGAATCCTATCCTTAAACGGATTTGTTTAATATTTTGTGTAGCTGATTTTTTGTAGTGTTGGAGTCCAAACCGGACGTGTGAGGTATCACCGCTGGTCCGTGTGTCTCGAAAATATCTTTGACCGGGTTTTGACTCGGTCGCTAAAAGACGGTTTTGCCCCTGGTGCCGGATTCGACCCAAATTAGTCTTATTTGACTCGAAACAACCCACTGGGCCTGATTTTGAGGTTGGTTTTGTGATATCTGTACTCCGTAAAAAGCCCAAGCTAAATGCCAATGATTTTTAGCCCGTTTCCGAGTATATTAAAGCACGTTTGCGTCCAATCATCATAGGGTGTTTGTCGGAAACTGCTATAGACACCTGACAGTCAAAATGTGGGTATCTACAGTATGGTAAAGCTTGTCATTTACCGGTGAAATTAGAACACAAAGCCAAATGGGCAATCAAAGAGCTAAACTTTGACGAGAGTGTTGTAGGAGATAATCGCCTTCTCCAACTACAAGAATTGGAAGAACTAAGACTTGAAGCCTACGAAAATTCGAAGATTTACAAGGAACGAACTCGCCAATGGCACGATTCTCGAATACTTCGTAAGGACTTATCCGTTGGTGATAAGGTATTACTCTTCAACTCTCGCTTTAAGCTTTTCCCCGGTAAGTTGAAATCAAAATGGTCGGGTCCGTTCGAAGTGACTAAGGTGCAACCATATGGTTCAATAGAGATTTCTAGCCCAGAAACCGGGAAATTTATGGTTAATGGGCAACGTTTGAAGATTTATCACCCCGGTCACGTTCGTGAGACCTTTGCTACTATGAAGTTTGGTGAGCTCGCATTGGGGAGCGTTGTTTAACTCCCTCTCAAAATTGATGTAGGTTTGGTGGTATCCTCAACAACCACCTTGTATATATGTATCATATTTCTTTGAGTTTATTAGTTTTGTTAGCTTGAGAAGAATGATTGAACTTGTTTTTCACAATGGAGCATTAATTTGGATGAAGATCAAGCTTTTGGAGATGTTAGGGAGCTTATTTGAAGACCACAAGCATGTTTGTGGGAGATATTGATTATGTAATGTGAGTGGAGTCAATATTTGAATCTCTAGGTGATTATTGAAGAGGCATGAAATGGCAAGGCGGAAAAACGCAGCAAAGAAGACCGCCGGGCGAAACTTCGCCCTAAAAAAAGTTGCCAGATTTGTCGGAATAGAAGAAGATACCACCGAGCAAAATTTCGCCCGGTGAGATTTTCACCGGGTGAAATTTCACCCGGTGGAAAATGTTGGCAAAAAATGATTTTCACGATAAAACCGTCGGGTGAAATTTCACCCGATGGTGCTCGACTGGGTGAAATTTCACCCGGCGACATGAACTTGGCCGGATCACCTACACCTTTTTACTCACTACATTTTCAATTCCCTCTTTCATATTTACCCCACATAACTTTCCCTCCAAAAACTTGTACACCAAATTTTTACCAATCACTTTAAAACATTTCATTTCCCTCTCATCCACCCTTATTTATATCACCTTTTTCACCTCACTCTTCATTTCACCCTTTCACCCATCATAACATCATTAAATCACCTTCCATACACCCCAACCTCCATTCATAACTTCATCTCCATCCTTAGTGATTTATTTTGGGTTTTTGAAGAAGGAAAAGCTAAAAGTTTCGGGATTTTTCTTGCAAGCACATTATTATGGAGACAAGAGCTCAAGGAGCCGCGTGTAAACAAGGTATGGCTTCGACTTCTAAACCTTCTAAATGTTCATCTTCTAGTAAGTCTTCTAAGCCCAAACTTTTACCTTGTCCTGATACAACCTTAGCTCGAACCTTCTCTGAAAAGACCTTTCAAAGTACAAGGTGGCCTTGTCCATTCACAATGGAAATTCTAGGAATAGAGGACGATATTAGAGAGTTATCATCAAGGACCGGTACTAGCGGATTTCTAAAATACGTGAATTGCACATATAAAGACCTTGCATGTGAATTCTTAGGTACCTTTACTATCGATAACCCGACCACACCAAGAGAGTTTAAATTTCGTTTGTTCGGTAGAACCCACTGTTTAACTGTTTCCGAATTCGGCCTAGCTCTAAGTTTAACCTCATCGGGTACCGGAGTTAGTGAACCTTTAAGGGTATACAAGCTAGTACGACTAGGAGAGACTTGTGGAGATGCATAGCGCCAGAACAACGAGATTTCGAACCCAATTCAAATTTTACCGCTGAAATCCGTAACCCTTCTATTCGCTACTTTGCCGAGATACTTTCCCATTGCTTGATACCATCTGCCGACAATATCATTAATCTCAATGTGTGTGTCCTACAATTGATTTCTTACTCTTTACTCGGTAACCTTAACCCCCTTGACCTACCTATTGTCGTGGCGTTACGCTTTCATCAAATTATTGCTGCCCAACTCCCCTCCGTAGACTGTGGTGGTCTTGTGACTTTAATCGCGAAAAACTTGGGTTATGCGATCGACCACCTTATCCCACATGACAATCGTGTCTGGCTTGACGAGGCCTACCTCCCGACTTGGATCTTTAATGTACCTGACCACCGCCTTGTCTCTACTTGCCATGGTCGTGCTTTAATAGTCCCCAACATATACCGTACCAATATTTATAACTGTCACAATTGGGACCTACATTTAGGTCCTGGTGAATTCCGACTGAACCAATCGGGGGGAATAGAAGTTTTGGAGTACGCCGGTGAATTGGAACCCATCGAGGGCACTCCGACGGCTTCTTTTGCGTCAAATGATTACCCGATTTCAACCCCCTAACAAGAGTCGGTGGATAATATGGTTTGTATGTGTTGTGGGTATATGTGTAGGTTGGTTGGTAAGTCTACAATTGTATCTTCTTAGATTAATTTCGTCCCTTGTTCCCAGTTTCATCATTTTTATAACCATTGTGATTGCTTTATTTTGAACCAAAAAAATTGCAAGCTGTCCCACTGTCCCATTGATTGTTGCGGCCGTCGCGGCCTTGGTATTGCTCCCGGTCTTTAGTCGACGTGATTACGCCATTGACCCTTTGAAAAATCCAAATTTTTAATCAATCTTCTCAATTTTTCATAATCCGGGCTAGGTGACGTGACTACGCCTAAGCCTATTTAATTTTTCATCCTTTCGCTTTAATTTTCTTTTCTTTCCATTTTATTTCATTTTCATTTTCTTAGCCACTTGGCTAGGGTCTAGGTGATGTGATTTCACCTAGGCCCGCCACTATTTTATCGCTTTCCTTGTTTTCTTTTCATTTTCTTTTCTCAAAAATTTCGAAAAATACAAAAACATTCAAAAAAATTGAAAAACCCAAAAACATTTGAAAAATCATAAAAATCCAAAAAGATTTTTCTTAATTTTCTTTTCCATCTTTTTCGATCTTCCCCTACTTGTCCATTGAGGACAATGTACAGTATTAGTGTGGGAGAGTAGTCTACTATCTTTTATTTCTCAAAAATCTTTTCAAAATCCATAAAAATTTGAAAAATTCGAAAAATCAAAAACATTTTATTTTAATTTTTTTTTTCTCGTTTCTCGTTATGTTTCGTGTCCCGTGTATGGTCTTGTTCTCTACTCTTACAGGTAACCACCACCTTAATAGCGCGATTTGAAGAGATTATGAAAGAACCCGCTTGGTAATTTCCTTCCTTCTTTTCTCTCTATTTTTGTAGAGGAGTTAGGTTGTTGCTATTTGGAGGCTCTCGAAGTGAGCATTTTGGGTGTTGTGGTTGATTTTGTGTGCTTGTGTGATGATGGAGTATGGACTGCATGACCTTACTTGTGTTTTCTTTTATTTGCTATTTTTTTTTGTGTTTCTTTTGCTTTTGTATAGTGTGTCTAGGATTAAAACTTTTTGAAAACCCGATTACAAACCTTTTACAAGAGTTTACATTCCATTGTAGATAACCCATTGTAGATTTTGGACCTTAATCTAGTAGAATGGTTCTTAGGCAATGAACTTGTTGATCCTTTAGTTTGAGTCCACCTTTTCTACTAGAAGTTTATTTCGGGGTTTGCATTTGACCACCTTGACCACCCATGGAGGAGTTAGGCCTTGGTTCCCGCATCCCGTTTTCTAGGTGACCTTGCTCGAATGACCATTGCACCTTTAGTCCAAACTCTTTCCGCCTTTTTGTGGGTTATCCGGGGATGGCGCGCACATTCTTGATTACCTATTTTCCATCCACCTATACATCAGCACGATAAGTTTACACAAAACTAACCTCCAAGCTTGGTTTCAAACCACATCAAAAAGCCAAAAAAGAGCAAACCAAAGCAAGAGAAAAAGGGCACAAAAACATGAAAAAGAAAAACAAAGGAGAGAAAAGGAGCTTCAAATGAAAAATCGTATCATCAAAAGCGTCTCCTTCAAAAAAAAAAGCCCTTGATCGATTCGTCACCGTGAAGTGCCAACTAGAGGACCGAGTCTCGAGGTAGGAAGATAACGGTGATTAGTCGATCCAACCCAATAATTGTAAACACTCCACCTTTTTGTTTGGGCTAATTTAGGAAATTCGAGTTTGGAACGACCCTCTTGGCTTAGCCAAAGAGAGAGGGACTGCACCTTCCTACAGTGTCGAACGAATCCATGGTTCACTTTTTCCACTCCGTTATACGCCCCGTAGTACACCTTTAGAAGATTAGGAGGACCTAGCTAAGTTATCAACATCTATATTTCTTAATTGTCATAGTATTAAGCTTTGGTCCTTGTTTACGTGGGTGATTTATCTTGGAAGTTTATTGTTGTTTTAGGTAAGTAATCGGTGTCTTCCCCGCCGTCTCGATGAGGGATTCAGTGTTTTATTTTTGCTTTAGATGCGTCTATTCTTTTGTGTTATGTGTTTTTGTGTGTTTAGTCGCACCCACCATTTTGAGCAAGCCCCAACTTGTCTTGCATGGGAGTACTCTACCTCATGGGTATTTCGATGTAAGTTGAAGGGACGTAGCGGGCCCGTTAATTGTCCCGTATCGGCTTAGCATAGTCTAGCTAGTAGTAGTAGTAGTTTGTAATTTCTTTTTGGGTCTTTGCTCAAGGACGAGCAATGGTTTAGTGTGGGGGAATTGTTGTGTGCTAAATTTAGACCGTTTTTCTTCCCATTTAGACCCGTTTTTCCCTCGTTTTGCGAGTCTTGAGTGCGATTATCGCCATATTTTGAGTAAATCTCGCATTAGCGTCCCT
Source organism: Agrostemma githago (assembly GCA_958450325.1). Lineage (NCBI taxonomy): Eukaryota > Viridiplantae > Streptophyta > Magnoliopsida > Caryophyllales > Caryophyllaceae > Agrostemma > Agrostemma githago. Next base: position 54,441,074 of record OY288252.1, on the reverse strand, counting down.
CTTGTGCGTTTTACGTGTTTTTGGTAGTTTTTCTATCAATTTTGATAGGATTTGGCATCGAAATCACAATTGAGCTTCCATGAGCACAAAAGAAGGGAATATCGTCCGAAGAGCAAAGCACAGAACTTAAAGTTTAAAGCCATCCAATCATACGACGAAGAATGAGACAAGAATTGAGGCCAGAAAGATGACCGGGTGAAATTTCACCCGGTGAGACACCACCGGGCGAAGTTTCACCCGACGGTAAATATGCCTCCCCGAAGATTTTCCGAGACCTCCCACCGGGCGAAATTTTGCCCACCGGGTGAAATTTCGCCCGATGGAAAGATGTGCCAAAAAACGCAAAAAGTGAAGAAAATCTCACCGGGCAAAATTTCACCTGGTGGGACTATTACGTCAAACCGCAGGGCGAAGTTTCACCCCATGAAGATGCTAAGGGTGATTGTCTCACTAATGGAGCAAAAAGTTGGATTTAGGCTTTAGGTTAAATACCCATTAAGGCATTACTATATATATGTTACCCTAGTTTGTTGCCCAAACCATCCATCATATCACTACCATCCCTTCATTAGTGTAGTATCTTCATCCACCATTAGTGTAGAAAAACCGTCCATTAGTAGAACAATCTAGTAATATTCTTAGTAATTCTCTATAATCCTAGTAGTAATCTAGTAGTAGATCTACTTAGTTTCCATCAACAATCCTCTAGATTTCAAGTTTGTAGAAGATTATCTCAAGTTTTATTTGAAGATTTGTTGGGTTTATTGAAGAATTAGTGACAAGTTCTTCATTTTATTCATCAAAGATTCAATCTTTATCTATGCAATCTTCTTATTTCTTGTAGATCTTCATAGTTGGTATATTTCTCTTCCACTCTCTAATCTTTAGTTTAGATTTAATGTTGTTTCACTACTAGAAAAGAGGGCAAAGAAATCATCTTAAAATGCCCTAAGACACCAATATGGAGATGATCTCCAAGTCAAAGGTGTCTTAGGGTAAGAAACCATTTGAGAAAAATGATTTCTTTGTTTATGTTTAAGAAATCAATTTTAATAGATAAATGGTTTCTTTGGTCTATGATAAAAACACCTTATTTGAGAGATAAATGGTTTCTTATGTCAACTTAATAAACCATGTAATGTATATAAATGATTTCTTTGTCTACCAACATAATAAACCATTAACACACTTGAATGATTTCTTTGCCACCTTGATTTTTTTTTAAAAAAAAACTTTTATTATTCAAGATAGCCCAAACTTTAAAATACAATACACAAATTTTCATATATCAACTAAAATAGACACGGATTTCCATAAAATATCTGATATATATATATATATATATATATATATATATATATATATAATGATGCCAAGATGTCTGAAAATTACATTAGAAGCACAAAAAAGTATACTACAGAATATAACATAAAATATCCCAAAATTGAGTATGTTTTCCAAAGATGTGTATTTTCTCCACAAAGGATCTAAGTATTCACTTTGTAATCAATCTTCCTCGTCTTCTACTTCGTGCTTGAGAACAAAACTAATCCACATTTTTCACAATTGAAGATAGGTTAAGCCTGCTATTCTCGTCTGTCACTTGCTCGTCACCTTCATCTAGTTGCAGTTCAAATGTCAGCTTAAATCTGAAGACACGAAATAAACCTCATCAGTAGAAACGAGATAAACCTCATCAGTAAAAATGCCCACAGAAAGGGACATTGATAGGCTGTTTGAAGTTTGAACATGCTCAGTACCTTTTTCGAAAGAATTTGAAAATGCATTCGACATCACGATCCAAGTACCTACAATTAGCATTTGTCATGAGAAGAAATAAAGATGATTGACTGAAAAAACGTGGAAGAGAATTCTTAGCATACATTTGGGCATTCTGATGATTAACAGATACCATTTGTGGGAAATCAATCATCGTCACATTCTCCTCATCGTCAATCTACATACCATACGAAATAAAAAGGAGAATGTCGTCAGAGAACAACATATTGCCACATCAACATTGACTGTCTACTTACTACAAGAAATACTTCATATAGCTACCAAAGACGCGCGACTGCTAAATTCAGTAGCTAATTTTGCGACTGAAAGTACAACCACGCGACTGATAATAGTCGCTGGACGAGGAGACGGTTTTAAAAAAAAAAATAAGTTCAGCGACCGAAATCGGTCGCTAAATAAAACAGCGCGCGACCGAAATCGGTCGCTAAATTCATTAACTAGCGACCGATTTCAGTCGCTAAATCAGTCGCTAATTAATGAATTTAGCGACCGAAATCGGTCGCTAGTTGTCTGAAACTTTTTTAAATAAACGAACACCCCCCCTCCCCCGGCTCATTCCTTCATTTCACTCCTTCTCTCTAAAACTTCTCCCCCTTCTCTCTAAAACGCATCCATTCCTCTTCATTCCTTCACTCCATTCCTCTTCATTCCTCTTCATTCCTTCTTCAATTTTTCATTTTCAGGTATGTTTATCTATTTATATTTAGTTTTAATTGTTTGTTAATTTCTGTTTATTGGGTTGGATAATTTCTGTTTAGTTTCAATTATTTATAGATTTAAATAAATTGTTTAATGGGTTGGATAATTTATTAGCTGTTGGAATATTTAGTGTAGTTAGAATGTTAATCGCCCAATAGGTTCCCCAATTTGAAATAGGTAGATTGTTAGTATAAAATTAGGGTTTGCGGTTACGTAGTTGAATGAATTGGGTTGTTTTGATGTGTTAGGAAATTGGAATTGAAATACAATTATGTCGATTTAGTAACGTAATTATGGATGATTAGGTGCAAATAGTACTATGTTTAGGTGAAATGAGAATTTTACAAAATATGTGAGTAGTGTGTATTTATTAGTAAATTACTTAAGAGAAAATAATTTGTATGTTGTTATTGTCCCAATTTTCTTAGATAAAAAAATGAAGCGACAGGAACGAAAATGGATGTATGAGGAAAGATTAGATAAGAGACGACGACCCAGAACTGAATTTTTAGAGGGTGTTAATAGTTTCCTTGAGTTCGCTAAAACCCATCCCGAATACGCGTCAGAGGGTAGATTTAGGTGTCCTTGTGTGAAATGTAAGAACCTCAAATTCTTGGATGATATTCTGATTAAGGAACATATTATCTCAAATGGGTTTAGCCCAAATTATTATTATTGGATTTGTCATGGTGAGACGTCTGCTGTTGGGGTAACTGAGGTGGATCAGAATGAGGGCGGGGTGAGAGGAATGATTGTTGATGTGGTTGAGTGCAATTTGTTTAATGATGGGAGCATGTACAATAACGACGATGACCAACCAACCCCACAAGAGCCAAACCCACGAGCGAAAGCTTTTTTTGATATGTTAGAGGCTGCGGAGAAGCCATTATATGGAAGGTGTGATGTGACATTGTTAGAAGTAGCGTCTATGGTAGTGACCCTCAAATGTGAGTATAACCTACCTTTTGGGTGCGTAGACGGTATCGCTGCGTTGATTGAGAAACTCATCCCAAAAGACAACATTATGACCAAAACATTCTACAATACCAAAAAAATTGTTAAAGGTCTTGAACTTCCGCATCAAAAGATCGATGCTTGTCCCGATGGTTGTATGCTTTTTTGGAAGGACGATGCCGTGCTTGAGGAATGTAGGATATGTGGGAAGGGTAGATACAAAAGTGTAGATGGGGACATTGTTTTGAGGGGTAGGAAGGGAAAGAGTGTTGCGAGGCATAAAAAACCTATACCACTTAGTCGACTTACCTACTTTCCCATCGCCCCTAGACTTCAAAAACTATATGCAACCAGAACCATTGCCGAACAAATGAGGTGGCATAAGGAAGAAACTCGTGTAGAGGGGAAGATGTGTCATCCTAGTGATGGGGAGGAGTGGAAACGGTTTGATAGGATTTACCCTGAATTTGCTGAGGAACCCCGTAACGTGAGACTTGGGTTGTGTACTGATGGGTTCGCCCCTTTCGGTCAGTTTGGCAAGTCGTACTCATGCTGGCCTGTCATGGTCACACCGTACAACTTACCCCCATGGCTTTGTCTGAAACCACCGTTCATATTCCTTTCTCTCATTGTTCCCGGCCCAAAAAACCCCAAAAACCACTTGGATGTTTACTTACAACCAGTAATAGAGGAATTGAAACATTTGTGGGAGGTAGGGGTGGAGACATATGATGTGTCGTTGAAACAAAATTTCCAGCTTAGAGCATCGCTTTTGTGGACTATAAACGATTTCCCTGCGTATGGTATGTTGAGCGGTTGGTCTACGGCGGGTCAAAAAGCGTGTCCTTGTTGCATGAGTGAAAGTAAAGCATTCTACCTAAGTAACTCAAGCAAAATTAGTTGGTTCGACTGTCATAGACAGTTTCTACCCGAGGGTCACATGTATAGGAAGAATAAGAGAGCTTTCAAGAAGGGTGAGGAGGTGCTAGATGAGGCACCGATTCGTCTCCAAGGAGATGAGATTTGGGAGGTGATTTCAGAGTTCCCATCTACTGTTGACGGGACCAATCAAGAGTTCAAAAATCTTAAGAAATTAAAAAATGGTTGGTTTAAAAGAAGCATCTTCTTCGACCTTCCATATTGGAGTACTTTATTACTCCGACATAATCTGGACGTGATGCATATTGAGAAGAATTTCTTTGAGCAGCTGATTCACACCGTCATGGATGTAGAGGGTAAGACATGTGACACCGTAGGATCCCGAAAAGATTTGAAAAAAATTTGTAACCGTCCGAAAATGCATATCAAGCGGGATGGATCCAAGCCTAGGGCCATGTTCAGCCTTGATAAGGCTCAGAGAAAGGCCGTGTTAGAGTGGGTAGGGAAGCTGAAGTTCCCTGATGGGTATGCATCCGATTTTAGACGGTGTGTGGACATGAAGAACCTGAAGCTCCAAGGCTTGAAGAGTCACGACTGTCACGTGTTCATGGAGCGGTTACTACCTGTGGCGTTGAAGCACCTGCTACCGGAAGGTGTTTGGAATCCTATCACTGAGATATCTCAGTTTTTTCGAGATTTATGTTCGTCGACAGTTACAATTGACGACATGACTCGTTTGGAGGATCAAATTCCTCAGATATTATGCAAACTTGAGATGATCTTCCCACCATCCTTCTTTAACTCAATGGAGCATCTACCGGTCCACTTGCCCTACGAAGCTAAAGTGGGAGGACCGGTACAGTTTAGATGGATGTACCCGTTTGAGAGGTAAGAACTTTCAACTAATTACTTATTTTACCCACAAACTAACGTTAGACACTATAATTTGATAATAACATAGTTGCTTGATGATTGTCATAGATTTCTCAACCATTTGAAGAAAAAAATTGGTAACAAGGCGAGGGTTGAGGGTTCCATATGTAATGCTTACTTAACAGAGGAGATAGCCAACTTCTGTTCTCTGTATTTCGAGAAAGAAGTGAACACCAAAGCCAAAAATCTAAACCTAGAAACACCCGAGACGACGATTGACCCCAACATACCAGACTTTTTTCAAAGTAAGGTAGGTGAGGGATCGTCATCAGCTGGCGGGTGGAGGACATTAGATGAGAAGGAGTACAATCGTGCTCACCTGTACTTGCTATCAAACTGCGAAGTTTTGGAGCCGTACGAGAAGAAATTTGTAACTGAATTTATGGCTGCTAATCCACATTTACAAGCTGATGACGTTTGGAATAAGCATGAGGAACAGTTTCCCAAATGGCTTAAGGAGCATGTAATTTCAGAGAATATTCAGGATGATTTGGTTAGGAGTCTAGCATTAGGGCCTTTGTGGAATGTTAGAACATGGAACCGGTATTCGGTTAATGGTTACAATTTTCATACATTTGCCCATGGTAGCAGTAGGAGTAGATGTAATTTCGGTGTGAGTGTGTCGTCACTTGAGGGTGAGGATTACTACGGTCTAGTGGAGGACATCTTAGAGCTGTGCTATGTTGGAAATGATCGTGGCTATAGAGCTGTGGTATTTAAATGCGAATGGAAGGACAACTCTGTGCTAGGTACTAGAGTACATGAAAGGTACAAACTAGTTGAAGTTAATCATACCAAAAAATACTCCAAGTACGATCCGTTTATACTTGCACATCAAGCACACCAAGTGTACTTTGCGCCTTACCCAACCACAAAGAACGACAGAACTGTAAACCAGTGGTGGGCGGTGTTCAAAACTAAGCCACGAGGGCACTATGACTCTGACCTCTTCCAAGAGGATGTCATTTCTAGTGGTACAACATTGTCTCCAGTTGATGAGAATCTGTTTGCAAATGATGATGATGACAATAATGAGGTGGATGTGGGGGAAGATTTTGAAGAGGATGACGGTGGTGAGGAAGAGGAAGGTGGTTCTAGTGATATGGCCGAGGAGGAGGACGACGCCAATGAGTTAGAGTTCAATGACGAGGAGGAGGAGGAGGAAGATGACTACGAGGAAGAGGATGTCGTTGGTTCGAGTAGGACAGTGGAAGATGACAACGACAGTGACGATGATTTTTAGTAGGGTATAGTTTTAATAAGTTATATGATTTCGTACATAGTAATTTACGTTACTTATTTTGGGCAAATTATTTCAATATTATGATGTGATTTTCTAACTTTCTACTATTATATGTCTGCAGATATGACGTTGGGCAACAGACTGCGTTACGGTAGTGGGAGCAGCAACACGAACAGGGGGTCCCAGCAGCAGGAGGACCAGGAGGAGAACCGGCGAGAGGAGGATAACCAAGGGGAGAACGACGAGGAGCAACCAGAACAACCAGAACAGGATCAAGGGCTTCAGTATACAGACGACGGACGCCTTGTTATTAGCCCGGAGAACACATGGTGAGACGTTATATTTCCTTTTTTTTTGTGAGACATCATCTTATTTCACTCTTTGGTGTAGGTTTCGTACTCGTGAGGTGGTAACAGGCGTGACAAACAGTTTCTTGCATGAATTAACTACGTACTGCACGTCATGGACTAAGGTGCCTCTGTGGCAACGAGAGAAGTGGTTTGCGAACTTTAAGGTACACAATTTTCTGATTTTTATTAATTACCTGTTACTGTTTACAGATTACTAGTACAATGACTACAAACGATCTTGCAGTTTAAACACTTCTATAACGACGGTCTCGAGGTTTGTGTGAGAGACCGGTACATGGATGTCGCAAAGCCCAGATACAAAGACATGATGTATAAGATGGCAAGCGACGAGAAGTTACAGAAACACCTTAGAGGTTCGATTACACAATTAGTGTTAGTACTTGAATAGGAAGTTGTATATATCTTCAAAACACGTATTGATCTCAAAGTGTATGAATTGTAGGTGACGCCATTCAGCAGTTCATAGCAGCCCGTTCCGACCCAAAGTTCCTTGCAAGATCCGTTCAGGCGAAGAAGAACAAGAGGAGGGGAGGGGACCCCGAGGGCCGTGCTGAGCGCACCCACTATGGTGGGTCGCAGTCGATGCACCAGCGGGCCATTGCTGTTAGTATTTCCTTACCTTTGATTTTTATTTTGGATTTTTATTTAATGTGTTCATTATAAATATAAATGAGAAATGCACATGTAGGTAAAGAAGAAAACCGGAGAATTCCCTCCGCCTGTGCAGCTATTTCTGGACACAAAGAGCAAGTTGAACGAAGGAAGTAGAACATTCGCCACGACGAAGGACGGCGACATATGGGTAAGTTTCTAACATAAGACTTCGTTACTTTTTTTTCTTCACACAACACACCTACTCATGACTTCAATTTCTTTCAGGACTCGTATCGGGCGGCCATTGCTGCACCCGAGAATGAAGGTGTGGACCTGAGCACGATTTGGTTCAGAGTCGTGGAGGGATACCGCAAGGGATTCGTGTACGGTACGGGTAACGCTCATTCCCTGTACTGGACACCACCCAATGTTCGGGGGGCCCATGCGACCACGACGGACTGTGTGCCATCCGAAATGGCTGGGATGAGGTCGGATTTGCAGAAGGAAAGGGCGCGAGGGGATGCTATGGCCGAGAAACTGAAGGAGCAGGATGAGAGGCTGAAGATGCAGGAGTCCGTTAACCTGCAAATTCTGGAAGAGCTACAGCGCCTGAGGAGCATGCAGCAGCAGAACTGTAACTCCGGCCCCACTCCCCGACACCGGGATCCTAGAGACCCCTTCAATGGGGGTGGTAGTGGTGCGGCAGCTAGTTTCCCTGTTAGGTGAGTAATTGAAAACAGTTTGTAGTTTCTGAATACTTGTTGAAAAAACAGTTTGTAACAACATTTTTAATTTAGTGTATTCACGACGTTTGCGTACTTGGTCGTCCATTTTGGAGTGTGAAGCTTGCGTAACGTTTGGAACAACCTTTGGAATGATGTTTGGGATGTATTGTGGTTGTTGGTTTGTTTTATTGCGCACATTTTGGCTAGAATAATAATAATTATAACCGGTTTGTGTGAGGCACTTTAGCTACTGAAATCAGTAGCTAAATGTTCAATTTAGCTACTGATGTCAGTAGCTAAATGTTCAATTTAGCTACTGATATCAGTCGCTAAATGTCACTTTTAGCGACTGATGTCAGTCGCTAAATTGACGACCTAGCGATTGAAATCGGTCGCTAATTTTAGCGACTGAAATCAGTCGCGCGCTTTTTGGGCGACTGAAATCAGTCGCTAATTGCGACTAACTGTAGCGACAGTCGCTTAGCGACTGCTAACAGTCGCGCGTCTGTTTTTAGCTACAGATGACGGTAGCTAATTTCAGTAGCTAAATACTTAAACTCTTGTAGTGACTCGCATTAAATCGAGCAATGTAAAGTTGACATAAAAAAAACCAAGCACATAGAGAATTCATTCATAGAGTACATTACATACCATGATGTTAAATTCATTGAAATAGCAAGACGGACAATTAAACCTATTACAGTTTCAAATACAACATTAGGATTTTCCTCGTGCTTGACCTGCACACTGATAAAGGAATATCGGAAAACTAAGCAAATTCGACAAGCAAACAAGATGTGGAGGTGAGTTCTCATAATGGACAGCCTTTGACAAGAGACATAATCACACAATGTCAATTGCAATAATCAACCGGCTTTGGTACAAAAAAAACGTGATCATCCGGTGCCTGCCAAAAAAGAACATTTGATATTCATGCTAATGCCAGTATTAAAAGTCAAGAGCATCAGCATCAGAAAAAGGTACGCAGTAGAACCTTCATAAAAGCATACTTCTTAAGCGCAGCAAGACGAGACAAGTATAGCCAATTGAAACTGCTCCTGTGCCTCAAGTAATCATGCTTAGCCTTAACAGCCCTAAATGATACTCTACCTAGCCTGTGAAGCTTCATCGCCATGACTGTAATCAACTTAAGAATTACTAACTTAATCAATCAAACAAAATTCAGAAAAATTTAAACTCCAAATTTTAGAAAACTTATCAATCAAACACGAAAAATGAAAAGCAATCTATGAAATTAAGGAAATCGATTGATTACCTTTTGTTCAATAACCTTGCTCGACTTGATCAAGAGCCGGAGCTTAATCAACGATGACGGAGCATGGAGTAAACAGAATCAAACGAAAACAAATGCAGATTACAAAACTACGGCATATACGATGCATAATCGATTAAAATGCTGGAAAACCGCAAGTCACAATACTAATAAATGAATCTATGTGAAACAAAAACAAATCAAGGTTACAAAACTAGGCCAAATGAAATACATAATCAATCAAAAATCGGATAAAAGTACCTGAGCAGCGACCGTATGAGAACACACAGGAAAGAGTTTAGTAATACAAGTGGTGATGAAGCCGAGTTCCGAAAGACCAATGGCGGCAAGAAATGCCAACATGAAAGTGGAAAATGGGCTGCCAAACATGTCACTGAATTCACAACTTACTTATTACGAATGACCAATGATTTCTTAAGGACGTCGATTGTATCTTGCAATTTGCCTTCATGGCCTACAGATGCAAGCTTCGAGATCTCTTCTTCCCTCAGATTACAATCAGACAATCTGAACACACAAAAAATAATCACCACAACCATAGTAAGACAGGGAATCGAGCTAAAAATCTAAATAAGAGAAGCTATCAATACAACTTGTCAACAAGTGCACCGACAATTTCAAGGCAGCAAGCTCTTTAACTAATGTTGTATTCATCTCTCGAAGCTTTGAGCATTCCCCAGTTGTTCTAACCAGCTCCTACATACCAATATATACAAGAAATATCAGATACATGCATGAGTTAGACAACCTATCGAGGGGAAGCAATTCATTTGTAGAGTTGTACTTATGTCAAACTCACACTCGACTTTCTTTGAAGAATAGATTGAATACTTTCCCTCTGCCTCAATGCCTCGTTCTTCAATATTACTTCTTTTGACACCTCTTCTTTGCATATATCAAAATCAAAATCAAAATCACACTCAAAGAAACCCTAGAGAATCGAAAATTGAAACAAGGAAGAATTAGGTATATTTTATACCTTTGCGACTACGAGACTCAAGCTTACGATGCTGGAAAACTATCCACACATATTTCAAACAAAAATCGCAAAACCTAATTCTTAAGCCTATCATAATCACAGAAACTCAAACATTCAAACTCCAATCCACTACAATAAACACCAAATCCGATGCAATTGAACCTCAAATCATCGACGAACCAAGTTGAAACCCTAGAAAATCGAAAATCGAAGCAACGGAGAGTTAGGTATATTTTATACCTTTACGATTGCGAGACTCGAGCTCACGATGTTGAAGAAGCTTTTTGCTGTAATCGGCTTGAGCAGTACGACGACGAACTTCATCTTCAGAAGCAGGAGTCGCCATGGATTTTTAGAGCTTCGATTTGGGGGAAAAGATTGAAGGGAAGAGGAGTGTTTGCTGCGACTTGTATACCTAATTTTGATTTTGACAAATCATTTTTTGAAAAATGATTTCTTTGATAGTTTAAAAATTATTTTTTGAAAAATGGTATCTTTGCCATAGTATTGTATTATAAACAAATCATTTTTTGAAAAAATGGTGTCTTTGATATTAACTTGTATGAGGTAAAAAATCATTTGCCTTAAATATGGTGTCTTTGTTATTATGTAAGAGATCACTTTTTTAGGATAATTGATTTCTTTAACCAAAGAAATCATTGATTATACTTAAATGGTTTCTTATTAATGATTTCTTTTGAGGTTATTCTAGTAGTGTTTTCTCATCATTGTCTTGTTTAGATCATATTAGTGTTGTTAGTTTCTCTAGATTTTACTTATGATGTTCTAGATTATTCTCTAGTTTATTTAGTTAGATCTTGTTTCTTCCATAGTTTAGTGGGTAATTGTTAGATCATAGTTTTCTCATAGTTTTGTTGTTAGTTTTCTTCGATCTAGTTAATATGCATGTTGTAGTTATTCTCTCCTTAGTTAATGTTTTATTGTCTTCGTGAGTAGATTTCTTGTTGGGCGGTTTAGGGATGAGGACTTGGATTATTTGAATATAGGGATATTGGTGGGTTGCTTGCCTGTTGGTTTATCTTGTTTATGGTTGTTGTGTCATTGTTGTTTTAGTCCGGCCAACTAGACCGACCTTGACTAGTTTCTATCAATATGGGGAAACTCGGGGTAGAAATTACCATGACTAAAGACTTACCCTTATTCGCCGCGAAAGAGGGTTTTTAGGTAGGTTGGGTGAAGAAACCGAAAGGTGGCATTCTCCTTTATCAATGTTGCAACAAAAAATCGATTCCGACCTTCTTAGACTCCAAGTACCGAATCCCGACTTCCCCCTAACATCTTTCCCTAGATTGATCACCCTTAGCTATATCCTCGTAGTCATTTCTCTAGTATGGACTCGACCCTTAGAAACCCCCCTCTAGACATCAAACACACCGCTTTAAACTTGTCAACACATTCCGTTCCCTGTGGACCGACCTCGACTTACCACGATTACTATAGTAGTTTTTATGTTATTCCGACTCTATAAATATTGTTTGATCCCCCGTCCTTCGCTAAACGACCGATCCGATTGGGGCGCGATCAGGCTGGTAAAGTAATGTATGTCCACGCGTAAAAAACCAAGCTAGGGTAGGTATAAGCAGTTAATACGGACTCGAAATTTATTTAATTAACTATTACAGTACTTTACATTCAAAGTCAGTATATTCAAAGTCTTATGCAGTGCCCTATCTTTTACAGTACTTGTTTATACACCCTTCTATTTCACCTTTTTCACTTAACTTCATTAATAACACCATGAAAATATTGTGTAAGGGATGGGCGAAAAATAATGATATTGAAGATAGAGTGACAACCATTAATAAGAGCAAAGAACAGAAGATTGATCATCTATCTTTCATTTATAATCATCATCATGAAGTTGAAATATATGGAAGACGATTTTCATCAACAATTAAAGTAATGTGCAATGAAGATTTTATAGAAAAAATCTTTCAAAACCTTCCCTCTGATTATGACAAAGCGAACATGGCTATTGTTTGCAAGATGTGGTCCCAAATATTTCTATTATGCTCCGATGCACCTAGATGGAATATAGATTATAATAGAAGATTGGGAACAACTCATATTAAAGGATTGACTAATGTTCGTACGGATGAAATTAAAGTTTCCAAGAGATGTAGATGTTATTTGACGAACAATATGCATGCTAGAAGATTATTGCACATCTTTCAACTTGGATCTGAAGAAAATGAACATTTGAAGATTATTGAATCTACGGAAGAGGAAGATTACTAATGGGAGGGATTTGCCGTGGATCCCCGCCAACAAATAAAAACCAACTATTCCTAACACGTAGATAGGGCAAGTCGGGTGGAGTCCACGGGGACGGTAAGAGGTGTCTAGACTAAGGTCTACCCAAATACAAGACAAGGTCACAAGGCTAAGTGTAGACACCCACATTTTGACCGCCAGGTGTCTATAGCAGTTTCCGACAAATACCCGATGATGATCGGACGCAAACGTGCTTTAAATACTCAGAAACGGGCTCAAAATCATAGGCATTTGACTTGGGCTCATTATAGAGTACATATCTCACAAAACCAACCTCAAAATCAGGCCCAGTGGGTCGTTTCGAGTCAAATAAGACTAACTTGGGTCGATTCCGACACCAGGGGTAAAACCGTCTTTTAGCGACCGAGTCAATACCCGGTCAAATATTTTCCCGAGACACGTGAGTCAGCCGTGACACCTCACACGGCTGATTCATACTCCAATCCTACGAAAAATCAGCTACACAAAATATTAAACAAATCCGTTTAAGGATGGAATTCGATCTCAAGTAGGAATCCTATCCGAAAACCGATTCAAACACCCGACCGAGTGCAAACACTCGGCCGAGCAGCCCTCTTCCAGCCGTTTTCCCTTGCTTCTTCGACAAGCAAGCGGAATTCTAATGCCTTTCAGCTTCTTACATTTCCTATCCTAAGCGGTAGTTCAAACTCTCCTAGCCAAGGTCGGGAACTCCCTATAAATAGCCCCTTGCATACAACACTTTGACATCAACTTTTTATCTATCGAATACACATGAATTATCAACCATCAATTATTCCCACACACTCATAAGCATAAATTTTAGCATCGATACACCGATATTACAAACCCGAAGGAAACCGGCCCGACACCCGACACCCGACACCCTTCACACGTCACACCAAACCGAGCCACCACAACTCACCGACATCCACTCGATGCTCTTGTGCCCAAGCCACGTCCCGACGAGCCCCGATCCGAGTAAACAGAAGCATGTAGGTTGAGGGTGTAACAAAACCCGACTTCTCTTTTTTTCTCTTCTTCTTCTCGTCGTCCGCTTTTCTTACGGGTCTCGTGTCGGTCCTTTTTATTACGGGTCGTTCGTCGCTTTTATTTTATAATATCGATATTACTAGAAACTATTTTCATATATCGAACATTCTTAAAATACGATATCAACTCTATAGTTGAATATCGTATTAAAAGGAATTAAATCAAACCTCGACGATGTTAAAAATCGTTATATCTTTTTCGTTCAAACTTTTTTTTCTACAAAACTTTTTTATTCATTCCGAATACTTGATATCGATTTCATAATCGAATATCGGGTACGACGAATATCGAAAACATAAAATCGAGTATAAGTTAATTCATATTTTGTACGCGATTTATCAAAATTAGCAATTTCGAACAAAAAAATAAAGTCGGACAGACCCGCACGCGAGTCGCGCCATTCCCAGGCGACTCGCGCACGGGCCTGAAACCCGAGTTCTTTTTTTAGCTTTTTCGTTCGTTTTATTTTATTATTCTACGAAACAATTTCAAAATTTAAATCTTTTCTAACACTATTTCGAGTATTTGATATTGATTTCGTAGTCAACTATCGAATATGACGAATAACGAAAATATTAAGTCGAGTACGAATTATGCGATATTTGTACGTGATTTAATAAAAGCATCGAATCTTCGAAAAATCGTCTTCAAAAACAGACCGACAAGCGACTCGCCGGCATCCCAGGCGAGCCGCGCGGCCGGCTGCCACGACACATCTTTTCCGCTTTTTATTATCTTTCGAACTTCGTTTTTTTATACAAAACAGCGTTTTTAGCAATATTTTTCAGATTTCGATTAATATTTATTTTCTCGATCTCGTATATTTATTACTTTTGCTATATTATTTTTCACAAATCGATACTAACTCGTTTGTTTATCTTGTAGCAAATTCACATCTTTTTCATCGTTTGTTTTATTATACTAAAACGAATCTCACATGCTAAATTCAACTTTGACGTTAAATTTTCATGCATTAAATCGACTTAGCAACCCATTCAATTCCTCGCATGTTTAGGAAAACAATGTTTGCATATCATTCATCGTATTACTAACGCGCGTATTAAAAAATCATTCGATATCCTAGTAGAGGCCGCTAATGTGCGGGCGGGGTTGGGTGTTCTTAGTGAACTTCCCAACACGTACCCTCACCCCTTACTCAGAACCGTGGTTTCTGGATGTCCGAATCCATTGGCAACGAGAGTCATTCAATATACGATTAACCGATCAAGTCGCCATCGGTATCGAACTGCAAAGGGACGAGCCCAATAAACTCTGACATCGGGAATGGGCCGTATTTTGTATACGGCCCACTACGACATAGAGTGGGCTCGAACGGTTCCGAATAACCATAAAATTCGGTGGCGACTCCAACTTCGATTTAAATTTCAATTTGACCATCTCATATGGAGATTCATTCGCCTCCCCAAACCCGCGCGTGGCCGCGTCGGGGTGGACCTATGTCATGTCCACACTAAGCAACGACTAAGAATAAACTAAGACTAAAGGAAACAATGACAAGAATGATGGAGAAATCTAATAAGGAAAGAATAGAGTTAGGTCGGGTTCATAGGTGTAGTAGGATAGTTGGGAGATCGATGGTGCAAGGTTCGCCTAGTTACTAAGGTTGATCCGCGCTCTCGCGTCAAAGCAAATGTCCGCACTCTCGTGTCAAAGAAAAACCCGAGTTCTTATGCAAGATGTTACCCAATACAGAAGGATTCAACCACAAATCAATCACACAATGAGAAGAGGAAGACAAGCAAGAGAAGTATTTGCAACTACTACTCTAACAAGCATTTCAACAAACACATAGTGTGCATAATATGTGACTAGTAACAAAGAATCCACCTTTACCCACAATCAAACCCTAATCATCCATAATCAACACTTAATCCCCCTACTAACCCCACAAAAGGTCTACTCAATCATATCTAAACAAACATTAACATAAACAAGAGAAATCAACACACACAACAAAACATCCATAATGAAACTAGTAAAAACTATGAACAATGAACAAAACAATGAACAAAGATTAAAACTTGAATGATAAAACAAGATTAAGAGAAGGGAAAAGAGAGATTATACCATACTAGAAGATGAATGGAAGAAGGAAAACTTGCATAAAAGAGAAAACCCAAATACATCAACCAAGGTTGTCAATCTTGGTAGAGATCTTCAAGAATTCAATTAATAAAAGGATTAAACTAGGATTAAGGATTAACTAAAGACTAATCTAGGCTAATCTAACCTAAATTAGTCTAGGGTTTAGTGGGTAATCAAGAACATAACACAAGATTACAAGAGGGGGTATATATAGGGTTACAATGAATAAGGAGAAGAAAAGAGGAAGCGTGGGGCATCAGCTGCTCATCCCGGCCGAGAAGGAGGACATCTCGGCTGAGACAGGATGGTCCCGACCGAGATGAGGTTGGTCTCGGCCGAGACGGCCCATCAGTGGCTCGTCTTTTCTCGCCCTCCTTCCCGACCGAGAAGGCACTTGGTCTCGGCCGGGAAGGCTCTTGTAGGCCTCCAATATGATCATAAAGGTCCCTCCTTACTTCTCATGGGTTTCTCATCGATTCTCGGTGCTTGGGATCGAGTCTAAGGGGCTCGGGAATGGGTCCCAAGGTCTCGGGATTGAATCTAAGGCACCGAGTGATCGTTCCTTCTCTTCGTTGGCTCTAAAAGTGTAGGAAACGAGTCGGAGTCGTTCCAATTCTCCATGAATGGTCTTGGGAACCTGAAACGAACTATAAGAAGCATAAGTAGCCCAGAAACCGCTCCAAAGAGAGATTTCATAAGAGAAACCGGGACCAAACACAAAAAATAGGCACTACAAACTACACTTATCAACTCCCCCACACTTAACCCTTACTCGCCCTCGAGTATGCACGAACTAACTACTAAACTAATAGAAACTAATATACTAGCCGAGCGGGTATTAGCGCACCCTACGCCCTTTCAACTCACGCGAGTACACTTAGAGGAAAAGTGCACTCCGCAAGGCAAGTAAGGTCTTCCGACAAAACTGTGGATGCAACCGGACACAAAAACACATAAACAAGCAAACATACAAACAAACAAGCATTCGGTTGCACCAAAGAAGAAATAAATACCGCTTCCCTCTACAAAGCGGTGAAAGAAGCACCGGTTAAGGACTAAAGGCAAGTGACAACGTTCCCGAACTAATAATACAAACCGATATGAACTAAACTCTAATAGTATGACAACAAAGCAATAAAAACGTTGGTAACTTACCTAGGTTCCTCCTAACCTTCTAAGAACGTACTACGGGACGATCGGCGGGATGGAAAAAGGATGAACCACGGTGTTAGTCGACACTGTAGGTAAGTGAGACCCTGCCCCCTTTAGCGATGAGCCAAGAGGGTCGTCCCAAGCTCAAAATCACCCCACTAGTCCTAGTAAAAAGGTGGATATGATTGCAAAATGAGGGAAGACCGATCATTACCGCTATCATCCTTCCCAGGGACTCGGTCCTTTGGTAGGCTCTTCATGGTAACGATCGAAAAAAAGGCTTATTTTGAGTGGGTGAGAGTCTTTTTGTGAGATGGTTTTCTTTTTGGCATTTTTGTTTTCTTTTGCACTTGGCTTTTGAGTTGCTATGCCATTTCTTTTTCTTCTTTTGTATTTTCTTTTTGATTTGTTGTGCCTTTTCTTTTTCTTCTTTCTTTTCTTTCTTTCTTTTTCTTTTCTATCTTTCTTTTGACTTGGCTAAGCCTTTTGATGAATCATGTTTTGTAGGCATTTCTTGCAACCAAGTAAGAATTTCAACAATTTGCAACTTATTTGTGGAAATGTGTAGGAGGTAGGAAAATGGGTGAGTAGGGCGCGCTTTCCCTTCAAACCCACAAAAAGGTGGAAAACTTGGACTAATCAAACAATTTCGAACATGGTCACCTAAGGAACGGGACTCGGCAACCAAGGCCTTTTCACACCGTGGGTGGTCATCACTAGTACAAAAACTACATATCTTAACGGTCAAAAACCACATATCGCAACGGTTGTTGACCGTTGTATCTCGCGGCGTTGCAGTAGGTCCACTAGTTATCACAACGGTTCTATAACCGTCGAGAAAATATATTCCGCATCGGTTAAAAGTAGCACCCGTTGCAAAAAGTGCATATTTCGCATCAGTTAAAAGAAATAACCGTTGCGAAAAGTATATGTTTCGCGACGGCTAAAGCTATTAACCATTGCGAAATATACACATTTTGCTACAATTGTTATTTTATAACCGTTGCCTTTGCTATGTATTATTATGAAAAAAAAAATTATATATATATATATCACTTTGAGTAAACTAAAGCTAGTAGTCTCTGTAATACACTAACACAGAAATCCCAATATACCTCTTATATTTCACCAATCTCATTATAAGTCTCAATCACCACGAATCCTTACAAGAATAAACACATTCATTAAATAAAAAATAGTTGAACATAGATATTGTATACTACAAGTCTACAATGTGAATAAATGTCTTCCATAAGTGGTTGGTCAAATATACCATTGTTGAGTGTCGAATCCCCGTTACGTACGGTTGATCAAGGCGCTTTAGGAGAATAAGTCTTGGTAAGTACTCTTTCAAATAGCAATTTGTATTCTCCCGTAGAATTCGTTGGCTTAGGCTAGGATACCTGACATTTCAATTAGCAGATTGGCTTAAAGTCAACATTATCACAAATAAACATTAGGTCAAAGCATGATTTGCACAACACAAGAAGATGCAAGAACGCAAATTCGATGAACATAAAATCTCTTACATACCAGACAGAAATACTGTTTGTCGAAAAATTGATGCTCCAACTGCATAAGTTGAAAAAAACGATGTTATTAAGAGTTTCTCCAAAAACTGATAGCTCACATATTTTTATGTACTAGTTTCGTCTTGTTCAGTCATTCAGCTCCGACTCTTAAAACCTGTAAGTCTGTAACAAGTATATAACCACTAATCTCATCTTAGAATGGTTTGTTTACTGATCAGTTTAACTACACTTGAGATGTTTCTTAAAATTTATGGTACAACTCAAGGTTTAGTACAACCTTTTCCTACTTTGGCAACACAAAAACAACAGTTGATCAATTAAATTAAACTTCAATCGATCATAAACACCAAATAACTCATTTTGGGCAAAATCTAGCAGTTAGACATCTTAACTAAATATACCAATAAGGTTCAATACACATTTAAGGCTCCCATCTTCACGCAGTCTATAAGTGATGGCACGAGTGTCAAGATCATCTATCTCATGAACGAAAATAATCTAAAGTGAGTCAACTACGGAAATATACAAACTAAATAAAATGGATCTCTAAGCTAAACACGTAACACCAAATACCAAAAAATTAATCCAACTTACTAAGTCATTATTGATGTTTATAGAAGTCAATCAACCAAAGGTCATTAAACAAAAATGATCCAACTTACTAAGTGTGTGCTGGCTGCAGATGGTCATATTGATGTTTATAGAAGTCAATCAACTCACAATATGATGGATCAATTCGACTGTGGAGAGATGACATCAAAACTTAAATTACTTGAGACATTTCATGAATCAACCTGCATAGAATAGAATTACCTTAAACAACAAATATACCAAACAAACCAAACAAGAGAAGAACATTTCCCAAGGTCAAACACCATAGTGTTTGTATGTTTGGAGAAAAGTCAATAGAATAACAATGTTCTTAGGCCAACCTCCCAAACTGAAACTAAGTCATCACAATTCCATTTATTCTAAAATTATTAAAAATATCAGTATCTAATCCAAAGATGTAAAAATAAATTACATTAAACGTTCAGAAAGATAGTGAATCAAACTGAAATAGAGAAAAGGTTTGTTTCACAAAACCTTGTCTATGATACTGATATGATACAAGCTAAATCAAACTGAAAAGAAATGAACTTTAAATTAATTGATAGCTAAATTAAACATAAACCCAAAACATAAAGATAGTCAATAAATAAAAAGAGAGATGAGAGTTATACCATAAGAATAACTTGCATCAAAGTGAAGATCTAAGCTCACAAAAATTCAAAAGATTAAATTATAAACAAGATTGGAAAAATAATTAAAGCTAAATTAATTAATTAAAATAAACTAAAGAAAGAAGATTGTTGGTTGTCTACTGCGGCTTACTCTACTCCTCTACACCCCTCCGCTTTCTATCTATTCAGCTCTCCAAAAAACTGAGGGTTTCTAAGTATAAATATCTCACAAAACATAAGAAATGACTTAATTGTCCTTCGTTTAAATGAAGTGAAAAAAGTAAAGATGAGGGCTGAATCGTCATTTTACTCCAAATTAGAGCACCACCCAATTAAATCATTCGAGAAGGAGTCGGTCGATTTCGCCGGAGCTTGGCTGACAGCGGTGTGTATGTACGGAGGAGGCGCGCGAGAAGATGGTAGTCCGATTAGTGGTTGTTTCGCTTGGGGCTAGGTGGTGCGGTTTCTCGCCTAAGGCTGACGGCGGTGAGCTGGTTGCTTGATGGGTCGGGATTTGTCGTGGATCCCACCACCAAATAATAACCAACTAACCTAACTAGGGTAGCTAGGGCAAGTCGGGTCAATCCACGGTGACGGAAATGGGTTTAGACTAATGGGTGCTACGGTCTAAGACTAGGTTCGAGACAAGCTAATCTAGGGGGAGGCTAAGGACTAGCTGAGGTCTAAAAAATGGAAAAGGAAGAAAAAACAAGTAACTAACGACTAAGGGAAGCGAGGACAACACTAAGAATGAAAACTAGGGTTAGGTCGGGTTCATGGATGCAAAGAAGACAAAAAGGGGAAAAACGGGGTTACTAGCATGCTTTCGTAGCCTAGATTCCACCGATCGGGCTCTCGCTACGTAATCGGCCTAGGGGTCGTCCTCATCGGGCTCTCGCTACGTAATGAGGGAACCAAACCAACCCACCAAACACACACATACAAGATAATATGCAAGAAAAAAAAGGATTGATCGTCTCTAGTCTCACAGGCATTTCATCGAACATGTGGAGTGCAAGGTAAAAGGGAAACAACAAAAACAACATCTAGTACCACCTATCTCACCCTAATCATCCACACTCACAACCAATCACCCTAATAACCCTAGCCAAAGTCTACTCAAACATATCTAATCTAAAACTAACACTAACAAGAGAAACCAACATAAAAAGCAAAACAATCGTAATGAAACTAGTGAAAACAATGAACTATGAACAATACAATGAACAAAGATTAAAACTTGGGTGAATAAACAAGATTAAGAGAAAGGATAAAGAAGATTATACCTACAAACAAGAGGATGAAAGATTGAAACTTGCATTAATAAGAAAAACCCAAAACAATCACCCAAGGTTGTCAATCTTAGTGGAGATCTTGAAGAATTCCCTTAATACAAGGATTAAACTAAGATTAACGATTAACTAAGAGCTAATCTACACTAATCTATGCTAATCTACGCTAATCTATGCTAAACTAGTCTAGGGTTTAGTGGGTAATGAAGAATATCCATAAGAATACAAGAGGAAGGGTATTTATAGGGTTACAAGAGGAAAGGAGAAGAAATAATGAAGCGCGGGTCTGAACTGGGCTCATCCCGGTCGAGATGAGGTGGTCCTGGTCGGGATGGACCCAGGACAGAAGTTATCGCATTTGTGCACCTCATCCCGGACGGGATGAGGTCCTTCCTGTCGGGGATGAGTCTTGTAGGCCTCTAATATGATCTTTAAGGTCCCTCCTTGCCTCTCATGGGTTTCTTATCGATTCTCGGGACTCGGGATCGAGCCTAAGGGGCTCGGGAATGGGTC
The DNA here is from genome assembly GCA_958450325.1 of Agrostemma githago. NCBI lineage: Eukaryota > Viridiplantae > Streptophyta > Magnoliopsida > Caryophyllales > Caryophyllaceae > Agrostemma > Agrostemma githago. Next base: position 54,419,458 of record OY288252.1, on the reverse strand, counting down.
TCAAGGTCTCGGGATCGAATCCAAGGCATCGAGTGATCGTTCCTTCTCTTCGTTGGCTCCAAAAGTGTATGAAACGAGTCGGAATCGTTCCAATTCTTCATGAATGGTCTCGGGAACCTAAAACGAAATAAAGGAAGCATAAGTAACCCAAAAACCGCTCCCAAGGAGCGATTCTACAAGGAAAACGGGACCAAAATACAACAAATTAGGCACTACAAACTACACTTATCAACTCCCCCACACTTAACCCTTACTCGCCCTCGAGTAAGCACATACTAACTACTAAACTAGCCGAGTGGGTATTAGCGCACCCTACGCCCTTTCAACTCACGCGAGTACACTTAGAGGAAAAGTGTACTCCGCAAGGCAAGTAAGGTCTTGCGACAAAACTGTGGATGCTACCGGACACAAAAACACATAAACAACAAACACACAAACAAACATATAAACGGTTGCACCCAAAGAGAAATAAATACCGCTTCCCTCTAAAAAGCGGTGAATGAAACACCGGTTTAGGACTCAAGGCAAGTGACAACATTCCCAAGCTAATAGTACAAATCGAAATGAACTAAACCCTAATAGTATGACGACAAAGCGATAAAAATGTTGGTAACTTACCTAGGTCCTTCTAACTTTCTAAGAACGTACTACGGGACGATCGGCGGGATGGAAAAAGGATGAACCACGGTGTTAGTCGACACTGTAGGTAAGTGATACCCCGCCCCCTTTAGCAATGAGCCAAGAGGGTCGTCCCATATCCAAAACCGCCTAACTAGTCCAAGTAAAAAGGTGAATATTATTGCAAAATGAGGGAAGACCGACCACTACCGCTATCATCCTTCCTAGGGACTCGGTCCTTTGGTAGGCTCTTTACGGCAATAGTCGGCAAAAGGCTTATTTTTGAGATGTGGGGACTCTTTTTGTGGGACGGTTTTCTTTTGGCATTTTTCTTTCTTTTTGAATTTTTTCTTCGTTTGTTGCCATGCCATTTCTTTTTCTTCTTTTCTATTTTCTTTTTCTTGGCTTTTTGTGCCTTTTCTTTTTTCTTCAATCTTTTCTTTCTTTTTTTCTTTCTTTTTCTTTTCTTTGCTCTTTTGGCTTGATTTGAATTGTGGGCATTTCTTTTTGCAACTAAGAAAGAGAGATTTTAACAAATTGCAACTTTATTGTGTGGATATGTGTAGGAGGTAGGGAAATGGGTATGTCGGGAAGACGTCTTCCCTTCATACTCACAAAAAGGGGAGAACCTGGACTAGTCAAACAATCTCAAACACGGTCACCTAAGGGACGGGACTCGGCAACCAAGGCCTTTTCACACTGTGGATGGTCATAATGGTCAAAATGCAAATCCCGTAGTAAATCCCTAATAAGCTAGGTGGACCCAAGGTAAAGGACCAACGAAATCATTGATTTAGGGTCATTCTACTAGACTAAGGTCCAAGACTCGATTTATACTACTAGAAAGGGAAAGTAAACGCTTGCACACTAGCCTCTAAATCGGGTTTTCAAAAACCATTTTACACACAAGACACAAATACACACACAAAACAAAGACGCGACAAAAACGAAAGAAAAAGAGACAAAAGGCAACAAAACAAAACAAGATAAAACAAACACATAAAGAGAACAAACACCACTCCGAACTTCCAAACAAGTCACCAAATCAACCACAAACTCTACAAAGCTCCACCCGAGCACACCTCATCACAAATCTCCTCCAAACATTACAAGAGATAAAGAGGAGGAAGGGATATAAGGGCATTAACGGATGTCTTGAAAGCTTTCCAAAGCTAACGGTAATTAAGCGACCTACAAGGAAAAGGGAGGCAAACACACACTACACAACAAAAGCACGACATAACGATACAAAAAGGAAAAGACACAAAAGAAAATCTTTTTGATTTTTGTGAAATTTTTCAAATTTTTAAGGTTTTCAAGATTTTTCGAAGAAACTACGAAAATAAAACTAACTATGATAGAATATCGCTCCCCCACACTTAAACCGAGCAATGTCCTCATCCTCGATCGTAGTATGCGGAGACACAAAAGAAAAGAAAAGAAACTACGAAAATAAAGTTAAAAATCAAAGAAAAAGCAGAGAAAAGGGTAGAATGTGTCCGGCTGGGGTGTAGTCAAGTCACCATGGGCTGAGACAAGAAAAGATATGGATGGGGGAAGAAATAAATAGAAGGAAATAAAAGGAAATGGGAGGGGAGGACTAGGTGTAATCAAGTCACCTAGCCCGGATTCCGCCTAAATCCGACTAAATCGTACAAAAAAAGGATGAAAAACTTGTAAATTTGGATTTTGAAATGACTCTCGATGTAGTCACGTCATCGAGAGTCGGGAGCAATAGCTACCAAGGCCCCGAGGGACACCATGACACAAAAGTGTATAAGGGGAAGGGGACAAACAAAGGAAAACAAGCGATAAAAGACGGAAAAGAAAGGATAGTTGCCGTACCCATCGGTACCAACTCACTCGCTCCATCGTCTCAATGATCAATATAGGCTCGTTGCTTGTCTTCTTCATTATCATCCCGCTTCAAACTTTATAGAAGCGCATGGTTGAGGTAGTAAGCTTGCAATGGTGTGAGGAGGTGGGATTTTGTGTGAGGCTCGGTGTAAAGTGAAGAGGAAATGAAGCGAGTGTATGCAAATGAGGTATATGGGTCATATGATACGAGCAAGGATAGGTAAGGAGGTTGGGTGGGGGTATAAAATGGTTGGGTGGGCTCGAATGTCGAAGAAGAGGCATAAAGAGGGAGCACGGGACCGTCCCGGTCGGGATGGATGGTCCTGGTCGGGATGACACACCTGTCCCGGTCGGGAATCTCCCTTCCCGGTCGGGATGACACTCCAGAAAACCCGAATTATGGTACCCTCATCCCGATCGGGATGGCTCCTTTCCGGTCGGGATGGATCATCCTTCCCGGTCGGGAAGCCTTCTTCTCGGTCGGGAAGAGCGTTCTTGACCTTCATAAGCTTGATATCTTCACCCAAGGCTTTAAAAAACCGACTCCCATGCTCACAATCCAAGTTCTATCGATGACCACTCCTCTCTAGATTCATCGTCACTTCACACCTATCATATAAGCTCAAAACATCCATCAAAATCCCTCCCTCACTTCGCTCATCAAAATACCAAATTACAAGGATTCCACAAAAACTAACAAATCCTAGAAACCAGAATATCCAAACAAACATATACACAAATAAAAACAAAAGAAAAGGAAAAAAAAGATATTTACACTAAGCTACTCTCACCAACTACACTTCCATAGCCATCAAGAGCTTGGAGGAGTAAGTCAAATGCCCTAGCAACATCTTCATTGAAGCACACATGGCCAAGCCTAGCTACTTTCAAGAGCTTCCAAGTCGGAGGCAAGAAGCAATCATCTTCATTATGCTCGGGGTTCTCGTGATCTTTCGGGTCTTCCGAACCATGATAGCAACGACTCTTATAACCATCCGGTAGGTATAGTGGTCTAGAGTCATGCCCGGTGTTATGATGTGGGAGATCACACCCTAGGGGTGTTGCTTCTTCTACGAGGTCGAGAGTAGAATTCTCTTCCACCGCCCGACAAGGATCCTCTTCATCAACCGTCTCAAAGAACAAGGGACTAGAAATCGAGTGCGATAGAGGAGGAGAAGGCATCAAGCTTTCTTCATTGGAGGCCCTAGGATCCTCCAATTTTCCATTCAAGGCGAGTTCCAAGGCATCTACCTCTTTTTCCCAAATATTACGTTCCTTTTCACTCACCTTGTCTATTTGGCCTAGAGGAGTCTTGTCTTCACCTGGCTTTGGATTGACAAGATCCGGTTCATCACGAAGAAAATCGAACAAATCCAATTTGATAGCCAATACATCGGCTCCCCAAGAATTATCTCGAGAATCATGTTCACATCCGTCCTCATTGTTGGCCCTTGAAGCTTCAACTTCCTCTATTCTTCACATATCTTCACCACCCAAGCAACACTCAACAATGATCTCTTGATTGACCCTCTCTTCTTCATTTGTAGCTTCACGATCGGGTTGACTTTCTTGTGGAGACACCCGACCTTCATGCCCAAATGAACCTTCCTCAACAAGTCGTGGAGCTCGAGTGGCCGACATCGTGATATGAGCCATGAGTGCATTGATGCGAGCATCTTGCACCTCTATTTGGGCCTTGAGCTCCTCTTTAACCCCTTGTATGTGAGTCATCATCACTTGTTGACTCTTTTGCATTAAATCCATCATCTCATGTTGACCCTTTTGCAATAGCAGTATCGCCTCTTGTTGACTCTTTTTCATTTGGACCAACATTTGATAAGTCTCAAAGTCGGGGATTTTTGGTTGTGGGTTATGTGAGGGTGTTTGGTAGTTGTTAGGATGTTGGAATGATCCTTGACAACTTTCATGGTAAACATATGGGGGCGTTCGTAAGATTGTTGATGAGGTAGAAATGGTTGGTGAAAGTTTGGGACTTGGCAATTTGCCCCATAGTTGTCCCGTGACGATTGATGGAAGCTAGGACGTGCCATTTCCATAACGTTGCTTTGATACCTAGGATGAACTAGAAGCACATGAGAAAACGTTAGTATCCTAGTGCTTTTGAGGCACTAGGAAGAGAGAATAGCACACAAGAAGAAAAACGGAGATACACAAGGAGAAGAAAACACAAGAATCAAGAACGAAGTCGAAAACTAAGCAAACAAAAGTCTAAACTACGCCGTCCCCGGCAACGGCGCCAATTTGATGGGCCGGGATTTGTCGTGGATCCCACCACCAAATAATAACCAACTAACCTAACTAGGGTAGCTAGGGCAAGTCGGGTCGATCCACAGGGACGGAAATGGGTTTAGACTAATGGGTGCTACAGTCTAAGACTAGGTTCGAGACAAGCTAATCTAGGGGGAGGCTAAGCACTAGGCTAAGGTCTAAAACATGGAAAAGGAAGACAAAACAAGTAACTAACGACTAAGGGAAGCGAGGACAACATGACGGGAGGGGATTTGTCGCGGAATCCCCACCGATCAAATAAAGTAACCGGCTATTCCTACGGTAGATAGGGCAAGTCGGGTCGAATCCACGGGGACGGTGATGTATAGCCTAGACTAAGGTCGCCTAAAAACTAGACTTGGTCAACGGACTAAACTATCCTAAAGAATGATAGAAGGGGAAGAGAGCTAGACTAAGGACTATGACTAAGGAAAGCAAACAAGGAAAAAGGGCTAGGATTAGGTCGGGGTCAAAGGGGTAACGGAGTGGTCGAGGGAGAACTAGAGAGGAGGAGGTAGTAGGGTGATCTAGGTCGGTCCGGGCTCTCGCAACTTAGACCAACCTAGAGGTTCCACCTAGAACCCATCGAGGCGACACCCACGACAAACGGGGTTCTAGCGCGCTATGGTCCTAGGTCCAATCCGGGCTCTCGCAACTTAGACTTGACCTAGGGGTCGTCCTCACCGGGCTCTCGCAACTTAATGAGGGAACCGAACCCACAACAAACTAACACCCACAAAGAAAGGCAAGAAAAACAAGCATTCCAACCTACTTAGTCTTTCAAGCAATTCAACAAACATGTGATGTGCATAAACCAAGAAGAAACCCAAATCTTCCACCCATCATCTCTAACAAACCCTTAATCACCCAATTAACACCCTAATCACCCTACTAACCCTAGCAAGAACACTACTCTATCATTATCAAACTATAACTAACAAAAACAAGATGAATCAAACTAAGAACCAAAACAAACATAAACAATCTAATGAAAATTATGAACTACAAACATTAAGATGAACAAAGATTGAAACATGGAAGAACAAAACAAGAATAAGAGAAAGGAGGAAGGATTATACCATACTAGAGGAAGAAGAAAGGAAGAAACTTGCATTAATGAGAAGAATCCAATACAAACACCCTAGGTTGTCAATCTTGGGTGATTCTTGAAGAATCCCTTAATACAAGTACTAAACTATGGTTAACTAACTAATTACCGACTAATCTACACTAATCTAATCTAATCTAACCTAAAACTATCTAGGGTTTAAGGAGAGGTGAAGAAAATAGCATAAGATGGGGTCTTAATACAAGAGGGGGGTATATATAGGGTTTAAGAATGAAAGGAGAAGGAAGGAACAAAGCACGGGTGAACTGGGCACTTTCCCGATCGGGATTTCATGTTCCCGATCGGGAGCACCCCACAGAAGACGGTCTTTGCTTTCCTCTTTATTCCCGATCGGGATGAGGCCATACCCGATCGGGAATAGTCTTGTAGGCCTCCAAAATGATCTTTTCGGTCCCTCCTTGGTTCTCATGGCCTTCTCATCGATTCTCGGGACTCGGGATCGGGTCTCGGAGGCTCGGGATGGGGTCCCAAGGTCTCGGGGTCGATTCCAAGGCGTCGAATCATCGTTCCTTAGCTTCGTTGGCTCCAAAATGCACATGTATTGAGTCGGAATCACTCCAACTCTTCATGAACGGTCTCGGGAACCTGAAACGAGTTAAAGGAAACATAAGAAGCCCATAAACCGCTCCAAGGGAGCGGTTCCACAAGGAAAATGGGACCAAAACACTACAAATAGGCACTACAAACGACACTTATCAACTCCCCCACACTTAACCCTTACTCGCCCTCGAGTAAGCACAAGCTAAATACTAATCTAACCGAGCGGGTATTAGCGCACCCTACGCCCTTTCAACTCACGCGAGTGCACTTAGAGGAGAAGTGCACTCCGCAAGGCAAGTGGGGTCTTGCGACAAAATCGTGGGTGCAACCGGACACAAAACACAAAAACAAACAAGCACATAAACAACAAACAAACAAACAAACAAAAGGTTGCACCCAAAGGAAAAACAAATACCGCTTCCCTCTAAAAGCGGTGAATGAAACACCGGTTTAGGACTCGAGGTAAGCGACAACGTTCCCAAGCTAGACATACAAACCAAGGTGAACTAAACCCTAATAGCATGACGACAAAGCAATAAAAACGTTGGTAACTTACCTAGGTCCTCCTAACATTCTAAAAACGTACTACGGGACGATCGGCGGAGATGGAAAGTGATGAACCACGGTGTTAGTCGACACTGTAGGTAAGTGAGACCCCGCCTCCTTTAGCGTGAGCCAAGAGGGTCTTCCCATGTCTTAAATCGCCTAACTAGTCCAAGTAAAAAGGTGGAAGTATGCAAAATGAGGGAAGACCGACTAATGCCGCTATCATCCTTCCTCGGGACTCGGTCCTTTGGTAGGCTCTTCACGGCAAAACTCGGGAAAAGGCTTATTTTGTGTTTTTTTCTTTTTGTGAGACGGGTTTTCTTTTGGCATTCTTTTCTTTTTGCATTTTTTTTTGTTTTTGCCATGCCTTTCTTTTTCTTCTTTTCGATTTTTCTTTTTGGCTTTTGTGCCCTTTCTTTTTCTTCATTCTTTTTTTTCTTTCATTTTCTTTTCTTTGCCCCTTTTTGGCAAGATTTGGCATTTTCGGCATATCTTTGTATGACAAGAAAGAGAGAATCAACACATTGCATTTTATTGTGTGGAATGTGCGTAGGGGTAGGTAAATGGGTGAGTCGGGACGGCGCCTTCCCTTCAAACCCACAAAAAGTGGAGAACTTGGACTAGTCAAAACGATCCTAAACACGGTCACCTAGGGGACGGGACTCGGTAACCAAGGCCTATTCACACCGTGGGTGGTCATAATGGTCAAAATGCAAATCCCGCAGTAAATCCCTAGTAAGCTAGGTGGACTCAAGGTAAAGGACCAACGAAATCATTGATTTAGGGTCATTCTAATAGATTAAAGTCCAAGACTCGATTTATACAACTAGGAAAGGAAAGTAGCTACTCACACACTAGCCTCTAAACCGTGTTTTCGAAAACCATTTACATACAAGACACAAATACACACACAAACAAAGACTCAACGAGAACGAAAGAAAAAGAAGTAAAAGCAACAAAACACAAACAACACAAAACGAACACAAACACAACACAAACACCACCCCGAACTTCCAAATGAGCAACCAATCATCCACAAACTTTACAAAGCTCCACCCGAGCACACCACAACACATATCTCCTCCAAACTTCACAAGAAACAAAGAGGAAAAAGGGTTGAAAAGATGTTACCGGGTGTCTTGAAAGCTCTCCAAGGCTAGCGGTGATTAAGCGACCTATAAGGAAAAAGGGAGGCAAAACACGCACACAAACAAATATACGACACAAAGACACAAAATGAAAACACACAAAAGAAAAATCTTTTTGATTTTTGTGAAAATTTTTCAAATTTTTAGGGTTTTTAAGATTTTTTTCGGAAAAACTACGAAAATAAAACTAACTATACTAGAATATCGCTCCCCCACACTTAAATCGAGCCATGTCCTCATGCTCGATCGTAGGGTGTGGAGAGACAAAAGAAAAAGAAAAGAAACTACGAAAATAAAGCTAAAACTCAACAAAAAAAAAAAGATGAAGAAAAGGTAGAAGGTGTCCGGCCGGGGTGTAGTCAAGTCACCATGGGCCGAGACAAGAAAAAGATATGGCTGGGGGAAGAAAATAAAAAGAAGGAAATAAAAGGAAATGGGAGGGGAGGGCTAGGTGTAATTAAGTCACCTAGCCCGGATTCCGCCTAAATCCGCCTAAATCCTCAAAAAAGAAAAAGTGAAAAACTTGTAAAATTTGGATTTTTCGATTGACTCTCGACGCAATCACATCGTCGGGATTCGGGAGCAACCACTACCGAGGCCTCGAAGGCCACCGTGACACAAAATAAGGGGAAGGGAATAAACAAAGGAAAACAAGCAACAAAAACGGAAAAGAAAGGATAGTTGCCGTACCATAAGTTAGCAACTCACTCTCTCCATCGTCTCATGGATCAATATAGGCACTTGCTTGTCTTCATCATTGCTATCCCGCTTCAAGCTTGATAGAACCGCATGGTGGAGGTAGTAATGGTGCGAGGGGGTGGAAATTGATGTGGATCTCGGTGGAAGGTGAGGTGTACGGATCATATGATAGGAGTAAGGAGGAGTAGGGAGGTTGGGAGGGGGTGTAGTGGATGGGTGGAGTCAAAGGGGACCATCCCGGTCGGGATGGATGGTCCCGATCGGGTTGATAAAACCTTCCCGATCGGGAAGCCCTCGTCCCGGTCGGGAACGCACTCCAGTGAATCCGATTTTCAGCACCGTCATCCCGATCCGGAAGGCTCCTTCCCGGTCGGGATTCTTCATCCTTCCCGGTCGGGATGAGTCTTATTTGCTTCCCCATGGCCCAAAAGCTTATCAAAGCTTCAAAAACCGACTTCCTCGCTCGCAAACCAAACTCCATCATCAACCACTCCTTTCTAGGAGTCACCTTCACTTCACCTATCACAATAAACTCAATCTATACATCAAATTCACTCCCTCACATCGCTCATCAAGATACCAAATCAATCACAAGAATCCCACAAAACAAAGGAAGTCCTAGAAACAAAAATCACAAATACAAGCACAAGAATTCTAAAGAAGAGAGGAGGGGAATATACAACATGACGGTTCTTTTAGGAACTCCGTCAAACCTAGGATGGTGGGCTCCATTCTTCAACCATAGCCCTCAAGGGCATGGACGAGCAAGTCGAACGCGCTACCGACATCATAGTGAAGGCCCAAGAAGCGCTCGAGCTTTACCGACCTCCACGGCCTCCAAGGAGGAGGCAAGAAGTAGGAATCCCAAGACCCGACATCATCTTCAAAGTAGTCTCCGGGGTCTCTCCATCCTACGAGCTTCACCGAACTCTTCTTCCCTAAGCATTGCCTCCAATCACAAGCAAGCTTCATCTCCAAGAATCGAGGCACAAAGAGCGGTTTTGGCCACATCTCTTCATTGCACACCCCCACACTTGCCTCAAGTTGTGGTTCCCCATCTTCATCACTCGGCCCCACATCATCTTGGAGGATAGGATCGAAACTTCTACCGGCGGTTTCAATCTCCTCCAAGTCATTGCTTGGCTCACTTTCTAGGGCTCTTGATGCTTATCCACATTTTCGCACAAGGGCAACTCGAGGCTAACAATCTCACCCAACAACTCTACAAAGTCCACCAAACCATCCCACTCACTATCCTCCACCAATTCCTCACCAAAGATGCCTTCACCAAGAGTCATCTCCTCATTCGTCTCTTTTTGGGTAGACGATTGAGGTTCTTCAAAGCAAATCTCTCTTTCAAAGGGAACTACATCGGCGGCTTCGTGATTAGGTTGCTCCTCTCTCTCAAGTGGGCACCCTCCATCTAAATACGATGCTCGGGATAAAGACATTACGGTTTGAACCGATAATGCATCTAAATGAGCATTCCTCGCCTCGTTTGCCCTTCGAAGTTGGACCCATAATTCATTTTGTTGTTTTTGAATTTGGGTGACCATTTCTTGGTTGCTCTTTTGCAATTGAAGAAGCGATTGAAACTCCTCCATGTCGGGCAATTGGTGATCATTGGGGTCTTTTAAAGCTCCTTCATAATCTTGATGATGCCCAAAGGGTGGGGCATCATATTGTTGGTAGTGGGGTTGGGGTGGTTGGTAGTATTGTGGGTCGTAGGGTTCATATTGTGGTTGGGGTGGAGGGTTATATTGTGGGTCTTGAGGGTATTGGCTTCCATAAGACGAATCTTGATCGAACATGGTGGTTTCACAATCATAGCTCGAGTAATAGCCACCATGATCGTAAGAGTGATAGTCGTCCACTTGTTGGTAGCCGTTTTCATACTCTTGAAGATCATACCCACTAGAATCACCCCAAGAAGCTTGATAATGGTAGGGGGACGTCATGTCATACCCTTGGTTCATGGAAGAAGAGTGGTAGCTCATATCGGCTCCCGAGTGTGTGGAGTTTAGATCAAACCCCATGCTTGCTCGAAAATCGTAGTCCATACCCGGTTGGAAACCACTCATTCTAGCAACCGTCCGTTTAAGCGGCTCTGAGTCGCAAGAAGAAGATAATCACCACCTCTAAGCACAAACTGTAGACTAAGAACAAACGTGAGAAGTCTAGTGCTTTTTGGGCACTAGACAAGAGAGAAGTAAACCGCACACACACAAGAAGCAAAGTAACCAAAAAGAAAAAAAGAAAACACAAACACAAAGACAAAGTCAAGTAAATAGGAAAACAAAGTCCAAACTAGCACCGTCCCGGCAACGGCGCCAATTGACGGGCGGGGATTTGTCGCGGAATCCCCACCGATCAAATAAAGTAACCGGCTATTCCTACGGTAGATAGGGCAAGTCGGGTCGAATCCACGGGGACGGTGATGTATAGCCTAGACTAAGGTCGCCTAAAAACTAGACTCGGTCAACGGACTAAACTATCCTAAAGAATGATAGAAGGGGAAGAGAGCTAGACTAAGGACTATGACTAAGGAAAGCAAACAAGGAAAAAGGGCTAGGATTAGGTCGGGGTCAAAGGGGTAACGGAGTGGTCGAGGGAGAACTAGAGAGGAGGAGGTAGTAGGGTGATCTAGGTCGGTCCGGGCTCTCGCAACTTAGACCAACCTAGAGGTTCCACCTAGAACCCATCGAGGCGACACCCACGACAAACGGGGTTCTAGCGCGCTATGGTCCTAGGTCCAATCCGGGCTCTCGCAACTTAGACTTGACCTAGGGGTCGTCCTCACCGGGCTCTCGCAACTTAATGAGGGAACCGAACCCACAACAAACTAACACCCACAAAGAAAGGCAAGAAAAACAAGCATTCCAACCTACTTAGTCTTTCAAGCAATTCAACAAACATGTGATGTGCATAAACCAAGAAGAAACCCAAATCTTCCACCCATCATCTCTAACAAACCCTTAATCACCCAATTAACACCCTAATCACCCTACTAACCCTAGCAAGAACACTACTCTATCATTATCAAACTATAACTAACAAAAACAAGATGAATCAAACTAAGAACCATAACAAACATAAACAATCTAATGAAAATTATGAACTACAAACATTAAGATGAACAAAGATTGAAACTTGGAAGAACAAAACAAGAATAAGAGAAAGGAGGAAGGATTATACCATACTAGAGGAAGAAGAAAAGAAGAAACTTGCATTAATGAGAAGAATCCAATACAAACACCCTAGGTTGTCAATCTTGGGTGATTCTTGAAGAATCCCTTAATACAAGTACTAAACTATGGTTAACTAACTAATTACCGACTAATCTACACTAATCTAATCTAATCTAACCTAAAACTATCTAGGGTTTAAGGAGAGGTGAAGAAAATAGCATAAGATGGGGTCTTAATACAAGAGGGGGGTATATATAGGGTTTAAGAATGAAAGGAGAAGGAAGGAACAAAGCACGGGTGAACTGGGCACTTTCCCGATCGGGATTTCATGTTCCCGATCTGGAGCACCCCACAGAAGACGGTCTTTGCTTTCCTCTTTATTCCCGATCGGGATGAGGCCATACCCGATCGGGAATAGTCTTGTAGGCCTCCAAAATGATCTTTTCGGTCCCTCCTTGGTTCTCATGGCCTTCTCATCGATTCTCGGGACTCGGGATCGGGTCTCGGAGGCTCGGGATGGGGTCCCAAGGTCTCGGGGTCGATTCCAAGGCGTCGAATCATCGTTCCTTAGCTTCGTTGGCTCCAAAATGCACATGTATTGAGTCGGAATCACTCCAACTCTTCATGAACGGTCTCGGGAACCTGAAACGAGCTAAAGGAAACATAAGAAGCCCATAAACCGCTCCAAGGGAGCGGTTCCACAAGGAAAATGGGACCAAAACACTACAAATAGGCACTACAAACGACACTTATCACAACACTAAGAATGAAAACTAGGGTTAGGTCGGGTTCATGGATGCAAAGAAGACAAAAAGGGGAAAAACGGGGTTACTAGCATGCTTTCGTAGCCTAGATTCCACCGATCGGGCTCTTGCTACGTAATCGGCCTAGGGGTCGTCCTCATCGGGCTCTCGCTACGTAATGAGGGAACCAAACCAACCCACCAAACACACACATACAAGAGAATATGCAAGAAAAACAAGGATTGATTGTCTCTAGTCTCACAAGCATTTCATCGAACATGTGGAGTGCAAGGTAAAAGGGAAACAACAAAAACAACATCTAGTACCACCTATCTCACCCTAATCATCCACAATCACAACCAATCACCCTAATAACCCTAGCAAGAGTCTACTCAAACATATCTAATCTAAAACTAACACTAACAAGAGAAACCAACATAAAAACCAAAACAATCATAGTGAAACTAGTGAAAACAATGAACTATGAATGATACAATGAACAAAGATTAAAACTTGGATGAATAAACAAGATTAAGAGAAAGGATTAAGAAGATTATACCTACTAACAAGAGGATGAAAGATTGAAATTTGCATTAATATGAAAACTCAAAACAATCACCCAAGGTTGTCAATCTTGGTGGAAATCTTGAATAATTCCCTTAATACAAGGATTAAACTAAGATTAACGATTAACTAAGAGCTAATCTACACTAATCTATGCTAAACTAGTCTAGGGTTTAGTGGGTAATGAAGAATATCCATAAGAATACGAGAGGAAGGGTATATATACGGTTACAAGAGGAAAGGAGAAGAAACAATGAAGCGCAGGTCTGAACTGGGCTCATCCCGGTCGGGATGAGGTGGTCCCGGTCGGGATGGACCCAGAACAGAAGCTATCGCATTTGTGCACCTCATCCCGGACGGGATGAGGTCCTTCCCGTCGGAGATGAGTCTTGTAGGCCTCCAATATGATCTCTTAGGTCCCTCCTTGCCTCTGATGGGTTTCTCATCGATTCTCGGGACTCGGGATCGAGCCTAAGGGGCTCGGGAATGGGTCCCAAGGTCTCGGGATCGAATCCAAGGGATCGAGTGATCGTTCCTTCTCTTCGTTGGCTCCAAAAGTTTATGAAACGAGTCGGAATCGTTCCAATTCTTCATGAATGGTCTCGGGAACCTAAAACGAACTAAAGGAAGCATAAGTAACCAAAAAAACGCTCCCAAGGAGCGATTCTACAAGGAAACGGGACCAAAACACAAAACATTAGGCACTACAAACTACACTTATCATTGCTACCGGTGGTGGCGCCTGACGGAGGACTGGAGAAAGAACAGAGGTGAATTGGTGGGTGAAATGAAATGGAGATTTGATGGTTTGAATTGGGATAGAGGTAGGAAGATGATGGCTTCCATAATTGATTGATGAACATGATTGATTGTAGAAGGAGTATGGTAAGGATGAAGAGTGATAATGGAATTGATGTTTTAATGAGGATGAAGTTGGAGTTGACATGGTTCAAGGTTAATCGTGAATGGGAGGCAGAAGCTTGAATAATGAATTGGGTCAATGTCAACCCGTCTTGACTTGTCTCGATTCTAGCCAACTCGACCCTTCCCATACCTACAATATCAAATTAATCGGAACACTACCCAATATCTAATAACTAATGTAAAATTAGACTGATTAAGTTAGACTCAACTAATAATCTAATCATATACAAAACGACTCAATAATAGCAAATCGGATTCTAAAATCGACTAAATAAAAGTAAAAACGTGGGACAAAAATAGGTAAAATTATGACTTATCAGTTATCACTAATTAATTTTAGAATAAGGGAAGAAATGTGGATAAAATGAAAACAAATACTCCGTATCATTTTATATAGGATTAAGAAAAAAACTGAATTTTAAAGTACAAAAAATGTGTCAAAAGACTCAAAACATACGAAGAGGAACGACGCTACTGTAGTAGACAACAATTAATAATAATAATAATAATAATAATAATAATAATAATAATAATAATAATAATAATAATAATAATAATAATAATAATAATAATAATAATAATAATAATAATAATAATAATAATAAGGGTTATTTAACAGCAATAATACTGACTATTGGACGTATTCCAATAATAATACCAATTATAGTTAATCCCAGAATAATACATTGAATTGAAGTATTCTAATGATAATGGTACAGTTGACCGGTTACCTGAATAACCGGTCCACCTCCCCTTAAGCGCCTCATTTAACTCTTACTATCACCATTACCATTTACTTCACTCTCCATTTACTTCTCACTCTCCCTTGAGGATGAATCTAGACCTGGTAAGAGGAAGAAATTTGGTACAACAATTGTGAATGACAAAATTGATTTCACGAAACTTAGTGGACAGTTAATTAAAACACAAACATAAACTTCTGAATTGGACCTAGAAACCATAATCGAAACACTAATCGAATAAATATAAACCTAGAAAATAAAGCTAATCAAAACAAAACCCCAAATTGTCGAAATTTACAGAAAGATAAAATAGTATTTGATTGACCAAGTGAATTGTGCTAAAATTGGAAATTAGAAGCGAATCAAGTCCCGAATTGGACCCAGAAATCATAATCGAAACGGTAATCGAATAAATACGAACCTAGAAAAAAAAAACCTAATTGAAACCAAAACCCCAAATTTGTACAAAATAAAACAAATTAGCAATGCTTAAAACCGAAAAGAGAGTACCTAGGAGTTGAAGGAGACAGAGAATCAGAGATGGGGCAATAATTAATTTTGATGGTTTGATTGATTTTCACATTGGATAATGCTCCGTATGTTTTTTTAAATTAATGAAGTTTATGTCTTGATAGAGAGCCCATTATTTGATTTAATGAGGAGACGAGGGTAATGGAAATCAAGACTTTTTTAAAAAAATTGCAGAGTTGCCATTGAAGACAAAGATTTAAGTAGAATGGAGATGAAGAAAAAGGGTAGGTGGGTGTGGATTGAATAGATTGAAGTAGCAGGTTATTTTTCAGAAAGATTACCTGCTGTTGCAGGTAACAAATGCAACTGTACCATTATCATTCGAATACTCCAATTCGATGTATTATTCTGGGATTAACTGTAATTGGTATTATTTTTGGAATACGCTCAATAGTCAGTATTATTGCTATTAAATAACCCTAATAATAAATACTCGTATATTAAAAGTAACTCTCTTATATGTAATAAAAAAACAAGTAACCACCCTTAATACGAGAGTTCTCACAATAACATTATTGTGAGACCGTCTCATGAAAATTGTGGTGACTATGTGAGCGATCTCACAATAACAAGAGTTTGTGATTATATTATTCAACGGTCATAATGGCGGTCATGTTAAATATTTTACAAAACGTTTTCACAACGGTCGTACATCTTGACTGATGCGGTTAAGTTTTACATACATATACATTTCGCAACGGTCACAATGGCCGTTGTGTTAAATATTATACAAGATGTTTTCACAACGGTCGTACATCTTGACTGATGCGGTTAAGTTTTACATACATATATATTTCGCAACGGTCACAATGGCCGTCGTGTTAAATATTATACTAGACGTTTTCGCAACGGTCGTAAATCCTGACCGATGCGATTTATTTTACACATATATATATCGCGTTGGTCGTACAATTTGACTGATGCGGTTACATTTCCTGTAAACATTACGCATCGGTCGCATCCCAATAATCGTTGCCTTTTATAATACGCAACGGTTATTCATAACAACCGTCATATTAGCAATTTGCCAAATGTCATTTCTCTACTAGTGCATAATGGTCAAAATGCAAATCCCGTAGTAAATCCCTAGTAGACTTGGTGGACTCAAGGTAAAGGACCAACGAAACTATTGATTTAAAGTCATTCTACTAGGCTAAAGTCCAAGACTCGATTCACATCACTAGGAAGGGAAAGTAAACACTTGCACACCAGCCTCTAAACCGGGTTTTCGAAAACCTTTTTACACACTAGACACAAACTAAACAAGACACAACAAGGACGAAAGAAAATGAGACACACAAAACAAAACAAAACAAAACAAAACAAAATAAGAGAAGAGAAAACCATCATACAAACAAAACAAACACCACCCCAAAACATCCAAACAAGCTACCCAATCAACCTCAAACTCTACAAAGTTCCACCCGAGCACACATCATCACAAATCTCCTCCAAACTCCACAAGAGGCAAAGAGGAAAAAGGGATAAAAGATGTTACCGGATGTCTTGAAAGCCCTCCAAAGTTAGCGGTGATTAAGCGACCTATAAGGAAAAAGGGAGGCAAAACACACACAACACAACAAAAGTATGACACACGACACAAAAGGAAAACACACAAAAGATAATCTTTTTGATTTTTGTGAAAAAATTTCAAATTTTTAGGGATTTTTTAGATTTTTCGAAAAAACTACGAAAATAAAACCAAACTACTCTAGGATATCGCTCCCCCACACTTAAACCAAGCAATGTCCTCATGCTCGATCGTAGTGTATGGAGACACTAAAAAAAAGAAGAGAAACTACGAAAATAAAGCTAAAAATCAAAAATAAAATGGAGAAAAGGGTAGAATGTGTCCGGCCGGGGTGCAGTCAAGTCACCATGGGCCGAGACGAGGAAAGATATGGATGGGGGAAGAAATAAAAGGAAATGGGAGGGGAGGACTAGGTGTAATCAAGTCACCTAGCCCGGATTCCGCCCGAATCCGACTAAATCCTAACAAAAGTGAAAATACTTGCAGATTTGGATTTTGAAATGACTCTCGATGTAGTGACGTCATCGAGAGTCGGGAGCAATGACTACCAAGGCCCCGAGTGCCACCATGACACAAAAACGATAAAGGGAAGGGAACAACAAAAGGAGACAAGCAATAAAAGACGGAAAAGAAAGGATAGTTGCCGTACCAATCGGTTAGCAACTCACTAACTCCATCGTCTCAATGTTCAATATCGGCACATAGCTAGTCTTCGTCATTGTCATTCCTCTTCATTCTCGATATGGTTGCATGGTTGAAGTACTAGGCTTGCAATGGTATAACGAGGTGGGTTTTGAGGTGAAAGTCGGTGTGTAGTGAAGAGAAGATGAGGTGAGGGTACATATATGAAGTGTAGGGATCATATGATAGGTGCAAGGGTTGGTAGGGAGGTTGGGAGGGGGTATAAAGTGGTAGGGTGGGCTCACATGACAAAGAAGAGGCAAAAGGAGGAGCAGGGCACCATCCCGGTCGGGATGGATGATCCTGGTCGAGATGACACACCCTTCCCGGTAGGGATCACACTCCAGAAAACCCAATTTTTGGTACACTCATCCCGATCGGAATGACATCCTTCCCGATCGGAATGACATCCTTCCCGGTCGGGATGGCTCATCCTTTCCGGTCGGGATGCTTTCTTCCCGGTCGGGAAGAGTCTTCTAACCCTTCATATTCTTGATAGCTTCACCCACAAGGCCACCAATACAACGAGACCTAGAATTTTGTCCCTAAAAGCTTGTCAAAAGCTTTAAAAACCGATTACCTTGCCTAAGATCCAAGCTTCTATCGTCAACTACTCTTCATAACTCTCCATCTTCACTATCAACCTATCAAATATGCTCAAAACATGCATCAAAATCCCTCCCTCACATCGCTCATAAAAAACTCCAAAATTACAAGGATCCCACAAAACAAACAAATCCTAGAAACAAAATCATAAATAACACAATTACAATCACAAAAGCTCAAAAGAAGAGGGAAAGGGGAATATACAACATGACGGTTCGAACTCCGTCAAATCGAGAATGGTGGATTCTCATTCTTCAACCATATCCCTCAAGGGCTCGGAGGAGCAAGTCAAACGCACGACCTACATCCTAATGAAGGCTCAAGGAGTGCCCAAGCCAAGCTATCCTCCATAGCCTCCAAGGTGGAAGCGAGAAGTAGTAATCCAAAGACCCAACGTCATCTTTCATGTTGTCTCCGGGGTCTATCCATCCTACAAGCTTTACCGACCTCTTCCTCCCTAAGCACCATCTCCTAGCACAACCAAAGCTCAATATTCTAGCACAAGTGTCAAAAGGGAGCTTAACCCTCTTCTTATCATCAAGCAAACCCAAGTCATCAACAAGTTCCGGCCCAACATCTCCCAATCCTAAAACATCGTTCTTCCCCACATCATCAATAAGAAGAGATTTGAAACTCAACCAAGCGGTTTCAACCTCCTCTAAACCAAGATCCAAATTACACACAAGGGGTTCACAATATTTTATTGGATTATCACATATGGGCGACTTGATTTCATCATTCATGTCCCATGACTTCACAACACTTATCACCTCACTCAACTCATCCCAAAGTTCTATATCCTCTACAATAGGCTCATAAGAAGCAGCATGAAGCTCAAGAGGAGGACAAGCGGAGGGGATTGAAGGTTCAACAAGTATAGAGGGGGTACACTAGTACATAAACTACATTTGGCATATGGAAAAAGTTACGGTTGTAGTTAATAACCGTAGCCCAAAGTCCCTAGAGGAATAGGATTTATAAAAGGTTACGTTTGTTTAAAAAAAAACCGAAGCGAAATATTAAAGGCTTCGGTTGTGTTCGTAAACCGTAACCAAAAGTAGTTATAATGGGCAACGGTTTTAATCAAGAAACTGTTGCTAAGTATAAATGGTTTTGGTTGAGTTTTTAACCGTAGCTAGAAGTGATTCTAAATAGCAAAAGTTGTAGTTAAGGAACCGTAACCAATTACGTTAACATAAATGGAAGTAGTAGTATATAAAAAGCTGCCATTTTTATACCATTAATCAATTAATTAATTAATTTTTTTTTTGAGGAGAATTAATTAATTAATTAATACGGAGTATATTACTTGGTACTCCGTACTAAAATTTCTTTGAACTAGGTTTGAAGTGACCTTATATAGAACAATTCGCCAATTACACACATGATTAATCCTTAAATATACCAAAACAAATCCTTAAATATACCTAAATTACAAAATACATGACACCACCACCACATTTTCTTAATTACAAATAAAACCCATGAACTCATCACTTCAATTCCCTAATTAAAAAAGACATGAATTCACCCTCAATTCCCTGATGACATACGCAGGCCGAGAAATTCGATTGAGCGATTGACCATGAATTCATGCTTCACCCTCGACAGTACACTTGTAATCAGGCGATTCACCTATTCTCCGATTCCCTTCAACAGAATGTGATATTCGGTAAGTTTACTCGAACTGGGTAATTGATTTTTTAGATTTTAATTGTTGTTATTGTTGTTTTGCCGGAACTAGGAAATTGATGGTATAGATTTTAATTGTTGTTGTTGTTGTTGTTGTTTTTTTGCCTTAATTGATGTTATAGATTATAATCGGGCCGGGTTCGTTTTTGCCGTAACTCGCTCGTACTTGAAAAGCTTCTTTATTTCCTTCAAGTGTTGTTATCATAGTTGTAAATTTATTTGAATTTCATTGTTATTAATTTGTCATAGTGTATGTTTGCCCTAATTCAACTTGGACACTGTATTTTCTTCCATATTGAATGAATTACAGTAAGTATTGAAGGAATGTCCTAATTTGGTTCATTCTTATTCTAATTTCTGTTGCAAGTACAGGTTGCATTATTTTGTGTATTTAAGTCTGATTACCATGTTTCAACTTGGTTCATTCTTGTTACAATTTCTGTTGCAAGTTCAGGTTGCATTATTTTGTGTATTTAAGCCTGATTATCGTGTTTCAACTTGGTTCATTCTTGTTCTAATGTTCTCTAGATTTTAGGTTCAGGTTGCGTCTAATCAACTGACAATATTACATAGCAATCTGGTTGCTTTATGTGTAGTCAGCAACCTGAATTAAATAAAAAATGCGGCTTGAATCAAGAACAAATTGGGCGGGTTGGTTTAGGTTTGGTTTGGTCAAGTCGGATCTCAGACTATCAGCATCTCATCTGCGTTAGTTAGGGTGGGTCGAGTCGGGTCATTAGGTCTAATAAGGTTTTTTCTAACCTATTGCAGTAGAACTACTAACCCAGCTAGACAAGTTGAAGGCCTCACCGAATGTCATCATCATGACGACTTCCAACATTACTGCAGCTATAGGTAATCTTCCTTCTCTTCTCTATTTTAAAACGGGCATCATAAGTAGACATATAAAAAAGTTTACTTAATGCTATCAACATTTGTAAAACCTATATCAGTCTTTCACCCTTGCTTTATTATATCTCAAAGTTTTCAACTCTCTCCATTTTCTGTTGTAGTATTGTTTCTGAATTCCGCCTTTGTCTGGTCTCTTCTCCTTAGTTCTCTGAAAACACAGCCCATTTTAGTTTCTCCATTGCCTTATAGATATTGCTTTTGTTGATATGGTAGATATCAAGGCTTACGTGGGGCCTCCTACTTTGCAAGCACGCTACGAAATACTGACATCATGTTTGCAAGAGCTTATAAGAACATGAATACTGAAGAATCCTCAGGTTACAGGTCTTTTCTACTCTCTTCTCAAATTCAGATTTTAGTATTATATATATTTTTTTGTTTCTAAATGCATTTGAATTCTTACTGTAGTGTAGAATGAGCCCCTTGAGATCCCGACATTTACAAATCCCAAGGAAAAATTTCAGGCATGTCAAATGCAAGATGTTCAGACTTCATTGACATTGTCAAGGCTGTTATTTGAAGCTGCAGAATCATGTGAGGTATGACTCCTCCTCTACCACGTTACGTATATCAGATTGAAGTACTTGACACGGGTGCATGCATGCCCAAGTGTCAAATTATTCTGGTTTTTTTATTAAAATAATGTGTCAAAGTGCCAAATATTTGTTTGGGTGGTGAGTTAGAACAAAAGCTAACCTAAAGAGTTGGAACTAGAGCTGCCAAACCAACGGGTTGGGCCATCTTATCTTGCATATCTGAATTTTGCCAAGTTAGCCCGATGGTTCCCGTCCCAAAGGAACTGTTCAGCCCGCCCACGTTTGCCAAAGAAAAAAAAAGGAAGTAAAAAAAAAATAGTGTCGGACTGGGTTCATGCCAACATTTAATCGGCCTGGACACTGTCACGGATCGTTTTAGGTTCAAGCGATTGCCTTGTCTAAACCCAGCTCGTGGCCAAGTTTAGTCGGGAACCTAACTAGTACCAATGGATTTGTAATCCGAGTCCTTGATCCTGAGGCACTCTTTACTTTCCAGCTGATAACTGATAAGTGTCTTGTTTTTTGTGCAATCGAATTCTCTCATCAGGATTTGAGTGGAAGATCGTTGAGAAAGCTTCCTTTTTATACACGCGCTGCTGTGACCCATAACTTCAACTACGACCCTGGCTTGTGTGCAATGGTTACTATAGCTAAAAACGAACGTTATAACTTTGAAAACTTCGTGATAATATCGACTATTGATTAGCTTGTGGTTAAATGAAGCTTTTAAATGGTTGAAGTGTGAAAGAGAGGAAGATGCAAATTATCATGAAGTGCTCAAATTAGCCCGGATCAATGGCTAAAAGGGATCATTCTTTCGAAGATTGATTTTTTTTGGAATTTTGTAAAAATTGTTACTATGGTTAATCGATGATAAGCTTGAATTGTTTCCGGGAATTTTTATATTTTTGGTTGTTGGTTTTCAAAAGCTAGCTACTTTTAGGTGCTATTGTTATGGATAATGTAAAACAAAAATTTGGTGGTTAATAAAATTAGTTTCATGTGAATAGATATTTTTTTTGTTTTTTCAAGTGAGAAATGGCTTCGGTTATTTATTACAAACCGAAGCCTTTAATGTTGTTTTAGCTTCGGTTATAGTCATCAGCCGCAGCCTTTTATCAACCTTTGGCTTCGGTTCCCATTAAACAACTGAAGCCAAAAGTAATTTTGGCTACGGTTCACGCAACAACCGAAGCCTTTACCAGTTTTTTTGCATCAGTTCACAACCGAAGCCACAACTCATAGACTTAATGCTACGCATATATAACCGTAGCCATATGTCCTTTTTAACCGTAACCATAAGTGGTTTTTGTACTTGTGGTAGACTCTTGACTTTCCTCTATTATATCGGTGTTTTCATCAACGAAACTCTTCAAATTCCCACTATCCTCACCCAATTCTTCACCAAAAACACCTCCATCAAGGATTATCTCCTCTTTCGCCTCTTCTTGGGTAGACGATTGAGGTTCTTCAAAGGAAATTTCGCTTCCAAAAGGAGCTTCATCGGCGACTTCGTGATTAGGTTGCTCCCTTTGCTCAAGTGAGCACCCTTCACCTAGTTGTGACGTTCGGGATAAAAATATTATGGTTTTAACCGATAACGCATTTAATCAAGAATCCATCGCCTCGGTTTTCCTTTGATATTGGGCCATGAATTCATCTTGGTTCTTTTGCATTTGAATGGCCATTTCGTGTTGGCTCCTTTGCAATTGAAGAATCGATTTATATAACTCCAAGTTGGGCATTTGGTGGTCATTGGGGTTTTTGAGTTCTACTTGGTAGTGAGGTTGAGGTGATTGGTAATATGGTGGGTTTTGGGGAAATTGACTTCCATAAGGAGAAATATGATGAGGCAAGGTGGGTTCATGATGGTAATTTGAGTAATAACCAGCACGATCACAAGGTTGATAAGTACTCACTCTATGGAAGCCGTTTCCATATCCTTGAAGCTCATACCCACGGGTTTCTCGATTACCCGATGAAGCTTGGTGGTACCTTGGAGACATCACGGCATAGTCTCAATTCATGGAGGAAGAGGAGTAGCTTGTGGTGGCTTCTATAGGTGGGGAGTTTAGATCGAACCTCATGCTTTGCTCGAAAATCGCGGCCCGTACCCGGTTGAGGACCTCTCAATCTAGCAACTGTCCGTTAAAGCGGCTCTAAGTCGTAAAGAAGAAGATGGTCACCACCTCTAGGCACAAACTGTAGACTAAGAGCAATCGTGAGAATTCTAGTGCTTTTCGGGCACTAGACAAGAAGGAAATAAACTTCGCACACACAAGAAGCAAAGGAACAAAAAGAAAAAAGAAAAACACAAAAACAAAAGACAAAGTTAAGTAAATAAGCAAACAAAGTCTAAACTAGCACCGTCCCCGGTAACGGCGCCAAATTGATTAGAGGGATTTGCTGTGGATCCCCGCCAACAAATAAAAACCAACTATTCCTAACACGTAGATAGGGCAAGTCGGGTCGAGTCCACGGGGACGGTAAGAGGTGTCTAGACTAAGGTCTACCCAAATACAAGACAAGGTCACAAGGCTAAGCTACGACTGAGAATAAACTAAGACTAAAGGAAACAATGACAAGAATGATGGAGAAATTGAATAAGGAAAGAAAAGAGTTAGATCGGGTTCATAGGTGTAGTAGGATAGTTGGGAGATCGATGGTGCAAGGTTCGCCTAGTTACTAAGGTTCGTCCGCGCTCTCGCGTCAAAGCCAATGTCCGCACTCTCGTGTCAATGACAAAACCCGAATACTTATGCAAGATGTTACCCAATACACAAGGATTCAACCACAAATCAATCACACAATGAGAAGAGGACGAAGACAAGAAAAAGAAGTATTTGTAACTACTACTCTAACAAGCATTTCAACAAACACATAATGTGCATAATATGTGACTAGAAACAAAGAATCCACCTTTACCCACAATCAAACCTTAATCATCCATAATCAACACTTAATCCCCCCTACTAACCCCACAAAAAGTCTACTCAATCATATCTAAACAAACATTAACATAAACAAGAGAAATCAACACACACAACAAAACATCCATAATGAAACTAGTAAAAACTATGAACAATGAACAAAGATTAAAACTTGAATGTTAAAAAAAGATTAAGAGAAGGGAAAAGAGAGATTATACCATACTAGAAGATGAATGGAAGAAGGAAAACTTGCATAAAAGAGAAAACCCAAATACATCAACCAAGGTTGTCAATCTTGGTAGAGATCTTCAAAAATTCAATTAATACAAGGGTTATACTAGGATTAAGAATTAACTAAAGACTAATATAACTAATCTAGGCTAATCTAACCTAAAGTAGTCTAGGGTTTAGTGGGTAATAAAGAACAAAACACAAGATTACAAGAGGGGGGTATATATAGGGTTACAATGAATAAGGAGAAGAAAAGAGGAAGCGCGGGGTATCAGCTGCTCATCCCGGCCGGGAAGGAGGGCGTCTCGACCGAGACGGGATGGTCCCGTCCGAGATGAGTTTGGTCTCGGCCGAGACGGCCCATCAGTGGCTCGTCTTTTCTCGCCCTCCTTCCCGACCGATAAGGCACTTGGTCTCGGCCGGGAAGGCTCATGTAGGCCACCAATATGATCATAAAGGTCCCTCCTTGCTTCTCATGGGCTTCTCATCGATTCTCCGTGCTCGGGATCGAGTCTAAGGGGATCGGGAATGGGTCCCAAGGTCTCGGGATCGAATCTAAGGCACCGAGTGATCGTTCCTTCTCTTCATTGGCTTCAAAAGTGTAGGAAACGAGTCGGAATCGTTCCAATTCTCCATGAATGGTCTTGGGAACTTAAAACGAACTAGAAGAAGCATAAGTAGCCCAGAAACCACTCCAAAGAGCGATTTCATAAGAGAAACCGGGACCAAACACAACAAATAGGCACTACAAACTACACTTATCAATTACAGATCACATTTTTCATTAAAAGATTATTTAAAAGGATGTAAATTAAGTAAAATGCTCTATAGCCAAGAAGAAATTTCATGATTGAATGATTTATTCTATGGAGTGATTAATTAGCCAACCATTTGTATGTTCTGGGATTTTCATTCATACTGTTTTAGGAATATCTACTTATGGTTGTGGTATGAACTCCCGTTTATTCAGAAAGTAACTTATTACACCTGTTTACCAACTTATATGCATTCCTTATGTTCAGTACAAAGTAACTTATGTATAACAAAACATACAAATTAATAAAAAAAATTAAGATAATGTAATACTTTGAGTAAATCTGGCACGTGTCAAACATGCAGTGCTTTGATTACTGTACAAATTTTCAACATTCACAACAGATATTAACTTATGTACATCAAAATAGACAGTGCTTTGATAATGTACAAATTTGTACATGTGCGACACATATCAACTTATGTACGTAAAAATAGACATTATTTTAAATATGAATAAACTTTGAGCATTTGTGCAACAGATAGTAATTTACGTACAACAAAATAGACAGTTCTTTAAATATGTAAAAATATCGACATGTGCAACAAATATCAACTTATATACATCAATACAGACACTATTTTAACTTATAATGATTGAATTATATTTCTTGCTGAATTACGTTAATAACTGTTGATGAACAAATTCGCACTACGTAATGTATATATGTAAATATCACATGTACATAATCCATCTAAGTACATCAGTATACATAATTCCATATTAGATGTACACATCTCAACTATTTATACATATTTAAATAATAAATAGGTATATTAGATGTACATATCCTAACTAGGTATTTTAGATGTACATAATGCATCTAAGGATATCTAATTCCATATTAGATGTACATATCTCAACTAGATGTACATAATTCATCTAACGAATTTTTAATTAAAAAACAAAAGGTACAGTATATAGGTCACTAGGTGATGTACATATTTAAATAACAACTGTGATTAATACATCTGAGAATATCATTGTACATATTTCTATAAAAGTTGAACATAACCCATCTAAAGTAATACTCCGTACATTTTAAGTTTTTGACTATAAAGAACATATTACAGTGGTTCATTGTACATATTTCTATATTACTTACACATAACCCTTTTCAGCATCCAAAACAAAGACGAAAGATTTACAAGTACACGTAATATGTCTGTAACGGTATCACATAACCTTTCCCAAACGTTCCAGAGAGTTTAGCTTTCTCCTTTATACCAAATAACGAACAGTACTGTCCAGCTTTGACATAGTGTTAACGGGTATGGTTCACTTGCTCTTATTGAAAACTTCTTCTTCCTAATGTCTTCTTCTATGTGCAATCTTGCTTCCGTCTCCATGCCCATTTTCTTTGAAGCTATGGTACTATGAGTGATAATATCACATACCCCTGTGTTGATAACAGATCAACATAAAACTTGAACTTGCACCAATTCATCTGAGGTACTAAAGACGAATCAACTAAAGATTTTTTTTGAATAGTGCGTGATGAAATAACTCCATGAACATCTTTATTTCTCATTAATAATAAATACTTTTTAACGCTTATGATAATATTTTGATAGTTGTAGGGTTGTAGTAGGGGACGGATGGATTATGGATGTGTTTGCGTGTGTGTGGATGTGTTTTTTTATACTGTCATTAATTTGTACTGGGAAGTTATTTTCTGGGGAAGATATTTTTTGGGGAAAGTATGTCATTAAATGCTCCACGCGTTAAGAGCATCATTTCCCATGTATATTATATAGTGTATCTTCACTGTACATTATTACAATGTTTGAATCATTTTGAATCAATTGTATATACCAACTTATGTTCAGTACAAAGTAACTTATGTATAGCAAAACAAACGGTGCTTTGACAATGTACAAATTGTGAACGTGTACAACAGATATCAACTTATCTACATCAAAAAAAGGAACTGTTTTAACTATGTAAAAATATCGATATGTACAACATATGTTAACTTATGTACATCAAAACAGACAGTACTTTAAATATGTAAAAATATCAACATATACAACAGTTATCAAGTTATGTACATCAAAACAGACGGTGTTTTGACAATGTACAAATTGTGAACATGTGCAACAAATATCAACTTATGTACATCAATTCAGACATTGTCTTAACTATGTAAAAATATCGATATGTACAACATTTGTTAACTTATGTACATTAATTCAGACAGTGTTTTAACTATGTAAAAATATCAATATGTACAATATATGTTAACTTATGTACATCAAAACAGACACTACTTTAAATATGTAAAAATATCAACATGTGCAACAGATATCAAGTTATGTACATAAAAAAAGACGGTGCTTTGACAATGTACAAATTGTGAACATGTGCAGCAGATATCAACTTATGTACATCAATTCAGACAGTATTTTAACTATGTAAAAATATCGATATGTTCAACATATGTTAACTTATGTACATCAAAACAGACACTACTTTAAATATGTAAAAATATCAACATGTACAACAGATATCAAGTTATCTACATCAAAACAGACGGTGCTTTAACTATTTACAAATTGTGAACATGTGCAATAGATAAAAACTTATGTACATCTAAACAGACGGTGCTTTGACAATGTACAAATTGTGAACGTGTGCAACAGATATCAACTTATGTACATCAATTCAGACACTGTTTTAACTAGGTAAAAATATCAATATGTATAACAGATGTTACTTTATGTACATCAAAACAGACACTGTTTTAACCATGTATATCCGTTGTATGAGTAGAAGAAATAAGTAGAACTGCTGCAAATAAAATCAAATAGAGATGTTCATATGAATAATTTTCAATTGAAAATCAAGTGTACTTGATAAAAGTATAATGTACTTAATATATCCCTGGACAATTTATTATATTTAAAATATATATTAAAATTAGGTAAAAATAAGAGAATGTATGATGATTAAACTTTGCCAGGACAATTCTTTGAATCATGGTACCCCATCTCTCCACAAGCATTGCACTTCCGAGGAGGCTTCTTATGTTGTTTCGTGGCTTTTTCTTTAGACGAAATAAGTCACCTTCCAGAGCCTTTAGTTTTAGACTGGTTTGGAGGCAAGATCTTAATGTCAGTTGGAATAGTGGCACCCATCAAAAACTCGATCTCAGAACTCTTGTCATTTCGCAGGTTTGTTCCTTCTTCCACAAACTTCTCCTTGAATGCTCTCACTAATTCTAAGAGCTCATCCACCTTCTCTTCCTTCTCCTTAACCACACTCACACAATAAAAAATTTCTGTCCATAATTCTGCAACCTTTGTTTTTATTCCATCAGATGACCGACAATCAGAAATAAGTGTGCCATTTGCATCTAACATTTCCCTGGATATTGCAAACTTGTTCCAAGGAGGAATTAGATATGAATTAGGTATCCTTTTGGCACCTCTTTCTTTTAGGACCCAAAGAGCATGACGACACAACAGTCCACGCTGCTCGAACATCTTGCAGGCACAGACAATTTTCTCTTCTGCAGGTGTATAGTCAACTACATATACCCTATTTTTGATGCTGTCCTGTATAGATATATGTTCAACACCATCCTCCTTTATAATCTCATTAACACCACAATTGTACATGGATGCCTTTAACTCTTCCTGCAACTCATAGAAGACAGTTCGTGTGTAGATTTCAGAAGCATGTTTTTCAAGAGAAAATAGATTGATCAAAGCAGCAGAAGTCCTCTTACAGTCAGCAATCACCTTGGACTGCTCCCACCTTTGGGCATCAATGGCACTGTCAAACCTCATGTAAAACTCAACAAGTGTCAGATGAGGATTCGTGAAGTTATTGAAGAAGTTATTCTCAGACTCAGACCTTGAAGTTGTCCTCATTAACCCTGAAAGAAACAGGTCACGGTGATAAGCTGTTATCCACTTCTCTCGCATCTCAAATATCTCCTAAAGCCACTCATTATCCTCAAGATTGTACTTAGTAATATGATCCTGCCACATCTGTTCAAACTGAGTCGGGTTCACATCCTTACCCCAAACAGAAAATCTGTTTCAGTGCATATTTTCGAACCCAATTTATCTGTAATTTCTTCATGATGTGCCACATGCACAATCTGTGAAATGTGTGGCTTCCAAAAACCTCCTTCACCCCAGCTTTGATTCCCAAATCCTGATCAGTGATAATGAAGGAAGGAAAAGTACCTCTCATTGCCTTTATAAAATTTTTAAACAGCCAAGTAAAGCCGTTACCTACATATGCATTGGGGAGACAGTATAATAAAATTCCTTATGTGCATCACATATTTTCTAAACACAAATAATGACAAAGATAGCAGTCAGAAAATCTCTTACCATTCTCTCTCCCAACAAGGCCAGCAGCAAATGTGACACATCTCTTGTGATGATCTATACCCGTGAAGGGAGCAAAGACCATCTTGTATTTATTCATGTTATATGTAGTATCGAAAGACACCATATCACCAAATAACATGTAGTTCTTTATCATTATAGGGTCAGCCCAAAATAAACGAGTAATTCTTTGTTCATCATCAACATCAAAGTCGAAATAAAAAGAGTCACAGAGGGATTTGTTTTTCATAAGGATCTCAATGAACATTTGTGCATCAGAGTCCTTGATGAATTTCTTTATATCTCTACCAAAATTTTAAAATCAACCTTTGATGCACCTACATACTTATAACCCTTTACGAACTGCTTGAACATTATGAAAGTTTTAACGGCACCTTGGTTCACCATCGAGTTGTCAATGATCATCTTTTTGTGTAAAATGGTGAGTTTCCTTGCCTTTTTAAGGTGCATCATCGTGGAAGGTGTGTTCAAAAAATGGTTATGTCCTTCACTAAATTCTGTGATTTTATATCGCCGATCAGATGTTCTGTCTAAGATGATTCTGGCCATACAAAGAATTCTTGTTATCTCCCTTCTTTGATGTTGTCCCTTATGTTCATATTCACCTTCTTTATTGCATACAATGTACATTTTTTAACAATACCACGATTAGTGCGTCCAATGCTCTTCCTAGCAATGAAGCCACCAGCAGTTGCATACTTGGAATAAAATTGGAATGCTTCTTCCAAATCCTTAAAAATTTGAACCACATAAGGTTTCAAATCTTTGGAACAACTTGGTATCTTCAAATTTTGGTCAGAATTAGGTTCGGGAGTATCTATGTAAATATAACACATAATATTAAATTCTATATCAAAATTATGACCAATTCTCAACATGTACAACATATATTAAGTTATGTACATCAAAGCAGCAACTTCTTTAACTATGAACAATTCTAAACATGTACAACAGATATTAAGTTATCTACATCAAAGCAGCAACTGCTTTAACTATAAACAATTCTCAACATGTACAACATATATTAAGTTGTGTACATCAAAGCAGCAACTGCTTTATGAACAATTCTCGACATGTACAACAGATATTAAGTTATTTACATCAAAGCAGCAACTACTTTAATTATGAACATTTTTCGACATGTACAACAGATATTAAGTTGTGTATATCAAAGCAGGAACTGCTTTAATTATGAACATTTTTCGACATGTACAACAGATATTAAGTTGTGTACATCAAAGCAACAACTGCTTTAACTATGAACATTTTTCGACATGTACAACAGATGTTAACTTGTGTACATCAAACCAGCAACTGCTTTAAGTATGAACAATTCTTGACATGTTCAACAGATATTAAGTTATCTACACCAAAGCAGCAACTGCTTTAACTATGAACATTTTTCGACATGTACAACAGATATTAAGTTGTGTACATCAAAGCAGCAACTTCTTTAACTATGAACATTTTTCGACATGTACAACAGATATTAAGTTGTGTACATCAAACCAGCAACTGCTTTAACTATGAACCAAACAATATAAGATACGTTTCTATGAAAACTTGAAGCAATTGAATTGATGAAGTAATATAAACTAAAATTGAAAAATAGATGAATTAATGAAATATTTTACCTAATATATTAGAATCGTCCATCATCAAACATGTTGCAGTTGTTTCTTGACTATTCACTACATTCAAAAAACGAATCACGGCATAAATAAATTAAGAATCAGACTTAAAATCTGAAATTGAATTTTAGAATAAATAGAAATTTTCTGACCTAAATCTGAAGTAGTTGAAGGTGAAATTGATGGATTTTCATTTGTATCTAATTTTCGACGCTTTGATGAAGAATTAGTCGCCACTGAATATGCAGAATTACTAGCCATTGAAGGTGCAGAATTACACGGTAATGAATTTCAAAGGTTTTCAGAGTAGAGAGAGAAAGTATTAGTGTTCAAATGATAGGGTTTTAGAAGGTGGAGAGAAGCAGCGCGTGTTTTTTAGTCTTTTAATCTGGATCGTTAGATCAGATCTTAATCTAATGGTCTAGATTGTGCCTCTATGGGTGTAAGGAGTTGCCCTGCCTCACCGGAGCCCTCCTATATATATATATATATATATATATATATATATATATATATTATGTTACTAATTTAATAAATTGCTTATTTAAATATTTATGCTTATTTGTATTACAAAATTGCTTGTGTATATAAAAATGTTATGTGATATTTTATTTATGTTATGTATTTATTTATGACTAAATTTAACTTAACTAAATTATCACTTGTTTAATTTATTTATTTATCACCTTTACATTTCTATCGGTATGCGAAAATGAGGAAATGAATAAAAGAAATTAAAATAATAAAATTTAATTATATCATTTTATTTATTTATTTCTATTTACTATGTATATTTGTTTTATGTACTTTATGTTTTGTATGTATTTTATATAATTGTGACTTTGGTCATATTTTTAATTTTATGTAGTACTTTTACATTTGTTTATATATTATAAAAATAGATTAAATTATTAACCTACAAAATATCGTATTTTAATAATACTTCACTTATTATTCTTATATAGGCAGGAATTTATAAATTTCATTTTCTAAAATAAATGGATTTATTTTATCCCGAAAGTTTTTACACGACATTTATAAATATTGAAAAAATTATTTTACGTCAAAATTTTGTAAATCGACTAAGTATGATTTAAATTATATTTTTAAATTAATATATACTTATATCATTCTATTTTATTTATTTATTTATTTGTATTTACTATTCGTATTATATATTTATATTATAGACTTTATATATCATTTCCGTGTTTATGATTTTATTCATATTTTAATTCGACTTTAGTATTTTTATACTTAATTTTGTATTCTATTAATAATATAAATTAGTATCCTAAAAAATATTTTATTTTAATCATATACCATTTAGCTCTTTTTAAATAGACAAAAAAAACTTATAAATTATGATTTCTATAGTAAATAAATTTATTTTATTTTGAAACTTTTGTAAAACACTCACAAGTATTAAGTCGACAAATTTTAAGTACGACTTAATTTATATATTCTTTTAGAAACTTTTATATTTTAGAGAAACTTTATATTTTAAAATAAAACTATGATTTTTGAAATAATATTTTATTATACTTTAGTTTTATTTTAATATAAAACATCTTTCAAAGAAACTCTTATTTTTAAATAAACGTTATACGATATTTGGGATATAATGTTTCGGGTGACACTTGAGGATTAAAGTATAACGTTGTCACACTGAAAGTAATAAGTATTTGAGGATTTGACTATTTCAAATGAGTCTGATCGATTGTTAAAGGTCACCAAATAAAATACTACTTGTTTACGGGCGACTTTTATATAAAGTTTACGATGAGAGTCTGGGACGAATAGCTTGTGTTGGATTCTAGCATTCGTGGTGTTTCGACTGCACTTCTAATGAAAAGCAGAGTCAGAGGCTGCGGTCCGAGAGTCGACCAAGTGTTTAAGTTAGTCATCCTACGGTAGTGAGAGCTGCGGTTCAAGAGTCTGCATTGGGTATGTGCGCATGTATAGACAAGTACTTGATCAGTATTACCACCTAGATAGCCGGGGCATAACAGGATTATGAAAACTGCGGGATCCCTCTTTGTGATGCAAAGAATGTAATCATCGGCTTTCATGTCGCCCAGAGCCCCGTCTGAATAAACGTATAATATAATAGAAGTTTGGGGCCCAATTGAGCCTTATGGGTGAGATGTAAACCTCATAAGATCGGTTCGGTCTGCGAGTCGGTAACACGGTTACTTCTATTGGTGAGATGCAAGCCAATAGGATGTAGCGGTGATACTAGGAGCCACGACTCGTGTGGTTATCTGTTTACATGAAAAATGATTTAAAATCAAATGACTGCCAATGTCCCATCTTCTAAACTCTATCGTTTTCATCACCTCACATGTTGGTTATTTGAATTAAAGGAAACTATTTGTTACGTGATATCCTTTAATATATTTGTAAGCATATTATTGGTTATTCACATGATTGTGTTATGTGTATGAGGTGATGTTAGATGAACGGTTTGGTTGTTGTTCCGCTCAGCGGCCTCTTTTTATTTTTTTGCAGGTATAAGACGTTGGGGGAATTGGGCGAGAGAGATTTAATAACATGTTTTGTATAAAATACAATCTATATTCTGTACTGGTGAATCAAGACTATGTAATTAATAGTCGTTTGTTGTAAGGATCCGTAGCGATCCAGATTTATTTACACTCTGATATAATTTTAATTAAATGACTTAGATAACTTTCCGCATTATCTATTAGTTTAAGTCATCGAAAATCCGGGTTGTTACCCGGCCTCTTAGAGGCAAACCTCAATTTAGCCCAAGCCGCCCCTCCAACTTTTAATATGGCCCATCACTTCGCCGGTGTCGTAAAGGGGCGGCAAAACAAGATCGCTTGTGGCAGCCTCATCACCCACTTAGCTCGACGAATGGTCCCCGACTACCCTATTGACTCCCTTAGACCCTTCGGCCCCACTTCCTCTACGCAAACCGACATCGACACACTTGATGACGATTACTTGAGGCGCCTCAAGTAGCTGGCAGGCACGCCGCCCACTTGGCTTCTCGGGATAGCGAAGTCCATCACACTCCCCTGTTCCACCCTCTCCTCACTCAACCCTCTCCTCGAGTGGGCTTTGTCAAGTCCAGTACCCACTTACCCTTCACTATTACTCATTGTCCCTCCGTCCAGTGTCACACTGGAGGTCGGGCAATCTTCTGGCGCTGGACCGTCGACTCCAACATGCACTCAGCCATCCACTGCCCACCACCACTACCCCGTCATGTGGACCCGTAACAGGTCCTTCGACATCCGAGCGACCACCCACCTCAACCGATCGTCCCACCCTCTCCCCATCCGCAACCCTACCTCCGACTGACGATAGACTGAGTCAGCTGACCGATTCTCTCTCTGAACTCCGTGGATAGATAATAATAAATAGGCTCGATTCCACAGGGAGGCAGCGGAGGACTGGAATCGGCTTCGTGTCGAGATGACCACCACCATTAGCCACATCTTCACTGAGATTCGGCAGTTCCGAGCCGCTATTGTCAACTTAGGCTCTCAGGTAGCACCGGTAGCTACCCTTAGCACACCTAATGTCAGGGGAGGCCCATCGGGAGGAGTTAGCGCTAGAGATGGTGGGTCAGGTACTGTTCCCACTAAGGGAGAGCCGTTAAGTGGTCCACGCACTTGCGGTGGTATGACGAATGGTGTTGCTCCTTGTTCTGTGCTAAATTTGCACCATTTTACCTCCCATTTAGACCCGTTTTTCCCTCGTTTTGCGAGATTAGAGTGCGATTATCGCCATATTTTGAGTCTTTCTCGCATTAGCATCCCTCTTGTGCGCTTTACGTGTTTTTGGTAGCTTTTTTATCTATTTTGATAGGTTTTGGCACTAAAATCACGATCGAGCTTCCACGAGCACAAGAGAGGGGAATGTCGTCCGAAAAACAAAGTACACAACTTAAAGTTAAATGTCATCCAATCATACGACGAAGAATGAGACAAGAAAAAGGCCAGAAAATGATCGGGTGAAACTTCACCCGATGAAAAACCACCGGGCAAAGTTTTGCCTGTCGGTAAATTTGCCTCCCCGAAGATTTTCAGAAAGCTTCTCCACCGAGCGAAATGACCGGGCGAAACTTTCACCCACCGGGTGAAGTTTCGCCCGATGGTAAAGGCGTCCAAAAATTGCGGAACTGAAAGAAGTTCACCGGTTGAAACCACCGGGTGAAGTTTTACCCGGTGGTATTGATCCGTGTACGATAGGGTGAAGTTCTACCTAATGAAGATTAAAGGGTGATTGTCTCACTAATGGAGCAAAAAGTTGGATTTGGGCTTTGGGTTAAGGATCCATTAATAAGGCTTTACTATATATATGTATACCCTAGTTTGTTGCCTAAGTAATTCCATTACCAACACAGTACAATTCCATTAGGCCTCCATTAGTATACTACTTACCATCCATTAGTAGATCTTTCTAGTAGTTCTCTATATAATTCCCTTAGCTTAGTTAGTAAGTCTTCCTAGTTTTCATCAACAATTCTCTAGATCTTTATTCAAGCTTTGTAGAAGACTTATTCAAGTTTTTATTTGAAGATTTTTGGAAATTATTGAAGGATTAGTGACAGATTCTTCATCCTCTTCATCAAGCTTCTGTAGACACCCAGATTTGGACCTGGTGGCTGCAGAAGTGCCCAACAAACACCCGATGACGATAGGACTGCAACGCGACGCGGGTTCGCGGTGTTCTAGATAGTTTTTCTATAGAACGGATCAAATAAATTACTCGGGCAAATAAAACTAACATGATGGCAGCCATAATCGTGTCGTTACGGTCGCATAGACACTAATTAGAGTCAATTCTGACACCGGGACCCCGAGACGGTCCTAAAACTCGAACCGAGTCAGCACCGCGCTAAGCGAACCTCGGGACGAATACCCGAGGCCCAGTAACATTCACGCACCACCTGACGCACCTAGGTCTCCCCACGCCCGGACCCAGGAACCTGAGTCTTAGCACGCCCCAGCTCGGGCGCCTATATGGGCGACGAGGGCCGAAAACACCTATAAATACCCCCCTTCACGCCTTCATTTCCACACATCATTCAATCCTCTCTTCTCCCTCTAAACTCTCGCTAAGGACTCGCACTCCGACACCCGAGGCAAACGATCCACTCGATTGTAGTTCCGGCAATAAAAGCGACATCGACGCTACTTCTCACCTTCGAGCACTCCACTCGATACCGAGGTGCCTGTGATCGACTAGCTCAAAACTAGTACACAAATTTTGTCGGATTGGCCGCAGAACTAGCAAGTAGTAACGAAGCTCTGCCGAAGTAGCCGCAGGAAGGTCAAACGGTAACGAAACTCTACCAGAATAACTGGTCAAGCTAGGAGGATCCGCCTATCGAAGTCGTATCGTCACTAGGTTGCCATCTAAACGAAACTTTCCATATTTGCACTTTCTATTATTATGCACTACAACAACGCTAGATGTGGGCACTAGGCCCACAAACATCTACTAAAATACGTAACGTCCCAACTTCAACCACAAACACTAAAACTCACTAAATAGACCCGAGTAATTCCGAGATCCGTTCTCAAAACTATCTATGCATCGTGTCCCATTTAGTGTATACTCCGAGGGTGCAACTCCTCACTACGTGATTTACTTACATTCGCATTTACAATTTTTCGTATGATTTATTGCTTTTATTACCTTATAATTGCATGCTAAATCACCTAACACGGAATTCAAAACGTAAAACAACTAAAAATGAACAAAGTGAAGGTCGGGTTCTATATTAGTCTCGGTGCTCGCCTTATTGGGTTCGACGCATCTCTATTAATACCGAACCAACGCATCTTAAGTAGAATACCAGGTAAGGTATACCACGAGAATGACTAATATCCGTATTATCGCGTTAAAACTGATTTGCTAATACGTATAATACTAGTACTCCCTACTCTCCTACGTGCATCTTTTCATGGCCTGCTTGTCACGTGAAATCGCATGAAAAGAATGTAAACACAACTACTTCGACGAAAAAACTTACTTGTCCTTAAACAACCGACGTAGCAAAAGGTTTAGGGTTAAAACAACGGATGTTACAGTACTTCCACCACAACAAAAGAACTAGGATATCAGCCCACCGATTGATTAGTAGAGGCCGCTATAGTGCGGGAGGGATTGGGTGTTGACATCTATCGGATGTTGGCTTCCCAATACGTACCCTCACCCCTTACTCAGAATCGACGGTTTCCGGATGCCCGAAACCATTGGCAATGAGAGTCATTCCAGGGATGGAGTGCTTAAGGGTACAAGTCTTTATCTTTAGGTCCCGTGCCACTTAACCTTGAGCCGGCAAGGGATCAAAGTTGACTTTAATGGTTTTCGAGTCACCATAATTGACTCGGTGACGACTCCACAAATCAACGACAACTTCAGTTCACTAAAAAGGTCACCTTACCAAACAAAACGACCTATAAACATTTACAACAATGACTCGATCGATTCCCAAATGGAAACACGGGTGCCCGCACCCGTCTAGTACAAGTCCGGATCGTCATCCAAATCGAGGTCCGACACATCGCCTCGTACGTGAGATCGGACCGGCCCCCGGCAGGGAGGGGGGCGCGTGGGTGGCCGCCGCCACACATTGAAAATTGGGTCGGTCCTGCGCGGGGCGCGGGTCGGTGCGGACGGACGTCCACTGTTTGGCGACTCCGTTAGGGACTTGGAAACAAGTTTCCAGCGGTGGTGTAACTTGAACGGGGTCGGTGAAGCTCATTTCTTAGTTCCTAGTTGTGGTCACTACAGGTTTTGGCCCTAAAAAGCCCACCCTAACCGATATCAGAACCAATCGACCTCTTCGCGGTAAGATCTTTAGGGACACGCGGGGAGATTCTCGATTGACGCTCCGGCCGCATAACGCGTACCCTGCGGGATTAATAAGCGGATAGTTCCGAGTGGACGACATGACACTCGTCTCCCCAGACCATTGTCAATGCCTAAGTAAAGACTATTCGTGCGCGGTAGCCTACCCTAAACCTACCTGAGTCTGCAGCCTACATGAATGTATGCATTCCTAGTTATGTGTAGCGTGTTTGAACAACTCAACCCAAATAAAACACTAAAATCCGGATTCAACCACGCCAACATATTCAACTGCACCCAATTCCGTTTTCGAAAAGTATCTCATCTTTCCAAAACGATTTCCTAAACACCGATACACCGGTCGTGTCATGATTTCTAAAAATAAAAGAAAATTTTGAGACGCCGTTGTCATGGCAAATTTTACACTCGATGTTTTCAAAGAAAAAAAGAAATACATTTTCGAACGCCATCACGTGGGTAAAGTAAAACCCGTCAAAACAACAAATACCGTCAATCTACCGAGACCCCAATTAATGGGATCAAGGCGCACCAAACGGTCACATTTTGTTTTCGAAAAATAATATGTTTTTTTTACACTTACCATTAACACAATCGAAGCTTCAATTAATGAATTCAAGGAATCCAAAACGGTCACATTCTCGAAACTTTTTTCACAACACACCACTACCCATTGTCGAATGTTATTACAACCGACAAACGTGGATCACTCGTTTTACAGGAAAAACAACTTTTCTAAAAAACACAATTCGCTACCTAAACCTTTGACAAAGATTTAGTCACACCTTTAAAGCACCACACACGTCCGATATCGAAATAACTAATTAATAGTAGTCTCGATAAAAAAAAAGAGGGGGGGGGGGTCACTTCCTCACATTTTAGAACCGGTCCGCCAAGGGACTGTGTTTCTTTCAAAAAACGTTTGCACTTTCGCTTTCTTCGGACCCCCGACACACACATAGCAATGCACACCACACCATCGTCACCCTAATTTTACGAAACCATCTTTCGAAGAAAAAGACTTTCCTCGCGAGTATCGGTCGCTTTCAAAAAAAAAATATCAAAATTCTTTGATCCTGATCCGGGATCGCGATCAATTCCTTACGTCGTACAACCGTGTGTTTAACTGTCCGTGTTAGTTACTAGGATCGCCTCTACTCGAGGTCTTACATTTTGGATCGTCTCATTTCGAGAAGTCCTCTTTAAGCCTCACCTCCGAGGCTTGTGTCAAATCGTCTCATTACAGAGATTTAAAATCCATTAGACGTCTCACCGAGTACCACCAGGAGTCTAAAAGACTTGAGTCCTTAAACCAGTGACCGCACGCACACGCGGATCGAGGGTCTCATTTCCGCATCGCTCAGTTACGAGCATTCCTCGAGTTCCTAAGTCGTCCGATCTATCCGATCTGACCTTTTAATCCTTTCCCACTAGAATCACTCCCCAACATGTCAGTAGATTCAAGCGCCATCGAAAGTATCCGCCACGATGTCAGTACCCTAACCAAGTTGGTTCACAACATCCATACTTCGGTAACCCGTTTGACTTTCTCCGTCCGTTACATGGATAGCCGCCTCAATTTCCTTGAGAGTAGAGATACAGAAAGCGAGACAAACGCTAACCCGAGTAATTACCATGCCCAAAAGACTACGCAGGATAGATTATCCCAATGCTCCACCCGATCAAAGCTTCCTAAAGTCGATACGGAAAGAACACCAAGACCTTATGAGACCACATCCCAGAAAATAGGAAGGTCACCGAGAAAGTTTACCCCAATCAAACCGTCTTACGCCGAAGTTCTTAAGTGCCTAGCCAATCAAGGGTTACTCTCAACTTTGGGTCCCACTCCGGACCCACCAATCGGCAGACGAAGCAAAAGTTGGACCCCTAATGCTTATTGCCTATATCACCAAGGTAACGGGCACGATACCGAGTCCCGCTATCGACTCAAACATGCCATACAAGATATGATCGAAAATAGGACCATCCCTCTCCCTCCACCCGAGAAACCAAACATCACAAACCCTTTTAGCATTCATGCAGTCTTCGGCGACGCCATTGATTGCTCCCACCTTGACCCTATAGAGGAGAATGTCCGGAATATTTAGGAAGATCCTGAGAACTCAAGGACATCCGCCGAGACAAGTAAATCCGTGTCCGAGTCAGAGTCTAGTTCGTCTTAGGGCCTGGGCCTAATAGTATAACAAATGTCTTTTATTTCGAGTCAAGAGGTGCATGGGGATCTGTCCTCCACCTCTCCGAAAACAGTGTCTCGGGCCCATAGCCCGCTTATTACTATCAATAAAAAGAAATAAACTTTTCTTCTTCGCAACACGCCTCGACAATCGCTTGATTTAAAACATGCATTTCTCTCTTACGACTCGGTACTATGCCATTTATCGATAATAATAAGACATACCTCAAAACGACGAAGAATTACAAGAGCCGAGATCTCGTGTTCCTTTTTGTACCTATTCCATGTCTGGTATAGAAAGCCACAAACTATCCCTTAGAACAAGTATCCCCGAATCCCATGACAAATCTAGATAGTCTCTTAGCTTGTGATCAAAGACGGAAGGCAAACTCATTTCCCACAATAAACATCCCTCCAACAATGACCGACCAATCCACCATAGGTGCTAGCCAAACCAAAAGTCTGAAATGGCGAAAAGGGGCCAAAGGAAAAAAAAGTGAAACCAAGGCCAAGCCAAGCCGGCCCAATTCAATGATCAAGACCGGACTCAATTGTCAAAATCAAAACCCTGTCATCCAATTCGATTTCAAATACAATTCTGAATAAAGAGTAAAATGAACAAACCAGTCAACTAGCACCCAAATACTAGCCTCCCTACATTACAACCCTTAAGACGTTCCCGAGACACTTGTTAGGAGACAGTCCGGAATTTTGAGGATTCAAGCTCAATTGGATAATCCCAACCGTAAGGGCCAGACATGGAAATCAGATTCCCGCGTAATTTACATCCCACCCGATTGAAGTCTGAGTCATTTTTACTCAGCTTCTCCTTTCCCACCACATCACGTAACCGTAGCCCATAGCCCTAACTTCACAAAAATCAAGCTCTAGATTTTGATCTATCGAAACCACTAACTACCTAGCTCCACATTCCAAAACCATCCAAGCCAATCACCCTGACCCTAACACGGTATCTCGGTAATTGTCACTTTCAAGAGGTCACACCCAATCACTCCGCCTCAGTTATTTAACTTGGGAAAATACACTCTAAACATCTCACATCGATAGTTGGCATAACGAGTCTAAAGCAAAATCACTCACATCTATAAAAGAACTACGAACATGGTTTGATTCCGTGCAAAAGCGGATACGTAGGCAACCCTTCTCCGGGTACAACCAAACAACTAAAGAAAACAGTCGATTAATCGATTCATGGATAAACCTGGATTCCTCCCACGACCCGGTCAATGAGTGAATTAAAATGACGAAGCACAAACGACGAGCCGAGGACGGGGTGAAAACCCGAAAGGGCGCCCCGGGCAAAATGAAGAAACGAGTTGCGAGCCGTCGTAAAAAAAATTAAAAAAATAATGACGACCCGAGGACGGGACGAAAACCCGAAAGGGCGCTCCTGGCAAAATGAAGAAACGAGTTGCGAGCCGTCATAAAAAAAAAGCAAAAAAAAGCAACAAAACAAAAAAGGTGAGCCGAGGACGGAGTGAAAACCCGAAAGGGCACTCCGGGTAATGAAGAATCGAGTTGCGAGCCACCACAAAAAAAAAAGGAAAAAATAATAAATGTGCTCCTCATTAAGAACAAAATCAGTTAAATCAAGCCTTTGTCGAGGCCATTTACATTAAGCGTCTGAAACCCGGACTTCCCGGAAAGCAACAACGTGTCAAAACTCTACAAAAATTAGTACTAATAAGCCACGTAATATCAATTAATACAACATAGTACTAAACGGCGGGGCTCTACCGGTCCAACTCTTCCTTTCCCATGCCATTCAAGTGTGCTTGCTTGGGTCTCTCACAATTATTGACCCTCCTAACACAAGCTTCCACCCCCTAGCCAAAAGCAAGCCCAGTCAATCTCACTTCCCCTCCTCAGTCACATTTTCAATATGGTTCTTGTCGTTCTCGGCTCGTTTAGATGAACTGACGAATACTAGGATCAGTAACGCCGTCTTCGGTCGGGCACTTAGCGACGTTAGCTCAGATAGCTTCCTTATCCTGTAGTACGGTTATCTCCACAACCCTTAACCTTTCTCTCACACCCGACAACCCCAGACGCCAGGAACGACCTTCTGGAGACGCTAAACCCCTTTCCAACAGCCGAAATGTCCACGTAAGAGTGACAGGTCCATACGGATGGTACATTTCGTCCATCGGATCCACCAGAATTAGATGCCTTTTTATTCTTTTTTTAGGGGGATAAGCTACCCCACCTAGGCGGGTTGTAGCCTTTTCGTCAAGTCGCGTCCACAGCCTAAAAAGGCAATGTTATGAATATGCAAATGTGGTCTAACTTTTTTTTTCAAAAGTTGTGGAAAAACTACGCTCATTTCCTAAACACACTCGGACAAAACAAGTTAACATTTTACACCTCGAGTCAAAATGTTTTAATCGACGTATTACCTTATCCAATTCCCGGCTCAAACTAACGCATTTCAAAATATCCAAAAGGAACTGTTTTCACACTCTAATGCAACGCTAACATACCTTAAGCTAGTCGAATCGCAAACGAATGAACGCAAATGGTGATTACTTGTCAATCTAGGTAAACAAATTCGCCAAACACAAGACTAATCCAACTAGTTCAAATACTAAAAATTTAAAACGAATATACAAAATATACAAATTTATACATAAACTGAGACTAGGAAGGGCCCCTAGAAGCAGCACCGACAGCTATTACAACCTCGCAAAGGTTGTCATCCAAACCTAGATCCTCTAAGTCTATAAGAGGAGACTCGCTACCATCCATCCCCGATAGCATATCTAGAGTAGCCGTCTCGGGACTCCCTCCGACCTCCTCGTTAGCACCCGTAGCCTCAGCCTCATTCTCCCTCTTGATCCGATGCCTGGCCTCACCCTGTGTAAAGGTCTCTCCCCGAATCCGAGCCAACTGCTCCTTTAGGAAGGAGATCTCGTCAGCCTGAGATTGCAGGAGCCGTTGCGACTCAGCATCTCTCGCCTCGAGCTCGGTCACCCGAGTCTCCAGCTGTCCCACCATATCCGAGACATCTTACTGATACACTCAAACATTAGGAAAACACACAAGCAAGCTAGAAAGTCACCTTAGTCACACAAACTCACCGATCGAGACTCGAAGTGTCACGGGAAACCTTCGAGGCATAGGCCCGGAAGCAGTTGGCAGCCTGC
The DNA here is from genome assembly GCA_958450325.1 of Agrostemma githago. Taxonomy (NCBI): domain Eukaryota; kingdom Viridiplantae; phylum Streptophyta; class Magnoliopsida; order Caryophyllales; family Caryophyllaceae; genus Agrostemma; species Agrostemma githago. Next base: position 54,375,801 of record OY288252.1, on the reverse strand, counting down.
CACAACCGTTGATGGCAAGCCGACGAAACTTGAAAGATAAAACCATGAAAGTTAGGCAAACCGACCCTACACTCTTAGATCCCAAACCGAAAACAAAAGTCAAGACTTACCCGGTATACCCGGTCATGCCACTCTATCCCGGCATCACTCTCCTCAGCAGAACACGGGGGGAGGGGCTCAGTAAAAGGGTATCCCAGCCGCATCCACCCTAAGCAGAGTCAGGGGAAAATCTGGGGGCTGGATTTTGTTAGCCGGATCGGTCAGCTGAAAGGACAACAGATTGGTCAGACAAAAGTCAAAGAAATAACAAACCACTACACAAGCCTTAGAACCAAAATTAGAACATTACCACGAGGCGATACCAAGCTAAAGTAAGAGGCACCAAGCACCAAGACTGTATCGCCTCCTTCTCCGTCCTTGTCCTCGAGGATCTCTGCGGCCGTCGGTGGTCTGAACATGATCCGGGGAGGATCAACTAGCACCCTGAAATCGTCATATAGGCACTGACGCACCAACCGCTCGCCCAGATACCAAACTGGACGAATCAACGGAGGAAGAAGCATCCTCCTATAGCTCCGCGGCCTCAGCTCCGCAGCCAAATACTCTGGCACGCCCTCGTAATTAGCCCAAGGGCGGGCCACAAACTACACAAATAAAACCGACATCCTAATGCATCCCAAAACTTGGGGGCTTTCGAGCAAATAAACTATAGAGGGAAACTTACATCGTCAAGGCCTAGCTTGTTAACCAACGCATTCTCCACTGGGCAATGGCTGATTGTGCTCTTAGGTTGAGCTAGCCTCCACTCGATTCCCGCCGGGAATCTCTTCGGGTGCACCTGCACCGTCTTAGGTGCCAAGCACGGGAAGTAGGAGTAGATCCAAGCCTGCAAAGTCCCAAAACAACTTTAGCAATTCAAGCCAAAAAACTAAGTAGAACTCAAAACACAAGAGCGAGAAAAACAACTAACCTCCAGTATAAGGCCCGGACCCACAATGGGCACAGCTGAGGCCGACCCTATCACCAGCGGCCTCACCATGACTTGTAAGCAGCGAGTCATCTCCGACAAAGCCGCGGTCACCCAATCGAAACGCCCTAGCTGAGTCAGGTCGGCTAGGAACGGCAAGATCCTAGTACTAAACCTCTCGCCCTTATCCGAGAAGTGAGTTGACCCTAGGAAATACCACAGCCATAGCCGGGCATCCGATCCTGCTCCGGCGTGTTAGCCTCCCGACCCTCTAACACCGCCACTCTGTAACACCCCTGATTTTATAAAATTAAATTTAATTAAAGTTATATTCGTAATTTTATTTTATTTACGATTTAACTCGTAATTCTTATAATTATTATAAAACGAATTTATCGTTTAATCGTTTCAAACTCCTTAATCCTATTTGACTCGGAAACACTCCTTATATTTAAAACATATTTTTCTGTTTCGATTTATTTTATACAATTAATTTAATCGAAAATCTATTTCGACGGTTTAATTCTAAATTTCTATTTATTTATTTATTTATGTTTAAGCTCGAATTTTTATTTTCGACTCGAAGTTCATTTATATTATGTTTCGTCAAAACAATTATTACACTTCCTCGAGAAATCAATTTAATTCACCTTATCGAAAATTTATTATTCTTCGGGAAATACTATTTCATCGTCTTATTATTTATTTCTATAAACTTCATTTTCGTCTCGAATAATTATTTGTATTTCGAGAAATATTTATTTACTCTTTTTTTTTTAGTCAACCCAAGTATTTTATTAACTCGTTTTAATTCGGTTCGTGGGTCAGTCAACTTATCGTCTCAGAATTCATTTAATTAATCCGTTTCTTTGTTTTACCGACTTTATTATCAGCTGATTCATTTTCCACTATTAAAGTATACGTTTCCCTTTTCATTTTTTGTCTTGTACACATTCTTTCCCCCTTCTCTCTTTGTTTGCACAGCTTGATGCACATTCATCATCTTCTTTTTTTTTCTTTCTCCGCATTCATGCACCTGTCTCCCTCCTTATGGGTTTCCCCACTTGTAAATCTCTTTCCTTCTTTCCATTGGTTTGCTGCTGCGTCATGTTGTTGTCGAACCATACCCCCCCTCTGTTTCGTCGTTCTATATCATCAGCACATGGGTTCATCGCCATTTCAGGCCTTCACCGACCGCCGCCGCTGCTGCTGCTACGTTGCTGTTGCTGCCACGCCGCTTCTGCTGTGCCAGTTCTTCGCTGCTTTTGCTCTTTTCTGTCATTACTTTCTTTACTTTCTGCTGTGAGTTCTTCTTCTTCTTCTTCTTCTTGCCATTCTCGCTGCTGCGTCTTGTTGCTGTCATCAATCTGTTTTCGTTCCTTTTGTGTGCGCTGCTACTCCTAGTTTTCGTTCTTCTTTCTCCCCTGTTCGTTTATTCTTCTTCTTCTCATGATTTTATCGTTGTTGTCCGAATCTGCTCACTCCTGCTGGTATTGCCGACGTTGTTTTGTGTTGTCGTTCTGCTGCGCTTTTCGTCATTGTTGCTTTACCGATCCATGTTGCTACCATTCGTTGTTATGCTGCTATTGTGTCGGTTCTGCTGCTGTCTTGTCATTTCATTATCGTTTTGATGCTATCTGTTCACGTTCCTCGGTTTTCGATCGTCTTGTTCTATTTGTTATTGTTGATGGTGCGCGTTAATTGTTCTATTGTTTCTGCTGTACTGCTGCCTATTCGTGCGTAAGGCTTGACATCTCGTAACGTTACGTTGCCTAGTCGACTCAATTAAGTTCAACCTTCGGGTTTCCTTTTGACACATAACTTCCCTTCTCGTCTTGTATCGAATACTCTCGTTCCATGGTTGTTTCCTTATCTTGAGTTTGAGTATCGTTTTATCCCAATCTGTTTACATTTGTTTTAGCTTTCCTCGTTAATTGGGCTTTTCAGTTATACCCGAATCCGACCTTTGACTTTTTCTTTTGTTTTTGTCAAACTCGATTATTTGGTGGAGCACGCTAAGAAGGCTACTGATTTTACAATGCAACTTGGAGCTTAAAGATGACATTTCTTCTAATTTGAAGCCTGGGTTGATCAAGAAGGACGTGTTTGAGTTCGTTTCGGATGTCCACTTAAGGTAACTTTAGGACGTTACTCGATTTTATATCGTATGTTTGATTAGTAGTATGTAGTAAATATATTAACTTCGGTTTTTCTAATTTTTAGCTATTTATTATTTTGCTAATAATATTAATTTTTAAATCGTATGCCTTATAAATGTTTTACGAATTTCGATATCGTTTTATAAATCGCTAGTAGATTTAATTATTTACGATCGTTATAATATTTTGTTGGTTATCGTGACACTAGTAACTAAATAATAACGATTTCATATTTTCTTCATATTTCGTTAATTTATAAGTTTCACTTAAAAATCATATTTTTATATTTTAAATCGAAATTTGTATACTTTTTAATAAATTAATTTTCGTTTTACGATTTATTCTAATAAATGAGAAAATAGTCGATTCAGTTTTAAATATATTTTTAGTCGAGACTATTTTCATTAATAATTTCTTATTTGTTTCCAATTGACTATTTTTATTAAAATTCGTATTATTTATTAATAAAAACTATTTATTAAAAATAATTTGAAATCTTTGTAAATCTCATTTCATTTATAAAACTCTTTGACTCAATTAATTATGATATCGTTTTTCTTAGAATATCTCCTTTCTGAAAATTTATAATCTTAACTCGATTTCTTAATTGTTTATAAAATACTATAAAATGACTTATTATATTTTATTTATATTTTGAGTAACGAATTTAGAAATTTATTAAAGTTACGATAACGACGATAATAATAAAATGTTAATTTCGTTAGAAATGCTATTTTTATACATTTCACATATTTTAATAACTTACATATTTTCTATAACGAAATTACTATTTTTAAGTATGTTTCTAAAATTAGTAAGTTTCTATTTATAGAAAGTTTTCCCTTTTCATATTAAATGTTTATTTCTTTTATCTTCATATTATTATATTGAATATTTATTCTCAAGAGTAAATTAAAAATTACTCCCTTTTAAAATACCAATTTTAAAATTTACTCCCTTATGAAATTTTTGTTAAAAATAACTCCCAAAATCTATCAAAAGTTCAAAAATTGCTCCCAAATTTATTTTTACAACGAAAATGCCCTTGGCTAGAGGGTGAGGTGAAGTAATATGGCGTAGATAAATTAGGGGCATTTTCGTCCAAAAAATACATTTTGGAGCAATTTTTGAACTTTTTATAGATTTTGGGAGTTATTTTTAACAAAAATTTCAAAAGGGAGTAAATTTTAAAATTGGTATCTTAAAAGGGAGTAATTTTTAATTTACTCTATTCTCAATATCGATAATGACTTTGTTTTGGAATTATGGAATAAGAACAAGTGTGAGGTTTAGAGTAATATATTTTGGGGTTTACGTTCTTGCCATCGACTATAAGGTTGGTGTGTCTTTATGGGGCACATTGGTTGTTGAACCGAGCATATATGGTGTCCGGGAGTGTGTGTACATTTTGACCTTAAACTCGTGCCTCGCAGTGTGAGACGCCGTCGGGTTGAACTGAGTATTTATGGTGCTCGGGAGGGGTGTGCATATTATCTTAAACTAGGGCCACGCATTTATAAGTCGCCGTCCTATTATGGTTGAGTAGCCTGGTTAGACATCGAAGTTTGATTTGTTTGAACTAAGTTCTCGAAGCTAGTTTTAGTATTCTCCTTGTGAAAGTCTAGCCGTCTACACTAATCCTATCCATAACGCCATTTTGAATATTTTTATTATTATCGATACATTTTGGTTTGCAGGTTGGCAAATATTTGATGTTTTCTTTTGAAAACTTGTTCTGATCTTATTGTTCCAATATTTTAAGTTTTCTACGAAAGCTTATTTTTATTATATCATTTTAATGTTTTTCATTTTAATTCTTTTGATATAATAATACTATTATTTTCCATATGTTATAATATGGCTGGGAGAACGTCCGAGTTACTCCCCACTGACGTGGCTGTTATGTTTATAACATGACAGGTATTTTCTACTGGGTTTTTGGTGTGAGCTAGCGAGTAGCGTGGATCCTACTATTTCTTTATTCATGTAATTTATGGATTTGTATAACCCGTTCGGTGAATTTCTTTTTTAGCCCTTTTGTAAAAAGAGGCCTTTGTATTGACTTACCATTTCTTTTAATAAGATATAGTTTGTCAGTGTGTTTTAATCCTAACTCTACAGTGTTTCCGCCACTGTATTGCGTTAGATTTTCTAGGGGATTACACAATCGCTCGAAGTGGTCGGTTATGAACGAGCTCACAAAAGCATGAGGCGTACTATATGCCTCACGCGGTAAACAATCCCCGATGAGGCCCCGCACCTCATTACTATCTACACTAGGGCCTTCGGCGCGCGGCCCACCTAATCCTATCCGGACCCCAGGGCATACCGCTAATCATTCCAAAGTCCTCTAGGGTCATCCCGACCTCCCCAAAAGTCATGTGGAAGGTCGAGGTAGTATTGTGGAAGCGAGCTATCATTGCCCTGATCACCGTAAGGTTGCATTTAGTCTAGCAACCCACCAACCTAACCCATTGCCCGACCACGGGACCTAGGGCAATCCTCTCGATAATCCCCTTTACCGCGGGGTCAACTTCTGGAAGCAGACATCGAGGCACGTAGTAAAACCCGAGAAAGTCCTCATCGGACCCGAGGGCTGCAAACCGAAACAATGCTAGGATGAACAAAACAAATCTACCCTAATCCGAGCAAAAATAATAACAATAGCAAAATCCGAGTCATAACCAAATGAGCACGGATAGGACACTCACCAGACCCCGCACAATGCGGCTAGAAATATGAAGGTCAAGATGAAACACCAGTTGATGACCATCCCAGTCCCGAGCCCACTCGGGATCCTCATAAACGATCTCCTCGTTCTCCGGTAAGGGAACCGGAGCATGAGCCCTCCTAGCCACTGTCTCCGGAAGCTTGCGCTTCTTCACTCTATCAAACTCGGCCTAATTAATAGTCTCGGGGTCACGCCGCTGAGACGAGACGATCCGTCGCCTCCTGCGAATCCCTCGAGGAGTCTGTGAACTTGCCCCGATAACCTCCTCGCTAGCACCAACCGAGGAAGTTCCCTCGGGACGCTCGGTATCACCTCTAGTTGTAAAACCCAAAACAAAAAAAAAAAGAAAACATAAGCATAGCTCTAGTCAGGCTAAATCAGCTTAAACTGGTCAAAATAGGGTCAAAATTTCGAATCAAGATATCAAAATTCCGAAAAGACCGCTAACACGTGTTTTCGATCTCGATCACAATGGAAGTGGTTTCGAGAAAATCCGGCATCGGTACGACGCCTTTTAGTCCGTCTTAAGACACACAAAACCTTACGGAGGGTCCTGAAAGTCATCCTAGCCCTAGCAATCGAAAATAGAGCTACCCATATCCTCCTAAACACTATTTGAATAAAAATACGTAAAATAAAAGCGGGAATAATCGGGTAACGGTCCTTAACCCTAGCATTCCAAAACGCATTTCAACAAAGAGGCATTATCGCACCACGAACATCTTTATCAAGCTTATAACTACTTCAACAAGCTCTAATCAACCTTAATTTAACAATGAGACTAAGCACAAACATCAAAACATAGTAAATAAAAAACACCCAAATCGATTTTTTAGGGTTTTCAACAAACCAACTCATAATCAACCAAATCAAACAAAACCGACAATAAACAAGCAAGGAATACTAACTCGGAGTCCACATCATCGTAAACAGCAGAAATCGAATTGAAACTTGGCAAGAAAAGTCGAAAATCGGTTTTGAGGCGAAGAGAATGACGCGCTCGAGTTCTTAGTGAAATAAGACGAGCGCCCCAATCTTCGATTAGTTAAACAGCCCCTGACCGCAAAACCCTGACCGCATCAGCAAATGCGTCTAAGTTTAGGTGTGCTGGGGGCTAGGCGCCTCAAGACTAGGCCGCAGACAGGCGCGCGTTTAAATAGCTCGGTGCAAACTAAAACAAAACAAAACAAGTAAACTCGAGGTTCAATACATACAACCTTTAAAATAAACAAAGTAACAATAAACAGAATAATTACTAATCAACATCGATAATACACTCTCGACTAATAAAACAAGCACTTAACGCTACATCCGGACACGTAACAAAACAACCAAGACTAACATAGGCAAACTCTGAGCAAACTCAACAAAGTCAAGATCAAAACAAAAGCTAGAACAAACCCGAACAAAATAAGAGAAGCCTGCAAAACATAAATCAACTAAGACAATCTCACAAAACCAACATTTTACTAAAACGGATAAATAAACAGCAATTTGCCCGAGGAGTCTGAGTTATCCCAGAGCCACAACAATTTCGCCCGAGGGGTCTAAGTTATCCCAGAGGCACAGCAATTTTCCCGAGGGGTCTGAGTTATCCTAGAGGCACAGTAGTTTTGCCCGAGGGGTCTGGGTTATCCCGGAGGCACAACAATTTGCCCGAGGGGTATGAGTTATCCCGGAGTCACATCAATTTGTCCGAGGGGTCTGAGTTATCCCGGAGGCACAACAATTTTGCCCGAGGGTCTGAGTTATCCCGGAGGCACAGCAATTTGCCCGAGGGGTCTGAGTTATCCCGGAGGCACAACAATTTTTCCCGAGGGGTCTGAGTTATCCCGGAGGCACAACAATTGTGCCCGAGGGGTCTGAGTTATCCCGGAGGCACAACAATCTGCCCGAGGGGTCTGAGTTATCCCGGAGGCACAGCAATCTGCCCGAGGGGTCTGAGTTATCCCGGAGGCACAGCAATTTGCCCGAAGGGTCTGAGCTATCCCGGAGGCACAACAACTTTGCCCGAGGGTCAGAGTTATCCCGGAGGCACAACATCTTTTGTCCTAGGAGTCAGAAGCATCCCGAAAGACAGCTATCCGAGTTGAGACTGACGCCCTCGAAAAGTTTTATATCACTTTATTTTGTCCTAGGGGTCAGAGGCATCCCGAAAGACAGCTATCCGAGTGGAGACCGACGCCGTCTGATAGTTTATATCATTTTACCTTGTCCTAGGGGTCATAAGCATCCAAAAGACAACCGCTCGAGTGGAGAATAACGCCCTCGAACATTCTGTGTCATCAAGGGTTCATAAGCAGCCCAAGTAAAAGCAAATACATTTACACCTAACACATAAAAGCGCTTAAAATTAAAAAAAAAAACCTTAAATAAATCGAAGAAGACAAACCGCGCGCGCACAAAGAATCAAGAACAAGACAACAAGCAACGGCCCGGGCCCAAGCAAGCAACCACAAGCGAAGACATCAGGTATGACTCCTAAACCTTGCCTGGCGAGCCCCAACGCACAGTTTAACGGACTTAAAACGACCCGAACGGACAGCCACCAGGTCGTAATCTTCGATTGACCTAGGCGGCTATAATTTGACTTTCGCCTTGTCCAAGCCTCATTCAAAGTGGGGGCTTCTGTAGACACCCAAATTTGGACCTGGTGGCTGCAGAAGTGCCCAACAAACACCCGATGACGATAGGACTGCAACGCGACGCGGGTTCGCGGTGTTCTAGATAGTTTTTCTATAGAACGGATCAAATAAATTACTCGGGCAAATAAAACTAACATGATGGCAGCCATAATCGTGTCGTTACGGTCGCATAGACACTAATTAGAGTCAATTCTGACACCGGGACCCCGAGACGGTCCTAAAACTCGAACCGAGTCAGCACCGCGCTAAGCGAACCTCGGGACGAATACCCGAGGCCCAGTAACATTCACGCACCACCTGACGCACCTAGGTCTCCCCACGCCCGGACCCAGGAACCTGAGTCTTAGCACGCCCCAGCTCGGGCGCCTATATGGGCGACGAGGGCCGAAAACACCTATAAATACCCCCCTTCACGCCTTCATTTCCACACATCATTCAATCCTCTCTTCTCCCTCTAAACTCTCGCTAAGGACTCGCACTCCGACACCCGAGGCAAACGATCCACTCGATCGTAGTTCCGGCAATAAAAGCGACATCGACGCTACTTCTCACCTTCGAGCACTCCACTCGATACCGAGGTGCCTGTGATCGACTAGCTCAAAACCAGTACACAAATTTTGTCGGATTGGCCGCAGAACTAGCAAGTAGTAACGAAGCTCTGCCGAAGTAGCCGCAGGAAGGTCAAACGGTAACGGAACTCTGCCGGAATAACTGGTCAAGCTAGGAGAATCCGCCTATCGAAGTCGTATCGTCACTAGGTTGCCATCTAAACAAAACTTTCCATATTTGCACTTTCTATTATTATGCACTACGACAACACTAGATGTGGGCACTAGGCCCACAAACATCTACTAAAATACGTAACGTCCCAACTTCAACCGCAAACACTAAAACACACTCCATTCTCAAAACTATCTATGCATCGTGTCCTGTTTAGTGTATTATCCGAGGGTGCAACTCCTCACTACGTGATTTACTTACATTCGCATTTACTGTTTTTCGTATGATTTATTGCTTTTATGACCTTATAATCTCATGCTAAATCACCTAACACGCAATTCAAAACGTAAAACAACTAAAACTGAACAAAGTGATGGTCGGGTTCTATATTAGTCCCGGTGCTCGCCTTATTGGGTTCGACGCATCTCTATTAATACCGAACCGACGCATCTTAAGCAGAATACCAGGTAAGGTATACCACGAGAATGACTAATATCCGTATTATCGCGTTAAAACTGATTTGCTAATACGTATAAGACTAGTACTCCCTACTCTCCTACGTGCATCTTTTTATGGCCTGCTTGTCCCGTGAAATCGCATGCAAAGAATGTAAACACAACTACTTCGACGACAAAACTTACTTGTCCTTAAACAACCGACGTAGCAAAAGGTTTAGGGTTAAAACAACGGATGTTACAGTACTTCCACCACAACAAAAGAACTACGATATCAGCCCACCGATTAATTAGTAGAGGCCGCTATAGTGCGGGCTGGATTGGGTGTTGACATCTATCGGATGTTGGCTTCCCAATACGTACCCTCACCCCTTACTAAGAAACGACGGTTTCTGGATGCCCGAAACCATTGGCAATGAGATTCATTCCAGGCATGGAGTGCTTAAGGGTACAAGTCTTTATCTTTAGGTCCCGTGCCACTTAACTTTGAGCCGGCAAGGGATCAAAGTTGACTTGAACGGTTTCCAAGTCCCCATAATTGACTCGGTGGCGACTCCACAAATCAACGACAACTTCAGTTCACTAAAAAGGTCGCCTTACCAAACAAAACGACCTTTAGACATTTACAACCACGACTCGATCGATTCCCAAACGAAAACAGGGGTGGCCGCACCCGTCTAGTACAAGTCCAGATCGTCATCCAAATCGAGGTCTGACACATCGCCTCGTACGCAAGATCGGACCAGCCCCGGCAGGGAGGGGGCCGCGTGGGTGGCCGCCGCCACACGTTGAAAATCGGTCGATCCCGCGCGGGGCGCGGGGCGCTGGGCGGTGTGGACGGACGTCCACAGCTTCATCTTTTATTTATGAAATCTCTCTCTTTATTGTTGATCTTCATAGTTGGTACATTTCTCTTCTCTCCCTAATTTCTAGTTAGATTTAATCTTGTTCTTTCAATATTGTTTATTTTATTGTTCTTTCATCATTGTCTTGTTCTGATCATCTTTATTTATGTTGTTCTAGATCGTTTTATGTTTCACTTTGTTGATTATTATTTTGATCATCTTTGTGTTGTTAGTTAATCTAGATTTTACTTATGTTGCTCTAGATTATTTTCTAGTTTATTTTGTTGATTGCAATTTCTTTCATAGTTTTGTGGTTAAATTGTTAGCTCGTAATTTCCTTATTGTTTTGTTGTTATTTTCTTTAGATTTAGTTATTATGCATGTTTTAGTTATTTTCTCCTTTGTTAATATTTTGTTGTTTTCCATCATGAGTAGTGAGTAGATTTCTTGTTGGGGGGTTTAGGGATGAAGATCTTGGATTATTTGAATTGAGGAGTTTTTGATTGGTTGCTTGATTATTGGTTTATCTTGTTTATGGTTGTTGTGTCATTGTTATTTTAGTCCGGCCAACTAGACCGACCTTGACTCATTTCTATCAATATGGGGAAGCTCGGGGTAAAATTACCTTAACTTGAGACTTAGCCTTCTTCGCCGCGAAAGCGGGTTTTTAGGTGGGTTGGGTGAAGAAACCAAAAGGTGGCATTCTCCCTTTATCAATGTTGTGATCGACCCGGTTCCGATTTTCTTAGACCCCAATTTCCGAATCCCGACTTCCCCCTAACACCTTTTCTTAGATTGGTCACCTCTTGTCATTTCTCTTGTTAATTCTCTGGTTATTTAATTTCCGTATTTTACCGCATTTCTAGCATAGACTCGGCCCTTAAAACCCTCTCTAGATCCTAAACACGTTGCTTTTAGCTCGATATTGTTCCGTTCTCTGTGGACCGACCACGACTTACCACGAAAACTAGTAGTTTTTGTGTTTATGTGAGTCTATAAATATTGTTTGATCCCCCATCCTTCGCTAAATGACCGATCCGATTGGGCTGCACATCACTCCTCGAGGTAAAGATAGCAGTGTTTCGGACCCTACTTCGACTAGGGAAGTTCGTCAGGTCGAGTCCACACTAGGACTGCTACGCCGGGTCGTGGCACCATCATGATAAGTAACCAGCCAGATCCAAGACCCGCGCCCGATGCTTCGGAACCACAATCGCCCACAGTTGCAGCAGACTCCGACCATGACTAGAGTTTGGTTTAGGGAGCTCCTTGTATATATTAGGTACTCCTCTTCTCCTCACTCTTTAGTTTTGCATATTTAGTTACTTTTTCCTTCTCTTTTGTTGTCCAAATTGTGTTTATTCACAATGAGGACATTATGTTGTTCGGTTTAGGGAGGGTAACTAATTTGCATTAGTTGAATATTTTCTGCATTTCCGCATGCATTTTTATTTTAGTGTTTAGGCATTTTAGGTGTTTTTAGGAGTTGGAACGGGTTAAGCAACAATGATGAAAACTGCTTTTGCCTCTCCTTTTCTCGGTTCATTAATTTTCTTATTTTAGTAATATCTTAGTCAACTTGGTTGAGTCTTAGGTTATGACACTTTTCAATTGTCATTTCAGTGAACAAATAAACTTGGCTTAAATTGTCGGCAAACTACTTAAATTATGAGGTTTAGAGCCATATGAAACCGATGACATAAATGATCGGTTTATTTAGGATTGAGAGTAGTTCTCCCTATTTCGCACGCAACATCAATTTGCATAAGTATGAAGTCTGTCTCTTAAGTCTTTGTGCATTCGAGTCGTCACTAGCATATGTTGAGGCTTTCTTTTTATTTCTCTTCCTATTTTCCCTTTTCCCGATTTTGGGAAAAAAATATCGAGTTGCGGACTCCGAAGCATGATTATAATATTATTATGGAGTCAGTACGGTTGGAATAAGTTTGATATGGAGAATGCCGTCATTAATCGGCTTAATATTATCATTTGAATGATTTGGTAATTTGGTGATGTATTTTGGAAGTTTGGATTGGCTAGCTCGACTATCTTCTCCGCATTCCCAGAATTTCGGCCCTTCTTACCCGTCATTTATCCATATTCTTTTCAACCATGTTTAGCCTCCGTACGTGTTTGGTTTCGACCCCAGAATGTACAAATGATTGGTAGATCAGAGATTGTCATCACATTAGATTGCATGCATTTGTTTATAGGTCGCAGATTAAGCGAGTGTCTCTCTTTCTCTCTATCTCACATATATTTTTCGTATCCCCTTCATGAGAGTAGAGTGTAACCGCGAGAGTCTGACAATAATAGGCCTAGCAAGGTTGACGGTTCACTGTTATTCTTTCGATAATGTCATAGCTTGAGTCACTTCATGTTTTCGAAGTGTCGCTAGTTTGAGTTAGTTTTTGTAGCGAGTCTAGTTGGTGTAAATAGCTTTGAGTTGTATACTGTTCCCGTAGATTTTTGTGTTTGATTGCTTGAGGACAAGCAATGGTTTGGTTTCTGGAGATTTGATGCGTGTCGTTCTTGTTCGATTTTTCACCCATTTCGGCACGCATGTCCGTGTCATTTTATTCATTTTAAGAGTCGAATTTCACTAATTTCTCCCATATATGCCAGGTATTCTTTTGTTATTTTGCAGATAATCGAGACCGAGCAGTCAAAAGAGCTAAAAAACACGTCAAAAATCGTTAAAGCTCTAAACTGAGTCATTGTACGAAAACAAGTGATGATTCCTTTACCAATATGAAATGCAACGAATAAGCCCAGTAGAAGTCGGTCGATTTGCAGACAGATCCCAGTCGACCAGACTGGACTTCAGTCGACCGGACTGAGAATCCCAGTCGATCGACTGAGATCTCAGTAAACTAGACTGAGGACCAGACTGGGAAACCAATCGATCGAGTGGGATTCCAGTCGACCAGACTGATGAATCCAGTCGCCCCTGACTAAGAAATCTAGTCGACCGACTGGGATTCCAGTCGAGCCCAGCATTTAACCTAGTCGACCGGCTGAGACTTATTGCATCAGAGGACCAATTCAAGTCTGGCATAGATATTTTGATGAAACTACCCGCGATCTCCACCTTGCCCGTCAACATTCCTACACCCCACTACTTCAGTACTTCCGCACTGTTAGTAGGTAGTGGGATTAAGGAAGGCAGTTTGAGCGAGGGAGTTGAGGGGTGCTTAATGGAGAATCGAGCACTATAAATAGGGTTGTACTTTCTCATCTTAGATCATCTTTCATGAACACATCTTCTGCTTCACTCTTCTTCTTTGTTCTCTCTATAATCAAAATGCAAATTTGTTTTTATTTTCGAAGCTTTTTGTAATCAATCTTCATTAATTAATTCAAGTACTTAGCTAGTCGGTGTTATTATTATTATTATTCGGTTTCTTCTTATTCTTTGTATCGAATTTTGTAGTCTACTTTGGTAACTTTCTCCTTCTTCCTTATCTCCTTCTTCCAGTAGTGTTAGATTTTATTATTCTGTTTCTTTTTAGATTTCATTAATTTAGTATAATTAGTTCTTCTGTTAGTCTCTTTTCAATTTTATTAAATCCTACTTCTTTCTATTCCAGTAGTTTTGCAATTCTGTTGCTTTTGTAATTATTCCATCACTCTCCATCATTCATAATCATCTTGTTCATTATGTTACTTCTTATAGTCTGCATCATTATTAAAATCTGTAGCTACAATTTTTATCACTAGAGTTATAGGTGATTTATGAATCCAGTTTTGTGTTTATGCATTAATTGAAGTAATTGGTTTTTATTACTAAATCGCTCCGCAACATCTTAATGACGAATAATTAATTATAGGCCTTAATTGATTGTTTGTATCCTGTAAATCCCGACCTAAGATCGAAAGCCTGGAATGGATTAGACTAGTTGTAATTGATGAAATTCTTTAATAAGATGCGAGAGCCCGTTAGGTAAATTCTCGGGCGACTAGTGATCCGAGAGGATCGTGTTTGTGCTCTTTAGTTCGTTTTAAATCGATTGTTTGATTAATACATTTATGCTTATCTTGGTTTATAAGGATCCTGTAACTCTGGTGTCTTTCTTTCATTAATCTTACTGTTTCCATCTTCTTAATAGTACTGTTTTAGCTTTGTTTACTGTTTTAGCATAGTTTATTGTCAAATGTAGTTTGTTAGCTTAAAACTCAAAACCTATCGCACTTCATGAATTAGACTTTTTAATCAACCAACTTATAAATTCAATTTGCCCTCCTGTGGAATTGACCGTATTTATCATTATCTATCAGTTAGTTGTATTTAGGTTATTTCGACTACGGTGACAAAATTTAGCCGTATCAACAATATTATCTTTGAAGGAGTGCCAAACCTTGTTACCGATTTTTTACCTAGATATCAGAAATCAATTCGTAATTTAAATGACTTATGGGAGTATACGAAGAAGAGGGAAGAAAAGGTCAAGGGACATCATGATGATGAATCAGACAAGGATAACACACGAGCCTCAATTAGGAACTCAAAGGATTTTTGGCTAATCACACCGGTGCAAAATATCACACAATGTAGGACTTCAGTTATGAATGTGGATTGATGGGTGTCGTTCTTATTCGATTTTTCACTTATTTTGGCACGCATTTCCGTGTCATTTTATTAATTTAGGAGTCGGTTTATGCTATTTTCTCCCATATGTGCTACTCTGGTATTCTTTTGTTATTTTGCAGATAATTTTGACCAAGTAGTCAAAAGAGCTCAAAAACATGTCAAAAATCGTTAAAGCTCTAAAACCGAGTCGTTGTGCATAAATCAAGTAAAGATAGAAACTAAAAGACAAACTTAGCCCAAATAAGAAGAAGGTCCAATCTTCAATCTTTTGATTTGGTTTAAAACTCCATAGTCTAGTGAAATTCAGCTGAATGATCTCCGGCCCATATGTTTATGGGTTGAAGATAAACACAACAAATCAGCCAAGAGAAGCGGACTCGACGCACTCAAGTCATAGCAGCCCAAGTCGACCCATATCAACTTTAGTCGACCGACTGATAAATCAGTCGACCTAGATTGAGGATCCCAGTCGTCCGACTTAGAAGCCAGTCGACCCAGGCTGAAGATCCCAGTCGACCGACTGGGAAGCCAGTCGGCCGACTGGAACTCCAGTTGACTCAAGCAAAAAGGCCAATCGATCCTAGATTATTTTCGATAACTACCCACGATCTCCCCCTAACCCCCCTCCCAGTCGCTCCCTCAAATCCCTAACCCCCTAACCCGACCCCCTATCAGTCGCATCTACACAAACCTCTACATCCCCCAACTCTTCATTTTTCCTCAAATTTAAAAACCAAATTCAAAATCCCATAGCCCCTCCATTAATCCCCCTTACTCCCTCTCCTACCCCCTTCTACACCCACGTTCGCCTAACTCATCTTCAATCCTCGTCGTCCTCCTTCTAACTCCACCACCAAACCCTAACCTTCGCCTGATCTCCTCGATTTTATCCTCATCTCCTCCGCTCCTCTCTGCCTTCATCCTTCTTTCTCCACTTAGCTTCTGTCCTTCGCTCTGCATCCGCCATTACCTCCTCTCCACTTCTTGAGTTATTTGAATATCGTCCTCGCGTCTTGAGTTATCTTGGAGTTTGTCTGAATTTCTGAAATTTCTGGAAATCGACTCCAAGCATAATAACTACTTGCTCCTGAGGTTCTCTGAATTTCTGAGTTTGTGGCAATTTAATTTCTAGTAACGCGACTTAATTTCGTCTTTGCATCTTGAATCGTTTCCGTGTTATTGTCAAATCACGAGTCTAACACAATAATTTCGTGTTTTGTTTTTGAAATTTCTGGTAAAACGATTCTGCGCTGATTATTGTCTGAAATTTTGTGTTTTGTGCGTTCGTTTTCTACATGATTCTACTTGCAGACACCCACATTTGGCCGCTAGGTGTCTATAGCGGTTTCCAAAAAACACCCGATGATGATCAGACGCAAACATGCTTATACGCGCTCGGATATGGGCTCGAAACCGTTAGTTTCTGGCTTGGGCTTTTTACGGAGTACGAATTCCACAAAACCGACCTCAAATTCAGGCCCACTAGGTCGTTTCCAATCTAATAAGACTAATTTGGGTCAAAACCGACATCGGAAATAAAACCGACTTTTAGCGATTGGGTCAAACCCCGGTCAAAGTCGTTTCCGAGACACAAAAATAGACATGCAAATATCACAAGTCCAACCCAAATCGAGATCTAAAAAATACCCAACCCAAGGTCCAAAAAACCGGACCCCTTCGCTTCAGCTGACCCACTCGATCGAGTGTCAGCCCACTCGATCGAGTGGGCCCTCAACAGGCCCGTGTGCGGCAGCTTGGGCCACTCGACCAAGTCAGTAGGGTACTCGGTCGAGTAACCCTAGACGGGGCTGGGGGAGCATTCCTATACATACACCTCCTTTGCAACACCCATCACAACTTTTTGGAAACCCTACTACTTACACATAATTTCTAGTCTGACAACCCTAATTACTCATCTTCAACCTTGAATCCTAGCAACCTCAAACCCTAAACCATCATAACTTCATCTACATAGATCTCGAACTCCCGTGCCTAGGCCACAACTAGACGAGTCATATCCGAGAATACGAAACATGTAGGTTGAGGGTGCAACAATCCCGATTTCTCCATTCTCCTCCTCTTCTCTTCTCGTGTCGTTCGTCGTTGTCTTTTTTTTATTTTATTGTCGCGTTCTAATATCGTTAATATCACTAGTATAAGACATTAAAATACTCGCTAATTCGTGTCAAGTGCAAAGGATGACGGGATAAGGAAATCCGAATATACAAGGGTGTTTCACCCGATGTTGCCGGTAGCTTATCCCGACACCCCGGACGCTTGATTGTTGAAGTGAGTCAATTGCAACAAAATCGTCTCTTCTTATTCTCGTCCCGTCATTATCGTCATAGTCGTCATTCATCGCATCTTCATCAAGTTTAAAACTATTTTTGAATAAAACACTTTTTTTAGTTAAGTCGAAACCCGTTGACGTGGATCCGACATCACACAATCCGCAAGGATTTATTACGATGTCGGGATGCGGAGGGAATCAAATCAAGTCCTCTTTAATTCAAGTAATCGCAAAGAGTCATTATTTAGATTCGATACCAATTCAATAATTGGATGTCGTATCTAAATGAATCAGTCAAATAAATCTAACTAATGTGGATTCATTGAAGCTAAAAATAGTGATCACATAATTCGAAAGAATTAGTTACGACACTATAAACGCGGAGATAATCTATTTCGTTTTAGTTTAATTTACAACGACTTACAACGTATTTTTTAGATTTCGCTCTAAATATTCGATATCGATTCAATAATCGAATGTCGGATACGACGAGTATCAAAATCCAAATCGAGCAAAAATCATACAATATTTCTGCCCGACTGATTACTCTAGTTTAGTAGGGATTAATAAGAGTCACTTAGTTGACTATTTTGTAGATATGGGTGTGTTTTGACGGATTATTGTGTGCATGTCGTAATTGATGGGTTAATATAAAAAAATATGTAATTAGGTGGATTAAAGAGTGAAAAGTAGTATGGGTTGTGTGGACATGACGTAGGTCCACCCCGACGCGGCCACGCGCGGGTTTGGGTATGCGAATGAATCTCGTGGTAAGATTGTTCTCGGGTTCGAAATTTAAGTCAAAATGGAGTCGCCACCGAATTTTGTGGTTATTCGGAACCATACGAGCCCACTCTATGTCGTCATGAGCTATAAACAAAGTAAGCCCACTTCGATTTCAGAGTTTATGGGGCTCGTCCCTTTGCATTGCAATATCGATACCGTTTACACCGGCTTTCGTATATAGAATGACTCTCGTGCGCCAAGGGTTTCGGACATCCGGAAACCAAAGGTTCTGAGTAAGGGGTGAGGGTACGTGTTGGGAAGCCCACTAAGGACACCCAACCCCGCCCGCACATGGCGGCCTCTACTAAGACATCGTTCGTGTTCGTGTACGCGCGCTAGTAAAATAATTAAATGATATGCAAACAACGTTTTCGGGCTAAGCATGTGAATTATTGATTTGCTACGTCATTTAATGCATCTTAGTTATGGTCGAAGTGATTTAGCGTGCGAGGTTCATTTATAAAGCGTAAAGCAAGTAAATAAATAAAGTTCGAAAATAAATAGAAATAACGTACAAGTTACACGGGCGGAAATACAACCCGGAATTCACAATACAACATTACGTAAAAATAATAAACAAAATAAAAATAACGCAATACAATGATAGGAACGGACCCGTACTAGACCGCGAAATATGTAAATGGACTACCCCGATTAAATACACATTATATCGTGTACTAAACGAAGGACGGAAACATGAGACTGTGGCATATTGCTAGCCCGATCTCATATCCCGTAGCCTTGTCCCGACTTATCATGTCAAAAACTGATCGAAGTCGTTCTACGTGTCGTGATGTGCATGGTTTTGAAAATAGGAATGTCACGTGATGGTCTTTACACGTGATGACCAAAGTCGATAAAAGAGCGGGGCTTGGAATGTGTGTCCAAGCCCTCGGTTTTCTGGGTTACAGGACCCACTCGATCGAGTCGTGGGCTGACTCGGTCGAGTGCGTCCTTTACGTGGCTACTGCCCATTTTTATGGGTGCTACTTGATCGAGTAGCATATGTACTCGGTCGAGTATACCCTGTACGAGTGATAACTCGTTTTATTTTATGACTTGAAATCGATGGCCAAACCAAATACGAATATCGCATGATTCGTATTTAACTTGGCCTCCGGTACTATAATCGTGTATGAACGATTATAATACCGTTATCGGAGTTTTAGAAAAATGTTTGTCGTTATACTACAAAATTTGAATTAGTGACGAAATGCTTCCCTCTACGTCACGACATCGGAATCAACTCTTTTGAGTTATATGATGTCGATTTTCGTGTCAACGGGTTCCGCACTAATTATAGAAATGAGATTAAATACGTTCAACTACGACCGTTTGCACTCGCGTCACGCCCTTGAGTACGTTGGGGCGGGGCTCCTCGAAAGGGCTCCACCTCCGTTGTTGCTCGTAAAGGGATTAGACGGATTTTAGGCAAACATCGTAGTTAAACGGATTTAAAACCGGATTTTGATACTAGTTTACGTATACGCGGTATAATAACGATATTAGTAATAAAAGATGATACAAAAATGAAAATGGAAAAAGTATAATAACGTTAGTCTAGTGTTAGTGCTAGTGCTACGATTATGATACAAAATGCGATAGATTAAATGAAAACGAAACGAGATAAAAGAGATCGAGATGGGGTTTAGGACACCCTCAACATACATGCTAGGTATAGGCCTCAGAAATGGACTCGTAAATAGCGACGGGACGCCGGAGTATCGAGGATGTACGAGAGTTGTGGTGTGTGTGTGTGCTGCGTCAGTTTCCGAGGGGCAAAGGGCTCGGGATTGGTATGTTTGCTTAGGGTTTCTAAGGCTTGATGTGTAGGTGAGTTGTGGCTGAAAATGTAGGGTGAATGTAGGTAAAAATCTTGTAAAAAAAAGTTGTGAAATGCATGGGGATCATGGGGTATTTATAGGCGTTTCCCACGACATAGGGGCACTCGATCGAGTGGCCCTAGTGCACTCGATCGAGTGCCTTTGCAAACGGGTCAAACTCGGGTTCAAGACGATCCACTCGACCGAGTGGGGTCAATGCACTCGATCGAGTGGATCAATCGGGTGAGACAAATAAGGAAAGAATTGATCTTGTTTGTTTTGATTTATTTTTGAATTTGAATTTGTGCGCCAGCTGAATTTGGCTGATTTATGAGACGGTTTCGTCTTTGACCGGGTTTTGACCCGGTCGCCAAAAGACGGGATTTATTTTTGGTGTCGGTTTTGGCCCAAATTAGTCTTATTTGACTCGGAACGACCCACTGGGCCTGAATTCGAGGTTTGTTTTGTGAGATTTTTACTCCGCTAAAAGTCCATGTCGGATATTATTGATTCCGAGCCCAAATCCGAGTATACCAAGTCACGTTTGCGTCCGATCATCATCGGGTGTTTTTTGGAGACTACCATAGACACGTGGCAGTCAAAATGCGGGTGTCTACAGAGCCCCCACTCTGACTGAGTCTTGGACAAGGCAAAATTCAGAGTAGCTACCAAGCCTGTTAAGACCTGGTAGACTTCCGGTCGGGTCACTTATAGTCCAGTGGACTCGCGTGAAGGGCTCGCCAGCCATAAGCAGAGGGTCATACCTGTCCTGATGATGATTGCTTCGCGGGGAGTCAGACTTGTAGCATAAGTCCTGGGCACGCCTATATGTGGGCCCATCCCGTACCATTTCGGGGAAAATGCCGCCTTGGGCGTTCCGCTGGGGAAGTATGTGAGCTGTACGGGCTTGCTTTTGAAGCTTTGAGTCGTACCTGAGCTGATGATGATGCTCCGTGGGGAGTAAAGCTTGCTTCTTTTGGGGAGTAGGTGTACCCGTATGCCGACACATCATATCTTGGATGTAGCATACCGGGGAAAAGCTGACTTCGTTGGGGAATTTGAATAGTTTCGCGGAGACTTGCTTCTGAAGTCTGGAGTGTACCTGTATGCGGACACATAACAATTTGTATGTAACACGTAGGCAAAACACTGACTCGTGCTGGGGAGATAAAAATATTTGAATTTTTTTGAAGGGACAAAATTTTGAAAAGAAAAAATTTTTATCGCGAAGAAATTTTATCACGGAAATTTTTTGGAGACTCTTAGGAAGGCTTGATTCCTATTCTGGGTTCTAGTTTGAAATCAGGCCTGCGCGCGTCATAGGGCCCAATTTGCTGAGGAGGCAGAGTAGTTAGGTTTTCAGTTAGGTTTTCTCATTATAAATATGAGAATCCCTGCTTCAGTCTTCTGCATCTCAACTCAAATTCTTCTTTTCCTTCTCAAAATCTTTTAGACTTTCAAGAAAGCTAGGAATTCCTGTCATGGGTATCGATCACTTGACAGCTATGCTTCTCGCATGGTCCCAATATTTTCGGGATGAAGAAAAGGTCCGATTGACCCAGATGGGAATTGTCAATTTATTCCCTTTCCAACGTCTAATAGTTGACTCGCATTTCTTGGACGCCTGCTTGTCGTTTTGGGACACCACCCATCAAGTATTCGCGTTCCCGAGGGGAGAAATATGCCCTTTACCCGAGGAGGTTACGGCTATAGGTTGTTGGAGTCCTGTTGCTCAGCCAGCTATTCCTCCGTTCTACCCGGATCTAAGGAGACGGTTGAGGGAATTCTTGGGTTTGTCTCATGCTGAGACAAATCGGATGGTACGAGGAGATAGCGTTTCCCTATTCGATCTGGCTGACAAGTTTATGAACCCTCGAGATGTAAGGGCCACCCCTACTCACAGGCGTAGGGCGTTTGCCTTTTGAATGCTGCACTGCTATGGCTTCGAAGGGCTGATGGAACTTGACTCGTGCGTGGGTCAAATCAGGCTGATTGGAGTGGTTGACCAGATGGAGACTGGTCATAGCCCTGCTTGGCTAGCCACAGGGAAAATCATCATGGGTCTAGATGCTAGGCGGCTCGACCCAACCCGACGATTAACAGGAAGTACCCGTCTCCTGCAGGTATACAGCTCGCGTTTTTTTTTTTTTCACGCGAAATACCTGAAGTACGCAAGTCACTCAATCGAGTGGACCTGTCACTCGATCGAGTGATACTCATATCGAGCTACTGCCTGCTTTCAGAGGGCTAACTCGATCGAGTCATCTGCTGCACTCGATCGAGTGGACCCTGGCGAACCATTTCGTTGCTTATAAAATTTGTGTATACTTTTCAGATATGGTTGTCGGAGCGACTGTCAATCATAGAGACCCCTCCGAGCATACCCAATTATCGGAGTAGCCAAATCAGCTCAAGAAGGCGAAAGATAAGCTCGAGTCATCGGATAGATCGAGCTTACTGGGATGAGGAGCTGGTGTTCCACGGGGGTCCTTTGATCAGGTGGACCGTTGCTTGGTGGTTCCTTTCGAAGTTGACTGGCCTGGCTAAGAGAGACCAAGCTCGCTACCTGGTGATCCTGTCCCTAGACTGGATAGTTCACATTTACCCGGATCGTCTCCTAAGACAGTTCGGTTCGTCTCAGCGCATCCCTGAGACTGAAGCTATTATTAGCGTCTCGCTCCAATTGACGGACGCTATGTGCGACACCTGGTTGCAAAGATGGTTCACTCGTCCTACATGGACTGTACCTAACCCTTGCCAATCCGCTTTGGTGTCACGGGCTTATCAAAAATGGACTTCCGAGGAGTCCGAGGAAGCTCGAAAGGCCTTGAAGCTCGATGAGGCCTTTGAATTGGTTCATCGCGAGACGGCGAAGGACAACAAGGACTTATTCACCGGGGAATATATTCCTGAGGCTACAGTCCGGGGAGAATCGGGTCTTAAGTCACAAACTAAGACTCGATCTAAGGAAGTCGGTTCTAGCAGCACTCGGGGGCAGACCGACTTGGAGAGACGCCTTGGGCCAAGGTTGGCGGTCCGGGACCGACTAGGTCCGCGTGACCGGCTCCCTGAGCCCGTGAGGGCCCGACTTGGGCCTATTGATGTGATAGAGGAGTCGGGCTCAAACAATCGAGCCCGAGCTAGAGAGGTTCCTGTGGTGATTTGGGAACGCTCCCCTCCGCGTCGTCGCCAGTGGACGGCTAAGGAGGCCAAGGACAAGGGAAAGGGCAAGATGCCCTAAATGCCGAGTCCTTTAGCTTTATTATTATTTAAGTATTATTATTATTTTTTGTTGTGTGCCCTTTTTTTGTATTTATATTTTTTTTGAATTCCTGCACTTTTGTAATTTTCCGAGTTTATCGGGATTTTTTTTTTTTGAAATAAATAAAAACAAAAGTTTATTATTAAACCGTTCCTGTCTTTTCTTGATTGCATTGGTTGTACCCTTTTGAGGGGTTGCCTACGTATCCGCGATTAGCATAATCAAACCAAACGTAGTTCAGGCATAGGAAATTTGCAATCTCGAATTACACCAATACTATTGGTTCAAGATGTTTATGACAGTAGAATAAGTAATTCTAGCTCATTGACTTGCTTTTTGAAAAGAATGATTTTTATAAAATTTGCTAATGACATTGAGAAGAGGCTAGGGGTAGTAACGCTTCAGTTGGTCCAGGTTGGTTGGGTTAACAAATTCATTCCCGTCCAGGTCCATCAGCATCACTGCTCCCCCTGATAGGATCTTCTTCACCAGATATGGACCAGCCCAATTGGGTTTGAATTTCCCCCTTGGGTCAACCGGTAGTAGAGCTCGAACAGACTTAAGGACTAGATCGCCTTCTTTAATGTGCCTGGGCCTTTCTCTCTTGTTGAAGGCCCGTTGGATCATCTTCTGGTAGATTTGGATATTATTGAGGGCACGAGACCGTCGTTCGTCTAGTAGAACCAGTGAGTCATATCGTGCTCGAACCCAGTCAGCTTCGGGTACTTTGCTTTCTAGCAGAATTCTGAGGGACGGAACTTCCAGTTCAATTGGTTGGACTGCCTCCATCCCGTAGGTTAGGTAATACGGCGTTGCCCCGGTTGCGGTGCGAATTGACGTTCGGTATCCCCATAGGGCAAAAGGTATTTTATCGGGCCAGTCCCGGTAATTATCAGCCATCTTTTTGAATATGGTGACAATTGTTTTATTGGCCGCCTCTACTGCTCCATTTGTTTGGGGACGGTAAGGCGAGGAAGTATGCCTTTGGATTTTATATTTGGTCAGCAGGGCCGCAGTCTCGGCTTGAAAATGAGTCCCGTGATCACTGATAAATTCAGAGGGAATCCCATATCGACATATTATCTTGTTCTGGATAAACTTGGCGACATGCTTAGCATTGAGAATGCGATATGATTCAGCTTCGACCCATTTGGTGAAATAGTCGATAGCTACCAAAATAAAGCAGTGCCCACCGGTACTAGAGGGATTTATTTTCCCGATTATGTCAATACCCCATGTTGAGAATGGCCAGGGTGACGTCATGGTATACAGTAGTGATGACGGCATATGCTGCACATTGCCAAAGATTTGACAGTTATGACAATGTTTGACATACGACCGCCAGTCGGCTTCCATGGTATTCCAGTAATAACCGAGTCTCATGATTTTCCGGACCAGCATGTGGGCATTCATATGTGGGCCGTTTTCACCATCATGTACTTCGGCCATAACCTTTTCAGCCTTATACTTGTCAACACAAAGGAGAAGAGCCCCCTGTGCCGTCTTTTTGTATAACTTACCGTCGTCGGTATGGATGAATTGGGTGGCTAGCCTCCGTAAGGCTTTCTTGGCTCGACCTTCCGTCCCGGGAGGATATTCTCCGTTTGTCAGGTACGTTAACACAGCCTGATACCATGGTTCGGGATCAGTTATCTCAATGTCTTCGATATCGCAAATGTACGCCGGCTCGGAGCGTCTTTCGACGCAAATCGGCATACTGGTCACGTGGTCGGGAATGTTCAGCAAAGACGCCAATTTTGAGAGTGCATCTGCAAACTGATTCTCTTCCCGGGGTAGGTATATGTACTCTACCTTTTGGAATTGTTTCTCGAGATCCCTTACTCGTGCCTGGTAGGCCACGAGATTAGCATTTCGAGTCTTCCATTTTTGGAGTGCTTGGTTAATGACCAAGGATGAGTCACCATGTACCCGGAGATTTGTAATCCCCAGATTGGCGGCGGCTTGTAGCCCGTAAATGCATGCTTCGTATTCTGCTGCATTGTTGGTAACATCAAAGTCCAGCTTGATGGAGATGGGAGTGTGCTCCCTTTTTGGTGAAATTAGGAGGATCCCGACTCCGAACCCTCAAAAATTAGATGCGCCATCG
Organism: Agrostemma githago; assembly: GCA_958450325.1. Lineage (NCBI taxonomy): Eukaryota > Viridiplantae > Streptophyta > Magnoliopsida > Caryophyllales > Caryophyllaceae > Agrostemma > Agrostemma githago. Next base: position 54,350,420 of record OY288252.1, on the reverse strand, counting down.
AAGTATAAATCCCAAGTTTCAGTATCAGTATGGAAAATATATTCGTCTGGGAAGGACCAGATGTCGGTGTGTCCTTCTTTGGCTATTGGGCTGTCGGCGAGAAACTCAGCTACTACTCGCCCCTTGATAGCCTTTAACGGTACAAACTTCAAGTCGAACTCTGCCAGCATCAGAGTCCATCTAGAGATTCAGCCATTGAGAACGGGCTTTTCGAAGATGTATTTGATGGGGTCCATCTTGGATAGCACATTAACCTCGTAACTGAGCATATAGTGCCGGAGTTTCTTAGTGGCCCAGACTAGAGCCAAACACGTCTTTTCGAGCATGGTATATTTGCACTCATACTCTAAAAAGTTCTTGTTGATGTAGTAAATGGCTCTTTCTTCGGAGTCAACTATCTGAGCCAGCATAGCCCCCATGGCTATCTCGGTCGTCGTTAGGTATAACGACAGAGGCAAACCGGGTTGAGGTGGCATTAAGACCGGCGGAGCAGACTGGCTCTTGTCGAAAGCAGTTTGGCACTTGTCATCCCATAGTACCCATTCTCCTACTTTCAGTTTCTTGAAAATTGGTTCACACACCATGGTTAGTTTGGAAATGAACCGACTGATGTACTTGACTTTCCCGAGAAATCCCCTTATTTCTTTTTCGGTTTTGGGAGGTTGCATCTCGGTAATGGCTTTGATTTTAGCTGGGTCGACTTCGATACCTCGTTGGCTAACGATATGACCCAGTAATTTATCTGATGTTACCCCGAAACTGCATTTTTGAGGGTTTAGCCTCATGTTGTACTTGCGTAGTCGGGTGAAGAATTTTCTTAGGGCGGTGATGTGACCGTCCCGTTCTTTGGATTTGACGATCATGCCGTCTACATAAACTTCTACCTCTTTATGCATCATGTCGTGTAATAAAGTGGTAGCGGTCCTCTGATATGTGGCTCCGGCATTAATGAGGCCGAATGGCATGACGGTGTAGCAGTAAGTACCCCAAGGTGTTGTGAAGGTAGTCTTACCCATGTCTTCTTCTGCCATCTTGATTTGATTATACCCGGCATACCCGTCCATGAATGATAGAAGGGCATGATCGGCCGTGTTATCCACCAGTATGTCAATGTGTGGTAACGGAAAATCATCTTTCGGGCTCGCCTTGTTAAGATCCCAAAAATCTACACATACCCGCACCTTACCGTCCTTTTTAGGAACCGGCACGATGTTTGCCACCCAGTCCGGATACTCGGATACTTGTATGAAGCCGGCTTTGAATTGTTTGTCGACTTCTTCTTTTACCTTGAGAGACCACTCGGGCCTCATCCGACGAAGCTTCTGTTTGACCGGTTTGCACCCGTCTTTGATTGGTAGGTGGTGCTCGGCTATTTCCCGGTCTATCCCCGGCATGTCCTTGTAGGACCATGCGAAGATATCCTTGAACTCTTGGAGGAGGCTTATGAACTGTTGTTTCTCCTCGGGATCTAAGGATAACCCTATCTTAAGTATCTGAGGCTCTAAGGTTGTACCCACGTTTATGGACTCGGTTTCTTCGATCACCGGGTTTCGGGACTCCCTTTGCTCTAGTTGCTCGATCAGATGTGGAGGTAAGAGTACCTGTTCGTCTGGTTTCTCAATGTCATAGCATAAAACATTTTTAAAAGAAGAATTTAAAAGAGACAAGTCGTAAGCAAAACGGTTGTTATTATTGATTGAAAATTTGGAGAACAGCTCAAAGAGAGCAGCCATCTGATCATTGGTCAGTGGCGGGATTGGTAGGGCACTCGGGACAGACCTCGAAGTGCCAGCAGCAGGAATGATAAAAGGGAGAGGGTTTACAGGAGTGACTCTAGCACCGACTTCCCTAGACTCGACCTCAGACTCTGACTCAGACTCCGACTCAGACTCGGACTCGGACTCAGACTCAAACATGTCTCCCTCTCCGGTGACCAGCTTGTAGATCCTTCCCTGACTGTCAGTCCACTTGACAGTCTTCCTCCAGGCCCTGTTTCCCGTCTCGGAACCAACATCCGAGATCAGCTTGGTTGGGTCAAACCTGTTGCTGCGGAGGATCAGGTTGACCAGGTCTTCCTTCGGAGTTGGGGCTATGACGTCTTCCCCAAATAGTAGCCCTAGCGTGGGCTCGGCATCTTCAGCTCCGTTGGATTGGATGAGGGCGAACACATCATCCGGGATGTAGTTGCAGTCCCGGACCAAGTGGGTCCCGAGCTGCATAGCATTCGGCTGGTACAGACCAACCTGAACAACCCCAAATACCGGTGTGACAAAGTAGTCAGCCAACCGTGGGCTGTAAGGGCTCAAATGGATACCCTTAATAATGTTGCAGGCCTTCTCAATTCCTGCTCGGACAATATTGTCGGGAGTTATGGCATACCCGAGACCAAAGTGAGATTATTCATCTTTGAGAACCTCGATGATCTTCCCAGCTGGATGATCGGGTCGAGAGGTAGCCCCCGGAAAGTACCCTAGGTTTTGGAGCATCGTGTCGATGCTCGTAGTGAAGTAAGGCCTAAAGAGGTACTCTTCCTCGATCATCCCCACAAAATCGAACCCCCAGAGGTCCGTGCGTCCCGTGGCGTTACAGCTAGCCACAGTCATCAGTGTTGCCTCTAAAGTGATGACATCGTTAAGTAGAGGCATCTTGATCTTTCGGTGGAGGGTGGAGGACACCGCCTTGACCGCGTGGATCCAAGGCCTTCCTAGGAGCAAGTTGAATGACGAGGTGACGTCGATCACCTGGAATTCGAGCTCCTTTTCTATTGGGCCGGTTATGATGGTTAGTTTCACGGCCCCAGCTACCGACTTTGGGCTCCCATCGAAAGCTTGGATGGTCTGAGCAGTCGGGATATAGTCAGCCTCGGTAATGCCGAGGGCTTTTGCGGTCCTTAGAGGAGGGACATTCACAGCGGACCCATCATCAACTAGGGTCATAGGGAGGTATTTTCCTCGGCAAACCACCGTAATGTAGAGGGCCAGATTGTGGGAGGCCCCGAATGGCGGTAGATCGGCTTCGGAGAAAGATCATTGGGCCTCCTTCCTTAGCTTTGCCCTTTAGGTGGGGCAGGACCGTGGCTACCATCTCAGCAGGGGTAACCAAAGAGTCAACCTTAATTTGATCGAGAGCCTTTGTAAGTGCATCTCGATGCTCTTGAGAGCTAACCAGGAGTTGCCATATAGTGAGGTCAACTCGGGTTTTCTTCAATTGCTTCACGAGAGCCGTTTCAGCAGTTGGCTCTTCAGGGGCGACTTCCGTCCTGAATGGCTCAGTGACGGTTGTCAGGATAGGGGTGTCCCTAGAGCTAGTGGCTTGATAGGGACGACCAAGGTGGTTACTGGTTAGGACCCGGGATTTAGTCCTTCGAATCTCCTCGGAGGTGATGGGGACAGCTTCCCCTTTGGCGAGGTAGACGTCATCCTCGTCGTCAAACCAGATCCCGTTTACTTGCGGGATAAATGGAGAGATAAGGTGAGAGCAATCAATCACCTCCCCGGTAAAGATGGCGTGGGAGCTGAAAGGGTTCTCCTTGTTGCTGGGTTTATCTCCTGGTAGCGGGATTTTACCGCTTTCGATTAGGTCCTGGATCAGGTGCTTCAACTTCCAGCAATTCTCGGTATCATGCCCATTGCCTCGGTGGTACTGGCAATAGGCTTGGGCGTTGTAGTTCTTGGAGCGTCGCTCGACCGGAACTTCAGGAGTTGGGCCTATCGGTTGGATTAGGCCTTTAGAGGATAGCCTTTGTAAGGCATAAGTATAGGTCGTACCTATATAAGTAAAAACCCGAGGTGGGGTGTTCTTCTTAGACGGGGCATCTAGTAGATTAACCGCGTCGAAAATGCTGCGGGTTGCAGCTTGAGGCTTGGTAGTGGAGGAAGAAGCCCCTTGGTAACCCTTGGCAGCGGCCTTGGTGAGGCCTTCCAGTCTTAAGTCATCTTCGATCCTCATACCCATTTCAGTAAGGGTGGTGAAATTGGGTATGACAGCATATCGGAGGTGAACCCGGTAGGATGGGAGGAGGTTCTTGACAAAAGCCTCCACCAAAGTCTTCTCACTGGGCTTATCGACCAGTTTCACGCTCTCGGCCCTCCAGCGTTGAAGGTATTTGGTAAAACCTTCTTTCGGCTCTTGGGCCATAACCTCCAGAGATCTCATTGTGGTTTGGATCTCGGTGTTGTCAGCATAGTTCCGAGCAAACTCGGTGGCCACATCATCCCAAGTAGGGTATTTCTTCGGGTCTAGCCTGTAGTACCAGGCTCGAGGGTGCTTTTCAAGAGACGCAGCAAAAAGGTTCTTGAACATGGTAGAGTCCACCCCTTTGATGGCCATGAACTCCTTGAAGGCCCGTACATGTAGTAACGGGTCTTCAGTCCCTTCAAACATGGGCAAACCGGAGAGGTTCAAGTTTGCGGGCAGCTTGTCGCTTAACGGGTTATACTCGCGACTATTCTCCCGATGGATATTGTTACTTCCAGTCAAGTGGACATGTTCTTCCAATCGGCGAACCGAGCTAACCAGTTCAGCCAAAGGTTCCGTAACCCCCGTATTTGGAGTCCTTTGCTCCAATGCGGCCAGACGAGTGATGATAGCAATTTGCCCAGCCCTCATTTCATTCAGTTGGGCTTCGATCTCGGCTTGTTTGTCGACCATGGTGTCCACAGAGGTTTTCAGACTGCCTAAAGTAGCTTCCATCCTGCGAGTGTGTCTGGTTGCCGGTGGCCTGTCTGTAAGAACACCACGTAATCAGAAACCGAACCCAGATCTCGGAACCATAAAAAAAGTACATCCCGAGCGACCCAAAAGGAAAAGGACTGAGTGGAAAAGACTCGCGAAAGACACTTAGACGGATGACTCGTAAGTGGTATGACTTCCTTAGGATTTTGGCTTAGTGGGCCTTGTCCCGTTCGAAGGATGGTCCACGTGAGATTATTCCCCAGACTTTTGACTCGAGTGTGTGGACGGACTTTCCTTTGTAGGGGTATGCCCCACGCGGGTTGGTCGTGCCTTGACAAATAAGGCGGACTCGGGAAAGGGGGGAAACTCGTGATATAAGATCGACGGAGTTTCGACGCTATAAACCCTCTACGTACTATGCAAAGACCTGACACACGGATAGACGGTAGGTCCTATAATAGGGAAGGTCTATTCTAGGAAAGTTGGAGGTTTGAAGTTGGAATATGTAAAGGGTAAATTTCCGATAGTTCGAAAATGAAAAGCGGAATTTCAAAAACCAAGATTAGAATTTTGAAGAAAATCCAGAAAATCAAAACGGTGTCGAAAATTCGAGAGTTAAAACGGACAGCATGCCGACTAAAGAAAAGGATATTTTGAGTCAAATCGTTGATCCTAAATTTCGGCGGCATTCCGAGTTTTGAAAATTGGATATTTGAAAAAAAGATGAGTCCCGAAATGGGCAGCATTTCGGGTTTTTTTTCAAATTTGGGCGTTTTGGAAAGACGGGTACCGAAATGGACAGTATTTCGGGTTTTTCGAAAGGTGGGTATTTTGGAAAGATGCAATTTTTTGAAATGACGGATTTTGAAAAAATGACACGGAAACCAAGTAGCACGTAGTCAAACAAGCATTATAACGACGCTTATGTATGCTTTACACTAAGTCTCGGTCGGTCAAAATAGGGTCTATACCAACAACGATGGCTTTCTCGTGTGATGGACGGACTCCCTAAGCCGAGTTGGTCTTAGGACATGCCGCGAAACCGAGACGAGTTCCACCATCGATGTCTTTATCGCACCCATGTAGGAATGCACCGTGGTATAGTGGGACGTCGGTCAAAAGTAACCGGCCCGGGCAAAATTTGGGTTATGCATGAATCATTAAACTAATGCGCGCACACTAATCTACGAACGATTTCTCTTCGAGTCTCACCCTAGGAACCCCGATGACATGTGGTACATCAGGTATCCCCAGCGGAGTCGCCAAATTGTGGACATGACGTAGGTCCACCCCGACGCGGCCACGCGCGGGTTTGGGTAGGCGAATGAATCTCGTGGTAAGATTGTTCTCGGGTTCGAAATTTAAGTCAAAATGGAGTCGCCACCGAATTTTGTGGTTATTCGGAACCATACGAGCCCACTCTATGTCGTCATGAGCTATAAACAAAGTAAGCCCACTTCGATTTCAGAGTTTATGGGGCTCGTCCCTTTGCATTGCAATATCAATACCGTTTACACCGGCTTTCGTATATAGAATGACTCTCGTGCGCCAAGGGTTTCCGACATCCGGAAACCAAAGGTTCTGAGTAAGGGGTGAGGGTACGTGTTGGGAAGCCCACTAAGGACACCCAACCCCGCCTGCACATGGCGGCCTCTACTAAGACATCGTTCGTGTTCGTGTACGCGCGCTAGTAAAATAATTAAATGATATGCAAACAACGTTTTCGGGCTAAGCATGTGAATTATTGATTTGCTACGTCATTTAATGCATCTTAGTTATGGTCGAAGTGATTTAGCGTGAGAGGTTCATTTATAAAGCGTAAAGCAAGTAAATAAATAAAGCTCAAAAATAAATAGAAATAACGTACAAGTTACACGGGCGGAAATACAACCCGGAATTCACAATACAACATTACGTAAAAATAATAAACAAAATAAAAATAACGCAATACAATGATAGGAACGGACCCGTACTAGACCGCGAAATATGTAAATGGACTACCCCGATTAAATACACATTATATCGTGTACTAAACGAAGGACAGAAACATGAGACTGTGGCATATTGCTAGCCCGATCTCATATCCCGTAGCCTTGTCCCGACTTATCATGTCAAAAACTGATCGAAGTCGTTCTACGTGTCGTGATGTGCATGGTTTTGAAAATAGGAATGTCACGTGATGGTCTTTACACGTGATAACCAAAGTCGATAAAAGAGCGGGGCTTGGAATGTGTGTCCAAGCCCTCGGTTTTCTGGGTTACAGGACCCACTCGATCGAGTCGTGGGCTGACTCGGTCGAGTGCGTCATTTATGTGGCTACTGCCCATTTTTATGGGTGCTACTCGATCGAGTAGCATATGTACTCGGTCGAGTAGACCTTGTACGAGTGATAACTCGTTTTGTTTTATGACTTGAAATTGATGGTTGGCCAAACCAAATACGAATATCGCATGATTCGTATTTAACTTGGCCTCCGGTACTATAATCGTGTATGAACGATTATAATACCGTTATCGGAGTTTTAGAAAAATGTTTGTCGTTATACTAGAAAATTTGAATTAGTGACGAAATGCTTCCCTCTACGTCACGACATCGGAATCAACTCTTTCGAGTTATATGATGTCGATTTTCGTGTCAACGGGTTCCGCACTAATTATAGAAATGGGATTAAATACGTTCAACTACGACCGTTTGCACTCGCGTCACGCCCTTGAGTACGTTGGGGCGGGGCTCCTCGAAAGGGCTCCACCTCCGTTGTTGCTCGTAAAGGGATTAGACGGATTTTAGGAAAACATCGTAGTTAAACGGATTTAAAACCGGATTTTGATACTAGTTTACGTATACGCGGTATAATAACGATATTAGTAATAAAAGATGATACAAAAATGAAAATGCAAAAAGTATAATAACGTTAGTGTAGTGTTAGTGCTAGTGCTACGATTATGATACAAAATGCGATAGATTAAATGAAAATGAAACGAGATAAAAGAGATCGAGATGGGGTTTAGGACACCCTCAACATACATGCTAGGTATAGGCCTCGGAAATGGACTCGTAAATAGAGACGGGACGCCGGAGTATCGAGGATGTACGAGAGTTGTGGTGTGTGTGTGTGCTGCGTCGGTTTTCGAGGGGCAAAGGGCTCGGGATTGGTATGTTTTGCTTAGGGTTTCTAAAGCTTGATGTGTAGGTGAGTTGTGGCTGAAAATGTAGGGTGAATGTAGGTAAAAATCTTGTAAAAAAAAGTTGTGAAATGCATGGGGATCATGGGGTATTTATAGGTGTTTCCCACGACATAGGGGCACTCGATCGAGTGGCCCTAGTGCACTCGATCGAGTGCCTTTGCAAACGGGTCAAACCCGGGTTCAAGACGCTTCACTCGACCGAGTGGGGTCAATCCACTCGATCGAGTGGATCAATCGGGTGAGACAAATAAGGAAAGAATTGATCTTGTTTGTTTTGATTGATTTTTGAATTTGAATTTGTGCGCCAGCTGAATTTGGCTGATTTATGAGACGGTTTCGTCTTTGACCAGGTTTTGACCCGGTCGCCAAAAGACAGGATTTATTTTTGGTGTCGGTTTTGGCCCAAATTAGTCTTATTTGACTCGGAACGACCCACTGCGCCTGAATTCGAGGTTTGTTTTGTGAGATTTTTACTCCGCTAAAAGTCCATGTCGGATATTATTGATTCCGAGCCCAAATCCGAGTATACCAAGTCACGTTTGCGTCCGATCATCATCGGGTATTTTTTGGAGACTACCATAGACACGTGGCAGTCAAAATGCGGGTGTCTACAGGTTGTAATTGAAATGTTTATTGGGTTAAAGTGTCAACAACCTTTCGAAAGTGAAGACAAAGCAAACCCAAAGTTAAAGTGGAAGCCCAGACCAAGTGGAAGAAAGAAGTGGAGGATTTCCAAATTCCGCTGCCAGCGGATTTTCCAAATTCCGCTGCCAGCGGATTTCCAAAAATCCGCTGCCAGCGGCAGAAATTTGTGCATAGGATTCCTTCTTGGATTCTTTTTCGCATAGGATTCTTTCTCTAATCTTTTGTTCTTCTTCTTTACTCACCTCTTTTATTCTTCTTCTTCATTATGATCATTTTTATGAGGCATTTTATGAGGCTTTAATAGCCATTGATGAAGATGCTCCATGGATGACTATATAAAGAGGAGAAGTTCACCATCACATGGATCATCCATCACATCAAGTATCATTTGTAATTCTCAACAACACATATATTTTCTAGTTTATTTTGCAAGTAGTTCTTTTGTATGGAGGGCTAAGTTCTTATTCTTGGAACAAGTAGTTGAAGCCTTTCAAGTTAGTGAATTGTAAGACTCATTTCTATTTTATTTTTATATTAGAATATCAAGTTTAATTTGCATTATTTCTTGGTTTGTTAATTCATCTTCTAGCTTGATCACCTAGTTTTTGTTATTGATAAACCATTGCTAGAATAGTTGAATGAATCTTTTGTTTGTTTAACTATATCCGAGTAGCAAATATAATTCACCAATTCGTATGCTTTCCATCGTTGTTGAGTTATAAGGATTAAACTTGTATGAAACAAAGTGATACCGCCTGAGTAATCATTCTTCATCTTTGCTAAATTCCATCGTTCTAATCTACATATTGATACGATTTAGACGCTTGATTTAAATTGACAATATCGTAAGGGTTATTTGAGTATGCTTCTCATATCTTATAACTATTAATAAGTGGAATTAGAAGTCGATTAAACTTCATAGCAAAGTATTCTAATATGCATTGGGGAATAGAAGAGTCAATGATCAATTCGTTAAACTTGATGGTGGATATTGCTTGGTCCAAGTATTTTTCTCATATTTGTTACATCGTTTATTCAAATTAAGTTTATTTTATTTAGATAATTTATTTTATTAGTTTATTAGGCTTATAAACAACACACATAAATCCCCCCATATTGGTCACTAATTTATATAGATTTACACACGCTTAAAACAACATAGTCACCTTCCTTGTGGGTTCGACCCCTACTTGCCTTACTATTTGTTTGAGTTAGTAGTGGATAAAAATTGTAATTTGGAGGCTCACGACAAGCCTAGCCACCGACTCAACAAAATCATCGATTTTCCAAAATCAAAAAGCAATTTCGAATCGATAATAAATTGCAAAGCGAACCCTAGTTCATACATGGGGCACTCGATCGAGTGGCATCCCAAAAACCGAGGCAGAAGGTTTTTTTTAGAACCACTCGGTCGAGTCTCGCAATGACTCGATCGAGTGGCTGCTCACTCGGCCGAGTTTCTTCAATAACTCAATCGAGTGACATCTAAAGAACCGGGACAGAAACGTTTTCCGAGGACCACTCGGTCGAGTCCTTCAATGACTCGATCGAGTGGCCTTATCACGTCAAAACCGTGAGTCCCACAATACCATATGAGTCTCGATAACACCTTTTTATGACTTCGGTCGACACGTGTCAAGTCTATCACGTAGTCTACTACTTTTAACCATGCATCATGTTTACATTATTCTATAGCATTCTACATTCTTGGCAAACCGTTATTATCGTTATCATCGTTACTAACATATTTGTTTCTATTTGTTTCGATTTATTTTCGTTATTTCTTTTATTGTACTAAAAGAATCTCGCATGGTAAATATAACTTTGACGTTAATTTTAGATGCATTAAATCGACGTAGCAATTTATTCTAATTTTCGCATGTTTAGTCAAAACGTTGTTTGCATATCATTCTATCATATTACTAACGCGCGTATTCGAGAGTCAAACGATATCTTAGTAGAGGCCTCTAAGTGCGGGCGGGGTTGGGTGTTCTTTGTGAACTTCCCAACACGTACCCTCACCCCTTACTCAGAACCGTGGTTTCCGGATGTCCGAACCCATTGGCACACGAGAGTCATTCAATACACGGTATCCGATAATGTCGGTATCAGTATCAAATGCAAAGGGCCGAACCGAATAAACTCTGACATCCGAATGGGCCATACTTTGTGCATGGCCCACTAAGATATAAAGTGGGTTCGAACGGGCCCGAACTCCCACAAAGTTCGGTGGCGACTCCACTTCGATTTAAATTTCAATTCGACCCATCTCATATGGAGATTCATTCGCCTCCCCAAACCCGCGCATGGCCGCGTCGGGGTGAACCTTTGTCATGTCCACTATTTGGTGACTCCGCTGGGGATTAACTGATGCGTGACTTACCATCGGCATCCTCAGGGTGAGACTCGAATAGAAATCGTTTGACTATTACAATACGCGTTTTAGTTTTACGGTTCATGCATAACCCTATCTTTTCCCGGGCCGGTACTGGCGACCGACGTTCCACTATACCGTGATATACTTCAACATGGATATGTCAAAGGTGTTCATAGTCGATTCGTATGGGTTTCGCGGCATGTTCTAAGCTCAATTCGACTTAGGAAGGCCGTCACGATTCTCGGATAGGCTATGTGCACTAGTATAGACCCTATTTAGACCGACCGAGACTTAGTGTAAAGCATACATGGCATCGTCATAATGCTTGCGTGTCTACCTGCTACTTGGTTTCCGTGTCATTTTCAAAAACCGTCATTTCAAAAAACGCATCTTTTCAAAAATATCCAATTTTCAAAAACTCGGAAAGTTGCCGAAATTTAGACTTAAGATTTGACTCAAAACAAACCTATTTTCTAGCGGGCATGCTATCGATTTCAATATCCGAATTTCCAATCCTTATTCGATTTTCGAATTTTCAAAAATTCTATTTTAATTTTCAAATCTTCGAGGTTCCATATCAATTTTCAAATCTCCGAGATGCCGTTTTTGATTTTCAAATCTTCGGGATCTCATCTTCGATTTTCAAATTGTCGGAAATTCTTTTTTCGATATTCAAATCTTCAAATATTCAACATTTCAAAAATCCGAAATGCTACCGAAAATTAGGACTTATGATTTTACTCAAAATAGCCTATTTCTAGACGGTATGCTCCCCATTTCAAAATTCAAAATATTTTCAAACCTTCAAAATCGCGTCCGGATATCACTTTTCCGATTTTTGAAAAGTCAGGCCATCCACCGAGTTTTTTTCGGATTTTCTTAAAAATCTCATTTCAAAACATTCCTCTTCTTAGGACTTCCCGTATTTAGCAGTGTTGGGTCTTGTCATAAGTCGTCGAAGGTCTTTAGCGTCGAAACTCCGTCGATCTTACGTCACGGGTTTCCCCTTATCCCAGTCCGCCATATTTGACTAAGGCATGGCCCACCTACGTAGGACATACCCCTACCAAGGAAAGCCCGTTTACACAGTCAAGTCCAAACTAGAAAGTCTCACGCGACCTTTCCCTCTAACAGGATGGTCCCCACGACCTTTCCTAAGGGAATTTCGCCCGTCTTTCAATCTGTTAGTCGAGTCATCCTAATTCGAGAATCCTTTAACTTAAGGGTCTACCCTAATCCCAGGGTCATCCTTATTCGAGTCAAGTCAAGGGTCTCTAGCGTCGAATCTCTGCCGACCTTACATCGCAAGTTTCTTCCCTTACCCCGTCTGTCTTTCCTCAAGGCCGAGTCAACCTTTTATAAGGCATAGCCCTGTAACAAAACTCGAAACCTTTTACGTCTAAGGGTCACTCGTCCAACACTCGAGTCACCTAGGGTTAGGTCACCACGGTTGGTCCGAGCACGTGGCACGGTCAAACCCGGTCGCCCCATTTTCGGATTCACCCTTCTGCAGCTTGAGTCTAACTCGCGGTCGTTATTTTGTCTAGGCCAACGTCCGGATTTCCCGATCCGAGAATTTTAGTCATTTCTGTCACCTCGGGCCATGTCTAGTTTGACTCATTCTCTTGCATTTATGCAAAACCGAGCTTAGGCGAGTTCTAACACCTGTCATTTCTTCCGATCAGGGACCCTATGGACGAGACACTACCAAACCACAAAAAATCCCGCGCCGTCGAGAAAGAGGATATCCAGGGGAGTATGCTTATGTTGTCTTGTTCCATTAACAATATCTTCTCAAAAATCAATACTGCCCTAGATAGCCTAAATGCCAGGGTAACCACCATCGAAGAAGACCTTGTAAAAACTCGATCCCGTCTAACACAACTAGAGTGGGTAAGGCAGCCAATCACCCAACCGAGCCATTTGAAGGATGAACACTCTTACAAAACTGTCCGATACCCTCAAGATGGCAAGACCGAGAGAGGTAACCCTCAAGTCACCTCTCCAAAAATCAAGAACCAGTCAAAGTTAAGAACATTTACCCACTTCGATATGTCCTACACCGTCGCTTTCCAGAAGTTGGTTTCGAAGGTCCTAATACTACCTGTAGGCCCAACAGCCGACCCACCTTCAGAAAAACGTGCCAAGACATGGAGCGCTGAATGTTACTGCCAGTTCAATATGGGGAGGGGGCACGATACAGAACAGTGCTGGAAACTGAAACACCTCATTCAAGATTTCCTCGATGTCGGGAGGACTCCCGTTTTGGAAACATTATCACTTGCAAAGCCCCTCATGGACTATACAGGGCCCAGTGACCAAAGATCCAATCTACCTCTCATACATCCAAGGGTCCGGATTTGATTTAATTCTAATTCTGAGTCCGAGTCTAGGATATACTATTTATTTTAATTTCAAAGTCAGAGTCAGAGTCAATTGTATTCTGTCCTCTTTTCAAAATTCAATAAAATCAGCTTTCAATATTATTTCTCATATATACTTTCCTTATGTGTTTCCGAGAACATGATGAACAACATCATACACTATGAGCACATGCACATGACTATTTGTGGTAATGACATAGGTCCACCCCGACGCGGCCACGCACGGGTTTGGGAAAGCGAATGAATCTCCATATGAGATGGGGCGAATTGAAATTTAAATCGAAGTGGAGTCGCCACCGAACTTTGTGGGAATTCGGGCCCGTTCGAACCCACTCTATGTCGTAGTGGGCCATGCACAAAGTATGGCCCATTCCGATGTCAGAGTTTATTGGGCTCGTCCCTTTGCATTTGATACCGATACCGACATTATCGGATATCGTGTATTGAATGACTCTCGTACGCCAACGGTTTCGGACATCCGGAAACCGATGTTCTAAGTAAGGGTGAGGATACGAGTTGGGAAGTTCACAAAGAACACCCAACCCCGCCCGCACATTAGCGGCCTCTACTAAGATATCGAATGACGTTTTAATACACGCGTTAGTAATACGATGAATGATATGCAAACATTGTTTTAACTAAACATGCGAAAAATTGAATGGGTTACTATGTCGAATTAATGCATTTAATACTAACGTCAAAGTTATATTTAGCATGCGAGATTCGTTGTAGTACAATAAATCAAATAACGAAAATAAAATCGACAAAGATGGAAGCAAACATGTTAGTAACGGTAATAACGATAATAACGGCTCGTGAAAAATATAGAATGCTATAGAATAATGTAAACATGATGCACGGTTTTGGAAAAAAATAGTATGACACGTGATTAACTTGACACGTGTTGACCGAAGTCATAAAAAAGCATTATCGAGACTAGAGAACTGTTACGGAACTCACGGTTTTGACGTGATGAGGCCACTCGATCGAGTCATTGACGGACTCGACCGAGTGGTCCTCGAAAAAAGCTTATGTCCCGTATTTTAGACGTTACTCGATCGAGTTATTGACGAACTCGACCGAGTACGCTGCCACTCGACTGAGTCATTACGAGACTCGACCGAGTGGAGGTCGAAAAACCCTTTTGTATCGGTTTTTGGGGTGCCACTCGACCGAGTGGGCTAGGCACTCGATCGAGTGCCCCCTGTATGAACTAGGATTCGCTTTGCAATTCTTATGGATTTTGAAATTGCGTTTTAGTTTTTGAGAAGTCATTGATTTTGTTGAATCGGGTATAAATATTGCAAGATTTATACTCGATTCGGACTATGATACTCATCATATCCGATATTCGATTATTGAATTGATATCGAATATTAGAGCGAAACTTGAAAAAGATGCTATAAGTCGTTTAAATTAAACTAAAACGATATAGATTTCCTCCACGTTTATAGTGTCGTATTAATTCTATCGAATTAGATGACAACTATTTTAGCATCAAAATCGTATTAGTTTAATTTATTGATTAAATCGTTTAGATTCGACATCCAATTATTGAATTGGTATCGAATTTAATAGATTGACACTTTACTTGAATTGAAAGACTTGACTTGATTCCCTCGGCATCCCGACATCGTGATAAATCCTTGCGGATTGTGTGATGTCGGATCGGCGTCAACGGGTTTCGACCTTAACTAAAAAAGGTGATTGATTCGAAAATAGTTTTAAAATCGATGAAATATGCGATTAACGATGACGCGAACAGAATAAAAAAACTATTGTTTACGTTGACTTGCTTCAACAATCAAGCGCTAGGGGTGTCGGGATAAGCGACCGGCAACATCGGATGAAACATCCTTGTATATTCGGATTTCCTTATCCCGTCATCATTCGCACTCGACACGAATCCGCAAGTATTTTAATGTGTTATACTAGTGATATTAACGATATTATAGACACGACAATGAAATATAAAAAAACAAAAAAAAAGACGACGAAGACGACGACGAGGAGGACGGATGGACGAGGAGAAAAAGAAGAAAGGAGGAGAACGGGATTTTTGCACCCTCAACCAACATGTTTCTTAGTCTCGGATAGAACTCGTTAGTTGTGGTTTTAACACGGGAGTATCGAGGTTTACGTGAGTTGAGTTATGGTGGTTAGAGTTTGGATTCCTAGTTGCTAGGGTTAGGGTTTTTGAATGTAGGTCGTGTAGGTGAAGATTAGGGTTGATTAGGGTTGAAATTGATGTGTGTAAAGTGTGGATTAGGGTTCCAAACGTGTTGAATTGTGCATGGAAGAGGATGTTTATATAGATATTGCCATGCACCCTCGTCTAGGGTTACTCGACCGAGTATGCCTCTGACTCGGTCGATTGGCCCAAAGCAACGCAGCCGGGGCCTGTTTGAGAGCCCACTCGATCGAGTGGGCTAACACTCGATCGAGTGGGTCAGCTGGAGCACGGAATCCGGGTCTTCGGACCTTGGGTTGGATATTTTGTGGGTTTTGTATTTGGGTTCGATTTGTGAGGTTTGCATGGATGCTCTTTATGTCTCGGAAACGGCTTTGACCGGGGTTTGACCCAATCGCTAATAGTCGGTTTTATTTCCGGTGTCGGTTTTGACCCAAATTAGTCTTATTTGATTGGAAACGACCCACTGGGCCTGAATTTGAGGCCGGTTTTATGAGATTTGTTCTCCGTGAAGGCCTAAGCCAGCAACCAATGGTTTCGAGCCCGTATCCGAGCGCGTAGAAACACGTTTGCGTCCGATCATCATCGGGTGTTTTTTTGAAACTGCTATAGATACCTAGTAGCCCAATGTGGGTGTCTACAGAGCCCCCACTCTGACTGAGGCTTGGACAGGGCGAAAGTCGGAGTAGCTACCAAGCCGTTTAAGACGTGGTAGACTTCCGGTCGGGTCGGTTATAGTCCATTGGACTTGCGTGAAGGGCTCTTACCTGAGTTGATGGTGATAACTCCGTGGGGAACTTGGACTTGTTGTATAAGTCCTGGGTGCGCCTATATGTGGGTCCATCCCGTAAAAAGTGCCGCCTTGGGCTTTCCGCTGGGGAGATATGTGAGCTATGTGGGCTTGTTTTTGAAGCCTTGAGTCGTACCTGTATGAGTTACATAGAATTTTGCATGCAACACGTAGGTAAAAATATTACTCGCGCTGGGGAATAAAAATACATTTTTTGAATTTTTGAAATTTTTTGAAAATTTTGGATTTTTTTTTGAAAATTTTTGACTCCATAAAAATTAGGAATGCTCGGGATGACTAATTCATGTGCTAATTGTTGCGGAATCTAAGACTAGGCCTGTATTATTAAGCCTACTAGAATTAGGAAACTTTTGTAGGACAAAGATATGGGAAGAGGGTTGTAGGCCTTGATGCTATATATACCCCTCTCTTGTCTTAACTTTCTTCACAACTTCCTCATAATTCTTTCCTCAAGAAGAAAACTCTTTTATTTCCTTCAAGAATTTTTAGTCATGGGAATCGAGCGATTGACCACGATGCTGCAGGAATGGTCCTGATGCTTTAGGGATACGGATAGGGTGGCTCTGAACCAAACGGGTATTACTCAGCTGTATGCCTTTCGTCAGATGCAGGTTGACCGCTATTTTCTTGATGCTTGTTTGTCTTATTGGGACGACACATACCACATTTTTGCCTTTCCTCGGGGCGAAATTTGTCCTTTACCCTAGGAGATTGCTGCTGTGGGAGGATGGAACCCCATACTTCGTCCTGTCGTCCCGTTTTTGGTCCATGACCCAAGAAGGAAGCTACGGGAGTTTCTAGGACTTTCTCACAATGAGGTATCTCCCAAGATGGAGGACGGCCATATTTCCTTGATTGACTTGGCCGAGAAATTTATGAATCCTCATGACGTCCGGGTCAGATCGATTCACAGCCGTAGGGCCTTTTCTTTTTGTATGCTCCATGTTTATTCTTTTGAAGGTCACATAGATTTGTTGTCGTGCATGGGCAACGCTCACCTTTTGACTGTGGTTGACCTGATGGAGACGGAGCATAGTCTAGCCTGGCTGATTACGGGAGAGATTATTCAGGGCTTGGATAACCGTAAGAGGGATTCGTCGGTTCGTCTGACCGGGAGCACCCGTTTGCTGCAGGTATTTTGCTTCGTATTTTTCTGATTTTTCCGATTTTTCAATTTTTCCGATTTTTTGATTTTTTTGCGATTTTCCTACTGCAGTGGGCACTCGATCGAGTGCCCTCGTAAAAAGCCCCTTGTTCGTTTTTCAGAGGTGTCACTCGATCGAGTGACCCCTAGGCACACGATCGAGTGCCCTCTGGCGGACGCATGGTTTGTCCTGAAAACTCATATCTTGATTCTCTTTTTTCAGATCTGGCTATTTGAGAGGCTATCCGTCATAGATCCTCCCCTTGACTCGAGTAACTATCGTCATAATCAGGTGATGACAAGGAGACGGGCTATCGATTTTTCTCGCCAGATTACTCAGAAGTATTGGGACGAGGTGTTGTCTTTTCACAGTGGTCTGTTGATTCGGTGGGTAGTGCCACGGTGGCCCATTTATGTTTGGACGGGCTTGGCTGCGAGGGACAAGGCTCGTTATCAAGTAATCTTGTCTTTCAGGCAGACGATCCATCTTTATCCCGACCGCATACTAAGGCAGTATGGTTGGACCCAAAGAATCCCGGAGGTTGAAGCATTTATGAGTGAATCTACCCAACTGACCGATGTTATGTGCGATACTTGGATGCAAAGATGGTACACCCGGCATACTTGACCCATTCCCAAATCTCGTCACTCAATCTGGGTTTCAGACTCCTATGTGAAGTGGACTAAAGCAGATAATGCCAAAGCCCGAGCTGCTCTAAAGGTTGACAAAGCTTTCGATCTGCTGCGAAGGGAGCAAGTCAAAGACAATAGGGGCTTCTTTGACGAAGGCGACACTCCGGCTACTCTGGTCCGTCTTATGTCGGGTTAGAGGAAGAAGACTAAGACTCATGCTGAAGGGTCTAGTGCTAGATGTGCGTAGGGGAAAGTGAGCCCCCAGACTGACTTGGAAAGGAGACTTGGCCCAGGACTGGCAGTGCAGGACTGACTCGGCCCACGAGACATGCTACCTGAGCACGTACAGGCTCAACTTGGACCGGTGACAATGGCAGAAGACCCGTTGTCGAAGAAACGGGTTCGAGCTAAGGAGGTTCCTCTCGTGATTCGGGAACGCTCATCCCCGTCTCGGCGACCCCGGGCTCCACGTGACCCAAAGGACAAGGGAAAGGGAAAAATGCATGAACACTTGTCTCCTTAGTTTTATTATTTAAATATTATTATTATTTGTGGTGTCCGTTTTTTGTGTGTTTGCAGTTTTTTTTTTTATGTAATTTTTGAAATTCCCGAATTTATCGGGTTTTTAATAAAAGGCATATTAGTGAATACCGTTCCCGTCTTTTCATTATTGCAGTGGTTGTACCATTTTGAGGGGTTGCCTACGTATCCACAATTAGCGGAATCAAACCAAACGTAGTTCATAAGATTGATTTTTTTTTCGCAATTTTCGAAATACATCAAGACTACTAGTTCGAGACGGTAGGATAAAAAATCCTAACTTATTGACTTGCTTATAATTTTTGAAAATTTATAAAAAAGACAATTTTTTATAAATTCTTTTGCAAAAGACATTAAGATAGGGTTTATGGGTAGTAGCGCTTCAACTGGTCCAAGTTGGTTGGGTTGACGAATTCATTCTCGTCCAAGTCTGTCAGCATCACCGCTCCTCCTGATAAGACCTTCTTTACTAAGTACGGCCCATCCCAATTGGGTCGTTTGAATTTTTCTCTTGGGTCGACCGGTAGTAGTGCACGAACCGATTTTAGGACCAGATCCCCTTCCTTGATGTTTCTGGGCCTAACTCTTTTGTTGAAGGCCCATTGGATCCTTTTCTGGTATATTTGGATATTGTTGAGGGCCCGGGACCGCCGTTCGTCCAAAAGAACTAGTGAATCATATCGGGCTTGGACCCAATTCGCTTCGGGTACTTGGCTTTCAAGTAGAATCCTGAGGGATGGTACTTCTAACTCGACTGGTTGGACCGCCTCCATTCCATATTTTAAATAATATGGGGTTGCTCCGGTCGCGGTACGAATTGACGTCCGATACCCCCAAAGGGCAAAAGGTATTTTATCGGGCCAGTCCCGATAATTCTCAGCCATCTTTTTAAGTATGGTGACAATTGTTTTATTAGCCGCTTCCACCGCTCCATTCGTTTGGGGACGGTAAGGTGAAAATGTATGCCTTTGAATTTTATATTTTGCTAGCAACGCAGTGGTTTCAGCTTGAAAGTGGGTCCCGTGATCACTGATAAATTCGTGCGGGATCCCGTATCGGCATATAATCTTATTTTGGATAAATTTGGTCACATGCTTGGCGTTCAAGATCCGGTACGACTCGGCTTCGACCCATTTGGTGAAATAGTCGATAGCTACCAAGATGAAACAGTGACCTATGGTCCCGGAAGGGTGTACCTTGCCAATTATATCAATACCCCATGTCGAAAATGGTCATGGCGATGTCATCGTGTATAGTACGGACGATGGCATATGTTGCACATTGGCAAAGATCTGACAGTTATGGCAGTGCTTGACATATAACTGACAGTCGGTTTCCATGTTGTTCTAGTAATATCCGAGCCTCATGATTTTTCGGGCTAGCATGTGGGCGTTCATATGCGGGCCATTTTCACCATCATGTACCTCGGCCATAACCTTCTCAGCTTGTACTTTGTCGACACATAGAAGAAGAGCCCCCTGTGTCGTCTTTTTTCAGCTCCCGGAGGATATTCTTCCGATGTTAAATAGGTTAGAATAGCCTGATACCAAGGTTCTGGATCAGTTATTTTGATGTCTTGGATGGCGTGGATATAGGCCGGCTCGGACCGTCTTTCTACGCAGATCGGCATGTTGGTTAGGTGCTCCGGGATGTTCAGTAGAGACGCTAATTTGGAAAGTGCATCTGCGAATTGGTTTTCCTCCCGAGGTAGATAGATGTATTCTACTATTTGGAATTGTTTCTCTAGAACCCTTACTCACGCTTGCTAAGCCACGAGATTGGCGTTCCGAGTTTTCCATTTTTAGGGAGCTTGATTGATGACTAGAGATTAGTCACCGTGGACCCGAAGGTTCGTTACTCCTAAATAAGCGGCGGCTTGCAGCCCGTGAATGCATGCTTCATATTCGGCTGCGTTGTTAGTCACATCGAAGTCCAGTTTAATGGATAACAGCGTGTGCTCCCCTTGTGGCGAGATTAACAGAATCCCGACACCAAATCCTCGGAAGTTGGATGCCCCATCAAA
This sequence comes from Agrostemma githago, assembly GCA_958450325.1. NCBI lineage: Eukaryota > Viridiplantae > Streptophyta > Magnoliopsida > Caryophyllales > Caryophyllaceae > Agrostemma > Agrostemma githago. Next base: position 54,329,813 of record OY288252.1, on the reverse strand, counting down.
ATACAAGTCCCATGTCTCCGTGTCGGTATGGAATATGTCTTCATCTGGGAAGGCCCAAGTATCGGTGTGTCATTCTTCAGATACCGGACTATCAGCAAGGAATTCTGCCACTACCCGGGCTTTGATGGCTTTTAATGGTACGAACTTGAGGTCAAACTCAGCTAGCATTAAAGTCCATCTGGACATCCTGCCGTTAAGGATGGACTTTTCGAATAGGTACTTGATTGGATCCATTTTGGATAAAACATGTACCTCGTGACTGAGCATATAGTGTCAGAGCTTTTTAGTGGCCCAAACCAAAGCTAGGCACGTCTTTTCGAGCATTGTGTACTTGCATTCGTATTCCAGGAACTTCTTACTGATGTAGTAAATAGCCCGTTCTTCTGAATCAACTGTCTGGGCCAGCATAGCCCCCATGGCTGTCTCGGTCGTTGTTAGGTATAACGACAGAGGCAGACCGGGTTGAGGTGGCATTATTACCGGCCAGAATCTCCTTGATTTTATCGAAAGCCGTTTGACATTTAACGTCCCATAGTACCCGTTCTCCTATCTTTAGTTTCTTGAAAATGGGCTCACATACCATGGTCAGCTTTGAAATGAACCGGCTGATATACTGGACTTTCCCGAGAAACCCCCTTATTTCTTTTTCGGTTTTGGGTGGCTGCATCTCGGTAATGGCCTTGATTTTAGCTGGGTCGACCTCGATGCCGTGTTGGCTAACGATATGGCCCAGTAATTTGCCCGATGTTACCCCGAAGCTACACTTTTGAGGGTTTAGTCTCATGTTGTACCTGCGCAGTCGGGTAAAGAACTTTCTTAGGGCCGGGATGTGCCCGCTTCGATCTTCGGACTTGACGATCATGTCGTCCACAAAAACCTCCACTTCTTTATGCATCATATCATGTAATAAAGTAGTGGCGGTTCGTTGGTAAGTGGCCCCGGCGTTGATGAGCCCAAATGGCATGACGGTGTAACAGTAAGTACCCCAAGGTGTAATGAAGGTGGTCTTACTCGTATCATCTTCCGCCATTTTAATCTGATTGTATCTGGCATACCCGTCCATGAATGATAGAAGGGCATGATCGGCCGTGTTATCCACCAGTATGTCGATGTGTGGTAACGGAAGATCGTCTTTTGCGCTGGCCTTGTTAAGGTTCCGGAAGTCCACAGATAACCGCACCTTGCCGTCCTTCTTTGGTACCGACACGATGATTGCGACCCAGTCTGGATATTTAGACACTTGTATAAAGCCTGCTTTGAATAGTTTGTCGACTTCTTCTTTGACTTTGAGAGACCATTCGGGCCTCATTCTTCGGAGTTTCTGTTTTACCGGCTTACACCCATATTTGATGGGTATTCGGTGTTCAGCTATTTCCCGATCTATCCCCGGCATGTCCTTGCAGGACAATGCAAAGACGTCCTTGAACTCTTGAAGGAGGTCCGTCAATTGTTTTCTCTCCTCGGGATCTAAGGATAGGCCCAACTTAAGCATCTGGGGATCTAAAGTGGTTCCCACATTGATGGATTCGGTTTCTTCAATTACCGGATCTCGGGATTCCCTTTGTTCGAGCTGCTCGATCAGATGTGGAGGTAGAGGTACCTGTTCGTCGGGTTTCTCAATGTCATTGCATATAAAAATTTTAAAAGCATTTTGAAAATAAGACAAGTCGTAAGCGAAACGGTTATTGTTTTTATTGATAGTCAATTTGGAAAACAGCTCGAAGAGAGCGGCCATCTGATCGTTGGTCAGAGGCGGGATAGGGAGTGCCCTCGGGACAGGCCCCGAGGCTCCAGTGGAAGTGGCTAAAGGGATAGGGGTTACAGACCGGACTCTAGCACCAGACCCCCTAGACTCAGACTCTGACTCCGACTCCGACTTAGACTCAGACTCGGGATCCGGCATGTCTCCCTCGCCGGTGGTTAGCTTGTAGACTCGACCCTGGCTGTCGGTCCACTTCATGGTCTTCCTCCAGGCCCTTTTCCCGGTGTCTGCACCAACCTCGGAGATCAGCTTCGTCGGGTCGAACCGGTTGCTGCGGAGGATCAGATTAACCAGATCATCTTTAGAACCGGGGATGGCCTTGTCTTCCCCAAATAGAAGCCCTAGCACGGGCTCGGAGCTATCGGCGCCCTCCTTGGATTCCGTATGGACAAGGGCAAATATGTCATCAGGGATTAAATTGCATTCCCGAGCCATTTTGGTCTCGGGATGTGTGATAGTGGGTTGGTAAAGGCCCACTTGAATTGCCCTGAATACCGGAGTGACGAAGTAGTCGGTTAATTTCGGGCTATAAGGGCCCCCCTTGATGACATTTTGGGCCTCTTGGAGACTGGCCCAGATCATATTCTCTGGAGTTGCAGCGAACCTTAAACCGGATCGCGATTCCCCATCGTTCAGAACTTCGATTATATTCCCAGCTGGAAGATATGGTCTCGAGGTAGCCCCCGGTAGATAGCCCAAGTTTTGTAGCATGATATCGATGCTAGTATATAGTGAAGTAGGGCTCGAAGAGATATTCCCCCCTCGATCATTCCCACGAAGTCGAATCCTCGTGGTTCGGCCCGGCTTGTGGCGTTGCAGCTAACCACGGTTATGGGGGTTGCCTCCAGTGTATTGACACCGTCTTGAAGAGGCATTTTGACCTTTCTACGGAGGGTAGAGGACACGGCCTTGACCGCGTGGATCCAAGGCCTCCCGAGAAGTAAGTTGAAGGACAAGGTGACATCAATCACCCGAAACTCCAGTTCTTTCTCGATTGGGCCCGTTATAATTGTTAGTTTAACGGCCCCGGCCACCTGTTTTGGGCTTCCGTTAAAAAACCTGGATAGTTTGCGCCGTCGGGAGGTAGTCGGCCTCGGTGATGCCAATTAGTAGTCGGCCTTAAGGGAAGGACATTTACGGCGGACCCATCGTCGATAAGGGTCATCGGGAGGTACTTCCCTCGGCAAATGACCGTGGTGTATAAGGCCATGTTTTCGGCGGCCCCGAACGGTGGTAGATCAGACTCGGAGAAGGTGATGAGTGGGCCTTCTTCCTTGGACTTGCCCTTGAGATAGGGCATGATGGTGGCTACCATTTCAGCGGGGGTAACCTATGAGTCGACCTTGATTTGATCGAGAGCCTTAGTCAGTGCTTCTCGATGTTCTTGTGAGCTAACCAGAAGTTGCCATATGGTTCGATCGGCTCGAACCCTCTTCAATTGCTGAACCAAGGCTGTGTCGTTGCTTGGTTCCTCGAGGGTAGATTCCGTCCTGGCAGGTTCAGTGACGGTTGTTGGGGTAGGACGCCCGACGGTGGCGAGGTGGTTAGTGGTTGAGGCTTTGGACTTAGCTTTTCGGACCTCTTCACTGGTGATGGGGACAGCTTCCCCTTTAGCTAGGTAAACATCTTCCTCGTCATCGAACCATATCCTGTTAACTTGTGGGACAAAGGGGGAGATGAGGTGTGAGCAGTCGAACCTCTCCAGTAAATATAGCATGAGCCCTGAACGGGTTTTCTTTGTTGCTCGGCTTGTCTCCGGGCAACGGGATTTTCCCGCTCTCAATCAGATCTTGGATCAGGTGCTTCAGCTTCCAGCATTTTTCCGTATCATGCCAATTACCCCGATGATATTGGCAATAGGCCTGAACATTATAGCTTTTGGATCTCTTCTCCACTGGAACTTCCGGAGTTGGGCCTATCGGTTGGATCAGGCCCTTTGAACATAGCCTAGGTAAGGCGTAGGTATAGGTAGTCCCTATATCCGTGAATACCCGATTTGGATCATTCTTTTTGGATGAGGTGTCCAGCAGATTAACCTCACCGAAGATGCTGCGAGTTGAAGCTGCAGGTGTGGGCTTACTCACAGATGAACTGGCCCCTTGATATCCCTTGGTAGAGGCCTTAGTCAGGCTCTCTAACCTTAAATCATCCTCGATCCTTGTACCCATTTCAGTTAGGGTGGCAAAGTTGGGAATGACAACATACCGGAGATGGACCCGATAGGAAGGGAGGAGGTTCTTGACAAAGGCCTCAACTAAAACTTTCTCGCTGGGCTTATCCACCAACTTCACGCTCTCGGCCCTCCACCTTTGAAGGTATTTGGTGAACCCTTCTTTGGGCTCCTGGGCCATCACTTCCAGAGTACGCATCGTAGTGTGGATCTCGGTATTATCAGCGTAATTCCGAGCATTCAGTCGCCACGTCATCCCAAGTCTTGTACTTCTTGGAATCGAGCCTGTAGTACCAGGCTTTGGGGTGCTTTTTGAGGGAGGAAGCGAACAGGTGCTTGAACATGGTGGACTTCACCCCCTTGACAACCATAAATTCCTTGAAAGCCCGGATGTGGTGGACCGGGTCTTCAGTACCCTCAAACATCGGTATTCCCGTGAGGTTGAGGTTAGCGGGTAACTCCTCATTCAGAGGCGAGTAGGAGCGCGCATTCTCCGTATGGATTGAGTTACTTGTTGACAAGTGGACCCGTTCTTCAAGCTTGCGAACAACGCTGATCAGTTCAGCTATGGGCCCACTGGGCTCAGATCCAGCAACAGGAGTCCCTTGCTCCATGGCACTCAGGCGGGTGGAAAGGGTGGTTTGGTCAGTCACGATAACCGTCAGTTTGGTCTCGATCTTGACCAGTGCGGCTTTCAGTTCGTCCAAGGTTTCTTGCTTCTTGTGCTGGCTTCTGGTTTCGGCGGCCTGTCTGTAAGAACACCGCGTAATCAGGAACTAGCCCAAATAGAAGTACATCCAGAGCGAAAAGGAAAGACCGAAAAAGGAAATGACTCGGAAAGGACACCTAGACGGGTGACTTGTGAAAGGTGGGCCTCCTTTAGGATTCGGCGGGTGGGCCAAGTCCTGTTCGAAGGAAGGTCCACGTGAGACATCCCCAGACTTTGGACTCGAATGTGTAGACGGGCCCTTCTTTGTAGGAGTATGTCCTACGTAGGTGGGCCTTGCCTTAGTCAAATAAGGTGGACAGAGATAGGGAGGAAACTCGTGATGTAAGATCGACAGAGTTTCGACACTAAAGACTTCGACGACTTATAACACGACCCGACACAGCTAAATACGGGAAGTCCTAAGAAGAGGATGGTTTTGAAAAGGATTTCTTTTTTTAGAAAAATCCGAAAAAATAGTCGATAGAGGGCCCGATTTTTTCGAAAAAAAACGGAAAGGGTGTATCGGGCCACTGTTTTGAAAGTTCGAAAATATTTTCGAGTTTTGAAATGGGTAGAATACCGGCTAGAAATAGGCTATTTTGAGTAAAATCATAAGTCCTAAATTCGGTATACGTCCCGGGTTTTGAAATTTGATAATTTGAAAAAGATGCAATTTTTGAAAATGACGGTTTTGAAAAACGACCTTAGAAACCAAGTAGCAAAGTCACGCAAGCATTATAACGACGCCATGTATGCTCTATACTATGTCTTGGTCGGTCTATAAAGGGTCTATACCAGCGCACATAGCCTATCCGAGAATCGGGACGGACTTCCTAAGTCGAGTTGAGCTTAGAACATGCCGCGAAACCCATACGAATCGACTATGGACATCTTTGACATATCCATATTGGAGTACATGACGGTATAGTGGGACGTCGGTCACCAATACCGGCCCGGGAAAAATAGGGTTATGCATGAACCGTAAAACTAAAACGTGTATTGTACTAGTCAAACAATTTCTATTCGAGTCTCACCCTAAGGATGCCGATGGTAAGTCACACATTAGTTAATCCCCAGCGGAGTCGCCAAATTGTGGACATGACATAGGTCCACCCCGACGCGGCCACGCGCGTGTTTTGGGAGGCGAATGAATCTCCATATGAGATGGGTCGAATTGAAATTTAAATCGAAGTGGAGTCGCCACCGAACATTGTGGGAGTTCGGGCCCGTTCGAACCCACTCTATGTCGTAGTAGGCCATGCGCAAAGTATGACCCATTCCGATGTCAGAGTTTATTGGGCTCGTCCCTTTGCATTTGATACCGATACCGACATTATCGGATATCGTGTATTGAATGACTCTCGTGCGCCAACGGTTTCGGACATCCAGAAACCGAGGTCTTGAGTAAGGGGTAAGGGTACGTGCTAGGAAGTTCAAAAAGAAGACCCAACCCCGCCCGCATATTAGCGGCCTCTACTAAGATATCGAATGACGTTTTAATACACTCGTTAGTAATACGATGAATGATATGCAAACAATTTTTTTTTTTGATGAAAGGTAAGTATATATATATATATATATATATATAAAGAATGTGTAACCAATTACAAAAAACACTAAATGATTACATCAATGTATGCAACCATCTAGCGTCTTTAGGCGGAATGGGAAATTTAATCTTACACATTACTCTATTTGCGACATCCTTCTTAATCATATTAGCCGTGACTCGTGGCAAAGGTACCGAACCCTCTAAACGACAAAGGTTTCGTTGCCTCCAAATATGGTAAATTGCTGCATTAATCATAGCCCGAATTATATTGCGTTGTAGCCTCGATCCTCTAGCATGTCTCGCCCATAACAAACCCCCATTCCTCGGGATTCTCCTCGACACCCAATCACCTAGAATGCCCATCACTCTCATGCTCCAATCGCACCCAAAAAACAAGTGACTTATGCTTTCCGGTTGCTCCTCGCACAAAAAACAACGGTCCGAATCCGCCACTCCCCACCTTTCCAGCTTCATTCTTGTATTCAACGCCCCTCGATACACCAGCCATGAAATGAAACTGTGTTTCGGGTCACTCCATTTACTCCATACTAACCTCCACCACGGAACATTGCCCCTGTGACTACGCAATTCTTCATACGCCTTAGAAATCGAATAATGAGTATCCGAATTATGCCACTTCCCATTCACAAACAAATGCTTTATCTTCTCCTTAGCCTGACATATCTTCCTCCAAGCCCACGTAACATCAGCATGAGGCTGAAAGTCATGCCACGATGAGCCCTTTAGGTACACACTATTAACCCATCGAACCCATAATCTATCCGGCTGATCAAATACCCAAGATGCAAGTTTAGCTACCGCAGCCTCATTCCAAATGACCAAATCCCTCAATCCCAACCCTCCCTCAGTCTTGGGACAGCATATTTTTTCCCAACTCACAAGTGCTCGATTCGAGCCCTCCACCCCTCCATCCCAAAGGAAATTCCGGCAAAGGGACCCAATTCGACCCATAACAAACTTAGGAATAATAAAAACCATAGCCCAGTAGTTGTGTAACTGAGATAACACAGACTGAACTAAGGTCAATCTACCCGCATAAGACAGCTTACGGGCTCCAATTCCTGAAATTCTCGCAGTAATCCGAGCAAGCAGCTTATCACAATCAGACTTCCCTAATTTAGTGCTCTGAATCGGGAACCCCAAGTACCGAAATGGCATAGATCCTTCCACACACCCAGAGAACTGCAAAATTGCAGCTTTCCTGTCCTCGTCCACACCTGCAAAATAAGCATGGGATTTACCCACACTAATACACAAGCCTGAGGCCTTGCTGAAAGTAGCAAAAGCTCTCCATAATACTTCCATCGACTCCGAATCCCCTTTACAAAAGAGGAGTGGATCGTCAGCAAAAAGCAGATGACTGAGCTTAATACCACCACATTTAGGATGAAACTTGAACTTCTTCTCCAAAGCCACATAATCCATAATACGAGTAAAATACTCCATACAGATCGTAAAAAGCAACGGGGACATAGGATCACCTTGTCTCAACCCCCTTTTCCCCCGGAAGAAGCCAAAATTATCACCATTAACACTTAAGGAATACGAAACAGTCTCAACATATTCCATAATCAGTAAGCGAAAACGGTCCGGAAAATCTAAAGCTCGCAGCATCCGGTCAACAAAACTCCATTCGACACTATCATACGCCTTATGAATGTCCACTTTAAACAGACATCTGGGAGAAATTCTTCTTCTGCTATACATCTTTACCAAATCCTGACATATAAGCACATTTTCAACAATGCTCCTACCTTCAATGAATCCACCCTGCGTCGGGCTAATTAATTGAGGTAGAACCCGAGCCAATCTCATACAAATGATTTTAGAAATACATTTGTATATCACATTGCAGCACGCAATCGGTCTAAACTCTTTCACAGACTGAGGACGATTTACCTTCGGGATTAAGGTAATATTAGCACAATTTAGCTGCTTAAGCAGTTTACCTGACCGAAAGAAGTCATGAATTGCTTTCAAGAAATCCTCACCAATAATATCCCAAGCATCGATGAAGAACTGACTCGAATAGCCATCAGGTCCCGGTGCCTTGTCACGATGAATGCTCCAAAGAGCCTGTTTAATTTCACTGTCAGAAACAGGCTGCTCCAGCCACTCCTTCTGCTCATCAGTGCACACCCTTCCTCTTCTTATCACGCTCACATTCACCTCTTCAACCTGCTGAGACTCGCCTAACAGATTCTCATAATAGCGCAAGAATGCATCTTCAATGTCTTCCTTATTTCTGCACATAGACCCGTCAGCATCAGTAAGTTGTACAACAGCGTTTCGTGCTCTTCTAGCTCTCATAAGCCCGTGAAAATAAGCCGAATTGACGTCCCCTTCACGAACCCATTTTTGTTTCGATTTCTGTGACCAGAAATCGGCCCTAGCAGATTGGAAGGTACGGACTTGTTCATTCAAAACCGTTTCATCATTCATCAAGTCAGCAGAAAGATCAGTCCGCATCGCCACCTGCATCTTCTCTAACTTAACTTCAGCCTGTAGGCATCTATTTTCGATGTCTGAAAAGCATTCCGCGTTCAAATCTTTGAGAGGTTTCTTCAATTTTTTCAACTTAGATATCAATTGAAACATCGAGGTACCATTAATCGTACTTCCCCACACATTAGCAACACAACTCATAAAATTAGGAGCTTTACTCCACATATTCATATACTTAAAACTCTGGGTCCTCCTAGACGGAGGATTCTCCAATTGCACTATACAAGGGCAATGATCGAAAGTTCCTTCCGGCAAGAAGTTTGCAAACCCACTCGGAAATAGTCTCATGAACTCATCATTAACTAAACAACGATCAATCCGACTATAAACCCTCGTTTCAGCCACCTTATGTTTATTATTCCAAGTATACCAAGACCCACTAGCCTTAATATCACTCACATCACAATTCTCTAGGCACCCTCGAAATTGGCTCATAGCTTCCTCCGAGGAATTAACCCCAAGTCGCTCATTGGCTTCCACAACACAGTTGAAGTCCCCCATGACCAACCACGGACCTCTATTTGTATAGCTTTTGAGCCTTCGCCAAAGCTCCACTCTCTCAGAAGTCGAATTAAAGGCATATACCAAGGTTAGCCAATATTCCTTTCCCGAGTTTGTCGACACTTTCACGTGAATGCTCTGAGAACTATACTCAACAATCAACAAGTTTACTCTCTCATGTTTCCATAAGAGCCACACTCGTCCCCCATCATGACAATGATTATTCGTTGTTATGCTCCATTCATAGAAAATGTTCTGATGAACTTTTGCATACGCTTTATTTTTTATTTTAGTTTCAAGTAGACCAAAGATGTCTACCTGCTGCTTCCTAACAAACTCACTAATCGTTCGCTGCTTATTTATATTACACATGCCTCGAACGTTCCAACACCTTATATTATGTACCTCCATGTAACACCAATTCAAGTCCCGCTCCCGCATTTCCAACCGTCTTCACGTTTCTAGGTGAACCCTTCAGAACATCAACAAACGACATGTCCTTCGTCCCTCCCACACTATCTCTCGGTATCTGCACTATACCCCCACCCTGCTTCGTTATCAGTTTAATAGGCTGCTTGTTAACCACAGCAGCTGGTAACACTTTGGCAGGCTGAGCAGGCTGCTTGGCACCTACTACTCCGCCCCCGACATTCTTCTTTTGCTTCGCTTCAACTCTCGCTTTTTTCAATTCCTCTTTCTTACAATCATTAGCCTCATGTCCATAATTCTTGCATTTAGGACACCAAATAGGCTTCCATTCATGCTTAACAAAAACTTCCACCTCATTCTCATGTTCATCCAAGAATTTGATAGAATTCTTGAACCTCTGACCCACCTTAGCCAACACCAACACCCGAGCATAACCCAACCTAGTTCGCTCCTCCGTTGCTAAATCAGCTTTAACAAACGGTCCAACAAGGCCAGCTATTCTAGGTAGGCACCGACCCCAAAATTTCAGAGGCAAATCATGCAACTGAATCCAAATTGGTACTTCTTTAACGTCCTCCTTATCTAACTTAGCGTCTGGCGACCATTCTTTAACAATAAGGGGTTTGTTGTCAAACATAAATAAGCCATGGTCGAGGATTTTTACCTTAGCCTCTTTATCCTTGAAGCGCACAAGAAAAATTCCATTTGGGAGGAATGAAATTTTATCAATAGCATGTTCTTTCCAAATTCGCTTCACAAATCCTTCAATGACCTCCCACGGTGGATTGGCTCCCATGATAAAATAGTATACTGCATTACTCCAGTATTCTACTTCATCCTCGACATCCTCCTCAGAGAATTTCAACAATTCTTCTTCTTCTTCAACATCAACAATTTTTTTTCCTTCCCTTTGCTTCCAGCCAATGCTGCCAATCGGCTGTGGGTCAGGGTTGAAATTCGTTTCTGGAACATATTCCGAGACATCCTCCGATACATTCTCTTCATCATCTGATTCGAAGTACAGACCGGGAATATCTCCGATCTTCTTGGTAACAAAGGACTCATCATCTGAATCCTGCAAGTTCGATTTCTTGTTAGTTTCACGTACCAACTCCTCTCTTGCAGCCTTACGTGTATGAGGCTTAGGGCTCTTCTGAGCAGTTTGACCCTTCTTCCTCATCCCCCAATTCCCACATTAAGAGCCCTGTCAAAATCAGAAGCAATGAACGCCGGAGCGGCACCAGAACAGAGCCGGAAAGCAGTCTAGAAGCAGCCGAGGATCGTCCAAAATCGCCTGCCCTAGAGAGAATTTCAAAAAAAAAAAAATTAATTCGAAGGTTATTATCCACGTTTTTCGGGCCGATTTGGTCCCGGAATTGAAAGTCTTCAAATTCACACAGTAACGAGTTCATACATTGTAGAAATGTTTTTATGATATGCAAACATTGTTTTAACTAAACATGCGAATAATTGAATGGTTTACTATGTCGATTTAATGCATTTAATACTAACGTCAAAGTTATATTTAGCATGCGAGATTCGTTTTAGTACAATAAATCAAATAACGAAAATAAAATCGACAAAGATGGAAGCAAACATGTTAGTAACGGTAATAACGATAATAACGGCTCGCGAAAAATATAGAATGCTATAGAATAACGTAATAATGATGCACGGTTTTGGAAAAATAGTATGACACGTGATTGACTTGACACGTGTTGAACGAAGTCATAAAAAAGCATTATCGAGACTAGTGAAGTGTTATGGAACTCACGGTTTTGACGTGATGAGGCCACTCGATCGAGTCATTGACGGACTCGACCGAGTGGTCCTCGGAAAAAGCTTATGTCCCGTATTTTAGACGTTACTCGATTGAGTTATTGACGAACTCGACTGAGTACGCTGCCACTCGACCGAGTCATTACGAGACTCGACCGAGTGGAGATCGAAAAACCCTTCTGTCTCGGTTTTTGGGGTGCCACTCGACCGAGTGGGCTAAGCACTCGATCGAGTGCCCCTTGTACGAACTAGGATTCGCTTTGCAATTCTTATGGATTTTGAAATTGCGTTTTAATTTTTGATAAGTCATTGATTTTGTTGAATCGGGTATAAATATTGCAAGATTTATACTCGATTCGGACTATGATACTCATCATATCCGATATTCGATTATTGAATCGATATCGAATATTAGTGCGAAACTTGAAAAAGATGCTATAAGTCGTTTATAGTGTCGTATTAATTCTATCGAATTAGGTGACAACTATTTTAGTATCAACGAAAATCGTATTAGTTTAATTTATTGACTAAATCGTTTAGATTCGACATCCAATTATTGAATTGGTATCGAATTTAATAGATTGACACTTTACTTGAATTGAAAGACTTGACTTGATTCCCTCGGCATCCCGACATCGCGATAAATCCTTGCGGATTGTGTGATGTCGGATCCGCGTCAACGGGCTTTGACCTTAACTAAAAAAGATGTTTGATTCGAAAATAGTTTTAAAATCGGTGAAATATGCGATTAATGACGACGCGAACAGAATTAAAAAAGTTATTGTTTACGTTGACTTGCTTCAACAATCAAGCGCTAGGGGTGTCGGGATAAACGACCGGCAACATCGGATGAAACATCCTTGTATATTCGGATTTTCTTATCCCGTCATCATTCGCACTCGACACGAATCCGCAAGTATTTTAATGTGTTATACTAGTGATATTAACGATATTATAGACACGACAATGAAATATATAAAAACGAAAAAAAAAACAAAAACAAAAACAAAAAAAAAAGACGACGAAGACGACGACGAGGAGGACGGACGAATGAGGAGAAAAAGAAGAAAGGAGAAGAACGGGATTTTGCACCCTCAACCTACATGTTTCTTAGTCTCGGATAGAACTCGTTAGTTGTGGCTTTAATACAGAAGTATCGAGGTTTATGTGAGTTGAGTTATGGTGGTTAGGGTTTGGATTCCTAGATGCTTGGGTTAGTGTTTTTGAATATAGGTCGTGTAGGTGAAGATTAGGGTTGATTAGGGTTGAAATTGATGTGTGTAAAGTGTGGATTAGGGTTCCAAAAGTGTTGAATTGTGCATGCAAGAGGGTGTTTATATAGATATTGCCATGCACCCTCGTCTAGGGTTACTCGACCGAGTATGCCTCTGACTCGGTCGAGTGGCCCAAAGCAACGCAGCCGGGCATGTTTGAGAGCCCACTCGATCGAGTGGGCTGACACTCGATCGAGTGGGTCAGCTGGGACGCGGGATCCGGGTCTTCGGACCTTGGGTTGGATATTTTGTGGGTTTTGTATTTGGGTTGGACTTGTGAGGTTTGCATGGCTATTCTTTATGTCTCGGAAACGGCTTTGACCGGGGTTTGACCCAATCGTTAAAAAGTCGTTTTATTTCCAGTGTCGGTTTTGACCCAAATTAGTCTTATTTGATTGGAAACAACCCACTGGGCCAGAATTTGAGGTCGGTTTTGTGAGATTTGTTCTCCGTAAAGGCCTAAGCCATCAACCAATGATTTCGAGCCCGTATCCGAGCGCGTAGAAACACGTTTGCGTCTGATCATCATCGGGTGTTTTTTGGAAACTGCTATAGACACCTAGATCCCCAATGTGGGTGTCTATACTATTATAGGCCCATCTATAATGACAGCAGGAAATTGAGACCCGTGTTTTCCTTACCTGTTTCATGTCTGACATAGAAAGCCACATAACTACCCTTAGGAAGCGGCATCGAATCCTATTACAAATCTAGGTAGTCTTCAAGTTTGGGTCCAAGACGGGAGGCAAGCCCATTTCCCACAATAAACACCCATCCAATAAAATCGACCAATCCCTACCGTAGGTGTTAGTCTGACCAACACAAAAAAAAAAAAAAAAAAAAAAAAAAAAAAAAGAAAGAGAGAAAAAAACTGGACAAAAAAACAAAAGTCCAAGAAAAAAAGCAAAAGGCCAAAACAAAAAAGCAGGCCATCATCAAAAGAATTCAAAAAACCCATGACCGTGGATAGCAGTCAACTCAAGTGAAATTCCCTTTACCGGGGTACGGTCAATTCAAAAGTGCTCATACCATCAAATAAGGGAGAGACAATTAGGTTGGTCAACTAACATCACACTTAGCCTTCCCACATTACAGTCCTCAAGACCTTCCCGAGACCTAGGCCAGAGACAGCCCGGAATTTTGAGGATTCAAGCTCCATAGGATACACCCTAACCATTAGGGTCAGACATGGAAATCAGATCCCGCATTATTATCAAACCTGCACGATCGAAGTTCGAGTCATTTTCACTCAACTTCCCCCTTTCCTACCACATTACAATACCTTACCCTCAAAGCCTTAGCTCCACAAAATTGAACCCCAGATTTCTAATCATCAAAGCCACTTACAACCTAGCACCACATTTCCAAAAACATCCAAACCAGTTACCAGCCCCAAACACGGGAACTCAACTTGCAGTCGGCACAGAACATGCCCAAATAGTTCACACCACCTATGGGGGCTACCCCGGAGAACGCTCACAGCCACAGGATCAAAGTCCTAACTATTCTAGCCCTTTGATCAAGACATCATTGGAAATGCACCTAGTCTACACCATCGCTATGGGTAGTTACACACAAAGTCCTATTAGACTAGGCACCATAATATATCTTTCAATCCACTGAACTACGGCTTGGTTTGATTTCACTACACGTGAATACGTAGGCAGCCTTTCGACAAGGGCAAAACCACCCACATTGACACACATTCAAAAGCACCATCATTTTCGGTCACGACATTGTCATGTTCTCAACAGCTAGCTTTGTCGTCCTGGGGGCTTCTCTTAGGCAGAAAACCTCCATCTACTCACATAATCCAAAGACTTTCAAAATCTAGCCACCTTTACGTAGTGTGTCTTAGTACTCGGCTTAGTCGAAGACAAGAATCTGTTAGGGACTCGAGGTGACACCCACCTTGGGAATATACCCTAAAACCGAAAAAGGTCCAAAAGAACACCAGTCTACAGCATTGCTACTGCTGAGACCTGTCATTACAGAATACATATCTTTCCCATTCCGAGGATTCGGCCATGTTGCCACTCGCCTAGGCTACGGAATAGCGCAACTTAAGAGTCTTGTTAGGTGGCCCACCCCCCTACCGAGTTACGGTCCAACCTCTCGAGAGTCCATTCGTGTTAGTCATTTCGTCCGGACACGTCCAGAGTCGAGTCTGTCGGTAGGCCTCTCTCTTCAAATTCCCGCTTTGAAATTTGCAAAACTTAGCCATTTGAGAAAATCCTTTTCGACAAGGTCAAATTTCAGTCTATTTAAACTGTAAATTTCTTTTCTGCCCCTTTCAATTTTGAAACCTATCTTCTAGCACGTGAGTTGCTTTCAGGACTTCGATTTCAAAAAAAAAAACTAAGCAAAAATCATTTTCCCCAGCGCAAGTCAGTTTATAGATGCTAACTACATTTCCTGTATGCTATCTTGCTATCTTCTATATTTGCTATTTCTGCCTGTATATCTAACATTTCAGGTACTAGCTTGGCTTCCCAAAGGAACATCAAGTTTTTTATTTACCAGCGCCTGCGCAACTCACATATCTCCCCAGCGGAAAGCCCAGGGCGGCATTTTCCAGAAATAGCACGGGATGGGCCCATATATAGGCGCACCCAGGACTTATACGACAAGTCCGATTTCCCGCATAATTTTGAGTGGGATGTGTCTGCAAACGAACACACCCAAGGCTTCTTAGGCAGGCTCCCGCACAATTTCCGAATGGGATGTGTCTGCAAACGGACACACCCAGGGCTTTCTAGGCAAGCTCCCGCATAGTTCTGAGATGGGATGTGTCTGCAAACGGACACACCCAGGGCTTTCTAGGCAAGCTCCCGCATAGTTCTGAGATGGGATGTGTCTGCAAACGGACACACCCAGGGCTTTCTAGGCAGGCTCCCGCGCAGCTCCAGGACAGGATGTATCCGCATACAAATACACCCATGGCTTAAAAACAAGTCCCACGAAGCTACTCCCGACAATAGAACTCAGGTATGATTTCTATCTTAAGGCTGGCGGGCCCTTTCACGCCAGTCTAATGGACTATAAACTACCCGACCGGAAGTCTGCCAGGTCTTAATCCTCGATTGGCCTGGTAGCTACTCTGACTTTCGCCTTGTCCAAGCCTCAGTCAGAGAGGGGGCTCTTTAGAGACCCACATTTGGCCTCTAGGTGTCTATAGCGGTTTCCAAAAAACAACCGATGATGATCGGACGCAAACATGCTTCTACGCGCTCGGATATGGGCTCGAAACTGTTAGTTTCTGGCTTAAGTTTTTACGGAGTACAAATTCCGCAAAACCGACCTCAAATTCAGGCCCAGTGGGTCGTTTCCAATCAAATAAGACTAATTTGGGTCAAAACCGACATCGGAAATAAAACTGACTTTTAGCGATTGGGTCAAACCCTGGTCAAAGTCGTTTCCGAGAAACAAAAATAGCCATGCAAATATCACAAGTCCAACCCAAATACAAGATCTACAAAATACCCAACCCAAGGTCCAAAAAACCGGACCCCTTCACTTCAGCTGACCCACTCGATCGATTGTCAGCCCACTCGATTGAGTGGGCCCTCAACAGGCCCGTGTGCGGCAGCTTGGGCCACTCGACCGAGTCAGCAGGGTACTCGGTCGAGTAACCCTAGACGGGGGTCGGGGAGCATTCCTATACAGACACCTCCTTTGCAACACCCATCACAACTTTTTGGAAACCCTACTACTTATACACAATTTCTAGTCTGACAACCCTAATTACTCATCTTCAACCTTGAACCCTAGCAACCTCAAACCCTAATCCACCATAACTCCATCTACATAGATCTCGAACTCCCGTGCCTAGCCACAACTAGACGAGTCATATCCGAGAATACGAAACATGTAGGTTGAGGGTGCAACAATCCCGATTTCTCCTTTCTCCTCCTTTTCTCTTCTCGTGTCGTCCGTCGTTGTCTTTTTTTTTTTATTGTCGCGTTCTAATATCGTTAATATCACTAGTATAAGACATTAAAATACTCGCTAAGTCGTGTCGAGCGCGAAGGATGACGGGAAAAGGAAATCCGAATATACAAGGATGTTTCACCCGACGTTGTCGGTCGCTTATCCCGACACCCCGAACGCTTGATTGTTGAAGTGACTCAATTGCAACAAAATCGTCTCTTCTTATTCTCGTCGTGTCATTATCGTTATAGTCGTCATTCATCGCATCTTCATCAATTTTAAAACTATTTCTGAATAAAACACTTTTTTTAGTTGAGTCGAAACCCGTTGACGCGGATCCGACATCACACAATCCGCAAGGATTTATTATGATGTCGGGATGCGGAGGGAATCAAATCAAGTCCTCTTTAATTCAAGTAATCGCAAAGAGTCATTATTTAGATTCGATACCAATTCAATAATTGGATGTCGTATCTAAACGAATCAGTCAAATAAATCTAACTAATGCGGATTCAATGATGCTAAAAATAGTGATCACATAATTCGAAAGAATTAGTTACGACACTATAAACGCGGAGATAATCTATTTCGTTTTAGTTTAATTTACAACAACTTACAACTTATTTTTTAGATTTCGCTCTAAATATTCGATATCGATTCAATAATCGAATGTCGGATACGACGAGTACCAAAATCCGAATCGAGCATAAATCATACAATATTTCTGCCCGACTCAACAAAATCATCGATTTTCCAAAATCAAAAAGCAATTTCGAAATAGATAATAAATTGTGAAGCGAACCCTAGGTCGTAAAGGGGGCACTCGATCGAGTGGCATCCCATAAACCGAGGCAGAAGGTTTTTTTTAGAACCACTCCGTCGAGTCTCGCAATGACTCGATCGAGTGGCTGCTCACTTGGCCGAGTTTCTTCAATAACTCGATCGAGTGACATCTAAAGAACCGGGACATAAACATTTTCCGAGGACCACTCGGTCGAGTCTTTCAATGACTCGATCGAGTGGCCTTATCACGTCAAAACCGTGAGTCCTACAATACCATTCGAGTCTCGATAACACCTGTTTATGACTTCGGTCGACACGTGTCAAGTCTATCACGTAGTCTACTACTTTTCCAAAACCATGCATCATGTTTACATTATTCTATAGCATTCTACATTCTTGGCAAACTGTTATTATCGTTATCATCGTTACTAACATGTTTGTTTCTATTTTTGTCGATTTAGTTTCGTTATTTCTTTTATTGTACTAAAAGAATCTCGCATGCTAAATATATATTTGACGTTAATTTTAGATGCATTAAATCGACGTAGCAATTTATTCTAATTTTCGCATGTTTAGTCAAAACGTTGTTTGCATATCATTCTATAGTATTACTAACGCGCATATTCGAGAGTCAAACGATATCTTAGTAGAGGCCGCTAAGTGCAGGCGGGGTTGGGATTTCTTTGTGAACTTCCCAACACTTTACTCAGAACCGTGGTTTCCGGATGTCCGAACCCATTGGCACACGAGAGTCATTCAATACACGGTATCCGATAATATCGGTATCGGTATCAAATGCAAAGGGACGAACCCAATAAACTCTAACATCCGAATGGGTCATACTTTGTGCATGGCCCACTAAGATATAAAGTGGGTTCGAACTGGCTCGAACTCCCACAAAGTTCGGTGGCGACTCCACTTCGATTTAAATTTCAATTCGACCCATCTCATATGGAGATTCATTCGCCTCCCCAAACCCGCGCGTGGCCGCTTCAGGGTGGACCTATGTCATGTCCACACCACTGTATTTTGTTTTCTCCTCTGTTTTTGCAGAATAATGGAAGACGTGGAGCCGTCATCATGAAAGTGTGCTCGTACTAAGACGTGATCATTGATCTAAACAGAGCAAGTAACCACGGGAGCATCACTCGAGACAGAACGGGTGAGAACGGAAACCGAGGCGGGAGCACCACTCGAGACAGGGCAGACGAGCACGAAAACCGAGACCGAAATTCTGCAACCATCACCCACTATTTCTCCAGCCCCGAGTTTCGAGATCGTTGTATTCGAATCCGCCACCTAACGTGAGAAGTTTCTTTTGTATCCTACTAAAAAGTTAGTAACTTCTCGTTTTATTTTTGCGGAGTCGTTACGTAAGTTGGGACTTTGGGATAGTATTTGTGACCTTCTAGTCGGTACGGGAATGCCCGAGTTACGGGATATGGGAGACCTCACTTACCCCGCGCTAGTTGCTGAATTTTTTAGCTCGTTCTAGTTTGTCATTCGCTCTGAGTGGTCGAGCCTTAGTTTTAGGCTATGTAACTCACATCATAACATATCACTTTCCCAATTTGCCACCATACTTGGTCTTCGAGACTTAGGTGGCCTACCCAGCACTTCCACCGACCTTGCTCAGCTGTGGCGAGCCATCACGGGCCATTATCGGGGTAGCCTCGTACATCACCCAGTACTTCGGTGCTGGTTTAGGCTACTCGTCGTTTCACTTTTTGGCCGCACTGAGGCCAATAACATTAACTCTTACGAGCTCGACCTTTTAAATGCACACCTCAACTTAGCCCGATATAATCTCCTAGAAAATCTAACGCAATACAGTGGCTGAAACGCTGTAGAGTTAGGATTAAAACACAATGACAAACTATATCTTATTAAAAGAAATGGTAAGTCAATAGAAAGGCCTCTTTTTATAATAGGGTTAAAAAAGAAATTCTCCAAACAGGTTTATACAAATCCATAAATCGTGAATGAAAAAAGACTAGGATCCACGCTACTCGCTAGCTCACACCCAAAACCCAGCAGTAAATACATGTCATGTTATAAACATAACAGCCACGTCAATGGGGAGTAACTCGGACGCTCTCCCAGCCATATTATATCAAAATATTTAAAATGGAAAACATTAAAATGATATAATAAAAAATAGGTTTTCAGAGAAACTTAAAGCACTTGTCAACCTGCAAGTCAAAAATCGATCGATAAAAATAATATTAAAAAATGGCGTCATGAAAATTCGATCAGCGTACGCAAGGCTAGACTTTCACTAGGGATATACTAAAACTAGCTTCGAGAACTTCAGTCTTAACACATATCGAACTTTAGTCTCTAATCTAGGCAACTCAACCATAATAGAACGGCGGATTATCAATGCGAGGTCCTAGCTTAAGTAATATACACCCCTCCTGGACACCAAATGTATCCAGTTCAACTGACGGCGACTAACACGATGCAATATCTAGCTTAAGGGCACAATGCACATATACTCCTGGACACCAAGCTTATAGTTGATGGCAAAATAGTACATCCTAGACGGTATTACTCTAACCCTACACTTGTCCTTATTCCATAACTCCAAAACAACCATTATCGATATTCAAAAATAAATAATCATCGTAAATAATATGAAAATAAAAGAAATAAACATTTTATATAAAAGAGAAGCTTTCTATAAATAGAAACTTTCTAATTTTAGAAACTTACTTAAAATAGAAATATTGTTATAAAAAATACGTAAGTGATTAAAATAAGCGAAATGTATAAAAATACCATTTCTAACGAAATTAACATTTTATTATTATCGTCGTTATCGTAAATTTATTATATTTCTAAATTCGTTACTCAAAATATAAATAAAATATAATAAGTCAATATATAGTATTTTATAAATAATTAGGAAATCGAGTTAAAACTATAAATTTTAGAAAAGAGGTGTTTTAAAAAAAAAATGATATCAAAATTAATTGAGTCAGCGAGTTTTATAAATGAAATGAGATTTACAAAAATTTCAAATTATTTTTAAAAAATAGCTTTTATTAATAAATAATACGGATTCTACTAAAAATAGTCAATCGGGACAAATAAGAGATTATTAGTGAAAATAGTCTCGGCTAAAAATGTATCAAACAAAACAACTATCTTTTAGTTTATTAGTATAAATCGTAAAATGAAAATTAATTATTAAATGAGTACATAAATCTCGATTATAATATAAAAATACGATTTTGAGTTAAAATTATAAATTAACGAAATAAGAGAAAAATATGAGGTCGTTATTATTTCAGTTACTAGTGTCAGGATAACCAACAAAATATTGTAACAATCATAACTAATAAAATTACTAACGATTTATAAAACAATATGAAACGGTTGTAAAATATTTATAAGGTACACAATTTAAAATAATATTTTTCGCAAATAATAAATAGCTAAAATTAGAAAACCGAAGTTAAAATATTTACTATATACTACTACTCAAACATACGATATAAAATCGAGTAACGTCCTAAAGTTACATTGTAATCTTGTGATATACTTGTTCTCCTCATATGGTCCAGGCTCCATGACCTCAATATTAACGTCTTTAAGCACCGAGTTATAGAATTGATAAACACTCAAGCATGCTTCACGGTTTGCATCAGGTTGATACATGCAAACAGAAAGAGAAGGGGTTTGGATTCAGGACAAATGACAACCCCGAATAACGAGGAAGGCTAGAACAAAAAGAATGGTCAAGATAGATCGATACTCAAGTGGAGATAAGGGACAACGAAGAGACGGAAAAAAATATTCGACATAAGACGGGAAAAAGAAGGCAATCGATGTGTCAAAAGAAACATTAAGACTGAACCTAATCGGGTCGGACCGACAACGTAAAGATGTGAATTAAAAGCAAACGACAGCAGTAAGATTACCAGACCCATTTGAAATAGGGCGAAAGAGCACAGAAGACAAGAGAGATGCTAAATAATGACATGAAATAGGTAAACAAAAGGGAACGGACAACAGCTCAGAAGAAACGATACATACAGCAGCTGCAAACGAATCAGATTCTAACGAGATTGCAGTAGCAACATCAGGAACGACCATGATAAGCTTGCTTTGTAGTGTTTATTTCATGTGCTTTATCCATTTTTCTTTGCCGGAACTGCTCCTAGGAGCGGTTTTGAGGCCTCTTATGCTTCTTCTAGTGTGATTTAGGGTTCTAAGGTCGATCATAGAGAAATGGAACGATTTCATCTTGTTTCCAATGCTTAAAGAGCAAATGAAGTGAAGCAAGGTTGACTCGATGCCTTAGACTCAATCCCGAGTCTCATGGGGTCCACTTGAGATGATCCCGAGCACCGAGCTTCACACAAGAACCACCGAACATCACATGAGGACCAAGAAAGAAGTATAAGAGCGTCATTAGGCCTACATGGTCGTGTCCTACACTTACACGGTCGTGATTAAAGGTGCAAAAGAAAGCGGCTCACTGGTGCTCGACCCGGCCATGTCACCCGTATCTCCGACCGGGTATACGAACTCGACATGGTCGTCAAGCTGCCTACACGGCCGGGATGGGACTCTGACACAGTCGAGAGACTCTGTGACACGGCCGTGTCCCCTGCCTTCAGTGTTGATTCCTCCCCCGATTCCAAGCACTATATATACTCCCTCTTGTGTTCATTTGTAAGGACGAAACCATAGATATACTTTAGGTTAGATTAGCTTAAATTAGTGTAGATTAGTTTAATCCTTCCTTAATCTTTCTTTAATTGTATTTTAATACTAGTTTGATCTTTGTATTATTGAAGACCTATTGGGGGATTTGTAATCCCCTAGAAAATCTAACGCAATACAGTGGCGGAAACACTGTAGAGTTGAGATTAAAACACACTGACAAACTATATCTTATTAAAAGAAATGGTAAGTCAATACAAAGGTCTCTTTTTACAAAAGAGCTAAAAAGAAATTCTCCCAACATGTTAATACAAATCCATAAATCATGAATGAAGAAAGAGTATGATCCACGCTACTCGCTAGCTCACACCCAAAACCCAGCAGCAAATACATGTCATGTTATAAACATAACAGTCACGTCAGTGGGGAGTAACTCGGACGTTCTCCCAGCCATATTATATCATATGGAAAAATAATAGTATTACTGTATCAAAATAATTAAAATGGAAAACATTAAAATGATATAATAAAAATAAGCTTTCGGAGAAAACTTAAAATATTTGTCAACCTGCAAATCAAATCAAATCGCTAATAATAAAAATATTCAAAATGGCGTTATGGAAATATCTAGTGTAGAAGGTCGGACTTTCACCAGAAGAATACTAAAAACTAGCTTCGAGAACCTAGTTCAAACAAATCAAACTTCGGTCTCTAACTAGGTTACTCAACCATAATAAGACGGCGACTTATAAATGTGTGGCCCTAGTTTAAGACAATGCACACCCCTCCTGGAATTACCTGTCACCCAGTTCAACTTATGACGGCGACTTACTGCAAGGCCTAAGCTTAAGGTCTAAATATACACAACTCTCGGGATACCTGTCACCCGGTTCAACAACTAATGTACCGATTGCTGATACACTAGCCTTATAGTTGATGGCAAAACCGTAAACCCCAGATTATATTACTCTATCCCCACACTTGTCTTTATTCCATAACTCCAAAACAAGTCATTATCGATATT
Organism: Agrostemma githago; assembly: GCA_958450325.1. Lineage (NCBI taxonomy): Eukaryota > Viridiplantae > Streptophyta > Magnoliopsida > Caryophyllales > Caryophyllaceae > Agrostemma > Agrostemma githago. Next base: position 54,306,700 of record OY288252.1, on the reverse strand, counting down.
CAAAAATAAATATAATCATCGTAAATAATATGAAGAGGAAAGGAATAAACATTTTATATTGGAAGGAAACTTTCTATAAATAGAAACTTACTAATTTTAGAAACTTATTTAAAATAGAAATATTGTTATAAAAAATACGTAAGTGATTAAAATAAGCGAAATGTATAAAAATACCATTTCTAACGAAATTAACATTTTATTATTATCGTCGTTATCGTAACTTTAATATATTTCTAAATTCGTTACTCAAAATATAAATAAAATAAAATAAGTCAATGTATAGTATTTTATAAATAATTAGTAAATCAAGTTAAAACTATAAATTTAGAAAAGAGATGTTTTAAGAAAAAAAATAATATAAAATTAATTGAGTCAACAAGTTTTATAAATGAACTGAGATTTATAAAGATTTCAAATTATTTTTAACAAATAGTTTTTATTAATAAATAATACGGATTTCATTAAAAATAGTCAATCAGATACAAATAAGAATTTATTAGTGAAAATAGTCTCGACTAAAAATATATTTAAAACAAAATCGAGTATTTTCTCATTTATTAATATAAGTCGTAGAACGAGATTAATTTAATTAACAAGTCCTCAAATCTTGATTATTGTATTAAAATACGGTATTAAGTTCAAAAATTAGAAATTAACGAAATATGACGAAAATATGAAATCGATATTATTTAGTTACTAGTGTCACGATAACCAACAAAATATTATAACGATCGTAAATAATTAAATTACTAACGATTTTAAAATGATATCGAAAGCTTGTAAAATACTTATGAGGTACACAATTCAAAATAATATTTTTAGCAATTAATAAATAGCTAAAATTAGAAAACCGAAATTAAAAATATTTACTACATACTACTACTCAAATATACGATATAAAATCGAGTAACGTCCAAAAGTTACCTTGAGTCGATAGCCGAATCGGTCACGTGCTTATCGTTGTCGGGTCCTCACGAATTCCTATGAAAAACAAATATACGGTATAAAGTACCATATAAAACGAGTAGAACGAAAGAGGGAGGATGGGTAACCGAATTACCCAGAAAAGTAAGAGAGGAACGGAAAGATTATTGTGAGAACAGAGTATGAAAATCGAGGAACGATGGAGAATACAGACTAGAAAACAGAAACGTCCACAAACATCTCAGCGATATATGAACAGCAACAGCAGTACACGCGAAATAGAACAAACAGAACACGATGCATAAATCGGTATAACGAGCAGCAGAACATAGATATTAACAGCAGCACACACGGACAACAGCAATGCGACACGATTAACTAATAGAATAGAGGAAAAGAATGAAGATGAATCGAGGCCGAAGACGCTAACCTCAGTCACAACAAGACTGATGAGAAACAGGCACGAATATGAGTATATCAATTGCATAACAGCGACCGAAAACGGAGAAATACGAACCGAGAGGGACGAACGCACATAAGCGACAAAAAAAGATGATTTAGTAGCAAAGCAGTAACACGGACAGATTGAGGTGAAGAAGGAGATTAAGGAGAAGAAAACGAGAAAAAGAGGAAGCATACAAACAGGACAGCAGCGACAAAAACAATAGCAGATGGACAGAGAGCAGGTGCACAACAACAACTAGCAGCGGCATCAACAAACATCGACACAAGAGTACGAGCAACAGCGGACAGCAAGAGCAGGAATAACAAAGAAATAAGAACAGAAAGTGGACAGCAACGACGAAGGAAACACGAAAGAGAGGACAACAGCAGCAGCATGGTCACGAACAGAACAGGACAAGGGATGGAAATCGACAACCAAACAACATAAACAACGGGAGACAGCAGCGGCAACAGTAACAACAACAATAAGTGCACAAAAACGAAGAAGAAGGAGAAGAATAAGGCAAACACGGCAACCTCAAAGACAACTAAACGACAGCAGCAGCGGAACATAACGCTGCAGTAGAAATGAGTAGCAAAAATAACACGTAGAAGGAGAAGAAGAAGAACGACAAAGCCATACCCGAGCTAGATGAACAGATGACGAATAGCAGCAGCGAATGAAGGCAGCAGTAGCAGCAGAAAAAGGATGAAGAAAAGGAACGAGTTTGATGGATAAAGGTGCGTGAAAAGAAGAAGAGATAGAGGGCGAGCAACATAAAAACGCAGCAGCGAGCATCAAAATGCCAGGGGAGGAGACTAAAAGGGGAAGAATGTTGAGGAGAAATGAAGCGGTGGACAGGGGAGAGGCACGTTAAGAAGAGGAGAGGAATGTGAGTGAAGCGGAGGAAGCATTAAAAAAAAGAGGAAGGGGAAAATGAATCAGAAAGTGGGGGAATGAATGATCATTAAGCAAGTGGGAAGAATCAAATGTGATTAATTGAATCAGGTTAGAAATAAGGATTAAACAAATTCCATATCGATAAGCTGGCTGCCCCACGAATCGAATTAAACGAGTTAATAAAATCAATAAATAATCGGACCGTCAAATAAAATGAGTAAATAAAGTATTCGAGACGAAAACAAGCTCATAGAAATAAATGATTAGACGATGAAATAGTAGTTTCCGAAAAATAAGAAATCTTCGATAAAGTGAATTCAATTGATTTCTCGAGAAAATGTAATAAATGTTTTGACGAAACTTGAAATAAATGAGCTTCGAGCCGAAATTAGAAATTCGAGATTAAATACGAATAAATAAAAAGAATTTAAAATTTAAATCGTCGAAATAGATTTCGATAAGAATTAAATTAAATGTATAAAATAAATCGAAACAGAAATAAAAATATGTTTTGAATATAAGAAGAATTTCCGAGACAAATATAATTTTAGGAGTTTGAAACGGTTAAGCGATAAATTCGTTTTATTATGATTTTAAGAATTACGAGTTAAATCGTAAACAAAATAAAAATACGAACATAACTTTAAATTAATTTAATTTATAAAATCAGGGGTGCTACAGGATTTCTCTATTGACAATATTGAATTCCACTTCTTTGGGTTGAATTTAATCAAAGATCCTTTCTTTTCGTTCTACTTTCCATTTGTTAGTATATTTCTCTTCTTCTTAATCTTCCCTTAGTCTAAACCTTGTTTTACTTTCTTTCTATTATTTGTTTATGCTTAATCTTTATAGTTATTTCATTATAAATGCTTTTGTGAGTTTGGTTACTATTGTTATTGTCAATTGCTCTTCAATTATGAGTGAGTAGATCCTCACTAGGGTCATTAGGAGGATTTGGTTCCATTATAGGTGATTGGGGTGATTTGAGGGGTCCTTGAAGTTGTTCTTGTTGTCTCTAAACCTTGTGCATATGTCATGTTTAATGAAATGGTTGTTAGGAATGTGGTGACGATTACATGCTTGCTAGTCTTCCCTTCTCTTGTGACATCGTGCTTGATTATTGAGGTTTTCATCCGAGACCTCAAGGTCGTTTAGGGAGAGAGCCGAATGTAGCCTAGGCACTTGAAGCCCGTCTTTGCCCTTATACTTCTTGATCACCTAGGTACCCTTGAACCCGACTTGAGCCTAGTCCTTCCTTATCGTCGTTCACCTCGTAGTTCTATTGCTTATTTAGTTCTCTTAGTTATTCTAGTTCGTTTAGTAGGCCTTAGTCTAGTTTGCGCTTGTGGACATGACATAGGTCCACCCCGACGCGGCCACGCTCGGGTATGGGAGGCGAATGAATCTCATGTGAGATGGATCGAATTGAAATTTAAATCAAAGTGGAGTCGCCATCGAGCTTTGTGGGAGTTCGGGCCCGTTCGAACCCACTCTATATCTTAGTGGGTCGTGCACAAAGTACGGCTCATTTGGATCTCAGAGTTTATTGGGTTCGTCCCTTTGCATTTTGATACCGACATTATCGGATACCGTGTATTGAATGACTCTCGTGTGCCAATGGGTTCGGATATCCAGAAACCATGGTTCTGAGTAAGGGGTGAGGGTACGTGTTGGGAAGTTCACAAAGAACACCCAACCCCGCCCGCACTTAGCGGCCTCTACTAAGATTAGTTTGATGTTTTAATACGCGCGTTAGTAATACGATGAGATGTTATGCAAACAATATTTTGACTAAACATGAGAATATTTGAATAAGTTGCTATGTCTATTTAATGCATCTAAAATTAATGTCAAAGTTGTATTTAGCATGCGAGATTCGTTTTAGTAGAATAAAACAAATAACGGAAATAAAACGACAAAATAGAAACAAACGTGTTAGTAACGATAATAACGATAATAACGGTTTGCAAATAATATAGAAAGACGTAACGAGATATGATGCATGATTTTGGAAAGTAGTATGACACGTGATTAACTTGACACGTGTTGACCGAACTCATAAAAAGAATTTTATCGATACTCGAAAGACGTTGTGGGACTCACGGATTTGACGTGATAAAGGCCACTCGATCGAGTCATTGAGGGACTCGACCGAGTGGACCTCGGAAAAAGCTTATGTCCCGGAATTTGAGGTATCACTCGACCAATTCACTGAGGGACTCGACCGAGTCACTGAGGGACTCGACCGAGTGAGTCGCCACTCGATCGAGCCATTGAGGGACTCGACCGAGTGGTCCTCAAAAGGACCTTCTGCTTCGGTTTTTGGGGTGCCACTCGATCGAGTGGGCTAGGCACTCGATCGAGTGCCCCATGTACGAACTAGGGTTCGTTTCGCAATTTGTTATGGATTTCGAAATTGCCTTTTGATTTTGGGAAATCGCTAATTTCGTCAAGTCAGAAAGAAATATTATATGATTTGTGCTCGACTCGAATTTTGATACTCGTGGTATCCGATATTTGATTATGGAATCAATATCGAATACTTAGAGTTAAACCTAGAAAAGATATTGTATGTCGTTTACATTAAACTAAAATGAAATAATTTATCTCCGCATTATAGTGTCTTAATTAGTTCTTTCGAACTATGTGACAACTATTTTAGCGTCAACAAATTCGCAGTAGTTAAGTTTATTGACTGATTCGTTTAGATACGATATCCGACTATCGAGTTGGTATCGCATCTAAAGAATGACACTTTATGTTTGCTTGAATTAAAAATTGATTCCCTCCGCATCTCGACATTGTAATAAGTCCTTGCGGATTATGTGATGTCAGATCCGCATCAACGGGTTTCGCCCTAACTTAATTAAACGTGCTCGATTTGAAATAGTTTTAGAAATCGATGAATATGCGATATTAATGGTGATGACGAACAATAAAACGTGACCAACGACGCGATGAAATAAAAAATGCTATTGTTGATGTTGACTCGCTTCAACAATCAAATACTCGGGGTGTCGGGATAAGCGACCGGCCACGTCGGGTGAAACACCCTTGTATTCGGATTTTCTTATTCCGTCATCCTTTGTATTCGACATGAATTAGCGAGTAATTTAATGTTTTGATACTTGCTAATGATATTACCGATATTAGAAATAAGAGAAGAAAAACGAAAAAAAAGACGCTAGAAGACGAGGAAGACGACGCGGGAAGAGAAGAGGAGAAAAAGAAGTAATCGGGATTTTTGCACCCTCAACCTACATGCTTCGTATTCTCGGTATGGAACTCGTCTAGTTGTGGCTTGGACACGGGAGTATCGAGATTGTAGATGGAGTTATGGTGGTTTTAGGGTTTGTAAGTTGCTAGATACTAGGGTTGTATGTAAGGCTGTGATGGGTAAGAATTAGGGTTTCGAAGAGTATGTTTAGTTGCATGCAAAGGGGTGTATATATAGGGTTTCTCCCCCACCCTCGTCTAGGGTTACTCGATCGAGTGCCCCTGCTGACTCGATCGAGTGGCCCAGTTCAAAGGTAATAGCGGGCCTGCTAGAGGCCCACTCGATCGAGTGTGATGATACTCGATCGAGTGGATGAGGCGGGCTAGATATTTTGCATATTTTGTGTTTGGGTTAGATTCTTGATATTTGCATGGCTGTTTTGTGTTCTCGGAAACAGCTTTGGCCGGGGTTTGACCCAGTCGCTAAAAGACTGTTTTATTTCCGGTGTCGGTTTTGACCCAAATTAGTCTTATTTGATACGAAATGACCCACTGAGCCTAAATTTGAGGTCGGTTTTGTGAGATTTGTACTCCGGAAAAAGCCCAAGCCAGAAACTAACGTTTTTGAGCCCATATCCGAGCGCGTAAAGCACGTTCGCGTCCGATCATCATCGGGTGTTTTTTGGAAACTGATATAGACACGTAGCAGCCAAATGTGGGTATCTACAGAGCCCCCACTCTGACTGAGGCTTGGACAGGGCGAAAGTCAGAGTAGCTACCAGGCCAATCGCGGATCAAGACCTGGTAGATTTCCGGTCGAGTCGTTTATAGTCCATTTAGACTTGCGTGAAGGGCTCGCCAGCCATAAGGTAGAAATCACACCTGAGTTGATGATGAGAACTCCGAGGGGAATCGGACTTGTTGTATAAGTCCTGGGTGCCCCTATATATGGGCCCATCCGTGCTATTTCGGGAAAATGCCATCTTGGGCTTTCCGCTGGGGAGATATGTGAGCTGGGTGGGCTTGTTTCTGAAGCCTTGAGTCGTACCTGTATAAGTTACATAAAGTTTTGCATGCAACACGTAGGTAAAACACGACTCGCACTGGAGAATAAAAATTGGATTTTTCGGATTTTAGATTTTTTGAAAATTTTGACTCTTTTGAAAATTAGGAATGCTCGGGATGACTAATTCCTATGCTAACATTGAGGAATTTGAGACTAGGCCTGTATGCTTAAGCCCACCAAAATTAGGAAACTTCTAAGGAAGGAGGATATGGAAAGAGGGTTGTAAGGCTTAGTGCTATAAATACCCATCCCATGTCTTAGTTTTCCTCACAACTTTTCACAATTCTCCTCTTCTTTAAAAAGAAAACTCCTTGTGCTTTTCAAGAAATTTAGCCATGGGAATTGAACGCTTGACTGCGATGCTGCAAGAATGGTCCCGACGCTTTAGGGACACGGATAAGGTAGCTTTGAACCAGACGGGTATTACTCAGCTGTATACGTTCCGTCAGATGCAGGTGGATCTTCACTTCCTTGATGTTTGTTTGTCCTATTGGGACGACACATATCATGTTTTTGCCTTTGTTCGGGGCGAAATTTGTCCTTTACTCGAGGACATTGCTGCTGTGGGAGGATGAAACCATATACTTTGTCCTGCTGTCCCATTTTCCATTCATGACCGAAGGAGGAAATTGCGGGAATTTTTAGGACTTTCCCATAATGAAGTATCTCGAATGGCTGCAGATGATACTATTTCTTTGATTGACTAGGCTGAGAAATTTATGAACCCGCATGATGTCCGGGTCAGACCGATCCACAGCCGTAGGGCCTTCTCCTTTCGTATGCTCCACGTTTATGCCTTTGAAGGTCACATGGATTTGTTGCCGTGCATGGGCGACGTTTGTCTTTTTACCGTGGTTGATCTGATGGAGACGGAGCACTGTCCGGCTTGGCTGATTACGGGGGAAATTATCCAGGGTTTGGATAATCGTAAGAGGGATTCGTCGGTTCGCCTGACCGGGAGCACCCGTTTATTGCAGGTATATCGCTTCCGATTTTTCTAATTTTTCCGATTTCTCAATTTTCGATTTTTTTTTAAAAAACAATTCTCGATTTTCTACTACGGCAGGCACTCGATCGAGTGCCCTCATAAAAAACCTCTTGTTCGATTTCAGGAGTGTCACTCGATCGAGTGACCCCTAGGCACTCGGTCGAGTGCCCTCAGGCGGACGTCTATTTTGCTCGGGCACTCATATTTTTTGTTTCTTTTTTCAGCTTTGGTTATTTGAGAGGCTATCAGTCATAGATCCTCCCCTAGACCCAAATCGATATCGTCCTAACCAAGTGATGACAAGGAGACGGGCTATTGATTTCTCTCACCACATTACTCAGAAGTACTGGGACGAAGTGTTATCTTTCCATGGTGGTCCGCTGATTCGATGGGTAGTGCCATGGTGGCCCATTTACGTTTGGATGGGCTTGGCTCCGAGGGATAAGGCTCGCTACCAGGTAATCTTGTCCTTCAGGCAGACAATTCATTTTTACCCTAACCGCATACTAAGGCAGTATGGTTGGTCTCAAAGAATCCCGGAAGTTGAAGCAATTGTGAATGAATCTACCCAACTGACTAATGTGATGTGCGACACTTGGATGCAACGATGGTACACCCGGCACACTTGGCCCATTCCCAAATCTCTTCATTCAATTTGGGTATCAGATTATTATGTGAGGTGGACGAAAGCAGATTCTGCCAAGGCCCGAGCTGCTTTAAAGGTTGATGAAGCTTTTGACCTGCTGCGAAGGGAGCAAGTTAAAGACAATAGAGGCATCTTTGACGACGGTGACACTCCACCTACAATGGTCCGTCTAATGTCAAGTCAGAGAGGGAGAACTAGGACTCAAGATGAAGGGTCCAGTGCTAGAGGTGCGTGTGGGAGAGTGAGCCCCCAGAGTGACTTAGAAAGGAGACTTGGTCCGAAGCTGGCGGTTCAGGACCGACTTGGCCCTCGAGACAGGCTACCCGAGCACGTACGGGCTCGACTTGGACCGGTTACTATAGCAGAAGACTCGCTGTCAAAGAAACGGGTTCGAGCAAAGGAGGTTCCCCTCGTGATCCGAGAATGCTCGCCCCCGCTCCGGCGACCTCGGGCTCCACGTGACCTAAAAGACAAGGGAAAGGGCAAAATGCCTTAAATACTAGTCTCCTTTGCTTTTTTATTTAAGTATTACTATTATTTTTGTGGTGTGATTTTTTTTTGTGATGTAATTTGAAATTCCCGAGTTTATCGGGTTTTTATTAAAAGACATATTAGTGAATACCGCTTCCGTCTTTTTCGTTTATTGTAGTGGTTGTACCCTTTTGAGGAGTTGCCTACGTATCCACAATTAGCGAAATCAAACCAAACGTAATTCGGGATAGATTTTTTTTGCAATTTCGAAATACACCAAGACTATTAGTTCGAGATGTGCGAAAGTAGGATAAGTAATCCTAACTCATTGACTTGCTTATAATTTTTGAAAATTTATAAAAAGACAAATTTTTATAAATTTTTGCAAATGACATTGAGATAGGGTTTAGGGGTAGTAGCGCTTAACCTGGTCCAAGTTGGTTGGGTTGACGAATTCATTCCTGTCCAAGTCTGTCAGCATCACCGCTCCTCCTAATAGGACCTTCTTCACTAAATACGGCTCAGCCCAATTGGGTTTCAATTTTCCTCTTGGGTCGACTAGTAGTAATGCCCGGACTGATTTTAGAACCAGATCCCCTTCTTTAATGTTTCTGGGCCTAACTCTTTTGTTGAAAGCCCGTTGTAACCTTTTCTGGTATATTTGGATGTTGTTGAGGGCCCGGGACCGTCGTTCGTCTAAAAGGACTAACGAATCATATCGGGCTTGGACCCAATCTGCTTCAGGCACTTGACTTTCAAGTAAAATCCTGAGGGATGGTACTTCTAGCTCGACTAGTTGGACCGCTTCCATTCCGTACGTCAAATAATATGAAGTTGCCTCGGTTGCGGTGCGAATTGACGTTCGGTACCCCCATAGGGCAAAAGGTATCTTGTTGGGCCAGTCCCGGTAATTCTCAGCCATTTTTTAAGTATGGTGACAATTGTTTTATTAGCTGCCTCTACCGCTCCGTTTGTTTGGGGACGGTAAGGCGAAGATGTATGCCTTTGGATTTTATATTTCGCTAGCAAGGTGGCGGTTTCGGCTTGGAAATGGGTCCCGTGATCACTGATGAACTCGTGCGGGATCCCGTATCGGCATATAATCTTGTTTTGGATAAATTTGGCAACATGCTTGGCGTTCAAGATTCGGTATGACTCGGCTTCAACCCATTTGGTGAAATAGTCGATAGCCACCAAAATGAAACACTGACCTCCCGTCCCAGAAGGACATACCTTTCCAATTATGTCAATACCCCGTGTTGAGAATGGCCATGGTGATGTCATGGTGTACAGCAGGGACGACGGCATGTGTTGTACATTGGCGAAAATCTGATAGTTATGATAGTGTTTGACATATAACTAGCAGTCAGTTTCCATGTTGTTCCAATAATATCCGAGCCTCATGATTTTTCGGGCTAGCGGCGTTCATATGCGGGCCATTTTCACCATCGTGCACCTCGGCCATAACCTTCTCGGCCAGTACTTTATCGACACATAGGAGGTGTAGACACCCGCATTTTGACTGCCAGGTGTCTATGGCAGTTTCCAAAAAACACCCGATGATGATCGGACGCTAACGTGTTTCTACGCGCTCGGATATGGGCTCAAAACCATTAGTTGCAGGCTAATGCACTTACGGAGTACAAATCTCACAAAACTGACCTCAAATTCAGGCCCAGTGGGTCGTTTCCAATCAAACAAGACTAATTTGGGTCAAAACAGACACCGGAAATAAAACCGACTTTTAGCGATTGGGTCAACCCCGGTCAAAGTCGTCTCCGAGACATACAAAACAGCCATCCAAGCATCAAAAAACCCAAAAGATATCCAAAGCCACGGTCCAAAGCCCGGACCTTGCGATCCAGCTGAGCCACTCAATCGAGTGCTCAGCCCACTCGATAGAGTGGGCTCTTATTCAAGCCCGGCTGCAGGCGCTAGGGCTACTCAACCGAGTCAAGGGGCTACTCGGTCGAATAACCCTAGACGGGGTACATGGGCAATGCCTATATATACACCCCCATGCACACACTTCAAGACAAATTTTCGAAATCCTAATTCAATCCCATTCTATACTAATCTACATCCAAATGCTAACCCTAGCGTTTAAGAATTCAAAACCCCAACCACCACAACTTAGCCTACATACTCGATACTCCCGTGAAAGCCACAACTACGAGTCCCGTCCGAGCATAAGAAACATGTAGGTTGAGGGTGCAAAAACCCCTTTTTCTTCTCCTTTCTCGTCCTCCTCGCGTCATTCGTCGTCACTATCGTCGTTTTTTTTTATTTTGTTCGCGTCATAATGTCATTAGTATCGTTAGTATTAACACACTAAAATACTTGTGAATTTGTGTCGAGTGTGAGGGATGTCGGAATAAGAAAACCCGAATATACAAGTGTATTGCACACAGCGTTGACGGTCGCTTATCCCGACACCCCGATCACTTGATTATTGAAACAAGTCAACTTAAACGATATTTTTTTATATTCGCATTATTATCATTAATCGCATACTTCATCGATTTCCTAAAACCTTTTTTCTAAACAAATACTTTTTTTAATAAGGGTCGAAACCCGTTGACGTGGATCCGATATCTCACAATCCCTAGGGATTTACTTCGATGTCGGAGAAGCCGAGGGAATCAAGTCTTTCAATTCAAGCAAAGCGTCGATCTTTTAGATTCGATACCCATTCCATAATTGGATGTCGAATCTAACGATCTAGTCAAACAATTTAACCAATTCGATTTTTCGTTGATGCTAACGTAGTAGTCATCTAACTCAATCGGGTTAATACGACACTATAAACGCGGAGGAAAATTCATATCGCTTTGGTTGACTTAACACGACTTATAGCTTTTTCTTCAAACTTCACTCTAGTATTCGATACCGCTTCAATAAGCAGATATCGGGCACGGCGAGAATCATAGGTATGAATTGGACATAAATTATACAATATTTATGCCCAATTCCTCGAATCCTCAAAATCAAAAGCAATTTCGAAATCAATAATCAATTTCACACGAACCCTAGTTCGTACAGGGGGCACTCAACCGAGTGCCTAGCCCACTCGGTCGAGTGGCACCCCAAAAACGAGACAGAATGCTACCGTAATGACCACTCGGTCGAGTCTCGCAATGACTTGGTCGAGTGGTCGTGCATTCGGTCGAGTTCCCTTATAACTCGGTCGAGTGACACCTCGAAATCCGGACAGAAGTCTTTTCACAGGCCCACTCGGTCGAGTCCCTCAATGACTCGGTCGAGTGACTCCTTTATCACGTCAAACCGTGAGTCCTACGATCCATTCGAGTCTCGTTAATATCTTTTCATGACTTAAGTCGACACGTGTCTAATCAATCACGTGAAAACTCCACTTTTCAAAAAACCAAGCATCACCTCATTTGCATCATTCTATATTTGCGCGAACCGTTATTACTGTTACTAACCGTTTGCTACCTTTCTTGTTGATTAATCGTTTGTTTTAATGTACTAAAATGAACCCGCATGCTAAAATACAACTTTGACTTTAATTTTAGTTGCATTAAATCGACATAGAAACCCTTTCAATTTCTCACATGCTTAGGGAAAATAATGTTTGCATAAGCATTTTTCACCGTTCAACTAACGCGCGTATTCAAAAATCATTCGATATCCTAGTAGAGGCCGCTAATGTGCGGGCGGGGTTGGGTGTCCTTTGTGGGCTTCCCAACACGTACCCTTACCCCTTACTCAGAACCTTGGTTTCCGGATGCCCGAAACCGTTGGCGCACGAGAGTCATTCAATACACGATATCCGATAATGTCGGTATCGATATCAAATGCAAAGGGACGAGCCCAATAAACTCAAACATCGGAAATGGGCCATACTTTGTGCATGGCCCCCTACGACATAGAGTGGGTTCGAACGGGCCCGAACTCCCACAAAGTTCGGTGGCGACTCCACTTCGATTTAAATTTAAATTCGATCCATTCTCATATGGAGATTCATTCGCCTCCCCAAACCCGCGCGTGGCGGCGTCGGGGTGGACTTATGTCATGTCCACAATTTGGCGACTCCGCTGGGGATTAACTGATGCGTGACTTACCATCGGCATCCTCAGGGTGAGACTCGAATAGAAATCGTTTGACTAGTACAATACGCGTTTTAGTTCTACGGTTCATGCATTACCCATATTTTCCCGGGCCGGTACTCGCGACCGACGTCCCACTATACCGTGATGTACTCCAATATGGATATGTCAAAGGTGTCCATAGTCGATTCTAGTGGGTTTCGCGGCATGTTCTAAGCTCAACTCGACTTAGAAAGTCCGTCCCGATCAACGTCTAGACTATGTGCACTGGTATAGACCCTCTATAGACCGACCGAGACTTAGTGTAAAGCATACATGGCGTCGTTATAATGCTTGCGTGAATACATGCTACTTGGTTTCCGTGTCGTTTTCAAAAACCGCCAACTTTTTCAAAATACATCTTTTTCAAGATATCCAATTTCAAAACCCGGGACGTATACCGAATCTAGGACTTATGATTTTACTCAAAACATCCTATTTTTAGCCGGTATTCTGCCCATTTCAAAACTCGAAAATACTTTCGAACTTTCAAAACCGGGGCCCGGTACACTTTCCGATTTTCTCGAAAAAATCGGGCCCTTCCCCGAGTTTTCTCGGACTTTCCAAAAAAAATCCATTATCAAACCTTCCTCTTCTTACGCTTCCCGTATTTAGCAGTGTCGGGTCATGTCATAAGTCGTCGAAGTCTTTAGCGTCGAAACTCTGTCGATCTTATATCACGAGTTTCTTCCCTATCCCAGTCCGCCTTATTTGACTAAGGCAAGGCCCACCTATGTAGGACATACTCCTACAAAGGAGGGCCCGTCTACACAATCGAGTCCAAAGTCTGGGGATGTCTCACGTGGACCTTTCTTCAAAACAGGACTGGGCCCACCCGCCAATTCCTAAGGAAGGCCCACTTTTCGCAAGTCACCCGTCTAGGTGTCTTTTCCGAGTCATTTCCCTTTTTATTCTTGTTCGGGATGTACTTTCTATTCCGAGATTTGGGCTAGTTTCTGATCACGCGGTGTTCTTACAGACAGGCCACCCGAGACTAGATACCAATGCAAGATGGACGAATTGAAAGACGCTCTAGCCAAGATCGAAGACCAATTGACTGCCATCCAGACTGACCAAGCGACCTTGGCCACACGTGTAAGTGCCGTAGAGAGGGTAGCCCCTGTTGAAGGATCTCAGCCCACTAGGCCCATAGCTGAATTAATCAGCGTTGTTCGCAGGCTCGAGGAACACGTTTATCTATCAACGAACAACTCGATCCACACCGAAAATGCTCGTTCCTACTCACCTTTGAATGACGAGCTACCTGCTAACCTCAACCTTACGGGAATTCCAATGTTTGAGGGAACTGAAGATCCGGTCCACCACATCCGGGCTTTCAAAGATTTTATGGCGGTCAAGGGGGTGAAGTCCACCATGTTTACGCACTTATTCCCTTCCTCCCTTGAAAAGCATCCGAAGGCCTGGTACTACAGGCTCGATTCGAAGAAATATAAGACCTAGGATGATGTGGCAACCGAATTTGCTCGGAATTACGCCGAAAACACCGAGATCCAGACTACAATGCGTACTCTGGAAGTCATGGCCCAAGAGCCCAAAGAAGAGTTGTAACACCCGTGATTTTTATAAATTTAATTAAATAAAAATTATGTTCGTATTTTAATTTTTACGATTTAACTCGTAATTCTTAGAATTATTATAAAACGAATTTATTGTTTAATCGTTTCAAACTCCTAAAATTCTGTTTGACTCGGAATCTCTTCTTACATTTAAAACATATTTTTTATTTCTATTTCGATTCATTTTATACATTTAATTTAATTCTTATCGAAAATCTATTTCGACGATTTAAATTCTAAATTCTTTATATTTATTTATGTTTAAGCTCGAATTTCTATTTTCGGCTCGCAATTCATTATTTCTAAAGTTTCGTCAAAATATTTATTTCTTTTCCTCGAGAAATCAATTTAATTCATTTCATCAAAAATTTTTTATTATTTGTCGGGAAATATTATTTCATCGTCTAATTATTTAAGTCTATAAGCTTCGTTTTCGTCTCGGATACTTTGTTAACTTATTTTATTTGACGGCCCGATTATTTATTAATGTTATTAACTCGTTTTAATTCGATTTCTGGGTCAGTCGACTTATCGTTTCGGAACTCAATTCACTTAATTTATTCGTGTTTTTAGTCCACTACATTGTTAGATGATTCATCCCCCTCTTCATTTGCTTTCATCCCACTTGTATTCAGTACATTCCTTCTCTGACTTTTTGTTTTCTTTTTCCCCACCTTTTCAATTTGGCTTCCCCACCGTCATTCATTTTTGATTGCTTTCATTCATCACCCCTTTCTATATACACTTTCCACCGCTTCCTTCTTTTCCTGATCATTCATCACCTGTTGCTCTCATTCTCCTCTTCCTTCCCCTTTTTGCCGCTGCTGCTGATGCTACGTTACTGCTGCTGCTTACGCTGTTGCTGCTGCTATGCATGTGTACTGCTGCGTTCGGCTGCTGTTACGGTACTGCCCCTGCCTTTTCTGTCCTCTGTTCGTGTGTACGGCTGCTGCTGGTCGCGCTACTGCTGTTGCTTTTCTGCTGCTGTCTTTTCTACGCCGATCGACGTAAGGTAGCCGCTCTCTTCCCAAATTCTGCTTGTGTTCCAGTTGTTGCGGTTTTGCTCTTCAATTCCCGCTGTTATTGCGTGATTGATGTTGTGTTCGAGTTGTACCATTTTGTTAGGTTGATTTCTTTCGTCACTCTTGTAGTTGATGTTTCGTTCGGCTGTATTATGTTCCGCTGCTGCTGCTATTTCGATGCTTCTCTCCTCTTCTTTTTCTCCTTCCTTGTTTTGTCGTGTTTCTGTCCTTTGTCCGATGTTGTTGCTCATGATTCGATGTGGGCAATATTATTACTTCTGTACTTGCCGATGCTGCTGCGTCTGTTGATGGTCTGTTTTGCTGCTGATATTGCGTCAATTCTGCTGCTACTGTCCTGTTGCATCTGCTGCTATGTTCCGTCCTTTTCCCTCTTTGTTTCGATGCTGCTACTTCTATTATCGTACTATTTGTTGCTGTCCGTTTCTCCTGCTGCTGCTCTCTTCTTCTTCTTTGTTTTTCTTTCCTCTTCTTCTTCGTTTTTGTGATCTATTGTGTCGCTGTTTGTGCGTATGTGTGTGTAAATTCTATTTTGATCTCTATTTCAATCGATCCGACTTATAATGATCCATGTTTCTCAGTTGATATCGGGTCTATCTTTATTTGG
This sequence comes from Agrostemma githago, assembly GCA_958450325.1. NCBI lineage: Eukaryota > Viridiplantae > Streptophyta > Magnoliopsida > Caryophyllales > Caryophyllaceae > Agrostemma > Agrostemma githago. Next base: position 54,290,708 of record OY288252.1, on the reverse strand, counting down.
CGTCCCTCTACTCTTTATGCTCTTTCTTTTCCTTCCTTCCTGCTGCTGTTTTGTCAGTTCTGCTGTTTTCCGTTGTCTTCTCGATCTGCTTCTCGATCTGCTTTCCTTCTTCTTTTCCTCTCTGACATTCCTTATTCCGATCTCTTCGTTTCTATTTCTTTTGCCTCGAATTCTGTTGGAGAAAGATGGTTTTACCGAAGAGCAAGTATCAAGACGACCTTCGAGTTCGTGACTGCAGGTTGGACTTTTAGACGAGCAAATACTTTGACGTTATCGTTCCGACTCAAGGTAACTTTAGGACATTACTCGATTTTATATCGTATGTTTGAGTAGTAGTATGTAGTAAATATTTTAACTTCGGTTTTCTAATTTTTAGCTATTTATTATTTGCTAAAAATATTATTTAATAAATCGTATGCTTTTTTAAATATTTTACGATTTTCGATATCGTTTTATAAATCGTTAGTAATTTTATTATTCGCGATCATTATAATATTTTGTCGGTTATCGTGATACTAGTAACTAAATAATACCGATTTCATATTTTCGTCATATTTCGTTAATTTCTAATTTTTAACTCAGAATCGTATTTTTATATTTTAATCGAAATTCGTATACTTATTCAATAAATTAATTTCGTTTTACGACTTATATTAATAAATGAGAAAGAAGTCGATTTTGTTTTAAATACATTTTTAGTCGAGACTATTTTCCCTAATAATTTCTCATTTGTCTACGATTGATTATTTTTAGTAAAATCAGTATTATTTATTGATAAAATCTATTTGCTAAAATTAATTCGAAAGCTTTATAAAATCTCGTTTAATTTATAAAATTCGTCGAATCAATTAATTTTGATATCGTTTTTCTTAAAACACCTCTTTTCTAAAATTTATAGTTTTAACTCGATTTCCTAATTATTTTTAAATACTAAATATTGACTTATTATATTTATATTTTGAGTAACGAATTTAGAAATATATTAAAGTTACAATAACAACGATAATAATAAAATGTTAATTTCGTTAGAAATGCTATTTTTAATACATTTCACTAATTTTAATAACTAAGTATTTTCTATAAGACTTTCTATTTTAAGTAAGTTTCTAAATTAATAAGTTTCTATTTATAGAAAGTTTTCCCTTTTAATATAAACTGTTTATTCCTTTTTATCTTCATATCATTTATATTGATTATATTTACTTTGAAAAATCGATAATGGCTTGTTTTGGATATATGGAATAAAGAGAAGTGTGGGGTTAGAGTAATATAGTCTGGGATGTACGTTTTGGCCATCAACTATAAAGCTGGTGTGTCTATGTTGAGACACATTGGTCGTTGAACTGAGCATGGTTTGTGTTCAAGAGAGTGTATGTTTACCTTAAACTTAGATATCGCATCGTGTAAGTCGCGTCGGGTTGAACTGGGTATGGTTTGTATCCAGGAGGGGTGTGCACTACTTAAACCAGGACCTCGCTGCACGCAGTCCTATTATAGTTGAGTTGCCTAGTTAGAGACTGAAGTCTGATTTGTTTTGACTAAGTTCTCGAAGCTAGTTTAGTATTATTCCTAGTGAAAGGCTAGCCTTGTGCACACCGATCGAATTTCCATAACGCCATTTTTGAATATTATTATTATCGATTGATTTTGACTTGCAGGTTGGCAAGTGTTTTAAGTTTCGCTGAAAACTTATTTTTATTATATCGTTTTAATGTTTTATCATTTAAGTATTTTGATATAATAATACTATTATTTTTCCATATGGTATAATATGGCTGGGAGAACGTCCGAGTTACTCCCCACTGACGTGGCTGTTATGTTTATAACATGACAGGTATTTGCTGCTGGGTTTTAGGTGTGAGCTAGCGAGTAGCATGGATCCTACTCTATTAATTATGTTACTTCTGGATTTTGTAAACCCTTTTAAGGATGTTTATTTTAGCCCTTTTGTAAAAAGTGGCCTTTGTATCGACTGACCATTTCTTTTAATAAGATATAGTTTGTCAGTGTGTTTTAATCCCAAATCTACAGTATTTCCGTCACTGTATTGCGTTAGATTTTCTAGGGGATTACAAGGGTTCACAAAATATCTTCAAAGGTGGAGGGCCGAGAGTGTGAAGCTGGTCGACAAGCCCAGTGAGAAGGTCCTAGTGGAGGCTTTTGTCAAGAACCTCCTCCCATCCTACCGAGTCCATCTCCGGTATGTTATCATCCCCAATTTTGTCGCCCTTACTGAAATGAGCACAAGAATCGAGGATGACCTAAGGTTAGAGAGCCTGACTAAGGCCTCTACCAAAGGCTATCAAGGGGCCAGTTCATCTGTGAGCAAGCCCACATCTGCAGCTGCAACTCGCAGCATCTTCGATGAGGTAAATCTGCTTGACACCTCATCCAAAAAGAATACACCAAATCGGGTATTCACGGATATAGGGACTACCTATTCCTACGCCTTACAAAGGCTATCTTCAAAAGGCCTTATTCAACCAATAGGCCCGACTCCCGAGCTTCCCGTGGAGAAAAGGCCCAATAGCTACAATCTCCAGGCCTACTGCCAATATCACCGAGGTAATGGGCATGATACGGAAAAATGTTGGAAGCTAAAGCATCTGATCCAAGATCCGATCGAGAGCGGGAAAATTCCGTTGCCCGGAGACAAGCCGAGCAACAAAGAAAACTCGTTCAGTGCCCATGCTATATTTACCGGTGAGGTAATCGACTGCTCTCACCTCATTTCCCCTTTTATCCCACAAATCAATGGGATATGGTTCGATGACGAGGACGACGTTTACCTAGCCAAAGGGGAAGCTGTCCCCATCACTAATGAAGAGGTCCGAAAGGCTAAGTCCAAAGCTTTAGCCACTAACCACCTAGCTGCAGCCGGGCGTTCTACCCCAACAACCGTCACTGAACTTGCCAGGACGGAATCTACCCTTGAAGAACCAAGCAATGACACGGCTCTGGTCCAACAATTGAAGAGGGTTCGAGCTGACTTAACCATATGGCAACTACTAGTTAGCTCGCAAGCACATCGAGAAGCACTGACTAAGGCTCTCGATGAAATCAAGGTCGACTCTCAGGTTACCCCCTCTGAAATGGTAGCCACTATTATGTCCTATCTCAAGGGCAAGTTCGAGTCGAATGAAGGCCCACTCATAACCTTCTTTGAATCCGATCTACCACCGTTTGGGCCCAATCATAATCTGGCCCTGTACATCACGGTCATCTGCCGAGGGAAGTACCTCCCAATGACCCTTATCGACGACGGATCCGCCGTAAATGTCCTTCCCCTAAGGACCGCTAGGGCCCTCGGCATCACCGATGCCGACTATCTCCCGACGGCGTAGACTATCCAGGCTTTCGACGGAAGCCCAAAATCGGTAGCCGGGGCCGTTAAACTGACAATCATAACGGGCCCAATCGAAAAATAGATGGAATTTCAGGTGATCGATGTCACCTCGTCCTTTAACTTACTACTAGGAAGGCCTTGGATCCATGCGGTCAAGGCCGTATCCTCTAACCTCCACCGAAAAGTCAAGATGCCACTCCAAGACGGTGTCATCACATTGGAGGCGACCCCTATGACCGTGGCTAGCTGCAATGCCACAAGTCGGGCCGAACCACGAGGATTCGATTTCGTGGGTATGATCGAGGAGGAATATCTCTTCAGGCCCTACTTCACTACTAGCATCGACACGATGCTACAAAACTTGGGCTACTTACCGGGGGCTACCTCGAGACCACATCTTCCAGCTGGGAAGATTATCGAAGTCCTAAATGATGGCGAATCACAGTTCGGATTGGGGTATGCTATAACCCCAGAAAACGTGGCCCGGGCCGGTATTCACAAGGCCACCAACATCCTCAAGGGTACTTACATAGGCCCTTATAGCCCGACGTTAACTGACTTATTCGTCACTCCTGTATTCGGAGCTATTCAAGTGGGCCTCTACCAACCCACCATCACATGTCCCGAGACTAAAACGGCTCGGGAGTGCAATTTCATCCCCGATGATATATTCACCCTTGTCCAGGCCGAGTCCAAGGAAGGGGAAAACAACTCTGAGCCCGTTCTGGGGCTCCTATTCGGGGAAGACAAGGCCATCCCCGCTCCAAAAGACGACTTGGTCAACCTGATCCTCCGCAGCGATCAGTTTGACCCAACAAAGCTGATCTCCGAAGTGGGTACGGATACCGGGAAAAGGGCCTGGACGAAGACCATCAAATGGACCAACAGCCAAGGACGGACCTACAAGCTGACCACCGGCAAGGGAGACATGCCGGATACCGAGTCCGAGTCCGAGTCTAAGTCAGAGTCAGAGTCGGAGTCTGAGTCCAAGTCTAAAGGGTCTGGTGCTAGAGTCGAGTATGTAACCCCTCTTCCCTTAGCCACTTTCACTGAGGTCTCGGGGCGTGTCCCAAGACCTCTCCCTATCCCGCCACTGACCAATGATCAGATGGCCGCTCTATTCGAGCTTTTCTCAAAATTCACCATTAATAATAATAACGAAAACCGTTCTGCTTATGACTTGTCTTATTTCCAAAGTTCTTTCAAAAAATTTATATGCAATGACATTGAGAAACCCGATGAACAGGTGCCTCTGTCTCCGCATCTGATCGAGCAGCTCGAACAAAGGGAGTCAGGAGATTCGGTAATTGAAGAAACCGAGTCCATTAAAGTGGGAACCACTTTAGAGCCCCAGATGCTTAAGTTGGGCCTATCCTTAGACCCTGAGGAGAGAAAACAGTTCACGAACCTCCTCCAAGAGTTCAAGGACGTCTTTGCATGGTCCTACAAGGACATGCCGGGTATAGATCAGGAAATAGCTGAACACCGAATACCCATCAAAGATGGGTGTAAACCGGTAAAGCAGAAACTCCGAAGAATGAAGCCCGAATGGTGTCTCAAGGTCAAAGAAGAAGTCGACAAGCAGTTCAAAGCGGGCTTTATACAAGTGTCTGAATATCCAGACTAGGTCGCAAACATCGTGCCGGTACCCAAGAAGGACGGCAAGGTGCGGGTATGTGTGGACTTCCGGGACCTTAACAAGGCCAGTCCAAAAGACGATTTTTCGTTACCTCATATCGACATATTGGTGGATAACACGGCTGATCATGCCCTTATATCATTCATGGACGAGTATGCCGGATACAATCAGATCAAAATAGCAGAAGAGGATATGAGTAAGACCACCTTCATTACACCTTGGGGTACTTACTGTTACACCGTTATGCCATTTGGGCTTATCAATGCCGGGGCCACTTATCAACGGACCGCCACTACTTTACTACACGACATGATGCACAAAGAAGTGGAGGTCTACGTGGATGATATGATCGTTAAGTCCAAAGATCGAAGCGGGCACATTACGGCCCTGAGAAAATTCTTCACCCGGCTGCGTAAATACAACATGAGACTGAACCCACAGAAATGCAGTTTCGGGGTAACGTCGGGCAAATTACTGGGCCATATCGTTAGCCAACGCGGCATCGAGGTCGACCCAGCTAAAATCAAAGCCATCACCGAGATGCAACCACCCAAGACCAAAAAAGAAATAAGGGGGTTTCTCGGAAGGTCCAATACATCAGTCGGTTCATTTCAAAGTTAACCATGGTATGCGAGCCCATTTTCAAGAAACTGAAGATAGGAGAACGGGTACTATGGGACGATAAATGTCAAGCGGCTTTCGACAAAATCAAGGAGATTCTGTCTGCTCCGCCGGTATTAATGCCACCTGAACCCAGTCTTCCTTTGTCGTTATACCTAATGACGACCGAGACAGCCATGAGGGCTATGCTGGCTCAAACAGTCGATTCAGAAGAACGCGCTATTTACTACATCAGTAAAAAGTTCCTCGAATATGAATGCAAGTATACAATGCTCGAGAAGACGTGCCTAGCATTGGTTTGGGCCACTAAAAAGCTCCGACATTACATGCTCAGTCACGAGGTACATGTATTATCCAAAATGGATCCTATCAAGTACCTGTTCGAGAAGCCTATCCTCAACGGCAGGATGTCCAGATGGACTTTAATGTTATCTGAGTTCGATCTCAAGTTTGTACCATTAAAAGTCATCAAAGGCCGGGTAGTAGCCGAGTTCCTCGCTGATAGCCCGATATCCGAAGAGGGCCACACCGATACTTGGGCCTTTCCAGATGAAGACATATTCCATACCGATACCGAGACATGGGATTTGTATTTTGACGGAGCATCCAACTTCCGAGGATTTGGAGTCGGGATTCTGCTAATCTCACCACAAGAGGAACTTACCCCGTTATCCATCAAACTGGACCTTGACGTGACCAATAACGCAGCCGAATATGAAGCATGCATTCACGGGTTGCAAGCCGCCGCTGATTTAGGGGTAACGAATCTCCGGGTCCACGGTGACTCATCACTGGTCATCAATCAAGCACTCCAAAAATGGAAACCTCGGAACGCCAACCTCGTGGCTTACCAAGCACGGGTAAGGGTTCTAGAGAAACAATTCCATAAGGTGGAGTATATCTACCTGCCCCGGGAAGAAAATCAATTTGCAGATGCACTGTCCAAATTAGCATCCCTGCTAAATATACCGGACCATCTTACCAGCATGCCAATCGCTGTTGAAAGGCGATCCGAGCCGGCTTATATCCACGCCATCCAGGATATCGAGATAACCGATCCAGAACCTTGGTATCAGGCCATCCTAACCTACTTGGCAACAGGAGAATATCCCCCGGGAACTGAAAACCGGGCCAAGAAGACCTTGCGAAGATTGGCGACCCAATTTGTTCGTACAGACGACAGACAATTATACAAAAAGACAGCACAAGGGGCTCTCCTCCTATGTATCGACAAAATACAGGTCGAAAAGGTTATGACCGAAGTACACGATGGTGAAAATGGTCCACATATGAATGCCCATATGTTGGCCCGGAAAATCATGAGGCTGGGATACTATTGGAACACCATGGAAACAGACTGTCAGTTATATGTCAAGCACTGCCATAACTGTCAGACCTTTGCTAACGTACATCATATGCCATCTTCCTTATTATATACCATGACATCACCATGGCCATTTTCGACCTGGGGTATTGACATAAATGGAAAGGTGCGCCCTTCCGGGACGGGAGGTCATTGCTTCATTTTGGTGGTCATCGACTACTTCACCAAATGGGTCGAAGCCGAGTCATATCGTGTCTTGAACGCCAAGCATGTGGCCAAATTTATCCAGAATAAGATCATTTGCCGATATGGGATCCCACACGAGTTTATCAGTGATCACGGGACCCACTTTCAAGCTGAAATCGCTACATTGCTAGCGAAATACAAAATTCAGAGGCATACATCTTCACCTTACCGGCCCCAAACGAATGGAGCGGTGGAAGCGGCCAATAAAACAATTGTCACCATACTTAAAAAGATGGCTGAGAATTATCGGGACTGGCCCGACAAAATACCTTTTGCTCTCTAGGGGTATCGGACGTCAATTCGCACCACGACCGGAGCAACTCCATATTACCTAACATATGGAATGGAAGCGGTCCAACCGGTCGAGCTAGAAGTGTCATCCCTCAGGATTTTACTTGAAAGCCAAGTACCTGAAGCAGATTGGGTCCAAGCCCGATACGATTCGCTAGTCCTTTTAGACGAACGGAGATCCCGGGCCCTCAACAATATTCAAATATATCAAAAGAGGATCAAACGGGCTTTCAACAAAAGAGTTAGGCCCAGAAACATCAAAGAAGGGATCTGGTCCTAAAATCGGTTCGTGCCTTACTACCGGTTGACCCAAGAGGAAAATTCAAACCCAATTGGGCTGGGCCATATTTAGTCAAGAAGGTCCTATCCGGAGGAGCGGTGATGCTGACAGACCTGGACGGGAACGAGTTCGTCAACCCGACCAACTTGGACCAGTTGAAGCGCTACTACCCATAAACCCTATCTCAATGTCATTTGCAAAATTTATAAAAATTTGTCTTTTTATAAATTTTCAAAAAATTTTAGACAACTCAATGAGTTAGAATTAATTATTCTACCGTCGCACATCTCGAATTAATAATCTTGAACTATTTCGAAAAATTGCAAAAAAATCAATTTCGAACTACGTTTGGTTTGATTCCGCTAATTGTGGATACGTAGGCAACCCCTCAAAAGGGTACAACCACTGCAATAAATGAAAGACGGGAACGGTATTCATTAATATGCCTTTTATTGAAAACCATTAAACTCGGAATTACAAAAAAAAATGCCAAAACGGCACACAAAAAAAAAATCACACCAAAAAATAATAGTAATACTAAAATAATAAAATAAGGGAGACTAATAGCCGGGCATCTTGCCCTTCCCTTTGTCCTTTGGGTCGCGGGGAGCCCGAGGTCGCCGGAGCGGGGGCGAGCGTTCCCGAATCACGAGGGGAACTTCCTTAGGTCGAACCCGTTTCTTCGACAGCGGGTCTTCTGCTATTGTCTTTGGCCCAAGTTGAGCCCGCACGTGCTCGGGTAGTCTATCTCGTGGGCCAAGTCGGTCCTGCACAGCTAGTTTTGGGCCAAGTCTCCTTTCCAAGTCAGTCTGGGGGCCCACTCTCCCCCGAGCACCTTTAGCACTAGACCCTTCAGCTTGAGTCTGGGCCTTTTTCTTTTGACCTGACATTAGTCGGACCATAGTAGCCGGGGTGTCACCTTCGTCAAAGAAACCCCTGTTGTCTTTAGCTTGCTCCCTTCGCAGAAGGTCGAAAGCCTCGTCAACCTTCAGAGCAGCTCGGGCTTTGGCGTCACCTGCTTTAGTCCACTTCACATAGGAGCCTGAAACCCAGGTCGAGTGGCGAAATTTGGGAACGGGCCAAGTATGTCGGGTGTACCATCTCTGCATCCAGGTATCGCACATCATGTCGGTCAGTTGGGTAGGGTCACTGATGGTAGGGATTCGTCACGTCCCTAGCCAACAATATAACACCGACTAACCTAGTGGGTAGCTAGGGCAAGTCGGGATCGTATCCACGAGGACGGTATATCAAGGTTTAGACTAGGTCGGCCTACAACGAGACTAGATTACCAAACAAACACGAAGAAGCGATAAAAGGAAAACTAATTATGGAGGAGAAGTATGACTATACTAACAATGCTAAACAATGCTAATGATCGAACTAACAAATAAACTAGAGTAAACGATGTCTAACTAAGAAGATGAACTCAAATATGAAAAGAAGTGGGGTAGGTCGGGTTCATAGGAGTAGAAGGGTAATTGGGGTGATCAAGGGTATAGGTGTCTCCTAATCGCTAGAGTCAGTCCGGGCTCTCGCAACTTAGACCGATGTCAAGGTGGATCCGGGCTCTCGCAACTTAGACCCTAGTCGGCACTCTCGTGACAATAACTATTCTCAACATTTCCGCATCATAGACAAACAATGAGAAGATGAACACAAGTATGGGAAGCATGGCCACTACAACTCACACAAGCATATCAACAAACACATAGAGTGCCTACAATGTGACTAACAACAAAGATGTAACCTCTTCCCCTTAATCAACCCTAATCATCCATAATCTACCCCTAATCCCCCTACTAACCCCACAAGATTACTACTCACTCATTATCAAATTACTTATAACATTAACAAGAGAAAACAAACTAAACATCCAAGCATTCATTATGAACAACTAACAACAATAACAATATAAAAAGATGAGACAAGATTGAATAAACAAAGATTAGGAGTAGAGATGATTATACCAACACTATGAAGATGAAAATATGCAATCTTGTATAAATAAGAACCCAAATAAAACCCAAGGTTGTCAAGCTTGGAGAATTCTTCAAGTATCCTCTTAATACAAGAACTAATTACAATGATTAACTAAGAATTAAAGAGAGATTAAAACTAATGAGTGAGAGTAATTCTAGGGTTTTAGATGCTAATGAAGGCTTAAATTAATCTAGGGTAAGATAAGATGTCTTAAAATTACAAGAAGGGAGTATATATATGGGTACAAGAATGAAGGAGAAGAGAAGAAAAAAAGTCGCGCTGCCAGTTCTTCGTCCCGACCGGGACGGATCATCCCGACCGGGACGGCTCTGTCATCCCGATCGGGACGGGTTGGTCCCGATCGGGATGGGCTCACAGCAGCCATCCTAATGTAGCACCCCATCCCGAACGGGATGAGGCCATCCCGAACGGGATGGGCCTTGTATGCCTTACTTAAACGCTCTTTGGTCCTTCCTTGCCTCTCATGGGCTTCCCACCGATTCTCAGGACTCGGGATCGGGTCTCGGAGGCTCGGGATTGGGTCCCAAGGTCTCGGGGTCGATTCCAAGGCCTCGAGTCATCGTTCCTTTATCTCGTTGGCTCCAAAATGTGTATGTATTGAGTCGGAATCGCTCCAACTCTTCCAAATTGGTCTCGGGAACCTGAAACGAACTAAAGGAAGCATAAGAAGCCCATGAATCGCTCCAAAGGAGCGATTCCACAAGGAAAAAGGGACCAAAACACAACAAATAGGCACTACAAACTACACTTATCAACTCCCCTACACTTAACCCTTACTCGCCCTCGAGTAAGCACACACTAACTACTAAACTAGCCGAATGGGTATTAGCGCACCCTACGCCCCTTCAACTCACGCGAGTGCACTTAGAGGAAAAGTGCACTCCGCAAGGCAAGTCGGGTCTTGCGACAAAACCGTGGATGCAACCGGACACAAAACACATAAACAAACAAACACAAAAACAAACACATAATCGGTTGCACCCAAAACAAAAGAAATACCGCTTCCCTCTAAAAGCGGTGAAAGAAGCACCGGTTTAGGACTCGAGGTAAGTGACAACGTTCCCAAGCTAGAAATACAAACCGAGGTGAACTAAACCCTAATAGTATGACGATAAAGCAATAAAAACATTGGTAACTTACCTAGGTCCTCCTAACGTTCTAAAAACGTACTACGGGACGATCGGCGGAGTGGAAAGTGAAGAACCACGGTGTTAGTCGACACTGTAGGTAAGTGAGACCCCGCCCCCTTTAGCGTGAGCCAAGAGGGTCGTCCTGTGTCCAAAAACCGCCTAACTAGTCCAAGTAAAAAGGTGGAAAACATGCAAAATGAGGGAAGACCGACTAATGCTGCTATCATCCTTCCTCGGGACTCGGTCCTTTGGTAGGCTCTTCACGGCAAAAGTCGGAAAAAGGCTTATTTTTGTGGGGATTTCTTTTTTTGTGAGATGGGTTTTCTTTTGGCATTTTCTTTCTTTTCGACATTTTGATTTGTTTGTTGCCATGCCATTTCTTTTTCTTCTTTTCTATTTTCTTTTTGGCTTTTGTGCCTTTTCTTTTTCTTCGTTCTTTTCTTTCTTTCATTTTTCTTTCTTTTCTTTTCTTTGCCCTTTTGGCAAGATTTGACATTTTTGGCATTTCCTTTGTATGACAAGAAAGGTAGAAATCATCAAATTGCGTTTTATTGTGTGGAGGTGCGTAGGAGGTAGGTGAATGGGTAAGTCGGGGTTGCGCATTCCCTTTCAAACCCACAAAAAGTGGAGAACTTGGATTAATCAAACAATCCTAGACACGGTCACCTAAGGGACGAGACTCGGTAACCAAGGCCTTTTCACACCGTGGGTGGTCATAATGGTCAAAAGTGCAAATCCCGTAGTAAATTCCTAGTAAGCTAGGTGAACTCAAGGTAAAGGACCAACGAACTCATTGATTTAGGGTCATTCTACTAGATTATAGTCCAAGACTCGATTTATACGACTAGGAAGGGAAAAATAGACACTCACACCTTAGCCTCTAAACCGAGTTTTCGAAAACGGTTTACACACAACACAATACAACACAAAATTTAAGACATGACGAAAACGAGAGGAAAAGAAACAAGGGCAACAAAAACAAAACATAACAAAACAAACATATAACAAACACCACCCCAATAATCCATACAAGTCACCAAACCTCCAGCCCAAGAATGCACAAGCTCCACCCGAGCACACCTCAACACAACCTTCTCCAAACATCACAAGGAATAAAGGAGAAAAAGGGATAAGATGTTACCGGAAGTCTTTAGAGCTTTCCAAATTCATTGGCGATTAGAGCAACCTATAAGGACAAAGGGAGGCAAAACACGCACACAAAACAAATATACGACACAAAGACACAAAATGAAAACACAAAAGAGAAAATCTTTTTAATTTTTGTGAAAAAAAATTCAAATTTTTAGGATTTTTAAAGGTTTTTCGAAAAACTATGAAAATAAAACTGACTACGATAGAATATCGCTCCCCCACACTTAAATCGAGCAATGTCCTCATATGCTCAATCGTAGTGTGCGGAGAGACAAAAGAAAAGAAAATAAACTACGAAAATAAAGCTAAAATTAAAAACAAAGTGGAGAAAAAGGTAGAAGGTATCCGGCCGGGGTGTAGTCAAGTCACCATGGGCCGAGACGAGAAAAGGATATGGAAGGGGGAAGAAAAAATAAAAAGAAAGAAATAAAAAAGGAAATGGGAGGGGAGGGCTAGGTGTAATCAAGTCACCTAGCCCGGATTCCGTCCAAATCCGACTAACTCCTGAAAAGGGGTGAAAATCTTGTAAATTGGACTAATCGATTGACTCTCGACGTAATTACGTCGTCGGGAGTCGGGAGCAACCATACCATGGCCTCGAAGGCCACCATGACATCAAGACACAAAAGTGTACAAGGGGAAGGGAATAAACAAAGGAAAACAAGCAACAACAAAAACGGAAAAGAAAGGATAGTTGTCGTACCATAGGTTAGCAACTCACTCTCTCCATCGTCTCATAGATCAATAAAGGCGTTTGCTTGTCTTCATCATTGCTTTTCTGCTTCATTTTCGATAACATCGCATGGTAGAGGTGGCAAAAGTGTGAGGGGTGTGGAATTTGATGTGGATCTCGGTGTAAAGTGAGGTGTATGGGTCGTATGATAGGGACAAGGAGGAGTAGGGAGGTTGGGAGGGGGTATAAAGCGGTTGGGTGGACTCGATTTGCGAAGAAGAATGACAAAGGGGGAGCAGAGGACTATCCCGGTCGGGAAGATTGATCCCGATAGGGTTACCTCACCCGTCCCCGTCGGGACGACCTCATCCCGGTCGGGACGGACCCACAGTGAGCTCAAACCTTGGTACACCCATCCCGATCGGGACGGCTCCTTCCCGATCGGGATGCCACACCCGTCCCGGTCGGGATGCCACACCCGTCCCGCTCGGGATGCCACACCCGTCCCGGTCGGGACGGACCCACAGTGAGCTCAAAATATGGCGCACCCATACTGATCGGGACGGCTCCTTCCCGGTCGGGATGCCTTACCCTTCCCGGTCGGGACGCCTCATCCCGGCCGGGATGGGTCTTCTTCAACTTCCACAATCCCCAAAAGCTTGCTCCAAGCTTCAAAAACCTGATCCTCGTGCCTACAACCCAAAGTATATCATAGCCAATCTTCTCTAGGAGCGTTCTCACTTCACCTATCAAGCAATACTCAAACACACATCAAACTCTCTCCCTCGCCGCGCTCATCAATAATCCAAACAACAAGAATTCACAAAAATCCAAAGCAAATATAATACAAGGATATATACAAGGAGACAGTTCTTGTGGGACTCCGTCAAACCAAGGTGGTGCTTTCTTCAATCTTTTTCAACACTTGAACAATTCCATCTCCATCAAGGGCACCTAAGAACAAGTCGAAGGCCCTAGAGAAGTCTTCAATCAAGCTCGAGATATAACCGGCCACATCCCGAGGCTCTTCAAGGCCTTGCCTCGACGTTCCCGGGGCATCACGATCTACTAAGTTCAATGGCTTGAACTTGTACCTGCGATCCTTCGGGATATACCCAAACGTCCAACGATCCTCATGTGGCCCCAAGGGAGGCTCATCTTTGTCCTTGCTTTGCAACTTGTCGTCAAGCCCATGATTCGGGCACTCATCTTCCTCCAAATCGGAGTCATCATCCTCAAGTACATAAGAGTACTTCTTCAAGCTTTGTCCCGATCCTTCCTCTAGATCGACGTCTTCCGTGGCATGGATCATATTACATGTCTCGGTCATAGGCGAAGTGTTGCCTTGGAGGTCGAACACTAACTCCTCGTCGCCTAATTGAAAGGTGATCCTACCCTTCTTTACATCGATCACGGCACCGGCGGTGTGTAAAAATGGGCGTCCAAGGATGATGGGAGTGTTAGCATCCTCCGGCATGTCAACCACAATGAAGTCGACCGGAATGAAGAACTTCCCTATTTGCACCGGCACATCCTCTAACATTCCCAATGGTCGGTTAAGAGACTTATCGGCCATTTGGAGTGTAATGGAAGTACATTTCAACTCCGTCATCCCTAATCGCTCACAAATGGTGTAGGGAACAATGCTCACACTCGCGCCCAAATCACACATAGCTCTCTCGATCTTGTAATTGCCGATGGTGCATGGGATAGAGAAACTACCCGGGTCCTTCAACTTCGGAAGCGTGGAACCTTGAATAAGCTCGCTCACCATCCTAGTCAACGCTACCGTCTCTTCCTTGTCGATGGACCTCTTCCTAGCTAGGATTTCCCGCATGAATTTTCCATATGCCGGGATTTGGGTAAGTAACTCGGTAAACGGGACACTAACATCCAATTTCTTCACAATACTAAGGAACTTGTCGTATTGAGTGTCCACCTTAGTCTTCATTTGCCTTGATGGGAAAGGCAACTTGATTTGGTACTTGTTTTGTTCAATTGGGGTGGACTCTTCAAAGGACACTTTCCTTTTTCCCTTGTCTTTCTCTTGAAGAGGGGGAGGGTTGTCTTTTTGGGGTTTCTCAACTTCCCATAAGACTTGCTCCTCAATTGGATTGTCCAAACTTGATTTTTCTTGATTTGAAGATGCCATTTCCATTGTCGGTTCTTGTGTGGGCTCTTGCTCATTAGGATGTGGAGGGGAGTCATAAGAGGTACCTCTCCTTGTGGTGATAGCATTTACATGCTCAAATATCGGTGTTTCACCTTGAGAAGGTAGTTGCCCCTTTTCTCTTGAGGAGCTCCCCGAAGCAAGTTGAGATACTTGAGTTTCAAGCATCTTCATACGAGCATCTCTTACCGCATTTTCCCCTTGAACATAAGCAAAGAGCTCTTGTTGGGTTTTCGACATATCCATTTGACATTTTTGCACATCTTGAGTATTCTTTTGCATGTCTTGATTACTCCTTTGAATTTCCATCAAAGTCTTTTGAATTTCAAAATCTCGAGGTGGGGATGATGGATTATGTGGAGTGTCGGCGATGGCGAGAGGAATGCCATAATCATGAGTAGGAGACCGGCTCCTAGGCTTGCTTTGTTGTTGTTGATTTTGAGTTGCTTGTTGACGGTTCCCTTGGAACCCATGAGAATTGCCTTGATTAAGGCCTTGATTGTGGTTTTGTTGTTGTTGGAAGCCTTGGTTTCCTTTGAAACCGCCTTGATTGAAGTTCCCTTGTTGGAACCCTTGATTGTTGTTGTGAAAGGTACCTTGGTTATTTTGCTTGAAGTTGTTGAAGGGTCTTGGATTACCCATGTAACCTTGGTAACCTTGGTTGTTGTCCCTTAAGGGAGGTGGAACATAGGGACGATGTTGTTGTTGATATTGAAAGGCTTGTTGTTGGGGGACTTGTTGGGAAGATTGGAATTGATTAGAGTAAGAGGTACCTTGCTTGAACGCTTGAAAGGCGTTCACTTGCTCGATACTTCCACGGCAATACATAGGATCATGTCCCACTATTCCACAAGTATCGCACATCCCATTGTAAGGTAAAGGAGGTGCGAACCCCAAAGCATTCACTTCTTGAATCGGTTGATGGTGTGAGGAACTAGTGCCTTGGACTTTGTCGAGGTGACTTTGGAGCTTCTTGTCAATAGTCTCCATGTATGTTTTAAGTTGAGCTCCAAGATCAATGCTTAGCTTAGTGATAGCATCGACCTCATGCATGCCTCCTCGATGTGCCTTCCTAAGCCTAGAGTATTGCGAATTATGCACCGCCATCTATTCGATTCTCGCCCATGTTTGGTCGTCATCGACCTCGGTGAACCTACCGTTGGAGCCTATGTTAAGAATAGCTCTCGAGTCCTCATAAAGTCCATTTCAAAATTGTTGCACCAAGAACCATTGTGAGAGTCCATGATGAGGGCACGATCTTACCAAAGACTTAAACCGCTCCCAAGGTTCATATAGGCTCTCCTCATCCCTTTGTTGGAACCCGGTGATGGAGGCCCTAAGCAAATTCGTCTTTTCCGGAGGGTAAAACTTTTGGTGGAAAGCCAAGGCAAGCTTTTTCCAAGTATCGATCCCCATGGTTGCCCTATCGAGACTCTTGATCCATTGCTTCTCTTTTCCAATAAGAGAAAACGGGAAGAGTACCCAACGAATTTGATCTTGAGTAACCCCGGTTTGAGATATAGCGTCACAATAATCGGAGAAAGTCTCCATATGTTGGTGCGGGTCTTCGGTGGGCAAACCACTAAATGGGCTCCTCTCCACAAATTGGATAAATTGAGTCTTTGCCAAAAAATTCCCGGTATAAGCTTCCGGTAATGCACTCGGTCCCGGCAAGACATCTTCCGTGAAAGTGGAGTGAGAGGAAAACTTAGGCATTCTTGGATGTAAGGGAGAAGATGGTGGTGTAGAGAGTGTTGATGTAGAAGAGGAGGGGGAACTAGGAGAAGAATCACCGAAGGGATTGATGAAGGTCCCTCCGGCCGTCTCTCGAGGTGAAATGTTCAAGTCGGCTCCTTGGGCTTGCCCTTGATGAGTATTGCTTGCACTCCGTTGAGAGATCCTAACCCGATTAATCGTCCGTTGGCGAAAGGCTCTAAAGAGTCTCTCCGGCTCTGGATTAAAGAGATAGAAGTCGCCTCCCCTCCTAGGCATACACTACACACTAGAACAAACGTAAGAACGCCTAGTGCTTTATGGGCACTAGGTAACGACAATAAACAAACACAACTAGAGACAAAGAGAAAAAGAAGAAATAAAACTAAGGAAAGAAGAAAAATCTAGAGAATATTCACAAAAGAAGATGGGAGAACACAAAGAAGGGTAACTAAGTCTAGAAATAAGCAAATTAAGTCTAAACAATGCACCGTCCCCGGCAACGGCGCCAAATTGATGGTAGGGATTCGTCACGTCCCTAGCCAACAATATAACACCGACTAACCTAGTGGGTAGCTAGGGCAAGTCGGGATCGTATCCACGAGGACGGTATATCAAGGTTTAGACTAGGTCGGCCTACAACGAGACTAGATTACCAAACAAACACGAAGAAGCGATAAAAGGAAAACTAATTATGGAGGAGAAGTATGACTATACTAACAATGCTAAACAATGCTAATGATCGAACTAACAAATAAACTAGAGTAAACGATGTCTAACTAAGAAGATGAACTCAAATATGAAAAGAAGTGGGGTAGGTCGGGTTCATAGGAGTAGAAGGGTAATTGGGGTGATCAAGGGTATAGGTGTCTCCTAATCGCTAGAGTCAGTCCGGGCTCTCGCAACTTAGACCGATGTCAAGGTGGATCCGGGCTCTCGCAACTTAGACCCTAGTCGGCACTCTCGTGACAATAACTATTCTCAACATTTCCGCATCATAGACAAACAATGAGAAGATGAACACAAGTATGGGAAGCATGGCCACTACAACTCACACAAGCATATCAACAAACACATAGAGTGCCTACAATGTGACTAACAACAAAGATGTAACCTTTTCCCCTTAATCAACCCTAATCATCCATAATCTACCCCTAATCCCCCTACTAACCCCACAAGATTACTACTCACTCATTATCAAATTACTCATAACATTAACAAGAGAAAACAAACTAAACATCCAAGCATTCATTATGAACAACTAACAACAATAACAATATAAAAAGATGAGACAAGATTGAATAAACAAAGATTAGGAGTAGAGATGATTATACCAACACTATGAAGATGAAAAGATGCAATCTTGTATAAATAAGAACCCAAATAAAACCCAAGGTTGTCAAGCTTGGAGAATTCTGCAAGTATCCTCTTAATACAAGAACTAATAACAATAATTAACTAGGAATTAAAGAGAGATTAAAACTAATGAGTGAGAGTAATTCTAGGGTTTTAGATGCTAATGGAGGCTTAAACTAATCTAGGGTAAGATAAGATGTCTTAAAATTACAAGAAGGGAGTATATATATGGGTACAAGAATGAAGGAGAAGAGTAGAAAAAAAGAGTCGCGCTGCCAGTTCTTCGTCCCGACCGGGACGGATCATCCCGACCGGGACGGCTCTGTCATCCCGATCGGGACGGGTTGGTCCCGACCGGGATGGGCTCACAGCAGCCATCCTAATGTAGCACCCCATCCCGAACGGGATGGGCCTTGTATGCCTTCCTTAAACGCTCTTTGGTCCTTCCTTGCCTCTCATGGGCTTCCCACCGATTTTCGGGACTCGGGATCGGGTCTTGGAGGCTCGAGATTTGGTCCCAAGGTCTCGGGGTCGATTCCAAGGCCTCGAGTCATCGTTCCTTTATCTCGTTGGCTCCAAAATGTGTATGTATTTAGTCGGAATCGCTCCAACTCTTCCAAATTGGTCTCGGGAACTTGAAACGAACTAAAGGAAGCATAAGAAGCCCATGAATCGCTCCAAAGGAGCGATTCCACAAGGAAAAAGGGACCAAAACACAACAAATAGGCACTACAAACTACACTTATCAGTCACTCACAACTGCTTCAACTTCTGGGATCCGTTGGGTCCATCCATACTGCCTTAGTATGTGATCCGGGTAAAGGTGAACTGTCTGCCTAAAAGACAATATTACTTGATAGCGGGCTCTGTCCCTCGGGTCCAAGCCAGTCCAAAGATAGATGGGCCACCATGGTACTACCCATCAGATTAACGGGCCGCTGTGAAAAGACAACACCTCGTCCCAATACTTCTAAGTAATCTGACGAGAAAAGTCAATGGTCCGCCTCCTCGTCATCACCTGGTTATGACGATAATTACTCGCGTCAAGAGGAGGATCTATTACTGATAGCCTCTCGTAAAGCCAAATCTGAAAAAAAAAAAGAAAAAGAAAAAGGAAACAAAAACATGAGTTCCCGAGACAAAATAGGCACCCGCCTAAGGGCACTCGATCGAGTGCCTAGGGGTCACTCGATCGAGTGGTACCTCTGAACATGAATAGGGGGCTTCTTACGAAGGCACTCGATCGAGTGCCAGGGTGACTCGATAGAGTGCCCACTGCAGCAGAAAAAATCGCGAAAAAAAAATCAAATCAAAAAATCGAGGAGTTGGAAAATAAAAAAATCCGACATACTTGCAATAAACGGGTGCTTCCAGTAAGGCGAACTGAAGAATCCCTCTTGCGATTATCTAAGCCTTGAATAATTTTGCCCGTGATAAGCCAACCCGGGCTGTGCTCCGTCTCCATCATGTCAACCACGGTAAAAAGACGAACATCACCAATGCAAGACAATAAATCCATGTGACCTTCAAAAGCATAAACATGGAGCGTACAGAAGGAGAAAGCCCTACGACTGTGAATCGGTCTGATTCGGACGTCGTGCGGGTTCATAAATTTCTCGGCCAGATCAATTAAAGAAACTGTGTTGTTATCTCCAGCCATTCGAGATACCTCGTTACGAGAAAGCCCTAAAAATTCTCGAAGCTTCCTCCTGGGGTCATAGATCGAGTACGGGACGGCAGGACGAAGTATCGGATTCCATCCTCCTACGGCAGCAATCTCCTCAGGTAGAGGGCAAACTTCACCCCGAGGAAAGGCAAAGACATGATATATGTCATCCTAGTAAGACAAGCATGCATCCAGAAAGTAGCGATCAACCTGTATTTGACGGAATGTATACAGCTGAGCAATACCCGTCTGGTTCAAAGCCACCCTATCGGCGTCCGTGAAGCGTCGGGACCATTCTTGCAACATGACGGTCAATCGATCAACACCCATGGTTAAAATTCTTGAGAGGAATAAAGAAACTTTCTTTTGAGAAGGGATGAATTGTGATGGGAGTTGTGAAGAAATCAAAGACAAGGGAGGGCTATATATAGCATCAACCTTACAACCTTCTTTCCATATCTTTCCTTGCACAAAAGTTTCCTAATTCTAAACGGAATCAACCCACAAGCCTAGTCTCGATACTAGCACGGAAATATTCATCCCGAATTTTCCTAATTTCTTTATGAGTCAAAAATTGCAAATTTCAAAATTTCAAAAATTCAAAAAATTCAAAAATTCAAGATTCAAAATTCAAAAAGTCATTTTTCCCCAGCGGGAGTCATTTTACTACCTACGTGTTGCGTGCAAATTTTATATGTGACTTATACAGGTACGACTCAAGCAGGGACATGCAACCCACTAAATCTCCCCAGCGGAAGCCCAAGGCGGCATTTTCACGGGATGGGCCCACACATAGGCGCACCCCAGACTTATGCAACAAGTCCAAGTTCCCCACGGAGATATCATCATTAGCTCAGCCCTTCACGCAAGTCTAATGGACTATAAACGACCCGATCGGAAGTCTACCAGGTCTTAATCGGCTTGGTAGCTACTATGACTTTCGCCTTGTCCAAGCCTCAGTCAGAGTGGGGGCTCTGTAGACACCCGCATTTTGACTGCCAGGTGTCTATGGCAGTTTCCAAAAAACACCCGATGATGATCGGACGCTAACGTGTTTCTACGCGCTCGGATATGGGCTCAAAACCATTAGTTGCAGGCTAATGCACTTACGAAGTACAAGTCTCACAAAACTGACCTCAAATTCAGGCCCAGTGGGTCGTTTCCAATCAAACAAGACTAATTTGGGTCAAAACCGACACCGGAAATAAAACCGACTTTTAGCGATTGGGTCAACCCCGGTCAAAGTCGTCTCTAAGACATACAAAACAGCTATCCAAGCATCGAAAAACCCAAAAGATATCCAAAGCCACAGTCCAAAGCCCGGACCTTGCGATCCAGCTGAGCCACTCGATCGAGTGGGCCCTTATTCAAGCCCGGCTGCAGGCGCTAGGGCCACTCGACCGAGTCAAGGGGCTACTCGGTCGAATAACCCTAGACAGGGTACATGGGCAATGCCTATATATACACCCCCATGCACACACATCAAGACAACTTTTCGAAACCCTAATTCAATCCCATTCTATACTAATCTACATCCAAACCCTAACCCTAGCGTTTAAGAATACCCTAACCACCACAACTTAGCCTACATACTCGATACTCCCGTGCAAGCCACAACTAGGAGTCTCGTCCGAGCATAAGAAACATGTAGGTTGAGGGTGCAAAAACCCCTTTTTCTTATCCTTTCTCGTCCTCCTCGCGTCATTCATCGTCACTATCGTCGTTTTTTTTTAAATTTTTTTCGCGTCATAATGTCATTAGTATCGTTAGTATTAACACACTAAAATACTTGTGAATTTGTGTCGAGTGTGAGGGATGTCGGAATAAGAAAACCCGAATATACAAGTGTATTGCACACAGCGTCGACGGTCGCTTATCCCGACACCCCGATCACTTGATTATTGAAACAAGTCAACTTAAACGATATTTTTTTTATTCGCATTATTATCATTAATCGCATACTTCATCGATTTCCTAAAACCTTTTTTCTAAACAAATACTTTTTTTAATAAGGGTCGAAACCCGTTGACGTGGATCCGACATCTCACAATCCCTAGGGATTTACTTCGATGTCGGAGAAGCCGAGGGAAGCAAGTCTTTCAATTCAAGCAAAGCGTCGATCTTTTAGATTCGATACCAATTCCATAATTGGATGTCGAATCTAACGATCTAGTCAAACAATTTAACCAATTCGATTTTTCGTTGATGCTAACTAGTAGTCATCTAACTCAATCGGGTTAATACGACACTATAAACGCGGAGGAAAATTCATATCGCTTTGGTTGACTTAACACGACTTATAGCTTTTTCTTCAAACTTCACTCTAGTATTCGATACCGCTTCAATAAGCGGATATCGGGCACGACGAGAATCATAGGTATGAATTGGACATAAATTATACAATATTTATGCCCAATTCCTCGAATCATCAAAATCAAAAGCAATTTCGAAATCAATAATCAATTGCACACGAACCCTAGTTCGTACAGGGGGCACTCGACCGAGTGCCTAGCCCACTCGGTCGAGTGGCACCCCAAAAACGAGACAGAATGCTATCGTAATGACCACTCGGTCGAGTCTCGCAATGACTCGGTCGAGTGGCCGTGCATTCGGTCGAGTTTCCTTATAACTCGGTCGAGTGACACCTCGAAATCCGGACAGAAGTCTTTTCACAGGCCCACTCGGTCGAGTTCCTCAATGACTCGGTCGAGTGGCTCCTTTATCACGTCAAACCGTGAGTTCTACAATCCATTCGAGTCTCGTTAATATCTTTTCATGACTTAAGTCGACACATGTATAATCAATCACGTGAAAACTCCACTTTTCAAAAAACCATGCATCACCTCATTTGCATCATTCTATATTTGCCCGAACCGTTATTATTGTTACTAACCGTTTGCTACCTTTCTTGTTGATTTATCGTTTGTTTTAATGTATTAAAATGAACCCGCATGCTAAAATACAACTTTGACGTTAATTTTAGTTGCATTAAATCGACATAGAAACCCTTTCAATTTCTCACATGCTTAGGGAAAATAATGTTT
Organism: Agrostemma githago; assembly: GCA_958450325.1. Lineage (NCBI taxonomy): Eukaryota > Viridiplantae > Streptophyta > Magnoliopsida > Caryophyllales > Caryophyllaceae > Agrostemma > Agrostemma githago. The sequence goes on along the minus strand of OY288252.1, from coordinate 54,268,053 downwards.
GCATAAGCATTTTTCACCGTTCAACTAACGCGCGTATTAAAAAATCATTCGATATCCTAGTAGAGGCCGCTAATGTGCGGGCGGGGTTAGGTGTCCTTTGTGGGCTTCCCAACACGTACCCTCACCCCTTACTCAGAACCTCGGTTTCCGGATGCCCGAAACCGTTGGCGCCCGAGAGTCATTCAATACACGATATCCGATAATGTCGGTATCGGTATCAAATGCAAAGGGACGAGCCCAATAAACTCTGACATCGGAAATGGGCCATACTTTGTGCATGGCCCACTACGACATAGAGTGGGTTCGAACGGGCCCGAACTCCCACAATGTTCGGTGGCGACTCCACTTCGATTTAAATTTCAATTCGATCCATTCTCATATGGAGATTCATTCGCCTCCCCAAACCCGTGCGTGGCCGCGTAGGGGTGGACTTATGTCATGTCCACATAAGGAGAGCCCCCTGTGCTGTCTTTTTGTATAATTGTCCGTCATCCGTACGAATGAATTGGGTGGCCAACCTTTTTAGGGCTTTCTTGGCCCGGTTTTCGGTTCCCGGAGGTGTGGACGCTCGTCCGTACCGCACGTGCCCGCGCGGGACCGACCTGTTTTCAACGTGTGGCGGCGGCCACCCACGCGTCCCCCACCATGCCGGGGGCCGGTCCGATCTCGCATACGGGGCGATGTGTCGGACCTCGATTTGGATGACGATCCGGACTTGTACTAGACGGGGGTGCGGGCACCTGTGTTTCCGTTTGGGAATCGATTGAGTCGTGGTTGTAAATGCTTGAAGGCTGTTTTGTTTGGTAAGGCGACCTTTTTAGTGAACTGAAGTTGTCGTTGATTTGTGGAGTCGCCACCGAGTCAATTATGGGGACTCGGAAACCGTTCAAGTCAACTTTGATCCCTTGCCGGCACAAAGTTGAGTGGCACGGGACGTAAAGATAAAGACTTGTACCCTTAAGCACTCCATGCCTGGAATGACTCTCATTGCCAATGGTTTCGGGCATCCGGAAACCCTCGATTCTGAGTAAGGGGTGAGGGTACGTATTGGGAAGCCAACATCCAATAGATGCCAACACCTAATCCCGCCCGTACTATAGTGGCCTCTACTAATCAATCGGTGGGCTGATATCCTAGTTCTTTTGTTGTGGTGGAAGTACTGTAACATCCGTTGTTTTAGCCCTACACCTTTGCTATGTCGGTTGTTTAAGGACAAATAAATTTTTTCGTCAAAATATTTGTGTTTACATTCTTTGCATGCGATTTCACGTGACAAGCAGGCCATGAAAAGATGCACGTAGAAGAGTAGAGAGTACTAATATTATACGTATTATCAAATCAATTAACGCGATAATACGGATATTAGTCATTCTTGTGGTATACCTTACCTGGTATTCTGCTTAAGATGCATCGGTTCGGTATTAATAGGGATACGTCGACCCTAATAAGGCGAGCACCGGGACTAATACGGAACCCGACCATCACTTTGTTCAGTTTTAGTTGTTTTAAGTTTTGAATTCCGTCTTAGGTGATTTAGCATGCGATTATAAGGTCATAGAAGCAATAAATCATACGAAAAACTTTAAATTCGAATGTAAGTAAATCACATAGTGAGGAGTTGCGCCCTCGGAGTATACACTAATCGGGACACAATGCATAGATAGTTTGAGAACGGATCTCGGAATTACTCGGGTCTATTTAGTGTGTTTTAGTGTTTGTGGTTGAAGTTGGGACGTTACGTATTTTAGTAGATGTTTGTGGGCCTAGTGCCCACATCTAGTGTTGTCGTAGTGCATAATAATAGAAAGTGCAAATATGGAAAGTTTTGTTTAGATGGCAACCTACTGACGATACGACTTCGACAGGCGGATCCTCCTAGCTTGACCAGTTATTCCGGCAGAGTTCTGTTACCATTTGACCTTCCCGCGGCTACTCTGGCAGAGCTCCGTTACTATTTTCTAGTTCTGCGGCTAATCCGATAGAATTTATGTACTAGTTTCGTGCTAGTCTATCACAGGCACCTCGGTATCGAGTGGAGTGCTCGAAGGTGAGGAGTAGCGTCGATGTCGCTTTTATTTTTGGAAATACGATTGAGTGGATCTTTTGCCTCGGGTGTCGGAGTGCGAGCCCTTAGCGAGAAAAAAGAGAGGGAAGAACGAGTTGTGTGGGAGTAGGCTCAAACTCGTAATTGTGTGTCGAATAAATTAGGTGAGGGGGGGTATTTATAGGTGTTTTCGGACCTCGTCACCCATATGGACGCCCGGGGTCATGCGGCTCGGTCTTCAGGCGCCCGGTGTGGGGCAGTTCATTCTTCAGGTGCCCGAGCTGGAGCAGTCGAAGTTTTGAAGATGCGATATCAAAACTTTCCAAAACTGCGAAGATGCATATCCTAGGTTATCTTGGAGGTTAAGGCTTCTCTATGACCCTAGCATGTCGAGTGCCGGGTGGGCTTCGGGCGCGCGTCCCGAGGTTCGCTCGGCCCGACGTGTTGACTCGGGTTTGACTTTTCATATTTCGGGACCGATTCAGGGCCCCATTGTTGGAATTGACTCTAATTAGTGTCGACGCGACCGTAATGACACGACTAAGCCTGCCTTGATGTTAATTTAATCTTTCCAAGTAATTATTTGATCCGTTCTATAGAAAAACTATCTAAAACATCGCGAACTCGCATCGTATTGTAGTCCTATCATCATCGGGTGTTTGTTGGGCACTTCTGCAGCCACCAGGTCCAAATCTGGGTGTCTACAGGAGGATATTCTCCCGTTGTCAAGTAGGTTAGAACGGCCTGATACCAAGGTTCCGGATCAGTTAATTCGATATCTTGGATGGCGTGGATATATGCCGGCTCGGACCATCTTTCGACGCAAACCGGCATGCTGGTTAGGTGCTCCGGGATATTCAATAAAGATGCTAATTTGGAAAGTTCATCTGCAAATTGGTTTTCTTCCCGAGGTAGATATATGTATTCTACCTTTTGGAATTGCTTTTCGAGAACCCTTACTCGCGCCTGGTAGGCCACGAGGTTGGTGTTCCGTGTCTTCCATTTTTGGAGAGCCTGATTGATGACTAGAGATGAGTCACCGTGGACCCGGAGGTTTGTTACTCCTAAATCAGCGGCGGCTTGCAACCCGTGAATGCATGCTTCATATTCGGCTGCGTTGTTAGTCACGCCGATGTCCAGTTTAATAGATAACGGTGTATGCTCTCCTTTTGGTGAAATTAAAAGAATCCCGACTCCGAATCCTCGGAAATTGGACGCCCCGTCAAAATACAGATCCCATGTTTCTGTGTCGGTATGGAATATGTCTTCATCTGGAAAGGCCCAAGTATCGGTGTGCCCTTCTTCAGATACGGGACTGTCGGTAAGGAATTCGGCTACTACCCGGCCTTTGATGGCTTTTAACGGTACGAACTTGAGATCGAATTATGCTAGCATTAATGTCCATCTTGACATCCTACCATTAAGGATGGTCTTTTCGAACAGGTACTTGATAGGATCCATTTTGGATAATACATGTACCTCGTGACTTTTAAGTGTTGGAGCTTTTAAGTGTTGGAGCTTTTAAGTGGCGCGGTCCAGTGCTGGAGCTTTTAAGTGGCGCTTTTAAGTGTTGGAGCATATAGTGTTGGAGCTTTTAAGTGGCGCGGTCCAGTGCTAGGCACGTTTTCTCAAACATTGTATATGTGCATTCATACTCCAGGATCTTTTTACTGATGTAGTAAATGACTCGTTCCTCCGAGTCGACTGTCTGGGCTAGCATAGCCCCCATGGCTGTCTCGGTCGTTGTTAGGTATGACGACAAAGGCAAACCGGTTTGAGGTGGCATTAATACCGGTGGAGCAGACAGGATCTCCTTGATTTTATCGAAAGTCATTTGACATTTTTCATCCCACAGTGTTCGTTCTCCTATCTTCAGTTTCTTGAAAATGGGTTCACATACCATGGTTGACTTTGAAATGAACCGGCTGATGTATTGGACTTTCCCGAGAAACCCACTTATTTCTTTTTCGGCTTTAGGTGGCAGCATCTCGGTAATGGCCTTGACTTTAGCTAGGTCGACCTCGATGCCGTGTTGGCTTACGATATGGCCCAGTAATTTGCCTGATGTTACCCCGAAACTGCACTTTTGAGGGTTTAGTCTCATGTTGTACTTGCGCAGTCGGGTGAAGAATTTCCTTAGGGCCACGATGTGCCCGCTTCGATCTTTGGACTTGACGATCATGTCTTCCACATAAATCTCCACTTCTTTATGCATCATATCGTGTAATAAATTAGTGCCGGTTCGTTGATAGGTGGCCCCGGTGTTGATGAGACCAAATGGCATAACGGTGTAACAGTAAGTACCCCAAGGTGTAATGAATGTGGTCTTACTCATGTCTTCTTCTGCCATTTTGCTTTGATTGTACCCGGCATACCCGTCCATAAATGATAGAAGGGCGTGATCGGCCGTGTTGTCCACCAGTATGTCGATGTGTGGTAACGGAAAATCTTCTTTTGGGCTGGCCTTATTAAGGTCCCGGAAGTCTACACAAACCCGCACCTTACCGTCTTTTTTAGGTACCGGCACGATGTTTGAAACCCAGTCTGGATATTCAGACACTTGTATGATTCCCGCTTTGAATTGCTTGACGACTTCTTCTTTGACTTTGAGAGACCATTCAGGCCTTATTCTCTGGAGCTTCTGTTTTACCGGGTTACACCCATCTTTGATGGGTATACGTTGTTCAGTTATTTCCCGATCTATCCCCGGCATGTCCTTGTAGGACCATGCGAAGACGTCCTTGAATTCCTGGAGGAGGTCCGTGAATTGTTTTCTCTCCTCGGGATCTAAGGATAGGCCCAACTTAAGCATCTGGGGCTCTAAAGTGGTTCCCACATTGATGGATTCGGTTTCTTCAATTACCAGATCTCGGGACTCCCTTTGTTCGAGCTGCTCGATCAGATGTGGAGGTAGAGGTATCTGTTCGTCGGGTTTCTCAATGTCATTGCATATAAAATTTTTAAAAGCATTTTGAAAATAAGACAAGTCGTAAGCGGAACGGTTATTGTTATTATTGATAGTAAATTTGGAAAACAGCTCGAAGAGAGCGGCCATCTGATCGTTGGTCAGAGGCGGGATAGGGAGTGCCCTCGGGACAGGCCCCGAGGCTCCAGTGGAAGTGGCTAAAGGGATAGGGGTTACAGACTGGAGACTAGCACCAGACCCTCTAGACTCGGACTCTGACTCCGACTTTGACTCAGACTCAGACTCGGACTTGGTATCCGGAATCCATGTCTCCTTCCCCGGTGGTCATCTTGTAGACTCGACCCTGGCTATCGGTCCACTTGATGGTCGTCCTCCAGGCCCTTTTCCCGGTGTTTGCACCAACTTCAGAGATTAGCTTCGTCGGATCGAACCGGTTGCTGCGGAGGATTAGGTTGACCAGATCTTCTTTAGGAGCGGGGATGACCTTGTCTTCCCCAAATACGAGCCCTAGCACGGGCTCGGAATTGTCAGCACCCTCCTTGGACTCAGTCTAGACGAGGGCAAATATGTCATCGGGGATGAAATTTCATTCCCGAGCCAACTTTGTCTCGGGATATGTGATGGTGGGTTGGTAAAGGCACACCTTAATAGCCCTGAATACTGGTGTAACGAAGTAACCGGTTAGTTTTGGGCTATAAGAGCCCAAGTAGGTACCCTTGATGATGTTTTGGGCCTTCTGAAAATCGTCCTGGACCATGTTTTCTGGGGTCGCAGCATACCCTAGACCAAATCGCGATTCTCCGTCGTTTAGAACCTCAATGATCTTCCCAGCCGGAAGATATGGTCTCGAGGTAGCCCCCGGTAAATAGCCCAAGTTTGTAGCATCATATCGATGCTACCGGTGAAATAGGGCCTAAAGAGATATTGCTCTTCGATCATTCCCACGAAATCAAATCCCCGTGGGTCGGCCTGGCCCGTGGCGTTGCAACTTGACACGGTCATAGGGGTTGCCTCTAGAGTGATGACACCGTCTTGCAGAGGCATCTTGACCTTTCTGTGAAGGGTAGAGGACACGACTTTGACTACATGGATCCAAGGCCTTTCGAGTAGTAAATTGAAGGAGGAGGTGACATCAATCACCTGGAACTCCAGTTCTTTCTCAATTGGGCCCGTTATGATTGTTAATTTAACGACCCCAGCAACCGGCTTTGGGCTCCCATCGAAAGTCTGGATAGTCTGTGCAGTTGGAAGGTAGTCGGCCTCGGTGATGCCGAGGGATTTGGCGGTCCTTAAGGGAAGGGCATTCACAACGGATCCCTCGTCGATCAGGGTCATTGGGAGTTACTTCCCTCGGCAAATGACCGTGATGTACAGGGCCAAGTTATGGGCGGCCCCGAATGGTGGAAGATCAGACTCGGAGAAGGTGATAAGTGGGCCTTCTTCTTTGGACTTGCTCTTGAGATAGGGCATGATAGTGGCTACCATTTCAGCGGGGGTAACCTGTGAGTGGTCCTTGATTTGATCGAGAGCCTTAGTCAGTGCTTCCCGATGTTCTTGCGAGCTAACCAGGAGTTGCCATATGGTGAGGTCAGCTTGAACCCTTTCAATTGCTTGACTAAGGCCGTGTCGTTGCTTGGTCCCTCAAGGGCATATTCCGTCCTGGCAGGTTCTGTGACGGTTGTTGGGGTAGGGCGTCCGGCGGTGGTGAGGTGGTTGGTGGCTAAGGCTTTAGACTTAGGTTTTCGAACCTCTTTAATGGTGATGGGGACGGCTTCCCCCTTGGCTAGGTAGACATCTTCTTCATCATGAACCATATCCCATTGATTTGTAGGATAAAAGGAGAAATTAGATGACAACAGTCGATCACCTCCCCGGTGAATATGGCATGAGCACTGAACGGGTTTTCTTTGTTGCTCGGCTTGTCTCCGGGCAATGGTATTTTCCCGCTCTCGATTAAGTCTTGGATCAGATGTTTCAATTCCCAACACTTTTCAGTATCGTGCCCATTACCTTGGTGATACTGGCAATAGGCCTGGACATTGTAGCTCTTGGATCGCTTTTCTACTGGGACTTTCGGAGTTGGGCTTATTGGTTGGATCAGACTCTTTGAAGATAGCCTTTTTAAGGCGTACGTATAGGTGGTCCCTATATCAGTGAATACCCGAGTTGGTGTATTCTTTTTGGATGAGGCATCCAGTAGATTGACCTCGTCGAAGATGCTGCGGGTTGCAGCTGCAGATATGGGCTTGCTAGTGGACAAGCTGGCCCCTTGATACCCCTTTGTAGAGGCCTTAGTAAGGCTCTCTAACCTTAAGTCATCCTCTATCCTTGTCCCCATTTCGGTTAAAGTGGCAAAGTTAGGTATGACGGCATACCGGAGATGGACCCGGTAGGAAGGGAGGAGGTTCTTCACAAAGGCCTCCACTAACACTTTTTCGTTGGGCTTGTCGACCAACTTCACACTCTCGGCCCTCCACCTTTGAAGGTATTTAGTGAAACCTTCTTTGGGCTCATGGGCCATGACCTCCAGAGTACGCATCGTAGTCTGGATCTCGGTATTATCAGCGTAATTCCGAGCGAATTTTGTTGCCACATCATCCCAAGTCTTGTACTTCTTGGAATCGAGCCTGTAGTACCAGGCTTTCGGGTGCTTCTCGAGGGAGGAAGCAAACAAGTGCTTGAACATGGTGGATTTCACCCCCTTGATAGCCATGAACTCCTTAAAAGCCCGAATGTGATGAACCGGGTCTTCAGTACCCTCAAACATTGGTATGGGTTGAGGTTGGCGGGTAGCTCGTCATTCAGAGGCAAGTAGGAGCGAGCATTTTCCGTATGGATCGAGTTGTTCGTTGACAAATGGACCTGTTCTTCAAGCTTGCGAACGGCGCTGACCAGTTCAGCTATGGGCCCTGTGGTTTCATTCCCGACCTTAGGAGTCCCTTGCTCCACGGCACTCAAACAGGTGTCAACGGCTGTTTGGTCGGTCCTGATAGCTGTCAATTGGGTCTCCATTTTAGCCAGCACGGCTATCAGTTGGTCCAAAGTTTCTTGCATTTTCTGGCGTCTGGTTACCAGTGGCCTGTCTGTAAGAATACCGCGTAATCAGAAACTAACCCAAATCCTGGAATAAAAAGTACATCCCGAGCAAGACTGAAAAGAAAAATGACTCGGAAAAGACACCTAGACGAGTGACTTGTGAAAGGTGGGCCTCCTATGTGGGCTGGGTCCTGTTCGAAGGAAGGTCCACGTGAGACATCCCCAGACTTTGGACTCGAACGTGTAGACGGGCCGTCCTTTGTAGGAGTATGTCCTACGTAGGTGGATCATGCTTTAGTCAAATAAGGCGGACTGGGATAGGGAGGAAACCCGTGATGTAGGATCGACGGAGTTTCGACGCTAAAGACCTTCAACCACTTATGACAAGACCCGACACTGCTAAATACGGAAAGTCCTAAGAAGAGGAAAGGTTTCGAAAAGGGACTATTTTAAGAAAATCCGAAAAAACTCAGTGGATGGCCCGACTTTTTCGAAAATCGGAAAAGTGTCATCGGGCCGAAAATTTAATGTTTGGAAAATATATTTTGAGTTTTGAAACGGGCAGCATACCGGCTAGAAATAGGTTATTTTGAGTAAAATCATAAGTTCTAAATTAGGTAGCTTTCCGGGTTTTGAAATTGGATATTTTGGAAAAGATGCAATTTTCGAAAATGACGGTTTTTTGAAAAACAACCTTAGAAACCAAGTAGCACATAGTCACGCAAGCATAATAACGACGCTATGTATGCTCTACACTAAGTCTCGGTCGGTCTATATAGGGTATATACCAGTACACATAGCCTTTCCGAGAATCAGGACGGACTTCCTAAGTCGAGTTGATCTTAGAACATGCCGCGAAACCCATACGAATCGGCTACGAACACCTTTGACATATCCATTTTGGAGTATATCACGGTATAGTGAGACGTCGGTCACCAGTACCGGCCCGGGAAAAGATAGGGTTATGCATGAACTGTAAAACTAAAATGCGTATTGTACTAGTCAAACGATTTCTATTCGAGTCTCATCCTGAGGATGCCGATGGTAAGTTACGCATCAGTTATCCCCAGTGGAGTCGCCAATTTGTGGACATGACATAGGTCAACCCCGACGCAGCCACGCTCGAGTTTGGGGAGGCGAATGAATCTCATGTGAGATGGATCGAATTGAAATTTAAATCGAAGTGGAGTCGCCACCGAACTTTGGGGGAGTTCGGGCTCGTTCGAACCCACTCTATATCTTAGTGGGCCATGCACAAAGTACGGCTCATTTGTATCTCAGAGTTTATTGGGTTCGTCCCTTTGCATTTTGATACCGACACCGACATTATCGGATACCGTGTATTGAATGACTCTCGTGTGCCAATGGGTTCGGATATCCGGAAACCATGGTTCTAAGTAAGGGGCGAGGGTACATGTTCGGAAACCATGGTTCACAAAGAACACCCCGCCCGCACTTAGCGGCCTCTACTAAGATATCGTTTGATGTTTTAATACGCGCGTTAGTAATACGATGAGATGTTATGCAAACAATATTTTGACTAAACATGCGAATATTTGAATAAGTTGCTATGTCGATTTAATGCATCTAAAATTAATGTCAAAGTTGTATTTAGCATGCAAGATTCGTTTTAGTACAATAAAACAAATAACGGAAATAAAACGCCAAAATAGAAACAAACGTGTTAGTAACGATAATAACGGTTTGCAAATAATATAGAAAGACGTAACGAGATATGATACATGATTTTTGAAAGTAGTATGACACGTGATTAACTTGACACGTGTTGACCAAAGTCATAAAAAGAATTTTATCGAGACTCGAAAGACGTTGTGGGACTCACGGATTTGACGTGATAAAGGCCACTCGATCGAGTCATTGAGGGACTCGACCGAGTGGACCCCGGAAAAAGCTTCTGTCCCGGAATTTGAGGTATCACTCGACCGAATCACTGAGGGACTCGACCGAGTGAGTCGCCACTCGATCGAGTCATTGAGGGATTCGACCGAGTGGTCCTCAAAAGGACCTTTTGCCTCGGTTTTTGGGGTGCCACTCGATCGAGTGGGTTAGGCACTCGATCGAGTGCCCCGTGTACGAACTAGGGTTCCTTGCGCAATTTGTTATGGATTTCGAAATTGCCTTTTGATTTTGGGAAATCGCTAATTTTGTCAAGTCAGACAGAAATATTATATGATTTGTGCTCGACTCGAATTTTGATACTCGTGGTATCCGATATTTGATTATGGAATCAATATCGAATACTTAGAGTTAAACCTAGAAAAGATATTGTATGTCGTTTATATTAAACTAAAACGAAATAATTTATCTCCGCGTTATAGTGTCGTAATTAGTTCTTTCGAACTATGTGACAACAATTTTAGCGTCAAGGAATTCGCATTAGTTAAATTTATTGACTAATTCGTTTAGATACAATATCCGACTATCGAGTTGGTATCGCATCTAAAGAATGACACTTTATGTTTGCTTGAATTAAAAATTAATTCCCTCCGCATCTCGACATCGTAATAAGTCCTTGCGGATTATGTGATGTCAGATCCGCATCAATGGGTTTTGCCCTAACTTAATTAAACGTGCTCGATTTGAAATAGTTTTAGAAATCGATGAATATGCGATATTAATGATGATGACGAACAATAAAACGTGACAAACAACGCGACGAAATAAAAAACGCTATTGTTGATGTTGACTCGCTTCAACAATCAAATACTCGGGGTGTCGGGATAAGCGACTGGCCACGTCGGGTGAAACACCCTTGTATTCGGATTTTCTTATTCCGTCATCCTTTGTATTCGACACGAATTAGCGAGTAATTTAATGTTTTGATACTCGCTAATGATATTAGCGATATTAGAAATAAGAGAAAAAAAATGAAAAAAAAGATGCTAGAAGACGAGGAAGACGACGCGGGAAGAGAAGAGGAAAAGAAAGAAGAAATCGGGTTTTTGCACCCTCAACCTATATGCTTCGTATTCTCGGTATGGAACTCGTCTAGTTATGGCTTGGACACGGGAGTATCGAGATTGTAGATGGAGTTATTGTGGTTTTAGGGTTTTTTTTTTGGTAAAAGGTAAAGGTATATATATGAATATCACAAATATACAAAAGGTTAGTCAACAAGTCATCCTCAATTGGAAGGATTTATCCTTGTCACTAAACCCGTGTTGAGTTTTGTTCTTAGCAAATCTAATAATCTCATTCTTAATCTCTTTTATTACATACTCGGGTCTCTTAATGCTAGCTTCATTTTTTGCTTGATTTCCTTGCTTCCAAATATGATAAATGACCGCGTTAATAGCTCCGTTCTTGAGTGCTCTTTGAAGTTTGGTTCCTCTTAGATGCATTCTCCATGAAGTGCTAATTAAAAAATCAGCTTTGAGCTGTAGCCAGCTCTCTATCCCTATCAACACTTTCTGGCTGTACTGGCACCTGCAGAATAGGTGTTGTACGTCTTCAATTTGTAAACCACACAAATGACAGTTCGGGTCGCCAATCAGATTCAGTTGCAGCAGCTTCTCATTTGTGTTCATCGCTTTATGTTGCTGTAGCCAACTCACAAACCCGTGCTTAGGTATGCTCCATATGTTCCAAACCGTCCTAAACCAGTCTACATTGTCTCTTTTTTCCCTGAACCATTCGTAGCCCTTAGCAATAGTGTAGGCATTCTTCCCTTGATTACTCCAGGCAGCAGCCTCGTAGCCTGTTTTCATTTTCTCCCTTACTTTGCAAATTCTCTTCCAATACCAACTCGTATCCTGCGGTGGTTTTAGGGTTTGTAAGTTTGCTAGATACTAGGGTTTTATGAAAGGTTGTGATGGGTAAGAATTAGGGTTTCAAAAAGTGTGTTTAGTTGCATGCAAAGGGGTGTATATATAGGGATTCTCCCCCACCCTCGTCTAGGGTTACTCGATCGAGTGCCCCTGCTGACTCGATCGAGTGGCCCAGTTCAAAGGTAATAGCGGACCTGCTAGAGGCCCACTCGATCGAGTGGGATGATACTCGATCGAGTGGATGAGGCGGGCTAGATATTTTGCAGATTTTGTGTTTGGGTTGGATTCTTGATATTTGCATGGCTGTTTTGTGTTCTCGGAAACGGCTTTGACCGGGGCTTGACCCGGTCGCTAAAAGTCGGATTTATTTCTGATGTTAGTTTTGACCCAAATTAGTCTTATTTGATTGGAAATGACCCACTGGGCCTGAATTTGAGGTCGGTTTTCTGAGATTTGTACTCCGTAAAAAGTCCAAGCCAGAAACTAACGATTTTGAGCCCATATCCAAGCGCGTAGAAGCACGTTCGCGTCCGATCATCATCGGGTGTTTTTTAGAAACTGCTATAGACACCTAGCAGCCAAATGTGGGTGTCTACAGCGCTCAATCTCGATAATTTTCCTTCATTGTTCGCCTAGAATTTAGTCTAAATCGTGGCATACTTAGTTTGGAATTCTTGTCCCTGAGGATCGACTCGACCTATCCTAGCTACCTAGGTTAGGTTCATTGATTATTATTTTGATCGGTAGGATAGACGACAAACTCCTACCATCAAACCACAACAACAGTGACGAATAATCATAACAACAACAAGACGAAGACGATGAAAACGACACGATACGAAAGCGTACAGCAGCAGCGACGCAACACAAAAGCAACAATAGTAGCACGAACAACAACAACAAAGAAGAAGAAGAAGAAGAAGAAGAAGAAGAAGAAGAATCAAAGGAAACAAAAGGAACGAGACAGGGAACACAGGGGAGCGATCGATCGACAACAACAAGTGCAAACAACAATAATAACGCAACAATTGCAGCATCAACCGCAACCGACAGCAACAGTAGAGGACATCAATAGCAAACTAAGGAAAAAGGGACTACCTTTCGGAATCAAGAGTGAAAACAGAGGAAGAAAAAGGGGCAAGGGCGCGAGACATGATTGCTGATTGTTGGTGCGTGAAATGATGAGGATCGATGAAGGTATCCTGATGGAGTTATACGGATGGTTATGCTGGCAGACAAAACAAAATGGGTTTTAAAGAAAAAAGGAAGAGATGGATACGGAGGATGTAAGAAAAAGGAAAAGGGGGATGCATGATGAGGGGGGTTCAAGTAGAAGCGGTGGAACGAATAAACAAAAAGAAGGAAGAGGGGATGGATCAGGTAAGTGGAAGTCCTGAATTAAATATGAGGTTAGTACAAAACGTTTATGAACTAAAAGTTCCGAGTCAAGAGTCAACCCACGCAACAAATTAAAATCGGGTTGAAAAAGTAAATAATTTGACCCAATAAAAGATCGAGTAAATAAAATATTCTTGAGATTAAAATAAAACATTCGAGATGTAAATGGAGTTTGTAGAATGAATGACTAGATCGATGAAATAGTCTTTCTCGATAAATAATAAAGTTTCGATAAAGTGAATTAAATTGATTTCTCGAGGAAAGGTAAAAGATGTTTTGACGAAACTTAAAATAAATGAGCTTCGAGCAGAAAATAGAAATTCGAGCTTAAATATAAATAAATGAAAAGAATTTAGAATTTAGATCGCCGAAACAGAAGTTCAATAAGAATTAAATTTAATGTATAAAATAAATCAAAGGGTTATTTAATGACAATAATGCCAATTATAGGGCGTCTTCCCAAAATAATACTAATTTCAATAAATCTGAGAATAATACGTATTATTGAAGTAGTTAAACAACAGTAGTATAAGTAAGTTTATCACCTGCTACATCAGGTCACCTAATTAATATTTAACTTGTTACTTATTCTACATCCTCCTCCTTAGACCTGGATAAAGGGTGAACCGTGTCAGGTCAGTTTCGGGTCGGGCCAATTTCGGGTTATAATAATCGGGTTGACTTCGGGTCGGGTCAGATAATTTCGAGTTCGGGTCATTCTCGGGTTTGCTGTTTTCAACCTTTTTTAGGGTTATCCACTCGTTTTCAATAATAATAGTCGTGTCAGTTTCGGGTTAGCTCGGGTCAATTCGGATTACGGGTCAAAATCATGTCTTCAGTTCGGGTGTCGGGTCGGGTTTGGTTTGACTTATTCGGGTCGGGTCAGTTTTGTCAGGTCTACTTCTCCTTACTTCTCTTCTTCATCCTCTCTCTCCATTACCCTTTATCCTTCTTCAGTTTTTTTTCTATACATTTCGTTTAGATTAACGTGTTGATTTTGGTGTAGGATTGTATTGTTAGCTAGATTTGGCGAGGTTGAAGGAAGAGAAATACGGAAGACATTAATGACGTTTAATGCCATGTACACTGAGTAAGTGAAAAGGAGTGAAGTAATATGAAATAAATTAAAGACGAAAAGGAAGGGGAATGAGTTCTATCGGTAACTGGTCATCTATACTACTCTGGTTTAACTACTTGAAAAAATATGTATTATTCCCAGATTTATTAAAATTGGAATTATTTTCGAAAGATGATCTATAGTTAGTATTATTGTCGTTAACTAAAATTAAAGGTGAAACATGAAAGTGGAAGGGTTCTACAGGTAACCGGTCACCTATACTACTCTGGTTTAACTACTCCAATAATACGTATTATTCCCAGATTTTATTAAAATTGATATTATTTTGGGAAGACGCTCTATAGTTAGTATTATTGTTGTTAAATAACCCTAAATCGAAACAGAAATAAAAATATGTTTTAAATATAAGAAGAGTTTTCGAGACAAATAGAATTTTAGGAGTTTGAAACAATTAAACAATAAATTCATTTTATAATAGTTTTAAGATTTACGAATTAAATCGTAAATAGAATAAAAGTTAAATAAAATTTAATTTATAAAAATCAGGGGTGTTACACCCGAGCCGCCCCTCGTACCCTTAATGTGGCCCACTTAGTGGCCCAACACCTCGCCGGTGTCGCAATGGGGTGGCAAAGCTCGATCACCTGTGGCGGTCTCATCACACACCTAGCACGGCGGAATGGCGGATGGCCCCCGGTTACCCCATCGACTCCCTTACACCCATCAGTTTCACTTCTTGTATGCAAACCAAGATTGACAAACTCGATGACGATTGCTTGAGACGCCTCAAGTGGCTGGTAAACACGCCACCCACTTGGTTCTTGGGACAGAGAAGTCCGTCACATTCCCCTGTTCCACCCTCCCTTGACTTGCTCCTATCCTCGAGTGGACTTCGTCGAGTCACGTGCCCCCTACCCCTTCACTACTGCTCACTGCCCTCCCATCCGGTGTTACACCAGAGGCTGGGCAATCTTCTGGAGTCAGATCGTCGACTTCGATATCCACTCGGCCATCCACTAACCCCACCACCACTACCCCGTCTACGGGATCCGTAATAGGTCCCTCAACATCCGAGCGACCCCCCGCCACCGTCGATCATCCCATCGCCTCCCCATCCGCGACCCTACCCCCGACCGATGACAGACTGTGTCAGCTGACCGATTCCTTCACTCAACTCCGTGAGGAGTTCACACAGCACCGCACGGAGGTGACTGACGCCGTTAATCGGCTTTGTATAGAGCTGACCACCGTCGTCAACCAACTCTACACTAAGTTTCGTCAGTTCCGAGCCGCTATTGTCACTTTAAGGTCTCAGGTAGCACCGTTAGCTACTCTTAGCACTCTTAATGTCAGTGGGACCATTGGGAGGTGTTAGCACTAGAGGTGGTGTTGCTCCCACCAGGGGAGGACCGTCGAGAGGTGTTAGCGCTAGAGGTGGTACGTCAGGTAGTGCTCCCACTAGAGGAGAACCGCCAAGAGGTCCACGCACACGCGGTGGTATGACGAATGGTGTTGTTCTTCGAGGAGGTGTTTCGGGTCGTACTCCTACTAAGGGTAGTTCGTCAGGTCGAGTTCTCACTAGGAGTGATACGCCGGGTCGTGGCACCATCACGACGTGTAACCCGCTAGATCTGAGCCCCGCACCCAATGCTTGGGAATCGCGATCGTTCACAGCCGCGACAGACTCCGACCAAGAGTAGAGATCGGTTTGGGGAATTCCTTGTACATATTAGGTACTCCTCTCCTCCTCACTCTTTAATTTTGCATGTTTAGTTACTTTTTCTTTCCCTTTTGTTGTCCAAATTGTTTTTATTCACAATGAGGACATTTTGTTGTTTGGTTTGGGGGAGGGTAAATAATTTGTATTAGTTACATATTTTCTGTATTTCCGAATTTCCGCATGCATTTTTTTCGTTTTTAGTCATTTTAGTCATTTTTAGGAGTCGGAACGGGTTAAGCAACAATGATGAAACCGCTTTTGCCTCTTCTTTTCTCGTTTCATTAACTTTCTCATTCTAGTGATATCTTAGTCTACTTGGTTGACTCTTAGGTTATGACATTTTTCGATTGTTATTTCAATGAACGATTGTTATCCGCTTGTCTGTGGATGATAAGTCAACCCGGTTCGATGTGTAACTCCCTAAAAATAGGTCCATTTGTTTGGCCTGGCCCGGCCCAGCTCAACCCGCTCATGTGGGCCATTTTTATTGCTTAGGCTCGGGCCAAGCCCGCATTGGCCCGATCCATGATCACCTCTAATATTTAGCTAGAAGGGAGTCTAGCTGCTGGATGCAAGATAGATTAGCTCGGGGGAGGCGGCCGCTGGATGGATTATTAAGGAAAACAATAATGAGACTGAGAAGGTCGGGTCCGAGTCTTTTCTAGCTCAATCGGCTCTTCAAGTGGAAGTTTTAGCTGCAATCAAAGCTATCAAATGGGCAAGAGAGAACCGTTATCTGCATTTATCTCTGAATATGGATTGCCTACAACTTGTTTATCAGCTTGCAGATGTGGAGGAGCCTCACCATTGCATTCGTGACCTTATTCCAATATTTCATGCGGAAACAACTTTATTTCATTGTTTATCTATTAAGTATGTACCTCGAAACCTTAATACATATGCGGACAAGTTGGCGTCTATGCGTCCACGTAGGTAAAAAGGTGGGATGTAAGCTGATGGCAAAAAAAATTATCATGCAGCCTTTCGATTTGTTCATAGTGATATAATTAAATCTTGAAAAATCCTCTGATAAAACTTTAATTGACTGAAAATGTCTTAATCTTGTGGTTAAGATAAAAGTATTGTCAGCCGTATCCGAATCCCCCACCCCACTAAGTGCACACTAAGTTGGGAATAAAAAGCAAGAAAATTAATTCTAGAAAAACCAAAATCCTTTACGAGGCTCTATCATAACAATAAGAAAGACGGTCTGACGGTGAGACAATATCGAATTCCAAGGTTATATAAAAACATAAACAGATTCACTTGCCGAATGTTTTGATAGTGACTGCTAGCTTCCGCTGAGAACTTGTACAATGTAAAATTTAACTCAAAATTAGCCCCAGGCCGAAGAACTGATACATACATTGAAACAGTAACTATACAGGAGCTTAATAAAAAAAGATAAAACACTTGTATAGCTTCAAGCATGCATTACAAGCTCGCTTCACAAGAATCATCCCTCGACCAAGACACGGCCTGAGTTATACTATCAACTCTCATTGTAACCGAAACTCAGGGAACCAAACAATCGATCATAACGCCGAAACTAATCTGCGACTCACATCGAAATTAGAGTGGTTGGTTTGAGGAACCAGGGACCTTGGCTCAATAGTGCTCCCCATCCCGAAGAACTTCCGCTTTAGAGAAAATTTATCACATTCAAACTTTTCCTGATCCACAATCTTCTGAGTAACGTTTGCTTCTGCTCCTTGATCTACATCATCACTCCCTTGATGCTGTTCTTTTTGTAAGACCTCGGAAATGCTACTACTGCCCTCGTGATGGATACTGCTTCCATCCATTATTTGGCTGGGTTTATGATGGAAAACTGGCATACTTCTTGACAGAAGGATTCTAGGGGAAAGAGGTTTCCTCAAGAGTTTTTGGCACATAATGGTATCTTGAAAATCCAAGAAGGTGAAACCCAGAAATTCTAATCTGTCTGATTCTGTCAAAGGAGTGAACCCAAATGAATTAATCCAAGTGTTTATGACACTTGATGCTGCAGGAAGGACAAGTTTCTGCACTCCGAGCTTCAGGAGAGTCTGGATAATACACAAAAAAGACATGTGAATGAATGAATAACATTTTCCAATACAATAGTGTTTTCATCTATTGAATGCACATCATAGCCGGAACCAGTAGACCTTATAATTTTAGACACTACAAAATTAGAAGAACATGTGGTATTGTGCTGACATTAGTGTAAGACGGTTGTATACACACAAGTGCAACAAAGAATAAAATGGTTACCTTTTCAATCTCGTTGAGCAAGACACGACACATTCCAAGACGGCGATGCTGAAAACGCGTACCAATAAGTGGCATTTCTGCGACCTTATCTCCATATATTCTGAACAATAGAAAGACAATGTTAGAATTCAGTAAGTGTTTAAAACTAGTTAAAATAAAATGGCAAATCTTTGCTAGATTTATTGTGATTTAATACCTTAATAAGGCCACTGAAATAAGCTCGTCATTTCTTTCCAAAAGAACTGTATGGAATCCTCTACAGTTCAATCTGTTAAGGTTAGACCTGCACATCATTCAATGTTAGATCTGGATATAGAAAATACTCTGTAAACAAGCCATTCGTGCGGTTGTGACAGTACGTAAGAACAGAACAACTCACCCTCTGCAGAAAAGAGCATCTTCAACAAGATCTCGCTTAGTTTTGGGATCTTTCACTGGATCGAAACATTCATGCATCACTTCAAGAGCAACACAAAGCTTAGAATGATTTTCAGCCATGGCGACCAAATCATTATCTTTAAAATCTTCTGCCTGGTATTCCATTGGTTTGATCAACGTCCAAGTCAAATTATCATGACCAACAAGAATGGGTTTGCCAAGAAGCTGCTGGAGGCCCCACTGTATCTGAAACATTCATCATGGATTAGCCCACATAGGAGGAGACACAAGAATGATAATAAACAACAATATCTTATTCCCGAATAGTAGAGTGACGGGTTTCCAACCCTCGTTGTGAATATCACCAATCGGTTGCTTAACCAGCTAAAATAGCTATAAGAATCATCTATAGAGTTTGACCAAAACTAGTTTAAAAGATGCTGGTTATGAAAGGCTTGGAAAGCCTCTACTGACAGGATAGATAGTGAATATAATATGAAATGAAAGAGGATTCAAAGTTAGTACCATTTCACAGGCTTTACAGCAGAACCAATGTTCTCCACAAATAGCCATGCCTCGGTCTTCCTTACAGCGAGCATGATCTACATGAGAGGATTAAAAGCATACATTAAGGGACTGAAAAATGACAACAATCATAAATGACGCCAAAAAACAGTGATGAGCAGAACTTACATTGACGCTCACATTGATGACAACGGAGAAGGCTGTCATCGTTGCATTGTGCTGCTTCCATATCAGATTGACTGTCACCACAAATCCCACAACAACAGGATGGACAAAACCAGTCACCTTCAGGAATTTTCTGCAAAACAACAACAGTTGATATCAGAACCTAAGATAACTACTACAACTTCCACAACATTCACCAGATATCACAACATTACTTCATCAGACTCGATTTCGCATCATCTCATGCAATCTAACATACATAGTGATTAATTAAACACACCTGTAAACTGAGGCAGCATGCATGAAATGATGATGGGCATCCATCACACAGCACCAAATCACCTCCATGATGGCAGACTGAACATACATAATCATTCAACTTTTCAGAACCGGAAGCGGAACCAGAACCAGAACCGGATGGGTCTATATTATCGAAGCTCCTGACCCGGTCCTTCATCAACTTCAGCTGACAACTCACCAGAGATTTGCCATCCTCTAAGAAGAGATTCTCAGTTGGTCTGCTGCAACATGTGTTATTACCAGCAACATGCGCCTGAAACCCACTCAGACTGAACAATATTTGGCAACAATTACACTTTATTCCCTCACTTGATATTCTTCCTTCCATCAAAGGAGCATCATCATCTCTTTTTCCCCCCTTTTTGTAATACAATCTGGACCTAGGCACAACTACATTCTTCTCAATCAGCCATGAAAGCACAGTTCTAGGAATCTTGGACCCACTACAACCCCCCTCTGCCTGACGCACCCCTTTGCTTGATCGAAGGATCCGACCCGACCCTTTACCCATTATTGAACTACTGCTACTACTCTTCTTACCAAAACCTTTTCTTCTCTTAGATTTTTGTTGATCAACAACATAACATGCATGGGTAGTTGGTTGAGGTTGAGGTTGAGGATCATCAATGGTGGTATTGGTTTCAGTCCCCTCTGAAATTGCAGCACAGGCAGTCATTAAAGAGTAGTAGGTTTTACCATTGGGAGAATCATAGCGCCATTCATCAGTGCCTCGCTTGACTTTGGACCAGAAAGTCCAACCAATGGCGGATAAATGGCGTCGAACATCATCCCTCAACTCGCTGTTGCCGCGTCTCATATACCGATAGACAGAAGATGGGTCGTACTCAGAAACAACCGTGAAATCGTAACATTCATACTTTCCGTGTCTCCTCCGCTTCCTTGAAATCACTACAGCATACTCTTCACCACCCTTTCTCTTGAATTCCGATTCTTTCATCTTCGATCAACAACAAACAAACAAACAAACAAAGGGAGGGGAATGTGTCTTGATTTCTTAGAGAGAGAGAGAGAGAGAGAGAGAGAGAGAGAGAGAGAGGAGCGCAGGGGGGCGGAGATTTAGGGGAAAGGAGTGATTTTGGAAAGAATGGTGAGTGTGCGTGGAGTGGTGTTGGTGGGTGGTTTGTTTATATAGGAGGACTACTCTGTGTATTCATTCAGCATAAATCATTGATAGATTAAGGAAACTGTGTCTGTCTCTGCTGACGGACGGGAGTGTAGTATAACGGATTATATTTCTAGTTTCCTACCCACTTTCAACTTCCGATTTATGAAAAATATTCAAACATTACTTCTACTTACCATACTTTCCTTTTTTTTTAGGGATATTTGGCTATTGGTATCTCTTTCCCAAACTAAATTTGGATAATTTTTTTTATCTATTATGTTAAGTAATCGATGATACGATGCACTTAAATATTTTGCTAAAATAAAATTATCTTCTTTAGTTATCATTCATATTTTTTTTTACAAAGTCTTGGGGAAGACCGTCTCTATGAGTTATTGAGAGACCAATTCTCAAACATTTCAGTACCACCTTATATGTTGTTCGTACCTATTTTATTATTATATGTTCCTTCAAATTATAATTTGATTTGTACTTGTTTTTATAGCAATCATACTCTTTTTATATTAAACGTAGCTATTTTTATTACCATTAGTATTAGTTTTACCTTCACTTGTAATTGGTCTCTTAATAAATTTAGTGAAAGACCGTCTCTCAGAGACCTACTTTATTTTTTTTTAACATTTCATATGATATCTCTTCGGTTTTATAAAAGTAATGTAAAATAAAAAATGGAGTGTACGATATGGAGTATTGTAGACTATTGCTTATATATCTTCTATTCACTTAATTTCAAACTAGTATAGACCTCGTGCATGTATGCACGGTATTTATAAAAAATTATTTATTTTAGTTAATTATTTATATAAAATATATTTTAATTAGAAACCCAGTTATTTTTCATGATTTTTATCAATGTATTTAGATATAATAAAATAATTTGAAATTAAATAATTAATCAAGATAACGACCTCAACTAATATACTGAAATACGTAGTCCAAAAAATTACTACCTCTGTGTTTTATTTGTCATTCATAATTCTCGAGACGATTATTTCTCTTTTAATTATTTTTTTGATGTAAGAATAATTTTTGTAAATTGTGAAATGTATATTCACTTTAAATTTATTTTCAAATAGAGTATAATTTTAGATGTAATTATTCTCTATAATTTCAGTATAAATCACTTGTTCATAAAAATAGTTCATAATTGCTGTTAGAAATTTAAGCAACTACTACTCACTCAGATTGTCTAATACTTCTCACATATAATAGGAAAATAGGACAATCTTTTAGGAACGGAGGGAGTATATTTCTACAATTTTTTTCAATCGATACACCCATTATTAGTTTGTAAATATTTATTCTTCATATGATATGATTGATAATTGAGTGTGATTATTTTCTTATTTGTTATATTTATTTTGTCCAAATTGAGAGATTAAAATTTAGGCAAGAAAAGTTTTGAGAATTTTTATTCTTTTAGCTAACAGGGGATTACAATTATAATATTTAATTACAATCTTATATCAGTCATGATTATTAAAAATATAAAAATGTATTTCCGCTGGTGTATATACACTCTCGATATTTAGTATACACTGACACAAATCATAGAGATCGTAAAATATATTTGCCATATCAGTCATGAGGCTACATTTAGACGTTAATTTAGTCATTTTCGTGCATATATCATTCCTAAATTATGATTGTCTTTCATTTATAATTAAATATTTCAATTTTGCACGTTAATTTAGTCAATCATTCCTAAATTATGGTTGTCTTTCATTTATAATAAAATATTCTAATTTATACGAATGATTAATAGTGAGATTATTAGTACATAACCAAAGCATCAAAGGCTCAAATATGAGTCCAATATGAATATAAGGGAAAATTATAGGGGAGTTAATCTATTACTCCGTAATTAAGGGGATTGCACTGAATTTGTTATATTGCACATTTGCACAGAAATACAGAATCAAGAGGATTAATACAAAATATTACTTCCTCCGTTTCTATGATTTCTTCCACCTTAAAAATGACACATTTCTTAAGAAAAACAATAAAATAAGTAAAAGTAGAGAGAGTGTAAAGTAAGTGGGCCACCTAGGTAAGAGAGAAGTGTGATAGAAAAAAGGAAAGTGGAAGAAATCAAAGAAATGATTGAAAAAAGAATTGTGGAAGATATCAAAGAAACAGAGGGAGTATTTTCAATCCCCTACAATCTTGTATATTAGGGATATATTTTCAATATTATATTGTTTATTACATTCTGAGGACGATCCCTTGTGGCACTGAAATCTCAGTAATATAAACATCCTCATCCATTGTTTTTTCTTCATTCTTGATGGGAGATATTTTGGTCCTCCATCCAAGAATGAAATATTCTTGGTGAAGGAGAAGCCAAAATCATCATTTCACTCAAATGGAAGAGACGATGAGAATTGTGGGCCAAGTTGCTATTTGTACACAATATTTTTTTCCTTTTAATTTTTTTCTGCCAATGATTAAATGTCAGCTGGATTGGGTATGAGTTTTGGAACTAATTAGAGAATAATAAATTCATTCTTAGATGAAGGAGTTTTTTAAGATGAAAAAATTGAGAAAAAAATGATGAAGTGGAATGAATAGGTCCCACCCAAGAATGAAAAAATTCATTCATGGATGAACATGCTCTTAGGGATAATCCATTGGATTCGCTTATTTAAATATTACTTTCTATCAATATTATTGTTACCATCTCAAATTATATTAGGGATATATACTACAATCTCGTATATATCCGTAACATAGACTCTAATTACGATCCTATATACTAATTTTATATCTTAATTTCAATAAGTATGACTTAATATTGTCTTCTTTTAAGATGAAATCTGTAGTTTATTATACTCATGATAATAATGAAAATTAATCTTAGTATGTGATATATTGATACTTTTTCAATATGTTTATATTAATCTTAGTCTATTTCAATATGTTTATACTTTTTTTTTAAAATTTGATCATACATTCCATATTAAATATTGTATGTGATATATTCCATTTAAAACATGTGATTTTCGTAATCAATGTAATCAATCAAATTTCCATAATTACATACTTTCTGTAGTGTATAGCTTTATATGTGATGTAGTGATATTTAAATCAGTAAGATGTTAGAGTCTAGTTGGAAAGGAGAAGGGTCACACACATGAGGTCAAGGGTTCGATTCGCACCTAGCTCATTTGGTCTATTTTTGTACATTTTTGTTGTGGATAACTTTAGGCAGGAAAATATATGAGTTTTGTTATTTGGTTAATGGAAAGGGAATGTTAGAGTCTAGTTGGAAAGGAGAAGGGTCACACACATGAGGTCAAGGGTTCGATTCGCACCTAGCTCATTTGGTCTATTTTTTTACATTTTTGTTGTGGATAACTTTAGGCGGGAAAATATATGAGTTTTGTTATTTGGTTAATGAAAAGGGAATTAGAGTGATTATTACTTAGAATTTATTCACCGATAGAATTAGAAATCTGCAACGATAATATGCTTTGACCGATGCTTTGCAATGTGTCATAATTAACATGATTATAAAACCCTACACCAACAAGAAGACTAGAGAATCTATATATATTTTTAAAGGTCAAGCAAAACAATTACATTTCACCATTTGAGTTTGAAAGCATCTCATGATGCCATGTCACCTTCTTCTCATTGGCCACACTTATTATTTTAAAAAAAATATAAGAAATAAGTTTATTGAATGTGTTGTATTAATTAAATGCAAATGGGAGAAATGAAGGATTATTAGATTATGCATTTTAATAAAAGATTTATGCATTAATTTTATTGAAAATTATATTATTGTTATCATATTTTCGTTGTCAACATTGACGGTTTTTGTTGGAAAAGTTTTGTTATATTGATATTCATTTTATTATATGTTTGACATATCTTTTATAACACCGAATTCTTATTTGAAAACTTAAATTAAAAAACTTACAATCGTTTCAATATATGATACAATTTTTTTGTTCATTCCAAAACTAAATTTGATATTGCTCAATTATAAGTGTTTCCAAGGACACACGTTAAGTAATACGAATCTTAAAGTTATATATATATATGTCAAAAAAATTGCAAAAAAAACAACGTTCCTGCAAGGTTCAACAGAATACACGATACAACATACGAGTACAATCATAGTATACAATAAAAACATTAACAAGTCATCCCTCATGCATAATTTAGCTTATCTAACATCTCATATTTTAATAAAAGTAAGTCTCAAAATACAATTAAACTTCATCTATTAATATGACGCTTCATCTTATCTCTCCAAGTATCGTTTCATTTCATATTTCACCTTCGACAATAAAGTTTCAACTTTAAGAATGATATTGACAGTTTCTTATTTGTTTAATGTAATGTTTTAGTTTTCTTTCTTCTTCATGCATTGAACTTTCTATTTAGCGTTGCAAAATCAAATAAATACAATGAATTGAAATATAGCAAATGAAAAGTTGTATCAACTAATCTATCTATATCTATATACCCTATTAAAACCCAAACAAACCATCCTCCATCTATTATTTATCTAATAACATCTTCTAATAAGGCCACGTGTTATGTTCTGATTGGGCAAAACAACTAAACCAACTGATAAACCCCAGAAGCAATCAATTAATAAATATTTTAATTAAAAAAACAATCAATTAAAAAAGAAGAAAGAACTACGCGTCTATCGCCTTAACGTCAAATAGTACATTATTCCATTTACTGCTTATGATATTATGAATGACTGGGAAAGTAAATAAAGTTACAAAGTATGTGCAATTTGTTTTGTAATTTCTATGTTTATATCAATTTTGGAAGATATTTAATACTTAAATTCAACCCTAAGGGTTGTATTTAACATAAGTTATAAAAAAATGTATAAATAATTAAATAGAGTATATATTGGATAATGAGGCAAAAAGATTGAACTACGAATTACAAAAGGCATAAAACAATGTAATCCCGTGCGGTGCACGGGTATGACGACTAGTTTTCTATTATTATTCTTCCGCTTTAATTGGTGCCGAGTGACACCAATTTTATACGAAGTCTAGTAGTTGTGAAATGAATTTATCTCATTAAAGATAGGGTCGTGCTTTTTCCTAATGGTATGTTTGGGAACTTGGATTTGGATTTGAATTCCGGATTTGAAATATTTCGTGCGTTTGGAAACTTTGGGATTTGGATTTGAAATTTTCCTCAAATCCAACCTAGTTCAAATTTCGTTTTCTCAAATCCCTAGTATAGAGTAGTTATTTCAAATCTGTCACTTGTCGTTTGTTTGTTTTTTCGCATAATCTTGTCGTAGTATTTGTTTTTCTATATTTTTTTTCCTCGTATTTGAACATATTATATTTTTTTAATGAAAATTTTTAAAAAATAAAAATTGGTGACCTTGACCCGACTTCACCCGCCCGAAATCCAAATCCAAATCCAAGGGTACCCAAACACCATTTTGGATTTGGATTTGGATTTGAATTCTAGAAATTCAAATACAGGAATTGAATTCTTGATATTCAAATCAATTTCGAGTATCCAAACGCAACCTAACGAAATTTTACTCAATCCTAACGACATTTTACCAATCTATCTTTCTCATTTTCCCCCAATTTTTATTTGATTTCTCTCTAGAAGACCCCTAAATTTCAACCACCACCTCTACACAAAGCACCCATTACCCAAAACACAATTAATTTCTCTTAATATTCTTAAGCGATTGATTACAATCATTACGTTTGTGGGATGCCTATTCCACCACCCGATGACCCACCAACAACCACCGCCCGATCGTATTTTTACCATCTCAAATCTCTAATTTAAGAACTTAGTTGTATCCTAAATTAGGGTTTGTTGGTAAAAACTTTTTTCCTAATAATAATTCTTCCAATGGTAGGTGAATTTTTGAGTAATTGTCTAATAATTTCAATATAGTTTTATTAGTAATCAATTATGATGAACAAAAAAAACTAAACGATGTTAATAATCAGAATTCATGCTTAGCGGAATTATAATTCATAATTGAAGATTTTTGGATTAGTGTATTTTTTCAATTAGTATTATATGTCTACTTTTTAAGATAAAACTTTAATTTTTAATAATACCAAAAATAAAAGAATATTTTACGTTGTATCCATGTATTTTTCCATTTTCTATTGTGTGCCTCTCGTTTTTGTATTTTTCCATTCTTATTGTGTATCCCTCGTTTTTGTCTAAATAGCTCTTACGGATGATAACTTTCTGCCACTAATTCTGAAAGCTACAATTTTGTTTTTAAATAGAAAATCTCGTAAAAAAGATCAACGTACTTGAAAAAAAATCATCACTTTCAAAACTCGTTATAAAGAGTTATTGACGATAAAATATTATTCAGTGAAAAACGTTTGACCGACCATAACTTTTACCACACGCACGTTTCGAAAGTGGCGATTTTTTTTTTCAAGTCATATATCTCATAATATAATGAATATGAAAAAAGTTAGTGCCTTTAGGATGTGTGTGGATATGAAATAGGATGGAAGGGAAGGAAAATGACGGTACGGAAGGGAAGGAGAAAGACGGAAGCGAAGTGGAGGTAAATGAAGGAAATGATTTGCCCTCCAAATCCCGTGTATATTGATGGAGAAATAAATTGGTTTGGGTAGAGATTAGAGAGAAATGGAGAGATCCATTTCCCTCTAAATCTCTTCACCCCTTCATCTCTCTCCCTTCCTTTTCCTCCAAATCGTTCAATCCAAACATACACATAGTAGCTTGTGATCATGAGTCATCGACAGTCAAAATTATTTTATAAAAAAGAGGGGCGTATAATAGTAATGGAAAACCACGAGAGTATACCTTAGTATATCCCAAAAACAGTTTATGAGATTTTTTTAATGATGTTTTTCCAAGATATAACTTTATTTTATTCAAACCGTGTTGGTCGGCAATTTTAATTAAAGAGACAAATATCTACTTTTAATTTAAATCTTAGTGGAGTTAATCTGAGGTTGTCTTGAATGCGGTTTTATAATTAGTTTCATTTTTTATCGCACAAACATTTCCGAATTTATAACCCTTAACTAATGAGGGGAGCTTATCACATCCTCATTTTTGAATTTCACCTTGAACTTTTTGAATTAAAATCAATTTCATTAATAATGAACTATACGGCATCTACAAACGATATCAAATTGAACTGAATACATATTTGTAAAAATAAATAAAGAACATCCTTGAGACAGAGATCGCTATTCGAATAACACGCTTCTGCATAGCCTTCTATATATCGCTATTGATTGACACAGCCTTTCGCGAAGGAATCTATGGATCTGATGATATAGTCTTCAAAAGGATGAACTTTCTCTATTTTCACAAATAGTAGAACGAGATCTGACCTCAATTGTATCACCATACGTAAAATTTATTGATCCCATGATCTTACACATAATTCTTGAATCTCTCTAAAAGAGAGAACAAACCCACAAAAAATATGGGAACAAACTCATCAATAATTGATGGGACAAATCCCCAAAAAGAAGAGGCAAGAGTTATTATAATCTAAAGAAATTACTAAAAATTAACGATGAAGATTAAAATTTGAGGCTTACCACTACCGGAATTGGTAGATAGCAGCACCGAGGAAGGATTTTTTTTTTAGGGTTTGGAGGGGAGGATAAAACACTTAGATTATTTACTTGAGTTTTTCTAATTTCACCTTGAACTTCCCTTCCCCTTTTCTCTTCAAACTCCATTGTCGAGTTCTCAAGAGCCCGATTGCAGTTTGCTTGATCCCCGTCAATTCTTGACAAAACTGAACGATTCAAAAGGGGTTTTATTTCTCTATTCGAGCTCTACAATGAGTACACTCTAGAGTAAGTAGATTTCAGTTTAGTTTTGTTTTTTTTCTATTTTCAAACCCAAATTTCGAATACATTATGGTTAATGTCTTATTGATACATGTTTTTCTATTTTGTACAAGAGGGTTGTATTGAGGTGTTACTGTGTTAGAGTTTGATTCTTGCAAAGATTGTGTAGACACCCGCATTTTGACTGCCAGGTGTCTATGATAGTTTCCAAAAAACACCCGATGATGATCGGACGCTAACGTGCTCTAACGCGCTTGGATACGGGCTCGAAATCAGTAATGTCCGGCATGGGCTTTTAACGGGATACAAAACTCACAAAACCAACCTCAAAACCAGGCCCAGTGGATCGTTCCGAGCAAAATAAGACTAATTTGGGCCAAAACCGACACCAAAAATAAAACCCGTCTTTTAGCGACCGGGTCAAAACCCGGGCAAAGACGAACTCGACACACAAAAGCGACCTGGTGCGCTTCTAGAAACTTGCGCCAAATAGCAAAATTCAAAAAATAATAAAAAACAATCAAGAGTCAATCATCCCTAAAATATCTCGTCCAAATTGATCCACTCGGTTGAGTGGATTGACCCACTCGATCGAGTGGAACCTCAAAATCCGGAACAAACCCGTCTTTGAAGGCATTCGACCGAATGCACTAGGGCCACTCGATCGAGTGACCCTATGTCGTGGGGTTTCTCCGATAAATACCCCGTCAACTCATCACATTTCAAAAAGTTTTTAGATCATACTTTTCAGCCAACTTATACATGCAAAACACCCTACATTTCTAACCCTAAGTCCCTCATCCTAATACAATACAACCCTAAGCAAATCAATACAAAAACGAGCCATACATACACACCATCAACTCTTCCTACGTATCTCGACGATTCCCGTGCCATTGCCGCCATTTGACGAACCGTATCCCGAGAAGCAAGAGCATGTAGGTTGAGGGTGTAACATTCAACACCGACATCTCCTTTCTTTCTTTCGTTTTTTCCGTTTTTATTATTATTTATGTTTATGTATTAGTATTATAATTATGTCGATAGTAACGACAATACTACTAACACTAACATCTAACATCTAACATTTACTTATCGTATTCTAACATCTAACATTTATTTATCGCATCTAACAATCTAACATTTAATTTTCGTTATTTACATTTTGTCATAATATCACTACCGCGTATATATATATATATATATATATATATATATATATATATATATATATATATATATATAGAGGTGGGATCAGGTGAGTCCACCTATATATGTTGAGTCCGTGAGTCCCCATCTTAGCCCTTGATTCAAGGTTAGATTAATGGACAAGATTTAATCTCATAATTAAGGAAATAACTAACAAATTTGGTAAATATATCATTTCTCTCTCTCTCCTCCTTAATTATCTCAATCCAAATCTTTTATCTCTCTTATCAATCTTTTAAAATGTTTTTTCTCTCACACAACAAGTTTTTTCAAAATTAAGTTTTTTTTCATTTTCACCAAAAAATCATTATTTTCTTACTGCCATTGTACGTATATTACTATGTTACTGCCATAATCCATAAACTATGTTACTTTAACTCATATAACGTGTTACTTTAATTCATGAACTGCGTTACTTTAACTCACAAAATCTGTTACGTTGTTTAATATATTCTCCTGCAAAAACTATTACTCTAACCCATACAATGTGTTACTCTAATTCATGAACTGTGTTACTTTAACTCATAAAATCTGTTACGTTACATAATCTCTTGCAAAAACTGTTACTCTAACTCATACAATGTGTTACTTTAATTCATGAACTGTGTTACTTTAACTCATAAAATCAGTTACGTTGCATAGTAGTCTCTAGCAAAAACAGGAGTTCCAATTAACAAAAAGAACAATGTTTGTTTTTATTAAGATACTCCAAAACAAAAAGTAGTACAAGGTTCCAACTAAATCTAACTCCATTACAATTCCAATGTTTCAAACTTGTTACTCATAATGTCCTACTTATAATTCTGCTTCTTCTTTCATCCTTCTCGTTCTCTCCGTCTTCTTCTTTTTCATCTTTTTCATCATCATCTCAGAAGCTTTGATTTAATCTCATCACCGCACAATGGAGGAAACTCTCACCCACATCCCTACATCATTCATGTGGATTAAAGTAACAGATAACAAGAGTTAAAGTAACAGATGAAGTGCATTGAATTAAATTAACAGAGTATGCTTATACACCAGATATAAAGTAACAGAGGTCAGACATTAAAGTAACAGATAGTATGAATTAAAGTAACAGATAATGTTCATTAAAATAACACCAGATATAAGTTAGTGCAAAAAATTCATATAATGATAAAAATGAGAGCATGACGCAGTATCTTACTATTTGATATTGTTTCCTATTTTGAAGTCATCACGTCCCATAATTATAGGAAGTAGTATTTTTTTTTATATGATGTTACTCTTTGATATTGTTTCCTATTTTGGTGGCAATCACGTCCCATTATTATAGGAAACAATATCTTTTTTTTATTATTTTTTTAATATGGCAGTTTCCTAAACTCTTAGGACACTACAATGCACTACAATAACAGATGAAAAACACTAAAGTAACAACTGGAGTGTATTAAAGTAACACGACATATAAAGTAACAGATGGTAGACATTAAAATAACAGATGCTCTACACTAAAGTAACGCAGTATATGAACTAAAGTAACGCAATATATTGTAAACGTAAAAACTAATAATTGAGTAGCATCTCAACGACTTCCATGGCGATTCCAGTATAAATTACAAAACATATATACTCACCGTTTGTGTGTTCTACGATTTGCATATGAATCTATGATGAATAACACGACCATGAAAACAATATCAACATGAAAATTGACGCAAAACATGAACACAAATTGACGCAAATTAATCAAGATAATGAATAAAAATTGACGCAAAACATGAAAGCAATATCGAAACTCACCATTGTTATACTCGATGAATTGCTTATCAACGGTTAATGAAGATGTCGCGATCATTGAATTCATAGTAACGGAATTTCGAGCACAGATTTGATTGAATGAATGAATGAACGTGATGATCGATGGGAGCATTTTTTTTTTTTTAAGGTTTTGATGAACCTGTAACGTGAATGAATGAATGAGGAATGATTGTGATTATGAGAGTTATTGTTTCCTAAAATCATGGGAGTTATTTAGTATCATCTTTAATGGCTCCCACTATTATAGGAAACATAACTTTTTTAGTATCATCTTTAATGACTCCCACTATTATAGGAAACAATATTTTTTTTTATTATTATTTAGCAATGGCGGTTTCAAATATCCCCATGACTCACTAACGCGTTACAATAACAGACTTTAAGAACTAAAGTAACGTCTTCGATAAACTAAAGTAACATATCATAAAAGTAATAAAAGTTTGTCATTAAAGTAACGGACATTCTACACTAAAGTAACACAGTATCTGAACTAAAATAACCCAATACCTTTTCTGTGCGCAGACATCATGTGATTAAAATGCAACATTACCATAGTTCAACGTAGAAAAGTAGAAACTAAAAATTTAGTATCATCTTAATGACTCTCATATCCTTTCAAGTATAAACTACAATATATACTCACAGTTTGTTTTTTCCACGATTTGCATATCAGCCATTGAATGAAAAGTAGAAGCCGGATTGAATGAAAAGCAGCGCGATGAAGACGATTATTGACTGAATGTGTTATTGATTGTGTCGTATTGAAATAAATGGCAGCGGCGCGTTGAAGATGATGAATGATTGAATGTAATTTTGAAGAATGATTGAATGAGCGAGAGAACGATGAAGAAGGTGGTTGAAATGGAATTGATGAAAGAGAGAATGAATGATTGAATGAATGAGAAGGTTACTTTACTGAAATATTCACCTTCCTATTTTGGTGGATTCAGTATCTTTTTTATTTTATTTTATTTTATTAAAACAGTGATTTTATCTCGTCCCTTGATCCATCTCCCATCCAACGGATGGGATGAGGACTCAAGGACTCAACACATATATAGGGACTCATTAGAACCCACCTCTCTCTATATATATATATATATATATATATATATATATATATATATATATATATATATATATATATATATATATATATATATATATATATATATATATATATATATATATATATATATATATATATATTTACATATCATCAAAATTCGGATTTTAACTCGTTTAACTACGACTATTGCACAAAGTCCGTTTAATCCCTTTACGAGCCGCAATAGTGGTGGCGCCCTTTCGAGGAGCACCGCCCTACGCACTCAAGGGCATAACGTGATCGTGATAGTACGTAGTTGAACGGGCTTAATTCCATTTCAAAGGATCGGTACAAAACCCGTCGACGCTAAATCGAGCATCGCATAATCCGTAAGGATTATTAAAGATGACGTAACGCGGAGGGAACTAATTTTGTCCCGGTCCAATTTAAAACGATTTTTATATCATCTTTTCTAAAATCTCCGATAACGGTCTCGTAATCATAATATACACATTATGAGTACCTAAGATCGAATTGCATATAAATCGTGCCATATTTATATGTGATTCGATTTATTATCGATTTTAAAATACATAAAACGAGACGAGTTATACCTCGTATAGATGCCACTCGACCGAGTACATAAGCTACTCGATCGAGTAGCACCCTAATAACCGAGCAGTAGCTAATTTAAAGGCACACTCGACCGAGTCCGTGCCATGACTCGATCGAGTGGGTCCTGTAGCCCAGAAAATCGAGAGCTCTTTTTATCATCCAAGCCTCGTCTTTTTAAAAGCGACTTAGTCGACACGTGTAATGTCAATCACGTGATCTCCTTTTCAAAATACATGCATGTCATTCCACATAAACAACTTTGATCGACGGTCTCACTATTAATCTTGTGTTGACGATTCCTTAGTCGTATCCGACGTACGATTAATTTAGACTCCAATTTATCGATATGATAAGTTGGGACAAGGCATCGGGATTTGGGATCGGGCTAGCACCACGCCTAGGTCCTATATCTCCGTCCTTTGGTTAATACACAAAATAATGTGTATTCAATCAAAGTTCGTCCATTTACACGACTCACGGTCTAGTTTATACACGGGTCCGTTTCTAACTATTGTTTATCATTTTGGTCATATATTCCGATTATTCTATTTTATTGCTCGTTGTATTGTGAATTCCGGGTTGTATTCCGCCCGTGTAATTTGTAACCGATTTATATTGCTTTTGTTTTATTTATTTACGTTTTACCGTTTATAAATGAACCCTCGCATGCTAAATCACTTCGACAATAAATTAGATGCATTAAAATGACGTAGCTCATATTTAATTCGCATGTTTAGCTAAAACGCTGTTTGCATATCATTTCACCGAATCACTAACGCGCATATTAGAAAGTCAAACGATGTCTTAGTAGAGGCCGCTAAGTGCGGGCGGGGTTGGTTGTCCTTAGTGGGCTTCCTAACACGTACCCTCACCCCTTAATCAGAACCTCGGTTTCCGGATGCCCGAAACCGTTGGCGCACGAGAGTCATTCTTTACACGATTACCGGTATAGATGGTATCGGTATCGCAATGCAAAGGGACGAGCCCAATAAACTCTAAAACCGAAATGGGCCATACTTTGTGTATGGTCCATAGCAATATAGAGTGGGCTCGAACGGTTCCGAATAACCACAAAATTCGGTGGCGACTCCATTTCGACTTAAATTTCAATTCGATCCATTCTCATATGGAGGTTCATTCGCCTACCCAAACCCGCGCGTGGCCGCGTCGGGGTGAACCTACGTCATGTCCACAGATTGAAACTTTCATTGAAGACTCGACTATTATTGATAAATGATGAAGTAACTTTTTAAAGGTAACTAGCAATATGGTTACAACATCATTGAAGTCTTTTTCCAATACCCGAACACGTGAGGGTAGAAAAAAAGGTAGAAAAGGATTGATGACTCTGGGATAAGTTGGCTAATGGATGACGAAAGACGTGTAGTTCTCTTAAGAATGGTCGTCGGGACCGTCCTATTGGAGGTAAAGGCGGCCGCGTTGGATTTTCTAGCCTAAGGGTAACATTATTGTTGAGTCTTGAGAGAGTCTTTTCTCAAGACTCATGTGAGTCTTACCAATAATGTTGATAATTCACTACAAGAATTATGACCCCGATCGTTCATCTGATGGGCGTCCTGGGCATACAGACGCCCAAATGGCGTCTATTTCAAATAAAGGGTGTCCATAATCGCACGCCAAATATGGCGTCCAACGAATATCTGTAGGAAGTAATATTAAGAAATGGGCGTCGAAGCTAGTGGACGCCAAATGGAGAGACGGGCGTCCACTAGCGGACGCCATATCATGTTTCAGAAAAAAAAACGGGCGTTCACGGGCGTCCACTGTAGGACGTCTGCTCGACCCAATTCGCCACAAATATTCGCCGACCCCCTTCGCCTTCGTCATTTAAAAAAAAAATCACTCTCCACCTTCTCTTTACCACCATCCGCGCCATTTGTCTCAAATTCTTCCTTCTTTTTTCTACTTCTAAGGTATGTTTTCTTACTACAATTACTACTTATTCAGTTTAATATTTGTTATTTTTGATTTATTTCAATTTTTTCAGTTATTATTGTTACTTTGATATTTAATGTTGTTAAGGTCTCAATTGAGTTGCAATGTTTGTTTGCCCTTTAGTTTTGCCCAATTTTGATTAGGTAGATTGTTGGTATGATC
The DNA here is from genome assembly GCA_958450325.1 of Agrostemma githago. Classification (NCBI taxonomy): domain Eukaryota; kingdom Viridiplantae; phylum Streptophyta; class Magnoliopsida; order Caryophyllales; family Caryophyllaceae; genus Agrostemma; species Agrostemma githago. Next base: position 54,232,697 of record OY288252.1, on the reverse strand, counting down.
TTAGGGTTTGTGGTATTGATATTGTGATGAATTGGGCGAGGTTGTGAATAAATTGTGTTTAGTATGACTAAATTGTTAGTATAAACATGTTAAGGTGAATTCTAAATTAATATTTTTTGGGCTTTTCTACGTTGTACCCTTCTGTTTTTCCGTTTTCTACCATATACCCCTCCTGTTTTCTAAACCCTCACTTATACCCCTGTAGTTGATTAATTTTATTAAATGTGACCTAATTACAATTATTCTACTTGTAACACCCATGATTTTATAAAATTAATTAAAATTAAAATTATGTTCGCATTTTTATTTTTACGATTCAACTCGTAATTCTTAAAATTATTATAAAACGAATTTATCGTTTAATCGTTTAAACTCCTAAAATTCTACTTGTCTCGGAAACTCTTTTATATTTAAAACATGTTTCTATTTATGTTTCGATTCATTTTATACAATCAATTTAATTCACTTGATCGAAAATTTATTATTTATCGGGAAATACTATTTCAACGTTTAATTATTTATTTCTATAAACTTCGTGTTCGTCTCGAATATTTTATTTACTCATTTTATTTGATGGTCCGATTATTTATTAATTCTTTTTACTCATTTTAGTTCAACTCGTGGGACAGTCAACTTATCGTTACGGAATTCGTTTCATTCGTATTTCTAACCCAATTCATTTACTTGTGCATGATTCTTTTCCTTTTCCCTTCTTTTGGGTTCCACCGTTTCATTTCATAATTCACTTCACCCTCCTTATTTCCACCGCTTAAGCCCTCTCGGTTTCTCTTCTCATTCAACGCGCCCCTTTTCCATCTTTCTTCATTTTTTTTCTTTATCTGCCAACTTCTTCCTTTCGTCTTGGTTTTCACGCACCTTCTTCGTTCTTCTTCTTTATTTCTCATCAGCTGTCCGCTTCCTCCTTGTTTTCCCGTTTCCTTCTCGATACTGATGGCGCTACTGCTCTGTTTGTGGGACGCTTCTGCTGCTGTTCTGTTACAGTATGCTGTTTCTAGCCGCTGTTGCTGTTGTCGCCTGTTTTCGTTCCCCATCAGCATCATCGTCATCTTCTTGCTGTCCCGTGAGTATGCAGCTTTGGTCGTACTGTTTCGTTTTCTTTCCGGTTGCTGTACTGATGCCTTCGCTGTTGCTATTTCTCGAGGTAGCACCATGTTCTTCTTCTTCTTCTTCTTCTTCTGTTGTTCGATCTCTTAGTTGCTGTTCGTACTGCTCTTGTTTTTGTGTTGCATCATCTGCGTCGGATTAACCGATGCAAAAAAAAAATTTGCGGCAAAATACTACGGCGGTCGTTTGCATCTACTAATCCGACGCAATTTGCATTTTGCGTCGGGTATTGCCATTTTGCGTCGGATTTGTCCGACGCAATTCGGGCTCGATTTTTGTAGTGGCTGTTTGCTGTTTTAATCAGCCTCTTCTTTTCTCCTTCTTCGTTATATTCTTACTTCGGCTGCTGTATTTTGTTCTGCTATGTTTGTCGATTTCGGTCCCATTTCTCATCTTCTTTTCTCCCCTTCTTCTCTCGTTTTCTGTCTCGGCGTTTGGGTCATTCTTATTGCTCGTGACTGCTTTACGCTGCTACTACTGTTTGGTGTATGATGTTCTTCTTTTCTTTTCTTCCTCGTTTTTCTGCTGCTATTTCCGTATGTTGATGCTGTTGCTATTGTCGGTTTTGGTTCACTGTCGAAGCTGCCATTTGTTTATTTTTCTTTATGCGTCGTATCTGCTGCCCTCCTTTTCTTCCCCTTTTGTTCTGTCTTTACTCCTCCGTTTCTGTTCTTGTTCTCCTTCTTCTCCTATCGGTTGTTCGCTGCTACTGTTATTGCTGCTCTTCCGTTTTTGATGTTGCTGCTACTGTCATCACGTTGCTGCTATTGTTGTTTTTCGTGGCTGTTGTTCGTACGCTGTTCGTACCTATCTTCTACTCTTTCTTCCCTCGGTTTGTGTCGTGCATGTATATGATACTTCTATCAAAATTCCTCACAAACTATTCCTTCTTTTACTTAGTTTCCCTTCAACTTATATTCCGCAGATTTTCCCAATGTTCCTCCTCCGTTCTCGTTTTAAACGCTCCGTTCTTCTTCGAGTTTTCTTGGATTTCGCAAAGATACAACTGAGGACAAGTACATGATCGTTTTGGATTTTCGACTCAAGGTAACTTTAGGACGTTACTCGATTTTATATTGTATGTTTGAGTAGTAGTATGTAGTAAATATTTTAACTCCGGTTTTCTAAGCTATTTATTATTTGCTAAAAATATTATTTTTTGAATCGTATGCCTTATAAATAATTTTACGACTTTCGATATCGTTTTATAAATCGTTAGTAATTTAATTATTTACGATCGTTTTAGTATTTTGTTGGTTATCGTGACACTAGTATCTAAATAATAACGATTTCATATTTTCTTCATATTTCGTTAATTTATAATTTTAACTCGAAATCGTATTTTTATATTATAATCGAGATTTGTATATTTGTTTAATAAATTAATTTTCGTTTTACGATTTATACTAATAAATGTGAAAATAGTCGATTTCGTTTTAAATATATTTTCAGTCGAGACTATTTTCACTAACAATTTCTTATTTGTTTACAACTGACTATTTTTTATTAAAATTCATATTATTTATTAATAAAAGCTGTTTGCTAAAAATAATTTGAAACCTTTCTAAAATTCATTTCATTTATAAAACTCGTTGCCTCAATTAATTTTGATATCGTTTTTCTTAAAACATCTCTTTTCTAAAATTTATAGTTTTAACTCGATTTCCTAATTATTTATAAAGTACTATATATTGACTTAGTATATTTTGTCTATATTTCGAGTAACGAATTTAGATATATATTAAAGTTGCGATAACGACGATAATAATAAAATGTTAATTTCATTGGAAATGCTATTTTTATACATTTCACTAATTTTAATAACTTACGTATTTTCTACAACAATATTTCTATTTTAAGTAAGTTTCTATTTATAGAAAGTTTCCATTTTAATATAAAATGTTTATTTCTTTTATCTTCATATTATTCATAATGATTATATCTCTTGTATATATCGATAATGGTTGTTTTGGAGTTATGAAATAAGGACAAGTGTGAGGTTTAGAGTAATATATTCTGGGGTTTACGTTTTTGCCATCAATTATAAGGCTGGTGTGTCTTTATGGGGCACACTGGTTGTTGAACCGAGCATATATGGTGTTCGGGAGCGTGTGTACATTTTGACCTTAAACTCGTGCCTCGCAGTGTAAGACGCCGTCGGGTTGAACTGAGTATTTATGGTGCTCGGAAGGGGTGTGCATATTATCTTAAACTAGGGCCACGCATTTATAAGTCGCCGTCCTATTATGGTTGAGTAGCCTAGTTAGAGATCGAGGTTTGATTTGTTTGAACTAAGTTCTCGAAGCTAGTTTTAGTATTCTCCCGGTGAAAGTCTAGCCGTCTACACTAATCCTATCCATAACGCCGTTTTGAATATCTTTATTATTATCGATACATTTTGGTTTGCAGATTGGCAAATATTTTAAGTTTTCTTCTGAAAACTTGTTCTGATTTTATTGTTCCAATATTTTAAGTTTTCTCTGAAAGCTTATTTTTATTATATCATTTCATGGTTTCCATTTTAAGTATTTTGATATAATAATACTATTATTTTTCCATATGATATAATATGGCTGGGAGAACGTCCGAGTTACTTCCCACTGATGTGGCTTTTATGTTTATAACATGACAGGTAATTTGCTGTTGGGTTTTGGGTGTGAGCTAGCGAGTAGCGTGGATCCTTCTCTTTCTTTATTCATGTAATTTATGGATTTGTATAATCTGTTTGAAGAATTTTCTTTTTAGCCCATTTGTAAAAAGAGGCCTTTGTATTGACTTACCATTTCTTTTAATAAGATATAGTTTGTCAGTGTGTTTTAATCCCAACTCTACAGTGTTTCCGCCACTGTATTTCGTTAGATTTTCTAGGGGATTACACTACTAAAAAAACCCTAATTAATTTTCATCCCCGTCTCCTATGTTTTCTCTAATTCTAATTTTGCATGCATAATTTCTGATTTTTTTCTTCATTTTATCATAAATATTCCACTCTTTATTTTAAGTGCAACATTAATATTTTGTTTGTTAATGTGATTAAATTAATTTTGTTAGAAATCATTAAAATATCATTATTTTAAGCTAAAGAATAAGTTGGAGTAAAAGTGGAGGAAAATCAATTAGGTAAAAAAGAATAATAAGTTTAGGTATAAAATGAAGAAAATGGGGAAAATTAATGAAATGGAGGAAAAGTTGGGGAAAATAGAGGGAATACAAGCCAAGGTCATCAAAACTGGTTATGACATAGCCTAGAATCACTATCATGCCATCTAATTAACGGGGCAGGGGCATTAGACGGATAATTATGATTAGGTCACGTTTTATGAAGTTAATCAACTACATGGGTATTAGTTGGGGTTTTGAAAATAGGAGGAGCACATGGTAGAAAACAAAAAAAATAGGAGGGTACAACGTAGAAAAACCCATAATATTAAGTTTAGGTTAGTTATTTACTCTTAGTAAATATATTTGTTTTAGTTAATACTAAATTAAGTTATGGCTTGTTTGGGAACTAGGAATTGGAATTGAATTCCGGATTTGAGATGATTCAAGTGTGGGAAAACCAAGAATTTGGAATTGGATTTGAGATGAATTTCATACCAATTCCATCCCTGTTTAAATTTGACTTTATCAAATGACTACCTCATGGTAGTCATTTCAATTCCATCATTATTCAATTATTTTTTCGCGTAAATCTAGTCGGAATATTTTTTTTTTTATTAATTTTTGTCCCTAATTGAAAATATACATTTTCGTCATGGAAAAAAAAATTCAATTTTTTTTTGTGACCTCAACCCGGCTCCGCCCCGCCCAATTCCAATTCCAAGTCCATGGATACCCAAACAACATTTTGGAATTGGAAATGGAACTGAATGTCAATAATTTAATATCTAGAATTAGATTCATGAAAATGAAAATAATTCCATGTTTCTAAACGCTCCCTTAGAGAAATTCAACTTTAATTTGTTGTTATATATTTTTTTTACATAGAAAATGAAGATAATTGAACGGAAATGGATGTATGAGGGAAGAGTTGATAAGAAAAGATGTCCCACCGTTGAATTCTTAAAACGCGTTGAATCATTTTTGGAGGTTGCTAAACGGTCACTTGATTATGCATCGTATGAGGTAGTTAGGTGTCCATGTATTAAATGCAAGAACCTAAAAATTTTTGAGATCATTGTGGTTAAGGAACATATCATCTGTAATGATTTCTCGCCCAATTATTACCGTTGGATTTATCATGGTGAGCCCCCTCAAGCCGAGAACCCCGAGATCCAACAAAATGAGGGGGAGTTGAGAGGAATGATAGTTGATGCTGTGGAGTGCAACTTGTTTAGCAACGATAACATGTATATGAATGTCAACTCACCTAACCCACAAGAGCCTAACCCACAAGAAAAAGTGTTTTTCGACATGTTAAATGCTTCGGAGAAGCTGTTATATGGAGGGTGCGATGTGACTTTGTTAGAAGTCGCATCTATGATAGTGAACCTTAAATGTAAGTTTAACTTACCCTTCACTTGTAACGATGGTTTTGCTGCCTTTCTTGAGAGAGTCATCCCAAAAGATAATATCATGACCCGAACATTCTACACAACCAAAAAAGTTGTGAAAGGTCTTCAACTCCCGCATCAAAAGATTGATTGTGGACATGACATAGGTCCACGCGCGGGTTTGGGGAGGTGAATGAATCTCATGTGAGATGGGTCGAATTGAAATTTAATTCGAAGTGGAGTCGCCACCGAACTTTGTGGGAGTTCGGGCCCGTTCGAACCCACTCTATGTCTTAGTGGGCCATGCACAAAGTACGGCCCATTCGGATATCAGAGTTTATGGGGTTCGTCCCTTTGCATTGCGATACCAATACCGACATTATCGGATTCTCGTGTATTGAATGACTCTCGCGTGCCAATGGATTCAGATATCCGGAAACCATGGTTCTGAGTAAGAGGTGGAGGTACGTGTTGGGAAGTTCACAAAGAACACCCAACCCTGCCCGCACTTAGCGGGCTCTACTAAGATATCGCTTGACTTTTGAATACGCGCGTTAGTAATACGATGAGATGATAGGCAAACAACGATTTGACTAAACATGCTAAAATTAGGATAAGTTGCTACGTCGATTTAATGCATCTAAAATTAACGTCAAAGTTGTATTTAGCATGCGAGATTCATTTTAGTACAATAAAACGAATAACGGAAATAAAATGCCAAAAATAGAAACAAACGCGTTAGTAACGAGGATAACGATAATAACGGTCTGCAACAATATATAACGATATAGAATGATGTAGAATGACATGATGCATGGCTTTGGAAAATAGTACGACACGTGATTGACTTGACACGTGTTGACCGAAGTCATAAAAAGAATTTATCGAGACTCGGATGACTTAGCGGGACTCACGGTTTTGTCGTGATAAAGGCTACTCGATCGAGTCATTGAGGGACTCGACCGAGTAGACCTCGGGAAAAGTTTCTGGCCTGGATTTTGAGGTGTCACTCGATCGAGTCATGGAGGGACTCGACCGAGTGATCAACCACTCGATCGAGTCATTGTGAGACTCGACCGAGTGGTTCTCAAAGAACCTTCTGCCTTGGTTTTTGGGGTGCCACTCGATCGAGTGCCCCCTGTGCGAACTAGGGTTCGTTTCACAATTTTTTTATAGATTTCGCAATTGCTTTTTGATTTGGAGAAATCGCTAATTTTATCAAGTCTGACAGAAATATTACATGATTTGTGCTCGGCTCGGATTTTGATACTCGTCGTATCCGATATTTGATTATGGAATCAATATCGAATACTTAGAGCAAGATCAAGGAAATATGTTGTAAGTCGTTTAAATCGAACTAAAATGAAATTGATTATCTTTGCGTTTATAGTGTCATGATTCGTTCTTTCGAACTATGTGACAACTATTTAGCGTCAACGAATTCGAGTTAGTTAAATTTGTTAACTAATTCGTTTAGATACGATATCCGACTATTGAGTTGGTATCGAATCTAAAGAACGACGCTTTATATTTACTTGAAAAAAAGAAATTAATTCTCTCCGCATCTCGACATCGTAATGAATCCTTGCGGATTATGTGATGTCGGATCCGCATCAACGGGTTTCGACTTAACTTAAATAAAAGTGTTTGATTCGAAATAGTTTTATAAAACGATGAATATGCGATAATAACGATGATGACGATGCAACAAAATAAAAAACGCTATTGTTGATGTTTACTCGCTTCAACAATCAAATACTTGGGGTGTCGGGATAAGCGACCGTCAACATCGGGTGCAATACCCTCGTATATTCGGATATCCTTATCCCGTCATCCCTTGTATTCGACACGAATTAGCACGTATTTTAATGCTTTAATACCAGTAATAGTAGCGATAGTAGAAACGAGAAAATAAATAAAAAAAAACGACGACGAGACGGACTGACGGATGACGCAAGAAAAGGGAAGAGAAAGAGAGAAGTCGGGTTTGTATGCACCCTCAACCTACATGTTTCGTATTCTCGGTATGTAACTCGTCTAGTTGTGGCTTGAGCATGGGAGTATCGAGATTTATGAAGATGGAGTTATGGTGGTTTAGGGTTTGAGGTTTCCTAGATACTAGGGTTGTATGCAAAAGTTGTATGTGATGAGTTGTGATGGGTGAAGATTAGGGTTTCGAAAGTTGTTGTAAAAGTGCATGCAAAGGGAGGTATTTATAAGAATTGCTCAACTCTCGACCTAGGGTTACTCGATCGAGTGCCCTGATGGACTCGATCGAGTACCCTGATGGACTTGATCGAGTGGCCCAGCTAGAAGGCGACAGCGGGCCTTTTGGAGGCCCACTCGATCAAGTTGTTTGACACTCGATCGAGTGGGTCAGCTGGACGGGAATATTTTGAAGATTTTGTGTTTGAGTTGGATTCTTGATATTTGCATGGCTGTTTTGTGTTTCGGAAACGGCTTTGACCGGGGTTTGACCCGGTCGCTAAAAGTCGGTTTTATATTCGGTGTCGGTTTTGACCCAAATTAGTCATATTTGTTTGGAAATGACCCACTGGGTCTGAATTTGAGGTTGGTTTTGTGAGATTTGTACTCCGTAAAAAGCCCAAGCCAGAAACTAACGGTTTCGAGCCCATATCCGAGCGGGTAGAAGCATGTTTGCGTCCGATCATCATCGAGTGTTTTTTGGAAACTGCTATAGACACCTAGCAGCCAAATGTGGGTGTCTACAGAGCCCCCACTTTGACCGAGTGACAAGTGTGGTTTTAGTGCTTATTCCTTTTGTTTGGTCCCGGTTTCTCTTGTGGAATCGCTCTTTGGAGCGGTTTTTGAGGCTACCTACGCTTCTTCTAGCTAGTTTTAGGTCCCAACGGCCTATCATAGAGAAAGGAAACGATTAAGACTCGTTTTCGACGCATTTGGAGCCAACAAAGAGAAGCGACGATCACCCGGTGGCCTAGACTCGATCCCGAGCCCTCGAGACCCATTCCAGAGCACCGAGAATTGATGAGAAGCCTAACAAGAGCAAGGAGGGACCTATGGGATCATATTTGAAGCCTACAAGACCCATCCCGGTCGGGAAGGACCCCATCTCGACCGGGATGAAGAAGCAAAGGAAGACGAGCTACTGGAGCTCCATTCCGGCCGGGACCAGGTCCATCCCGACCGGGACCACCTCATCCCGACCGGGATCACCTCCTTCTCGGCCGGGATGGGCTCAGTTTAGGGCTGTTTCGATTTTCTGCCTTCCCTATTAATTGTAACCTTATAAATACCCCCCTCTTGTATTGTTACACTATCTTATGTTATGTTAGACATTGCCCACTAAACCCTATACTACTTTAGGTTAGATTAGCTTAGATTAGTGTAGATTAGTCCTTAATTAGTCCTTAATCTAGTTAGTTAATCTTGTATTAAGGGATCTCTTGAAGAATTCATTCAATCTTGACAACATTGGTGGATGTTTTGGGTGTTCTTTATATACAAGTTCTCATCTTTTCATCCTTTGTAGTTTGGCATAATACTTCTCTACTCTTTTCTCTTAATCTTTATTGTTATTCAAGTTTTCATCTTTGTTTATGTTTGTTGCTCATCCTTGTTCTTCATTATGAATGTTTCTTTTGTTCTTGTGATTGTTTCTCTTGTTTGTGTTTGTTTTAGTTTAGATATGCGTGAGTAGTTGTCCCCTAGGGTTGGTAGGGGGATTGGGTGTGTTTAGGGATGATTAGGGTGAGATGGGTGGTACTAGATGTTGTTTTTGTTGTTTCCATTTACCTTGCACTCCACATGTTTGATGAAATGCTTGTGAGACTAGAGATGATCAATCCTTGTTTTTCTTGCCTCTTCTCTTGTATGTTCTTGTGTGGTCGGTTGGTTTGGTTCCCTCATTAGTAGCGAGAGCGTTGTGAGGATGACCCCTAGGCCGTTTAAGTAGCGAGAGCCCGATCGGAACCTAGGCTACGAAAGAATGCTAGTAACCCCGTTTCCTTCTTTTTATCTCCTTGACATCCGTTAACCCGACCTAGCCCAAGTTTCATCTTATTGATTTATTTGTTTCCTTTTGTCATTAGTTACTTGTTTAGCTTAGTCCTTAGGTGGTCTTAGCCATCACCCTAGTTTAGCTTGTCTCGGACCTAGTCTTGGACCATAGCACCCATTAGTCTAAACCTATTTCCGTCCCTGAGGATATCGACCCGACTTACCATTTGCTACCAAGCCTAGGTTAGTTGGTTTATTTTGATCGGTGGGATCCACGACAAATCTTTCCCATCAATTTGGCGCCGTTGCCGGGGACGGCGTAGTTTAGACTCTTGTGTGCTTAGTTTTAGACTTTGTTCTTGATTTTTGTGTTTTCTTCTCCTTGTGTATCTCTGTTTTTCTTCTTGTGTGCCTATTTTTCTCTTCCTAGTGCCTCAAAAGCACTAGGCTTCTAACGTTTGATCAAGTGCTTCTAGTTCATCCAATGTATCAAGGCAACGTTATGGAAATGGCGCATCCAAGCTACCATCAATCGTCATGGGACAACCATGGGGCAAATTACCAAGACCCACAATTTCACCAACCATATCAATCTCATCAACAATCTTATGAACCCCCTTCATATGGTTACCATGAAAGTTGTCAAGGATCATTCCAAAATCCTAACAACTACCAAATACCCTCACCCAACCCACAACAAAAAATCCCCGACTTTGAGCTTTGTCAAATGATGATTCAAATGCAAAAGAGTCAACAAGAGATGATGATTCAACTGCAAAAGAGTCAACAAGAGATGATAATTCAAATGAAAAGGGACAAAGAGGAGTTCAGGGCCCAAAAAGAGGTGCAAGATGCTCTAATCAATGCACTCATGGCTCGTATCACGATGTCGGCCACTCGAGCTCCACAACGTGTTGAGGAAGGTTCATTTGGGCAAGAAGGTCGGTTGTCTCCACAAGAAAGTCAACCCGATCATGAAGCCACGAATGAAGAAGAGAGGGTCAATCAAGAGGTCATTGTTGAGTGTTGCTTGGACGGTGAAGATATGGGAAGAATGGAGGAAGTTGAAGCTTCAAGGGTCAACAATGAGGAGGGAATTGAACATGATTCTCAAGGTAACTCTTGGGGAGCCAATGTATTGGCTATCAAATTGGATTTGTATGATTTTCTTCATGATGAACCGGATCTTGACAATCCAAAGCCAAGTGAAGATAAGACTCCTCTAGGCCAACTAGACAAGGTGAGTGAAAAGGAAGGTAATACTTGGGAGAAAGAGATAGATGCCTTAGAACTTGCCTTGAATGGGAAATTGGAGGAGCCGATTAGGGGATTTGGAGATGCTATGTTAGACCAAACCGTCGAAGAAATTGAGGCCACCATCAAAGGCCTTGAGTTTCTTCATGGTGAGGATTCTAGTAATAATGACGATGAAGTCTCCCCTAAAGCCTCCAATGAAGAAAACTTGATGTCTTCACCTCCTTTACCGCACTTGATTTCGAGTCCCTTGTCTTGTGAGACGGTTGATGAAGAGGATCCTTGTCGGGCGGTGGAAAAGAGTTCCACTCTCGACCCCGTAGATGAAGCAACACCCTTAGGGTGTGATCTCCCAAATCACAACGCCAAGCATGACTTTAGACCACAATACCTACCAGATGGTCATAAGAGTCATTGCTATCATGGTTTGGAAGACCCGTAAGATCACAAGAACCCCGAGCGTAATGGATTAGATGATTGCTTCTCGAATCCGACTTGGAAACTCTTGTTGATGGCTAGGATAGGTCACATGAGCTTTAACGAAGATGTTGCTAGGACATTTGACTTACTCCTTCGAGCTCTTGATGGCTATGAAGGCGTAGATGGTGAGAGTATCTTATTGTAAATATCTTTTCCTTTTCCTTTTAGCTTTTATCTTTGTATATGATTGGTTGGATAGTTTGGTTTCTAGGCTTTGTTAGTTTTTTGTGGAATTCTTGTCATTTGGATTTTTCTTGAGCGATGTGAGGGAGGGATCTTTGATGTGTTTATTGAGCTTACTTGATAGATTTGAAGTGAAGATGAAGAATTAGAGAGGGGTATTCATGATAGAAGCTTCAAGGCTTGGTGGAGGAAGTCGTTTTTTGAGCTTGGTACAAGCTTTTGGGGACGGGAATTTGGATCCCGAGGTTGTATTTGTCTTGTGGGTGGAACTAGTATTGAAAGAAGGCTTCAAGGCTCGAAAAAGGTGCCATCCCGACTGAGATGGGTGTCATCACGATCGGGATGGAGTGAGCATGGAAACATGAGCTACTGATGGTCCTTCCCGACCGAGATGAGAACCACCTCGACCGGAATGAGCTCTTCCCGACCGGGATTACTGTCTTCCCGGTCGGGAAGGGCTCTTGCAGCCTCATTCGCCTTTGTTCCTTCATTTAAACCCCACCCAACCACTTTATACCCCCACCCAACCTCCCTACTCACCTTAGCCTCTATCATTTGACCCTTACACTTCAATTATACACCTTCATCTCATCTTCTAAACCCTTTACACTGAGTTTTCCCAAAATCCCAACCTCATTACACCTATGCAAGCCCGATACTTGAGACTACATTGAGGAAGAGGAATAATGATGATGAAGACTAGCAAGGTGCCGATAACGATCATTGAGACGATGGAGTTGATTGAGTTGCTAACTGTTTGGTAAGGCGACTCTCCTTCTTTTCCGTCTTTTGTTGCTTAGTCTTCCTTCGTTTGTTCCCCTTCCCTTTATCATTTTGGTGTCGTGGTTGCCCTCGGGGCCCATGTGGTAATTGCTCCCGATTCTCGATGACGTGACTACATCGAGAGTCCTTTGAAAAATCCAAACTTACAAGTCTTTCCACCTTTTCTTTATTTTCATTTGCTTTTGGTAGAATTTAGTCGGATTTAGGCGAAATCCGGGCTAGGTGACTTGATTACACCTAGCCCTCCCCTCCCATTAACGCTTGTTTGTTAATGTGTTTTTGTGTCCGGTTGCATCCACAGTTTTGTCGCAAGACCTTACTTGCCTTGCGGCGAGCACTTTTCCTCTAAGTGTTCTCGCGTGAGTTGAAAGGGCGTAGGGTGCACTAATACCCGCTCGGCTAGTATTTTAGTTCTTGTTAGTTTAGTAGTTAGTTTGTGCTTACTCGAGGGCGAGTAAGGGTTAAGTGTGGGGGAGTTGATAAGTGTGGTTTGTAGTGCTTATTCCTTGTGTTTGGTCCCGGTTTCTCTTGTGGAATCGCTCTTTGGAGCGGTTTTTGAGGCTACTTACGCTTCTTCTAGCTTGTTTTAGGTTCCAACGGCCTATCATAGAGAAAGGGAACGATTAAGACTCGTTTCCGACGCATTTGGAGCCAACAAAGAGAAGCAACGATCACCCGGTGGCCTAGACTCGATCCCGAGCCCTTGGGACCCATTCTCGAGCCCTCGAGACCCATTAACGAGCATCGAGATGATATTTGAAGCCTAACATGAGCAAGGAGGGACCTATGGGATCATATTTGAAGTCTACAAGACCCATCCCGGTCGGGAAGGACCCCATCTCAACCGGGATGAAGAAGCAAAGAAAGACGAGCTACTGGAGCTCCATCCCGGCTGGGACCAGGTCCATCCCGACCAGGACCACCTCATCCCGACCGGGATCACCTCCTTCCCGGCCAGGATGGGCCCAGTTCAGGGCTGTTTCGCTTTTCCGCCTTCCCTATTCATTGTAACCCTATAAATACCCCCCCTCTTGTATTGTTACACTATCTTATGTTATGTTAGACATTACCCACTAAACCCTAGACTACTCTAGGTTAGATTAGCTTAGATTAGTGTAGATTAGTCCTTAATTAGTCCTTAATCTAGTTAGTTAATCTTGTATTAAGGGATCTCTTGAAGAATCCATTCAATCTTGACAACATTGGTGGATGTTTTGTGTGTTCTTTATATACAAGTTCTCATCTTTTCATCCTTTTTAGTTTGGTATAATCCTTCACTACTCTTTTTATCTTAATCTTTATTGTTATTCAAGTTTTCATCTTTGTTTATGTTTGTTGCTCATCCTTGTTCTTCATTATGAATGTTTCTTTTGTTCTTGTGATTGTTTCTCTTGTTTGTGTTTGTTTTAGTTTAGATATGTGTGAGTAGTTGTCCCCTAGGGTTAGTAGGGGGATTGGGTGTGATTAGGGATGATTAGGGTGAGATGGATGGTACTAGATGTTGTTTTTGTTGTTTTCCAGTTACCTTGCACTCCACATGTTTGATGAAATGCTTGTGAGACTAGAGATGATCAATCCTTGTTTTTCTTGCCTCTTCTCTTGTATGTTCTTGTGTGGTTGGTTGGTTTGGTTCCCTCATTAGTAGCGAGAGCATTGTGAGGATGACCCCTAGGCCGTTTAAGTAGCGAGAGCCCAATCGGAACCTAGGCTACGAAAGCATACTAGTAACCCCATTTCCTTCTTTTTATCTCCTTGACATCCATGAACCCGACCTAGCCCTAGTTTCTTCTTATTGATTTATTTTTTTCCTTTTGTCATTAGTTACTTGTTTAGCTTAGTCCTTAGTTGATCTTTGCCATCACCCTAGTTTAGCTTGTCTCGGACCTAGTCTTGGACCATAGCACCCATTAGTCTAAACCCATTTCCGTCCCTGAGGATATCGACCCGACTTACCATTTTCTACCAAGCCAAGGTTAGTTGGTTTATTTTGATAGGTGGGATCCACGACAAATCCTTCCCATCACCGAAGCTTGGACAAGGCAAAAGTCAGAGTAGCTACCAGGCCAATCGAGGATTAAGACCTGGCAGACTTCCGGTCGGGTCGTTTATAGTCCATTAGACTTGCGTGAAAGGGCCCGCCAGCCATAAGATATAAATCATACCTGAGTTTTGTTGTCGGGTGTAGCTCCGTGGGACTTGTTTTTTAAACCTTGGGTGTATCTGTATGCTGATACATCCCGTCTTGGAGCTGCGGGGGAGCTTGCCTAAGAAGCCCTTGGTGTGTCCGTTTGCAGACACATCCCATCTCAGAACTATGCGGGAGCTTGCCTAAGAAGCCCTGGTGTGTCCGTTCGCAAACACATTCCGATCCGGAGTTACGCAGGGAATCAAACTTTCGTATAAGTCCCGGGTGCGCCTATATATGGGCCCATCCCGTGCTATTTGATGGTGGGTTCTTGCCGCGTCCCCCACCGTCAATTAAATAACCAACTATACCTAGTGGGTAGCTAGGGTAAGTCGGGTCGTGTCCACGGAGACGGTTATGTAAAGTCTAGACTAGGTCGACCTAATAACAAGGCTAAGTCACACACAAACACAAAGAAGACTGTAATTGATAAACTAGGATGGTTGAGGAGGGTGAGAATGGACTAACAATATACTATGTATGACATAAACTAAATGAAACAACTAAGATTAACTAAACAATGAAACTAGAGAAATAATGACTAACTAGAAGGATGAATCAAATAAGGGAAAGAGTAGGGTTAGGTCAGGTTCATAAATGTGGTAGGATGATTGGGTAATCAAGGGTGTAGGTGTCCCTTAGGTACTAGGGTCGGTTTGCACTCTCGCGCCAAAGCCAAAGTCCACACTCTCGTGTCTAAGACTAGACCCGAACACTCATGCTAGATGCTACTCAAAACATAAGTATTCAATCACAAATTAGTCAACAATGAGAAGATGGATACAAGTATGAGAAGCATTGGCCACTACTACCCACACAAGCAATACAACAAACACATGGTGTGCCCAATATGTGACTAGCAACAAAGGAATCACCTTTACCCACAATCAAACCCTAATCACCCAGAATCCACACTTAATCCCCCTATTAACCCCACAAGGAGTCTACTCACACATTATTAAACTAACTCTAAGACTAACAAGAGAAATCAACATAATAATCAAAGCATCCATTAAGAACAAACAAGAACAATGAACAATAAGTAAAGATTCAAACTTGATTAAATAAACAAAGAACAAGAGAAAAGAGATTATACCAACTAGAAGAGGATGAAAAAGATGAGAACTTGTATTGAAAAGATAAACCCAAATGAAACTCCAAGGTTGTCAATCTTGGATGAGTCTTCAAAAATCTCCTTAATACAAGACTAATTGCTTGATTAAACTAAGATTAACTAAAGATTAATATCAAACTAAACTAGATATGAAGAGAAGCTAATTAGGGTTTTGAATGTTCAAGAGAGGCCTAAGAGAGTCTAAGGTAATGTAAGATGCTTAAACAAAACAAGGGGGAAGTATTTATAAGGTTACAAGAATGAAGGAGAAGAAAAGAAGTGACGCGGGTCTGCAGGTTCTCCATCTCGGGCGAGAGGAGGGCATATCGGACGAGATGAAGTGGTCTCGACCGAGATGGTGGTGGTCTCGGCTGAGATGCCACTCCAGTAGCTCGATTTTGCTTGTACTCTTCATCCCGACCATGATGGCTCTTATCTCGACCATGATGGGTCTTGTAGGCCTCAAATATGATCTCAAGGGCCCCTTCTTGCTTCTCATGGGCTTCTCATCGACTCTCGGTGCTCGGGATCGAGTCTAAGGGGCTCGGGAATGGGTCCCAAGGTCTCGAGATCGAACCTAAGGCCCCAAATGATCGTTCCTTCTCTTTGTTGGCTCCAAAAGTGTATGAAACGAGCCGGAATCGTTCCAATTCTCCATGAACGGTCTCGGGAACCTAAAACGAACTAAAGGAAGAATGAGTAGCCCAGAAACCGCTCCAAAGAGCGATTTAACAAGGTAAAAAGGGACCAAACACAACAAAATAGGCACTACAAACTACACTTATCAACTCCCTCACACTTAACCCTTACTCCCTCGAGTAAGCACCAACTAACTAAAAACTAAAAGAAACTAGACTACTAACTGAGAGGTTATTAGCGCACCCTACACTCTTTCAACTCACGCGAGTACACTTAGAGGAAAAGTGCACTCCGCAAGGCAAGTAAGGTCTTGCGACAAAACTGTGAATGCAACCGGACACAAAAACACATTAACAAACAAGCATACAAACAAACAAACAAACGGTTGCATCCAAAAAGAAACAAATACCGCTTCCCTCTAAAAAGCGGTGAAAGAAGCACCGGTTTAGGACTCAAGGCAAGTAACAACGTTCCCAAGCCGATAATACAAATCGAAATGAACTAAACCCTTATAGTATGACAACAAAGCAATAAAAACATTGATAACTTACCTAGGTCCTCCTCACCTTCTAAGAACGTACTACGGGACGATCGGCGGGTTGGAAAAAGGATGAACCACGTGTTAGTCGACACTGTAGGTAAGTGATACCCCGCCCCCTTTAGCGATGAGCCAAGAGGGTCGTCCCATGCCCAAAATCGCTCAACTAGTCCAAGTAAAAAGGTGGATAGGTTTGAAAAATGAGGGAAGACCGATCATTACCGCTATCATCCTTCTTAGGGACTCGGTCCTTTGGTAGGTTCTTCACGGTAACGATCGGAAAAAGGCTTATTTTTGAGATGTGGGGATTCTTTTTTTGTGAGACGGTTTTCTTTTGGCATTTTTCTTTCTTTTGCATTTTTTCTTTGTGTGTTGCTATGCCATTTCTTTTTCATCTTTTGTATTTTCTTTTTGGCTTTTTGTGCCTTTTCTTTTTCTACAATCTTTTCTTTCTTTTTCTTTTCTTTGCCCTTTTGGCTAGATTTGAGTTGTAGGCATTTCTTTGCAATTAAGAAAGAGATATCAACACTTTGCAACTTTATTTTGTGGATATGTGTAGGAGGTAGGGGAATGAGTGAGTCGGGACGACGCCTTCCCTTCAAACCCACAAAAGGGGAGAAACTTGGACTAATCAAACAATTCCGAACACGGTCACCTAAGGGACGGAACTCGGCAACCAAGGCCTTTTCACACCGTGGGTGGTCATAATGGTCAAAATGCAAATCCCGTAGTAAATCCCTAGTAAGCTAGGTGGACTCAAGGTAAAGGACCAACGAAACTATTGATTTGGGGTCATTCTACTAGACTAAAGTCCAAGACTCGACTCATATTACTTAGAAAGGGAAAGTAAACACTTGCGCACTAGCCTCAAAACCGAGTTTTCGAAAACCTTTTATTACACACTAGACACAATTAAACAAGACAAAACAAAGACACAACAAAAACGAAAGAAAATGAGACATACAAAACAAAACAAAACAAAACAAACACATAACAAGAACAAACACCACCCCGAATTTCCAAATAAGCAACCAAATCATCATCAAACTTTACAAAGCTCCACCCGAGCACACATCATCACAAATCTCCTCCAAACTCCACAAGAGATAAAGAAGAAAAAGGGATAAAGATGTTACCGAAAGTCTTGAAAACCTTCCAAAGTTAACGGTGATTAGGCGACCTACAAGGAAAAAGGGAGTTAAAACACACACAACACAACAAAAGCACGACATAACGACACAAAAGGAAAAGACCCAAAAGAAAATCTTTTTGATTTTGGCGAAAATTTTTCAATTTTTTATTGTTTTTTTTAGATTTTTGAAAAAACTACGAAAATAAAACTAAACTATATTAGAATATCGCTCCCCCACACTTAAACCGAGCATAGTCCTCATGCTCGATCGTAGTGTATGGAGACACTAAAGAAAAGAAAAGAAACTACGAAAATAAAGCTAAAAATCAAAAATAAAGCGGAGAAAAGGGTAGAATGTGTCCGGCCGGGGTGTAGTCAAGTCACCATGGGCCGAGACGAGAAAAGATATGGATGGGGGAAGAAATAAAAAGAAGAAAATAAAAGGAAATGGGAGGGGAGGACTAGGTGTAATCAAGTCACCTTGCCCGGATTCCGGCCGAATCCGACTAAATCCTAAAAAGAAAGTAAAATCAAATAAAAAGTGAAAATACTTGTAAATTTGGATTTTGAAATGACTCTCGATGTAGTCACGTCATCGAGAGTCGGGAGCAATGATTACCAAGGCCCCGAGGGCCACCATGACACAAAGGTGTATAAGGGGAAGGGGACAAACAAAGAAAGACAAGCGATAAAAGACGGAAAAGAAAGGATAGTTGCCGTACCTATCGGTTAGCAACTCACTCGCTCCATCGTCTCATAATTCAATATCGGTACATAGCTAGTCTTTGTCATTGTCATCCCACTTCAAACTTGATAGCACCGCATAGTTGAAGTACAAAGGTATTAGGAGGTGGGATTTGATGTGAAAGTCGGTGTGTAGTGAAGATAAGATGAGGTGAGGGTATGTATATGGTGTGTAGGGGTCATATGATAGGTGCAAGGGTAGGTAGGGAGGTTGGGAGGGGGTATAAAGTGGTTGGGTGGGCTCAAATGTCGAAGAGGAAACGAAATGGGGGAGCTGGGCCTCATCTCGGGCGAGATGATCCCATCTCGGTCTGGAAGATACCTTCTCGGGCGAGATGAAACTCCTTCTCGGCCGAGATGGACAGGCAGTAGCTCCAACTTTCGCGCACACTTCATCTCGGTCGAGATGAAGTCTTTCTCGGCCGGGATGACTCATATACCTCTTCAATCTTCATGAAAGCTTCTCCCACATGACAACTAATACATCGAGATCTAAAATCTCGTCCCCAAAAGCTTGTCAAAAGCTTCAAAAACCGACTCCTATGCCCAAATCCAAGCTTCTATCATCAACAACTCTCAATGCTTCATCTTCACAATCAACCTACCAAATAAACTCAATAACATTCATCAAGATCCCTCCCTCACATCACTCATCAAAATACCAAATTACAAGGGTTTCACAAAAACTCAAAAGGATAAGAAAAAGATATATATACAATGAGACAGTTCTTTTGGAACTCCGTCAAACCAAGGATGGTGCATTCTTCAATTCTTTTGCAACAACCTTGCAACCGATTCCATCGCCATCAAGGGCACGAAGAAACAAATCAAAGGCCCTTGCGAAGTCTTCAATCAAGCTTGTGGTGTAACCATCCACACTACAAGGTTCTTCACAACCTTGTCTCGACGTTCCCGGGGCATCCCGATCTACTATGTTCAAAGGCTTGAACTTGTACTTTCGATCCTTCGGTATATACCCAAACATCCATCTATCTTCATGTGGCCCCAAGGGAGGCTCATCTTTCTTCTTGCTTTGCAACTTGTCCTCAACATCATGACATGGGCATTCATCCGCCCCAAGCTCGGAATCATCATCTTCAATTCCATAGAAGTTGTTCTTCAAGCTTTCACCCGACTCATCCCCTAGACCGATGTCTTTCATGGCGTGGATCATCTTACACGACTCATCATTAGTAGGCGAGGTGTTGCCTTGGAGGTCAAATACGAGCTTCTCGTCGCCTAGCTCAAATGTGATCCTACCATTCTTCACATCGATCATAGCACCGGCGGTATGTAGAAATGGGCGCCCAAGGATAATGGGAGTGATAGCATCTTCCGGCATATCGAGCACTAGGAAGTCGACCGGAATGAAGTACTTCCCGATTCTTATTGGCACATCTTCCAATATTCCCAATGGTCGGTTGAGTGAACTATCGGCCATTTGGAGTGTAATGGAAGTACACTTGAGCTCCTTCATCCCAAGTCGCTCACAAATGGAATAGGGAATGATGCTTACACTCGCACCCAAATCACATAGTGCCCTCTCAATCTTGAAGTTGCCTATGGTGCAAGGGATCGAGAAACTACCCGGATCCTTCAACTTGGGAAGCGTAGAACCTTGTATAAGCTCGCTCACCACTCTTGTGAACGCTATGGTCTCTTCCTTGTCGACGGATCTCTTCCTAGCCAAGATTTCTTTCATGAATCTTCCATATGCCGGGATTCGGGTAAGTAGCTCGGTAAATGGGACACTCACATCCAATTTCTTCACAATGTCTAGGAACTTGTCATATTGAACATCCACCTTGGTCCTCATTTGCCTTATTGGGAAAGGCAACTTGATATGTACCTTGTCTTGCTCATTAAGGTTGGACTTCTCAAAAGACATTTTCCTTTTACCTTTGTCTTTTCCTTGAAGTTGGGGAAGCTTGTCTTCATGGGGTTTCTCAATCTCCCACAAAACTTGCTCCTCCATTGGATTTCCCAAGCTTAAATTTTCTTGAATCGGGGATACAACTTCTTTCATTGGTACTTGCTCACTAGGGAATAAGGGGGAGTCATAAGATGCACCACTCCTCGTGATAATAGCATTTACATGCTCAAATTTTGTCGTTTCACCTTGAGGAGGTAGTTGCCCCTTTTGTCTTGAAGAGCTTCCCGAAGCTACTTGAGCTATTTGAGTCTCAAGCATCTTCATATGAGCATCTCTTGCTATGTTATCCCTTTGAAGTTGAGCAAAGAATTCTTGTTGGTTTCTTGCCATCTCCATTTGGCTTCTTTGCAATTCTTGATTACTCTTTTGCACATCCAACATAGATTTTTGCATGTTGAAATCTCGGGGTGAGATTGTGGATTGTGCGGAGTATCGGTGATGGCTAGAGGAATGCCATAGTCATAAGTAGAAGACCGGCTCCTTGGCTTGCTTTGTTGTTGGGTACCTTGAGTTGCTTGTTGTTGTTGATGGTTCCCTTGGAACCCATGAGAGTTGCCTTGATTAAGGCCTTGATTGAAGTTCGCTTGTTGGAACCCTTGATTGTTGTTGAAGTTACCTTGGTTATGTTGCTTGAAATTGTTGAATGGCCTTGGGTTGCCCATATAACCTTGGTTGTTGTCCCTTAAGGGAGGTGGCACATAAGGACGGTGTTGTAGAGATTGTTGTTGGGAAGCTTGGTGGGAAGCTTGGAACATATGAGGATAGGGGGCACCTTGCTTGAACGCTTGAAAGGCGTTCACTTGCTCAATACTACCTCGACAATGCATAGGCTCATGTCCAACTATCCCGCAAATATCGCACATCCCATAATAAGGTGTAGGAGATACAACTCCCAAAGCATTGAATTCATGAATCGAGTGTTGGTTGGAGGAACTAGTGCTTTGAACTTGATTGAGGTGGCTTTGGAGCTTCTTGTCAATAGTCTCCATGTGAGTTTTTAGTTGAGCCCCAAGATCAATGCTTAATTGTGTAATGGCATCGATCTCGTGCCATCCTCCTCGATTCGCCTTTCTAGGCCTTGAGTATTGGGAGTTGTGCACCGCCATCTCCTCGATTCTTGACCAAGTTTAGTCGTCATCGACCTCGGTAAACCTACCATTGGAGCCCATATTGAGTATAGCTCTTGAGTCCTCATATAGACCGTTCCAAAACTGTTGGACTAAGAACCATTGTGAAAATCCATGGTGGGGGCACGATCTAACCAAAGATTTGAACTGTTCCCAAGCTTCATAAAAGCTCTCCTCATCCCGTTGTTGAAAACCGGTGATGGAGGCCCTTAGCAAATTTGTTTTCTCCGGAGGGTAAAACTTTTGGTAGAACGCCAATGCAAGTTTCTTCCAAGTATCGATACCCATGGTTGCCCTATCGAGACTCTTGATCCATTGCTTCGCTTTTCCAATGAGAGAGAACGGGAAAAGTACCCAACGGATTTGATCTTGAGTAATCCCGGTTTGAGAGATAGCATCGCAATAATCGGAGAAGGTCTCCATATGTTGGTGTGGGTCTTCGGTGGGCAAACCACTAAATTGATTTCTCTCCACAAGTTGGATGAATTGTGTCTTTGCCACATAATTTCCGGTATATGTATCCGGTAAAGTACTCGGTCCCGGCAAGACATCCTCGGTAAAAGTGGAGTGAGATGAGAACTTCGGCATAATTGGATGTAAGGGAGATGATGGTGTAGACGGTGTTGAAGAAGATGTAGAAGGAGAACTAGGACTAGAAGTACCGAAGGGATTGATGAAGGTCCCTCTGGCGGTCTCTCGCGGTGTTTCGCCTAAGTCGGATCCTTGAGCTTGTTCTTGATTGGTATTGCTAGCACTTGGTTGAGAGATTCTAACCCGGTGCATCGTCCGTTGGCGAAAGGCTCTAAAGAGTCTTTCCGACTCTGGATTGAAGAGAAAGAAATCGCCTCCCCTCCTAGGCATACACTACACACTCGAACAAAGGTGAGAACACCTAGTGCTTTATGGGCAATAGGCAAAGACAATAAACGAACACAACGAAAAACAAAGAGAAAAAGAAAGCGATAAAAACAAAGAAAAAGCCTAAAATATGCACACGGAAGAAGAGCACAAGGAGGGTAACTAAGTCTAGCTATAAGCAAACTAAGTCTAAACAATGCACCGTCCCCGGCAACGGCACCAAATTGATGGTAGGGATTTGTCGTCGATCCCCACCAACAAATAGAGTCCAACTAATCCTAGTGGGTAGCTAGGGTAAGTCGGGTCGTGTCCACGGAGACGGTTATGTAAAGTCTAGACTAGGTCGACCTAATAACAAGGCTAAGTCACACACAAACACAAAGAAGACTATAATTGATAAACTAGGATGGTTGAGGAGGGTGAGAATGGACTAACAATATACTATGTATGACATAAACTAAATGAAACAACTAAGATTAACTAAAAAATGAAACTAGAGAAATAATGACTAACTAGAAGGATGAATCAAATAAGGGAAAGAGTAGGGTTAGGTCGGGTTCATAAATGTTGTAGGATGATTGGGTAATCAAGGGTGTAGGTGTCCCTTAGTTACTAGGGTCGGTTTGCGCTCTCGCGCCAAAGCCAAAGCCCGCACTCTCGTGTCTAAGACTAGACCCGAACACTAATGCTAGATGCTACTCAAAACATAAGTATTCAATCACAAATTAGTCAACAATGAGAAGATGGATACAAGTATGAGAAGCATTGGCCACTACTACCCACACAAGCAATACAACAAACACATGGTGTGCCCAATATGTGACTAGCAACAAAGGAATCACCTTTACCCACAATCAAACCCTAATCACCCATAATCCACACTTAATCCCCCTATTAACCCCACAAGGAGTCTACTCACACATTATGAAACTAACTCTAAGACTAACAAGAGAAATCAACATAATAATCAAAATATCCATTAAGAACAAACAAGAACAATGAACAATTAGTAAAGATTCAAACTTGATTAAATAAACAAAGAACAAGAGAAAAGAGATTATACCAACTACAAGAGGATGAAAAAGATGAGAACTTGTATTGAAAAGATAAACCCAAATGAAACTCCAAGGTTGTCAATCTTGGATGAGTCTTCAAAAATCTCCTTAATACAAGACTAATTGCTTGATTAAACTAAGATTAACTAAAGATTAATATCAAACTAAACTAGATATGAAGAGAAGCTAATTAGGGTTTTGAATGTTCAAGAGATGCCTAAGAGAGTCTAAGGTAATGTAAGATGCTTAAACAAAACAAGGGGGAAGTATTTATAAGGTTACAAGAATGAAGGAGAAGAAAAGAAGTGACGCGGGTCTGAGGTGCTCCATCTCGGGCGAGAGGAGGGCATCTCGGCCGAGATGAAGTGGTCTCGACCGAGATGGTGGTGGTCTCGGCCGAGATGCCACTCCAGTAGCTCGGTTTTGCTTGTACTCTTCATCCCGACCATGATGGCTCTTATCTCGACCATGATGGGTCTTGTAGGCCTCAAATACGATCTCAAGGGTCCCTCCTTGCTTCTCATGGGCTTCTCATCGACTCTCGGTGCTCGGGATTGAGTCTAAGGGGCTCGGGAATGGGTCCCAAGGTCTCGGGATCGAACCTAAGGCACCGAATGATCGTTCCTTCTCTTCGTTGGCTCCAAAAGTGTATGAAACAAGCCGAAATCGTTCCAATTCTCCATGAACGGTCTCGGGAACCTAAAACGAACTAAAGGAAGCATGAGTAGCCCAGAAACCGCTCCAAAGAGCGATTTCACAAGGTAAAAAGGGACCAAACACAACAAAATAGGCACTACAAACTACACTTATCACTATTCCAGGGAAAATGCCGTGTTGGGCCTTCTGCTGGGGAGATTAGTGAGTTGCGCATGCGCTGGGGAATAAAAACTTGATGTTCCTTTGGGAAGCCAAGCTAGTACCTGAAATGTTAGATATACAGGCAGAAATAGCAAATATAGCAGATATGAAGATAGCATACAGGAAATGCAGTTAGCATCTATAGACTGACTTGCGCTAGGGAAAATGATTTTTTGGTTCATTTTGAAATCGAAGTCCTAAAAGCAACCTACGTGCTAGGAGATAGATTTTCAAAATTGAAAGGGGTAGAAAAGAAATTTGCAACTTAAATAGACTGAAATTTGACCTTGTCGAAAAGGATTTTCTCAAATGGCTAAGTTTTGCAAATTTCAAAGCGGGAATTCGAGGAGAGAGGTATACCAACAGACTCGACTCTGGACGTAACAGGACGAGTTGACAGACACGACTGGACTCCCGAGGGGTTGGATCGTGACTCGGTAGGGGGGTGGGCCGCCTAAGATGACAAGGTTATTAAGTTGCGCTATTCCGTAGCCTAGGCGAGTGGTAACATCGTCGAATCCTCAGAATGGGAAAGATATGTACTCTATAATGAAGGACTCCGTAGTTGCAATGCTGTAATATGGTGCTCTTTTGAATTTTTCGGTTTCGGGGTATATTCCCAAGGTAGGGTGTCCCTTCGAGTCCCTGACAGATTCCTGTCTTCGACTAAGCCGAGTGCTAGGACACACTGTAGAAAGGTGGCTAGATTTTTGAAATTGTTTGGATTTTGTGAGTGGATGGAGGTCTTCTGCCAAAGAGAAGCTCCCAGGACGACAAAGCTAGCTGTTGAGAACATGACAGCGTCGTGATAGGAATGACGGTGCTTTTTGAATTTGTGTTGTTGTGCCTTGTTGAAAGGCTGCCTACGTATTCACGTGTAGTGAAATCAAACCAAGCCGTAGTTCAGTGAATTGGAAGATATATGACGGTGCCTAGTTTATTAGGGCTTTGTGTGTAACTAGCCATAGCGATGGTGTAGGCTAGGTGCATTCCCGATGATGCCTTGATCAAAGGGTTAGAATGGTTAGGATATTGATCCTGTGACTGTGAGCGTTCTCCGGGGTGGCCCCCAGAGGTGGTGTGAAATATCTGGGCATGTTCTATGCCGATCGCAGGTTGAGTTCCCGTGTTTGGGGCTGGTAACTGGTTTGGATGTTTTTGGAAATGTGGAGCTAGGTCGCAAGTGGCTTTGATGTTTTGACATTCGGAACTCGATTTTGTGGAGCTAAGGCTTCGAGGGTAAGGTATTGGAATGTGGTAGGAAAGGGGGAAGTCGAGTAAAAATGACTCGAACTTCGATCGGGGTAGGTTTGATAAAGCGGGATCTGATTTCCATGTCTGGCCCTAATGGTTAGGGTGTATCCTATGGAGCTTGAATCCTCAAAATTCTGGGCTGTCTCTTAGTATAGGTCTCGAGAAGGTTTTGAGGGTTGTAATGTGGAAAGGCTAGATGTGGTGTTGGCTGACCAGCTTGGTTGTTTCTCCCCCTATTGGATGTTATGGGCATTGATAATTTTGAATTAACCGTACCTCGGTTAAGGGGCTTTCACTTGAGTTGACCGCTAAACGTGGTCATGGGTTTTTGAATTTTTTTTGGTTGACCTCTTAGCCTCGGTCATAGGATTCTTAATTCGAGTTGACCTTTTAACCTCGGTCATGGGTGCCCCTTTTTTTTGATGATGGCCTGCTTTTTTATTTTGGCCTTTTGCTTTTTCCTTGGACTTTCGATTTTTTTTTGTCCAGCTTTTTTCTCTTTTTCTTGTCGGTCAGACTAACACCTAAGGTAGGGATTGGTTTATCTTATTGGATGGGTGGTTATTGTGGGGAATGAGCTTGCCTCCCGTTTGAACCCAAACTAGGAGACCACCTAGATTTGTCATAGGATTTGATACCGCTCCCTAAGGGTAATTATGTGGCTTTCTGTGTCAGACATGGAACAGGTAAAGGAAAACATGGGTCTCGATTTCCTGCATTCATTATGGATGTGCCTATAATAGTCACGTGCATGTGCTCACAGTGTATGATGGTGTTCATCATGTTCTCAGAAACGTACAAGGAAAGTATATATGAGTAATAGAAATGCTGATTTTATTGAATTTGAAAAGATGACAGAATACAGCTGACTCTGACTCTGACTCTAACTTTGACTTTGACTTTGACTTTCAAAGAAATAGTACATCCTAGACTCGGACCCAGACTCGGACATAAACCAAATCTAGACTCTCGGATGGTGTTGTCAATTCAGCTTCTAAGGACTCAAGTTGATATCCAGTATAGCCTCCAATAGACGCTTCACCCAGATCTTCATTTTGTCGAAGATCATCTTCAATCCTAGTGCCCATTTCAGTTAAAGTGGCGAAGTTGGGTATGGTAGCATACCGGAGATGGACCCGGTAGGAAGGGAGAAGGTTCTTGACAAAGGCCTTCACTAAGGTTTTTTCGTTGGGCTTTTCCACCAGTTTCACACTTTCGGCCCTCCAGCGTTGAAGGTATTTAGTAAAACCTTCTTTGGGCTCTTGGGCCATAACCACCAGAGTACGCATCGTAGTCTGGATCTCGGTATTATCAGCGTAATTCCGAGCGAACTCCGTTGCCACGTCATCCCAAGTCGGGTATTTCTTGGAGTCTAGCCTGTAGTACCAGGCTTTTGGATGCTTCTCGAGAGAAGCGGCAAACAGGTGCTTGAACATGGTCGATTTCACTCCCTTAACGGCCATGGACTCTTTGAAGGCCCGGATGTGAAGCACCGGGTCTTCGGTCCCATCAAACATTGGTAGGCCCATAAGGTTGAGGTTAGCGGGCAGTTCATCATTCAGGGGTAAATAGGCAAGGGCATTTTCCGTGTGGATCGAGTTGCTTGTTGACAGATGGACTTGTTCTTCAAGCTTGCAAACGGCGCTGACCAGTTTAGCTATGGGCCCAGTGGTTTCATTCCCGACCTTAGGAGTCCCTTGTTCCACGACACTCAAACGGGTGGCAATGGCGGTCTGGTCGGTTCTGATGGCTGTCAATTGGGCCTCCATCTTAGCCAGTGAGGCGGTCAGTTGGTCCAAGGTCTCTTGCATTTTCTAGCGTCTGGTTACCGGTGGCCTGTCTGTAAGAATACCGCGTAATCAGAAAAGTTGCTTCGGAACTCAAATTCACCAAGGCATAGGAAATAGCGCGGGAGGAGAGACGACTCCAGTTTGACTCGGGTTAGACTCTCCTAAGACAAATGTGTAGGGTACGATTCTCGGAGTGACCGTGATTAATCGCTCCGTCGGAGAATAGCCCCCAAGTGAGACTAAGGACTCAGATAGGACTCAGATGGTGTGACATCTAAGTGACTCAAAAGTGGGGTACGTGAGACACGTGTAAGACATGACCCTTAGAGCAACTGTGATTGATCGCCCTGCTGAAGGGTAGCCCCCAAGTGTGATCGAAAATTTTGTTAAGACTCAAGTGTTGGTCGAGTGACCCTTAGATGTAAGGATCAAGAACCTTTTGTTATAGAGCTATGCCTTGTAAAAGGTTGACTCGGCCTTAAGGAAAGGAAGACGGGGTAAGGGAAGAAACTTGCGATGTATGATCGGCAGAGTTTCGACGCTAGAGACCTTCGACTTGACTCGAATAAGGATGACCCTAGGATTAGGGTGGACCCTTAAGTTAAAGGATTCTCGAATTAGGATGACTCGACTAACGGATTGAAAGACGGGCGAAATTCCCTTAGAAAGGTCGTGGGGACCGCCCTGTTAGAGGGAAAGGTCGCGTGAGACATTCTAGTTTGGACTCGAGTGTGTAAACGGGCTTCCCTTGGTAGGGATATGTCCTACGTAGGTAGGCCATGCCTTAGTCAAATAAGGCGGACTGGGATAGAGGGGAAACCCGTGACGTAAGATCGACGGAGTTTCGACGCTAAAGACCTTCGACGACTTATGACAAGACCCGACACTGCTAAATACGGGAAGTCCTAAGAAGAGGAAAGTTTTGAAAAGGATATTAGAATTCCGAGAAAGTCGGTGGAGGGCCCGACTTTTGAAACCGGCAAAATGTCGTCGGGTCGCAATTTTGAAGGTTTGAAAATATTTTTGAATTTTGAAATGGGCAGCATACCGGCTAAAGATAGGTTATTTGAGTAAAATCATAAGTCCTAAATTCGGTAGCTTTCCGGGTTTCTTGAAAGGAGGTTGACTTCCTAAAATGAGGAAGGATTTTAAAAAGGATTGAATTCCGAGAAAATCGGAAGACGGCCCCGACTTTTGAAATTGGCAAAAAATGCTGTCGGGCCCAAAGTTTTTGAAAGTTCGAAATTTTTTTGAATTTTGAAAATTTGAATATCGAAAATAAATTTCCGGAGATTTTAAAAATCGAAAAACGGGATCCCGAAGATTTGAAAATCGAAAACGGCATCTCGAAGATTTGAAAATCGAAATGGAATTTCGAAGATTTGAAAATCGAAATGGAATTTCGAAGATTTGAAAATCGAAATGGAATCTCGAAGATTTGAAAATCGAAATGGAATCTCGAAGATTCGAAAATCGAATGAGGATCGGAAATTCGAATATTGAAATGAATAGTATGCCGGCTAGAAAATAGGCTTGTTTTGAGTCAAATCTTAAGTTTAAATTTCGGCAGCTTTCCTAGTTTTTGAAAATTGAATATTTTTTGAAAAGATGCATTTTTGAAATGACGGTTTTTTTGAAAACGACACGGAAACCAAGTAGCACATAGTCACACAAGCATTATGACGACACCATGTATGCTTTACACTAAGTCTCGGTCGGTCTAAATAGGGTATATACCAGTGTACATGGCCTTTCCGAGAATCGGGACGGACTTCCTAAGTCGAGTTGACCTTAGAATATGCCGCGAAACCCATACGAATTAGCCATGGACACCTTTGACATATCCATGTTGGAGTACATCACGGTATAGTGGGACGTCGGTCGCCAGTACCGGCCCGGGAAAAGATAGGGTTATGCATGAACCGTAAAACTAACACGCGTATTGTACTAGTCAAACGATTTCTATTCGAGTCTCACCCTGAGGATGCCGATGGTAAATCACGCATCAGTTAATCCCCAGCGCAGTCGCCAAATTGTGGACATGACATAGGTCCACCCCGACGCGGTCACACGCGGGTTTTGGGAGGCGAATGAATCTCATGTGAGATGGGTCGAATTGAAATTTAAATCAAAGTGGAGTCCCAACCGAACTTTGTGGGAGTTCGGGCCCGTTCGAACCCACTCTATGTCTTAGTGGGCCATGCACAAAGTATGGCCCATTCGGATGTCAGAGTTTATTGGGCTTGTCCCATTGCATTTGATACCGATACCGACATTATCGGATACCGTGTATTGAATGACTCTCGCGTGCAAATGGATTCGGATATTCGGAAACCATGGTTCTGAGTAAGGGGTGAGAGTACGTGTTGGGAAGTTCACAAAGAACACTCAACCCCGCCCGCACTTAGCGGCCTCTACTAAGATATCGCTTGACTTTTGAATACGCGCGTTAGTAATACGATGAAATGATATGCAAACAACGTTTTTACTAAACATGCAAAAATTAGGATAAGTTGCTACGTCGATTTAATGTATCTAAAATTAATGTCAAAGTTGTATTTAGCAGGCTAGATTCATTTTAGTACAATAAAACGAATAACGGAAATAAAATGCCAAAAATAGAAACAAACGCGTTAGTAATGAGGATAACGATAATAACGGTTTGCAACAATATACAACGATATAGAATGATGTAGAATGACATGATGCATGGCTTTGGAAAATAGTACGACACATGATTGACTTGACACGTGTTGATGATGGGAAGGATTTTGCCGTCAATCCTACCAAAAAATAAAACCAACTATTCCTAACTACGTAGCTAGGGAAGTCCGGTCGATCCACGGAGACGGTAATGGGTGTCTAGTCTAAGGTCTACCTAAGAACAAGACTAGGTCACAAGGAACACAAGAGGAAGAGAATTGACAAGAATTGACTAACTAGGATGATGAAAAGGGATGAAACTAGACTATGAATGAACTAGATATAACATGAACTAAATGGATGAACTAAACTAAAATCAATCAATTAACTAGAGGAATGAATGCTAACAAGATGGAGAAATCAATTAGGAAAGAATAGGGTTAGGTCGGGTTCATAAGTGTAGTAGGATAGTCGGGAAATCGAGGGTGTAGGTTTCAACTAGTCACTAAGGTCGGTCCGCGCTCTCGCGTCAAAGACAAACCCGAATACTCATGCAAGATGCTACTCAATACAAAAGGATTCAACCACCAATCAACCAAACAATGAGAAGAATGAAACAAGCAAGAGAAGCATGGCCACTACTACTCTAACAAGCAATTCATCAAACACATGGCATGCTTAACAAGTGACTAGTGACAAAGAATCCACCTTTACCCACAATCAAACCCTAATCACCCATAATCAATTAATCCTCCTACTAACCCCACAAAAGTCTACTCACTCATATCTAAACTAACATTAACATAAACAAGAGAAATCAACACAAGCATCAAAACATTCATTATGAAAATGAAACTAGAAAGAACAATGAACAATGAACAAAGATTAAAACTTGAATAACAAGAAAGATTAAAGGAAAAGAGAAGAGTAATTATACCAAACTAGTGAAGAGGAAAGATTGAAACTTGTTGTGGACATGACATAGGTCCACCCTGACGCGGCCACGCGCGGGTTTGGGGAGGCGAATGGATCTCCATATGAGAATGGATCGAATTGAAATTTAAATCGAAGTGGAGTCGCCACCGAACTTTGTGGGAGTTCGGGCCCGTTCGAACCCACTCTATGTCGTAGTGGGCCACGCACAAAGTATGGCCCATTTCCAATGTCAGAGTTTATTGGGCTCGTCCCTTTGCATTTGATACCGATACCGACATTATCGGACATCGTGTATTGAATGACTCTTGCGTGCCAATAGATTCGGATATCCAGAAACCATGGTTCTGAGTAAGGGGTGAGGGTACGTGTTTGGAAGTTCACAAAGAACACCCAACCCCGCCCGCACATTAGCGGCCTCTACTAAGATATCGTTTGATTTTGAAATATGCGCATTAGTAAAACGATGAAATGTTATGCAAACATTGTTTTCCCTAATGCGAAAAATTGAATGGGTAGCTACGTCGATTTAATGCATCTAAAACTAACGTCAAAGTTATATTTAGCATGCGAGGTTTATTTTAGTACAATAAAATAAACAACGAAAATAAATCAACAAGGATGGAAACAAACATGTTAGTAACGGTATAACGATAATAACGGTTTGTGAATAATATAGAATAAAATTGAACGATGTAAATAAGATGATGCATGGTTTTGAAAAGTAATATTTCACGTGATAGATTTGACACGTGTTGACCTAAGTCGTAAAAAAAGTATTAACGAGACTAAAACCACCTTGTGGGACTCACGGTTTGACGTGATAAAGGGGCCACTCGACCGAGTCATTGAGGGACTCGACTGAGTGGACCTCTGAAGAAGCTTATGTCCGGATTTCGTGACGTCACTCGATCGAGTTATGAGGGAACTCGACCGAGTGCACGGCCACTCGATCGAGTCATTGTGAGACTTGATCGAGTGGTTGTCAAAATAACATTCTGTCTCGTTTTTTGGGTGCCACTCGACCGAGTGCCCCCTTTACGAACTAGGGTTCGCTCGCAATTTTGTTATCGGTTTCTAAATTGCCTTTGATTTTGTTAACTCGATGATTTTGTTGAATCGGGCATAAATATTACATAATTTATTTTCGATTCGTATGTATGATACTCGTCATGTCCGACGTTCGATTATTGAATCGATGTCGAACATTAGAGCGAAACTAAAAAAAAAGGTTGCTATTAGTCGTTTTTTAAGTTGACCAAAACGATATAAATTCCCTCCGCGTTTATAGTGTCGTATTAATTCTTGTCGAATTAGATGACATCTATTTTAGCATCAACGAGAAATCGTGTTAGTTAAATTACTTGACTAAATCATTAGATTCAATATCCAATTATTGAATTGGTATCGAATCTAGTAGATCGACGCTTTGAATTAAAACAACTCGACTTGATTCCCTCCGCATCCCAACATCATAATTAATTCTTGCTAATTGTTCGATGTCGGATCCGCATCAAAAGGTTTCGACTCAACTTGAATAAAAATATGTGAATAAAAAAAAAAGGGATTTTAGAAATCGATGTATGCAAGCAATGTTGACGATGACGCGACGAAAAATAAAAAATGATTTTATTGATGTTGACGCGCTTCAACAATCAAACATTCGGAGTGTCGGGATAAGCGACCGGCCGCATCGGATGAAACACCCTTGCATTCGTGTTTTCTTATTCCGTCATCCCTTATATTCAACACGAATTAGCGCGTATTTTAATGTCTTATACTAGTAATAATATCGATATTATAGACACGATAATAAAATAGAAAATAGAAAAAACGACGACGACGCGCGAGGAAGAAAAGAGAGAAAGATGGGGTTTTGCACCCTCAACCTACATGTTTCATAGTCTCAGATAGATCTCGCTAATTGTGGCTTTAGCACGGGAGAATCGAGGTTAATGTAAGTTAATTTATGGTGGTTTTGGGTTCCTAGATGATGCTAGGGTTAGGGTTTTTGAAAGTGTGAGATTAGGGTTGATTAGGGTGAAAAAAGGATGTGTAGATGTGTGTGCATGAGGGTGTATATATAGGCATGTCACCCATGCCCCGTCTAGGGTTACTCGACCGAGTAGCCCCTTGACTCGGTCGAGTGGCCCAAATGACTGCAGCCGGGCCTGTTTGAGAGCCCACTCGATCCAGTGGAGCTGACACTCGATCGAGTGGGTCAACTAGAGCGCACGGGTCTTGTATTTTGGACCTCGGGTTGGGGTATTTTGTGGGTTTTGTATTTGGACTGGACTTATGACATTTGAGTGCCTGTTTTTTATGTCTTGGAACGGCTCTGACCGGGGTTTGACCCAATCGCTAAAAGTCGGTTTTATTTCCGGTGTCGGTTTTGACCCAAATTAGTCTTGTTTGATTGGAAACGACCCGCTGGGCCTGAATTTGAGGTTGGTTTTGTGATATTTGTACTCCGTAAGTGCTTAAGCCAACAACTAATGATTTCGAGCCCATATCCGAGCGCGTAGAAACACATTTGCGTCCGATCATCATCAGATGTTTTTTGGAAACTGCTATAGACACCTGGCAATCAAAATGTGGGTGTCTACAGAGCCCCCACTCTGACTAAGGCTTGGATAGGGCGAAAGTCAGAGTAGCTACCAAGCCAATTAAGACCTGGTAGACTTCCGGTCGGGCCGTTTATAGTCCATTAGACTTGCTTGAAGGGCTCGCCAGCCATAAGATAGAAATCATATCTGAGCTGATGATGATAACTCCGTAGGGAATTTGGACTTGTCGTGTAAGTCCTGGGTGCGCCTGCATGTGGGCCCATCCTGTGAAAAATGCCGCCTTGGGCTTTCCGCTGGGGAGATATGTGAATTGCGCGGTCTTGAATTGTACCTCTATAAGTTACATAAAATTTTGCATGCAACATGTAGGTGAAACAATTATGACTCGCGCTGGGGAAAAATGATTTTTGAATTTTTGAAATTTTTTGAAATTTTGAATTTTTTTTTTGAAATTTTTTGACCCCTAAGAAATTTAGGAAAGTTCGGGATGACTAAATCCGTATTAGTATTGAGACTAGGCTTGTATGTTTAAGCCTTGTTCGAATTAGGAAACTTTTGTGGGAAGAAGATATGGAAAGAGGGTTGTAGGCATTGATGCTATATATACCCCTCCCTTGCTTCAATTTTCTTCACACTTCCTCATAATTCCCTCCTTCTTAAAAAGAAAACCCTTTATTCCTTTCAAGAATTTTTGTCATGGGGATCGAGAGATTGATCGCGATGCTGCAGGAATGGTCCCGAAGCTTTACGGACACGGATAGGGTGGCTCTGAACCTGACGGGTATTACTCAGCTGTATACATTCCGCCAGATGCAGGTTGATCGTTATTTCCTTGATGCGTGTTTGTCCTACTGGAACGACATATATCATGTCTTTGCTTTTCCTCGAGGAGAAATCTGCCCTTTACCCGAGGAGATTGCTGCTGTGGGAGGATGGAACCCGATACTTCATCCTGCTGTCCCGTATTCGGTCTACGACCCAAGGAGGAAACTTCGAGAATTTTTAGGACTTTCTCATGATGAGGTATCTCGAATGGCTGGGGACAACAACACAGTTTCTTTGATTGATCTGGCTGAGAAATTTATGAACCCCATGATGTTCGGATCAGACCGATTCATAGCTGTAGGGCCTTCTCCTTGTGTATGCTCCATGTTTATGCTTTTGAAGGTCACATGGATTTATTGTCATGCATGGGTAATGCCCGTCTTTTAACCGTGGTTGACCTGATGGAGACGGAGCACAGTCCGGCTTGGCTTATCACGGGAGAAATTATCCAAGGTCTAGATAATCGTAAGAGGGATTCGTCGGCCCGTCTAACCGGAAGCACGCGTTTATTGCAGGTATATTACCTCGAATTTTCATGATTTTTCCTGATTTCTCGATTTTTTGATTTTTGTCTTGCGATTTTTCTGCTGCAGTGGGCACTCGATCGAGTCACCCAGGCACTCGATCGAGTGCCCTCGTAAAAACCTTCTGTTTTGCTTTCAGAGGTACCACTCGATCGAGTGACCCATAGGCACTCGATCGAGTGCCCTTAGGCGGACGCCTATTTCGTCCCGGGAACTCATATTTTGCCTCCTTTTTTCAGATTTGGCTATACGAGAGGTTATTAGTGATAGATCCTCCCCTTGACTCGAGCAACTACCGTCATAATCAAGTGATGACAAGGAGACGGGCCATTGATTTTTCTCGCCAGATTACGCAGAAGTATTGAGACGAGGTGTTATCTTTCCATAGCGGTCCGTTGATTCGATGGGTAGTGCCGTGGTGGCCCATCTATGTTTGGACAGGTTTGAACACGAGGGATAAGGCTCGTTACCAAGTAATCTTGTCTTTCAGGCAGACGATCCATCATTATCCCGACCGCATACTAAGGCAGTATGGTTAGACTTAAAGAATCCTGGAGGTTGAAGCAGTTGTGAGTGATCCTACCCAACTGACTGATGTGATGTGCGATACCTGGATGCAAAGATGGTATACCCGGCATACTTGGCCTATTCCCAAATCTCGCCACTCAATCTGGGTTTCAGACTCCTATGTGAAGTGGACTAAATCAGGTGATGCCAAAGCCCGAGCTGCTCTGAAGGTTGATGAGGCTTTTGACCTGCTACGAAGGGAGCAAGTTAAAGACAATAGGGGCTTCTTCGACGAAGGAGACACTCCGGCTACACTGGTCCGTCTAATGTCAGGTCAGGGAAAGAAGTCTAGGACTCAAGCTGAAGGGTCTAGTGCTAAAGGTGCGCGGGGGAAAGTGGGCCCCCAGACTGACTTGGAAAGGAGACTTGGCCCAAGACTAGCAGTGCATGACTGACTTGGCCCGCGGGACAGGCTACCCGAACATGTACGGGCTCGACTTGGACCGGTGACAATAGCAGAAGACCCGTTGTCGAAGAAACGGGTTCGAGCTAAGGAGGTTCCCCTCGTGATCCGGGAACGCTCGCCCCCGCCTCGGCGACCTCGGGCTCCACGCGACCCAAATGACAAAGGAAAGGGCAAGATGCATGAATATTAGTCTCCTTTGTTTTACTATTATTTAAGTATTATTACTATTTTTTTGCGGTTTTTTTTGTGCTTGCCGTTTCTGGCATTTTTTTTTTCGTGTGTGTGGTGTAATTTTGGATTTCTTGAGTTTATCGGTTCCCAATAAAAGACATATTAGTGAATACCGTTCCCGTCTTTTCGTTATTGCAGTGGTTGTACCCTTTTGAGGGGTTGCCTACGTATCCACAATTAGCGGAATCAAACCAAACGTAGTTCAAAATATGATTTTTGCAATTTTTTGAAATACATCAAGACTATTAGTTCAAGATGTGCGATAGTAGAATAGTTAATTCTAACTTATTGACTTGCTTATGATTTTTTGAAAATTTATAAAAGACAAATTTTTATAAGTTTTTGCAAATGACATTGAGATAGGGTTTATGGGTAGTAGCGCTTCAACTGGTCCAACTTGGTTGGGTTGACGAATTCGTTCCCGTCCAAGTCTGTCAGCATCACCGCTCCTTATGATAGGACCTTCTTTACAAAGTACGGCCCAGCCCAACTAGGTTTGAACTTTCCTCTTGGGTCCACCGGTAGTAAGGCACGAACCGATTTTAGGACTAGATCCTCTTCTTTGATGTTTCTGGGCCTAACTCTTTTGTTGAAAGCTCGTTGGATCGTCTTTTGATATATCTGGATATTGTTGAGGGCCCGGGACCGCCGTTCGTCTAAAAGGACTAGCGAATCATATCGGGCTTGTACCCAATCTGCTTCCGGCAGTTGGCTCTCGAGTAAAATCCGGAGGGATGGCACCTCTAGCTCGACAGGTTGAACCGCCTCCATTCCATATGTCAAATAATATGGAGTTGCTCCGGTTGCGGTGCGAATTGACGTCCGATACCCCCAGAGAGCAAAAAGGTATTTTGTCGGGCCAATCCCGATAATTCTCAGCCATCTTTTTAAGTATGGTGATAATTGTTTTATTGGCCGCTTCTACCGCTCCATTCGTTTGGGTCGGTAGGGTGAAGATGTATGCCTCTGAATTTCGTATTTTGCCAGCAACGCGGCGGTTTCATCTTGAAAGTGGGTCCCGTGATCAGTGATAAACTTGTGTGGGATCCCGTATCGGCATATGATCCTATTCTGGATGAATTTGGCCACATGCTTGGCGTTCAAGATGCGATATGACTCGGCTTCGACCCATTTGGTGAAATAGTCGATAGCTACCAAGATGAAACAGTGGCCTCCCGTCCCGGAAGGGTGCACCTTGCCAATTATATCAACGCCCATGTCGAAAATGGCCACGGGGACGTCATGGTGTATAGTAGAGATGACGGCATATGTTGTACATTGGCAAAGATCTGACAGTTATGACAGTGTTTGACATATACCTGACAGTCCGTTTCCATGGTGTTCCAATAATATCCGAGCCTCATGATTTTCCGGGCTAACATATTGGCATTCATATGTGGGCCATTTTCACCATCGTGTATCTCGGACATAACCTTTCGGCCTGTATTTTATCGATACACAGGAGGAGTGTCCCCTGTGCCGTCTTTTTGTATAATTGCCCGTCGTCTGTACGAACAAATTGGGACGCCAATCTTCGCAAGGCCTTCTTGGCCCGGTTCTCGGTTTCTGGGGGATACTCTCCCGTTGTCAAGTAGGTTAGGACGGTCTGATACCAAGGTTCTGGGTCAGTTATCTCGATATCTTGGATGGCGTAGATATATGCCGGCTCGGACCGTCTTTCAACGCATATTGGCATGCTAGTTAGATGCTCCGGTATATTTAGCAGGGACGCCAATTTGGAAAGTACATCTGCAAACTGATTTTCTTCCCGAGGTAGATAGATATATTCCACCTTCTGGAATTGTTTCTCTAGAACCCGTACTCGTGCTTGGTAAGCCACGAGATTGGCGTTCCGAGTTTTCCATTTTTGGAGCGCTTGATTGATGACCAGTGATGAGTCACCGTGGACCCGGAGATTCGTTACTCCTAAATCAGTGGCGGCTTGCTACCCGTGAATGCATGCTTCATATTCGGCTGCGTTACTGGTCACGTCAAAGTCCAGTTTAATGGATAACGGGGTATGCTCCCCTTGTGGCGAGATTAACAGAATCCCGACTCCGAATCCTCGGAAATTGGAGGCCCCATCAAAATACAAATCCCATGTTTCGGTGTCGGTATGGAATATGTTTTCGTCAGGAAAGGCCCAAGTATCAGTGTGCCCCTCCTCAGATACCGGACTATCGGCAAGGAATTCTGCCACTACCTGGGCCTTGATGGCTTTTAATGGTACAAATTTCAGGTCAAACTCTGCGAGCATCAAAGTCCATCTGGACATTCGACCGTTAAGGATGGGCTTCTCGAACAAGTACTTGATAGGATCCATTTTGGATAAAACGTGTACTTCGTGGCTAAGCATGTAGTGTCGGAGCTTTTTAGTGGCCCAAACCAGAGCTAGGCACGTCTTTTCGAGCATTGTGTAGAAACTTCTTACTGATGTAGTAAATAGCCCGTTCTTCTGAATCGACTGTCTGGGCCAGCATAGCCCCCATGGCTGTCTTGGTCGTTGTTAGGTATAACGACAAAGGTAGGCCAGGTTGAGGTGGCATTAATACCAGCGGAGCAGACAAGATCTCCTTGATTTTATCAAAAGCTATTTGACATTTGTCGTCCCACCGTACCCGTTCTCCTATCTTCA
Source organism: Agrostemma githago (assembly GCA_958450325.1). Taxonomy (NCBI): domain Eukaryota; kingdom Viridiplantae; phylum Streptophyta; class Magnoliopsida; order Caryophyllales; family Caryophyllaceae; genus Agrostemma; species Agrostemma githago. The sequence goes on along the minus strand of OY288252.1, from coordinate 54,193,843 downwards.
GTTTTTTGAAAATGGGCTCGCATACCATGGTTAACTTTGAAATGAACCGGCTGATGTATTGGACTTTCCCGAGGAACCACCTTATTTCTTTTTCGGTTCTGGGTGGCTGCATCTCGGTGATGGCTTTGATTTTAGCTGGGTCGACCTCGATGCCGCGTTGGCTAACGATATGGCCTAGTAATTTGCCTGATGTTACCCCGAAACTGCACTTTTGAGGGTTCAGCCTCATATTGTACTTACGCAGTCTGGTGAAGAACTTTCTTAGGGCTGAGATGTGCCCGCTTCGGTCTTTGGACTTGACGATTATGTCGTCCACGTAAACCTCCACTTCCTTATGCATCATATCGTGTAATAAGGTGGTGGCGGTCCGTTGATAAGTGGCCTCGGCGTTGATAAGCCCAAATGACATAACGGTGTAACAGTAAGTACCCCAAGGTGTAATGAAGGTGGTCTTACTCATATCCTCTTCTGCCATTTTGATCTGATTGTATCCGGCATACCCGTCCATGAATGATAGAAGGGCATGATCGGCTGTGTTATCCACCAGTATGTCGATGTGTGGTAACGGAAAATCGTCTTTTGGACTGGCCTTGTTAAGGTCCCGGAAGTCCACATATACCCGCACCTTGCCGTCCTTCTTGGGTACCGGCACGATGTTCGCGACCCAGTCTGGATATTCAGACACTTGTATAAAGCCCGCTTTGAATTGTTTGTTTACTTCCTCTTTGACTTTGAGAGACCATTTGGGCTTCATTGTTCGGAGCTTCTGTTTTACCGGCTTACACCCATCTTTGATGGGTATATGGTGCTCAGCTATTTCCCAATCTATTCCCGGCATGTCCTTGTAGGACCATGCAAAGACGTCTTTGAACTCTTGGAGGAGGGCTGCGAATTGTTTTCTCTCCTCGGGATCTAAAGATAGGCCCAACTTAAGCATCTGGGGCTCTAAAGTGGTTCCCACGTTGATGGACTCGGTTTCTTCAATTACCGGATCTCGGGATTCCCTTTGTTCGAGCTGCTCGATCAGATGCGGAGGAAGGGGTACCTGTTCGTCGGGTTTCTCAATGTCATTGCATATAAAATTTTTGAAATTGGAAGAATTTTAAAAATAAGACAAGTCGTAAGCAGAACGGTTTTCGTTATTATTATTAATAGTAAAATTTGAGAAATGCTCGAATAGAGCGGCCATCTGATCGTTGGTCAGTGGCGGGATAGGGAGTGCTCTCGGGACAGGCCCCGAGACTCCAGTGGCTAAGGGGAGAGGGGTTACAAATTGGACTCTAGCACCAGACCTCTAGACTCGGACTCTGACTCCGACTCAGACTCAGACTCGGTATCCGGCATGTCTCCCTCGCCGGTGGTTAGCTTGTAGACCCGTCCTTGGCTGTCAGTCCACTTGATGGTCTTCCTCCAGGCCCTCTTCTCGGCATCTGTACCAACTTCGGAGATCAGCTTCGTTGGATCGAACTGGTTGCTGCGGAGGATCAGGTTGACCAGATCATCCTTTGGGGCGGGGACGGCCTTGTCTTCCCCGAATAGGAGCCTCAGCACGGGTTCGGAGTTGTTCTCGCCTTCCCTGGACTCAGTTTGAACAAGGGTGAATATATCATCGGGGATGAAATTGCATTCCCGAGCCATTTTGGTCTCGGGATATGTGATAGCGGGTTGGTAAAGGCCAACTTGGGTTGCCCCAAATACTCGAGTTACAAACCTGATTATATTTGCCCGATCCGCATTTTCCGGGCTCAAAGTATACCCCAAACCGAATCGAGACCCTTCCTTGTTTAAGACCTTGATAACCTTCCCATCCGGAAGATGTGGCCTCGAAGTGGCTCACGGTAGGCAACCCAAGTTTTGTAGCATCGTGTTGATGCTAGTAGTGAAGTAGGGCCTGAAGAGACATTCCTCCTCAATCATTTCCACGAAGTCGAATCCCCATGGTTTGGCCCGACTCGTGGCGTTGCAGCTAGCCACGGTCATGGGGGTTGCTTCCAGTGTGATGACACCGTCCTGGAGTGGCATCTTGACTTTTCTGTGGAGGGTAGAGGATACGGCCTTGACTGCATGGATCCAAGGCCTTCCTAGTAGCAGGTTGAAGGACGAGGTGACATCAATCACCTGAAACTCCAATTCTTTCTCGATTGGACCCGTTATTATTGTCAGCTTAACGGCCCCGACAACCGGTTTTGGGCTTCCGTCGAAAGCCTGAATAGTCTGCGCCGTCGGGAGATAGTCGGCCTCGGTGATGCCGAGGGCCTTAGCGGTCCTTAGGGGAAGGACATTTACGGCAGATCTGTCATCAATTAGGGTCATCGGGAGGTACTTCCCTCGGCAAATGACCGTGATGTATAGGGCCAGGTTATGGGCGGCCCCAAACGGTGGTAGATCAAACTCATAGAAGGTTATGAGTGGGCCTTCTTCTTTGGATTTGCCCTCGAGATAGGGCATGATAGTGGCTACCATTTCAGCGGGGGTAGCCTGGGAGACGACCTTGATTTGATCGAGAGCCTTACTCAATGCCTCTCGATGTTCTTGGGAGCTAACTAGTAACTGCCATATACTTAAATCAGCTCGAACCCTCTTCAATTGTTGGACCAAAGCCGTGTCGTTGTTTGGTTTCTCGAGAGTAGATTCCGTCCTGGCAGGTTCAGTGACGGTTGTTGGAGTAGAGCGCCCGGTGGTGGCGAGGTGGTTGGTGGCTAAGGCCTTGGACTTAGCTTTTTGAACCTCTTCACTGGTGATGGGGACGACTTCCCCTTTGGCTAGGTAGATGTCGTCCTCATCATCGAACCATATCCCGTTAATTTGTGGGATATAGGGGGAAATGAGGTGTGAACAGTCGATTACCTCCCCAGTGAATATAGCATGGTCACTGAACGAGTTTTTTTTGTTGCTCGGCTTGTCTCCGGGCAATGGGATTTTCCCGCTTTCGATCAGATCTTGGATCAGATGCTTCAATTTCCAGCATTTTTCCATATCATGCCCATTACCTCGATGATATTGGCAGTAGGCTTGGGCATTATAGCTTTTGGGTCTTTTCTCCACGGTTACTTCTGGAGTTGGGCCTATCGGTTGGATTAGGCCCTTTGACGATAGCCTTTGTAAGGCATAGGTATAGGTAGTCCCTATATCCGTGAATACCCGATTTGGAGTATTCTTTTTGGATGAGGTATCCAGCAGATTGACCTCATCGAAAATGCTGCGGGTCGCAGCTGCAGGTGTGGGCTTGCTCACAGATGAACTAGACCCATGATATCCCTTGGTAGAGGCCTTAGTTAGGCTCTCTAACATAAATCGTCCTCTATCCTTATACCCATTTCAGTTAGGGTGGCAAAACTGGGGATGATGGCATACCGGAGATGGACCCGGTAGGATGGGAGGAGATTCTTGACAAAGGCCTCCACTAGCACCTTCTCGCTGGGCTTATCAACTAGCTTCACACTTTCGGTCCGCCATCTTTGGAGATATTTGGTGAACCCTTCTTTGGGCTCTTGGGCCATCACTTCCAGAGTACGCATTGTAGTCTGGATCTCGGTATTATCAGCGTAATTCCGAGCAAATTCAGTAGCCACATCGTCCCAAGTCTTGTACTTCTTGGAATCGAGCCTGTAGTACCAGGCCTTGAGGTGCTTCTCGAGAGAGGAAGCAAATAAGTGCTTAAACATGGTGGACTTCACCCCCTTAGCAGTCATAAGTTCTTTGAAGGCCCGGATGTGGTGGACCGGGTCTTCAGTACCCTCAAACATCGGTATTTCCGTAAGGTTGAGGTTAGCGGGTAACTCGTCATTCAGAGGCGAGTAGGATCGAGCATTCTCTGTATGGATCGAGTTGCTTGTTGACAAGTGGACCTGTTCTTCAAGCTTGCGAACAACGTTTATTAGTTCAGCTATGGGCCCAGTGGGCTCAGATCCAGCAGCAGGAGTCCCTTGCTCCATGGCACTCAAACGGGTAGCAAGGGTTGTTTGATCAGTCACGATGGCCGTCAATTTGGTCTCCATCTTGACCAACGCGGCTTTCAGTTCGTCCAAGGTTTCTTGCATCTTGTGCTGGCTTCTGGTTTTCGGTGGCCTGTCTGTAAGAACACCGCGTAATCAGGAAAGTTGCTTCGGAACTCAAATACACCAAGATACAGGAAATAGTGCGGGAGGAGAGACAACTCCAGTTTGACTCGGGTTAGACTCTCCTAAGACAAATGTGTAGGGTACGATTCTCAGAGTGACCGTGATTAATCGCTCCGTCAGAGAATAGCCCCCAAGTGAGACTAAGGACTCAGATAGGACTTAGATGGTGTGACATCTAAGTGACTCAAAAGTGGGGTACGTGAGACACGTGTAAGACATGACCTTTAGCGCAACCGTGATTGATCGCCCTGCTGGAGGGTAGTCCCCAAGTGGGATTGAAGATTTTGTTAAGACTCGAGTGTCGGACGAGTGACCCTTAGACGTAAGGCCCACAAATATTTTGTTATAGGGCTATGCCTTGTAAAAGGTTGACACGGAAAAGACTCCTAGACGGGTGACTTGTGAAAGGTGGGCCTTCCTTAGGATTCGGCTATGTGGGCCGAGTCCTGTTCGAAGAAAGGTCCATGTGAGACATTACCAGACTTTTAGACTCGAGTGTGTAAACGGCCCTTCCTTTGTAGGAGTATGTCCTACGTAGGTGGGCCATGCCCTAGTCAAATAAGGCGGACTGGGATAGGGAAGAAACTCGAGATGTAAGATCGACAGAGTTTCGACGCTAAAGACCTCGACGACTTAATGACACGACCCGACACATGCTAAATACGGGAAGTCCTAAGAAGGGGAAGGTTTTGAAAAGGATTTTTTTTTAATCCGAAAGAAATTCGGTGGAGGGGGGCCCGATTTTTCAAAAATTAGAAAAAGTTTTATTGGGCCTCAATTTTGAGAGTTCGAAAATATTTTCGAGTTTTGAGATGGGCAGAATACCGGCTAGAAATAGGTTATTTTGAATAAAATCATAAGTCGTAAATTCAGTGTGCGTCCCATGTTTTGAAATGGGCAAAATACCGGCTAGAAATAGGCTATTTGAGTAAAATCATAAGTCCTAAATTCGGTATACGTCCCGGGTTTTGAAATGGGCAGAATACCGGCTAGAAATAGGCTATTTTGAGTAAAATTATAAGTCCTAAATTCGGTATACGTCCCGGGTTTTGAAATTGGATATTATGAGAAAAGGATGCATTTTTTGAAAAATGATGGTTTTTGAAAACGACACGGAAACCAAGTAGCATATAGTCACGCAAGCATTATAACGACGCTATGTATGCTTTATACTAAGTCTCGGTCGGTCAATAAAGGGTCTATACCGGTGCACATAGCCTAGATGTGAATCGGGACGGACTCTCTAAGTCGAGTTGAGCTTAGAACATGCCGCAAAACCCATACAAGTCTGCTATGGACACCTTTGACATATCCATATTGGAGTACATCACGGTATAATGGGACGTCGGTCGCGAGTACTGGCCCGGGAAAATATAGGGTTATGCATGAACCGTAAAACTAAAACGCGTATTGTACTAGTCAAACGATTTCTATTCGAGTCTCACCCTGAGGATGCCGATGGTAAGTCACGCATCAGTTAATCCCCGGCGTAGTCGCCAAATTTTGGATATGACATAGGTCCACCCCGATGCGGCCACGCGCGGGTTTGTGGAGGCGAATGGATCTCCATATGAGAATGGATCAAATTGAAATTTAAATCGAAGTGGAGTCGCCACCGAACATTGTGGGAGTTCGAGCCCGTTCGAACCCACTCTATGTCGTAGTGGGCCACGCACAAAGTATGGCCCATTTCCAATGTCAGAGTTTATTGGGCTCGTCCCTTTGCATTTGATACCGATACCGACATTATCGGACACCGTGTATTGAATGACTCTTGCGTGCCAATGGATTCGGATATCCAGAAACCATGGTTCTGAGTAAGGGGTGAGGGTACGTGTTGGGAAGTTCACAACGAACACCCAACCCCGCCCGCACATTAGCGGCCTCTACTAAGATTTCGTTTGATTTTGAAATATGCGCGTTAGTAAAACGATGAAATGATATGCAAACATTGTTTTCCCTAAGCATGCGAAAAATTGAATGGGTTTCTACGTCGATTTAATGCATCTAAAACTAACGTCAAAGTTATTTAGCATGCAAGGTTTATTTTATTATAATAAAATAAACAACGAAAATAAATCAACAAGGATGGAAACAAACATGTTAGTAACGGTATAACGATAATAACGGTTTGCGAATAATATAGAATAAAATGGAATGATATAAATAAGATGATGCATGGTTTTGAAAAGTAATATTTCACGTGATAGATTTGACACGTGTTAACCTAAGTCGTAAAAAAAGTATTAACGAGACTAAAACCACGTTGTGGGACTTACGATTTGACGTGATAAAGGGGCCACTCGACCGAGTCATTGAGGGACTCGACCGAGTGGACCACTGAAGAAGCTTCTGTCCGGATTTCGTGATGTCACTCGATCGAGTTATGAGGGAACTCGATCGAGTGCACGGCCACTCGATCGAGTCACTGCGAGACTCGACCGAGTGGTTGTCAAAATAACATTCTGTCTCGTTTTTTGGGTGCCACTCGACCGAGTGCCCCCTGTACGAACTAGGGTTCGCTCGCAATTTTGTTATCGGTTTCGAAATTGCTTTTGATTTTGTTAACTCGATGATTTTGTTGAATCGGGCATAAATATTACATAATTTATGTTCGATTCGTATGTATGATACTCGTCATGTCCGACGTTCGATTATTGAATCGATGTCGAACATTAGAGCGAAACTAAAAAAAAGGTTGCTATAAGTCGTTTTTTAAGTTGACCAAAACGATATAAATTCCCTCCGCGTTTATAGTGTCGTATTAATTCTTGTCGAATTAGATGACATCTATTTTAGCATCAACAAGAAATCGTGTTAGTTAAATTACTTGACTAAATCGTTAGATTCGATATCCAATTATTGAATTGGTATCGAATCTAGTAGATCGACGCTTTGAATTAAACCAACTCGACTTGATTCCCTCCGCATCCCAACATCATAATTAATTCTTGCGAATTGTTCGATGTCGGATCCGCATCAAAAGGTTTCGACTCAACTTGAATAAAAATATGTGAATAAAAAAAAAGGGGGTTTTAGAAATCGATGTATGCAATGTTGACGATGACGCGACGAAAAAAAAACGATTTTATTGATTTTGACGCGCTTCAACAATCAAACATTCGGGGTGTTGGGATAAGCGACCGGCCGCATCGGATGAAACACCCTTGCATTCATGTTTTCTTATTCCGTCATCCCTTATATTCGACACAAATTAGCGCGTATTTTAATGTCTTATACTAGTAATAATATCGATATTATAGACACGATAATAAAATAGAAAATAGAAAAAACGACGACGACGCGCGAGGAAGAAATGAGAGAAAGATGGGGTTTTGCACCCTCAACCTACATATTTCTTAGTCTCGGATAGATCTTGTTAATTGTGGATTTAGCACGGGAGAATCGAGGTTAATGTAAGTTAAGTTATGGTGGTTTAGGGTTCCTAGATGATGCTAGGGTTAGGGTTTTTGAAAGTGTGAGATTAGGGTTGATTAGGGTGAAAAAAGGATGTGTAGATCTGTGTGCATGAGGGTATATATATAGGCATGTCACCCGTGCCCCGTCTAGGGTTACTCAACCGAGTAGCCCCTTGACTCGGTCGAGTGGCCCAAATGACTGCAGCTGGACCTGTTTGAGAGCCCACTCGATCGAGTGGAGCTGACACTCGATCAAGTGGGTCAGCTAGAGCGCACGGGTCTGGTATTTTGGACCTCGAGTTGGGTATTTTGTGGGTTTTGTATTTGGACTGGACTTATGACATTTGAGTGGCTGTTTTTTTATGTCTTGGAACGGCTTTGACCGGCGTTTGACCCAATCGCTAAAAGTCGGTTTTATTTCCGGTGTCGGTTTTGACCCAAATTAGACTTGTTTGATTGGAAACGACCTGCTGGGCCTGAATTTGACTTTGGTTTTGTGAGATTTGTACTCCATCAAGTGCTTAAGCCAACAACTAATGGTTTCGAGCCCATATCCGAGCGCATAGAAACACGTTTGCGTCCGATCATCATCGGGTGTTTTTTGGAAACTGCTATAGACACCTGGCAGTCAAAATGTGGGTGTCTACACTTGTATAATAAGAAAACCCAAATACATCCACCAATGTTGTCAAGATTGAATGGATTCTTCAAGAGATCCCTTAATACACGAGTAACTAACTAGATTAAGCTAAGATTTTATTAAAAGATAAAGGAAAGATTAATGAAAAACTAAGCTAGGGATGAAGGAAATCTATCTAGGGTTTAGGTTAATGTAAAGTGCATAAAAAAATACAAGCGGGGGGTATATATAGGGTTTCACGAGCAAAGGAGTTGATAGAATTGAAGCGGAGCTGTGCTGGGCTCATCCCGACCGGGATGGGGTCGGTCCCGACCGGGAAGGGTCTGGTCCCGACCGGGAGCTTGCTCCAAAGAGCGATTCCACAAGAGAAACCGGGACCAAACACAAGGAAAAAGCACTACGAAACACACTTATCAACACCCCCACATTTAACCCTTACTCGCCCTCGAGTAAGCACGAACTAACTAAAAACTAAAAGAAACTAGACTACTAACCGAGCGGGTATTAGCGCACTCAATGCCCTTTCAACTCACGCGAAACACTTAGAGGAAAAATGTTCCCCGCAAGGCAAGTGAGGTCTTGCGACAAAACTGTGGATACAACCAAACACGAAACACACAAACAAACAAGCAAGCAAGAAACCAAACAAACAATCGATTGCATCCAAAAAGAAACAAATACCGCTTCTCTCAACAAAGCGGTGAATGAAACACCGGTTAAGGACTTAAGGCAAGTGGCAACGTTGATGCGCGTCAGATTGTCGCCTATCTAACAAGATCAAACAAAATTTATAAACTCCAACTAACTACTACGTAGTAGCGGTAAGTCGGGGATCGATCCTCAGGGACGGTCTAGGTAAAGTCGGTCGAGTAAAAGTCTAAGCACGTTTGGACGTTCGGGGTCTATTTTATGGGTTTTTGGATTAGGTCTACACTAGTCTATACTAAAAAGCTACGAACTACGAGAAGCTAGTCTAATAAGGAGAAGGTGTTAGGGGGAGTTGGGAATCGGAAATCGGGTTCTATGAGTCTGGGAATCGAGTTTTAGTCACAGCGTCGATAAGGGAAAATGCCACCTTTCGGTTTCTTCACCCAACCCACCTATATCCGCTTTCGCGGCGAAAGGGTAAGTCTCAAGTTAAGCTAATTTCTACCCCGAGTTTCCCCATATTGGTAGAAATGAGTCAAGGTCAATCTACCTGCAGTCTAGGTCAACAAAGACACAAAAACTCAAACTTGATAAATCAACATGCAAACAACCCACCAACATTCCTCAATTCAAATTACCCAAAATCTTTCTCCCTTAACCCCTAACAATAAATCTACTCAAAATTCATAATGGAAACTACTAAAATAATAACTAAGAAGAAAACAACTAAATCATGCATAATAACTAAATCTAGAACGAAATTAAATCTATTCTAAAGGTTAGGGAGAGGAAGAGAAATATACCGACTATGGAGGAAAACGATAATAATAATAAAATAAGGAGAAGCTTGATGAAGATGACAATGGATTTGTCACTAATCCTTTGAAAATCTCCAAAAGAACTTCAATAAAAACTTGATTACACTAAAGATGGAGTCTTTAAACTAATTACTTAGATCTAGAATAAGTGGAGATTTTTGGATTGTCACCCTCCAAAAATCTCCCTACTAATTAATCTACTAATAAACTAATAATATTCTACTAATATAATCCACTACTAATTTACTAATAGCTTAGGTAGTGTTGTGTGAAGTGGTGGAATTGTTGCCTTCTCAAAAATGAGGGGTTACATATATATATATATATATATATATATATATATATATATAGAGGAGAGAAAAGAGGAGTCTCCAAAACCCTAATCTAAACCCAAGGACCAATAAAGTGGCAGCCCAATACTCATCCACTAAACTTCATCCTATGATTCCCATCCGGTGAAATTTCGCCCTTCGGTTTTACATAATTCACCACCGGGAAAAACTTTGCTCCTCGGTAATCCGAGTTCGCCCGATTGCTTCAAAGGGTGAAAAATCACCCGACACACTTTACGGTTTTACCCATTCCAATTCAATTGCATCTCGATCCAACCAGATCTCATCCGTCCTTCTCGATCCAAATTAGATCTCACCGTTCATTCCAATTAAACTCCTCGAGTCTCCTATCAATTGAGGGTTTCTAATCCTCGAACTTCGGATCCGGGTCGAACCGGGTCGACACCGGAGTCGGTGGTCGACGGATTCTGGGCGTGCTCGCCGCTGCTGCGTTGCTGTTGTTGTGGGTCGACCAAGGAGGGCGGAGAACGACGGTGGTCAGGCGAGAACGACGCCAGAGGCGGCGCAGATGCGCGACGCTGCTGCTGGTGTTGCCGTTGCCACTACTTGCCGGATTTAGGGCTGCCGCTGCTGCTGCGCTGTCGAGGTGGTCGTCGGAGTCGACAGGGGAAGACGGAGGTTGGAGGGAGAAATGGTGGTCGGGCGAGCTGCTGCTGGTGTTGTGCTGCCGTCGGAGATGGGGAGAAGGAGGTCGAGTAGGGTGGTGGTTTACGGAGGTCGGGCGAAGGTGTGGAGGCTGGTTGATGGTGGTGAAGGAGGTTGTGGTGGATATGGAGGGAGTTGCGTCGGAGCTCTGGCGAAGTGGTCGCCGGAATCCGGGCAGAGTTGGCTGGGGGTTAAAGATGGGTCACGGGTCAAGGTCAAGGTCAAGTTGACCTTGACTTGAGTTGGTTAATGGGTTAGGGTTGGATTGAATTGTGGAGTTGGGTTATTAGTGATTGGGTTTGTGTTGTAGTTGGGCCAAGTTGGAGAGATTTGGGTTTAAGTGAGTTATGATGAATGGGTGGAATGGGTTAGGTGAATCGGGTTTGACTTGGGGTTTTGACTCGATCTCTTGACTTGCTCCTCTAGTTCCAATTCGCCCCTTTATTCACGAACACGTACCTAAAACACAAAAACACACAAAAGCAGTACGAAATTCTACGAAAAAGATGATAAATACGAAAAAACCAAATTCAAACTAGAAAATACGAAATATAGTCAAAAATGAGTTATATTGACGTTAAAGCACACAAAATCGAGTCAAATACGAGTGAAAATAGGGGGTGAGATTTGAAAACTCCATCAAGTGCTTAAGCCAACAACTAATGGTTTTGTGAGATTTGTACTCCATCAAGTGCTTAAGCCAACAACTAATGGTTTCGAGCCCATATCCGAGCGCATAGAAACACGTTTGCGTCCGATCATCATCGGGTGTTTTTTGGAAACTGCTATAGACACCTGGCAGTCAAAATGTGGGTGTCTACACTTGTATAATAAGAAAACCCAAATACATCCACCAATGTTGTCAAGATTGAATGGATTCTTCAAGAGATCCCTTAATACACGAGTAACTAACTAGATTAAGCTAAGATTTTATTAAAAGATAAAGGAAAGATTAATGAAAAACTAAGCTAGGGATGAAGGAAATCTATCTAGGGTTTAGGTTAATGTAAAGTGCATAAAAAAATACAAGCGGGGGGTATATATAGGGTTTCACGAGCAAAGGAGTTGATAGAATTGAAGCGGAGCTGTGCTGGGCTCATCCCGACCGGGATGGGGTCGGTCCCGACCGGGAAGGGTCTGGTCCCGACCGGGAGCTTGCTCCAAAGAGCGATTCCACAAGAGAAACCGGGACCAAACACAAGGAAAAAGCACTACGAAACACACTTATCAACACCCCCACATTTAACCCTTACTCGCCCTCGAGTAAGCACGAACTAACTAAAAACTAAAAGAAACTAGACTACTAACCGAGCGGGTATTAGCGCACTCAATGCCCTTTCAACTCACGCGAAACACTTAGAGGAAAAATGTTCCCCGCAAGGCAAGTGAGGTCTTGCGACAAAACTGTGGATACAACCAAACACGAAACACACAAACAAACAAGCAAGCAAGAAACCAAACAAACAATCGATTGCATCCAAAAAGAAACAAATACCGCTTCTCTCAACAAAGCGGTGAATGAAACACCGGTTAAGGACTTAAGGCAAGTGGCAACGTTGATGCGCGTCAGATTGTCGCCTATCTAACAAGATCAAACAAAATTTATAAACTCCAACTAACTACTACGTAGTAGCGGTAAGTCGGGGATCGATCCTCAGGGACGGTCTAGGTAAAGTCGGTCGAGTCAAAGTCTAAGCACGTTTGGACGTTCGGGGTCTATTTTATGGGTTTTTGGATTAGGTCTACACTAGTCTATACTAAAAAGCTACGAACTACGAGAAGCTAGTCTAATAAGGAGAAGGTGTTAGGGGGAGTTGGGAATCGGAAATCGGGTTCTATGAGTCTGGGAATCGAGTTTTAGTCACAGCGTCGATAAGGGAAAATGCCACCTTTCGGTTTCTTCACCCAACCCACCTATATCCGCTTTCGCGGCGAAAGGGTAAGTCTCAAGTTAAGCTAATTTCTACCCCGAGTTTCCCCATATTGGTAGAAATGAGTCAAGGTCAATCTACCTGCAGTCTAGGTCAACAAAGACACAAAAACTCAAACTTGATAAATCAACATGCAAACAACCCACCAACATTCCTCAATTCAAATTACCCAAAATCTTTCTCCCTTAACCCCTAACAATAAATCTACTCAAAATTCATAATGGAAACTACTAAAATAATAACTAAGAAGAAAACAACTAAATCATGCATAATAACTAAATCTAGAACGAAATTAAATCTATTCTAAAGGTTAGGGAGAGGAAGAGAAATATACCGACTATGGAGGAAAACGATAATAATAATAAAATAAGGAGAAGCTTGATGAAGATGACAATGGATTTGTCACTAATCCTTTGAAAATCTCCAAAAGAACTTCAATAAAAACTTGATTACACTAAAGATGGAGTCTTTAAACTAATTACTTAGATCTAGAATAAGTGGAGATTTTTGGATTGTCACCCTTCAAAAATCTCCCTACTAATTAATCTACTAATAAACTAATAATATTCTACTAATATAATCCACTACTAATTTACTAATAGCTTAGGTAGTGTTGTGTGAAGTGGTGGAATTGTTGCCTTCTCAAAAATGAGGGGTTACATATATATATATATATATATATATATATATATATATATAGAGGAGAGAAAAGAGGAGTCTCCAAAACCCTAATCTAAACCCAAGGACCAATAAAGTGGCAGCCCAATACTCATCCACTAAACTTCATCCTATGATTCCCATCCGGTGAAATTTCGCCCTTCGGTTTTACATAATTCACCACCGGGAAAAACTTTGCTCCTCGGTAATCCGAGTTCGCCCGATTGCTTCAAAGGGTGAAAAATCACCCGACACACTTTACGGTTTTAC